>JAPDNY010000004.1:62506825-63756825 GCA_029375565.1 Gekko gecko | reverse complement strand
GGGGGCCAAGCAGGGATTTAGATGGCCATTTTCCTCAGAATCAGTTTTCAACAGGGCCCTTTTTCACCTCCTACATGATGTCCAGGCTGGTGGTAATAATAGCTGAGAAATAAATAAATGAATAAATAAATTTAGGATTAATTAGGGCTGGTCTCTGACTGTTTAGGCCATAAATAATTTAGTGGGGAGGGGATAGGGTGGGTTGCTCATTTAGGCAGGGATAAGCGCTGAGTGCGCTGAGCCATTGGGCATGATGGAGGGCATGTCCTGAACAGACCATCACTTGCAGCATGTTGGGATGGGGCTTGGAAAGGAGCGCCTTTGGTGCTGAGCAACATCTTCCTGAGCCTGGTAGCAACTTCACAGTGCATGAGGGTAGGGAAGACTGGGAACCTTTCTGCACTCTATTCGCAGGTGAGGATAAACGTGGCCAGCACTAGCCTCTGGCTGAGTTTGGAGCCTGGGTGGATTTGCCAGAACAAAAGCAGCCATGGACAGGCTGTCTAGCATGTAAAGGTAAAAAGGTAAAGGTTTCCCTTGCTCAAAAGCTAGTCAGATTCGATTCTAGGGGGCAGTTTCTATCTCTGTTTCCAAGCCAAAGAGCCAGCGTTGTCCAAAGATGTTTCCATGGTTATGTAGCTGGCATGACTAAACGCCAAGGTACACAGGATACTGTTACCTTCCCACCAAAGCAGTACCTATTTATCTACTTGCAGTTTCTTGCTTTCGAATTGCTAGGTTGGCAGGAGGTAAGGCCAGAGAAGGGAGCTCGTTCCGTCATGCAGCACTAGGGTCTTGAACTGCTGAACTACAGACTTTGCAGTCTTCAGCTCAGCATCTTAACCTCTGAGCTACCACAGCCCCTGTATAGCATGACATGCCCTCAATTAAATAATAGCATAATTAATTGATGATGTAAATCAGCACATTTGAATAAATTTAAATAAACTAGTTAAACCCATGCTGTTTTCTCAAGCTTTCAATTGGGGAACTGGGGCAAAGGAAAACCTCTGCAATGGAAGTAGATAAAAGACTTACTTCCTTAAAAAATGAAAGTGGGAAATTCAAAGAACCCATTTAACCTATCACTACAAGCAGTATATTGTATTATCAATATCTTAGGGCCTTTACAAATGTACCATGATATTGATATATCGATATAAGCACATGACGGCTTCCGGTCTGGGATACATGGCGTCCTGACGTGTTCTGGCTTTGCTCCCAGAACATACGGAGGGTCTTTTTGACAGGGTGGGCTATACAGCCTGCCGCAGATCTCCCCAGGCAGGGGGGTGACTAGCAACGAGCACTGGCCCGAGTGGGAGTTGAGATCGGCTGATAGCGGGGCTTTAAAGAGCGCCGTGACCAGCCTTGATCCCCTCCCCCCAAAAGGGCACTTCGGAATTTCTCTGAAAGACCCCACTGAGTTGGATTCTCAACATAAGAACGCATGACCCAGACCTCCAAGACATTCTACGGAAACTGATACCAAGGAAACACTGCTATAACAAGACACGGACTTTGAAGGTAACTTTTCAAAATTGCTCACCGGAAACGCGCTGATCCCGAGAATAAACAACATCCGCTGTAGTGCATGATCGTGCTGTATTCTTTGTACTAACACCGACTCCGGAAAACGCGGTTAAACAGCAAAAAAAGGCCAAAAAGCCGGTTTGTTGATCATTCCTGCGGTCGGGATATTGACTTTAAAATAGAAACTAACACCAAGTCCTGCGAGAATCAGTGTGGAAAATTACTCAAGCTGCGACAGAAATCACCAGAACAGGAAGTGACCTCAGACCAGACAAGTAGCATTTCCTAGAGACGACCAAGGAGGCCGGAAGAAGGGAGGAAACCAGAAGTCAAGGGGGACAATTAAGATTGCCAGACAGGAAGTAAACAACAGGAAGAGCTATTTACCATAGAGAAATTGCGCCCGCCATTTTGAGAAGGTCGAAACGATTTATTCAGATTTTAGCCAAAAGACTTAACAGAAAAAAGTGAAAATAGAGTGGTTTAACTGGGCACAAGAAGAGCTTTAATTTGATGTAAGTTTTGTGATAATTGTAAACAACGGCTTACGATCTTCGACAACGACAGAGGGTGAACTCTTGGTCCTCCCCGAAAATGGCTGCTAAAGAGGAGAAGAAATTACAGGGCATGATGGAAGCTATGGAAAAACGGGTGATGGATGCTATACAAAAAATGGAAAAAACTCTAGGAAAAGTGGCTGATGAAGTAACTGACTTGAAAAAAGACTTGGCTGGGATTACAAAGGAAATACAGACGTTGAACAAAAGAACAGACAAGGTGGAGGAGAGAGTGAAAGGAGTGGAAACTGGTGTATCTGAGGTTGCTAAAGAAGCATCAAAAGCCAATGCAATGGTGGAGTACAACGGAATGCTTAACCATCTGAGATTTAGGGGAATCCCTGAAGATAAAAATAAGAATATCCATTCAGTCATGGTGGATGCTGTTGCAGATTTTTTAAAACTAGAAGAGGAGAGGGTGGTGGCACATATTGATTTGGTATACAGAGTCAACTCTGCGATTGCACAAAAGAAAAAATTACCCAGAGATGTGATTGTCCAGTTTATATCCAAAAGATTGAAAGAAGACTTGTTTAAGCAACAATTTCAGGAAGATTTCACAACTGACAACAAGAAAATTATGATACTAAAGGAACTACCCAGAACAATTCTTCAGGACAGACGACTTTTCAAAGACTTGACCGACAAACTGAAAACAGAGGGCATTAGATACAGATGGGAAATTCCAAAAGGTGTCAGCTTTACATTTAAACAGAAGAGAGTCACCATCAAGTCAGTAGAGCAAATGACCAAGTTCATTAAAGACAATTTTAAAGACTCTGATAAATAAATATAAAACCAACATGGAGAGTCAAATTATTTCTTGGAATGTTAATGGACTTAATTCACCCCCAAAAAGAAAAAAATATTAGGCTATGGTTGGAAAAACAAAAATGTGATATTGTTTGTTTGCAAGAAACACATATTAAAAAGACTGATGTTAAATTTCTGATTCAAAGTAGATTAGGAGAGGAATTTTACTCCCTCTCCTCACAAAAGAAAAAAGGAGTTGTTACATATGTAAAAAAAGAATTGGAGCCAAAGGAAATTTTTAAAGACAAAGAAGGAAGATTCTTGGCAGTGGAAGTTATGCTTCAGAATAAAAAGACCCTAATTGTAAATCTCTATGCCCCGAATGGAGCCAAGGAAAAATTCTTTCAAGATTTGTGGGAACAATTACAACAGTTAACCTATGAGCAAATGATACTGATGGCTGAATTTAATGGTACTGTTAATAATGCTATTGACAGAAAATAAAAAAAATGAAATGAAAGTATAGGTAAACTTCCGAAAGTATTTTTTCAAATGGCAAAACATGAGCACCTGGAAGATGCATGGAGAACTAAAAATCCTAAAGACAAAGACTACTCTTTTTACTCATCAAGACATGAGTCTTTCTCAAGAATAGACATGATGTGAATGACCGAGAACTTGATCTTGCAAACACGTAAAATTGAAATATTACCTAGAATTCTTTCTGACCACAGCCCAGTAAAGTGGTCAACATATGTTAAAAGAAAGAAATTTCGATGGAGACTTAATGAGGATTTACTGGACAAACAAAATATTGTGGACAAAATAAGGACGGAAACCAAAACGTATTTTCAACTAAACTTAAATAAAGATGTACAGACGCAAACGGTATGGGAGGCATATAAAGTTGTGATGAGAGGACATCTAATTGCAATTAACAACAATGAAAGAAAACAACAATTCAAAATAGATAAAGAAATTATGGAAAATATCCAAAAGAAAGAAGCAGAACTCAAGAAGAGACCTGGCAAAAAGAAAATTTTGAGAGAGCTGAGGATCCTAAGTGAACAATACGATGCAAGGTTAAATAAAGAAATATATTGGAATTTGAAAAAATTGCAACAGAAGTCCTTTGAAGGAGCGAATAAACCTGGGAAATATTTGGCATGGCAATTGAAGAAAAGAAGAGAGAACAAAACAATAATTAAACTGAAAGATGGGAATAGAGAAATCATAGACCCAGGAGGGATCCGGAGAGAATTTTATAAATACTATGCTACTCTTTTTCAAGCAAAACAAATGGATCAACAAAAAATTCAAGACTATTTATCAAAAGTAAATTTGACACAACCAAGCTTAGAAATAAAAGCAATGTTAAATGCTGTGATAACTAAAGAAGAAATCAGCAAAGCAATAGGAGAGGCAAAAATCTCCAGTTCCAGGACCAGACGGTTTTTCAGCCAAATTCTACAAGAAACTTCAAGAAGACCTGGTACCGGTTCTAGAGATTCTTTTAAATGAAATTAGACAAAGCAGGAAGATTCCAGATTCCTGGAATGAAGTTGCAATCACCTTAATACCGAAAGAAACTCAAGATTTAACTAATGTTAAAAATTATCGACCAATTTCACTTCTGAACAATGATTACAAAATTTATGCAAAATTTTTAGCAGAACGCCTTAAAAGGTATTTGAAAGACACTATTGCCGAAGATCAGGCTGGGTTTTTGCCAGGTAGGCAAATAAAGGACAACATGAGGGTTGTTTTAGATGCAATAGAGTACTATGATAAGCACCCGGAAAAAGAGGTTGGCTTTTTATTTTTAGACGCGGAGAAGGCATTTGATAACTTGAATTGGGAATTTATGTTCAAAGTGATTGAAAAATTGCAGATGGGTGCAGAATTTACAAGAATGATTAAATCAATATACAAAGAACAAAAGGCTACAGTGATTGTAAATGCAGAATCAACAGAAGCGTTCCGGGTCAGAAAAGGGACTAGACAGGGCTGTCCCCTATCGCCATTGTTATTCATCTGGATTTTGGAGATTCTGCTGCAAATGATTAGAGATGATGATAATATAAAAGGTTTGAGTATTAGAGGTTTTTCATACAAATTAAGAGCATTTGCTGATGATATTATGTTTATTGTTGAAGATCCTGTTAATAACATGCCTTTGGTATTTGAAAAAGTAAAAGAGTTTGGTGACCTCACAGGGTTCTATGTAAATAAAAATAAATCGAAAATATTGTGTAAAAACATGAATGTTACAAAGCAACAAATTTTACAAAATCTGACAGAATATGAAGTGGTTAAAAAGGTTAAATATCTGGGAGTTGACATTACAATGAAAAATATTGACTTGTTTAAGAATAATTATGAAAAATTGTGGGTTTTGATAAAGCGTGATTTAGAAAAGTGGGAAAAACTTAGATTATCTCTTCTTGGAAGAATTGCCGTTGTCAAAATGAATGTACTGTCCAGGTTGATGTTTTTGTTTCAGACAATACCAATTGTAAAAGATGTGAAAGTGTTGGTGAAATGGCAAAGAGAAATTTTTAAATTTATCTGGGCAGGAAAGAAGCCAAGAATTAAAATGAAAATAATGTATGATATCAAAGACAGAGGTGGCTTCCAAGTCCCAAATTTGCGTTTGTATTATGAAGCAGTATGTATGTCTTGGTTAACTGACTGGGTTAATTTGGAAAATAGAAAACTTTTGGCCCTTGAGGGTCACGATTGCAGATTTGGCTGGCATGCCTATCTTTGGTATGGGAAAAATAAAGTAGACTCAATGTTTAAGCATCATTATGTAAGAAGAACACTGTTTGATGCATGGACCAGATACAAGAACACAGTTCCTGATGAGAGGCCTTTGTGGATTGTTCCTGCTGCAGTTATTCATCCCTTTTCAGAATATAAAGGTAATGATTGGTTGAAATACCAAGAGTTGCTTCAAAAGGAAGGGAAAAAATATGTTTTAAAACCAAATAATGAATTAGAATATGAGTATGGATGGTTACAATATTGTCAAATACGGGATATTTACAAAAAAGACTGTAAAGAGGTTGGTTTTAGAGCTAAGAACGATGAATTTGAAGATATATGGTTGAAAAAAGAGCAAAAAATGATATCAAAGATGTATAAAACTTTGTTGACTGTTTATACTTTGGATGAAACTGTTAAAGAGCAAATGATAAAATGGGCCATAAATATGAACAAAGAAATTTCTATGGAAACATGGGAGTTTTTGTGGAAAAAAGCTTTTAAAATGTCAACCTGTGTCAATGTAAAAGAAAATTGTTATAAGATGATGTACAGGTGGTATATGACACCAAAAAAGATTGCTAACATTAGTATGGATAAGAACTTGAGTAATAAGTGTTGGAAATGTAAAAAAATAGAGGGTTCTTTTTACCATATGTGGTGGTCATGCGATAAAGCAAAGGTATACTGGTCAAATGTACATTGTGAGATGCAAAAAATATTAAAAATTCCTATTAGGAAAAGTCCGGAACTTCTTCTCTTAGGTTTGACAATGGAAAAAATTCCACAAGAAAAAAGGACACTATTATGGTATATCATTACATCGGCGAGAATGGCTTTTGCTCAACAATGGAAAGTGGAGAAGGTGCCAGATATACATGACTGGTTAAGAAAACTGCTGTTTTTAGCCGAAATGGACAAAATGACGAAAAAACTAAATGGACAAATGGCAGAACAATATTTAAAAGACTGGGAAGGCCTGAAATTGTATATGGAAACTGAATATAGAATGAAAGGGAAAATGTACAATCTTGATTTGTATTGAAACTGAATGAGAAATGAAATGAACACTTGATTGTACTGTACCTTTATTGGAAATTATGCTTGTAAAAGTCAGGCTTTTATGTATTTGAAATTGGGTTACCTGGTTTGTCGATTGTTACAAGTCTAAACTTGATTACCTTTTAACTTTTTCTTTTTTGTTATTAGCAGTGTTGGAAGCCTATTGGGGGGTGGGGGGATGGGGTGAAAATCTTTTTAAATTGTATTGGTAATGATGTTTAACAATGTTGAATGCATCCCAATAAAAATTTTGTTTCAAAAAAAAAAAAAGATATAAGCACATGACAAAAATTAAAGAGGGGTTTATTGTGGCACCACTGATGACAACAGCACTTTCCCTTAAAAAACCTGATTATTTAAGGCACATGCGGAAGAAATATACTGACTCTTCAGCTGTGAAAACTCAAAGGGAGGGTAGACATGCAGCAGAACTGTGCCCAAACCAATTCCAATGCTTGTGGATCAACTGCCAAGAAAATCAGAAGTAAGTTAAGCATGCAGAAAAGCCCTTAGATTTAGAAGGCTGTAACTCTGTTTGGATTGCCCTATTAAGGTTAGAGCATTAATGTGAAATACAAATATGTTTGGGAAGCCTTAGATCTCAGAATCTGTTATGCCCTTTTTATCCTCTTCTCTTCAATATTATTTTACTGGTACTGTCACTTAACCATATGACACAGAAAGCCCTAGGACCGTCCAGAAACAGCATCACCCACCCCCAGTATTAAATGTAAGGGAGCTGAAGGAGCAAAAGCCCCCACAGCACACCGCCTTACCATCTCTAGTACCAACCTCCAATATTTCTCACTTTCAAGTAATAAAAGGCAGAATATTTTTCAGATCTAACACTGTGAAATAATTACCTCCAAATATGCTTTTCTTTCACAAGGTAAAGTAAGATTCATTGATATTTGTGACCAAATCACAAAGGTATTTGTCCAAAATTTTGAAAAGATGGCACAGAAGCTTGAAATGACAAAACATATTCTTTACATTTTAGATTTTTATCTTTTGCCTTTGCCTTTTATGTATCTCTATAAACGTACTCAAAGCTATAAAAAAGCATTCTTACATGTGAAGAAATGCTCACTTTGTGAAGTCCTTTGATATTCCAGTAGATAAAACCCCTTGTAAATGTAAAATTTTATTATGGTTTAGAGATAAACTCATAGAGTACTTTTTTGTAGTCTCACAAAGGCATTTCAAAGTTTAGTGTTCAAGCAACTGGCAGGAAATAACATTCTTGAAAAAGAAGCAAACTGATTTCTTTTTACATCTAGTACTCTTGCTCTGCTAATTATTAACAGCTATTGAGATGAAATACCTTAATTCCTTTCAGATTCTAAACGTAATCTCAAAACTATATCAAAAGACATTTGAACTGATAAATCACAACTGAGACAAGAAAATGGTGCGTATATTATCATATAACTGAGAGAGATAATAAATGTTCCTGAAAGTATAATGTTGTTATGAATACTGCTGCTCTTTTATGACCCCACCCTTTTGCTGATAAGGACATAAGGTGTTTAGAAGCAGGAAGAGCCAAGATATAATAGAAATGTTGCTCAGTACTGGCCATCTCATTGCGAGGGATGGTGGCATGGTATTGCCCAATCTCATTGGAAGCTAACCAGGGTTGGTACTTGGATGGGGACTCTGCTGGGGAAGGTAATGGCAAACCACCTCTGCTTCTCACTTGCCTTGAAAGCCCCTTGCTGGGGTTGCCATAAGTTGGCTGTGCCTTGACAGCTCTTTACACACACAAACTGACTGTCTCAAAGAGGGAAAAACATTCCCTTTTGTTATTAAAAACAATGAGGAACAGATGGCAGAGCTAATACATATATGCACAAACTGCAAAAAGAACGCAATATTTTTTTTTTTACTTGTGAGTGCCCAATGCTTTTAAGTTAAATTTCCAAACAGTTCTAATATCTCACCATTCTCTGGTCTTCCAGCCACATCCATCATGTTACTATTGTCTGATATATTTAAAATGCTGATGTTTACCAAATCGCTTTTGTGTCATGTTACTCTTCTTTAATAGTTTATATTCAGGCTTCTTTCAGCTGATTTTAGCTATTTGTTTCTATAGTTTTCCTTCTTCAGAACAGGCCAAAATTGTCATTCTGTTCTTTGTACTTCACTTGGCTGACATTGGATTTCTGCTCACTTCAAAAGTACTTTCTAAGTCTTTTATGCAGGGCTGAAGAGAGCCACCATGGGACCCTTCACCATGGCACCATGGGACCCTTCACAAAGATTCCATCTGCCCCCTCCACATGACCCCGATTTAAACAAATATCTCACAGAAGAAATCACTTGGCTTGCTGTTATCACGCATCTATAATTATAAAGGATCCATGTGTTTTTATATGTTATAAAGGATTATCTAATTATAAATGATTATCTGTTTTTATATGTTTTAAGCTGTTTATCTTTGACACTTAGTTGCCTCATTGTAAGCCACCCTGAGCCTGTTCACGGGGAGGGCGGGGTAAAAATGGAATGAATGAATGAATGAATAAATAAATGTGTCTGACATCTTTCTGTCTATTTATGGTAGGCATAACTCATCAGAAAATAAAGCAAGGAGTCTCAAAATTGGCCACCAGCATAAGGATGATCATGGGAGTTCCAGTAACAAAAATGAAAGGGATATCTTGGCCCAGGTTATCTCCATAATAGGCAACACATAACCCAGAGCTTTTAAGCCACATGCCATGTGACTGTAACAAATCCCCAGTCTGCCACTGAAGTTTGCTGCATGGCACATTCTCAACCCTGCCTGCCTGACAGAATTACTGCGGGGATAAAATGGAGGAAAGGAAACAATGGAAGCTATATGGGTCCACATTGGGAAGAGAGCTGGGATATGACATTTGTTATAAATCTAATTTTGCCTATAGCTCATCAATTTATTTATTTTTATTAATTAATTTAATTTATACCCTGCCCTCCCCACGAATGGCGTATAAAATGGGGTAAAAAAGGATGATTACTATTCATCAAGTAAGACACGGGATTGCTAATTCTGAGGAAGATAGAGTCAGGATTCAAAATGATCTAGATAGGCTAGAACAGTGGGCTGAGACAAATAAAATGAATTTCAATAGACATAAGTGCAAAGTCCTACACTTAGGTATAAAAAAATCAAAGGCACAGATATAGAATGGGAGGGACTTGGCTTGACAGCAGCACATGTGAAAGGGATCTAGGTGTTCTGGTTGATCACAAGCTAAACATGAGCCTGCAGCATGATGTGGCTGTGAAGAAAGCTAATGCAATCTTAGGATGCATTATCAGAAGCATTGTGTCCAGATCACGGGAGGTGGTGGTTCTGCTCTATTCTGCTATGGTCAGGCCTCACCTGGAGTACTGTGTCCAGTTTTGGGCACCACATTTTAGGAAGGATGCTGACAAGCTTGAGCTTATTCAGAAGAGGGCAACCAGGATGGTGAGAGGGTTTGAATGCAAATCTTATGAGGAAAGGCTGAAAGAGTTGGGTATAGTTAGCCGGGAAAGAGAAGGCTTAGAGGGGACATTATTGCAGTCTTCAAATATTTGAAGGGCTGTCATGTAGAAGATGGAACAGATCTATTCTCTCTTGCTCCGGATTGCAAGACTAGATCTAATGGGTAGAAATGACAAGGGAGTCATTACCGGCTAAATATCAGGAGAAACTTTCTAACTGTAAGAATGATTGAGCAGTGGAACAGACTGCCTTGGGAGGTGGTGGATGCTCCTTCACTGGACATTTTTAAGCGGAGGCCGGACGACCATCTTTCGGGTATGTTGTAGGGCTATCTTTCTGCTACTCTCCTGCAGAGTGCAGGGGGTTGGACTAGATGACCTGCAAGGTCCCTTCCAACTCTAACATTCTATGGTTCTATTTTATGAAGTATTGCTAAAACTCTTTGGCATGTGGAAGAAGTGCTCATTCTGTATAAAAACTACCACAGCAAGCTGCTAGCATTTATAGAAGCCATCATAATTGTGTAAAAG
This sequence comes from Gekko gecko, assembly GCA_029375565.1. Lineage (NCBI taxonomy): Eukaryota > Metazoa > Chordata > Lepidosauria > Squamata > Gekkonidae > Gekko > Gekko gecko. Next base: position 63,746,146 of record JAPDNY010000004.1, on the reverse strand, counting down.
AAGCAGGAGCAGCTTTCCTCCTTCTTTCCAGCCAAGCTACTCCTGCCAGAAATGTCCTTCTCACCTACTGAGTTAGCACACTCTGTGCTTCTCAATATGTCTTTCTATAGCTATGTGTTTAATTTTGCTATTTTGTATTTATTTATTTATTATTATTACTTTCGATTTGTATCCCGCCTTGCCAAAGCAAACTGCCAAAGATTTTGTATTACATACATACATATGTTTGCCAGTATAGGAAACTCCTTACATCTGAGGAAGTGGGTTCTCTTTCACAAAAACTTAATTTTACAAAACATCTTCAGAAACGAAATTAGTAATAAATCTATTTCAGTTTACCTTTGTACGTTTTTCTAAAACAAAAGCAAGAGCTAAATGGGTTATGGAGTGGTGCTGGATGAGAAGTACTGAGACTGACTTTGCTGACTTTATTTTTTAAAGATTGTGTTGTTTATCATGTAGTTTGAAGCTTATTGTCTATAGTACCAAAGTAATATTTAAGAAGGGATATTAGATGCCCCACTGATCCAACAACAACAACAACAATCCACTTCTTGGAACAATTTTTAAAATGTAATTAAGGAATGGGAAAGAAGGATAAGAAGGAGTTATAGCTTCTGTTCCCCATTTATAGCAACTAAAACAGATTAACATTCCATTATCATGGATGTAAAAGTTAGAGAGTGGCAGAAAGCATTCTTTTACTAATTTGAAACATCTGCTCCAGACCTTTAAGATAACTAATATTTAACTGTTATGGTGCTTTTATGGATAATTTTAATTATATTTATATATTTTTAATGTAAGCCACCCTGAGCCTGCCTTGGCAGGGAGAGCAGGATATAAATTGAACAAATAAAATAAATAAACTAAAAATAAATTTGATATATCATGGGGAAATACTATCTTGACCCCCTTTCTGTTCATAACATTAACAAAGATTTGCTATTATACTACTACTATTAAGTACTTTCTAAGTTGTTGAACAGGGTAGGAATGAGAAGGAGTTGTTATCAATACTTGAAAGTTAAGGGGGGGGGAATTAGAAGCTGAGATGAGAAAGAAATGCAGGCAGTTTATGAAAGGATGAAAGCAAAATGAAAGAGGAGAAAATTAGGTTGCTGAGACCCTATCTCCCCCCCCAGGACTTAGCTACAGTGATCCATGCAATGGTCACTTCCAGGCTTGATTACTGCAATTCGCTCTATGTAGGCTTACTCTTGAGGCTGGCCCAGAAATTACAGCTGGTGCAAAATGCGGTGGCATGCCTGCTGACGTTGATGCCTATGCGCACTCACATTCAGCAGGTGCTCTGCCAATTGCATTGGTTGCCAGTTGACTTCTAGATTTGCTTCAAGGAGTTGGTAACAACCTTTAAAGCCTTATATGGCCTTTACACTCTGCCTCTTCCTTTACACTCCCCAAAGAGCATTATGCTCAACATACTAACATCTTCTGTTGTACCTGGCCTGAAGGATGTCCGTTCTGCCTTGACCAGGGCCAGGGCTTTTTCTGCCCTGGCCCCTGCCTGGTAGAACATGCTCCTTGTTGAGATCAGGGCCCTGCGGGATCTTATTCAATTCTGCAGGACCTGCAAGACGAAGCTATTCCACCAGGCTGTTGGCTGAGGCAGCAGGCGTCCATGTATGGCTTCCCTGAGGTTGTCACCCACCTACTAATCCAAACAATATGCCAAGGAACCTCTCACGGCCAGTTGACTTTGTTTGAACTGTGACCTTGCTTTTATGTCCGTTACTGTGTTTTAAATTTTTAACTGCATTTATTGTATTACTGACATGATGTTACCTGCCCTGAGTCTGCTTGTGGGGATGGCGGGCTATAAATACAAATAATAAATAAATAAAAGTGTAGAAAAGAGAATTTAAGGACAAGAGAAAGAAAGGTAGTATTTATTTTGTTAGAACACACTAACAGGGCTACTCCTTTGCAAGATCTGAATGAACAGACAAACTATGGAACTGGGTAGAAGGAAAGGAAGAAAGAAACAGACTGCTAGACTTGTTTTCCCCTGGCAGTTAATGTAACAACCATTAGCTTTGCTTGATAGTCTTGCCCTTGCTCCAGTGCTGGTTTGGTTGATGGATTTAGCAGTATCCCATGATAGGCAAGTGTTTGCCTTAGCTTTTTTGTAGTAAAGGGTGAAAGCAGATAGAGCTACTGTTTTTATTGTGCTTTGCCTTTCCTGTGCCCCTAGTGGTTACAGTGCAGAACTGCATTAAAAGTAAAAGTAAAAAGTAAATTAGAATGCAGCGTGACTCTGGTTTCACAGGTCCTTAATCTGACTTGGGTCCCTTGAATTTGTTGACTTCCGGTTTTTGGTGGCTTGTGAGCAGGTGCGCTCCATCATCGCTCTGATGTGAGCGACCCGCAAATCATGCCGATGGGGAAGGGTCTGAGTTGATCTTGGGCCCTCTTGACTCCTTGTAGGGAAGTCATAGCCTGGGGCATGTGGGAGACCTCTCCCAAGGTGGCAGTCAAGGGATTGAGGCTCCTTTTTGCCCTGATAGGTTCCCACAACATGGAGCTAGCTATGGCACTAAGAGGCGCACACCGGACAGAGCGCGCGAGCGATCCAAAGAAAAATGATCTTCCCTACCTTTTGAAGAAGGTAAAAATGTGAGTTGATTCATGTACTAGCGAACAACCAATTAAATGATAACAGTAAAGCCACACCAAAGCTCCAAACAAGCAGAAGGGGGAGGGGAATACCCGATCCAGAAAAGACTGAGTTTAAAGTGGGGTCTGAGAAGGCAGCTTGAAGTGAGCAAATATTTGACTGAGTGTGGCATAATCAGCAAGAAAGTGATAAATCTGCAGGCTTTCAGAGATTTTTAAAAACTTTTCTCTTAACATAAACAATGATGCAGCAAGCAGAAAAAATGGTGGCTAAAGGGAAACTTGCAGCAGGAACTGCCAGCACATCATCTCTGGCTACCAAACCGGAAGAAACCACAGACTTTCCTAAAATGATTGCTGCCGCTTTGCACCCTCTGCTGGACCAGATGACTAACCTCAATGACAAGCTTGACATGTTGCAAAAAGAGCTTAAAGAAAATTCAACAAGAACAGAGAAGATAGTAAAGAAGCTGAAAAAAGCTGACATTAAATTCAAAGCATTTGGCCAAAGATTGGAGGTAGTGGAAAAAGAAAAAATCTCTGGACAACAGCAACTGCTTTTTCTCCAAATGGAAAAATCAGTGTATGTCCTGAGACTTCAAGGTATCCTGGAGCAGAAAGTAGAGAATTTGAAAGAGATTTTAAACGAGGAACTGGCCCCCGTGGTGGGCTTAACAGCGGAAGCTCTACAAAATGATATTGACCTGGTTTACTGTACATATCCAGAATTTATCAAAAAAAACCCCAAGCTACCTGGGGAAGTATATGTGAAATTCTCAAAAAGATCAACAAGAGATACAACCTTGAAAGCGACAAATGGAATAACCTTGAAAATTAAAGGAGAACAAATTAAAGTACTAAAAGACATTACATTTGAGATTAGGAAAAGGAGGAGACAATACAGAGATCTGGTACTGTTCTTATAGCAAAATAGCACACCATGCAGATAGATAATACCAGAAGGGCTCATCTTCAACTTCAACAGAAAAGAAAAGAAAAGATTGACTCTGTTTTCAAAGTGAAAATGTTCTTAGAGCAACAACAGAAAGCGACTGAGGGATCTGAGACAGTGGAGGATAACAAAGATACAGAAGCTGAAGAAGAGAAAGAGGAATAAAGTTCTGACAACACCTCAACCAGCTCGGCAGAATCGTCTGACTTGGAAGCAGAATTAGGGGCTGCTGCCCCTAAACCTCTAAAAATTAAACTGGATTTTGACAAAAAGGAAAGAAAAAAGCAAAACAGATTAATTTCGATAGCCTGATGTTTATCTTTAACACATAAACTTAAAGCTACAGTGGAACAAGATTGTGATAGTTTGCTTTATACTTTTTTATAACTAATTTTCACTTTTTACTATGTGGGCAAAAGGGAAGTATCAATTTTTAAAAAAATAATTGTATTATGATCCTTGCTATTCTTTCTTTTAGTTTTTATCTACTCCCCTGACCCTGTAGGTTTGTAGTTTAGAAAAGCAAAATATTTTTTTTAAAAAAAGAATTTGTATTCTTAGCCCCCCTCCCCCAGCAGTCCTGTTTTTTTTGTCACCTAAATGTGTGTTAATAAAAACAAGCCATTGCAGTGTAGTGGTTAGAGTGTCAGACTAGGTTGCAAATCTTTTTCAATCTTTTAATTTTTTTTTCTTATTTATTTATTTGATTTATGCTCTCCCCTCCCGACCAAGGCAGGCTCAGGGTGGCTTACATAAAAAGTAAAACAGCTAAAAACAAAGCATTTATAAAATCAATCATACAGTGCTAGTATCAGTCATGTGCAACCAGTCCTACAGATACACTAAAATAATCTATCAGCTGTTTGCATTTGTATACCTCAGTGACGGCAACAATGTTCCAGAAGGTAGTAAGGCTGTTTAAGTGGGGTTCTATTCCACAACCCTTGAAAAATGTATGAGTCCCAGCAAGGAGATAAGGAGCTATACAGAAGCCTTGATCAGGAATCAGCTGGAAGTTGGCTTCTATCTCCCAACCCCATGCTGCTGGTTCCTTCTAATCTCCAAATTCACTGTGTCCCAGCCTTGCTGGGAAATTTGAAGGGAGTTTGGGTTGGCAACGTAGACTCAGTTTTCTGTTCCCATGTTTCTCATGGTGCCCCTGCAAGGCTAGGGTACAGTAAGAAGTTTGGGTTGGGCAGATGAGAACAGAAGGGATTGCTTCTGTTTCCCCATTCCAGTTTCTTACTACCTCCCAGCCTTGCAGGGACACAGTAAGAAGCTTGAGGAGGAGAACAGTAGCCCCCTCAACAGAAGCCTACTTTTGGTTCTGATTTTCTTCTCCACACTTTCCCCTGTGTCCTTGCAAGGCTGAGATGTAGGAAGAAGAGAGAACAGAACCAGAATCTTCAATGATGGGGGATATCAGCTGAGATTTGATGGGTTTTACACTTCCAAAGCTTCTCCCTATGACCCCAGATCCAGGGAGAAGCTGGCAGGGGGAGATCAGAAGCTGAAAGTAGAATTCTGTTATTTTCTCTGTGTTCCTGCAAGGGTGGGATGCAGCAACAAGTTTTCTGTTCAAGCCAAACATGCATGAACAGCTGAACAGCTTGTTGAATAATCAGCTTCCTGCCTAGCAATCTGAGTTTAAGAGAAATTGGCAGATTTTAAACACCCCGAGTTATAAAGAGAACTGTAATAACACTGGAAGTATAACAGGACAACCTTGTCATACCCACCTCCCACATAATGCCATTCTAGCTTTCACTGTTAGACCAGTTGCAGTTATCCATATAGAAAAGATCAAGGTATTTGCTATTTGCTGTGAAGAGGTTACAGTTCTGATATTAATATCCAAGTCTGTTGCCCTTCAGTCTGTTCTCTGTTGCCCTTCAGTCTGTTCTCTTGCCTTTTATTCACAGAGATTCAACACCTGACCTTAAATGGATGTCGGCTGTTGTCAAGCCACTTCACACAATTTGTTAAATGCAAGTAACCATAAATAATTACAAATCAATTACCCAACTTAAGCATACTTCCCTAAGGCCTTCCCCACCAAAAATCATTTAAAAAATGACTAAGTAAAATAAGCAGTTTCCATGCGGCAAACCATTTGCATTTCAATCTGTCATTTTTGTAACAATAACACCATTTCAAATACATTTTACTAAATATAGGAACTGATCTTGTAGAAGAAATCAATTACATTGTTAAGTTTAAATCTTTTTTTCTGGCTGTGCTCTAATGTATCACTGTACCTAAGAACTGCACCCTGGGGGAAATGCTTCTCGTCAACTAAAAATCCATGAATAACATTATGTAAAAATTAATTTATGATGAAGGATTTAGAATCTTTACTTAGAATGGCTTCTTATTCAAATGTCCTGAGAAAATGACACCTCACCCGTAGAAAGGAGTCAAGGGATCCATTTTCCATGTATTCAACCACAATCATTACTGGTCTGCCTGCAAAGACAGCAAAGGAATGCGTTAGGATTATGGGTATATTAAGGGTTTGTTATACCTCCAGCTGTTACAAAAAGATTATTTGCATTAGTAAAGTATGTTGCTCATTTTACAATCCTCCTCTGTAGTGAAAATGTACCTCATTGTTCTATTATTTCTGAGCTGTATTTCCTCTGATCATGTTGGCAGATTAACTGAAGGCATTTATTTTACTTTGCTTTTTAATTAAATGGGTTAAGTCAGAATCTAATATTTATAGCCATGCTATCCCACAAGTGCTGTGTACTCAAAATGGTTTCTTCGGATGCTGGATGCGAATGCTTGCTATGTCTGTAGACTAGGCCAAAGGTGGTCCGTATTTATTCCAGGCTGTCCTTTCTCTCACACAGAACACATCTTGTAGCTGATGCCAGTCTTGTCACCGTGTTCAGGATCTATGGTCTCTAAACAATGATCTCACTATACTTTAACACCCCGCCCACCCCCGGCAAACCATTTATATGTGAAATAGCCAACTTATGGAAATGCTAAAAGTTATCACACGAGAGAATATTAGCAAGGTTGAACACATCAAAAACAAACCATTGCTTAGATCAGATTTAATTCCATGTCCAGATCTCTATCCATTAGACCATAGTTAGTGTTGACAGGTGCTGCCTCCTCCCCAGTGGGGGACTTTGGGAGTCATTCCTGGAGGGGGAAGGGATGTTCCCAATGTGATGACTCAGAAGTGATGTCATCACTTTGGGGACATGCCTGAATCCCAAGTGGCAAATTCATTGTTTGGAATTCAGGCACTTGCCCCTGCTTTCACCACTTCAGGCATGTGCGGTCCCTGCTCTCCAAGACAGGTGCACATGGCCTCCACTCTCCAAAATGGACCCTTTAAATGCTTTTGGAGAGTGGGGGCCCATGTGCCTGAATTCCAAGCAGTGAATTTGCCACTTGGAGTGCCGGCATGTGGCCAGTGGCTGACCCTCTCCCTTCCCTCCTGCAAGATTTAAAGGGCCCTCCAGCTAATTGGTGGGCCACATGCTCCCACTGATCAGCTGAAGGGCCCTTTGGCAGGAGAGGAGGGAGAAGGGTGGCTGCAGGTGGCCACTGTTGGGTGTACGGTTTGAGACAGGGCTCCTCCTTGCTGGCTACCTGGCCGGCAGCTGGCAGGAGCCCTCAAAATTGGGGCTTCACCTGCCCCTATCTGGGGACTGCCACCCCTAACCATAGTAGCACTTATGGCAAGCACTGAATACAGAATGGGATTGTTTACTTATTTCTCAATTTGGAATTCAAAATCTCCTCATCCTGAAAAATTATTTAATTACATCAGTATCTTAGGTTTCTCTCTAAAGCTGAAGATTTTGTGTGCATCTGCTAGCTTCACAGGATTCATAGTCTGTAAAGAGAATATTTTCTTTTCATAAGAACATAGAACAATCCTGCTGGATCAGACAAATGGTCTGTCTAGTCCAGCATCCTGTCTCACACAGTGGCCAACCAGTTCTTCTGGAGGGCCAACAACAGTGCATAGAGGCCGAAACCTTCCCCTAATGTTGCCTCCTGGCTCTGGGATTCAGAGGTTGACTGCCTTTGAATGTGGAGGTTTCCCTCAGTCACCATGGTTAGTAGCCATTGATCGACCTATCCTCCATGAATCTATCTTACCACCTTTTAAAGTTGTCTATTCCCATGGCCATCATTATATCCTCTGGCAGTGAATTCCACATTTTAAGCTCTCTCTGTGCAAAGAAGTCATCTGTGTGCATCTGCTACTACTATGTCTAAAGCACAGCACACAAGGATGTGTTCAGTTTCTTTAATCACAATCCATTTTGAATTCAATGAAATTGTATGCAGATTTAAGATGAAATATGCATCCTAATTTTCTATAAATTGGTTCACACTTGCCTACTTATCATTTGTTGAATGTAGTAACAAATGATTCTTCTCAGCCATCACAGATTAATCACCAAAACTTTCATATCACCCAAAGTCAGCTCAGGGACAATGCATTTTAAAACATACATCACGCATATATGGATGAACTACGAAGCGTTAGTTCAGGCAATAGGCCAAGCAAGTACTTGATGGAGAGTGGGAGAAGAGGTGGTGTGTGTCTTCTCTCCTACCTACTTGTTGTACCAGGTGCAGCTCAAATAGCTGCAGGACCTTATATTGCATATCATCCAATTTGGTGTACATTAGCTATATAGGCACAGTTGAAATCATGCTTTTAATCTAGGCTTGAACTATATCTACAGAGCCCACAGATGTGTTGAAGGCAAATTGTACTTGGTAGGTGGGTAAGTAAGGCATGCTTCTCCTATCTCTTGCTCCCCGGTATGCACAGAGCTGGGATTTTGGTCAAACCAGCCCATGAAGTAGTGAACATAAATGTGCTAATTGGCCTTGTACAACATAAAGGTATCTACTGATACCTACAGTTATTCTAAGCATTATTCTGCTTGATTATTTCAGTATTTCCAGTTCTCATTTTGCAATATAATATACATTATACTTGACTATATAATTAATATTCCATGTTTGTGATAGATATATTTAAGTCATCTTCATACTAATTTTAACTTCTGTATTTACTTAATAAGCCTTTTGCTGTTTGTGTCCTGGAGTAACACATCACTCTACCTAGGAGAAATGATCCAATTTACATGCTAATCAGGGCATCCCATCAGATATTATTTGGGTAATGCTAATAATGCAAAGTAGTGAATAATATATGCAGAACTATTGTAATGAATCATCTTGCATGCAAGTCTGGAAAGAATAAAATAGCAAATACATTTTGTGGGAATTCCTATATTAGTTTTGTGGAATGAATGTCACATAAAGGAGTAAAGAAACTGTCTACATTCAAAGCACCTTGTCTATATTTGCCTGTTATTGCTGGTTTTTAATATTTCTGCCAACAGATATATAGATACGGTATGACTGGAGTTGCACACAGTATTCATATATAACTTTGTCATACCCTTACAAAATGGCATTATTATTTTATTATTAGATCTGCAGCAGATTTCCTTTTTAAATATTATTCCATTCTGTTGAGGAACAACAGAGGGTTGATTGTTTGACCAAACAGAGGCCAAAGGCCAGATTCTTTGACCAATATAGAGGGGTTTTGCTGCCTACTTATCAGTGATGCTAGTAATGAGAATTCTTATTAAACAAGGCCACTTTTGTTATCTTGAGCAAGGTACAGTTTTGGGAACCTGCTTTTCATTAGTTCCTAAATAGCACAACATAGATTCAAGGAAAATAGCCTACAGTTACTTAGTACCTATGTGGTCTGGGATCAACGTACCTGCAGGACCGTCTCTCTGAGTATGTCCCTCAAAGAGCTTTACGCTGTATGGACCAACATCTTTTGGTGATCCCCAGCCTGAAAGATACCTGCTTTTTCAGCTCTGGTGCCAGCCTGGTGAAACACTCTCCCAAATGATATCTGGGCCCTGCGGGACTTAATACAGTTCCACTGGGCCAGCAAAACAGAGATGTTCCATCAGGCCTATGTCTGAGGCAATGGAATTCCATCTGTATTGGCCTCCCCTGCTTTACCTCCCCCGTCCTACCTCTTTCTGTTTTTTCTTGCCCACCCACTTGCTTTAGTATTTTATCATCTACGGGCACACAGACATAGGCTGAGTTCAGACCGGCAATTTGCCCCGCTATAGCCACATTTCAGCGATGTTTTAAAAGCAAATTAAAGGGGGCGTTCACACAGGCACATCTGCCTGGTTTTCCCCACCCGTAGGCAACCTGTGCTGTTTTGCTTCGCTCCCACGTTTGATAGATACCTCATAAAAGTGGTAGCAAATCCCCGAAGAGTGCCTTTATGCTGCGTTTGTCCACTTCCCGGCAGTGTGAACGCTATGTGGAAAAGCCAGGAGCAACCTGCGTTGCGCTAAGGGAGCAGTGATATGATTGGCTGTGCTCCACTCTACCACCCAATGCGGTGCCGGCGCAGTGGGATCCTCCCCAAATCGGCTGGATGCCTATGTGTCTATGGGCACATGGGCGCATGAGTGCTCATGTGCTCATGCACTCATACACACATAGGCATCCAGCGATTTACCAGGAAAAAGCCGTTTACAACCACGCCTCCAGGCCAGCAGTCTGAAAGCTCCCGCGTGCCTCCTCCAGGTATGCTCCTGCATCAGTCCGGCTTTTTTGCCATGACTGGCTCCCACTGCAAATTGCCAGTCTGTCCTCAGCCATAGAGTGCTGGAAGTAGTTACTTGAGCTACGGACTGTCATCTAATGGTTTAGGATTAAGTGATTTTATATAGGCTAATTGATTGTTATACATGGTTAATTGTTTTATTGTTATTTCTGTTTTATATGCATTCATGTAACCTGCCCTGAGCCCTACTGTGCCAGGGAGGAGGGAGGGAGGGCTAGAAATCAAAATAAATAAATAAATAACAATAAATAGGATAATATTTTCCTTTACATTTCTTTTAACTTTAAGTTCTTAGCACCTATTAATTATTTTAATATAATTAAAATGCCATGGCAGAATTAGTGTTACAATTACTCTCTATTCTTATAAACAAAAATGAGTTTTATAGTACCTAAAGACCAACAAATTTACTATAGCATAAATAATTGCTGAATAAATAATTGCTGAATGTTAGAGGAATATGCCTGCCAGCTGTTTAAGATCTATGCTGATCTTCTGTTTCCCTCCTGCTGCAGGTGCTTAAATCAAGGAATTTATTCACAAATTAAAATGTGTGAAGGCTGAAAACTCTCTCCTATCTTACGCAAACTCTTCCGTCTCCATTTCTCATCCCTAGAAACTTCTATTGCAGACCCTTACTAGCTTATTCAGTCTGAGTGAGCTGGGGATTAAAGTAGTCAATAGTAAAAATGTCAAATTTGCATTTAACAGGAATGCATTTAAAGGAAAATTCAGAGCAGTGGTGAATCAGCAATTTCATTTAAAATATTTTATGTTGGTTTCTTTGCATGCCTCAATAATTAAGATGATCAAGAATTATAAGGAGAAGGGGAAGAAGTTTTTGACACAATAAACCCCTAGGTTTCAAATTAGAGTAGCACAATTGAGGAACCTGTAAGGAGTTATGGGGGTCACTTCATTTCCCTCAGTACCCCTTTCTCCATATTATTTCCTCTTTCTCTCCTCCTGGCAGCTCTGGTATCTTCTCGCCTTCCTCTGCTTCCTGCGATCCACTCACCAACAAACTTTTCTTTTATCTGCTCCTCTCTTCAGCTTTATATGTTATATATTTGTTTCATTTATACCTTAACTTTTTCTCAATGGGACCCCAAACAGCTTACTTCAGGGATCTCCAAACTTTTTGAGCCAGTGGGCACATTTGAGTTTGTGACATGGGGTTGTGGGCACAAGCATGAAATGGCTGCCAGAAGAGCTGCGGACAACCATAAAATGGCTGCCAGAAGAGGAAGAGCCAACCATAAAACTTACTTTTACAGGCAGCTGGCTAGGGGGAGGAGGGTTTTTTCACCTCCCCCACCCTTCAAACCAGTTAGTTTCCTATCTTTCTGGGCTTTGATGCTCAGGAGGAAAGAAGGGGACTGGATGGGGGGGGAGAGAAAAGCTTTGCTGTTCTACTCCCCCCAAGCCAGCTAAGCTCCTTTTATCTCCAGTAGTTGCAGGCGGAGAAGAAGAAGAAGAAGAAGAGGAGGAGATTGGATTTATTACCTGACCCTTCACTCGGAGTCTCAGAGTGGCTTACAATCTCCTTTCCCTTCCCCTCCCCACAACAGACACCCTATGAGGTAGGTGGGGCTGAGAGAGCTCTTTCCAGAACTGTTCTTGAGAGGATAGCTCTGACAGAACTATGGTTTGCCCAAGGTCATCCAGCAGCTGCAAGTGGAGGAGTGGGGAATCAAACCCAGTTCTCTCAGATTAGAGTCTGCGCACTTAACCACTACACCAAACTGGCAAGTAGTACAAGGACAAAAGGACGTTGGCAAGTTTGAATGAGAATGCCTGTTTTCGCATGTGCTGGCCATTTTGTTTTTCTTCCCACCTGCAGCACCTTCTTGAGGAAGCAGACTTGGGAAGAAGAAGAAGGGGGTTTAATCTCCTAACCCCCCCCCCCAAAGGAGCATAATGGCCAAGGCAGCTTACCTTCCCCGAAGATGATCATTGTGCTGTGGCTGCCTGGTAGGGTTGCCAGGCATGGCCCAGCAACTGGCAGGAGATGGGGGGCAGCTAATGGGATTCTTCCAAACTTGGAGGCTCTATCTCCACTGCAACCAATTCAGTGCTCCCACATACCAGCAGACTGAGGACAGTTTGGCTCAGGAAGGCAGCCTGTACCAGGTGGCTCCCTACTCAACAGGCTGGGGCTTCCTTTGCCCACTGCCAACTTCAGCCGCTACAAGGAGAGCCTCCTCAAGTGTAGAGCTCCGTGTGCATCCAACTCTGAGTGCTTCCTCTTCTGGGTCTCTCTTTGCCAGACATGCCAGTGTGGCTGGGAGAGGGTGGCGTGAGAGTCCTCTTTCTTTCTCTCTCTCTCTCCAAGGTGCTTCCCTGTCCAATGCAGCTGCAACCAAAAGCACAGGGAGCAGCAGTAGCTCAAAGCAGGAAAGCTCCCAGAGAGGAGATCCCCATGCCCTCAGGCAAGTGCAAGGCACCCCTTTGGAGACTCACCCTAACTGGAGCAGGGAGCTACTGCCACTGCTGCTTCCCTAGGGTGCTTTGCTTGTCAGCCTACTCCTCTCCTCCCACCCCAAACATTCAAATAGTGGAACAGAGCTCATCTCTGGTTTCTGCCACAGAACTGGACATTGCCCTTTCTGCCCACCCAGGCAGAAGACACAGGGTGAAGGCACCTGGCAACACTTGAAGTGGGCTTTGGAATTGTACTGATTTATATTGTGTTGGTTTCCTATGGTTTCACCGGCATGGGTTAAGTCTGTTTGTTTCTTCTTTCTCATAATGTAGTGATGAAGATACCACCATGCTCAGTGGGCACAAGAAAAAGTGTCTGTGGGTGCACTTGTATCCCTCGGTTATGTGTTGGGGACCCCTGGTTTACATCATTCTCTTCTCCATTTATCCTAAAAACAACCCTGTAAGGTAGATTCAGCTGTGTCACCCAACAATGTCACCCTACAAGCTTCCATGGCAGAGTGGGGATTTGAATCTGGGTGTCCCAGATCCTAGTCTGCAACTCTAATTGCCACTCCACATTGGGTCTTAATTCCCCTCCTCAGCCTCTCCATAGGAAAAGTCTGGCCAACTTGCAGAATTTAGTGTGTGGAGTTGTATGGGAGCTACTGCTGGGCCCAGGCAAGTCATGCTAGTGGTTGGAGGTTGCCACTAGGCCCAGGCAAGTTGTGTGTTATCAAGTTGTAACCACTGTTGCACCTGAGTGATTTGCACAAATTGTATGGTAGCAAGTTGTCCAGTAGTTGATGCTGGTCCCGGTCCCAATGAGTCTTCCCTTCAGGGCGCAGGAAAGTGAGGAGTGCATTGAGAGGCCAAAATATCCCTGGAAAGGCCCCTGCCAATTCCCCCTTTCCCCTGCCTTTTACTGACAGAAACCAAGGGCTGAATTCTGGTAATACTGTTGTCATTGCCTAGCAACCTCCATAGTGGCCCTGAGTTCTCAAAGGGCACTCATTTTCTTGCAGGTATAGATGTTGCTTCTATTATTCTGAAGGATGGTTAACTCTCCAATCTATGTTATTTTAGACTTCAGATTTTTCTGCAGACCTGGGGCTTTTTTAGGTTTGTAGAAAAATCTGTCTTGTCTGTTCATGGCATTAATTTCTGTATTTAAATATCCACAGATAGGGCCATACTGAGAATTAGGTATACTGATGTATACCACTTGGTAAAGCTAGCTTTCTTGCAAAGCTCTTAGCTTCATTGTTAGTTATCCTATGAGGTAAAATGAAGGAGAAGGGGGATGAGAAAGCAAGAGATATTTTTTGGAGTATGCCTTTCCTCAGGATTGTTGTAAGATAAGCACAGAGAAGCTCTCTAGCACTAGCTAGAAAAGCAGTTCCCAATGTGAGGGGGGGAAGAAGGAGCAACAATGAGAAAAACAGCAGTTGGCTCACTGTTAACCCACCCCAAGTGCCTCTTGTGTAACTCATTTAGCAGAAGAGTTCTTCTGGTGAACACTGAGGTTTCACAATGCTAGTTGCATATAGTCCCATATTGTTCAGTGTCATAAGTTCTAGTCGCAGTTTGGCTAGACATCTGAGGCACTTCTTGGCCTCTGTTACACACATCCTATTATGTGCAAGCAAAAGCATGTACTGTGGTACATGTACAAATATTGTCATTTGGCCTCTCCCATCATAGAATCATAGAGTTGGAAGGGACCTCCAGAGTCATCTAGTCCAACCCCCTGCACAATGCAGGAAATCCACAAATATCTCCCCCTTCTCACCCGCAGTGACTGCTGTTCCACGCCCAGAAGATGACAAAAACCCCTCCAGGATCCCTGCCCAAACCAGCCTGGAGAAAAATTACTTCCTGACCCCAAAGTGGCAATCAGCATTTCCCTTGGCCTTCATTAATTTAAAAAATGTCATGTTTACTCTCTGTAAGCCACTTTGGGAACAGATTATTGAAAGCCAAATTATCAATGTTAAAAATAAGAAAAAAATTAAAATTAAAACACACATCTAGGAATTCACATGAACCGGGAAAATTAGGTTCATGATGGTTCGTGGTTCATGGTGGACCCACGAACAGAACCACAAACCGTCATGAACGAAAAAGGCCTCAGACAAACTGAATAGGTTCATGAGGTTTGTGATAGGTTAGAATGCACCCTGGCATGCTAGAGACATGAAGCTCAGAGGGGATCTCCAGATGACTCTCTTCTACCTGTCCTCCTTGTTTGGTGAGGTTTGGACTTAGGTGGTTCAAGTTATGCCCACCCCAAGAAGATGCTCCCAGGAAAGTGCTTTCTGGGGAAATGAGGCACAGGTTCTGTGGGTTCAGGAGTGTATATAATGCCCCCCCTGGTGATCTAGGGACACCAAACTCACAGTGAGTCTCCAGTTAATTCTCCTCTACCTGGTCTCCAAGTTTAATGAGGACTGGATTTATGAGGTCCAAGTTATGATCCCCCAAAGAAGGTGCCCCATTCTCCACTTTTTCCAATGGATAGAAAAAACAGCAGAAAAAAGCAAGGGCAATAGAAGCCCAGCAGAACAGAATCAAAGTCCCTAAGAATCTCTGCAATAGAAACTGAAGGTTGGGGGGGGGGCATTTTTGCCAGCCCAGCAGAACCAGTGGCAATGCAAACCCTACAGGATTAAGGTCAAACCAGAGAATCTCTGAAGTAGAAACTGAAGGTGGCTCTGTATGTCAGAGAGGGTATACCGTCCAGTAAGATTGAGAGGGTAAGAGAATTGGATTCACTTCTGGAAATGCTATGGGTTGAAATAGTGGGTCCAAAAGGAGGCTTAACAGTGGGAGTTTGTTATCGCCCACCAGATCAAAAGATAGAGGAGGATTATAAAATGATGAATGAATTAAAGATAGCGGCTAGACGAAATAACTGTGTTGTAATAGGCGACTTTAACTACCCACACATTGATTGGGTCAATATGAGTTCTAGTCGGGAAAAAGAGATTGCGTTCTTAGACACTCTCAATGACCGTGCTGTGGAACAGATGGTCACAGATCCTACCAGGGGAGAGGTGATCCTGGATTTGGTCCTAAGTAACACCCAAGACCTGGTGAGAGATGTAAAAGTGATTGCACCACTTGGGAACAGTGACCATGTCATTGAGTTTAACATTTGTACAGATAGGGAGTTGCCCAAAAAGACTGACACAACCACTTTTAACTTTAAAAGGGGTAACTTCTCTGGTATGAGGGGACATGTGAGGAAGAAATTGAAAGGAAGAGTGGAGAAGGTCAAAACCATTGGGGAAGCTTGGAGACTATTTAAAAAGACAATCCTAGAAGCTCAGAAAAAAATATATACCGCAGGTTAGGAAAGGTACAAATATGTATAGAAAAAAGCCTGCATGGTTAATAAATAAAGTAATGGAAGCTGTAAAAGGTAAGAAGGATTCCTTTAAGCGGTGGAAAGCTAGTCTCAGTGAGGTTGATAAAAGGGAACACAGACTATGGCAAATAAAATGCAAGTCTGTGATCAGGCAAGCAAAAAGGGAATATGAGGAGCATATCGCAAAAAACATAAAGACCAACAATAAAACTTTCTTCAAATACATTAGAAGTAGGAAGCCAGCCAGGGAGGCAGTGGGGCCCTTGGATGACCAAGGGGTAAAAGGAGTAGTGAAGGATGATAGGGAAATGGCTGAGAAGCTGAATGCATTTTTTGCCTCTGTCTTCACTGTGGAAGAGGAGAAGTGTTTGCCCACTCCAGAAGCACCGATTTCGGGAGGGGGTTTGAAAGACCTGAATCAGATTGCGGTAACAAGAGAGGAAGTCCTCCGACTGATGGACAATTTAAAAACTAATAAATCACCAGGCCCGGATGGCATTCATCCGAGAGTTCTGAAAGAACTCAAATGTGAACTTGTGGATCTCCTGACAAAAATATGTAATCTTTCTTTAAAATCTGCCTCCATTCCTGAGGACTGGAAGGTAGCTAATGTCACTCCCATCTTTAAAAAGGGCTCCAGGGGAGATCCGGGAAATTACAGGCCAGTCAGTCTGACATCGATACCGGGTAAGTTGGTGGAAACTGTTATTAAGGAAAGAATTAGTAGGCACATTGATGAACAAAAACTATTGAGGCAGACTCAGCATGGGTTCTGTAAGGGAAGATCTTGTCTCACTAACCTGTTAGTGTTTTTTGAGGAGTGAACAAACATGTGGACAAGGGGGACCCAATAGATATTATTTACCTTGACTTCCGGAAAGCTTTTGATACAGTTCCTCATCAAAGGTTCCTAAGTAAGCTCAATAATCATGGGATAAAAGGACAAGTCCTCTTGTGGATCAAAAACTGGCTTATAAATAGGAAACAGAGAGTGAGTATAAATGGGAAACTTTCTCAGTGGAGGGTGGTAAGCAGTGGGGTACCACAGGGATCAGTACTCGGTCCGATGCTTTTTAACTTGTTTATTAACGATTTGGAATTGGGAGTAAGCAGTGATGTGGCTAAATTTGCAGATGACACAAAGTTGTTCAGGGTGGTGAAAACCAGGGAGGATTGTGAGGCACTCCAAAGGGATCTGTTGAGGATGGGTGAGTGGGCGTCAACGTGGCAAATGGGGTTCAATGTGGCCAAGTGCAAAGTGATGCACATTGGAGCCAAAAATCCTAAATATAAATACACGTTGATGGGGTCTGATCTGGCAGAGACGGACCAAGAGAGAGATCTTGGAGTCATAGTGGATAACTCGCTGAAAATGTCTACACAATGTGTAGCTGCAATAAAGAAGGCCAACGCTATGCTGGGGATTATTAGGAAGGGAATTGATAACAAATCAGCCAGTATCATAACACCCCTGTATAAATCATTGGTGCGACCTCATTTGGAATACTGTGTACAGTTCTGGTCACCACATCTCAAAAAGGATATTATAGCATTGGAAAAAGTGCAGAGAAGGGCAACTAGAATGATAAAAGGGTTGGAACACCTTCCCTATGAAGAAAGGTTAAAATGCTTGGGGCTCTTTAGCTTGGAGAAACGACGGCTGAGAGGTGACATGAACGAGGTTTATAAGATTATGAATGGGATTGAGCAGGTTGAGAAAGAAGTACTTTTCTCCCTTTCTCACAATACAAGAACTCGTGGGCACTCCATGAAATTGCTGAGCAGTCGGGTTAGAACAGATAAAAGGAAATACTTCTTCACCCAAAGAGTGATTAACATATGGAATTCACTGCCACAGGAGGTCGTGGCAGCTGCAAGCATGGACAGTTTCAAGAGGAAATTAGATAAACATATGGAGCAGAAGTCCACCAGTGGCTATTAGCCACAGGGTATAGATGGGAACTCTCAGTCTGGGGCAGGTGATGCACTCTATTCTTGGTGCTGGAGGGGGCAGCAGTGGGAGGGCTTCTGGTGCCCTGGCCCCACTGCTGGACCTCCTGATGGCACCTGGTATATTTTGGCCGCTGTGTGACAGAGTGTTGGACTAGATGGGCCATTGGCCTGATCCAACATTGGCTTCTCTTATGTTCTTATGTTCTTAAGGTGTGGAGGGGCATTTTTGCAAGCCCAATAGAAACAGTGTAATGTACAGAGTGCCTAGTAGATCCAGTGCAATCAAAGAGATGCAATAGCAGCTCAACAGAACTAATATCTAGCACAGAATCACACTCCAAGTTGAGGGTTAGGGGGTTTTTTTTTTTGCAAGCTCTATGCAAGAAAATGGGAAGGGAATTCAAGTTGGCAAAAGGGAAAAACCTCTTGAAACTGACAAGAGCCACTAGGAAACCAATAGAAATCTGAGACATGCAGAGAAAGAGAGAAATACAAAACAGTCCAAGGCTGGAGAATTCTGCCTGCTCCGTTGCTTTGAAATTCCTCCCCTATGTTTCCTTTTGTAAACAGTTTAATTGAGTGGTGACAGTGTGTCTGGAGATGTATCCATTCACAAACTGCCATGAACCACTATGATGAGCATCAGAGTTCATGGTCATGCCAGGAGCCTTTCCACAAACATTGCTTCACAAGCCACGAACTGCCCCAAAATTGCAGCAAACTTTACTTTGTGAGCCCATTCGTGCCCATCTCTATATACATCAGTCAATAGCCTGGATATTTCCCTCCTCGTCAGCACCATTCTTCCCAGCAGGGCATAGATTGCATGTGAAAGACTGCAGTTATTAGTCATATCCATTAATTTCTTTAATCACACACATTCCCCATGGGCATGGGATCATTTAGATGTAAATATAATATATGATTTTATTGTTGCTAAGTATGGAAGGGCCAATGGCTTGAGTGGCTGAGAGAGTGGGTCAATGACAGTGTGTGAGGAATGGCATTTTGCGTGTGGAATATGATTAGTTGATGGTTGAGAAGGCGTGGCCTGTGGGCTAGTTTTGTTGAGCAGAGAGAGGCACAGTCTGCCTGTATCTATATAGGGAGTTAGTCTATGTAGACAGTCTGTCAGATTCTGAGTGTGTCTGAATATTTTTATGTCTGTCAGCCTAGTGTATTGTTTAAACTGTTACATTTTATTCTTACCTTTGCTTTTATTCCTGAACTTTCCCAGTTACGTGAATCAAATCAAACTGGGTTAAATCTTTAAAAGATTACTGAGTAAAGTATATTGGAAGGTGCCAGGAGTTTAATTAGTCAAAAGTTTACATCAACAAGTCAAAGATGCTTGTGTATTTCACCAGATATAGTATATCCTAGAAGCTGACCCTAGAACAGGGGTGTCAAACATCAGGTCCCCGGAGGGCTTCTATCAAGCCCACAGTGGAAATGGCTGTCTTCTGCTTCTTCTTCCAGTTCTGCTGCTGCTGCATCATTGTAGGTTTGCAGCTTACAGATACACACCTGAACTGCATACTCAAGATTGCAACAGCACAGACATTTTGATGCCACAATTCAGAGCAAGAGGTGTCAGTTATCAGACACAGTTAAATAAACAAAATATTGCAATAGTGCTAATATTTTAAGCAACTTCCCCTTGTGTCCTTTATAAAGTTTATATCTCTGCTACCTGGCATTACATTTTATGACACACATGGCCCGGCCCAACAAGGTCTCATTTATGTCAAATCTGGCCCACATAACAAATGATGGGCCCTCAGGGTGGATAAAAATCCTTAAGTGCCAATAAGTTAGGTCCAAGAACAGCTCTGGCCTGGATGGCCTAGACTTGCCCAATCTTGTCAGATATCAGAAGCTAAGCAGGTTCAGCCTGGTTAGTATTTGGATGGGAAACCACTGAGGAATACTAGGGTCACTATGCAGAGGCAGGTAATGGCAAACCACCTTTGAACATCTCTTGCCTTGCAAACCCTATGGGGTTACCATCAATGTTCCCTCTATGCTCCACAGTATTGTGAGTAGATATTCTACCTTGTGAGTGAAAAACCCCTAGTAGCATTACAGTTGAGAGCAAATCTACATTTGACTGTCGTGTAAATTAGTTTTTTAGAAGATTGCTTTCATAATCTTGTAAAAATCTCAGAATAAATTCTTTTAAGTTATATTTAAACTATATTTTAAGAATAATTTAAACATTATAAGAGAAAACAGATTCAAGTCAAATCTTACCCACCCCTTTCTACTATATTGGCAGACCTGTCCTCCAGAGAACAGGTCTACCTGCCCCAGGTCACTATATTGGTAGACCTCACCTCAGACCGTCACACTGTGCTGAGCCTTCGAAAACATACCAGCACTTGGGGGGGGGGCACTCTGGCAGTCTACTTTGTTTTTTATAGTGAAATATGACAACCAGCATTACAGGTCAAATATAACAGAGGAGGAACAGTAGAAAAGAGCAAGAGTCCTGTAGCACCTTAAAGACTAACAAAATATGTGGCAGGGTATGAGATTTCATGAGTCACTGCTCACTTCTTCAGGAACAATCACTTTCAGAACCCTGTCTAACCTAAAAAACAGGAAGTTGCTTAAATGATATCAACTCACTCAAACTACTTATTTGTTCAAATATTTATTTCCCACTTTTCCCTGTGACTCATGGCAGCTTACAAATCATACTGAAAAGCATAATAGCAGTGTGCAAAAAACCTATCTTTTTTCCCAGCTGCTCTGCAGCCTATGGGGAACATTATACTCAATGGGCCCCATAGGCTATAATAGAGAATGGATCTGGGGGTATCTGGGGCTCTGGGGGGGGGCTCGTTTTTTGAGGTAAATGTATAAAATTTGTAGCATAGCTGCTGGTATCTCTCCTCAAAAACCTCCCCAAGTTCCAAAAGGATTGGACCAGGGGGTCCAATTCTATGGGCCCCAGAAGGAGGTGCCCCCATCCTCCATGGTTTCCAATAGACTGAAGCAGTATCTGTGGGCTGAAACAGAAATTCTCTGAGCTGGATGTTCAAGTGTTGTGCGCCAGTGCCCCCTAGCACAATTCAGAGGGAACTATGGTTCAGCATAAGTTGGCTGTGACTTGATGGCAAAAAAAGAAAAAGAAAAAGAAAAAAAGAATTGTGGAACCCTTGTCCAGTACTACATAAGTGACAGGCTATACAGGGGCAGGTTTTTGGCCAATGTGGGAAACTCTTGAAATAAGAAAGGTGTTTTGCCCAGGTGTAACTAAATGGTAGAAATCCTCCTCCTGAGCTGAGAAAAGATGAAAGGTTCCACCACCATTTTTGATCCACTCCTCTTCCTTGTGTCAGTTTACTATACACTTACTTGTTCATAGAATAACTGCTGTATAATATAAAGAGATAACATCTGTCAGAATTATTTAAATGTAAGCCTATCATTCATGTTGTGCTTCATGAATAGCAGTTTATTTATAGGAGCAATACAATGTGGGAGGAAGGGATTCATGCAACACCACAATTTAGCTTGTCTGAGTAGGGAGCCTTTTTTTTTTTTTGAGTGCTCACTGACCACAGAATTTCCATTGTGATTTTCTGTGAAATCCCCTCTCTCACACTACACTGTTCATGTAGGTATATCACTCATGAGAACTGCTAAATTTACAAGAAAGCTGTAAATTACAATCTCTCTATATTAATAATTGAGTTTTCATGTGACTCTTTTCTGAACATTCCACATGCTCCCACAGCCTTTGGCTCTCTGATCTATCACTCAGAGGGTGTCCCTAGCTACTGGCTGTGTTGCCTAAGTCCCGCACAGCCACCACTCAAGAATACTCGCGTGCCATTGGCCGGGTGCTGGGTTTGCTCCTTTTCCCCGCCCACTCCTTCAGCCACTGTGCCCTGTCAGAATTTCTGCCAAACGGCTTTCTCTCTTGATGAAGATGGTCGCCTCATGTGTGGGACTAATTTTTCCCTCAGTAGCTGTTGGTAGGTGTAATGAAATGGCAGTTACCTGTGTTTGTGAAATGGCTGCCGTCTATGATTGTTTCTTTAAAATGTTCTCCATAAGGCTTAATTGAGTTGTAGTTCCAGAGAGGGGCCTGCAGGGATATTACTCACTGGGTTGAATGGAGCTTCCTCATCTGCTGGCCTATAGTTCACAGCTGCCCAAGGCCAAAAAAATGCAGGAAAAGAGGGGCTGTCCCAAGGGGCAGGGCAGCATCAATATAGACTCCAGCTAGGCCTCAAGCCAGAGACGTGGGGGAACCCTGGGAGGTAGCAGAAATTCAGCCACTCCACAGTCGGTTGGACTGGGGAATGAATTGAAGTTTCCCTGCTCTCTTGGGCAGAAAAGAGAGGCTGAAGCAGAGCCAGAGGCCACAACCTCCAGAGGTAGAGAGTACTGGGTGTAGGGAAAGAGGATTGCGCTTACCCCCTGTTGATTTATGCCCTGTTGGTTCATGGTGTGTGCTTACTCCTACAGTTTTAGCCTTATTCATTTAGTGTATGTGTGCTCCATAATTGTGTAAATAGTTAAATAAATACTTTTATTTGGGCTAATAATCTATGTTGTGCTCTGACCACATAGTCTCCCCCACTCTGCACAATACCAAAGGGAGGGGGTATCAACATAAGAAATACAGTTCTTTTCCCAGGACATGCTCAAGCCATTAGGATATAGGGAATTTAATTTATAAATCCACGACTAGGGCAATAAGAACACGCATCCTTGAGCAGAAATCAAAAATTAAGCATGAACGAAGGGATGCACCCCTCGTGGAACATTTTCTATCAAAGAAACATCGGCATGATGACTTTAAATTTACCGTTTTGGAGGTCATTCAACCATGCCAGTATGAGAAGAAAGATTTAAGGAAGGTTTTGCTTAAACGTGAGGCTTTCTGGATTTATAAATTAAATTCCCTATATCTTAATGGTTTGAACATGTCCTGGGATCTGAGCTATTTCCTATAGTTCTATATTGATTGCTGTGAGTGTTTGCTGGAGTAACTCTGTACTTCTTGTCTCCTATGTAAGTTTTTGCTGGATTAATTTTGTACTTTTTGTCTCCGATGTGGCTAGCACTTCACTTCACTGAAAAAGAACTGTATTTCTTATGTTGATTGCTGAGAGTCTTTGCTGGACTAACTTTGTATTTTCTGGAAATGTATTTATGAAGAGTTGTGTTTTCTATGTGGCTAGCACTTTACTATTGAAGAAGGAACTGATGAGGACTTTTTCCTTATAAGAAAATTCTCTAGAGAATGGATTGGTGAGCCCCATGAATTACATGCTTTATTTGTAAATTTTCTGTAATAGTGTTTTGATTTTGGGTTGCTTACTCTATGATTGTATTTCTTAGATAAACTTTTTCCTGGCAATGATGATGTAAGATCTTAAAACAACTAGGAAGCTGTGCTAGTAAGTTTTTTGTTATTATATGATTAATGTTTATGAATTGCACATATGATGAGGTATGTATATTGAATTTTTATATGAACTTTATAGAGTCTTCAGGCTGGAGAAAGACCACTGTATTGGTTGAAATGGATTTAATCATTCCAGAGGACGCTGTTGTGACTCTGCATGTGACTCTGCATTTTTAGTCAGCTGTTTTTCAGTTTAAAACTGTTTGTTGTTACTAAAAATAACATATACATTGTTAAAAGCACAATTTGTATTGGAATTCTGTAGCCTTTTCATAGTTCTTTTTGTCCTTTCAATCCTCAGAGGTATAACACAGAAAGATGGAGTACTCTTTGTGTCAAGGTGAGCAGAAAAAATGGTAGGCAGGTAATTTATATCTACCCTGGAAGATGTGGTAGGGCTGAGTCATTATCTTGTAGTAGTTCTCCAGGCTATGAACATGCTAATGCAGGAGTTTTCCTGAGGAGGTTCTTTTATTTATGGATTGTTTCCTGAGGAGGTTCTTTTGTGTGTGGAATGGCTATTGGAACTCTAATCTTATCTGTAGTGCTATTGTCAGCTGTAGAGCATTTTGTGTTTTTCAGGACAGGAAACCATGCCCTATTTATTTTTAAACTCTCTTCTTTCCTGTTGAAATTGTGTTTATGTTTATGAATTTCAATGGCTTCCCCAAGCACTATGTACCTATGTAATCTGACATGGTAATTGGAAGTGTTGTCCTATCTTTCAGTGTCTTGGAACCAAATGCTGTGTCCTGTTTGGGTTAGGCTATGTTCAGCCACTGCTGATTTTTCAGGTTGGCCAAGTTTGCAGTGTCTTTCATGTTCTTTTATTCTTGTCTGAATGCTATGCTGTGTCATCCCGATGTAAACTTGTCCACAACTGCCCTACCCCATCTTCCAGGGTAGATATAAATTACCTGCCTACCATTTTTCTGCTCACCTTGACACAGAGAGTACTCCATCTTTCTGTGTTATACCTCTGAGGATGCCAGTCACAGCTACTGGTGAAACATCAGGTCCTACAATGCCAAGACCATGGCCACACAACCTGGAAAATCTACAGCAACTAATAAACTCCGGTTGTGAAAGCCTTCGACAACATAACTTTAGTTTCATTCAGCCATCTAGTTAATAACCATTGATAGACCTTTCCTCTATTCATATGTCTAATTCTTTTAAAAAGTTATGGACACTAGTGGTTATCTGTACACCAAGACTTGAATCTACTGTTTTGAAACTTCAGTGCATGCCCCTGAGTTTTAGTATTTTGCATGAAGGAGGAAAAAAAGTATAATTTTATAAACCTATATCATGTTACCCCCTTGTCTTTTTTCTAAAATGAAAGGCTTCAAGCTCTTCATTTTTCCTACTAGGGGAGATGCTTCAAACCTTTGGCCATTTCGTTCAATGTTTTCTGTACCCTCTCCATTTCTTTAGTATCCTTTTTGAAATTGGAGTGACCAGAGCTGAGCACAGCATTCCAAATGTGGTTGTAGTATATATCTATATCTGTCATGTCTGTGACAATCTTCAAGATTTTGGGAGACATAATCAATCATGTATCCCTCTAATTTCCTGACTGAGCCTTATATTGAGATATCAACATAAACAGTAACAACAACTATGACAACTTTTTCTCTCTTCAACAGTGTCTCAGACTGCAACAGGCTTACTTTCTCCCAACCAACTCAACAGAAGTCATGTGGGGAAGGGAAGTGAGTACAAACGGGAAAAGTTGAAAAGGGCAGGGAAAAAAATCTCTCAAGTCTGCTAATAGTGATCATATGCTAGCGTTTATACAGAGTGGACTTTTCTTTGCATTTTAGTTCAGAGTACAATCCAGCCAAAGTAAAGCATTTTATATTTAGCAGATTTCAGTGTATAGTGAAATATGCACTTTCTTTACATGTGGAAGTCTTAGAAAGTCAAACTGCTTTGAATGGCTTGAATCTTTAGTATTTTAAAAGCAAGAATGTTAAACTATCAAATGCCATTCAGAATCATGCAATTTTAAATAGCTCTTTTATTTACATTTCATCTAATATTTATTTTTAATTTTACTTCTCATTTTCACCATAGTCAAGGATTTTGACAGTGTGTAATTTAATTGAATGGTAGAATGATGAATAAGGGTGAGAATTAAAAGGGCTACATCAATGATAAAATATTCAGAATGTTGTCTCCTGTCATTATTTAAAATACTTAAACAAAGCCCATGTTAATGAATGTTTAAAGTGTAAAATTAATCTTTCCAAAAATAATACATTTAGTGCATGCCGATTTTTGCACTTTTTATTCATAATGAAATGTTCAACCTCTGCTAAGGGAATAAAGGAACTAGAGCATTTATTACTTTCCTATGCATTAAAAACAGAATGTGAAGGCTATAACTTTATTAATTTTAAATGAAAGTATTTTGCTCTATAATTCTAAACAGTGTTACACTCTTCTAAGTACATTGAATAAAAATGGACTAAAAAGAGTATAATTCTGTTTAGGATTATACTTTTGGTGTTGCTGTTTTAAGCAAGAGATTACATTTTCCCAGGATGGCTTGAGACTTAAAATGCCTGAAGGATACAGCTAGCTACCTCATATTCAAGCTGGGGAATGCTCAATTCATGCTCATAGGGAAAGGCCCGCAAATGCCTTGGGCCCCTACATATTAATGGAGGTAATATTCATTTATTTTCCTCCCACCCTATCCTCCCTAAGGCTCAGAGCAACTAGCAACAAGATTCTAAAAACAAATACCACAAGTTAAAATTTACAAATACAACTTAAAACTCAACCCAAAAGTTGTGACACCTTGCCAACTGCCAATATATTAAAAAATTCTACACAGAGAAAACAGATTTGATTACCAAAAAGTTACCGTATGTGGCTAGGGAGAAACATGTCTGTAGGAATGTGCCAACATTCAAATTTGGCCCAGATTCACATTAGACAGCTTAATGAAGAAACTCATCTGTTGCTCTCCTGAGGAGTGGATGAATCTCAGAATGAAGGTTAGCCTGCTTCTTCCAAGGTCCCAAGATGTGCTGTTCCTCACAGGTTCACCTGTAATATCCAGGTTCCTTTCCTACATATTTCAGGGACAATTGATATTGTCAGCTAACACCAGAGACTCCAAAATGGCTGCTACACAGCTATGCCTTCCAGGCCAGCAGGGACTGAACACTCACTCAGGTAGGTAGCTCTGCATTCAGACTTTAGTCCTTCCTGGATTCTCCTTTCCTCTTGTTTCCCCTGTTGTTTGAACTGCAGGGGTTGTGTCTGCTTTGTGAAATGAACACATCATTCCTGAGTAGGGGGAAGAGGTCTCCTGCCCCCTGCCTCTGCTGCCTATTGCTGCCCAGTGCAGCTGTAGGAGAAATTGTGGATAAGTTGTGGAAGATGCTGTGATACCACATCCAGTTGCATAACCAGAAGTCATCTCAAATTTTGCTATGATGCTCTACCTGAAACTTGCTGGTTTACATGACTGGAAGTGACTCTTCACAATGTCTTGTCCTGCTACGAAAAGCTCTCAGGGCTGGAAGCCCTACTTCTGGTCAGCCGTATTAAAATTTAGCCAGGCTGAGAGAGAGATGGGGCCAATGCCCGACACTCAAAGGCTTTCTTTTGGCTCTTATCCTCTCCCTGTCCCTTCTTACACTTATACTAAAGGAACTGATGCCTTAGGTTTATTCCTATCTGAAAAGAATGCGTTCAGTCTTGCTGATGAAGAGGAAAAGCTTTTGTACAAGTGTAGAACACTGAGTGAAATCAGAAATTGTTCATTGATGAGAATATTGACAAACTCAAAGTCCCCGCAACATCAAGCATACAAAAATAAAACTACTCCAGTTCTGTTGGAAAACTCCTAGACAGCTGGACTACTTGTCTGCCTGCTCTGTAGGAGGCTTCTGTAGTGGGAAAGGGGCTTTTAATGCACTTTAAAGCATACACCACTTGTTAAATAATCATATGCTTTAAATTAGAAAACAGTTAAATCCCTGATCCATATCCAAACACAGAATGAAAATTGGAGTAACGTAACACAGCCATGATACTCAGTTTAGCTTTTGCAGAACTGTGAGAAGATATACTGAAGTTATCTTCATTCCCTGCAGAAACCCAGGCAATGGTCTAGTCTGTATTTTCAGTGTACCTTCAAGTAGCAGCAGGCATTTGACTAATATGTTCCATACTTTCTACTGATGTTTGCTGAATTATACATATTAATCAAGTATGAGAGCTGAATATTTGCATCTTCAGTCAAGACACAGATATAGAATGGGAGAGACTTGGCTTGACAGCAGCACATGTGAAAGGGATCTAAGTGTTCTGATTGATCACAAGCTCAACATGAGCCTGCAGTGTGATGTGGCTGTGAAGAAAGCTAATGCAATCTTAGGATGCATTAACAGAAGCATTGTGTCCAGATCATGGGAGGTGGTAGTTCCGCTCTATTCTGCTATGGTCAGGCCTCACCTGGAGTACTGTGTCCAGTTTTGGGCACCACACTTTATGAAGGATGTTGACAAGCTTGAGCATGTCCAGAAGAGGGCAACCAGGATGGTGAGAGGGTTTGAATCCAAGTCTTATCAGGAAAGGCTGAAAGAGTTGGGTATGTTTAGCCTGGGAAAGAGAAGACTTAGAGGGGACATGATTGCAGTCTTCAAGTATTTTAAGGGCTGTCATGTAGAAGATGGAACAGATCTATTCTCTCTTGCTCTGGATTGCAGGACTAGATCTAATGGGTGGAAATTACAAGGGAGTTGTTACCGGCTAGATATCAGGAGAAACTTCCTAACTGTAAGAGTGATTGAGCAATGGAACAGTCTGCCTTGGGAGGTGGTGGATGCTCCTTCACTGGACATTTTCAAGCAGAGACTGGACAACCATCTTTTAGGTATGTTGTAGGTATGTAGGGCTATCTTTCAGCTATGCTCCTGCAGAGTGCAGGGGGTTAGACTAGATGACCTGCAAGGTCCCTTCCAACTCTAACATTCTATGATTCTATGATTCTATGAGATTAAAACATATCAATTAAAAATGATTCCAGCAATACCATTCCTAAGATGGCCAATACAATTACTATATTGCTGCCCCAGGGAAAGAGAGGAGGAGGGAGGGAGGGGTAGGGGATCTATATGGATGGGAGTTCTCCTGACCTCATCCATAAGCTTTGCAAGTATATCTCCATCTTACAGGCCTTGAGGGATTTGGGTCTCAGCTGGGAATGCATTCCACTAAGCTGGAGCCACCGATGGAAAGGCTGTCTCTCTGATGCCAGGCGAAAACTCCTTGGTCCCAGGATCGTCAGTGTGTTTTTATTAGAACATAGTGCTCTTGGGGGGGGGGTATGCCAGGAAATGCGGTTTCACAGATATGTTGGTCCCAGACCTCATAGGGCTTTAAAGGTTAAAACCAACACTATGAACTTGATCCGGTACTCAATCTGGAGCCAGTGCAGCTGGTGGAGCACCAGTTGTATATGTGCTCTAATAGGGATGCCTGTAAGGCCCCATGCCACTGTGTTCCGGACCACTTGAAGTTTCCAGGTCAGTCTCAAGGCTAGCACCACATAGAATGAGTTACAGTTCTCTAACCTGAAGGTGACCATTGCATGGATCACTGTGGCTAGGTCAGGGTGAGACAGAAAAGGGCCAATTGCCTGACTTGGTATAGATAGAAAAATGCCAGCCTGGCAGTATTTATGACCTGGGCCTTCATTGAAAGGGAAGCATCCACCGTCATATCCAGACTCTTCACCAGTGGTACTGGTGTTAAAGGAACATTGTCCAGAGTCAGGAGTTGTATACCCATTCCTAAGCCTCCCTTCCCCAGCTATGGAATCTCTGTCTTTGATGGATTTAGTTTTAGCCAACTCTGCTTCAATTCAGCTTCAGGGATTTCTGGATGATGCTTCCATTTTAGATCCCTTCCAGTCTGGCTTTCATCCAGGCCATAGGATGGAGACAGCACTGGTTGCCCTCACGGACAACCTTGAGGCATCTGGATTGGTTGCTGTTGGATCTGTCGCTGTTGGATCTGTCAGCAACATTCGGCATGGTTGACCATCAGTTACTGATCCACTGCCTTGCCAACACAGGAATTCAGGGGTCTGCCTTACAATGGCTTGCCTCCTTTCTCCGAGGTCGGGGACACATGGTGGTACTAGGGGAACAGATGTCCTGAAGGCTTCCACTGAATTGTGGAGTGCCTCAAGGGGCAGTGCTTTCCCTGATGCTATTCAACATCTATTCAACATCAACCGCTTGCCCAGATTGCCCAGAGGCATGTGCTAGGTTGTCACCAACATGCAGATGACACCCAGCTCTATCTGTTGTTGGGCAGCCAGTCTGACTCTAAACTGGAAGATGTAGACTGGGCACTACAAGCTGTGGCTGGTTGGCTTAGACTGAGCCAGCTGAAATTGAATCCAACGAAGATGGAGGTCCTGTGCCTGAGCTGGGGTGGTCTGAGGGTAGGGATCCCACTCCCGACCTTTGATGGGGTGCCGTTGGTGCCAGCACTGGAGGTTAGGAGTTTGGAGGCCCAAGTAGCAACCACTGCCAAGTCAGCTTTTTACCACCTTTGGCTGATTAGGCAATTGGTTCCCTTCCTTGACTGCAATGACTTGGCAACAGTGATCCACACAAAGGTCACCTCAAGTCTGGACTACTGTAATGCTCTCTACATAGGGCTACCCTTGTCACAAATCTGGAAGCTGCAGCTAGTGCAGAATGCAGTGGCCAGGCTTCTGGTGGGTCTCCCTATGAGGGAGCACATCCAGCCTGTGCTAAAGGTATTACACTGGCTGCCGATAGCATTCTGAGTTCACTTCAAGGTGCTGGTTCTTACCTTTAAAGCCCTTTATGGTCAGAGGCTGACATACTAGAGGGACCGCCTTTCCCCATATGTACCCCAGTGAGGACTATGTTCAGGGTCACAGCATCAATTGACCCTCCCAGGCCCTAAAGTTATCCAGAAGAGATCAGGGCCCTGTGGGACGTTTTACAGTTCTGCAGGTCTTGCAAGAGAGAGCTCTTCCACCAGGTCTTCGACTAAGGAGCTGCCACCACCACCATCACCACCACCATCATAATTAAAGAGGTTCCCGACTCCACCATTACAGCCTGTGACAGTCGTATGTATATATGATAAAGATTGAGAACTGATGAATAAAGTAACCATTGCTGCTATCTCTAATGCATTAGTTTACAACCAGCTAGCACTTTATGTTTTTAGATGGTTTTAGATGGTTTTATCTATGTTATAATTGTTTTATGTTATTCTTGTAAGCCGCCCTGAGCCTGCTTCGGCGGGGAGGGTGGGGTATAAATCAATCAATCAAACAAACAAACAAATAAATAAACCATCCAGCCACAGCTTCTAATCCCCTTGCCAGATTTTCTGGGGTGGCATCCAGCATCCGTAAGGGTGCCAGCACAGTAGATTACTGTCTGCTACTGGAAGAAGTGTTAGTCAAGATCTGTGATTTCAAAGAGGGTGACTTCCTTGGGGGTGACCATTTCTCTCTTACGCTAAGTTTAACCACATATAAACAAACAGTTAAGTCACCATCTCTTACTCCACATGTGGAGCAGATCAACCAGATAATAGAAATAAGGAAATGGACCCCATTGGTATCACAAGAAACTAGTTTTATAATCCACTTGCAAGAATGGTACTTCTTATGCAACAAATATGCTTCAGCAGTTGATGTACTATTTTATTATGATCTTTTGAGCCAGATCATAGATTTTTGTAAATCTGTATACCAACTACTTTGCTTTAACCAACTAAAACAAAGGAAGAATGATTGGTTTGATTATGAATGCTGGATCTTCCTGAGAAAAGGGAGAGCTTATAAGAAGTTTAGAGTGAAGAGAGATGGCTTTTGTTGTTGTTGTTCAGTCGCACAGTCGAGTCCGACTCTTTGCGACCCCATGGACCAGTTTACGCCAGGCCCTCCTGTCTTCCGCTGTCTGCTGAAGTTTGCTCAATTTCATGTTCGTTGCATCGATGACACTGTCTAACCATCTCATCTTTTGCCGTCCCCTTCTTCTTTGACCTTCAATCTTTCCCAGCATCAGGGTCTTCTCCAGTGAGTGCTCCCTTCTCATTTGGTGGCCAAAGTATTTGAGCTTCAGCTTCAGTATCTGGCCTTCCAGGGAACAGTCAGGGTTGATTTCTTTTAGGATTGACTAATTTGATCTCCTGGCAGTCCAAGGGACTCTCAAGAGTCTTCTCCAGCACCATAGTTCAAAAGAATCTATTCTTCGGCGCTCGGCCTTCCTTATAGTCCAACTCTCGCAGCCATACGTTACTACGGGGAATACCATTGCTTTGACCATGCGGACTTTTGTTGGCAAGGTGATGTCTCTGCTTTTTATCATGCTGTTTAGGTTTGCCATCGCTTTCCTCCCAAGGAGCAGGCGTCTTTTAATTTCATGGCTGCAGTCACCATCTGCAGTGATCTGGGATCCTAGGAACGTGAAGTCTCTCACTACTTCTACGACTTCTCCTTCTATTTGCCAAGGAGTGATGGGGCCAGATGCCATGATCTTAGTTTTTTTGATGTTGAGCTTCAAGCCCACTTTTGCGCTCTCCTCTTTCACCCTGAGCAAGAGGCTCTTTAGGTCCTCTTCACTTTCTGCCATCAGAGTGGTATCATCTGCATATCTGAGGTTATTGATCTTTTCCCCAGCAATCTTAACTCCGGCTTGTGATTCATCAAGGCCAGCATTTCGCATGATGTACTCTGCATATAAGTTAAATAAGCAAGGTGACAATATACATCCTTGCCGTACTCCTTTCCCTATGCTAAACCAATCAGTTGTTCCATATCCGGTTCTAACTGTTGCTTCTTGACCCTTATACAGGTTTCTCAGAAGACATGTGAGGTGGTCCGGTACTCCCATCTCTTTAAGAACCTGCCATAATTTATTGTGATCCACACAATCAAAGGCTTTAGCATAGTCAATGAAGCAGAAGTAGATGTTTTTCTGGTACTCTCTTGCTTTCTCCATAATCCAGCGAATGTTGGCAATTTGATCTCTAGTTCCTCTACCTCTTCGAAACCCAGCTTGTACTTCTGGCAGTTCTCTATCCACGTACTGTTGGAGCCTAGCCTGTAGGATTTTGAGCATGACCTTGCTAGCATGTGAAATGAGTGCAATTGTGCGATAGTTTGAACACTCCTTGACATTGCCCTTCTTTGGGATTGGAATGTACACTGACCTTTTCCAATCCTGTGGCCACTGTTGTGTTTTCCAAATTTGTTGGCAAATTGAGTGCAGCACTTTAACAGCATCTTCTTTTAAGACTTTGAATAACTCAGCTGGGATACCATCACCTCCACTAGCTTTGTTGTTAGTAATGCTTTCTAAGGCCCATTTAACTTCGCTTTCCAGGATGTCTGGCTCGAGGTCAGTGATTATACCGTCGTGGTTGTCAAGGACATCGAGGTCCTTCTTGTACAGTTCTTCTGTGTATTCTTGCCATCTTTTCCTAATCTCTTCTGCTTCTGTTAGGTCCCTACCATTTTTGTCCTTTATCATGGCCAGCTTTGCATGGAACGTTCCCTTGATTTCTCCAATTTTCTTGAAGAGATCTCTAGTCCTTCCCAATCTATTGTTTTCCTCTATTACTTTGCATTGTTCATTCAGGAAAGCCTCCTTATCTCTCCTAGCTGTTCTCTGGAAATCTGCATTCAGTTGGGCAAATTTTTCCTTTTCACCGTTGCCTTTAGCTTTCCTTCTTTCCTCTGCTATGTGTAAAGCCTCATCAGACAGCCACTTTGCTTTTTTGCATTTCTTTTTCTTTGGGATGGCGGTGATTGCTGCCTCCTTTACAATGTCACGGACCTCTGTCCATAGTTCTTCGGGCACTCTGTCTATCAAATCTAGTCCCTTAAACCTATTCTTCACCTCTACTGTATATTCATCGGGGATGCGATCTAGGTCAAATCTGAATGGCCTTGTGTTTTTCCCAACTTTCTTCAATTTAAGTCTGAATTTCGCAATGAGTAGCTCATGATCTGAGCCACAGTCAGCTCCAGGTCTTGTTTTTACTGACTGGATAGAGCTTCTCCATCTTTGACTGCAAATTATATAATCAATCTGATTTCGGTGTTGCCCATCTGGTGATGTCCATGTGTAGAGATGCCTCTTAGGTTGTTGGAAAAGGGTGTTCGCTAAGCAGAGCTGAAAACAACTAGTAATCAATAAGAATAGGGCAACTTTGATGATGCTACACATGATGGAAACAATAGACAGTTTTGGCATATTGTGAACAACAGTGTCAAGAATATTTCTTTTATTCCCTTTTGCATCTCTCTGGATATATAGCTTACTTTCTTCATCTGTTTATATCACGGGGACATAGACAGATGTATAGAAAATTTGGTTGAGATTGGAGAACTGGAACACTGGCCTCCAATGTCATCAAGACCATTGAATACCTAATAAAGCATAGGAAATTGGGAAAAGCACCAGGAATGGATGGAGTACCAATGGATTTATTACAATCAAACACAAAGCAGTCAGCAGCAGTTTTGACCCCTCTCTTCTCTATAATAAATAACTGGGTGTATATTCCTTCTATCTGGAAAAAAGGTCTAGTGGTACAAATTTTTAAGAATAAAGGGGAAAGACAAGACCCACAGAACTATCACCCAATTACCCTCCTCTCAGTTATTGAGATAGTATACGAAGCTTATTTACACATACAATTGAAAGAATGGATGGAGGAATCAGAAATTCTGAGTGAGGAATGAGGTGGTTTCCACCAAGGATGCTCTGCGGCTGATCACTGCCTGGTTTTAGCCCATTTGATTGAGAAGTATACTTCCTTAGTAAATAATCATTGAGCTGTAGTCTTTTTATGCTCAGCATTTGATATTAGACGAATGCAGAAGCTAAAGGAAACTATGCTCAGCAGATGCTGAAAATCAGATGTAGGTCAGACTACAAATTCTGTCCCAACCTTTAAAGGTGTTCAACAAGGTTGTCTTTCATCCTTTTACTTATTTAATCATATATGCCTGAGATGGACACTGTCCATCCCCTTGCCACATGGACCCTGGTTGGGTCTGGCAGCCCTGTCCATCATAGTATCACCACCTCCACATGCCTCCACTGACGCTGCCACACAGTTGCTATAGATGCTACCTCAATTACGATCAGAAAACACTCTGAACCCACCAGCTTTGTCTGCTGGCCACTGCATAACTTATGTCCGAAGGGAATATCGCACCACCATAGTTATGCAGTGGCCAGCCGTGGCAGCACAGGATTGCTCTGCCTGTCACTGAAAACAGAAATATCTGAGACTTTCTTTTTTAAAAAATAGATGTAAAACATTGATATATAATTTAAACAAAATTACTTAAATTGATAAATACCACATTTGACAATACAGCCTGAAAGTTTTAATCACTTGAAATAACATTGCATGAGGAATTGTGATATTGGCCTCAGAAGATGTTAATGTATTGGTAAAATCTGCATATAGTGGGTTAAAGGTAATATTCAACATTGTGCTAGTGGAATTCTCATCCCCATTTCTGTACAGAGCTCTGGAAATAAGAGAATATAAAAACAGATTATAAACTGCATGAAGTTATCGTATGTGTTTTATTTGAAATGTTGGGATTACCAGTGGATGCAATAGTGGGGGATGGTAGGGGAGGAAATGGAGATGAAGGAGATAAGGAAAGAAACAGTGCTAAAATGTTTGCTGCCAGACACCCTTGTAGAAAACTTTCAACATGATTACCACTATAAAGAAATATAACAACCTCAGAACAAAGATCTTCAGACACATTATGTGGCATTATCCACTCACAATACCCTTTTCCTCAAAAGATGACCAGTGTTCTTTACAGTGAAAGCATTCACCTTCTGTTAAGAATCAAGAAGAGATGGGAACATGATCATTCAGATAATCACACCAAACTAGTGGTCAGCACTGTTAGAATTGATGGAGTTGGCTATCTTTTCCAGGGAGCATGCTGTAGTACAGGAGGACCCACACAGTTTTGGAGTTTCTTCACCCCTATAGCACTTATATGCAGATAACTTCAGAGGACACCCATGTTGGTCTGCAGTAGAAAAGCTAGATTTGAA
The DNA here is from genome assembly GCA_029375565.1 of Gekko gecko. Taxonomy (NCBI): domain Eukaryota; kingdom Metazoa; phylum Chordata; class Lepidosauria; order Squamata; family Gekkonidae; genus Gekko; species Gekko gecko. The sequence continues at coordinate 63,710,596 of JAPDNY010000004.1, read as the reverse complement.
TCCAGTAGAACCTTAGAGAACACCATGATTTTCAGCATATAAACTCTGGAGAGTCAAAGTTTTTGTATACCTTGAAAATCTTGTTGGTCTCTTACATGGAACTGGACTCAGATCTAGCTCTTCTATTGCATATGAAGAATCAGACTGAAATGTCTGTGCATTGATTGCTCTTTTCTAAATTAGTATGTAGATGTTTATTAAAACTGAGTTCATTCCATGGTCCTATAAATTAAGAAACTAAAAGAAGTATTTCATCTGGATTTTCCAGGCAATGTGCATTTGTTATTAAGAACAAATGATGATGTATTCTGCATTTTTATTATGTAAATATTACCAGTGGGAAAGAATTAATGGTGCTTCAGGTTAAAAAATGCATATTAAAATATTGTAAAGTGAGGGTAAACAGATTTGATAAAAACACTTTAGGCTAATTTTTTTTTGTCTTGTAATTTTACAGATTGTACTTGAATTTCAGAATGAATAATTGTTCCTTTATGGTAGTCTCTGAGTAATTTCTCCAGCAAGTATTTAATTCCTTCTACTCTTAATTGTCAATTTATACTGTATAAGAATAATCCATTATACTATGGAAGAAAAATGAGCACTCAAGGTAGGTATGGAAACCTAGTTTCTTTTTATTACAATTTTATCAAAAAATAAAGCAATACTTTTCTGATGTAAATATATATATATATTGAATGGTTCTAACAATTTCTGGCTCTGGTGTACACAACTGGATGTTCAACAATTATCATAAAAGATGCCAGACACACTTGATTTTCCCAAGGCCATTTGGAATACTATTGTAGCAAAATAAAACAGAAGTCCAGTAGCATCTTAAAGACTAACAAAAAATTATCTCAGCATGAACTTTTGTGAGTGCTCAGTTCTTCAGATGACTCATGAAAGCTCCTGTTGGAATGAAGTTTGTTAGTCTTTAAGATGACAGGGGACTTCCTTTTGGAATAACCCAGTGTAAATATATGCACAACCTGTAACTGATATGCTGGCTGAACATGTTGTCTGTTTGTTAACTAGTCAGTATGCTTTTATGTTCCTTAAGATTTACAATTTTTTTTAATTAGGGTTTCCTAACAAATTATTACTTCTGCTGATCATGCAAAACTTCTGAATTTTTGTCTGCCCATAGCAAGAACAGTAGATTTCTGTGAAATAAAAAGGAAACATAAATGTACAGTGTTCCTTATTCTGGGCCCAAGAACTAAAGGTTCCTTATAACTAGTGCTTTGAAGAGTCACATGGAATACCTACCAGAGAATATCCTTGGGGGCAAAGATCCTCCCCCTGACAAAGGATGTGAGGCTGGAATGTTATTTAAAAATCCTTCCCTCAGGATTCTTGGGTAAAGAGACTTCACCCCAATGGTCGGGAAGGCTCCTTATAAAAGATAAAAATTATCATTAATTAAACAGGCAGTCATTTTAGTTGTTGAAAAGAAGTTGCTGGTTTGTAAAAGAGCCACAATATATTGTTAATTATAAAGTGGTAAATCAATTGTGGTCATGTGAGAAAGCTGGAAAGCTCATGCAGTAAAAAAACTACTAGATTTTACAAGCTAAACATGGAATTGTTGTTCTAGGAATTATGATGGCATGATGATACATATTGCAGGTTACCACTGGAATACTAACAATCAATACTACACCCATAGGTTGCAGAGAACATTTACAAAGATTCTGCACAGTATTCAGGCTGAATTAGTACTGAAGACGCATTTGGACCAAATTCTCAGTGATGAAATGTCTTCAATGCATAGCTTTCTCAGGGCCAAAAAACATATTTAATGGCTATGTGAAGGAATATCTAAAATCCTGTGTGGAAAGTTATCAAATATATAAGTAATGAAAGGAAATAAGAGTTCTGTATAGAAATGGTAATAAAGAAATTGCAAAGTTATGAAGTGATTTTACTTCTGTGTGGGAAGTAAAGCAACAAACTATGCAAGACTCTGGGCAGCCTGCCTAGTGGAGCAACTCATGTCTAGGGAATTTTTTTTCATTGAGTTTTTCTTTTCAGTGGGTCATTTCAGGCCTAGGGGGTGTGCAACCCCCTTGGAATTTTTTGTGTTTAGGTATATTAAACCTGAAAAATATTGGTATTTCCTAATATACAGTATTCAGATTCAGTAAGTATTCAAGAAACCCAAATTTTTCATCTCCATTATGCCCCATGGGGCCATTATAGTCAATGGCCCCCACAGGGTATAATGGAGAATCGATCCAGGGGTCTCTGGGAAGGCTGTTTTTTGAGATAGAGGCACTAAATTTTCAGCATAGCTTCTGGTGCCTTTATGGTCCACAAAACAAACAAACAAATTGGACCAAGGAGTCTAATTCTGTGGGCCCCCAAAGAAGGTGCCCCATTCTCCATTGCTTTCAATGGAGGGGAAAAAGGCATTTAAAGAGACTGCTAGCCCTTTAACTGCCTTCGGAGTTCACTCACTGCAGAGTCGCATGGCTTGAAGAAGGCATTTAAGGGTATCAAATCTGTTTAAGTTTGGCTATCTGGTGGTCTTGAAAATCCCGAAGATTTGTACCCCACCTTTCTCCCCAATGGGGTCCCAAAGCGACTTACATATTTCCCCTTGCTCCCATTTTATCCTCACAATACCCTGTGAGGTAGATTAGACTGAGAGACTGTGACTGGCCCAAGGTCACCCAGCTTCCATAGCATGAGTGGGAATTTGAACATGGGTCTCCCAGATCCTAGCTCAACACTCTTAACCACTACCTCACACTGTCTTACATTAGTACAGGGGTCTTTTAGGGCTGGAGCGCGTTGGAGCACAGCTCCTGCAGCCCAGGTGCTGGCACAAAGGGCGGTGGCGGCAAGCCTCGCCCCCAGTTCCCTGCCCCCAAGCACTGCAACCCCATTGCCGGCCTCCTGGGGCCCACGCTGGAGTGCTGCAACCCCGGGGAGGCTCAAGAAGGCCTGTTTGGCCTCCCAGGGCCCGTGCTGGAGTGCTGTGGCCCCGAGGAGGCCTGCTGATGGCCTCCTGGGGCCCACGCTGGAGGGCTGAAACCCCGGGGAGGCACGAGGAGGCCTACCACTGGCCTCCCGGGGCCAGGACCAGAGTGCTGTGGCCCCGGGGTGGCCCGAGGAGGTCCACCACCAGCCTCCCGGGGCCAGCGCTGAAGTGCTGCGGCCCTGGGGAGGCTCGAAGAGGCCCACCGCTGGCCTCCTGGGGCCCGTGCTGGAGCACTGCGGCCCCGGGGAGGCAAGAGGAAGCCCGTCACCAGCCTCCCAGGGCCCATGCTGGAGCACTGTGGCCCAGGGAGGCAAGAGGAAGCCTGTCACCGGCCTCCCGGGGCCTATGCTGGAGTGCTACGGCCCCGGGGAGGCAAGAGGAGGCCCGTCGCCCTGGAAAGGCCTTGATTGATAAGTGAGGGATCCACAGGGGTGGTGGTGGGGGGGCTTGATGGGGGGTGGTCACCCAGCTTTCCCCCTCTCCCCATGTCTTTGCCCTCTTTCTGTCCCTCCTTTCCTTTCCTTTCTTTCCCTTCTCCTCCTTCTTTCCCTTCTCTTTCTTTCCCTTCTTTCCTTCTCTCCTTTTTCTCTTTCCGTCCTTCTCTCTTTCCCTTCTTTCATTCTCTCCTTTCCCCCTTTCCCTTCTTCTTTCCTTCTTTTTCTTTCCCTCTTTCCTTCTCTCTTTTTATCCCTTTTCCTTCTCTTTCTTTCCCTCTTTCCTTCCTTCTTTCCTTCTACTCTCTCTCTCTTTCTCCTTCCCTCTTTCCTACTTCTGCAGGCCAACTCTAGTGAGAACTTCTCTCTTGGCTCCCCCCCAACTCAGGCCGGCTGGGGAAGGGAAGGGGAGGCTTTTGAAGATGCCTTCCCCCCCTTTTGCTTCCCCTTCTGACATAACTTCTGGTGATGTCAGGGGGCGTGGCATATGTTAATGAGCTATTATGCTAATAGCCTAGTACAGGGGTCTTTTGGGGGGGAGCGCACTGGAGCGCAGCTCCCGGAGCTCAGGAGCCAAGCCCTGCCCCCAGCCGGCATCCTGGGGAGTCTTTCAGGCAGCCAAATGTCAATTTCAGCTCCATTATATCCTATGGGCCATTGAAGTCAATGGTGAAAACATAGGGTATATTCTGGGGGCTGGAGGGGAGGGGTTTGAGGGAGAGGCTCCAAACTCACAGGGTAGCTGTTGGAGCCTTTTCCCAAGACACCCACCAAGTTTCAAGAATATTGGATCAGGGGGTCCAATTTTATGGGCCCCTAAACAGGTTGTCCCTATTCCCTCCATTGTTCTCTATGGTGGGAAAAAGTAACTTGGAGCAATGGAGGGAATAGGTGCAACCTGTTTAGGGGCCCATAGAATTGGTAAATACTTATTTTAAAGTGTGCCTTGGGTTGATGTGTACATGAGGACCATCAGTTGCTTGGACAAAATCAATAGATGGGGAAAGTTTCACTATAGGATATATTTTTTCAAATAAATTGTAGAATTTTCTCGAAATTACTGTATGTAATTACTTTAGGAGCAATAATCTCAGAGGTCTACTTTGAGCCAAGGTATACTTGAGCATCTGTGGGAGAGAACAGTCACAAACGTGAAGAAAAAAATGCCTTGCTGGTAAATAACAATATATTTTGCTAACTGTCTCACCATCTCAACTACTTTGAAAAGGAAATGCATGCTTGTTCCTTAGAGGCATTCAACACCTGACTCTCATTATAATCAAGAAATAAACAGATTCTTTTATCTTCATGGGGTATAATTTTGTAGTGATTACCAGAAAGGAAGAAAAATTCCAGGAAGAAAATTCAGATAAAAATAATTCACACATTCAGCAGTCGATATTTTCTTCATAGTGTCTGATAACACAAAACATGCAGTGTGAAAATATTTTTATTTATCCTGTATTAATGAAAGGTCTGCTAAACTTTAAAACTTTGTTTATTTGAGAAAAAAATTATGCCACAGATATTTATAAAGACCTAACCTTCACTTACTTTTAAAAAGAACTATATTCTAAAATGATAGATTGTATGAGTTTTGTATTTGTAGCCAGTGAAAAACTGAAGCCTATGTCGCTTATATTGTAAGTGCTCATAAATTAGCCAGATTTTTAAATATATCCTTTATAGCTAGATTGCCTTGAAGGGTAAGCCTAATACAGAATAAAATTGTCTTTTGCTCCATGGCATTGGATGCAGACCAGATTTTCTAATGGCAGAATGGAATTTCCTGCCTCCCCGTCATACTGCAGCCTACTGATCTCCACAAAATGCTGCTCCTGGGGGATAGGGGACCCTGAGGAATGACATCCAGGGGCTCTGCAGTGGAAAAAGGGAGTCAGTAAGAATTTGCCAATTTATTTGGATCCAGCCCATGATCTGGACAAATATATTAAATATAAGGTATTTTATTGCCTTTGGTGGCTTGTAAGATTTTATATATATTTATTCAATTTATTTATTTTTTTGCCTACCAGTTGTGATGATATAATTTTTATTCTAGATTTCATCTGAAATCAATTTAATATGATTTATTTTGCAGTCTGCCCTTCTTTTCTGTCTCTGTTATTTGATATAAGGCATTTTTATGATGACCTTTATTTGAATAAAAATATGACTGACTAGCTGATTAAAGAAATAAATATTACTGGCAGAAATGAATCAGATTATCCAAATAGGAAACAGAATTTTTAAAAATATAATCTATTCCTTTTGTAATTCAGGAAAGGCCAGAATGATAACATGAGGATCATCACTTTTCTAAGCAAAATGAAATTCTGGACAGCAAGCAACAGATGGCTATTCTAAAGCTGCCCTTCAGCAAATGGTGCTGTGTGAAGCTTTGGTGTGTTTAACATATTTTAGCTTTGAGGGAAATCAGTCAGGGCTGATCCTCACAACTACCACAGTGATGATTTCAACTCAACCTGATCACAATAGTATGGTAAATGCCAGTGTGCTGACTTCCATGTAAACCATATATAACACAATGTGTTGAAATTAACATAAAGATCAGTTGCTATGCAGGTTCCCATCCTCAGGCTAAACCCTTACATTCTGATTGCCCACAGTTTCACAGGCTGTTCTCACAAATCACTTTAATGTTGTGGTTTTCCTGTTGAAATGACAGTTTATTCATGTTTCCTAACTCAGCATTGATACAAAGAAGCATGTACTTCAGAAGTTTGTGTAGACAATGAGAATGAACTACCTTTTATAACAGGGAATTGACATTGACATTAGAAATACTTAGATGCAATCCGTTGTGACAGCTAATAACAATGAAGTTGCTGGAGCAGGTAATGGAGGCAGAGCCCCTCCTTTTATTTTCCATAGGTCCCTGAGGAGTCACAGTAGATCTGCCAAACATTGTCTACGGGCACCTTGCTTTCATTTTTGCAGTTGCTTTTTCAAATAAATGGAACATTAGGAACCAATTATGGATAACAGAAAACTTGGACTCCATCCAGGGAGGCAAGACAGACAGGTAGAATTTACATGAATTTTCATTCTTTTCAGTGAATTTATCATATGTAATAATTTACTTCACACTGAGAATAATCTAGAGTATATCAAAGCATTCTTTGTAATCATTCCAATTTCTTTTCAAACATTGGTCATGCCATCAGTTATCTGTCAATCTAAATTACATTTATGGAATTTGCACAAAAGGATTTTAGAGTTCAGTGGGCAACATTTGGTCACTTTCTGTGTAAAAAAAAAATCTATTCATATGTAAAAAAACAAACAGCCCCCAAGCCTATAGTAGCTCTTTAAGCATGGTCATATGTTTTCTGAAATACTTAATTCTACCTGAGTGACAGTTACAGGATTATAGATGGAATACAGAATCTACCTCTATCCTACCACTCCATTGAACAAATTCTATGTATTTATTTATTGAATTTGCAAGTGGGAGACCTGCAAGAACTTGGGGAAGCATCTTATTTTCCCCTCCCCCACTATACCTTTTCCCCTTTCCCTGTCCCCTTTTCAGCCATCAGCCAATCTACCTTTATCCATATTCAGCAGGTAACTCTGGTTAGGTAGATTTACCTCACTGTTCGTAAAAAAGTTGTCAGCAGTGAGTCAGAAGTAATTTTTGGGTTCCAGTCCAGAGGCAGGGATTGTATACTTGACCAATTAGAGCTTCCAACCTCTAAAGCAAATCAAAGATCCAGAGAGAGAAAGCAATTGTCCATCCAGAGCGCAAACATCTTAAGCATTTTTTTTTGTCCTGTGAGATACATAGATTGCTATTGTCTCATTTTAAATATGGTTGGGACACAGTAACAAGCTTAAGCCCACAAAAGGAAGTTCAGTTCACAAGTTCGTAAACAGAATTATTGTATTAATTGCTCCCAAGCCTGTAGTAGAAACTGAGCTCATGTCCATTTTGGATGCATGTTGCAATTCACCTGTCTGATAAACAAGTTTTGCAGCATGTGTGAGTAGCTCTAGTATAATTAAACATTTTAATGCATTTTTTCAGCATCACACAAAAAATACTCTAGAACTTATCCTTAATAACTGTTTATGTATTATATCCTGAGTGTATCTAATGATGCAGTCTAGATAATGTTATTGAGAGAAGAGACAAAATCTCTCTTTCTCTAATGTTATTGTAGTGTTCTGCAGTTAAATCTTGCCGGTCCATAATGACAAGAGCGGGTGGGAGTCAGGCACATTTAATTCTAAGATCAAGTAATGCCATTAAAAAGATTCATGACTTTCATTTAGGTAAGTTTTTTGGCAGTGGTATGCATTGTTGATAATGACCTCATTAATGGATTCCTTAGAGAAAATTACAAGTATGAATTTCTGGTATAAAAACAATTATTGTACAAGTGCACCTGGCTGCTGCTTCTGTATAGTGGTATATCATCTTTATTCTGTATAAAACTGTGTATAAAACAGTATCAAAAGTTTATATCGCCCATAATAATACAAAAAAAAAATGAAGTATGGCCTATAAGGCAACACACTCCTCATGGTATTGGTGCAGATATGGTAGCCATTGTATTAACAATCCAATGGGGAACTTGAAAGGCTGTGCACTGTTTTGTGTCATTTTGGTTGGATCTAATTTTGTAGCTTTTGCTTCTGGATTTTGCTTTGGACCAATGTGACTACCCATCACCTCCTTCTACACTGAGAATACCTGAATTTAGCTGATAAAGAATGGGTTTCATCAACTGGAGGAAAAAGAACCTGGTAAAAGATTGTTCTTATGGGTTTTCCTCCCAACACAAGATCAAACTATCCTCTTTGAATTCTATTAACTCTTTATCATGTGTACCAATTGAAATCAATCTCCAGTATTATTAATACGATGCTTTTCTCCTCTGAGTTCAGCCTTCTAAAATATCTGTGTACTCCATCTGGACACAGTCTAATTGTAAAAAGAGCAGCGGCACAAACTCCACTGGTCATTTCTTGAAAGCATTTACCCAAGCCAGTGGATGAAGCTTCCTGTAGAATATCTATGGCTTCTATGATTTGAAGATTTATAGGAAATAATCTAGCACTTTCAGGAATGTACAGGATTAAAGATTTGATGTCAGGACTAAACAAGAGAAGTCCTGATAGCAGGAAGACTTTGTCCAAGTTTCTGGTGCACTGGGAAAAAAGACAGAAGGCTAAATTCATGAGACCTTTTCCCTCACATCTGAAATCTGAACATATTCGTAATTGAAACTGCTGTTCTCAAATAAGACATGAAAGAATGCATTTTGTAAGCCTGATCGAAAATATTAAGAAGTTCAAAAATAATAACCACTATTACATGCTTACAGACTTCCAAAGTTTACATAGTAAGAGTGATCTCTGAGCAGGGTTTCCAGCCCTCCAGTGGCAGAAGAAAACTAATTTTAAAAAATGGCTGTCAGGCCAAGAAGCATGATGTCATTTCTGAGAAAACCAGGAAGTGATGTCATGCTAGTTTGGTGCAGTGGTTAGGAGTATGGACGCTAATCTGGGAAAACCAGGTTTGATTCCCCACTCCTCATGCAGCAGTTGGTGTGACCTTGGGTCAGTTACAAGGTCCTTCAGAGCTGTTCTCTCATGAGCAGTTCTCAAAACGGCTCTCTCAGCCCCACCTACCTCACAGGGTGTCTGTTGTGGGGAGGGGAAGGGAAAGGAGATTTTAAGCTGCTCTGAGACTCCTTTGGGTAGTGAAGGGCAGTGTATAAATCCAATCTCCTCCTCCTCCTCCTCTTCTCTAGGAATTGCTGGGAACTCTGTCATTTTACCAGAATTCCTGGTGATTCCTAGAAAGGCATGACATCTCTTCCAGGTTTACCCTGGAAGTGATGTTCCACTGTCACTGATGGCTACTTCCCATGGCCAAACCCCCTGGTCTCCTTGAAGACTAGTTCACATAATCAAAGCAGGGAATGTTTAAGAACAATGTTCTGTGAATTTTCCCCACCTAATGATAAACCTCTTTTGCATTTCTAGATAATTTATATAATGGCAATTTACAAGCAGTGGTATCATAAGGTCAAAAATGGAATAAACTGGCAGGTCGTTCCTCATGAACTGTAATCTTAGCATCCAGAAGCTTTAGTGGATTCCAGACATTTGGGTTCTAAATTATTCATTTAAACTAGACTATGTAAACTGGATCAACTAAAAGGTTGATTGTGAAATAACTAAGAAAATATTCAAGAAAAGAGATGCTACAATGAAGATGGGAATCAAGTATCTCTGTGAGGATGCTTCAAAGGGACAACTGGGTGTAATGGATTACTATGCTCTGCAGTCTGGTTGACTGTGGCAGGAGCGATTGTTAGTTGGTTTTGGAAATACAAGTAATTCTTTCTTTATTGTATTTTATGCTAACACTGGTTTTAAATTTTAATCCTGTAGTATGTGTTATTATGTTGAAAAAAGCCCTGAGCCCTGCTTTGGTGGGGGAGGGCAGTTAAAATACAATAAATAAATAAATAAATAAATAACATTGAACACTTGGTGCCTGAAGATGTTATCAAGAAGTAATAGAACAAAGTTTGAGTCCAGTGGCATCTTTTAAGACCAACAAAGTTTTATTCAAGGTATAAGCTTTTGTGTACAAGCACAAGTAATTGGTTCTGGACTCCTGAGTAAACTTAGCTGTCATGGAAGAAGAGGATGAGTTCTATTATGAATTAGTTAATTGGTTAAATGACAAGAAGCAAAGAATAGGAATATTCATATGTGGTGGTCTTGACCAGTTATAGCAAATTTTTGGAAATCAATATTTGCAGAGATTGCTAAAATGATTCAGGAACAAATAAAACCTACTATTGAACTAGTCCTGAAATGCAAGAAGCACAGTGTCAAATACAAGCATGTATTATTTGTTTATTTAATTAATTAATTAGGGAAATTTCTATGCTACCTCTTCTGGGAACCTGCCCAAGACAGCTCTCAAAATAAACATAATAAAAATATAAAACATTACAAAAGGTATTAAAACTCAGCATTCAAAACACAGCCAAAGCATAAAGCAACAACAACAACAATGTATCAGCTGAAATGGGTCTTAAACATTTCTCAGGCTAAAAGGTAGACTTGCCAACCTCCTGGTGGAGCCTGGAACAGTGTTCCCTCTAAGCTGAGTTAGTGTGAGCCAGCTCACAGTTTTTTAGCCTCTGGCTCACACATTCTTGTCTTAGCTCAGGAAGGGTGGCTCCAGAGAAAACTAATTTATGCAGTAGCCAAACCACTTGCTCACAACTTTAATGCCAGTAGCTCACAATGTAGAATTTTTGCTCACAAGACTCCACAGTTTAGAGCGAGCACTGGCCTGGAGAGCTCTCAAAATTACAACTGATCTCCAGAATCAGATATCAGTTCTTCTGCATTAAGTGGCTGCTTTGTAGGGTTGACTCTCTGGTATTATACCTTGGCAGGGTCCCTCCCCTCCACAAACTCCATCCTCAAGCTCCAAAACCCAAGGGAATTTGCATCCTGGAGTTGGCAACACTATAAAAAAGCATGTAAACAGAAATAAAAGAGTAGGTAAGGTGCATCATTGAAGAATCTGGTCACTGGTTGCCATCTGCCTCATTTCTGAAGGTTTTGATGTAATTAATTTTTTTTATTTTCTCAAAAAAAGTGGGATACAAAAGGGAAGAGGGGGTAGGGGAAAATATAGATTCATCAAATTTATCAGATATTGTGGGTGAGACCCAGCATGGGTTGTTACATACAACATGTAAAATCAGATGTATTATCAGATGTAATACATATTTCAAATATAGGGGCAGACTGATAAAACATCAATATTACAGTGTTTTAGGATGAGTTGTCTCTTTAATAGAATAAACAAAAATTTTCCTGTGTTAGCAATAATGTATTAATGATAAGAGATTAAAAAAACAAGAGAGATTACATCTTTAACAGTTGAACAAATGTCTATGCTAAAATTAAATCATCATTAAAACCTGAATGTTGCCTTAATCATTTGTCTAAATCTAAGTTGTACTAAATATTAAAATACTAGTGGAATACTAAATAAATTTAAATTACTAAATATTTAAATACTAGTGGAATACTAAATGAAAATATTAAAACTATAATCAATATCTTGATCACCTTTAATATGATATTCAGATATTTTTAAAAAGCTATTCCTGTAATAAGAGTAGTAAGCTTGCCATTTCTGCTGTAATTCTTTCAATGGTCTTCTGTTTATGTAATTATATAAATTATATAATTAGGCATATTTGTTGAATATCTTAACTGATGAGCTGGGTATTATGGGAGGAGGTGGTACTTTTAAAAAATCTCCTACACAAAATGTCGACGTATGTCCACCTACAGCATCTGGAAGTTGCTGGTAGTTAATTAGTCTTAGTTGGTCTTCAAGGTATTTTTGTTTCAACAGACTAACATGGTTATCCTCTGGGATTTATGAAGAAAGGTACTTATCCTCTTAGAATGAAAGAATAATTTCCATGTATAAAGCCATCTTCCAGGTCATCTCAACATTACATTACATACCATTGCCACCATACAATTCCCCCCCTGTTTTTGCCTCCACACTCTGGAATGGGATTCCATACTTCGATTGGAAAGACCCATCCCACCCAGCTGTTTGTAAGGTCATGACAACTGAAAAAGCTTTTCCTGAAAGCTGGGACTTGATAAATGGAACTGACTTGTTTTATTGAGAGCTCTATTTTATGCTACAGGCTGAATTTTTATCTTTTATCTTTTAGAATTTCTACTTTGTTATTAAGTTGGATTTTAATGGGGACATGATTGCAGTCTTCAAGTATTTGAAGGGATGTTATGTAGAAGATGGAGCAGATCTATTCTCTCTTGCTCTGGATTGCAAGACTAGATCTAATGGGTGGAAATTACAAGGGAGTCGTTATCGGCTAAATATTAGGAGAAACTTCCTAACTGTAAGAGTGGTTGAGCAACAGACTGCCTCAGGAGGTGGTGGATGCTCCTTTGCTGGACGTTTTCAAGCAGAGACTGGACGACCATCTTTCGGGTATGTTGTAGGTATGTAGGGCTATCTTTCGGCTATGCTCCTGCAGAGTGCAGGGGATTGGACTAGATGAACTGCAAGGTCCCTTCCAACTCTAACATTCTATGATTCTATGATTCTATGAGATTAAAACATATCAAAAGGATAGGACAAAATGATTGAATTAAAAATTAAAAGTCATTCTTAAAAGAATTTACATAGTTGAATCTGAATAACCTTTTGATTTTGAAAGCAGTGATTGCTTGCATTAAATGTATTTTAATGAATTGAAGCCCTTTTGAGGAAAAAGAAAGGCAGCTGCAAAGATTCTACTGAATGAGGATTTTCTTGGGCTCATGTAACGCCAGCATCTCATGCAATTTGGAAGTCAAATTAATGCCAAGGAGAGTTTGTTCATATGCTAACTTTGTCAACATTTGATCAAGATGCATGTTCTTGCACATCCATTTTGGAAAGAGTGTTGCTACAGACAGTTGTAAATTCAGCCATACAAGCTCAGTGTGAAATTCAAAACTGGTACATAAAGAGACACTTTCAAACTCAGGATGATCACTAAAGCAGACTGGACTCAAAACAAACAAACAAACAAACAAACAATAAAACAACAAAAAAAACCCACATAATTCCTCCATCACTCAACATATTGGCCAATGGATATTAAATAAAACAAATCCAGTCTTTTGAAACTAAACTCACAAAATCAATACATTTTATAAAGCAAAACCACCATGAGTGAAGTCTTGCTTTGTTCTTTTGTTGAATAGCTGTGGCACAATTTGTAGGGCACAGAAGTTGGTACAAATGGAATAGCTGATGTGGCTACAACACATTACAAGTCATGTTCAATTTAAAGCTGCATCCCAAAAAGTCTACAGATTTCTGGTTCAGCTAGATGAAAATACTTCAGAATCAGTAGTTCCAGCATATTGGGCTAGACAGGTAAACTGTTGTGAGACAATACAGTTAAAATGGGCTCTGTCTGAGCAGAGTGTAAGGGATGGGAAATTATCTACATGATGTTTGTTTTTAAAGAAGAAATGCTGAAGTCTGAGAAAATAATTCAGAAAGCCGGTAGTTTAGGATCCTTAGAAGATCACATACAATGCAATTGAATGTGATATTAGTGAAACGTTTGCTTCCCTGGTATTGTAAGTATCTCCTGTTTCTGTAGCATATGGGATCATTTAATTGCTTTGTTCATCAATAACTAGTGACAGAATAGACTTTCAAAGTTATTGCAATCCAGTAAGTTGGGGTTTTTCAGGTCAATGGATAAAAACATTGCCATGGATCACAATGTCTACTAACTGAAGCAATATATACAGGTAATGGTTACAACTTAATAACTGATGGCTAACAGTGGGGGAAAGTGTGTGCCTAAGCACTGCAGATCAACTCTGTTTTTCACTGTCAGGGAGTGATTCATTAACCACTTATAGCGGTATACGTCTCAGTAAGTTCAGTGTCAGATTCCAGCTGATAATTACGCCGTAGTGCGTGATACTGTGTTTCAGCCCAGAAACATAGAACAGAACTGAACTTTAGTGTAAGCAGTTTTCAAAATGAAACTCTACATTTTAAGCCCATCAGTTAGTCAAGAATCATCTGCCTTTTAATTGATTAATCTATCCAGGGCTCTTTTTGTAGCAGGAACTCCTTTGCATATTAGGTGACACACCCCTAATGTAGCCAATCCTCCAAGAGCTTACAGAGCTCTTCTTACAGGGGCTCCTGTAAACTCTTGGAGGATTGGCTACATTAGGGGTGTGTCGCCTAATATGCAAAGGAGTTCCTGCTACAAAAAGAGCCCCAAATCTATCCAATTCAAATAAATTTATATTTAACCAAAACCTCAATACAGGTGCCTTTTCAAGATAATGAAATATGACAATATATAATAAACAAAAACTACCACTCAGAGCGAAAGGTGACCTAATATAGTATTTGAGCCAGCACATCTAAGAATACTCTTCCATACTGCGCTTCAGTTTCAGACAGTAAGTAGATATTTAGTGAAATAAGGAAACACAATTAGCTATGCAATGTCTAGACAGAAACCTAAGCTCTAATGTTTAGCTCTTAACATTAATTGCAGGTCTGAATGTTCTGGGAAATATATAAATTTGGAATATAAATTCAAGATCAAATGTTTGATAGGCAGTGATCCTATATTTCCATATCAAGATCTTCTTCTCTCAGTACTCTTAAATAAGACACCTCTTTAATCCAAAAAATGCACTCAAATACAAATTAGATAAAATCAAATGTTAAAGGATCCATTAAATTCCTGTAAAAAGATTGATGTACACTTCTTGTAAATTACTGCTCAAGAACAAGACAATCCTTTGGTCATCCATCCACATCAGACAAAATGGAGAAGATACCACAAGATCTATAGTACTGAATGTGGAAAGGATATCCTTCACATTTCAGTGCACAATTCTAGATAAATACCCTTATAACAATATTTTGAAGCTATCAAACACCATGTACATTACAGAAAACTCACAATTTAGGCTATGCAAAATTTTCGAGATGCAAAAAGTAACCAAAGGCTTTTATGGACATTTAATGGTTCATAGGAAATACAGTTTTACTGGGGAATATTATAGCAAAGTATTAGAATATGAATTACTAAGGAATCCTATAGTGTTGTTTAAATAATGAAAAGAGAAAGATGTACAGCAAGATTGTAGGATGCTGCATAATAAAATGGAAGGATAACGAGGCACCTACTGGAGATGCCATGGCATATGAGCAGGTTGAATAATGTATATAGGTGTGTTTAGTCCACTTGAATTCTAGGAGGAGCTGTAATTATATTGTTCAGAGCCTACTGAATTCTCTCATTTTCTTGTTGTGCTTCCATCTCTCTGTGTAAGTTAGTCCTTATATCCTGACAGTCTCTCTGCTATTGCAAAGCCCCAACCAGCAGAAAGGTGGATGGGAAGTCACTCAGCTGTTTTTTGGGCTTTCTGAAAAACTGCAGTCCCTTTCAATTGGGTTTGCAGGGCCACGAATCGTACGAACTGGTTCAGTTTGTAAACAAGCCTCCTGGTTTGGTTCATAAATGGGCCTCTTGGTTCGGGATTTGGTTCAGGGTTCAGCCATGTATCATGAACCGAACCACATTTTCCTGGTTCATGCCTGTCTCTAGGACTCATTGGGGCCAGGCCTTACAGCAACCTCTGCAGCATCCACTGGCTGACTTGATGCCATCCACCTGCACGATTCATCTAGGCCTGGCTGCTTGCTATTATTAAACAGCCACCACCCTATGAAAGCCAGTGTGTTGTAATAGTTAGAGCTTCAAAGTAAGCTTTGGGAGACCAGAGCTGAAATCCTGAGTCTGCCATGAAAAGTCACTCGGTGATTTTGGATCAGTCACATACTTTCAGTCTAACCTACATCACAAGGTGGTTGGTGAGGATAGAAAGGAGGGGAAGGGAATGAAGTAAGCTGCTTTGGTCCTCACTGTGGATAAATTATAAGGACAGAAATAAATAATATAACTGAAGATGGGAGATAAAAGGGAAAATGGGAGATAAAAGGTAGCTTGATGAATGGCTGAGGAGAGAATGAGGCGGGGAATGGGGAGAGAATATGGGCTATGGATATGGAGAGGAGGAGGGAAAGGGGAAATAACGTGTGTGGGGGGAATACAAGGAAAGTGCCCCCTGACTATGCAGGTAGGACTGACCCAGCACCTGGTACCACAGAACAAACTGGGACATAGTTTTCCTAGGTAGAGGCTGTCAGGAGTGGGGGCAGAGCTGAAGACAGAGGGGCAGATAAAGGCAGGTTGGCTGTTGGGTGGGAAGAAGAAAGGGAACAAAAAAAGGGGAGATACTATGGGGGCTTTCAGGGAATTATTTTATTATTATTATTTATTTAATTTATACTCTGCCCTATCCCACTAGTGAGCTCAGGGCAGCGCACAACATAAGTTGTTGGAATGGAGAAAGGAAATAGTGGAGGAGGGGGAAATGAAATCCCATCCCTGCAAATCTTTGTGAGTTCTCACTTGTAACTTAATAAAACTCAATTGGCCAATGAATTCGTTCTTCATCAGGTATAAGCGTGTGAGACAAACGACTTTAGCCATGATCAGTCATAGTATTTTTTCTAAATTAATGCTGTTTAAAATCAGTAAGCCTCCTGAATAACCAAAGTTATGATTGATCTACAAATCTTAAATCTAAACATTTTATTATGAATTGCATATTTTCAAAAGATATACAGAAACAGTTCTGCTTTTATTGCACATTCGATGGGCCATCGTGACTCAGAATTTTTCTTGAGAAAAACAGAAAAAACCTCACCAATAATGTATGTCTTATTGTAGAATCTGTTCTTTTTATAAATGTCAAGGCAGGCATTGTTTTGCTCAGCTTAGCTCTAATGTAAATAGCATAGAGGCATCAACTTTCTCTTGAAAACTTAAGTGTCTGCAAAGCTGCTATGCATTACTGGAAGCAATGATGTGAATTAAATGTGTCTTTCATCAAAGTTATGGAACCTGTTTTGCAAAGTAGACATATTAGGATATGATTTTTTTTTAATGGAGGCAACGATCAAGGCTCCAAGAAGAGGCCTGAGGAAGCCTATGAGATCTGGCTCTCCAGAGACCTGAAAGTAGAGGCTGGAGAAAAGCAGCCTGAGGAGTTCTTTGAGGCTGGACTTTACAATAATTTTTGCCTTGAGTCTATCATTGCTTATGTTGATGGCAGTTTACCATTTATAACATGCAAATGTGTAAACAGAATTTCCCAAGAGACCTGCTTTCTCCCTCTTTCTAAAGGACCAAAAGGTTCTACTGAACTTTACTAGGGTATAGAAAGTTTGGCCAAGGTCAATCACTGATCAAGTTATGGATCTAGAGAACAATACTAAACATGTCAACACAGAACCCTACTCAGCTCTTTACAGTAGGGCTTAATCTTATGACAGGATTGTACAAATAAACTGTATTTATTTGGAACAAGCCTAAATAACCAGTATATAAAGTCACCAGTACTGCAATATGAGTACTAGCAACAGAAGACACTGCTCCCACCAGATTCTAGACAGCCAGTTTTCATGTGATCTCATAGTTCTGCTTTTTGATATTAATAAGAAGCATAGGACAAATAGCAGCAAAACTTAGCCACCTTTTACTTATAGTAGCTTGCACCACTCACCACTTCAGTATCTGAGAATGTCAAATGTTATTCACAGAATATGCAATGAAAGGATTTCTGCTTATATTAGATTTGGTATAAAGTGGAAACAGACTCACTTGCTCATAGTTTCCATCAATACACAGTGCAGTGTGCAAATCACAGCAGACCTCCATCATTTGTTTTCAGATTCCTTACATGCTAGATGACTAAACCTACAAATGCTACACAAATATTTTTGGGCAATGCCACTGGATTTAAATTTTCAATTTTTAAAAACACAGTAACTGTTAAGTACCATTAGTCTTTGGTTCTGATTTCTATATTTCTGTTTTTGCTGTTTTTATCTTGTGCTGTACTATTATTCCTTGGTGTTGTACATTCAAGAATAAAAATAAACAATTTATAAAGGCTCAGTTATGTTGCAATCATATAAGTAACATCATTTCTCATGCCTTCAACTCATCATCTTCCTAAAGTTTTAAACAGACTTTTTTAAAAAAAGTGAACATAAGGATGCACAGCAAATTAGCATATCCAAGGAGTATCCTAGGAGGTGGCAACAGCAAGAATTTTGTCTTGAAACTATGAAATTAAATGTAGTAAATTGTCTTTAAGAGATTTATAAGTAGAGGCCTGATGGGTCACACCAATGGGCTATCTAGTCTGGCATTTTGTATTCTACTACGTCCAATGATATATCCCTGGAAGACCTGTAAATATAAGTATGGAGGCCCCAAGTAGGACAACAACTGATATTTATTTTCTCTGAATATGGAATGTCTATGCAACCATCATGGTAATAGTCACGGCTCTATGTTCCATTAATTCTCTAATATACAACATCTTATGCAAGTCACCACTTTTTTGTTTTATGGACCCATGATTATGCAGAATCCTGTTGCAATGTTGAAGACATTTATCTTCAACTATGAATATGAGATATTTTATTTGCTCTTGAATAAAAAAACAAAGATTTCTTGCATCTCTTAGGTAACATGGGTCATAATTATGTCTAGTTTATATTATTGAAGACGTTATGGAGGATTTTATGATAGAGATTGGAAACTTGTTCTTTCATCAGATGTCAGGATAGTTCCATCAAGTAAAAAAAATTAGCCTCAACTCAGAGACCTGAGTTCCTGTGCATGTATTTCCAAAGGAGTACGCACTTCCTAGGCATTTATTAACTAAATACAGTTGAATAATGTGCTTGTATTTTCAATGAAGTAACCAGAACTACATACAGCATCTTCTTGTTTTCATTGTACTCCATAGCCAGCAAGGGGGTGTAGCAGGCAGTGCCCCCATCAAATCTTCAATGCCCCCACCCCAATCTTCCCCTTTAAGGGTGTGGTCACACGGACCTTTTGATCGGGGTTCGCCGCTGTTCCCTCACGCATGTAAATTTCACGTTCACATGTGCCAATCTGCCTTCTGCACCAAAGCCGGCTCACTCCTGCAATGCTCCCGGGATTTCCTGCCCCTTGGAAAATCAGGTATTTTCCTGGCACTTGCACATTGAAAGTGTGATTTCACCCATCTGGACAGCCATCTTTCGCAATGATTGCGATTAGGGCTGTCTGACCGCTCTTTGTGTGTTTTTTTAAAAAAAGCTTCCAGTTTGAGCACTTGCATAAATATGCGCTTAATAAATCCATTTAAAGTTTAATAATGAATTTATTAAGCACATTTTTGCTCAAGTGCTCAAACTGGAAGCATTTTAAAAAAAACAACGCATAAAGACGGCCCTGGAGGCGGGAACAAGAGGCGGGGGCTTCGGCAGCCTGGATGGGGGCCGGCAAGAAGGATGGCAGAGACTGTGGAGCCTTTTTTTGTGGGGCAATGGTGGCAGCACCCCCCACACACAGTGGCAGCAGGAGCAGCAACCGCCTGAGCCTGCCCTGTGGCCAGCAGGATTGCCTGGAGGGACGGCACAGCAGCAGGTAAGTGGGTGGTGAAGAGAGGGGCTAGCTCTAGTTAGCCCGACCCGAAGTAAAATGTTACCGATTTAAACAAAGCGGAAACAAAGCACGGTTACCTTGCCGTGTGACCCCACTCTAAGTTGGAATTTTTGCAGGTGTATTGCAGGCAGCTTGCTTAAGCTGCCATGCCACCACAACTACTAACTCTCCTTCCTTCTGGCTTTTCCCATTGTCCTCAGGGTGGGGATTAGCCATTGTAGCCTGTAGCCACGTGGCCTCAGCAGAGTTCCTTAATTCCAGAAGGAGGAACTTCTGGAGTCTGTAGCTCAGCTCAGTCCTGTTTGGGGGGCAAGGGGGTGTCTTTGTTTGTTATGAAGCTGCCTTACAGTCTTGTTAATGTGACAATAGGCTGGGGGAGTTGCTGTTTGGGGCGTTGCTTGCTATAGTCATTGATAGAGCTCAGCTTTCCTTTTTAAAGCTGGTTGCCCTCCAATTTAATATTTCTCAGTTTAATTGTTTGTTATAAAGCTGCCTTACTCCCTCTCACCCCCTCCTCGAAAAGATTCCTGGCTAGGGGCCTGCTGTACTTATTAAACACATGGAAACCTGTATGCGTACATGGATTGTTTTACCTGGATTGTGGTAAAGGCAGCAAAGATGAGAGAATTTAACAAACAACAAATAACTCTAGACAACTTACTTTTTGTAACCACTCCTTCAAGGCGGATAATATTTGGGTGGTCAAACTGTCCCATGATACTAGCTTCTCGTAGGAAATCTCGTCTCTGTCTGTCCACATAGCCCCCTTTCAATGTTTTTATGGCAACAGGAATCTCCCTCTTCCCAGGTGTCTTCAGGCGACCACTGCACACTTCTCCAAATTCACCTTAAGTGGAAAGCAGCAATTATCAGATTGATAGAAATTTATATTTTTGGGGGAGGTGATTATTGCATATGTAATTATTGGTATGTAATGTATCAAAGCACACAGAGGGACAGCATCACTTCTGGTCTTAAGACTACTCTAATCAAAACATGGATTGTAGATAAGGAAAATTCTACACAGTATAAATATATTTCACACCCTGACCTGGATGTCCCAGGCTAGTCTAGTCTTGTCAGATCTTGGAAGGTAAGCAGGGTCAGCCAGGGTTAGTATTTGGATGGGTGACCAACAAAGAAATCAATGGTTGCTATGCAGAGACAGGCAATGGCAAACTACCTTTGAACATGTCTTGCCTTGAAAACCCTACAGGGTTGTCATAAATCCAAAGTGACTTGACAACACTTTCTACCATCACCATAAATATATTTATTTAAAAATTAATATTCCACATTTCCCCCTCATTGAGGGACTCAAGATGTCTTACGAAACACATCTAATTAATAAAAATTAAAAACAACATCAAAGCAAGTATAAACATTTCAGAAAGGTCCATGGTAGAGTCACAGGATACTGATCACTTTCTTAGAAGTCCTTCTAAAAAGCTTCGCCTCGTAGAATTTTTGAAGACTGAAAGAGAAGGTGACCTTCTAACCAGTTCTGAAAAGCCATTCTAGAAATTATTTAACTACAGAGGAAGCTCACAACTGGGCTGAGGCAGTTTTCGTCAGTCTATGTGGTGGTACCATAGATAGAATGTGCTGGGAGGAACACAGTTGTCGTATGAGTTGATACAGTTGTCATATGAATTGTCCTTCAAGCATATGGGCCCCAGGCCATGCATGGCTTCAAAAGAAAGAAACATCCATTTTAAATTGAACTCACAAAGAAGTAGGGAGCCAATAAAAGTGTTCCAGGAGAGTTATTATTTCTTCAAATAATCTAGTTCCAGTCAAAGTTATCTGACACATTTTGCACCATTTGCAGGTTGTGGGTTCTTTTTAAGGTCATGTTCATTGTTATTTATTTATTAGAACATTTATAACACACCTTTCCTTTTGGTGCAATGATACAGTAATAGTTTAAAACATCTTCAGTTTAAAACAAAATAAAATAACAAATCCCAACTCTCTCCCTTGAAGCCTCCATTTGACTTCAAGCCTCCATTTTGTTGGCTTTTCTCTCTAAGTATGTGACCAAGATCCACTGTCAATCATATGAAGACCAGAAAACAAATTCTGGGACATCTTTAAAAAAACCCAGCAGAACAGACAGAGAAAGGACAAAACTGGGCATCATTCTTGTATGATTTAATCATGCTCACTGCCAATAATAGCTGCCTCAGTGAGAAAACATTCTATCCCTTTACTTAGCCATCATGCCATTAAATCAGGATTTATCAATAATTAATCAGGATCACTTCAGCACAAAGGATCCAGCCACTTTAGCACTTGGGCTTAAGAAAGTACTAAAGTCTACGTTAGCATATTTCCACTAGAAGTGCCACCGAGAAAAATCTAATTTGGGACTGTGGAATTTCCCACCACAGATCCCAGTGCAGTGATTGGTAACAAAGATTTATGATCATTGTGTTAAACTGACTACAAAGAGTATCATAAGAATAAAAAGACTAACCACATCACACTTTCATCACCCAATTTAACTTCTGCAGAGACAATTTGTAAATGTAATTTACACCATGAAATCTTTCATTTGATGTTGTGGAGTCTTAAGGGTGAATTTACTACAACAAGATGTCATCAGAGGAGACTGGGGTTGATTTTGGACTATTTTCAGATGTCTTTGAAAATTATTATAAATCTGCATAGTATGAGAAGTAATTAGGCTGGGAAAAAGAAAGCTGAATCTGCATATGTAATGAAGCAATCACTGAGTGTTTCACCAAACCTGAAGTTGGATGCATTCAGTCTATGTGTCCCATGATTAGATGTTGTTTTCACCTTTGCTGAATGCCAAGAGAGTCACGTTCCATGCAATGTAGTTTGTGCTCAAATTGCAACAGTCTCAAAAGTGTTTTAATGGTTCAGTAAATTATTAGTGTCACAGTAGTACTACTACATTCTAGCTAAGCTAATAAAGGGTATGAATTTAAAAAAACTATGAATAAAATAAAATAAAGCATGCCCTCACCTGGATAGCCTAGGCTAACCCTGATCTCATCAAATCTCTGAAGCTAAGCAGTTTGGCCTGATTAATATTTGGATGGGAGACCACCAAGGAATACCAGGGTCCCTGTGCAGAGACATGCAATGGCAAACTACCTCAGAATGTCTCTTGCCTTGAAAACCATACAGGGTCACCATAAGTTGGCTATGACTTAATGGCAAAAAACAAACACCACCAAGCTACAGTGGGGCATCTTGGGGCCCAGCCCCCTGACTTAAGAAGAAGAAGAAGAGATTGGATTTATACCCCGCCTTTCACTGCCCAAAGGCGTCTCAGAGCAGCTTACAAACTCCTTTCCCTTCCCCTCCCTACAACAGACACCCTGTGAGGTAGGTGGGGCTGAGAGAACTTCTGACAGAAACTGTCCTTGAGAGAACAGCTGTGCCAGAGCTTGTGACTGACCCAAGGTCACATTAACAGATGCAAGTGGAGGAGTGGGGAATCAAACCTGGTTCTCCCAGATAAGAGTCCATGCACTTAACCACTACACCAAACTGGCTCTCTTACCGCCAAGGCCCCCCAACTTCCCATCCAGCCCAGGTGCTCCTTTAGGGGTGTGTGCAGAGGTGTGTGCGGGGTGCCCCCTGACTTATTTAAAGGCCCTCTGAGTTAAAAAATCCTGGCTACGGGCCTGAACAACACCCACAAAAAATCTCCCCAGGACCATGCTCTAAATCTGGCAACAACAGGACAAAAAGGCTGACAACAATAGGACATAAAAGCTTTGCATGTCAAAGGTCCCACGTTCAGTCCTTGGCATCACTACTTAAACTGATCAGGCAGGAAGTGATTTGAAAGACCTTTGCGTGAGACCTTGGAAACCAACTGCTAGTTAGAGTAGACAATATTTATGTTGATAGATGAATGGTAAGATTCAGTATAAGGCAGTTTCATGTATTCCCATTCCCACAACATCAACAAGTGCAAGTGCTGGGTTAACATCAGGTCAGGTGCTGGGTTAACAAGTGTTGGGTTAACAGCACTAAACAGGTGCTGGGTGCAAGTGCTGGGTTAACATCAGGTCAGGCTTTCCTTATTGAGAAGTCATGGCTGAGAGACATTACATAGTCAGGAGGCAAAAGGGGGAAAAGATACACTTTCCTCTGCAAGGTACTTATTTTGTTGGAAGGGGTGGAATAGGTGTCAGTGCTCCTGTGTGCTACTGCCCTTTACCACCATTCACCTAAGGCAGCAAGGCCAAATTGAACACTGGGCCTTGCTTTGTTGTTTGCGAAGACAGTAAGAATCATGATAAGTTTTAAAGTCCTGGACAAGTAGCACAGCCCCCTTATACTATTATAACAGGATATAACAGAAGAAAAGGGATTCCTTCTGGATCTTCATATTGGATACTCCGGTGCCAAGAAGTTTGAATGAAGAAATTGATTGGCTGTGTGTATGATGGACTTGGCTGCTTTTTGAACTGAGATGTGCAAGATGTGCAATTTTCCTCTCCCAGGTGCTGCTGACTACCTCTGTGTCATTTCCCACGCCTCTTTCTCCCTCCTGTTGCATAACATTTTCCCTACCCCCACATTTCCCATATATTCAGAGGGGTGGACTACTATGGTGCTGATTCTTTTCTAGTTGTACCTGAGCAATTCATTGGAGTTTTGACCTAAGAAACTAAATATTGTACTGTTAAGTTCTTTTTAAAAGTAGGCTATATTTCCCCCCTAAAATAATTAGTAGACTTTTAAATCTGCAGTTGTTTGGTTATATGTTTTATGTGTATTTTAGATCCACAGACAAATGAAATATTTTACATCTTGATGAGTTGCCCACTAACTCCATGGGTGAACATCTCAGTGTGAGTAAGGCAGCTATCCCAGTTCCATTTACTTCAAAATATTTAAATTATTATGTTTCTTAACAGATACATAGATAATTATTTTTTTGTTTTTCCTTCATTTGTTACGATCAAGATGGGTCAAGATTTGTTATGATCATTTGTTATGATCAAGATGGGCAGCTGTCTTTTAGATTAACAACATTGATAGTAGGCTATGAGCTTTTCTGAGTCACTGCTCACTGAAGAAGTATCTGAAGAAGTGAGCAGTGACTCACAGAAGCTCAAACCCTACCATACATTTTGTTAGTCTTTTAGTCTTTTAAGGTGCTACTGGACTCTTACTCTTTTCATTTGTTATGAGGGCCAGATCTGATATACTTTGTCGGGCCAGCCGATGTGTGCCATAAAATGTAATGCCAGGTGTCAGAAATATAAACTTTACAAATGACACAGGCAAACCCAATTAACGAGATTATTTGTACTCCAAAATACAAACAAAAGCAATTGATTCCTAGGAGTGAAAGCAATTGATATACTGGGGAACCCTGTAAAACCCCCAAAAATGTATTTAATCCTATGTTAAGGAGGTGGTGGCGGCTAGAAGCATGGACAGTTTCAAGAGGGAATTAGATAAGCATATGGAGCAGAAATCCATCAGTGGCTATTAGCCACAAGGTATAGATAGGAACTCTCAGGCTGGGGCAAGTGATGCTCTATATTCTTGGTGCTTGGGGGGGGCAGCAGTGGGAGGGCTTCTAGTGTCCTGGCCCCACTGGTGGACCACCTGATGGCACCTGGTATTTTTGGCCACTGTGTGACAGAGTGTTGGACTAGATGGGCCATTGGCCTGATTCAACATTGGCTTCTCTTATGTTCTTATATGCAAGACTAGATTTCCCCCCAAAGGATACCATAAAAGGGGGATATCTTACATTTCAATACAGATTAGTTACATTTTGTATATATATCACTTTTAGGAGATGAATCATCTTCCCTGCTAGTAAATAAGGTAGTTTTTTTAGCACCTCCTATACACACCTTGCCTCAGCAGCCAAGTATGGCTATGAGCTACCTCTTGCTCTTTGTTTCCTCCCTTCCCCCCTTATACCTCTGAGGAGCTCAATGAGATACACTGGACTCACCCTCCACCACCCTATCCTCACCAACAACAACCCTGTGTGGTAGTCCAGATTGAGCAACTAGCACTGGGTGACCCATATGACAAGGTCCTGGCTCAGGAAGAGAAGGAGTCTGAACCTGGCTCTCTCAGATACCCCCTCAGTTCCCATCCCTCCTGCATTGACCACAGAAGCAGAGGGGCCGAAGGAGAGGCTATTTCTGAAACCTCCAGGGGGTGCTTCTTGTCCTCCCATGACCCCTTTCCTTCATGGGCTGAGAACAGGTGTGGGGGAGAAGGGAGGTCACACACTCATTCAGTCTCCTGGCTCCATGGCAGTACAGCCATATGTCCACAATGGTGGTGTCCCTTTCCCCCTTTGCTCCTCCACTCGCTTCTGAGGCTGGGACATCTTTCCCCTCAGAGCAGCACATATAAGACAGCTCAGTTGCCTCCCAATCTATGTGCTGGCCTTCCTCCTCCTCCCTCCCCTGCTGGCCCCGTCCCTTCATCAGCAAACTGCCACTCTACACACCCACTCTCACCACCCCTTCACAGTCACCATTTGATGCAATGGTGGCAGCACCAGCTGCTTGGCTCTCCCCCCCCATGTAGCAGGTTCACCAATCCACAATGAACTGTAGTTGGATGAGGTGGAGAAAAAACACCATGCCCCCTCTTTTTCTGCCTTCACTGCCATTCCCCCCCATTTCCTACCCCCGAGCAACATCTTGCTTCCCTCCCTCAAATAAGAACCCCTAATGGGCCAGTTCCAGCCCCCAGGTTGTATGTTTGACACCCCTAGTCTAGCCCCTTATAAAGGTATCTATATTAGTGGCCACCACTTTTTGTTTGTCCCAAATCTATTTCATCAATTTCATTAAATGCATCCAAGTTCTAGAATTTTGTGAAAGGCAGAAGAATTCTGTCTACTCTATCTGCCCCATGCATAATTTTAAAAAGTTTTATCATGCCCCCCTCCCAGTCATCTTTTTTCTAAACTGAAAAGCCCCACTCTCTTTGGCCTTTTCCCATAGGAAAGGAGCTCTGATTCAGTCATCCTGGTTGCCCTCTTCTGTACTTTTTCCAGCTCTGCAATATCCTTTTTTAGGTATGGTGACTTAAACACTCTATATACCTAGCAAGACATAGCTATACAAAATACCTGAATTGTAAAACGTTAACACAGATCATGAGCAGAAAATGAAACAAAACACAATTCAGCAAAAGGTACTTAGCAGGGCTCTTTTTGTAGCAGGAACTCCTTTGCATATTAGGTGACACACCCCTAATGTAGCCACTCCTCCAAGAGCTTACAGTAGCCTCTGTAAGAAGAGCTCTGTAAGCTCTTGGAGGATTGGCTACATTAGGGGTGTGTCACCTAATATGGAAAGGAGTTCTTGCTACAAGAAGAGCCCTGGTTAAACCAATTTTAATCTTTTTATTTGATTGCTGCCTTTACTCTTATGCTATTATATTTTAGTTTGCTACAGTGTTAATGATATTTAATGTTGGAATTTTAGATATTAATTACCAAAGTTGACTTTAGTGCATTATTTTATAATATGGAGTTCTCTGTTTCTAATAATATATTTTACCCGTCTCAGATGATAATCCAGAAAGTGGGTAGGACATGGAATTAGGAAGAATATGCCAGCTTCTTGAGGTAAGAAGTGATCCAGATTCAGTTACAACACTTTTGAATAAGGCATTCACAAATTAGCAAGCTTTATGCTCATTATTTTAATGTTTATATCAAGAGAACCCATTTGTTACTATACATCTACAAAATCCACAGGATAAATGCTAAATAAAGGTTTTTTTGTGTGAAGGTGGTTTTCATTGTACAAATACAGCAGTCTGCAGTGGCATCTATACTTTATGTAGGCTAAGCAACCAAGTAATCTTTATGCAGTTCCCTAGTTATGCTGATATAACTGGAAAAAGTCTTTCATATACAAATATTCTTTTTCTGTTTGCACACATAAGTTCAACTTGTCATCTACAGGATATTTTTGTAGTTCAGTGAATGCTTATTAGAGTGCAAAATGTGTTGTGATAAGAATGAATCATAAAAGGAAGATCCTATCAGAAAGCACATAGTTTGACATCTATGTATAAACAGACAAAGAACTGCAAGTGTTCTTATTATTGACTCAGGTCAATAATCAGAGCAAAGCACAATAAATAGCAAGGTGCAGACTGATCTTATCTGAATTATATGGTTTTTCTTCCTATGTTTATGCTGCTCTGTAGAAAAAAATGTGGCCAGACCAAAAAAATAAAATGCCATGGTGGTGGCTCTTCACTCTAGCCCAGGGGTGGCCAAACTTGCTTAATGTAAGAGCCACATGGAATAAACATCAGATGTTGAGAGCCGCAAGACATGAACAAAGATTACATGTTTTTACTGGAAAATATGCAAATTTGCTTTTTATTAAATGGACTGCCAAAAATAATAACAAAAGAGGTAAAAGCAGATATTGATAAGGATATTTATTTGTCCAATGATATTTGTTTGCTAATAATATTTACCTTCCCCAGCCACCCTACCAGGAGCCACACAATATGTGTGAAAGAGCCGCATGTGGCTCCCGAGTCACAGTTTGGCCACCCCCGCTCTAGACTGAATTTTCATTGCATTCTAGAGCCAAGTCAAACTTCTGGTGTAATCTCTGAGTAAGGATGAATTTATCCTCAGGTACAATCATACATAGCTATTTAGTAAGCAGTAGTAGTAGTAGTTGTTGTTAATATATTGGTCTCCCCATGAGTGGGCTCAGGGTAGCAAACAACAAAGTTTCATCAATACAAACAATTTCATAAGTACATATAAATACATAATTACATAAAACCATTAATCTAAACTATAATTTGATTGCTACATTTTTGACCTGGGCCTCCATCAATAAGGAGGCATCCAGGAATACACTCAGGCTCTTGACTGTCTGCACCCATGTTAAGGACGCATGGTCAAGCACTGGGAGCTGATACCCCAAACTGGAATCTCCCCCCAGCCAGAGAACTTCCATCTTTGATGAATTCAGTCTCAGCCAACTCAGCCTAAGCCACCCCACCACGGCCTCCAAACCCTCAGCCAGATTACATGGGGTGGCCATCCCTACATCAGCAGATACAGATGGGTGTCATCAGTGTACTGATGGCAACCCAGCCCAAAACTCCATGCCAGCTGGGCAACGGGGCATATATAGATGTTAATAGCAGCGGGGAGAGGATAGCTCCCTGAGGGAACCCACATATCTTGGGGTGTTGAGAAGATAACCTCTTACCCAGCACCACCCTCTGTCCATGATCATGGAGAAACAAGGCAACCCACTTCAGAACTGTCCTGAGTACTCCAATGTTGGCGAGGTGGTGAACCAGCAAATCATGATCTGCTGGGTCGAACGCTGCTGTCAAGTCATAGAATTACAGACTGATAGAGTTGGAAGGAACATCCAGGATAATCTAGTCCAACCCCCTTTACAATGCAGGAAGTTCACAACTACCTTCCCCCACACCCCCAGAGACCCCTGCTTCATGCCCAGAAGAGGGGGGAAACATCCTCGAGGATCCCTGGCCAAACTGGCCTGGAGAAAATTGCTTCCTGACCCTAAAGTAGTGATCAGCATTTCCCTGGGCATGTAAGATAGAGCCACAAGAACTAAACACTGATGCAACCCTTCCTGCCCTCCCTCTCATGATCTGCCTAAGTTTACAGAATTAGTGGTGCTGTCAGATGGCCATCTAGCCTCTGTTTGAAAACCTCCAAAGAAGGAGAGCCACCACCTCCTGAGGAAGCCTGTGCCACTAAGAAACCTCTCTGTCAGGAAGTTCTTAATGTTTAGCCAAAAACTCTTCTGATTTAATTTCAACCCGCTGGTTCTCGTGCAACCTTCTGGGAGAGCAGAAAACAACTCCACACCATCCTCTATATGATAGGCCTTCAAGTACTTGGAGATGGTTATCGTATCACCTCTCAGTTGTCTCCTCTCCAGGCTAAACATACCTAGCTCCTTCAACCTTTCCTCATAGTACTTGGTCTCCAGACCCCTCACCATCTTCGTTATCCTCCTCTGGACACATTCCAGCTTGTCTATATCCTTCTTAAATTGTGGTGCCCAAAATTGAACACAATACTCTAGGTGAGGTCTAACCAGAGCAGAGCAAAGTGATACCATCACTTCACGTGACCAGGACACTATACTTCTATTGATACAGCCCAAAATCACATTTGCCTTTTTAGCTACCGCATCACACTGCTGACTCATGTTTAGTGTATGGTCTGCTAAGACCCCTAGATCCTTTTCACACATACTACTGCCAAGACAAGTCTCCCCCATCCTATAATTATGCATTTGATTTTTCCTACCTAAATAGAGGACTTTACATTTATCCCTGTTGAAAGTCATTTTATTTGTTTTAGCTCAGTTTTCCAGCCTGTCAAGATCATCCTGTATTCTGACTCTGCCTTCTATGATACTTGCTACCTCTCCCAATTTAGTATCATCAGCAAATTTAATAAGCCTTTCCTCTATTCCTTCATCCAAATCATTTATAAAGAAGTTGAACAAAACATGTCTCAGGACAGATCCCTGAGGCATTCCACTTGTCACTTCTCTCCAAGAGGATGAGGAATCATTAGCAAGCACACTTTGGGTGTGATCTGTCATCCAGTTACAGAGCCACCTAACAGTACTAGGATCCAAACCACATTTTACCAACTTGTCAACAAGAATAGTATGTGGAATCTTATCAAAAGCCTTATTGAAATCAAGATAAATTATGTCTACAGTATTCCCCTGATCCAGCAACATAATAACTTTCTCAAAAAGAGAGATAAGGTAGTCTGACATGACTTGTTCCTGAGAAATCTATGCTGGCTCTTATTGATCACAGCCATCCTGTTCAAGGACTGACTGTTTGATGATTTGTTCTAAAAAATTTCCAGGCAGTAGTTACCCAGATCAGCATCCAAACGACCTCAATCCAGCTGCCTATGGAGATCGTCCTTAAGGACAACCAGCACAGTCTCTGTCTCATGGCCAGGGCAGAAGTCAGACTGGATCTAGAGTTCATATATCCTCCAGGAAACTCTGAAGTTGCTCAGCCACCACTCTCTCCACTACCTTACGCAGAAGTTCCACTGAGTTCCACTGTATCTAAATGTTTTTAGGACTTAGAAATAATTTTGAAGCAATATCAGCAATGACAGTTATAATGAACTAGATCTGCTAATGTTGTGGGCCAGCCTGCTTTAGCTGAGGATTGCTGATAACATCACCATCAGCACCACTGAGGCTCAACCAGCTGACCCTGAGATGGTGGAGGCAGGTCCTAGTGCCCCAGTTGCTGAGGATGGCATGTACTTCAGCCCCCTGAGCACTGGGAACACAGAACACGTGTCACGGGTCATGGCTTTGCTGAAGCTGACTATTCCTCAGATGAGGAAAAGGCATGGAGCAACCAGCCTCCTCTGGAATCATCCCAGAAGAGGAACCTTTACCTGCTTTACCTGAGGGAGAAGAGGCATCTGTGCAGGAGGGGCAGCAAGGTGAAGAGACTGAGGTGCAGTCAGAGGGAGAGTCTGCTCCAGAGCCTGGCCCAGCACCCCCAGTTGGAGACACCTTGAGGCCAGAATCTCCACCTAGCTCACCTGAATGTCCCAGATGCAGGGCACGGCAGCAACTGAATGTGCAAGAGAAAAGAGAAGGCGGCATGCCAGACTTCAGCTGTTGCAAAAGAAACATGAGGGGTTGTGAGTCTTTGCAGATTGCCAGGGAAGGGAGGAACTGGCTATAAGCAACCACACTCACCTGCCTTGGTGTGGATGTAACCATGCATCCTCGGGCCTTGTTCTGGCTGCCAGCCTCCGCTCCTGAAAACTCTGACTGATTTCCCAGCATTCTGACCCTTGGCTCTGTTTCTCACCTTGCTTTTGGACTGTGTATCCAGCTTTCAGTGAAGTGTATCCATGGCAACCAGCCAAACCCAGCACACGAGGCAACCTGGAGAGGTGGTGCCTCAACAACCCAAGATCTTGGAGAGACTTCACAGGCTGCCTCGCCTCCCCTTTCCCCAGAGCCGGGGAAACACAGGAGGAGGTGGGTGGTCTTGGAGCTCCTTGAGAGGAGGTGGAGTACATACCTCACTGCCCGGCATCTACCAAATCAAGATGAACACCTGGGGTTAATGAGCCAAATGGATGGCTCTCTGACAAGCAACGAGACCCAGCTGTGAGCCACCGATAAAGGATGGGGCTTCAGATGGGGTAGGTGTGGGAGCAACTTGTCACCTTTTTGGAGACATGCAACCACACCACCTGGACATGTTCCTGCCTGTAACTCCTGAACCTTTGGTTTTGACCCAGGACCTGCTCACACTGTGCTTCTTGGACTCTTGGCTGGCTTCCCTTGTGTATGACTATTGGACTGAACTCTTGACTTTGCACTTCTGGTTAGTGATTCTGTCTTGTCCCCTTAGTCTCAGCCGAGTTTGCTCTGACCCAGGACAGCTAGTGCCGGAATATTAAATTCTGATATTACTCCCTAATGAAAATCTTTCTTGTTTACAGCAAAAAAAGCAAGTAAATAATAGCTACAAATCAATACCCCTCACACACGGTACAACCAATTACACATAAAGACTTCACGTAATATGAATGCATGGATATGTGGAACCATAAAAAGTGCAAAAGTCAGAAGATATTTATTTTGGGATTGGGGAATGCAATTCTGGGATTTTTTTATGTACAGTTTCCTATCTCAGAATCAAATTATCAGTTTCCAAATCCTCTTCTATTAGTGTAGCCAGGCTGCAGCTGGCAACCCCCAGGAGCAATTATGGGTCAGGGACTGGCCAGTTCAGATTTTTCACATCAGAAAATTCATAGATGATAGATAAAACCTTACAGTTTTTGCAAATCCTAGAGCATTCATGATGTCGTTTCCAGTTTTCATTGGAAGTGATGTTGGTGCACCAGCACAGTGCTGGAATGCACCCTGATTTTTCCCATTTCCTTCTACCTGTGCTTCAGCCACTGGCAGTCAATATAAAGAGTTATGAGGAAGTAATAAATAATGGCATTATAATAATGGCATTATTAGAAAGAAAAAGGGCTGCAGTATAATATAATGATTCAGGAGGGCATCTATATAAAGGGGATAGGATTGTAGTCTATTCTACTGTTTATTATAAGTATTACCTTGCTCTTATTGCATTCTTTTACTTCTGTAATTCCATTTTTGCATTGTTTACGATATATATCATATCTGGTACCTGTTTTACATAGTTTTCTAATTTTGTAATTCTGCTTATATTGAATTGTTTTTTGGATGTCTTATGCTATCTGATTGCATTATTTTATATTGTATAATACATTGTGAGTTTCAGCAGCAAAGGTGGACTGAAAATAAAGTAAGTAAACAAACAAACAGAGAAACAAGGGTACCAAACATTACTTCAAAGCATGATTATTTTTACCTGCCCCAATAACTCTCTCAATACGAATTCGTGAAGGATCGATCTCCTTTGCAAACTCATGAACAGCGAGTGATGGGTCTTCATATGTGTCTGGATCAATATACGTTTTGGTTCCCGGAAATCGCACTGCAGAAGGATAGTACAAATGATCTCGTTTACATGCACACACACATTATAAAAACACTTATAGTAGCAATCTAGATATGGGTCAGTCTATGAGAAATTTAATGTTTAAGAAATACTGCCACTGTAATGATAATGTGAATTCCCTGGCAAGATTCTGCTACTCTGAATGCAATAACTAAGAAGCTAGTCCAAGTAATGTCAATGGTAGAATCGCCCAAGAAGGGATAGATAGATAGACAGACAGAAGGATGACAGAGAGATAGGTAGATAGTGTAAGGCCCCCTATGTACCTATACAAAGGGTAGCAACTGGCAGAAAACACCCCTTATCGTTCACCCCCCAAAACACCCTCTGTGTATGAGTACTAGTCATATCTGACCTAGAAGCAGGCCAGAGTGTGGCCTAGAAATGTACCAAGATGGAGCAGAGCCAAACAAAATGATTGCTGGCAGCAAAGAAGAAATCTGAACTTGCCATCTTGGGGATGTGGCTTTAGGGCATCTGGTAAACTAAGTTTTCCCTGCATCCATCTTGGTTTGGGATATATTTCTAGGCCACTCTGAACTTGCTTCTAGGTTAGACATGACTAGTACTCATACACAGAGGGTGTTTGGGGGGGTGAAAGGTGATAAGGGGTGTTTTCTGCCAGTTGCTCCCCATTTGTATGAACACATGGGGCCCTTACACATACACTCTCTCTCTCTATACCTATCTGTCTGTCTGTCTGTCTGTCTATCTATCTATCCATCCCAGTTGCTCCCCTTTGCATATACACATAGTGGTCTTACAATTCCCCCCATGTAATGGAAGAAATGTGACAACAGCACATAACTTTGTTACAAATTTGTTACAATTTGATGGCGTCCCAGGAAAGGATTGACTGGGGAGTGAGGAAAAGGAGAGGGAGAGGGAAGAGGTTGCTGGAGGGATCACTAGGCAAAAATAATAATACTAATAATTTGTTTTTGTGTGTAAGGCCAGATCAGAAAATAATCCCTTCAGCAAATTGTTTCAAGGGGCAGGAGCCTTAGCATACCCCCAAGTCCCATTTTTTTCTATAACTAGGCAGTCACAGCTCCATTGCTGTGTGTCTGTCCTGGGTGCTTCCTGACTGGTCACTCCCAAATTTGTTTGGGTTCTTTTCCGTATTCACAGCCTCTTCTCTGTGGACTTCTGCACATCTGGAATGGTAATTATAACCCCAACAGCTTCCTATTATTTCTGCTCACCCCTGTATTTCCAGTACTCGTGAGTATGTTTTAAAGTGTGTTTTACTTCTGTATGTGTGCATTTTATTAGGAGTTCTTCTCCTAATTAGGACATGCTTTTACTAAAAACAGCCCTTTTGGTTAAGCTACTGCCTGGATCATTTCTGAGAGTTTCTCTAAGGGAAAGACTCCTGTAAAACATAGGTAGAGAATCTTGCTCTTTATCTCCCTCCTGCAAGCTTTCCTGTCTCCTTGCTAATTCCCCTAATAAACAGGAGACAGCCTTTTTAGACAAATAAAGCATTTGAGGCAACAGTACATAGATGATGATTTTAGATAGATAGAGATATCTCATTGCTGACAACAGCAATATTTGTATCAAACAGTTGATATAGTTAAGGCTGTAGCACATTTATGGGGAAGTAAGTTCCATTGAACTCTATGAAACTTACTTCTGAGTAAACATTCATAGGACTGGACTGCAAATAAGTGAAAACATGAGACAGAATTATACTTCTGTCACCTTACATTTGTTTTTTTGTGGGAAGGAACAGCACTATGTAAATGTTAGCAATGAGACCGAAATTGCAAGTAAAATGATAAACATTAATTTTTACCAAACAAGCATGATATGGTTCCCAGAGGCAGAAGCTGGAAAGTTCAGAGAAAATCACATAATGAGGAACAGGTGGAAATTCACAAACACATCTTCAGTGCTGATGAAATGCATTTATTTTGAAGTGCAAAGAAAGGTCTTTTTCCTCAGGCAAGCTCTCTGGAAATAATGCAGGTTTTAAAAATAACCAAAATTCTTTGATAAACTTTGGAGACTCTGATATGCATATCTCTGTGCTAGTAAGAATCACCTAAACTATTTCAGTATTGGGGATATATTACGCACACAGCGGAGATTATGGATGCTCCCTCAACATTGAGCAATTAGCCCTGGAGCTCTGTGTTGCCACTGAAAGGGGTTTTGAATCAGTTTTTTTTTTAAAAAAAATCTTGCTCTCTGATCATGCAAATCCTATGGGTCTGCTTGTACAAACCAAAAATGAAGCAAAATACATAATATAAATTGGCTAGTCTTTATTTGGATGTGCAACATCACAGATAGCTTTGCTTACAATGTCCGTTCTGCAAATGAGCTCTTCGTTTTTCTTCAGACTTCATTTTTGCCTTTATATACCACTGGCACCTTCAAGGGAAAAAAACAGTATTTTACTTCTTTAAATGACACAGAATTAATTTTAATTCTTCTCATTGACTCAGGCAGCTAAAGGAACTGCAAAAAATATAGCTGGTATGAAATGAAGTACATGGAAAATTAAAGTTGATCCAGTAGACTTCAGATTGAATAAATACATCTATAGAAGCACATTAATGTCTGTACTATGTGCATAGTCCAGGCCAGCCCAATCTTGTCAGATCTCAGAAGCTAAGCAGGGTTGGCCCTGGCAAGTATTTGGATGGGAGACCTCCAAGGAATACCAGGTTCATGACGCAAAGGCAGGGAGTTTCCCTGCCTTGAAAACCCTATGGAATTTCCATAAGTCAGCTGTGACTTGGTGGCACTTTTCACCACCACGTTTTCTATATGTTCACAAAAAAGCTGATGGCCTTGAGTCTGTCACACTCTAAGATTTTATACTCAGATGTCCATGAAAGAGAACTTAAGCTGGGGTTAGGCTTCAGTCTGAAATACTGCTGAGAGAGGTTAACCTGTCCTTCAGCCATAAAACTCAGGCCTTCAGGGAACAACTAATCCCATCCTAAGTATTCTTGGTGCCAGCTCCATCTACAAAGTGCTTGTATTTATTGGGGAACAACACGAGGACTTCGTATTGGGAGTTTTGCACTGGAAGTTTGTGTCTCAGGAACGTGGGCTCTTTTCTGTTCATGATAATAGCACATGGGTAGGGTGCCACTATTGGCTCCATTGTGAAACTTACAAGTAGCCACATAAGTACTATCAGGGGTCGGTTGGCCCCGGAGCGTGCCAGAGCGGCCCTGCTCCCAGTAGCAGTCAGGCCACGAGGAGGCAGAAGGAAGGTAAAGTGCACCCGCAGAAAGGCCTGCCAAAGCTTGGCACCCCCCCCTTCCCACCGCCACCACCTTTCTTGGGCTCAGTGCCGGAGCACAGGGCCTGAAAAAGGCCTGCGGAGGCTGGGCATCCCCCCTTCCTGTAAGTGGGGGTGTGTATGCGTGTGTGCATGTGGTGTGGGGTTGGGAAGGCCCTTGTACTCTCCTTCACCTCTGCAATACTGCCCGGCACCCCTCGAGTCCATGGCTGCTGTCAGGGGAGGCAAGCAGGGTATGGGTGTGCGCGTGCTGGGTGGGGGTTCGGAAGGCCCTCAGCGCTCTCCTTCCCCTCTGCAACACTGCCTGGCAGCCCTCGAGGCAACTGCTGTTGTCGGGGGAGGCGAGTGTGTGTGTGCGCGCATGCGTGCAGGGTGGGGTTGCCTTGTGGCACCCCCCTTGTGGATGCCAGCCTCCCAGTGGGGCCTGGAGACCAAACCCCCTCCCATGCAGTACACCGCCTGCAGCTGCCCTCCCTGTGCTGCCAGCTGCTGGGAGGCAAAGGGCAGAGCTGCCGGCTGGGAAAGCAGAAGCCTCTGGGTCAGTCCCAGGTCCTGTCTCCTGAGGATTAGACGCCCGCTTCTTTATACAAGGAAAGTCGGCGGGTGGATTCTGCAGGGGCAGGCACTTTTTGAAGGTAGATTTCCAAGGGGGCGCTGTCGCTGAGTAATTTTTTTTCGAGAAGGGGTTAGGGTTGCAGCAGCCACACATGTACAAGCAACCCCCCCTCCCCCTCCTGGCTGCTGCAACATGCGCAAGGCCACCCCGCCCGGTGGGCTGCCTGTCTCTGGGCGAGCCTGCAGGAAGAAGGCAGGGAGCCGCGGGGGAGGTGGGAAGCGGCGGCAGCCGGCAACCCAGGGAAGAGGCGGGGGTTTAAACCCTCATCTCTTCCATCTGAGTGCCGGCAGGCCAGGGAAGGGGCAAGGGGTTTTGGCGGGGCTTTTGGTGGGGGCGGGGGGCTTTTGGCACTCCTAAGGGCCAGCGCGCTCTAGGCAAATGCCTAGTTCGCCTAGTGAGCAAGCTGGCCCTGCTCCTGGCTGCTGAGTCTAGGTGGCAGGGGCAGCTTATTGCAGAAAAAGTTGTGGTGCAATGGGCTCCTGAGGGATTATTCATATTCTTTCACTTTACACATCATCTTTTTATTTACACTGTAATGCTTCTCCCATCCATTGCTGTATCTTTTCCCCTGGTCTCATTCAAAGGGGCTTTCCCCCTGTTCTGTTCCTGGATATGGTAGGAACACCCTCTTTCCTTTCTATTCCCAACCCCCTTCCTCCTGCCCCACCCTTTCAACCCATTACTTGGATCTCTGATTGAGGAATGAATGGCCACAGAGCCCTAGTTCTCACTAGGATCAGCCCTCCGCAGCTAAACTCCCACCAGGAAAGGTTAGCATGAAGAAAACAGATCTCTTTTTTTGCCCTGCAAGCGAGCTAGCCCAAGGGGGGGGACTGGAGAAGGAAGGAAGGAAGGAAGGAAGGAAGGAAGGAAGGAAGGAAGGAAGGAAGGAAGGAAGGAAGGAAGGAAGGAAGGAAGGAAGGAAGGAAGGA
Source organism: Gekko gecko (assembly GCA_029375565.1). NCBI lineage: Eukaryota > Metazoa > Chordata > Lepidosauria > Squamata > Gekkonidae > Gekko > Gekko gecko. The sequence goes on along the minus strand of JAPDNY010000004.1, from coordinate 63,672,622 downwards.
AGGAGAGAACAGTTGCAAAAAGTAATTTTACGAAGATCAAAGTTTCCTTCCCTTACTATTTTGATTTTTGTTGTTGTTGGTTGTTGTTCTGAAATCACTTTTGTTGACTGGCCCAGTTTCTTCCCTCTCTCTAACTTGGCCCCATCTCTTCTCTCATTCCAGTGGAACAGACTGTAAAAGGGGAGCAGGGGAGGGGGACTGCCAGTGAATCACAGAATGAGACTTACAAATGTACCTTCTTAGAAACTTTCTGCCAGCAGATACTAGTTGAAGGGGGGGGAGGCTTCAACATGTGCTTTTGTTTTAAGGGAAAGGGGTTTTGCACTCCTCCCCACTTTTTCCCTACCCTACTTTGAAAAAAAAAAAAGACTGGCAAAACCAAGGGGAATTGCCTCTTTGAATTCCTGTGTGCAGTCCTGACTTCATCAGAGCTGGCTGCAACAACAGATAGACTTTCTGTGTGTGTATGTGTGCCTGCAAGTCAGGGGTTGGGGGTAGCACTGTCAGCACTGTGTGTATGTGAATAATTTGTAGTTTGTGCATTTGAATTGGACTGGAATATTTTGTGCCCGCTGCCTCAACTTGATTCCTGCTCTTTCAGCTGATCTCTAGACTACAAAGATCAAAAGATCAGTTCCCCTGGAGAAAATGGCTAATTTGGAGGGTGCACTCTATGGAGTTATACCATGCTGAGGTCCCTCCCCTCTCCAAACTGCACTCTTTCCAGGCTCCATCCCCAAAATCTCCAGGTGTTTCCCAACCCAGAGCTGGCAACTGTATCTGGGATCATAAACACTGTAGATAAACCATCTTTTCCCAATAAAGACCACAAGTGAAATGACCTGTGTGATCTCTTATGTGCTTGGCAGCTTACTAAGCTGAAGTGTGTCCCAGTGTTTTTGGTTTACATAAGTGCCTTCTCATTCTCTCCCCCCTCCCCATTGCTTAAGCATCATGTTGAGGACTCTTTAATCTTCTGGGTTGTCCGTTGCTTGTCCATGTGTTTTAACATCTGCCCTTTTCTGATCTCACATCTATGGTTAGCAGTTTTAATTATGACAAATTACAGTGTTCAAATGACTGTTCAAACTTATGCACACTGATTCTCAAAATTGCCCATACTTCAAAAGCTATTATTGTTAGTCACTCAGACTCAAAACACTTACTAAGAGAGCCAGTTTAGTGTAGTGGCTAGGAGCATGGACTCTAATCTGGGAGAACTGGCATGGTGTCTCGGCTTAGGATCACACTGGAAAGCCCAGTGGATCCCAGCTTTTTCTCCAGGTAGGCTCGCCAGTTCTGGGTTGGGAAATACCTGGAAATTTTGGGGGTGGAGCCTGAGCAGTGGATGTTGCCTTCTGACACACTTCTGGTGATGTCAGGGGGTGTGGCATATGCAAATAAGTTATGCTAATAAGCTCCTGCACCTCTTTTTCTACGAAAAGACCCCTGATGTACTGTGATTTTTTAATAGTTTGGGGCAGTTTCTACAGTTTGGGGGTGGGGGACACTAAAGCTGCTTCTCCCTGCATGCTGTGGTTGCAAACAGAAAGAGCCCGTGTCAATCTGAGAGGCTCAAAACTCCCTCTGCATGTTGGATCTCTATGTTGGTCCCCAACAAAAATGAGAATGTTGTAATGTGTAAATGGATACAATTCACTTCTGTGGGTAAAAGTGCCTCACTTGGGGACAGTGTTGCAGTGGGGGCAAAACCTAAGAATAATGCTAGTACTTCTGCTGCTGACAGGGAACCAAATAGATATTTTTGCCTCTTCTGCCTGTACAGTGACTATGGGCAGCATTGGCATACCTTCTAGTTTTTACATGCTTCACTAATATTTGTGTGGTACAATCACCATGTGAGGTCAGGATCCAAAGAACCATGGAATTCATTTGGTCTTCCTTGTGACTTGTCTCCCTCCAGCAGTAATGTTCCTTGTCAAGCTATTTTTAAAAATGAGAGTTTAAGAGCAGTTTGTGGCATGGTATGAACCTAGGCAGCTCTTTTGGGTGGCAACCCAATAAAAGTTTTTTGGGGGCATGGCACCAAAAATTTGGAAATCCCTCTCTAGAGAGATTCATCTGTCTGTCTCTATTGTCATCTTCTGCCAGTGGGTGAAGACTTTTTTGTTTTGTTTTGGCATTCCCTTACTAACTTTTCTCTTTACCCAGGTTGTATTGCTATGTGTGTTTGTGGGTTATATATTTTATTGACTTGTTAAACATTTCCCATACATTTATATTTAAATGTCCTGATGTTTCAATGTTGAAATGTTTTGATGTTTGCTGCCTTGGGGAGCCTATTTGGGTGGAAAAGTGAGGTAGAAATGTTTTAAATAAACAGAACACAGCAACATCTAAGATCAGTGCAGGGAGAAGAAGAAGAAGAGATTGGATTTATACCCCACCCTTCACTACCCAAGGGAGTCTCAGAGTGGCTTACAAACTCCTTTCTCTTCCACTCCCCACAACAGACACCCTGTGAGGTAGGTGGGGCTGAGAGAGCTCTGACAGAAACTGCTCTTTTTCAAGAACAGCTGTGCCAAAACTATGGCTTGCCCAAGGTCATCCAGCAGGTGCAAGTGGAGGAGTGGGGAATCAAACCTGGTTCTCCCAGATTAGAGTCCATGCACTTAACCACTACACCAAACTGGGAGATGAAGGGGTCCTGTCCTTCCCCCTCCCATGCCATTTTCTAGAGCTTAAATGGCAACTATTTTGGTTCTTGGAAACACTGTGACTGAGTTTTTACAAGGATTAGAACTTAAAATTCAGGAAATTCTTTATGGAATACACAGCTCACTGAACTGTTTTACAGAGGCCTGGGGGAAGAAGAGAAGAAGAATTAGCAGCCATGTGTCTTAGGTTAAGACGGGAGGCAAAGGAGGTTATTGTGGAGAAGATGAGTAGGATGCTGGAGATTGGTGAACAGCATGTTGCCACCATCACCCTCAAATCTGCTGCCTGAGGTAATCACCTTAATATAGAGCTGGCCCTGGTTCTGCCCCTTGGTCTGAACTTCTGATTCATTGATAGAAGCTGAAAAGTTTACAAACATTGATGCTGAGAGTTTTGTTCCTCTAGCAGCTGGAATTTTCATGAATGCTGTATACAGTCTCAGAAGCTGTTGTTGCAGGACTTCAACACTGTAAATCCCATAGCAAACTATAGAAATCTTCTATTGATTACCCTAGATATAAACTTTTTAATTCTCTGGAATTTACACTACAACCCCCATCACTGTATTCTTTTGTGAGTGTACAATCTTACATTTTACTATCTGAAACTTGAAGAAAAAATGCTTTCTGTTCACTTAGCTACATTGGCAGGTGCTTATCTACTCATGTCTCTTCAGTATTAATAGAATCAGCAGCAGCCTTGTGATTCAAGAGTACATCAAATTGATAATATGAGTCAGAACACATCTGTAGAATACCACTCCGTTCTTCCACTTTGAAATTTGAATTAAAACCTATAACCAATTGATTGTTTTGAATAATCTTTCCTGACTTAAAAAAAAAAGTTTAGAAAGAAACAGTTTAGAAATAGTTTAGAAAGGCTTATCTTAGTGTTTGACTTCAGAAAGTGAATTCTTTTGTTTATTATGATTATGCAACTGAAAAAAATCTATTCAATTTAATATGGGTATGTTAAACAGTAGAGATAGTTTGCAATGTTCTTAACACTACCAAATACATCTAATGAACTAGAAAGGAATCCAGATATACTTTGGTCTTTCTCCATCTTGTTCCATTATTGAATCCTCGAATTCAAGTAATACTATAGAATGTCACTTCCTTACTGCATATGCTCCTTTATTTCAAAGGTCTGTAACTCTGATGGTTGCACCTATCCTACCTGTCTGATCTAAAGTCGAAAAGCCTGGGAATGGGTGGGGGGAGCAGGGGAAGGTGAAAGAAAGTGGAGAAACACCTGGTTGTGGGGGAGACAATTGAAAACAGGGGAAGGGAGGAAATGAAGAAAAGCCTGGGGAAGAGTGAATGTGTAGGAAATGTAGGGGGAGAATGGAGAAAAGGAGAGAGAGAGAGAGAGAGAGAGAGAGAGAGAGAGAGAGAGAGAGAGAGAGAGAGAGAGAGAGAGAGAGAGAGAGAGAGAGAGAATGGGCTAGAGGGAAAGAAGACAGGCCAGTGTAAGAGCACTGGAGTTCCCTCCTCCATCAGTCTTGCCAGTCCTCCATTTGTATCTCTTTTGAAATCGTGATGGTCTGCAAAATTCCTTTAGCTTAGGAAAAGCCGGGTAGGCAGAAGAAAGAAACAAATAAACACGGATTATTTTGTGCAGCACAATTTCATTGTTAATTACCTTCCAGTGATGAGGAAGAACAGAGTGAGAATGACTAGGAGAGTGAATCCACCCACAGCAGCAGTGGCAATGACCAGGATCTGCCCCTGTTCTGCGGCTATATCTGAGGCTGGAACAAAAACACACAGAAGTAAATGTTTGAGCAACCATTTCATGTAGAAGAAATGATATGATTTTACCAGCCACATGCAAAGGGTTGCCGGCACAGGACTAGGAAATTCCGGGAGATTTGGGGATGGATCCTGGGGAAGGGGAGAGACCTCAGCAGCCTCTAATGCCATACAGTCCACCCTCCAAAGCAGCAATTTGCTCCAGGGGAACTGATGTTGTCATCTGGAAATCAGTTGTGATTCTGGGAGACCTCTAGGCCTCACCTGGTGGTAGGTGGTCCTACAAATGCATCAGTTATTAGCAATGTAACTTGCTATGATTTGATTGGCATTTTGCTTCTGGAGATAAATAATGGTGATATCAAGGGCTAGAGAATACTTCTGGAGCTTGTTTTGTAGTTTGCATTGCAGTACAATTTTTATTCTCATAATTTAGGAGGTTGGTTGCACTGAGAGCAAGAGAATCAATGTACTTCTGGGCTTGTATGCCAATAAAGGTACTGAAATGGAAACTGTCCTTCCTGGCTGAGAAGAGATTTGTATCTGGAATGTTTCCAGAACTTCAATAGAGTTTTGGGAGGAGAGTGTGGAGTCAATCCCCTAGAAATTCTCAATCCCTCCCCCCTTTAACAAATTTCCCAATATGTACTAAGTGTTACACATGCAGAGTTTATAGGGAGAAGCTTGACCATGATCCTTAATACAGCATCCTAAGTGGCATAAGACACCTTTCCAGTGAAACCAAAGACGTCTATCCAGTGAAGCCAAATACCTGTGAAAAGTGGTTTTGCAAGTGTGCTAGATATGACTGAGGGATCACCAACTTGCACAAGATACTGTTTGTTGTAATGGATAAGCAGTATGGTATAGTGGTTAGAGTTTTGGACTAAGATCTGGGAGACCCAGGTTGGAATCCTCACTCTGCCATGGAAGCTTGCTGGGTGACCTTGGGCCAGTCACATACTCTCTACCAGAGCTCTTTTTGTAGCAGGAACTCCTTTGCATATTAGGCAACACACCCCTAATGTAGCCAATCCTCCAAGAGCTTACAGTAGCCCCTGTAAGAAGAGCTCTGTAAGCTCTAGGAGGATTGGCTACATTAGGGATGTGTTGCCTAATATGCAAAGGAGTTCCTGCTACAAAAAGAGCCCTGCTCTCTACCTAGCCTACCTTTGAGAGTTGTTGTGAAGATAATATAGAGGAGGAGAGAATGATGTAAGCCATTTTGGGTCCCTATTGAAGATGAAGGAGGGAGTCGTTACCGGCTAAATACCGGGAGAAACTTCCTAACTGTAAGAGTGGTTGAACAGTGGAACAGACTGCCTTGGGAGGTGGTGGATGCTACTTCACTGGGCATTTTTAAGTGGAGGCTGGACAACCATCTTTTGGGTATCTTTCAGCTTCACTCCTGCAGATGACTAGATGACCTTCAAGGTCCCTTCCAACTCTAATATTCTATGATTCTATAAATGAAGCAAATAAATAGTCAAAATGATTACAAAGCCATAGAAGAGTAAGGATTCGAACCCGGGCCTCAGAGGCAACACTTCAGCAAAGATCTCATGTGTCAGGCTCCTTAGTCAGGTCACGCAACACAGGGCTTCATCAGAAGAGAACCGTTTATTGGTGAATCAGAACTAAAGACACATGTACAGCTTGTGTCAGGAATGCCTGGGAACAATAGGGCCTTCTAAATTATACTACAATCAAACACCCCCTGAATGAGCTGAAGCCAATGAGTATAGTTCGCGCGCGCGGGCTATGCAAGCGGGAGAACGAAGCAAACAATCTAAAAGCCATTCTTTCCCAGCCTAGGAGTTCTGCAGCTGGAGTGTCTACAAGGTCATATAGATAATAACATACAGATAGAATGGTAATGTTCAGAGCTGGTAGACTGAGAGTACTCCCACCCCACATTCCATCCCCATGACAGGGCTACCTGACATTATGATCTTTGCAAGATCAAAGTATAACTTCAGAAACAAGAATACAGACTGAGCTGTGAAGAGCTGTAAAAGCTACTAAAAGTAGAGTAATTTATGTCCAATTAGCAACACAAACTATTATTGTCTGGCATTGGTTTCTTAGTGTGTGATGACAATAAGCGACAACAGAGCATTTCATGCCCATCATAAACTTTTCACAAGGAAGTTGAGCAGGTAAAGTGGTTGTACAATCAGTGAGACATGGGAGCCTTTTGTTTCAGTCTCAGCACCCAAATATTAAATTGCTAGTCATAATGAAGTAATAAAGTTTACACTTAGCATCATGCTCTGCTCCTTTCGGTCCCAGTTGCTTGGCCAACCACAATATAACAAAATATGATACATCACAAGAAATTATACATAAAATAATATTTCCAGGAATACAAATATCGTTCATTTACTCTGCACATTCTGCCCAAATATTGAACAGAACCTCCAGTAGCTATTTCAGAGACTAATAAAGCAAAGAATTTTTAACAGCAATAAAAAGAACAACATTGCAAAACATTTCCACCCCCAATAACTTCTTTGTTAAATTTTCACAAAAAACATCACAAACAAGACAACCCCAACACATTGCAAAACATTTCCACCCCCAATAACTTCTTTGTTAAATTTTCACAAAAAACATCACAAACAAGACAACCCCAACACAAAGCCAATCACCACAAAAACAACACAATGGGAATCCCGCCAAACTGAAAAAATATCAAAGAGGTCACAAATATATGCATATGTGAATTACCTATGAATCAAAATTTTAACTAAGTCTCTCTAACCAATTGTATACCCGTGACCAAATGTTATGTATTGAACTGTGAATCAAGCCTATTCTTTTCCATGTTAAGCTTGATTTTGAATGTGGATTCTAAGCTGTCGCATTCCTATTGGTCGGTTTCTGCGAAACCAGTGTAAATAGCCAATCACTGTGTGATAATGTTGCAAAGAGGGAACAGTCCTGATTGGTCTTTATCCCTGCAATGCCATTGGTCTTTAACTTGTTATGGGTGTGGCTTTGACAGCCCGGGAGAGTTTAAAAAGGAGCTGTGCTCCACTGTTTGTGTTGTGTGTTCCTGAGTTGGTGTTTGTTGTTGAATAAAGCTGAAATCACTTGTTAAGCTTATTCCGTTGTTGAGTCTCATACTTAACAATTGGCGACGAAGGTGGGATGCTAGAGCGGGTAGGCAGCCCCGCTGAACCGAGATCGCAACGGCAGACGAGGACACACACCTGGCCGAGCCGGCTGAGGCTCCACAAGTAGAAGTGGCAGCACCAACAGCCCCGATGGCCGTCAACCCAGCGTTCAAAGCGTTCAACCCAGCGACGGAGGACTGGGACTCTTACCTGGCATGGTTTGAGTTCCACCTTCAGGCGAACCAGATCACAGATGAGGCGAGAAAGAAGGCGACGCTCCTGAGCTCCTGCGGCAAGGCCGCCTTTGACATCGCCCGGTCCCTGGTCGCCCCGACTGAACTGAGCATGGCAACATGGGCTAAGATCATGGCCAAGCTCAAAGGCCATTTTTCGCCGCAACCATCTAGGATCGCATGCCGGCATGCCTTTTACAAGCCATCCGAATCGATAGCCGAGTTCATCACCGCCTTACGAAAGGCGGCGAGGCCGTGCAAATTCGCAGATTTGGAGGAAGCCCTCCTCGACCGTTTGGTGTGCGGCCTTCGGGACGAGCGCCTTCAACAGCGTCTCTTCGCCCGCACCCAACTAACGTATGCGGTCGCCTATGCCGAGGCCATTGCAGCAGAGGCCGCGGACAAGTCGACGCGAGAGGTTCGACAGCGGCAGACCCAGGTCAGCAAGGAGCCTGCAGTTCACCGGCAGTCCGCCAGTGAGTCTGACAGTGATGCCAACGGCGTGTGCCGAACTCGAAAGACACGCCCACCGCGGACCAGACCGAGAACTTCGATGACCCGTCCCTGCGCAGGCTGCAGCGGTAAGCACGACAGAGACCTCTGTCGGGCAAAGGAGCTCATCTGCCACTCCTGCGGGAGGCGAGGTCATCTGGCTCGAGTTTGTCGGGCTGCAAGAAAATTGCCACCGTCGTCGTCGCAACGTGCAGACCCCAAGGTTCAGCCTCGAGATGACGGCAGAACGTCTGATTGTCACCAGACTGATACCTGCCCATCGACCATCCTGGCAACTGGTGACAAGGCCACTCGGAAGATCCACGTCACGCTTCGACTGGACGGCGTTCCGTGCACGATGGAGGTGGACTCCGGTTCATCCGTCACCGTCATCTCCACCGAAATGTGGCAGCACCTATTTCCAAGGAGGAGCCGACGCCGCCTGTCTCCAGTGTCAACACGTCTCACTGACTTCCAGGGGTGATGCATTCCGTTGGCGGGAAAAGCTACCTTCCAGGTGGAGTTCAAAGAGCGGAAGGCTGAGCTGTCCCTCCTGGTTGCCGAGGGTGAGAGGGTCAGTTTGTTGAGCCTTGATTGGTTCAAGGCTCTGGGTATTGCAATCACTGGTGTTAACAGTATTTGTGAAAATAAAAGGGACTCATTGTATAGAGAGTTTCCTGAAGTTTTTGGGGAAGGGCTTGGTATGTACACTGGCCCCCTGGTTTCTTTTGAGTTAGACCCTTCAGTGCGTCCCATACGACTGAAGTACAGGAAGGTACCCCTCGCTCTTAAGGCAAAGATCGAGGCAGAGCTGGTCAAGCTGGTTAATCAGGGCATCCTCGAGCCGGTGCCCTATGGTCGATGGGAAACCCCCATAGTAACGCCTATAAAGGCAGACGGGTCAATACGCATATGCACTGATTACAAGTGTACTGTGAACAAAGCGCTTCAGCAGCACTCCTACCCGGTGCCGGTGATTAGCCATGTGTTGGCATCACTGGGAGGAGGAAGGGTTTTCACAAAGCTTGACCTAGCCCAAGCCTATCAGCAGTTGCCCGTGGATGACGCAACTGCTGACGCTCAGACTATTGTGACCCACAAAGGGGCATTTCGGGTCAAAAGACTGCAATTTGGGGTTAATGCGGCCCCGGGCATTTTCCAGGGTCTAATGGAGGGGCTCCAAGGTGGGCTACCCGGCGTTGTGCCCTATTTTGATGACGTTTTGGTAGCGAGCTCTGACGAGTGTGAACTCATGGCTCGACTCAGAGCAGTACTGAGCCGGTTTAAAGAAGCCGGGCTATGGGTTAAACGTTCCAAATGTGTGGTTGGAGTGGGGAAAGTCGAGTTCTTGGGTTTCCTTATTGATGCTGATGGGGTCCACCCAACATTGGACAAGGTCACCGCAATCAAGAACGCAGCCCCGCCATGGTCAAAAAAAGGATCTCCAGTCGTTCCTGGGGATCCTAAATTTTTTCCATGCCTTCCTGCCCCACAAGGCATTGGTAGCCGAACCCCTGCATGCTCTGCTCCACAAAAACACCAAGTGGGAATGGGGAGAGCGGCAGGAGCGAGCTTTCACGGCTGTAAAAGACCTTCTCTCGTCAAGTGCGGTGCTGACCCACTTTGACGAGAACAAACTGTTGGTTCTCACGGCTGACGCGTCCCCTTACGGGATGGGCGCCGTTCTCAGCCACCTAATGCCGGACGGTTCAGAGGCACCGATCACCTTTTACACGTGATCACTCACAGCAGCAGAGAAGAACTATGCCCAGATAGACAAGGAGGGCCTCGCCTTAATCGCCAGAATTAAGAAATTCCATGACTTTGTTTATGGGCGGAGGTTCCTCCTTGTGACCGATCACAAACCGCTTCTGGGCATCTTCTCCCCAGACTGGCAGACGCCAAATACACTGTCCCCTCGGATGTTGAGGTGGGCAGTCTTCCTTTCGGCGTATGATTTTGAACTGGAACACCGCCCGGGGAAGGCTATCGGGCATGCCGACGCCCTGAGCCGTTGCCCCGCACCGCTGAATTCCGATGAACTCAAACCTGAACTGGACATTCTGGCACTTGAGGAGCTCCCGGAGGCACCGGTTACCTCCTTGGACATTGCCGCTGCGACGGCTAAGGACCCTGTGCTTGCCCGTGTCCTTAATTGGGCATGGAGGGGGTGGCTGGCAGGGAAAATGGCACCTGAGTTTAAACCGTTCTTTTCGCGCCAGAACGAGTTGTCAGTTACAAAGGGCTGTTTGCTTTGGGGGAGTCGGGTGGTGATTCCCTCCAAACTAAGGGAAGACGTACTGGAGGCATTGCATGTGGGCCACCCTGGCATGGTCCACATGAAAGCCCTTGCCAGAGGGTACGTGTGGTGGCCGAAACTGGACGAGGACATCGAGGCCTGGGTAAGGCAGTGTATGTCATGTCAACAGTCCCATCCAGAACCACCACAGGCTCCCATCCAGCCCTGGGAGAAAACGAGGAGGCCATGGTCCCGCCTCCATATAGATTTTGCGGGTCCCTACCATGGGAAAATGTTCTTAATTTGTGTGGACAGTTACTCCAAATGGTTGGAGGTTGTGAATATGGGGTCAACTGGGTCCGGGGCTGTCATCAACGCCCTGCGCAAACTTTTTGCGACCCACGGGCTGCCGGACTGTTTGGTCTCGGACAACGGGCCACAGTTCATGTCAGCAGAGTTTGAGGGGTTCCTCAGAGACAACCTCATCCACCATGTGACTTCTGCGCCATTCCATCCGGCCTCCAACGGTCTGGCCGAGCAGATGATACGGATGGCGAAGGAGTCACTTGGGCGCCTGACGTGCGGGGACTGGAGCCAGAAAATTGCCTCTTTCCTACTGAGGCAACATATCACCCCGTGTTCAACGACGGGAAGGAGCCCAGCTGAACTGTTAATGGGCCATAAGCTGGCTTCCTTACTAGACCACCTGCACCCTGACCTCGACCAGTCAAAGCAGCGGTCAGAAACCCCAGAGCAGGGGAGAGTTTTCCTAGTTGGGGACAAAGTGTTTGCCCACAATTATGCGGAAGGTCATCGGTGGCTACCAGCCGTGGTCACCAAGGTAGCAGGGTCCAGGCTGTACGTGGTCCTGAGATCACTGTTAGTGTTCCTCCTTCTCCTGCGAGAGAAGTCGAAGGAGTCCCTGAAGAGTGCGCCGCTCCACCGCCATTGGAGCAGAGACCGCTGCGTCGGTCGAGCTGAAGCCGAGGTGCCCCCCCCACCTGAAAGATTATGTTTGGAAGGGTAATGCTCCATCTTAGGGGGGAGGAATCTGTTATGTATTGAACTGTGAATCAAGCCTATTCTTTTCCATGTTAAGCTTGATTCTGAATGTGGATTCTAAGCTGTCGCATTCCTATTGGTCGGTTTCTGCGAAACCAGTGTAAATAGCCAATCACTGTGTGATAATGTTGCAAAGAGGGAACAGTCCTGATTGGTCTTTATCCCTGCAATGCCATTGGTCTTTAACTTGTTATGGGTGTGGCTTTGACAGCCCGGGAGAGTTTAAAAAGGAGCTGTGCTCCACTGTTTGTGTTTTGTGTTCCTGAGTTGGTGTTTGTTGTTGAATAAAGCTGAAATCACTTGTTAAGCTTACTACATTGTTGAGTCTCATACTTAACACCAAATATTTAAGAAAGTGGTTTCTTCTCTTCCTTGTAATTTCAAAGTCAAGTTATCTAATTCTACTACCTCCATAAGTTTGTTAATAGAGTCCTGTTTGGATGGTATTTTTTCTTGCTTCCATACTTTTGCAAATATAATTCTTGCAACAGTTAATACATATACAATCAAATATTTGTTCAATTTCTGTAAATTATCAGGCAGTATATTTAGTAAAAATATTTCAGGGTCTAATGGCACTTGGGTACCTACAATTTGTATACTGATGTCATGAATCTCATGCCAAAACTTCTTTGCCCTTTCACAGGTCCACCAAATATGGAAGAAGGACCCTCCTTTATGTTTACATTTCCAACATCTGTTGGACATGTTGGAATAAAAATGGGCCAATATGTCCGGTGCTAAGTACCACCTATGAAACATCTTGTATACATTCTTTTTCATAGAGGCCACTTCTAACTGTCTTACACTTTGCCAAACCTTTGCCCATTAGTCTAAACTGATGCATTGAATGCACTGCAGCTGAAAAGCTACAGCCCTCTCTAACTTAACGTTAAAACACATCCATTTTTCCATGTAAACATGTTTTCTATTGCATGTACACGTTGCAGTATAACCTTGCAAACCTTTGTGTATGACAGTATACAGAAGGATATGTTCTTTTCCCTGCAGCAGTCAACAATCTGTTGGCTTTGGTCCCTGTTCCAAAATGCACAATAAGGGCAGTATTAAACAACTTATAAACAATGTGTAGCTGCTTGTCTGGAGCCATGCAGGCAGTCTTGCAGAACAGCAGGGGTGGATAGTTCAAAAGCAAACCAGGAGCTAGATCAGAGTCAGAAGATTTATAGAACTAAGCAGAATCCTCATTCATCATTGTTCCAGATTTTATATAAAATGCATGTGCAGTGTTCCACTGATTTCAGTTCACATGCAGTCCCCCCTTCTACATTACAAATTTGCTTGCATACACAGATGAACACTATAAAAAGAAAATCTTGATGTATTTGTATGTACACTTGTATTAAGATTCTTTTTGTATGGTGTTTCACCACTATGGAGGAACATTAAATACATTTAATGTATTTACTGTATGTTAACGTATTTTAAGCTAATTTAATAGTATGTTATTGGATTGCATTGAATTTGTTTAGAGGGAATAGTATTGTGTTTGTATTTTATATTAGTTTTTATTGTTGTGAGCCGCCCTGAGCTGCCTTGGCGGGAGGGTGGGATAGAAGCCCAATAAATAAATAAATAAATAAATGAAACGTGGCATTAACCCCCCCCTTCAGTCGTAAGTACAATTGTGTCCACAGTGGGGACCCAATCATGGGGCAGAGAAAAGAATGAGGCACAAGCAGGGTTCCTGCTCATTAACACACGAAGCCCCACTCAGCAGCAATCGGGATCCACTCAGCCTCTTGCACTGTCTATTGCCCATTTTAAGATTACAGCAGTTATATTCTGCTCAGGATGTGAACTGCTTTGCTCAGTAGGGGGAAAAAAATTAAAGGGAACATGCAGGTTTTGATAAAAGCATGGTGACACATTTTATCCTCAGCACCTTCCATCAACATTTTTTGCATCAACTGGTACAGGGACCTCAGATGACATGAGCCAAGTCCTGTCCTGGCCCACTTGTCAAGGAACCTGGAGAGTAACACTGACTTTACAAGGAAGCACATATGTACACACTCCCTGGTACCACCCAGAATCTGTGAGTACAGCTTTGCAAGCTAGTAGAACTAACAGCCCTCCACCCTGGGAGCTTGTGGGGACATACCTTTATGGGGCAACTGAGGAGCCCCATTCATTCATGTCCCTGGACTGTGTTCCATTGTCCTAATCTAGCCACTGTATCACGATTCAACAGTCCACAGCCGTTCCGGCCATTGGGCTGGGGGCGACTTTGCTTCCCAACCAGAATGAGGCAGGCTGGGATTTTGGCACCAAGAATGCCCCATATAGGCATCAGGAGGGGGTGGGGCCAAGAAGGCTTAAAGCCAGGCCCTGCCTATCCTCCTTAGCAGTCTCACACAGTCGTCGGCTGAGGAGGAGCTCTGTTGCACGGCTTGCCTGTGTGCAGGGTGCTTTGGGGACACTCCTCTTCAGGCCGGCGACCATTGAGTGTTCCTGTTGGTGGGCACGGCCTCCGGCGGCAGCAGAGGCACAGAAGCACCTTGGCAGCAGGAGGATCGACGGTGGACCCAGCAGTGGCTGGCGCGAGGAAATCTGCATGGGAGAGCACTGGCTCGCTGGCTGGCCTCAGGTTGCAGCTTTGGCCAGCAGCGGCGTGCAGTCTGTGAGCCAGGCTTTGGCTGGCTTTGGGGTGCTGAGAGGCTTTGGCTGGTGGGGCCTCATGGCATGCATGCTGTGGCATTTTGGCAACTGCATGCAGGCAACTTGGTGTTGTGTCCCCTCCCGCCAGAGTGGTGGTGGAAACAAAGGACCCCTGGCACCAGGGCAGTGGCTGTTTTGGTGCTGGGGAAGGGCTGCTTGGGGCTAAGGTTTTTAGTAACCACCCCCAGGGCTAGCGTTAGGGTGGTGTTTGGGCGTGTGTTCCTTTTCCCCCCTCCATGCCCCCCACCCTTTTTTGGCTTGATCTGGATGGGCCAGGCTACCTCATCTCGTCAAGTTTTGGAGGCTAGGCAGGGTCAGCCCGGGTGGCAATTGGGGGGGAGACCACCAGGGAAGCCCAGGGTTGCCATGCAGAGGCAGGCAATGGCCAACCTCTGAATTATGGGCAGACAGTTGGGGTGGAGACAAAATCCCCCCCCAATTTTCTCGGGCCATCAGGCGGTTTGCCTATGGGGTGGCCAGGCCTGCCCTTTATGGCTAAGCTGACCTGATACAGTTGGATTGTGGAGGCTGGACAGGGTGGATCTGGCTGGTACTTGGATATGAGGCCTGCTGAGAGGTCCAGGGTTGCTATGCAGCGGCAGGCATGGGCAGTGTTTGCTGTGGCTGCTTGGCATATGGAAGATCCCAGGTTTGATCCCTGGCATTCATTATTTAAAAGGACCAGGCAGTGGGTTATGTGAAAGACCTCTGCCTGAGACCCTGAATAGCCGCTGCTAGTCTGAGTAGACAATACTGAAGGTCGGGTTTAGTATAAGGCAGCTTCAGTTTCACAAAAGGCACATCATACACATGGGCTTACTGAATTTAGGAGCTGGCATTGGACTGGTGGAATTGCTATTTGGCTGCTGCATCAATTAATTGTTTTGGAGGCCCCCCCCCATTTTTCGGATCTGGTCCTACAGAGTGCAGGGGGTTGGACTAGATGGCCTGCAAGGTTCCTTCCAACTCTAACATTCTATGATTCTATGAATTTTTCATGAGCATTGCAGCAGTGTGTGAGCCAGTGGTTGACTGGCTGGGTGCTACCTCATGCTGATTTTGCACTGATAGGATGCTGCTGGCCACATTGTTTTGTCTGTCTTGCCCAGAATGACATGACTTACCCGAGTTCATCCTTGCTTGCGCATCCCAATAATGCTTTTTCAGTTGCCCTTGTTCTGTCAGCCAATTTTAGCATTGGTTTGGGAGCTCCCCCCCTTTTTTTGTGGCTTGCTGTGCAGCCAATTTTTGGGCCTGCAGGGGCCATTTTGTTTGGCCCACGGCAGCCATTTTGTCTACTGGCTCAGGTTTGCCAAGATTCCTTATGCGGGAGCTGGCTGACTTTTTTCCCTTCCATAGTGCATTGGCGTTTGACACTGGGTAGTTGCTGTATTCTAGTGGTAGTATGTGCTACTAGTCATTAAGAGTTTCATCTTCTGTCTCGGCATTGATTGGGGCCCCCTTGGGGCTCCCCAGGTTGTCAAAGTTCCACATTTCTAGGGGTTCGATCACTGTTCAGGTGACAGGTGATTGCATCTATGCAGTTGCACTGCCTGCTTTTCTCCTTCCTGGCCAGGATTGGGTTTTTTCGCTTCCCCCAGTCCTGGCACTGTTTGGTGTACACATATTGAAGTGTCTGCTATCTCCTGGACTTCTTCAATGGACTGTACCAAAGGCTTCAGGCTGCGTAGAGAAGAGTGATGTTTCTCTCTCTGGGTCTTTCGTTGCTTTGACGGGGGTAGCCATCGCATAATGTGTAGTCATGTTGTGTATTCAAAGCAGGGCCTGCCCCTGCCTGTTTGGTCTAATTGATGTTTTCTGGCGGGTATGAATTCCCGAAACCTGCTTTGATTATTGATTGCTATATTTAATTCATTCTTGATGTACCTTTGCTTTCCTCT
This sequence comes from Gekko gecko, assembly GCA_029375565.1. NCBI lineage: Eukaryota > Metazoa > Chordata > Lepidosauria > Squamata > Gekkonidae > Gekko > Gekko gecko. The sequence continues at coordinate 63,656,461 of JAPDNY010000004.1, read as the reverse complement.
CAATCAGTTTGACTGAGCTGTTTGATATAGTATGCATTTAATCAGCTGTTTTTCCATTCTGTATTTCTCCTCATAGATCACAAGAGGTGGGCCTCATAGTAGCCTCTGGACCTCACAAGCGTGAATTTTGATGGGAGGCTGGGAGTGCACAGTTGGGCTGGAGCACCTTTGGACGTGTGCTGGGCCTGCAGCATGGTCTGATATTCCTAGCACCCCACCCCCTTTTCTTCTGTTTAATACAGAAGGAGCAGGCTGGGCAGGTCTTGGCCTTTGCCCAGGCATTTTCCCTGCCCAGCTACGGTCTTTTGTTTGTCGAGCGAACAGGTGGACAGACTGATGGCTACTGTTCACTGTATCTTGCAGGTCTGTAATATGTTGTATGTTTTTTATTTTATGTCCTTTTACAACTCTTTTTGCAACATTGTTTGTCTAGGAGGGCTGCCTTCCTCACTTGTGCCAGACCCACCCAGGTACCCATTGGTGAATGGTAAGCACTTTATACCGCCACACATTAAGGAAAGGTTTTTCTCCTCTGCCAGGTATCAGGGGACTATTGAGCTCTTTATTAGTCTACAGTGGGTAGCCCATTAATCCATTGTGAACCTAGCTGCCACACTGTAGCATACCTTTGAGACACTTTGGGATATGATCATTTCGTCCTGCGCGCCAGTGGGCTTAGATGGGCTTGCACATAGCCAACATTCTGGGTGCACCTCTGGGCTTTGTGGTCTTGCTAGTGACTACACGTCTCCTCTCCTCTTACTTGGATTCTGTCCTTTTTTAGGATGGGTGGTATTATTTACACTCCCAACCCCTCATTCAGTTGCAACATTTCCTATTTTCTATATGTTGCAGCCCATGGTTTGACTGTAACTATCCAGTAGGGGATAAGGGAAATATCTCCAGCCAGCTTTCCTTTGAGCTGTGGAGTTTGATGGGCTGGGCTCCTGCTTTGTGGGCTGTTGGCGTTGCAGCTGTGGGCAAGTGATATGGCCGCTGCAGTGGTTGGTTTGCCTGAGCCATCCTTCCCGGGCTGCGGCTGAGTTTGTGAGCTGGAGGCTTGGGAACTCTGAACTGGCTCACATTGGCCAGCTTGGAGGGAACACTGTCTCCAGCTAAATTGATGGCTATCCATTATACCCAGCACTTACTGCCTCAGCCTTTTTCCTAATTCCTTATGAGGCAACGGCAAAATGTTCCTTAATGACGCGTTCTAGGCTGCGGATTTGTGGACAAGGGGCAGTTCACCCCTTGCTGGATCTGGTTGACCGCAGGCCCAGATTTATTATGTAAAGAAAGGGTCCCTGGCAGATCCTTGCCAGGAGTATGAGAGATGTTGTTGGCCAGACATCCTGGGGGGATCCACTTCTCGTTTTCATCTCTACAGTCCCTGCCCCCCCCTTTTTCCTGTGCGTATACCAGCTTCTGTGTTTGCAAGAAGCTGCTTGATTGGAAGCGGGCTGAGTGAAGGGCACCCCCTTTTGGTGGTCGGTAACCCCAGTGGACTGCTGGGGAGGTAATCATCCCATCCTTTAAAGGTGAATGGCAGGACGGGGTTGTAGCCCAACTGGTGAACATGTGGAATGGAGGGTGGACAGGTCATGGTCCCACCCACTGGCGGGTGGTAGAACAGTGGGCAGGGTCGCCATTGCTACCCTGCCAAATTTGCATAAATAGGGGAGCCAGGTCTTGGCCATTGTTAACTGTGGAGGTAGCTAGACTTTGGCACCTTGCGAGCCGGCTGGATTTGGATGAATGGGGGCACGATTTGGTTACCCTTGACTTGGGCAATCGGTGACAATGATCCTCCCGGGCTAGGGCTCAGGGTGTATATCCCAGCTAGAGAAATTGAGTCCTATAGGGGGACAATCCAGGGGTGTAGTGGGCCTTGGAGGGCCCTACCTGTGCCATCCAGATGCCTTTCTGATGGCAGTAATACCTTAAAAACTCAGCTCATCCCGTCAGGCTGATGCTAGATGGGGAGGTGGTTGCACTGGGAGACTGTGTGGCATTTACCGGCGCATGCAGTCTCAATACAAGAAACCACTGAAAGATTGGATTAAATAATAATAATAATAATAATAATAATAATAATAATAATAATAATAATAATAATAATAATAATAATAATAATAATAATAATAATAATAATAATAATAATGAACCAGTTGTGCCATGGAGCAGCCTTGGCCACCTACATGGTGGTCTGAGTTTGGGCTGGTTGCATTTCAGCACTAGGATGGCAATCCTGATGAAATGCCGGTTTAGGTAGTCACCTGGGCTTGATGACACCGGGGTTGGTGACGGGTGGCTCATGCCCACCTCCTGTGTTGAGCTGCTCCCAGCAGCAGCTTAGGTACCCTGCACAGGGTGCTGGCAGCTGGGGAGCTTCCTCGGCTATAGGACATACTTGTCCTCTAGTGGGACACTGAGGGGATGCCAGGGTCTGTGGGGGAGGTGCCTTGTTTTCTTGCCTTTGCTTTTGTTACAGGCTGCTTGCTGAAAGAGTGGAAGAATGTTTTAGCGGTGGGCCAGCTCATCTGGGTGGCATCGTGCCAAGAGGAAGCCTGTAGGCTCTTAATGGGGCTTTAACAGCAGTCTCCTGGACTGGAAGGGGCACCGGGGCCTGCGTGGCCGGACCTGCTGCAGTTATGCCGGGGGGGGGGGGTCGGCCCTCGCCTCAGGTTTGTGCTCCTTGCAGAGGCACTGAGATCAGCCTGATCAGGGGCAAAGGTGAATCCTTTCGGCCCAGGCTAATTTCGTTATTGCAGGCAGTGGCCTGGCTTCGCTGTTCTGGGTGGCTATGATACCTCGCCAGGCTGGCAGAGGGCCGGGAGCCGCTTGCCACCAGAAAGGCTCACTTGGGAGAGAGTAGAAGGCTGCAGCGAGTTTTTATGAGGATTGGGGGTATTTTTGCTGCACCTGAGCACTCTGTAGGAAGGTTGAGCTAGACTAACAAGATGGTATACTCCATTCGGAGTATGGTATTGACATCTTTCTGGACGACGTACGGCAAGGGCTTAGGGGGGCCTTTGGCCTCCTGGTGGGGTGCAGAGGCCTAAGCAGAGGCTTGGCCTCGGCGATGGCAGATTGCTATGTGGTATACAGATTGCAGTCCGGTGAGCACCAGCTGACACCCCTCATTTGGGGTTGAAGGGGTCCTGTGAGTACAGTCTTTGTGCCTTGCGGCATGGGGCGGGGAAAACAGACTGCCTTCGGGATGGCCCTGTTTAGGTCCTCTCTTTGAACCGTGAGGCTCGGGGGATGGGGCTACAGGGTTGTCCTGCAATGGCTAGCCAGCCGGATGGGAGCCCCTGCGGTGGGCTCGCATCTGGGGCAGGGTGGCTCACCCTATTGAAGAGGTAAGGGAGGGGTCCTCGACCTCTGGCCTTGACCATACTGTAAGCTGTGTTGCCCTTGCCTTTGGTTCCAGTTAAGATTGTCAATTAATAAAGTGGCCCTATAGTTAAACCCAACATTTGTGTCTGCTTCGTTATTTCAGCTTGGGGGGCCTTCTAGCTTTCCTCATTTCATCACTAATGAGCACAGTTGTTTATCCATAGGTATAAAGTCAAGCACTTGTATACATTTTGGAACACTGGTGGATTAGTTGCACTTCACAAACAAGATCAGGCAATTTGTGACTCCAGAAGCCAGAGACAAATTCTATGAGGAACATTTTGGAAGCATCCCCATTTACAGCCACACCACAGGGCTAACAGGTATGTTCAGTCTAATGGGTCAGAAATCGTGCGGTCCTGCTCTATCAGTGCTACAAAAATTTGGCTTTGTAATCTATCCTCATTTTAGTAGCATCAGTAGTGTGACTATATTTCATTTCATATTGAATCTCAAAAGTGATATTCTATAGACTTCCTGTACATCTCCAGCAGCGAGAACACAAGACATGAGAACTGGTTCTGTAGCCATGTTAATCAATCCACATGCAACCAGGGAACATAAGTCCTTTGCCTTTTCACAAGCTTTGGGTGTCTCTTGCTTTTACTGTATAGCATATAAAAGCAACTTGAACTTAATTTTAAAGGTGCAAGTATTTTTCTTCTGTAACAGGTTGAACATTCAACTCTCTGTGAGCTGGTCCCCTATTACCAGCTCAATTTTGTCTGTTAGCTGCATGCTTTAGTTATTGCAATTTGACATCTATCAGCCAGCAGACCCTCCAGCAGAGTGAAAGATAGGAAAGTGACAAAAAGACAGCTGGACAGATAAAAGGGAGCAGCTGTAAGACAGATAGCTAGAAACTGCAGGGACTGGAGCTCTAATGGACAGGAATTAACTGTCAGTAGTTTAGGTAGATGCAAAGGGCATTCCAAACAACAACAAAAAATGATGTTTTTAAAAGCATGTGCTAAAGATTTGACAATGCATCCTTTAATGGGAATATTTGAGGTGTGCTGTGACAATGAATAGATGGGCAATCTCTAATATAATGTGAAACACATATGACAAAATCATGAAAAAAGGCATGCTGAACTATATGCTCTGAACAAGGAATGTACCCTAGTAATTAACTATATTAATTATATCCAAATGTTCCATACAAATACCTGTCACATTTCTGGCAAGGTGGCAGGGCACACTGCAGTTTTGGGGAGAGGAGGGAGGTAGAAGAATCCATTGTCTCAGCACAGAACAATGATAGTAACATAATTTTGCTAAATGAAGGCCCCGGTCATACGTGCCAGATAACGTGGGGGGGGGGGAAGTGAGGCTATTTGCGCCGTTGCAATTTGACCCGCCCCTACATGATCAGACATGATGGTGGTGAACTGGTGTTGTTTTCATCGTCGTCATGCTTCAATGAGGAAGCAGGGATGTGAGAAGAGCACGCTGGAGCAATCACACGGAGAATGTCCATCCGCGGCCCATCGCAAACTGTGTGATAGTGGACTTTCCGAGGTACTTTTTAACTCCGCATCTTTGGCTGGACAATATGGGTTGGCGACGGGTACATGACACTTACCAGATATTTCCATGTGATCGCGCCCGTATAATTTGCCCAGCATTCGCGGTTCTCCTGCGGCAAATTCTGCGTCTGAACAGGACTGAAGAATATTATCCTAGATATTGTAAGAGAACTGACTGGTATCTCATGGACCTCAGGAGAACATAGTACATTCTCCAACCAGGTTAGGCTAGATTAATCATTTCCAGTTGGGACTAGAGATCACTTTACCAGGCTGGAGGCGGGGACCATTAAAGCAAATAATCCGAATCTATTGTCAGGCTCTGGACCTTGAGAATTCCAGTCTCTTCTCTGAGTCTGTTTAATCTTGTACCTGAAACTTTGTTGGGTCAGGACTCTTAACATGGTGACAATAGCTTACCCTCTCCAAAAGAGTGATTGAAGCTAGATATCATGTATCTTTATGAGAAGTCACGGATTCTAAATCAGAGAGGCTGTGCCTTGTGTTCCAGTATTTTTCATTCTACATATTAAACACCAGGATAACAATTGCTTCTAATAGACTGTGAGCCGACAGAGCCCTCTACAGAAAACAGCAGTCCCACATTGATCAGCTGTAGGGAACAGGGAGAGGAAAGCACAGGGGATTAAATCCAGGTTTGGAGAGAGTTATAAATCCAGTCTCTTCCTCCTCCTCTCCCTTCTGTTGTTCAGACATGCTCTTAGTTCCTTTTCTTACTAGCAGTATACAGCAGAAGTAGTTTTCTAACTATATGTGGACAGTAGCTGAATTGATTAAGCAAACAAATGTTGATTAAATATACAAACAAGCAAACAGAAATTATGTTTATGTTGCCTGGGGTATGCTCCCATACAGAAAAGGAAATAAATACCCATGCCACCAAATACATATAAATCTTCCATTATGTATTCATCAACAATTCTCTTCTTGCAGATCTTAATGTAATCTATTCAGTAATATGTTCCCCCCCCTTGCTGATATAGAAGTCATTTTGTATTCTTTTCCCAAGACAATGGCATTATATGATTAAGATTCTAAAAAGGCAGTTTATTTACTAATATTTTCAACACAATATCAAATGGCTAGTAACTGAAGACTGCACTTTGGGTGGACTTACTTCCCAACAGATGAATAGGATTGGGCAGTTAGTCAAAGTTCTGATGACTGAAAAATAGATTATAATAATTGTGGCAGGACTGAAAGAGCAGAATAAGTCTCTATTTATGTTCCAATATTAAACTCCCATGTTACCCAATAATATTTCAGTCCCTAACTCTTTCCAGTTTAGTCCTTCCTTCTTCTAGCCCAATTAATGTTCCGTTTAGAACACATACATTCCGCTATGACTGTTTCAAACCCTTATACCCATTAACTAACATGTCATTCACATATGAGCTGTTGTGCCATAAAATTCTAAGGATATCACTACAACTTACTTATATAACCACATAAATTTCACTTCTTTGATTTCTAAGGAAAATGTTACTGCCATTATTCTGCCTTTTGTGATGTGAATGAAGTTTTGATTTCTGTAGCGGTTTGTGATCTTCCACTGTCCTTTTCTGAGAACCAATCCATGTTATCTCAAAGAGTACATTAATAAAAGGAAGAAGGCCAAGAACTGGTGTGAAAAGATGGAGAACGAGAAAGATGAAAAGGAGTACAGTGATAAAGTATGGAAAAAGTTTATCTAGTAAAACAAAATTTTTTGGAGTTTGTTGGGTTCATTGTATTACATAGGTAAAGGTAAAGGTTCCCTTGCTTGAAAGCCAGTCGAATCCGACTCTAGGGTTGCGGTGCTCATCTCCGTTTCAAAGCCGAAGAGCCAGCGCTGTCCGAAGACGTTTCCGTGGTCATGTGGCCGGCATGACTAAACACCAAGGCGCACGGAACGCTGTTACCTTCCCACCAAAGTGGTACCTATTTATCTACTTGCAATTTCTTGCTTTCGAACTGCTAGGTTGGCAGGAGCTGGAACTAGAGACAGGAGCTCACCCCGTCGTGCGGCACTCTCGGGTCTCGAACTGCTGAACTACTGACCTTCCACAGCCTGCAGTTCAGCGTCTTAACCACTTGAGCCACCGCAGCTTACATACATGCAAGCAAATGAGACAGCTGGTGGCTTATATAATAAAACATCAAACAAGTGCAAGTCTGTCTTCCTTTTTGTCTTCAATGGAATTGCTAATATAAATCCCAACAACTAGTTGATTTAGTCCAGAAGAAGCAGAGCCAGTGAATGGAGGTTAGCAATGGAAGGAAAGTCTGGGGGCATCTCATTCCCCCCCCCCTTCACAATTTCCTTCCCCCCACACTTGAAGTTCTCACAGCCTCTCCACCTTTCTTGTTTCCTTCCCATCCACCAGCCAACCTATCTAGCTGCCCCACTATCTTCAGCTATCCCTTCTTCCCTCTCCTGGCAGCCTATCCCAGGGAAAGAAAGCTCTGAGTGAGTTGCTCAGTATTGGACACTGGGCCTGGGCACATTTTTGTGTTGCTGGTCAATGTGCTGAGCCCAGTTGTAAAATGGGAATCTGCAAGGACCTGTGGGAGGCACTTCCTTTCCCCCTGTATCCCATCCCCACATGATTTCCTCTTTCCCTCATCCTGATAGCCCACATATCCTCTGCCCTTTCACTGTATCCTTCACTCATTCCCACCCAGAAACAAACTTAAATTTTATCTGCCTTCTGTGCTCAGCTGTATTTATTATTTACTTCATTTATACCCACTTTCCTCCACAATTGGTATCCAGAGGAATGTAATTATTCTCCTGAATTTTATCTTCACAACAACCCTGTGATGTAAGTTAGGCTGAGAGTGTGCAGGTGCTCCAAAGTCACCTTCTCAGGTTCTATGGCAAAGTAGAAATTCCATCCTGGGTCTCCCAGATCCAAATCTGAAACTCCAATTGCTACACAAAACTGGTTTTCATGTAGTGGCTGCAAGCAGCCAGGCCTGGGTGAGTCATGCTGCTATGTCTGACCCCAGTGAGTCCTTCTTCAAAGGCCAAAAAGCTCTGGAAATGGCCCTCCCTCTCTCCTTTACTGACGAAAACCAAGTCTCGAAGGCTAGCAATACTGTAGTGGTTGCCTAGCAATTCACTCAAGGCCCACTGTAAAAGGCATTTCTTTCTTAAAGGTACCAGTGCTGCTTCTATTATTTGGGGGATTTAACCTCCTCTGTCATGAGCCACAATGACGGCGCTAAGTCCCTGTCCAAGTTGGCATCTCAGCCAGAGGCGCCGGCATTGCCAGTACCAGAAGCCAGCCCCTCTGACTCCTCACAAGGTGATAGCTTGCCAGTGCCTGAGCCTGTAAACCCTGTACCTGGTCCTGCAGCAGCCAAGGAGGAACAGGTGCAATCAGGGAGCCTGCCTGACTCACCTCCATGGGTGGTTCAGCTAAGGGAGTGGCTCTGCAGAGACTTAACCACCCACTGTCAAGATGCATGCTGGCAGGGAAGGCGAGTGCTGAGTCCTGAGTATTAGCAGGAGTGCCACCATCGCCATGGGAGGCCTGGCCAGAGGCCTACATAACTCCCACTCAGCATTGAGTTCTTGTGGAAGCAATGAGTTGCCTCCGTGCATGCCTTGCATCCACCTTTGGCTCCTGTCCTCGGACCTCCACTCTGGCTCAGATTCCTGGCTTCCTGACCCCTGCTTTGGATGACCCGTCTTTCAGACTCACAATCTGGCTCTTGCTCTGACTCTCCTGGCAACAACCTCAGACTGGACTGGACTTCTGCCTCTCATCCCAAGCCCAGCCCATGACACCCTCAATGTATTTTTTTTAGATTTCATATTTTTCCATAAACCTGAGGCAAACCTTTTCTCAGGTTTGTAGAAAGATCTGTCTTCATAATGGATTTAATTTTTGGATTTAAGTATCCACAGATGGGGTAGGGTTGCCAATCCCCAGGTTCTAGTGGGGGCTCCCCCACTTTTCAGGGCTTCTGCCTACCACCAACCAGGTGGCTGGCAGGGGAAACCCCACCCCCAAACTGCCACATTCAGGTGTGATGTTCCTGATGTGATGATGTCACCCAGAAGATGCTCTGGTTTGAGCGTAAAACTCGGTAAATTTGACCTAAAACCATAGACTTTTGCCCTTAAACCAGAGCATCACCACACGATGTCACCAATGAGATGATGTCACTTCTGGGTGATGTCATCACATCAGCAATATCCTGGAATGCCCCCCAAATCCCCCCACTGGTGCGGTGAGGGGGCCTGGGCAACCCTAAAATGGGGTTATGTTGTGAATTAGATATATTGATTGAAGGGCTAGTGATTGAATTCAACCAGGTTTCCTATTGGTAAAGTAAGGAGAAGGAAGTACTCTTTGACTATCAAAAAAGCTATGCTGTGGATCATGGGAACTGTAACAACAAATACAATGTGGGACAGGACCTGTAATACGGATGGCAATTTGATGAGATGGAGTGAAGAAAATGATAGAATTCAACCCAATGTCTTTCAAGTGTAGACTGCAGTCTAGTTACTGTGTTGTCCAGTTTATTGGAACTGAATTCCTTCTGAAAAAAGAGGAATTAATGAAGCTAGCTGCTTGGTGGGCTTGAGAAGAAGTTGGACGTGACTCACAATAAAGTGTCTGCAAGCAATAAAGAGCTATATAACTGAACTTCCTCCACTGTTACACCAGTGGCAATGAACATCTTTATTGTATTGTTCTATTTGAGAGGGTTCTGAGTTAAATTCTATTTTAAATTAATTTGTTCTGCAAGTTCTGTTCCTGATTTATCGCATAAAACCCACACAGGCAGCGGTTATACTAGCACAGGTGAAAGGAGTACAGTTAGAAGCAAGGGTGTGTGTGTAGGGATCCTGTTACCCTTCATTTAGAAGAGGATTCCTCTTGAAATATTTTTCTTCCAGGAATTGCATAGGAACTGCTTTAGGGAAACAGCAGTATGTTTGCAATATCAGTGACCATTATTACTGGGGCCCTGAGGTCTATGGGCTGCAGAGGCCCAGGCTACAAATTCTTTAGCATGCTATAATCTGTTTCACAAGATTTATTTATTTATTTATTTTATTTGTATCCTGCCCTCCCCGCTTTCGGTGGGCTCAGGGCAGCTAACAATGGCTGAGTTCAGACTGGCAGTTTGAAGTGGGAGCCAGTTGTGGCAAAAAAGCCCTGGAACAAACTGTTCCAGATTTTCCTGGTCACACTGCACTGACTGATGCGGGAGCATACTGGGAGGAGGCGTGCGGGAGCGTTCAGACTGCTGGCCCAGAGGCGCAGCTGTAAACGACTTTTTCCTGGCAAATTAGCTATGTGTGCATGTGTGTATGAGCACTCATGCGCTCATACACACATGCACACATAGCCAATTTGGATCCTGTTGCGCCGGCACCACATTGGGTGGTAGAGTGGAGCACAGCCAATCATATCACTGCTGACTTATGTGCAACATGGGTTGCTCCCAGCTTTTCAGCTGAGCGTTCACACTTCCTGGAAGAGGAATGCAGCGGGATAAAGGCACTCTCCGGGATTTGCTGTCACTTTCAACAGGTATCTTTTAAATGCAGGAGTGAAACGGAACAGCACGGGTTGCCTATGGGTGGGGAACACCAGGCAGATGTCCCTGTGTGAACGCCCCCTTTAATCCGCTTGGGAAACGTAGCTGAAACGTGGCTATAGTGGGGCAAATTGCCAGTCTGAACTCAGCCAACATAGGTATAAATAGATGCACTAAAACTCCAATATATATACTAAAACCAAAATTCAATTAAAATTACAATATAGACTATAAATACACTACACATAGCTATAAAACAGATGGTGACATACAGTCATCATTTGGATGGCTGCCTTCAAGCTCCTGCCAAGCTGTTTATCATCTGGCTGCTGGTGGTATTGATGTTAAGGCCAAGTTGGTGGTGGGATTGTGAGTGCATTTGAGGCTCATGTTATAAGTTTGTACTAGCAGCAAAGAAAGAATGCCTGGGCCTGGAACAGGGATTCCAAAGAATGGACACCAAAAGTAACATGAAAAAGACATGTGGTCGAAAGCTGGCTGTGACAGGAAATTAGGGCTTCCATGTCTATGGCTGCATTATAGGTGCCCATTTGGCTAGCATCTTGCTATGCAGGTCTAAGACTTTCTTTGGGGGTGCCTCCTAGCCAGTTGTGCACGGCTGTTACCAGAACTATTTTCAAAAGATATTTTATGCACTACATCTCTGAGTAGTCACATCATATTAAAAAACTACATCCTCTTTGATTAATTAACTATTTTTATTACTCCTGCAGGGTCAGACAGTCCTCTTTCTGCATCATGCACCACCATTAATAACCATTCCAAAATTTCTAGCTGTTCCTCGTTATGATGTATCTAATTTCATCCTAAATAACTGAAGCAGCACAGATTGCATTTCATCCAGCATCTCACTGAAGTCACCCACCATGAGTCTTTAGAAAAATAGTAAAGCACTCTCTTCTGCCTTCTCCCACAAGTTAACTCACTGCTGCAGTAAATCCAAGCATCATTATTTTTATTGCTGTCGGTGGTGCACCTGCATGGTTTCATTTTTTAAATGTTGACATAATTTTTTTCAAAAATCTAAACTGAAAAATAAAACCTTTATTTGTAAAGTAAGTGGTTGACCTTTTCTGTTTTGCAGAATTTTTGTGAACAAAAAAGTCTGTTTTTAGGGGGAAAAGAACTATTTTTTCATAAATGTAAATTAATAAACCTGTGTTATGTTCTTGGTCTATCACCAAGAGGATTCTCTGTCAAGATTAGGTGACATAACCTTGCCAAAATCTGTGGTTTGTATTGCTAGAGTGAATTAGTCGTAATGACATGAAAAGCCTTCCAAGCATTTAAATGTCACATTGATATTTCATCCGTGTTCATGCTTTTTCTGTAGGAATCTCCTACCATCATACATTTGGACACTTGTATAAAGCCACAGCAGACAATACAAGGTTGTGATCTGCAAACCTGGAAAGTATAAGTATATATTACCTTATCAGGGCTCTTTTTGTAGCAGGAACTCCTTTGCATATTAGGCGACACACCCCTAATGTAGCCAATCCTCCAAGAGTTTACAGAGCTCTTCTTACAGGGGCTACTCTAAGCTCTTGGAGGATTGGCTACATTCGGGGTGCATTGCCTATTATGCAAAGGCGCTCCTGCTATAAAAAGAGCCCTGCTTATGTACTCTGTGAGATATGTTTGATCTGCTTTGGATTGGAGTTCCTTTACAGAAGATATTTCTGCTGATTAGCAAAACCTCATGATTATCCCCAGATACGCCTCTTCTGCCATGTACATACTTGAAGAGGATCCAAAATAAGTAATAAAAAATTAAATGTATGCATGTACACTTTCTTAGGTGAGTAGCTGTGTTGCTTTGCAGCAGAAGAGCAAGATCCATGCCTAGTAAAGACCAAGAAGATTTCCAGCTCTGAAAAAGGGAGCTTTGACTCATGAAAGCTTATACCCAGGATATCTGGTTGGTTTTTAAGGTGCTACTGGACTCAGGTCTTGCTCATGTCTGCCTTTTTACAGGGCACATGAGGTATATATACATTGTATTTCTCCTTAAAAACAAACCTAGTTGACAAATTCTGGGAATAAGGACAGGAGGTGTTGAACTGCCATGTGTATAATTTATAAGATTATTAGGGTCATCCTAGAGATTCTTGGGTCAAACAAGATGGGGAAGTGTGAGCTTCATGAGTTGAGGTGAGGCTGTGGCCCAGTGGTAGATCATCTGCTTTGCATGGGGAAATGTCCCAGGTTCGATCCCTTGTACCTTGAAAGCATCAGGTAGTGGATTACATGAAAGACCTCAAAAAGAGACCCCCCAAAAAGACACTGCTAGTCAGCAATAGACAATACTGACCTTACCTGATAGACCTTCAATACCAGCACCTTGTAGTACTTTATAGAAGCTATAGAGAGGGCTTGGTTTGGGTAGGGACTGTGGCATAGGGAAAGAATTAATCCTGTCAGCTCACCATTTTTACAATTTCAGCTGATTCCCAATGGGCTATTTGTTTCATGGGGAGAAAGGAACATACAAACGTTTTATGACTGCTTAAATGTTCATTCCTTCCATGCTAAGCAAAGAGCAGCCCTGAGTATGGGTGTATGTTCTGATCCAGCTCTGGCTCCCCACTGCTACTACTTATAGTTCTTCAGAGCATGGGAAATCCATTCACAGATCTCCCATTGTCACATTTCTTTCACTCATTAAAAGCACTGAACTGGCTGCTACTGAAGAAATTTAGTTAATCCTCGGCCTAAAGAAGCAAAGCAATTTTTTTTGTTCTTGTGACCATTAAAAATATTTGCACAGATTTAATTCGCAACCCAATAGGAGAAGTATTGGATATCCTACCCAGCAGTAGGCGCAATGAATTGTTGGTGTTATCCTTATCCACAACATTTTTAAAGCCTAAAGTTTAAATACACTATTATTTTTAGCTGTTCTACTGTATGTTTGTGCTAAAACTCTTAATGAATATAATAAAAGCTGAAGCTTTCCATTGTTACTACAGGGCAAAACTCCCCATTCAATTACATCTTATGGTTGTGCTTATACCTTGCATAAATGCATCATCAGTTTGCTGTTCATTAAGGAAACTCACATGCACCTCATAGACCCTTTAATTGGATGGTATTGTTTTCCTGACTTTATTTTGTAGGTCTATTATTCTCCTATTATATCTTCACTAAAGCACAAATGAGTGTTAAGCAAATTTCTCTCTACTGCACAGTTTGTTTTGTCTGCCTTTTAGATAGCTTGTCCTCTTGTGAATTTTTTTTACAACTTGAAAGAAATCAACAAACATGAAATGATTTTTTGTTTGCATTCAAACTGTTTTCAGATATATACTGATAATAGCAGTGCTATCTAAACCTCTAAAATACTGTATTTGAATTCTGGATTATTAACAGGGAAATAATGCAACTTTCACCCCCATCTTAAAAACACATTCACTTATGGCATGGACCTTTCATTTTGTTATTAGTTTGTAAAGTTAAATGCTCCTTAATTGCAGTCTATATATGCTTAATAATAACAGTAGGAGTAATAGTAATAACAATAATAGTAATAATGACCTACATGCACAAAAAAAGCCTTGAAAATATTATGAATCTTCTTAGCAATAATCTGCATTTTGCACAAGTAGTAGCCATCATATATGGAGTGGCATGCAACACAGTTTGCTTCATCACCACAGAGATTACATCCATGTTATGAAGAATATCATTTCTATATGATTCTGGTGAAGGTGGCCTGGAAGCTCTCCACAACTTTTTAAGGGATACAATCTATTTTACTAGCTGTTCTATAAACTAAGGGTGTTCAATTATTCAATCTGTATACTCAAAACTCATGAACTTTTAAACATTTTTTAAAAAAATCTGTCGAACTCTGTTCCAGCATGTTCCCCCAGAAAAAAGCCGTCTTGATGATCCTAAACACTCACAAAATTCTAGGAGTAATGAAAACTTATCTCTTGGAATATCAGGAGTGTTGCTGATCTTGGAGAGGTACAGGAAAATAGACAGGGAGATAGAGGAAGCACCTGGCAAGCAGCTGTTTGACAGCACCTTCAAATTTTGAAGAACCATTGTTTTCTATGAGAAGGCCTGGCATTTGAATTTCTCATAGAAAATAATGTCCCTTTAAAATGTAAAGGGATGAGAGATGCTGCCTAACAGGTGATGCTCAGACCTGGCCTCTGGAAGCAGAATGGGTCCCCCCCCCCCGCATGGCCCTTTAAAAAGCAAACTAGCTGAGGACTTACCTGGCTGGCATTTTCCCCAATGGTTGTTTCAGAGTCACATTTAGGCCTTTCTCTCAGTTAAGGGTTGGCACTGAAGGTGGCAGAACCCACCCCAACAGTCTGAGACTAGTGGCTGGACCACTGGGACAGCAAGCAGGCTGTTGTAGTCCCGTGAGGCTTGGCTGCCTGGGAACTCATTCCTGGTTGTTGCAGTGGGTTCTGCCACCTCTGCCACCAGCATTGGGACCTTTAACCAAGAGCATGGCTTTCAATGTGACCCTGGAGCCACCAGCAGGAACAGTGCTGCCCAGGTATGTTTGGGTCTGGTTTGTACCTTCTACTTTTAAAATTTAAAAGGGGCATCATCTGTCCCTTTAAATTTTAAAGGGCCATTATGTTCTATGAGGGCAGATCTGACCTTTAGTGTTCAGAGGCCAAACCTTCCCATAGAAAATAAAATAAAATTTAAAGGGCACATGTACCATCAAAGACAAATTTGCACAAGCAAGCTACTTCTCTCTCACCACTCCTGCTCCCTTAGTGGGGGAAATACACACAACACATTTAATTTTTAGGGTTCTTTAAGGGCATGATTTTCAGGTACTAAAATTTTGAAACCTGAAAACTGCCCAAACATATTAACAAAAACAACCCCTCCTCAAACAAAAACAACCCCTCCAAACATATTAACAAAAACAACCCCTCCTCAACAACCCCTGGCATATCAAAAATCATACCCTTAAAAAAACTTGAAGTGAAATTAAAATGCCTTTTTTGAAGTACACACCCCTACTGTAAACTGAATCCACTAAGCATATCAGACAGCAGCTGAATGATATTTCCAAATGCTGCAATCATAACCTGTTATCTAGTCCTTGCTCAGTGCTAAGCTGATATGCAGTGTGTTCTTTATCTGGAATCTTCTTTCAAGAAAAGATTTTGAGGAAAAATTTTCTAGTTACCTGTTACGTAAAGGAAAGTCTGACTTTGGATATAATGCAGATCTAAATAATCCAGATCTAAATAAATGTATCCCTTTATGCTGTACATTTCTGTGACTCTAAAAAATATGACCTACAAAGATCTACAACACCTCATAGAACTAACACCAAAAAAAGGTTTTCTCGTCATCATAGGGGACTGGAATGCTAAAGCAGGATGTCAAAAGCTAACCGGAATAACAGACAAGTTTGGCCTTGGAAAACAAATGAAGCCGTGCAAAGGCTAACAGAGTTTTGTCAAGAGAACATACTGGTCATAGCAAAACCCTCTTCCAACAATCTAAGAGGCGACTCTACACATGGACATCACCAGATGGGCAACACTGAAATCAGACTGATTATATCATTTGCAGTCAAAGATGGAGAAGCTCTATATAGTCAGTAAAAACAAGACCTGGAGCTGACTGTGGCTCAGATCATAAGCTACTCATTGCAAAATTCAGACTTAAACTGAAGAAAGTTGGGGAAACCACTAGGCCACTCAGGTTTGGCCTAGATCACATTCCTTATGAATATACAGTGGAGGTGAATAATAAGTTTAAGGGACTAGATTTGATAGACAGAGTGCCTGAAGAACTATGTACGGAGGTTCGTGACATTGTACAGGAGGCAGCAATCACCGCCATCCCAAAGAAAAAGAAATGCAAGAAAGCCAAGTGGCTGTCTGATGAGGCTTTATGAATAGCAAAGGAAAGAAGGAAAGTGAAAGGTAAAGGTGAAAAGGAAAGAAAACTGAATGCAGATTTCCAGAGAACAGCAAGGAGAGATAAGGAGGCTTTCCTGAATGAACAATACAAAGTAATAGAGGAAAACAATAGAATGGGAAGGACTAGAGATCTCTTTAAGAAAATTGGAGAAATCAAGGGAACGTTCCATGCAAAACTGGCCATGATAAAGGACAAAAATGGTAGGGACCTAACAGAAGCAGAAGACATCAGGAAAAGATGGCAAGAATACACAGAATAACTATACAAGAAGGACCTCAATGTCCTTGACAACCACGACACTGTAATCACTGACCTTGAGCCAGACATCCTGGAATGTGAAGTCAAATGGGCCTTAGAAAGCATTACTAACAATAAAGCTAGCAGAGGTGATGGTATCCCAGCTGAGCTAGTCAAAGTCTGAAAAGATAATGCTGTTAAAGTGCTGCACTTTGGAAAATGCAACAGTGGCCACAGGATTGGAAAAGGTCAGTTTACATTCCAATCCCAAAGAAAGGTAACGCCAAGGAATGTTCAAACTATCACAGAATTGCACTCATTGCATATACTAGCAAGTACAAGCTGGGTTTCAAAGAGGTAGAGGAACTAGAGATCAAATTGCCAACATTTGCTGGATTATGGAGAAAGCAAGGGAGTACCAGAAAAACATCTACTTCTGCTTCATTGACTATGCTAAAGGCTTTGATTGTGTGGATCACAACAAACTATGGGAAGTCCTTAAAGAGATGGGAGTACCAGACCACCTCAGCTATCTCTTGGGAAACCTGTATAAGGGTCAAGAAGCAACAGTTAGAACCAGATATGGAAGAAGAAGAAGAAGAGATTGGATTTATACCCCGCCCTTCACTTGGAGTCTCAGAGCAGCTTACAAACTCCTTTCCCTTCCCCTCCCCACAACAGACACACTGTGAGGTAGGTGGAGCTGAGAGAACTCCTTTCCCTTCCCCTCCCCACAACAGACACACTGTGAGGTAGGTGGAGCTGAGAGAACTCTAACACAAACTGTTCTTTCAGGAACAGCTGTGCCAGAGCTTGTGACTGATCCAAGGTCACATCATCAGGTGCAAGTGGAGGAGTGGGGAATCAAACCTGGTTCTCCCAGATTAGAGTCCGCACACTTAACCACTACACCAAACTGGGTCTCAAATGGAACAACTGATTGGTTTAGCATAGGAAAAGGAGTATGACAAGGATGTATATTGTCAACTTGCTTATTTAATTTATATGCAGAGTACATCAGTGTTATCGCTGCAATGAACATGATGGTATCCCAGCTGAGCTATTCAAAGTTGAGGTTGGAAGGCCATGATTTACAATTAGGTTGGCATGCTTTTGTGTGGTACAGGAAAAGTAAGGCTCATAAATATTTTAACCAGCATATGCTAAGAGCAGTATTACTAAAACAATGGGATGAAGTACAGAACCTATATTATACTAAAATACCAAAATGGGTCTCGCCACTAGAAGCATTTGTACATCCAAGATATTTTCAAAAGCTTTAGCCTGGACATATGAAGATCTGTTGAATAAACAAAATCAACTCTGGACTCAAGAACAATTTAAAGAAAGAGGTATACAGTTGAACTGGTGGGAAAGAGCACAATTAGATTCTAGTTTTGCAAAAGATAATGTAACTGGTTTCTATGATTCACCTGTAGAGCTTGATAAAATCATGTTTGAGAAAGATTGTAAATATATAAAGTCAATTTATAATGTTTTAATAGATACTAGGAATAAGGCCCGTTGTGGAAATAAATACAACGAGCTCTAGAAAGAGTCTCTGGGAGAGTGCCCCGGCTTTGAGCACTCAGTGACAATTTGCTGTGGCAATCTCAGCAGGGTATAATGACAGAGTCCACCATTTTCTCCAGAGGAACTGATCTTTGCTACCTGAAGAGCAGTAGTAATTTTGAGTGATCTCCAGCCCATCCCCAAGATTGGTAACAGTGGTTCCCCAGGAGGGAGTGGCTGGTTTGGAGGGTGGAGTCTATGGCATTGTACTTGTCTGAGGTCCCACCCCTCCTCAACACTCCCTCTCTCCAGGTTCGACCCCTCAAATCTCCAGGAATTTCCCAACCTGGAGTTGATAACCCTATCTCCCTCCCAGCCAACCATCAACCTACCTTTAGTTTTCCATCTCCTCCACCCTCCCTCCTAGAGAGCAGTTGTAATTTTGAGTGATCTCCAGCCCCCACCTGGAGATTGGCAACAATGGTTCCCCATCAGGGAATGGCTGGATTGGAGGGTGGAGTCTATGGCATTGTACCTGTCTGAGGTGCCACCCCTCTTCAAAACTCATCCTCTCCAGGCTCCATCCCTCAAATCTCCAGGAATTGCCCACCTGGAGTTGGCAACCTGATCAGGACTGGGCCCAACGAGTTTTCTCCCAAAGGCCAACATAGGTGTGGAAAGGGCCTTTTACTGACAGAGGAGAAAGTACAGGTGCCAACTCTGATTAGGGAAATACCTGGAGATTTGGGGGGGTGGATCCTGTGGAGGGCAGCATTTGGGGTGTGTGTGGAAGGACTCAGCAGGGTATAATGCCATAGAGTCTACCCTCCAAAGCGACCATTTTCTCCCGGGGAACTGATCTCTGTCATCTGGAGGTCAATTGTAACACTGGGAGGTCTCCAGGTTCCACCTGGAGATTGGCAGCCCTAGGGGAAAGTCAGCCACACAGCAGGGAGTTGAAGAAAATGGTTTGATGGGCGCTGGCCCACCTCGTTAGCCAGCCAGCCATGCGGAAGCTAAGCAGGAGAAAGAGCCTTTTTCCATTTATTTTGACAGGAAAGTGGCCACTGGGGAGGGGGTTATGGGTGGGGGAGGGGGTTATGCTGAAAGTCCTTTGTTTTTTAATTCACAGAACCAAGCTTGGTTGCCTACCAACAGCCACTGAGGGGACAGTCCCTCACAGGAGTCAAGAGAACTGTCTTCCTCAGGAGAGAGAACTGTCTGCCAGTAAATCTGACATGCAAATCTGTCTGAAGGGGGAGTGGGTGGGGAAGAGGAGCAGACCCAGCACCCAGCCAATGACATGCGAGTACTCTTGAGTGGTGGCCAATGGGCCAATGGCTGAGGGAGGGCATTTTACAGCCAATGGGAGTGCATGGAATCTTACGAAACCAAAAGATAATTATTATAAGGAGAGATGAGAATGCAGGATGAAGTGGTAAAAGATATGAGCTTTGGTATTTTAGTATCTTAGCTCGTATCTCTCCGACATTGGTGCTGTGTAATGTCAGGTCCATAAATAATAAGACCATGGTCCTTAGGGACTTCTTGCTACAGCAGAATGTGGATCTGGTGTGTGTGACTGAGACCTGGGTGAGGAAGGGGGAGACAGTGGCTCTCTCCCAACTTGCCCCCCCCCCGGGTTTTCGGTCCTTCACCAATCTCGGACTAGGGGGAGGAGTGGCACTATTCATCCAGGATGCTTACTCCTTTAGGGCACTTCCGCCTCCAAGGATCACAGACATTGAGTGTGCTGGCCTGGTCTGGGAGGCTGGGCAGAGTTTGGTGATTTGGCTGATGTACCGGCCGCCTAACACACCGGCCAATAGCCTGCCATCCCTGATGGAGGCTGTAGCAGGCTGGGCACTGGAACACCCTAGTCTGATTGTCTTGAGTGATTTCAATGTCCATGCCGATGATGCGACCTACACTCAGGCAATGGATCTGGTGTCGTCCATGGTAACACTGGGACTCTCCCAATATGTAATGACCCCCACTCACCAGGCAGGGCACATGCTCGATTTGATCTTCGCGGCGGGGGTAACAGTGGACTGGGTTACAGCTTTGGCAGTCCCATGGTCTGACCACCATGCCCTAGGGGTTTGCCTGAATGTTCCACCCCGACCCTGTTTAGGCGGCGAGCGGATTTTGGCTCACCCGTGGAGCCAGATGGACCCTGTGTGGCTCCAGATGGCTCTGCAGGATCTGATGCCCCCTGGTGGTTCATTAGATGAGCTGGTGGAGGACTGGAACAGCCGGCTCTCCACTGCCATCAATGAGATTGCTCCACAGCACCCTTTACGCCCCTGCTCTAAGCTGGCTCCTTGGTATGCCCAGGAATTACGGCTGATGAAGTGGGAGCTCAGACAGCTAGAGAGATGGTGGTGTCGAAGTCGAGATGAAGCAACAAGAACATCTTATAGGACGTTTATGAAAGCCTATGAGATGGCAGTCAAAGCCACAAAGAAAGTTTTCTATGCGGCAGCAATTGCGTCCGCTAGCTCTCACCCAGCCCAATTATTTAGTCAATAACAGCTCTGCCACAGGGCAGACCAAATGCTAGGAATTGGACATTGGCTATGAGGCTTTTGCAAGCTATTTCACTGATAAAGTCTTGGTGCTCCGCTGCGACCTCCCTGCCACATTTAATACAGTAAGTGAGCTTGAGGCCCATCGCACATCTTCGGATTTGATCCTGGATCACTTTAGCCCTTTCAGTCTGGAGGAAATTGAGTCTACTTGCAGCTGTGCATCCAACCTCTTGCAGTCTTTTTTTTTTACCTCTCCTAAAAAGGAGAGAATTTTATTGCTTTTTTTTTATAAGAAAAGGGTAGGGTATATAGATGGACTAAGAAAAAGATTGGAGTGAATTTTCTGTTAGAGTATTAGTTTTAGTTAGTACAAATACAGTTTTTGGCATCCACCGTGGTTGGAAGATCTTCTTTTCATCTACTGAAAGTCCAAAATAACTCTGTTAGTTAAATTAGTAAAGTCCTTTGGGGTTAGTTGTTAATCAGCTCCCTTCTGCCGCCTCACGAACAGCTGCTACATCTTGGGATGTCTTCTTTTCAAGTCTCTCAGATTGTATGATGGGCCCTCTTTTGCCTTCTCGTCTCCCGCTCTGGCACCTGCCTCCTCTGGGCCGCTGTCCTCTTCGCTGCTTAACTCTGTCCAATTGGCGAGTTCTGCATCTTCCTCTGAGCTGGCGTGTCTCTTCAGAAATTCTTGAGCTTTGAAGACGGAGTCAATCTTCTCTCTTTTATCCTTGAATTTGAATGTGAGTCCTTCAGGAAAGCACCATCTGTAAATGGTTTGATGTCTTTGTAAAAACGTGGTCAATTCTTTTGTATGCTTTCCTTTTCATACGAATTTCATATGGAACATCTTTTAAAGTTCTGATAGTCTGCTCTCCAATCTTCAAGGGCACCGCTGAAACTGCACGCAAAATTTGATCTCTAGTATGCTGCTTGATAAACTTGACAACCACTTCTGCTGGCAGATTATTTTTCTTTGTAAAGCTGGAATAGGCTCTATAGGCCATATCCATCTCATCCTTTAATTCTTGCGCTTCTCTGCCAGTTAGGGGTGCCAAGGCATTCGCCAGTATAGCTCTGAGATCTTCTTTCTCTTCTTCCTTTATGCCCTGAAAGCGGAGAGTCAGGTTTCATTTCTCCATCTGAAGCATTAAAATTCTTTTTTCTTGCGTATCTTGATGTTTTTCTAATTTGTTGACCCTTTTCTTAATTTTCTTGGTGTCTTACGTTGAGAGCAGACACTTCTGTGTGATCTCCTCCATCTTCTTTGCTGTTTCTGTTAGTTGTTTTTGTTGACTGTTGAGAACACTTTCCATGTTACAGAGGGTTTCACTGATTTTCTGCATTTGATCCAGCAGAGGGCGCAGTGGCTCGCTTTTCTGTTGATTGACAGCTGGCTCTAGGGGGAGGCTGCCAGGACCGGAAGTCCCTCCCCCCTTCTTTACTGGCTTCTCAGGGACCCTTTTCTGCCCTGGCATTTTTTTGTTTGTTTACTTTAACAAAGTTCGTGCTGCGTCACCCAGGAGACAAGCTAGCTTCTTAATCTTCAGTAAAACCCCAAAGGTACTTTCACCAAGCCGCTTTTTTGCTTCACCCCCCTTCACTTTTCCTTTAACAGTCCTGTTTTTCAAAGGGGGTGGGGATTCCTCCCTCCTCCCATGCGCTTATACGTTTACGGGGGGGAGCACATTTATGCCGCTTCAAAAATAGATCTCCAACTCATGATTCGCTGCCAATTCTTCTTTTTATTTTAATTCATTCCACTGCTTCTCCACTCCTGGAAGTCGGTGGCGTTGCTACTTCCCATACGGGCACAACGCAGCAGGGCCGACTGGGGCGGGGAGAAAGCCTCAATTTCCTGGCTGTTTGCCGGCAAAGAGGCTACTCCCCAAGCGCCCCCGGTTTGGAGCCTTTGCCTAAGGCTCCCTAGGGTCTTTCGCATATGCGAAGACCCCCCCAACCGCATGTGGGCTAACCACCTCCGGGAGCATCCTGAGAGGTGGCTGCCATTCGCTCCGCCGAAACCGAAGCAACCTCTTGCAGTCTTGACCCGTGCCCATCCTGGCTTATTAAATCTGGCCATGAGGGGTTTCGAGGTGCCCTAAGGGGGATTATCAACAAGTCCCTCTTAGAGGGGCAATTCCCTGGGGCACTCAAGGAAGCAATGGTCCGCCCTCTCTTAAAAAAGCCATCTTTAGATCCAGCCGAATTGGCCAACTATTGGCTGGTCTCCAATTTGTCCTATTTGGGCAAGTTGATTGAGAGGGCAGTGGCGATACAGTTGCAGGGTTTTCTGGATGACGCTTCTGTGTTAGATCCCTTCCAGTCCGGCTTCCATCTGGGTCATGGGATGGAGATGGTGCTGGTTGCTCTCACTGACGACCTCTGGAGGCATCTGGATCGAGGCAGAATGGCAGTACTGCTGTTGTTAGATCTGTCAGCTGTGTTTGACACGGTCGACCACCAGTTACTAGTCCACTGCCTCACCGACATGGGGATTAGGGGGCTCACCTTGTAATGGTTTGCTTCCTTTCTTCAAGGTCGGGGACAAAGGGTGGCGCTAAGGGAACAGCAGTCCAGGAGTCACCCACTCGAATGTGGTGTGCCTCAGGGGGCTGTGCTGTCCCCGATGTTATTTAACATCTACATGCGCCCCCTTGCCCAGAGGTATGGGTTGGGATGTCACCAGTATGCTGATGACATCCAGCTCTATCTGATGTTAGGTGGCCAGTTGGGCTCCAGACCAGATGATCTGGATGGTGCTTTGCAGGCCGTGGCTGGGTGGCTAAGACTGAGTCGGCTGAAGCTGAATCCAGTGAAGATGGAGGTCTTGTGCCTGGGGCAGGGCGGTTTGGGGGTGGGGATCCCACTCCTGACCTTTGGGGGGCCCTCTCTGGTCCCTGCGTCGGAGGTTCGGAGTGTGGGAGTGCTCCTGGA
Organism: Gekko gecko; assembly: GCA_029375565.1. NCBI lineage: Eukaryota > Metazoa > Chordata > Lepidosauria > Squamata > Gekkonidae > Gekko > Gekko gecko. The sequence continues at coordinate 63,632,811 of JAPDNY010000004.1, read as the reverse complement.
TCCCTCCCTTACAATGAAGACCCAGGTAGCCACCACTGCCAAGTCAGCCTTTTATCATTTGAGGCTGATTAGGCAGTTGGTTCCCTTCCTTGACCATCCTGACCTGGCTATACTGATCCACGCAATGGTCACCTCGAGACTAGACTACTGTAACACTTTCTACATGGGGCTGTGTTTGTCACAGATCCGGAGGCTGCAGCTAGTGCAGAACACTGTGGCCAGGCTGTTGATGTGTCTTCTGAGATGGGAGCACATCCGGTCTGTGCTGAGGACACTGCATTGGCTGCCAATTGCATACTGAATCCATTTCAAAGTGCTGGTTCTTACCTTTAAAGCCCTATATGGCCGGGGTCCAACATATCTACGGGACCGCCTTTCCCCGTATATACCCCAGAGAGCACTACGGTCTGGGTCTCAAAATCGGCTGACCCTCCCTGGCCTGAGGGAGGCCAGGCTAGCTGCTACTAGGGCTGGGGCCTTTTCAGTGGTGGCCCCTACCTGGTGGAATGAGCTCCTGGAGGAGATCAGGGCCCTGTGGGACCTCTCACAGTTCTGCAGGGCCTACAAGACAGAGCTCTTCCACCAGACATACAATTAGGGGCCACTGCCGCCCTACTGCATGGCCCGCAATGTTAACATCAAGCAGCTGCCTCAAGAATGAGCAGAATAACATCCAAACATTTTACGTGGAATAACATCGAAGCACTTTGTTTGACAGCACTTTATGTGTTTAATTTTCAACTGCCGCCAGTATTCCGAGATTTTGTAATGTGTATTTTAAAGGGTATGTTTTAACTCTGTACTATTTATGCTTTCATCTTGTATTGTTGTGTCTGTTTTTGGAAGCCACCCTGAGCCTGCTTTGCGGGGAGGGCGGGGTATACATTTGACTATAAATAAATAAATAAATAAATAAATAAATAAATAAATAAAAGAAGCTATGATTTAATGGGCACAAAATATAGGCCATACTATTCAAATGGATTAATGGTCTAATGTATGGAAACTAAACATAAAATTTACGACAACTTCTTATAAAGAAAATACATATAAAATGTTTTATAGATGGCATGTAACTCCTGAAAATTTAGCTAAATGGTACCCGAATATGTCAAATACATGTTGGAAATGTAATAGTAAAATTGGATCATATTACCATATGTGGTGGACATGTAAGATTGCTAAAACATATTAGATATAGATACATGGAATGTTACAAAAAATGTTAGCCACAACCATACCATTTAATCCTGAATTATTTTTATTAAAAATTATTCCTGATTCCTTTACAAAGGTACATACATATGTAATTGTACATGTTGTAACCACAGCAGTAATTTTATATGCAAAGTATTGGAAAAAAGAAATGCCTACAAAAGAAGAAATTGTAAGTAAACTGTTTGAAGCAGCAGAAATGGACAATTTAACTCTCCAGTTACAAGGCAAAAAAGAAGGATCTTTTGAAAATACTTGGCATGAACTCTATAGATGGACTGAGGACTACATATAGAAATTATGAAGACTTAAGCAATAGGTAGTACCATGTAAAATTAATTATATAACCAAGGAAAGATGCTTAAAACTAGATAAGATGTGAATAGAGCATACAAATTTAACTGGATAATATGTATGAGCTCCACTACTGTAGTGTATGTTTGTGTAGTGGTTGTTGTTGTAGCAATGTGTTGGTATCTCTTTGTCTTGTTGTTTCAATGTGTAGTATCTTTTCTCTTTCTAAAAAATAAAAAGGCCCAGTTTTTGCTGGGTTTAAATAAATAAAAAAAGACTTACTTTCATCTCCAGTTTCAAATTCAAACTTCTGGCTATAGCCACTGTATCCTGTTGCAGTCCTGACTCTGATATGAAATATATACTTGGTTGCTGGTTTGAGGCCTGTGATGATAACACTTGGAGCTTTTGATCTTGTGGAGGAATAGCTGAGCTGCTCATGTTCCTAAAGGACAAAAGAGTCATAAATGGAGTTAGATTGCATTGTGAAAGATGTGTAACAACAATCTATATCTCTAAGGAACATCAAAGAATATTCATTAAAGCAGTGAAAAAATCACCTTGATATGACACAACCTTAGCTTTCATAAGAAATGTTATCTTTCATATAGTGAGAACCATTGTGAGTTGGGTTAGTCATTATAGCATATAAATCAACATAGTATGAAACTAGCAAAAGACGAGGACTAAAGAAAACAGCAGATAAATGGCAGCTATATATTTTGCATAATGATCAAATTAGGATTTCAAAAAAGAGTTAATAAAGGATAATGTATAGATGCGGGAGTATTCAAATGCCTGCTACTCACTTCTACCCGCAGGTAGTGCCAAAATGCCGGCGCTATCCGTGGGTAGACCTGTGGGCAAAAGAAAATGAAAATTAACTCTTCATTTTTTTTTAACAAACCAGAAACAGCGGAATTCTGTCTCACTGGTTTGGCAACTGATGTCTTTTAATATATTCCATGCAGTTATATTTCAAATTAATTAAACTTGGAAAACCCACAACTATTGCTTGCCAGGTCCACATCCAGGCTACACATAGAAACTGAGAACGCCTTCACACATAAAGCTTTTTTATGTAGTTGTTCACTGCAGGGGGGGAAAAGCATATTCTTGTGTATATACTGTCATACCTGAACGTCTGCAAGGTTTTACTTTGCCACATATGGGTGCATTAGAATCCCCTCTGTTGCTTTTACAGGCAGCCAGTGTTTTCCTAATAAGGGTGTAGAGAGAGCAGAGTGTTTCTTAGGTGGATGGAGAAGAGAGGCTCTGGGCTTTCTTGGCTGACTGCAAGCTGTAGCCACTAAGATTACTTACCTCTGTGTGGTATTCCAGTCCTGAAAGATATGGGGGGGTGAGGGCTTTGCTTGTGCTGCCATGTCAAATTTCCCCTTGCAGTCTTCACTCCCCTGTTTGCCCGTTGCTCTCCAAACCTTATCCTCCATCCAAACCAATCCACTTTGAGATTATCCTACTGCTGTCTGACTGGGTTTAGGTATATCTAATTCTATGATGGATTGTGGCCAGAGTGAATTTTGAGTTTGCTATTGTAAATATTTTTGTATGGCTCTGAAAACAAAACTGTTCACATGCTTAATAACAAAGAAACATTAATTGTCCTTTCATTTTCCTTTCACATTTCCCTACTTCATTGTCCTGTCACAGCTTTTTCAAGGTTACCTTCAGTATGATAACCAAGTCTCTTGTCCACAATTTAGATTAGATCAGAATTGTCCATAAGCATCTGTATATCATGTAAGTGGTGCACACAGGGCACCATATGAATTTTGTAATATGATAAAACAATGTTCAAAATGTGGTATATTAAGTTACCAGAAGGCACTGTCAGCCTGCTAGCTTGTGGAAAATAAGATTCACTGAAGAGATTTTATAGAGAAAAAGAATAACATAGGAATTGTATTGTATTAGCTCAGCTGAAGTTTTGGACAGAATATCTTCACCATGAAGCAGTGTCTTGTAAATACAGTTGGCCTAACTCTGTCTTCATGTAATACAATGTGCCTGAGGTAAAATGATTTAAGATAAAGAAAAGTTTTTAATACCGAGGAACAGTACATTAGCACTGCCTCAACAACATAAAGTATACATAACAATTGCTATATGATTAAGTTAAGGTATTTAGGGAAAATGAAACATTGGGGGGAAATGTAAATGATCAGTGATACCCATAATTCAAAAGAGGCTCAACAGTTTGAAAAACTGTACTGTGGGGTGTCTTCAGTTTGCTATTTATTTTTAATGGCGTTCCCAGCATATTAGTCCATTTTGCTGTAGCAATCAGCTTGTAAACTGAACAAGGAATGCATAAAATATTTATGTACATATAAATGGCATATACAGAAAGGATACAAATAGCAAAGAGAATAGTATAAAATGGTATTCCCTAAAAACTAATTAAATGTTGTCTGCTCAACAAGTGTTACAATTATGGCATAGCTAAAAAGGCACAATCAGATTCTACTAACATTCACATGTTTGTAATAAGAAATTATGTGGCCCAAACTTCCTTTAAATTCCTCCTGACACTGAACAAAATTTATGTTCCCACCCAGAATGGGTGAAAACAATGAGAATGTCAGCTAAGCTCCTGAAAACCTCACTGAGCTTTGAAATACCAGTCCAGACTTTAATATCAAAGACAAAAGCAGGTAACAAGTAGGTTTTGTCAGTGGAAGGTGCTTATGGTTGCCCATGTTCCCAGCATCCTTCACCTGGCAGCCCTATCTAACCCTGGGAAATTTTATTCTGTAGGTGATATTACCCATTGACAAATAACCCTGCACAGAAGGCTACAGTGAGTTAAACCACTCTCCTCTTCCTCTTTCATCAGTCCCATCAAACTCCATCATTATGAGGTTAGTTCTCTACAATGCTCAGTTTCCAAGATGGAGAAACAGCAACCTGTCTCTTCAATCCCTGAAGCTGGGAGATGCAGCCATATAATGAAACTGCCCTATGGGGCTTTCTTTGAAGGGAAGGGCCACAATAAGCACAGAAGAGTCCACAGAATTTATTGTTGCAGAATACAGCAATAACTCCCAAAGCAAACCTCATTGTTGATGATGGCACAGAAAGGGGATCACCTACAAACAAAGCCAGGACTTCTGCATACCTAAGGACTGGTAGATGTACAGAAAAATAAAGAAAATACAGACAATGATGACTGACTGTGCTCATTGTCCTTGGAAGAGTTGGCAGATTGTTATGGGGCTGGGAAAAACAAGTGGGAGACAGAAAAACTGGCTAGCACAAGAATAAATGGTTTTGTTCTATAGGAATAAGTTTGTGCTTAGGTAGTGATAGGCTATACAGAAAATATGTTTCTCTGTACACCCAAACAATGATATGAAGAACCCATAAACAGATTTAATGAGACTATAGGGAATTTCAGACAGGCAATATATTCCGGTTCAGGAATGGTTCCCAAACGGTTTCTGGTCTGACATTTCAGACAGAACCATTTTAGAACCTGTTCTCTACCGGAGTATATTTGTACTTTCATACACAAATGCTTCTGTCCCGTTCAGGAAACAGGGCTGAATCGTTTTACCTGTAAACCGCTTCCAAGTAGTCTTCAGTTTCTTCTCCCGGATCCGAAGCACTTTTTCCCACCGTTTCCCGCACACGCGGGCGATCTCTGGCTTTTTTTTTGAACATTCGGTTTAGAGCGCTATAGCACTATAGCACTATAACACAACCTCAAAAACAGCGCCATAGCGATCCCATCGGAAACCCATCACTGTTTTGAGGTTGTGCTATAGCGCTATAGCACTATAGCACTCTAAAGCAAACATTAAAAAAAAAAGATGACGCGGGCGGGAAATGGTGGGAAAACAAAGTGGTGCAGTCTGAATTGCTAAACCGCTTCTGATCCCCTCTTTTCCGGTAGGGGAAAGCCATGTGTGAAATGGCAGCCCTGTACTGGTTTACTTCAAGACGGATCAAAAATGGCTTCAAACCGGCTGAAACTTGATAATGGGAAATTCTGTTATGATTCTGATGGTATACAAGAGAATCTAGGTATAGATCTCACACTATGGCTGAGTTCAGACTGGCAGTTTGCCCCGCTATAGTCATGTTTCAGCCACGTTTTACAAGCAGATTAAAGGGGGCGTTCACACAGGCACATCTGCCTGGCGTTCCCACCCGTAGTCAACTCGTGCTGTTCCGCTTCGCTCCTGTGTTTAAAACATACCTGGTAAAAGCAGTAGCAAATTCATGAGAGCCCATTTATCCCACTTCATTCCACTTCTGGGAAGTGTGAACACCAATCCAAAAAGCCGGGAGCAACCTGTGTCGCGCATAAGGCAACAGCGATATGATTGGCTGTGCTCTGCTCTACTGCCCAATCAGCTGGATGCGCTTATGTGCATGAGCACATATGCGCTCATGCATCTCCTCCCGGTATGCTCCTGCATCAGTCAGTGCAGTGTGACCAGGAAAACTGGCTTTTTTTTGCCACGGCTGGCTCCCACTTCAAACTGCCAGTCTGAACTCAGCCTATATGTTGCTGTTAGGATGAATGGAAGCAAATGGCTTGTTGTGTGCTTCTTTTCATTGACGAGTCTGGTGTGGGGAGGTTAAAATTCTCTTTTCACTGTTATTGAAAGGTAGGAAGGCAGCTGAGGAGCAGACTGCCTATTTCCACCCTCCAATCAACAATGCTAGGCACACATTTCTCCACAAGATTATGAAGTTCATTACTGGAACTTTTAAATAATAATAATATTAAGAGTTGGGTTTTATACCTCAATTTTCTTTACCATAGTGGTGGCATAGAATCCCTTTCCCTTCTCCCCACAACAGACACCTTGTGAGGTAGGTGGGGCTGAGAGAATTCTAAGAAAACTGAGACTGACCCAAGGTCACCTAGCAGGCCTCATGTGTTGGAGTGGGGAATCAAACCCAATTCTCCAGATTATAGTCTGCCTCTCCTAACCACTATACCACACTGGCTCTCTTGAAGAGTCTGTCCCATTTTCTTTTAAGAAATTTGTTTTCTTTTGAGAAATTTTCACCTAGTGCTGTTATTGAAGACGTGGTAGTAGAGAAGTGATGAACAAGCTGCTTACCTCCTCCCAAGTAAGATCTCTGTAAATAAAGTACCACTTAGCATTTCCATCTCAAAATCCCAGCCTTCAAATTAAACTGAAGGGTTTTTATTTTAGGATAACTATATGGGGACATACCACCAACTCCTATTCTGCCCCTATAGCTTCAAATAAACCAACATCACTTGGCAAAAATAGAACATGGCTGCTAAAACCCCTTGAAATACATTTTGGGTACAGAGATGAAACAAAAGGATTCACACATTAATATTGACTGATATGCAGTTCCAAATGATTGTCAGGGTACATTATATACTTCCACAGAACATGGAAGAAGAGAAAAAAATTGATACAGTTCAGAAAATAGGGGGAAATACCGTTTAACTTTGGGAACTAGTATCAACTGAAACTCTTGTAAGCTACAGTTCCTGCAGTCATCACTGTCCAATAAAATCAATGTAAAATGTGAGGAATAATTAGGAGGAAGAGAGTAAAAGTGAAAATAAAGAAATGGAAAACAGAAATACCAAATAACATGATATAATGGCAAATTGGTCAAGAGAACAGAGAACACTCTGCAGAATAAAGGAATGGACTGGTAGACAGAGGAATGAAATTGTGTATTCAGTGTTAGAAACTGACAAGCAGAACCTGCAAGGACTTGCAGGATGCATTTCATGTCCCTCTCCCCGACTATTTACTCTTTCCCTTTCCTGAAATTCTCATAACCTCTCCTGTTTTCCTGCTTCCTTCTCTCCTTCTGTGGTTGCCAACCTCCAGGTAAAGACTGGAGATCTGGAATGGATCTCCCAACTATAGAGATCAGTTCCCCCTTAGAGCTGCTAGCTCCAAGTTGGGAAATTCCTGTAGCTGTGGAAGGGTGAGGTTTGGGGAGGGAAATGACCTTAGCAGGGTATATTGTCACAGAGCCCTCCAAAGCAGCCATTTTCTCCAGAGGAATTATCTCTGTCATCTGGAGATCAGTTGTAATTCCAGTTGTAGTTCCCCTGGAGGAAATGCCTGCTTTAGAGAGTGGAGTCTCTGGCATTATACCCTTCTGAGGTCTCTCCCCTCCTCAAACTTCACTGTCCTCAGGCTCCATGCCTCCAAATCTCTAGAAATTTCCTAACCTGGGTTTGGTAACCCTATCTCATTCCCACGAAGGCTCATAGCTTGAATAAAATTTATTTATTTATATTCTAATTTATATCCCACCCTACCCTGCCGGAGCAGGCTCAGGGTGGCTTACAGATTAAAACATTAAAACAATCAAACCATTAAACATTAAAACACTTCATTAAAACAATACAGTATTACATACTAAAGTGTTAGCAATGTTGTCCCAGTATCAAAATGATGGCGGTGCTGCATGAGTGCATACCATGTGATGTTCCTTCCAACACTGATCTTGCTCGGCACTTTCAGGCTGACAGTAATTCACCAGGAACCAGGCTTTACAGTTGTTACTAGTGGTACAGTGATGGTAACTAGTAATGGTAGCAGCTCCTAATTAAAAGCCTGGTGGAAGAGCTCCGTCTTGCAGTCCCTGTGGAACTGTAAAAGATCCCACAGAGCCCTGATCTCCTCTGGGAGCTCATTCCACCAGTATGGAGCCACCACTGAAAAAGCCCTGGCCCTAGTTACAGCCAGTCTGGCATTCTTAGTGCCTGAGAGAGCCAGTCGATTTTGATTCCCTGACTATAGTGGTCTCTGGGGTACATATGGGGAAAGGCGATCCCTCAGGTAAGTTGGACCCTGGCCATAAAGGGCTTTAAAGGTAAGAACCAGCACCTTGAACTAAATCCGGTATGCTATTGGCAGCCAGTGCAATGCTGGATGTGCTTCCTTGAGGGGAGACCCATCAGAAGCCTAGCCACTGCATTTTGCACTAGCTGCAGCTTCCGGATCTGCGGCAAAGGCAGCCCCATGTAGAGAATGTTACAGTAGTCTAATCTTGAGGTGACCATTGCATGGATCACCTGCACTAAGGCATTGCGTTTGAGGAAGGGAACCAACTGCCTAATCAACCGAAGATGGAAAAGGCCGACTTGGCAGTGGCTGCTACCTAGGCCTCCATCATTAAGGAGGCATCCAGGAGACTCCCAAACTCCTAACCTCCAGTGCTGGCACCAGTGGTGCCCTATCAAAGGTCGGGAGTGGGATCCCTAACCCCGGACCATCCCGACTCAAGCACAGGACCTCCGTCTTTGTCAGATTCAATTTTAGTCGGCTCAGCCTAAGCCATCCATCCATGGCTTGTAACGTGGCTGGTTTTAAAGGTGCCACTTTGGTCTTAAAGGTGCCACTGGACTCAAACGTCATTTTCTTGCTTCAGACCAATATGGCTACCCAATAGTTAGTGGTTATTTGTCCCACACTAAATGTACTTTATAGGCAAGGCATCTTTCCTTATGTAACTGTATAGCTAGGGTTGCCAAGTCTTCTGCTCTGGCAGGAAATGTCCTACCAACAAACCCATGAATGCTACCACCATTCAGTAGGCTAGTGGGTGGGTGGGAAAAAGCCATCTCATTGATGGCGAGATGTCAGTTATGGAGTGTGATGATAGCGTCCCCTGTCCACATCCCACAACAGCATCTCACCTGGTGACGGCTGGCAACTCTACTGGCAATCCAGGTATGAAATACTGAGCTCTTTAACATAAACTTCCTACTGTATTTTTCAGCAGCAAAGGCAATTACAATGAATTTGGATTGCCAAAAAAGAGCTCCTTACTGCAGAGTCTCCTAAAAGCTCCCTCACAGTCCCGGAAAGAGTGATGCAGGTTGACTGATGGAGAAAGAGTGATGCTTGGGACTTTCCAGCAAAACTGTTAAGAAGACAGAGCACTTTAAAAGAGCTTATGGGGAAGTTATAGATAGACTTAGAAGGGTGTAACTCTATTTAAGATTGCACTGTTAATAATGTATTTTAATATGTTTAATATATTATTAGTTTTGTATTGTATTTATTCTTACCTGCCTTGGGTACTGTCTTGGGTACTCGGGTACAAATATATGATTGTTACTGGCTGCTTGAAATAACCTGGATATACTGAATATGCATTTTGCCCTTTAGGATGAGGTATAACAAAATGCAAGCAAAAAAATGAAAAAGTCAAGGTCAGTGAAATATTACTTAAATTGCACTGTAAGAACATAAGAGAAGCCAATGTTGAATCAGGCCAATGGCCCATCTAGTCCAACACTCTGTCACACAGCGGCCAAAATATACCAGGTGCCATCAGGAGGTCCAGCAGTGGGGCCAGGGCACCAGAAGCCCTCCCACTGCTGCCCCCTCCAGCACCAAGAATAGAGTGCATCACCTGCCCCAGACTGAGAGTTCCCATCTATACCCTGTGGCTAATAGCCACTGGTGGACTTCTGCTCCATATGTTTATCTAATTTCCTCTTGAAACTGTCCATGCTTGCAGCTGCCACGACCTCCTGTGGCAGTGAATTCCATATGTTAATCACTCTTTGGGTGAAGAAGTATTTCCTTTTATCTGTTCTAACCCGACTGCTCAGCAATTTCATAGAGTGCCCACGAGTTCTTGTATTGTGAGAAAGGGAGAAAAGTACTTCTTTCTCAACCTGCTCAATCCCATTCATAATCTTATAAACCTCGATCATGTCACCTCTCAGCCGTCGTTTCTCAAGCTAAAGAGCCCCAAGCATTTTAACCTTTCTTCATAGGGAAGGTGTTCCAACCCTTTTATCATTCTAGTTGCCCTTCTCTGCACTTTTTCCAATGCTATAATATCCTTTTTGAGATGTGGTGACCAGAACTGTACACAGTATTCCAAATGAGGTCGCACCAATGATTTATACAGGGGCATGATGATACTGGCTGATTTGTTATCAATTCCCTTCCTAATAATTCCCAGCATAGCGTTGGCCTTCTTTATTGCAGCTACACATTGTGTAGACATTTTCAGCGAGTTATCCACTATGACTCCAAGATCTCTCTCTTGGTCCGTCTCTGCCAGATCAGACCCCATCAACGTGTATTTATATTTAGGATTTTTGGCTCCAATGTGCATTACTTTGCACTTGGCCACATTGAACCCCATTTGCCACGTTGACGCCCACTCACCCATCCTCGACAGATCCCTTTGGAGTGCCTCACAATCCTCCCTGGTTTTCACCACCCTGAACAACTTTGTGTCATCTGCAAATTTAGCCACTGTGAATCAAGGAATAAAAAAGGCAAAAACAACAACAAAGAAACAAAGATGATGTAAGTGAAAAATGTTGACTGAAGAACAAATCTGAAGAGAAGATAGAAACCAAGCTGATTGCAGATGGCATTCATAGACTGTTTATCAGGTTCAATAGAATGATACTGTGACAGAAAATGATTTAACATTTGTTTATTATTACATAGACGGCATGGAAACAGAGCTCCAAAAACATCTGATAAAGATACAGTAAATCTCATTTACCAAGTTCAGTAACGTTGGAAGATTTACTTCATGTCTTACTTAAATCAGCCTTAGACCCATGACAGAGTTAGTTAAGGTAGAAAGTATATGCTAGAAAACACTGAAATGGCTCAAATATTGATTGCTACTTTTCCAGCCATCATATAATGCCTCTGTAATGCCTGTTGTCCTAGATGAAAGCTTCAGAATCAATATGTCAAATGCTATGTGTGTATGTTTATGAAACTGTCCCAAAATAATATAAGCGATGCCATTAATCCCAATTCCCAGTGTGTCATACCACCAACTTGAACAAAAGGAGATAAAGCAATGCTGAAGATAATGACAATCTCATTCTACACTGGGCTTGAACTACCTTTGATATTGATTTTTGGCCATTCACCTTCATTATCAGTATAATCTCTAGAATCTTATAAATTTGGGCCATATTTCTTCACTTGGTTTCCATCACCTAGCTGTCTGAATGGACCATCTATAAACAAACCTTTATTTTTATGGCAGTGTAGTGCTTTAAATTTCTTCTGTCTGTAAGGTAATACTATTAATATTTTACAGTAAATTATATATGACCACAGAATTAGTGAATATCTTTACAGTTCAGTGACAGCTTCTAAGAACATTGAAGTGGAAAAGTTTTGCAGTAGGGTAGGAACTGCATCACGTTGGTCTGTAAAAAACTGCTACAGCAGTTACATTAAGCATAATTAACTTAAACATCCACTATTTTAGTAATGTAGCATGTAAACTATTTTAATAATATACAATAGTAATAGGCAAATTAACTTGACTGTTGTGGTACATGCTTCATTTCTTGGGTAGACTGCAGTGCTAATGTTAAACAAGTTGCCTGATATATTATAAGGAACATCATGCATTATTTTGTGCATTATGACTGTGAAAGAATGGGGAAGGAAAGGAATAAGAAGTTGCTGAAATGGAATGGAAGAGTAAACATATTTTGAAGGAATTGGAAAATTTAGCTTCCATTTCCAAATCACTTTCAAAGCATTAGGACTGAGTTATAAATGAAATTCTGCAAAAACTTAAGAGTTCTTCTGACACAAATTTCTTAAATTCTTGGCTAGCATAGAATAGTTGAATTTTTCTCTATAATTAACAAACAAACAAAAATATTAGAGAGAAAAATTATATAGTCCTTGATTCAATCCTGTGTAGCCACAGCTAGGAACAGATTTGCTAGCCGCCTGGTGGAGACTGGGGGTTCCCTGCCCACAAGTAGTGGCAGGAGGAAAATATAACAATGGCTGTCTGGCTGATGGCATGATGTCACTTCCAGCAAAAATCAGAAGTGATGTCAGTTGTTTCTAGTTTTAATCTATAGATTTACCACAGGGCTTCTAGCAATTGCTAGGGAGGTGAGATGTCACCTCTGGGGTTTTCCTAAGTGATATCACATAATCACCAATGGCCACCTCCATTGTCCCCTCCCCCCTCATGCTGGCTATATCTGGCAACCTTAGCCAGTAAATTGATGAATAACAGGTGATTTCATCCATTACTCCTCTTACTTTTTTGCCAGATGTGGCCAGTCAAACCACAAGATGCTGCATCACTAGTCAATATGAATGAATGAGAAAGGTGTTTCATCACTCAAAATATAGAAGTTTCAAAAATGACAGAAGGAAAGGCACACAAGGGACTTCTCAAGTACGGTATTATGTATCTCCCCTGTGGACAGATGTGGCACCTTTATATACATTTGCACAATCACAATTTACCATGGGTGGTATGTGCATTCCCACTTAGAAATATATGAAGTCATGAAAGGAAAAGAAAGGGACATTTCCACTTCCTCTCTGCACTAATCTATGTAATGACTGATGTCCTCAGGCACATCCACCAGATCTCCCCAAGGTAAACTTTATGAGTGGCACAGCTCCATGATGGGACAATGGTTGTTTGAATCTAATTTGAGATTAATATATTGCTGGATAATTCTATTAAAAGGTTTTGTTTTTCAGAGTCTGAGGTGGGCTCATACTGCAACTTATCAAAAATCTGTTGCTTTGTCGGTTTAATTTTTCTAGGTTCACTATTTTTGATCATATAAAGAGTATCTAGATATGAGACATTTTAAACTGCTGGATGATTACTCTTCTGCAACTGAGAATGGCTCCACAGCAGTAGGTCTCTGTTCAGATCCCACAGTTTCCATCCATAAATCCACAGTGAGATCCTAAGCATGTCTTCTAGCATTTGGGCAAAAAGACTGAATTCTGCTGATCTTCTCTCTCAGTATCTCAATCTCCCTGGTAGCTGCCTCACATATTTCTCACAGAAGGGCAGGCCTATATGATTTATTGCATTCCAGTGGCATCTGCCCCCTGCACTCACTTAACAGAGATGTGAAAACGCACGCAACCATTGTGTTCTGCTGCTGCCCTCTCTTCCTCCCTTGCCACAGAAATTAAACTCCCAATTAAGCATTTGCCATCTTATTACAATCTTATCCTTGAGGCTGTTTTTTTTTAAATGTTCTGATCATACTATTTTACTCTGAGGCTTTCGACAAAACAAAACAAAAAATGATGGCCTTGTGTTCTCCCTTCCTTAGTATCGTCTTAACTGAACATTTTCTTGTCTTTTTATCTACAAACATATACATGCACACTCTGTTTCCTGTTGTCTTCCTCTCCACGTCAGAGTAAGTAGCCTCAGGATCAGAGCAGGTTATGAAGAGCATGATATATAATCAGTGGAAAATGTTTATTTTAGTTAAAGACTGACTTTTAACTGAAAAAGTCCCCAAGATTGTTTGCAATGTTAATTAATTATCGTATGGCAGTGTGTGTAGTATAGCCAGGAGATCATAAGATTGTCTGGCAGCCAGACAATCTTTTACTGTTATACACCACTAGGTGGTGAGCTAGATTTGTTGTTAAGGCAAGAGACGTTTCAGAGGTGGTTTGCCATTGACTGCCTCTGTGTCACATTTGCAATATAATAAAATGCAACAAAATCAACAAAAAGTCAGTAAAATACAATATAAGCCACTTAAATGCATCACTAAAAGTCAGTTTCCTGGTCTGTTTGGAAGGCCAGGCTCTTCTGTGCCAGCACAATATGTATACCCTGCCCTGTACCCTGTCTTGGTGGCCCTGATGAGCATAGAAAATTGGGGAATAAATTTTGTAAGTTACTAACTAACTGAATGAATGAATAATATTGCTCAGCTCTGATTTTTTTATTAACCAATTATGTCCATATTGGTGGTCTTACCATTTTCACTTTTAATTTTTGTTGCTGGAGTTACTGTTCCATGTTACTACACTTTTTTGTTCTTTAAAAATAAAAAGAACTGATGAGCTCCTGCTCCCACCTTCAACTCTCTGGGTAATCACTGGCTCAAGGCAGCTAAAATGGTCTCCAACATGGTCCATTCCTCAAAAGCCCAGTCTCTGGAGAGGTGGAAAATACATTTTCTAAATAAATACGTGATTTAAAATGGTAGTGCAACCAGAAAATGGCAAGGCCCTTCCAAAGTTCCCAGTCTGTCCACTCCTCCTGCTGGGCACATCAAGAGCTGATTGCTGCACCACACTAGACAAGCTAGCATTGCAATTTATTTCAAACTGCAAATACAATTATAATAAACAAGTTTTAAGAAGAAAAAATGAAAGGGTACTACAAAGGGTACTGCAAGAAATGGATTGTTTACATCTGGATTTCCTGGAGGAAATTCATGAGGACTTGGTATAGAAAACAGTTACTATGTGTATATGTGAGTACATGTATTGGGTTGGATCCAACCACCTTTTCTGCTTGGGAGAAAAAAAAGGAAGGGTGCCTGTTAAACACTAAGAAAAGGTTATGCTGAGAATCATGGGACCTGCATGTATGAAAACCATGTGGGCTGGAGTCTGTCTTAGGTAGAAAAAAAGGTTGACATTTAGTGAAAATCTGGCTGGATCCAACTTGTAAGCACAACTGTCCGGAAATGGTTTCCAATAATTTGTCATTACCAGAAAATACTTCTTTGCATATTCACTCTAATACACATTGAAATAAACTATCCCATTCTGGTGTAGAACTGCGATGTGCAGATCTATTTTTATATGGTTATGGAATTGAGTATTTTTATGAAAGTATCTTTGTTATAAATGTACCACTACTAATGTGATATAAAATACTCAAACTTCTACCTGACTATGAAGAAAGCCATGGCAATTTTATTTAGAAACGCAAGCCTGTTATTAAGGTCTGTATAATTTGTACAAGGTCACTGCAAATACAGGATGTAGCAACTGAGTCAAATATCTACTACAATATAAATGTTTTTATGAGCAGCAGGTGTATTCCTGCAAAAGACTATAAAGCTATTAACTGCTCAGTAAGGAATACATAATAATGGGTTGTTAACTGAACCGCTCTGACAAGAACAGTGAGAAAGGACACTTTAAAATCATTAGTAAAACCTGCAAAAATGAAGATATTTGATGTACTATATTTGTTTTGGTCAAAAAGATACAATATCACTATCTGTTGGTATACAGTCTGTGATTTTTTTTACATTAGGCACATATTTACCTTAAACTAAGACAATTCATATGTACACACACACGAATACATATACATGCAACTGCCTTATATTGAATCAGACACTTGGTCCATCACACTCAGTATGATCTACGCAGATTGGCAGCAGCTCTCTAGGATCTCAGGTAAAGGTCTTTCACATTACCTACTACCTGATTCTTTCGACTGGAGATGCCAGGGATTGAACCTTGGACATTCTGCATACCAATCAGATGCTCTACCACTGAACCACAGGCTATGCATGTACAAAGTCTTCATGCCCCCACCTGTCCATCCTGATCATGTCAACCAGAAGTAGTCTGGGAGTGCCGTCTGGATACATATGAGACCAGCTGCAGTGGCTCCCAGTTGAATACCAAATCAAGTTCAAAACTTTAGTTTTAACCTTTAAAGCCCTATGTGTTCTGGGACCAAAATACTGTCAGGACCATCTCTCACAGTACGTCCCTCAAAGAGTGTTACACTCTGTGGATCAAAATCTGCTGGTGATCCCTGGCTTGAAGGAGGTCTACTTAGCCTCAGCCAGAGCCAGAGATATTCTGCCAGGCCTGTGGTTGAGGTGGCAGAGATCTAGAAGCATTTCCCTTCCCCAGTGTGCCACCATCTAATGCTGTTTATTACTCATCTGTCCACTTCCCATATTATCAGTCTACTGTGCACATATGTGGCTATGGCATACACATCAACCTCCAAGTAAAGGAAACATGTTCTGTTTAATTTCAGTGTTGTAACATGACCCATCTGTCAATAAACATAGAACATTCCCACTATAGCATTAGATCTCTGGTTCATATGGAATCACTTTTCTGTAGCATAAATATGACTGAATAGAGGTGTATTTCCTATTGCAGCTTAATCCACCCTAAGTATACCTGACATGTGTATTCTTAGTAGCCTGAATACATCACTACAGTATGCAAGAAACCCATGTACACTTAATAATGTTCATAATTGCTACCACCAATACGCTCAATGATACCTTTTATTATTGTATCTGTGCCACAGAATTTATAATAATTAATAATTAAATAAATGGTACAGGTTAAGGCCAAAAAAACCTTTAAAGTTGAACAACAATTACACACGCTTTCTTTTTATTTTGACTCTCAGAAGCCACTTTTCAGTCTAGGTGACAACTGACATGCTGAAGCAGTCATGTGAAGTTCTACCATACATTCTGATCACATCTGATCAGATCATTGTCTGCATTATGAAAGTCTGAAATAGTGTAGTGAATCACAGTATGAATCTTTGGCAGAATCTTCATATTATTACTTCAACATGACACAAATCCAGGCTGAAAATATAATTGCCAATAGTAGGCACAACAGTCACATAAATGTATGCTATACATTAAAACACTATTTTTTCTATGTTGGATAAGCAAAATAAAATAAAATGCTATACTTTACAGTCATCTATAAAAATGGGGGAAAAACTTAGACACACTTTTGAGGGGTCTGATTTCATTTTATTCAAGACCTACTTTCTCATAGTACTTGATCTCGTAGTCCAGAATGGCTCCATTAGGAAAATCGGGTTCTTGCCATGAGAGAGCAATGCTGTTTTGGGAAGCCCAGTCCTTCCTGACCATACCTATCAAGGACGGTGCTGAAAAGAAAAAGGACAACTATGGGTTAAAGACAATGCAACATATTTAACTTTCTCTAAAGAGTTAACTTTGGTTGACAACTAAAGAACATGACCAACAGATCACATGGTGATTTCCTACGAAACTGTTAAACAGAGATGGTACTGCATATCTCTGAGGCATCATTAGTGAGAAAGACATCAGCCTCCTGTTTCCAGTTCCAACTGAGAATTCATTTTCCTGATTAACTTTTTATGCTGAAATTTGGGAGCCAAGTTTTCTGGATGAAAAGTAGAATAAAAGTGTCATAAAACACACATTTTGTGATCAAAATTAGATTCACTCTTGAAAACTTTCTATATGTATCTGTATACCTTCTATGTTTGATTATTTCCATGCCAAAAGCTAGTTTATTACATTTCCTTTTACAACAAAACTGTCACAGTTAACAATAATGGATATGCTCCATTCTGTAAGTTGGTCAAGTGTTGCAATAAGTGACATCTGTTTCTACGTGTTTTATATATAAACCAGTACAGAAGATGTGAAACAGACCCCAGATTCATACAAAGTCAGTGAAGACACAAATATCTTAATCAAGAGATCCAGACACACATTGATATCTTGCACAAATAGACTGTTTGATTTATTCCACTGGAGAAGGGTCATGTCTATAAAGGAATATACACCAACTTTCTCCGGTGGAATAAGGACAATGGGAGTTCTGGGAACACAATGGACAGTATGGATGTTCTGGGAGTACATTGGATAAATTATAACTAAAAAGTTAAGTTAAATAAACACCAATCTTTTCTTAACCTTCTTAACTTTCAGCTAGATAAAATATTTTACCTTAAAGTACACTACATGAAAACAGATACCATTTTGTGAATGGTGCTCAATAGCAATTATTCCACTGGAGAAAGGTCATGTCTATAAAGGAATATACACCAACTTTCTCCAGTGGAATAAGGACAATGGGAGCTCTGGGAACACAATGGACAGTACATTGGATAAATTATAACTAAAAAGTTAAGTTAAATGAACACCACTTTTCTTAACCTTTTTAACTTTCAGCTAGATAAAATATTTTACCTTAAAGTACACCACACGAAAACAGATACCATTTTGTGAATGGTGCTTAATAGCAATTAAACTTATAATACATTCATTGTGGAAAGATGTTTATAACTGCAGTAAGCACTTAACACTTATATAGTGATTGCTGAGTGTTCAAAGCATGTATCTTAGAAATAAACCAAGATACTTGTTTATTACCATGTATGAACTGTACACCAGGTATGAATTGTATAACATGTATCTTTCCACTCATGGCAGTTTATTTATTTAAATATAGCAAAATGTCTATTTACCAGTACTATCAGTACTACTGAAAGTCTTCCTTTCAGGCCAATAGGTAGACCAAAGACTTGTTCAGAAAAATAAAATGTTGGGGGCTTCCGGTCTGGGATTCATGGCGTCCTGACGTGTTCTGGCTTGCTCTCAGAGCTCCCAGAGCATACGGAGGGTCTTGACAACAGGGTGGGCTTCATATAGCCCACCGCAGATCCCCCCAGGCAGGGGGGTGACTGGCAGCGAGCCTTGGCCCGAGAGGGAGTTGAGATCGGCTGATAGCGGGGCTTTAAAGAGCGTCGCGACCAGCCTTGATCCCCTCCCCTCTAGAAGGCACTTCAGAAATTCTCTACAAGACCCCACCGAGTTGGATTCTCAACATAAGAACGCATGACCCAGACTTCCAAGACATTTTACTGAAACTGATATCAAGGAAACACTGCTATAACAAGACACGGACTTTGAAGGTAACTTTTTAAAATTGCTCACCGGAGACGCGTTTTGGCCGAGAGTAAACAATATCCAATGAAGCGCATGATCGTGCTGTATCTTTTGTACTAACACCGACTCCGAAAAAGAGTAGTTAAACAGCTAAAAAAGGCCAAAAAGCCGGTTTGTTGAACATTCCTGCGGTTGGAATATTGACTTTAAAATAGAAACTAACAGCAAGCCCCGCGAGAACTAGTGTGGAAAAGTACTCTAGCTGCAGCAGAAATCGCCAGAACAGGAAGTGACCTCAGACCAGACAAGTAATATTTCCTAGAGAAGACCAAGGAGGCCGGAAGAAGGGAGGAAACCAGAGGCAAGGGGGACAACTAAGATTGCCGGACAGGAAGTGAGTAACCGGAAGAACCATCTACTATAGAGAAATTGCGCCCGCCATTTTGAGAAGGTCAGAAAAATTATACTTCGATTTTAACCAAAAGACTTAATAGAAAAAAGTTAAATTAGAGCGATTTAGGTGGGCATAAGAAGGACTTTAATTTGATGTAAGTTTTAGGTGAATTTTAAACAACGGCTTACGATCTGCGGCAACGACAGAGGGCGAACTCCTGGTCCTCCCCGAAAATGGCTGCTAAAGAAGAAAAGAAGCTACAGGGCCTGATGGAAGCTATGGAGAAACGAGTGATGGACGTGTTACAAAAGATGGAAAAAACTTTAGTAACAGAAGTTTCAGACTTGAAAAAGGACCTATCTGGGATTATAAAAGAGATACAGACGCTGACTAAAAGAGCAGATGAGATAGATGAGAGAGTGAAGAGAGTGGCATCCAATGTTGCTGAGGTTGCTATAGAAACAGAAAAAGTTAATGTGATGGTCCAATACAATGCAATGCTTAACCATATGAGATTCAGGGGGATCCCTGAAGACAAAAGTGAGAACATTCATTCTGTTATGGTGGATGCTGTTGCAGATTTTTTAAAAATGGAAGAGGAGAAGGTGGCGGCACAGATTGATGTGGTGTACAGAGTCAACTCTGCGATTGCGCAAAGGAAAAAATTACCCAGAGATGTGATTGTCCAGTTTATATCCAAAAAACTGAAGGAGGATCTATTTAAGCAACAGTTTCAGGAAGATTTCACAATTGACAACAAGAAAATCATGATATTAAAGGAACTACCCAGAGCAATTCTTCAGGATAGACGACTCTTTAAAGACTTGATTGACGAACTGAAAACAGAGGGTATAAGATACAGATGGGAAATTCCAAAAGGTGTCAGTTTTACATTCAAGCAGAAGAGAGTCACCATCAAGTCAGTAGAGCAAATGAGCAGATTCATCAATGATAACTTTAAAGACTCTGATAAATAAGTACAAAAACAACATGGAGAGTCAAATTATATTATGGAATGTCAATGGACTTAATTCACCTCAAAAAAGAAAAAATGTTAGACTTTGGTTGGAAAAACAAAAATGTGATATTGTCTATTTGCAAGAAACACATATGAAAAAAACTGATGCTAAATTTTTGATTCAAAAAAGATTAGGAGAGGAGTTTTATTCCCTCTCCTCCCAAAAGAAAAAAGGAGTTGTTATATATATTAAAAAGGAATTGGAACCAAAAGAAGTTTTTAAAGATAATGAAGGGAAGCTTTTGACGGTAGAAGCCGTGCTGCAGAGCAAAAAGACTTTAATTGTTAACCTTTATGCTCCAAACGGTGTGAAGGAAAATTTTTTCCAGGATTTGTGGGAACAGCTACGACAGTTAACCTATGAGCAAATGATATTAATGGGTGACTTTAATGGTACTGTTAATAATGTTATTGATAGAAAATCCCAAAAAGGAAACGAAGGCATGGGCAAACTTCCGAAAGTCTTTTTTCAATTGGTTAAACACGAACATTTGGAAGATGCTTGGAGAGTTAAAAATCCCAAGGATAGAGAGTATTCCTTTTACTCATCAAGACATGAATCTTTCTCAAGGATAGACATGATGTGGATGACTGAGAATTTGATCTTGCAGACACGCAAAATCGAGATGTTGGCCGAGGACAGACTGGCAGTTTGCCCCGGTAGCCAGTCGTCGCAAAAAAACCCCGGATTAAACTATACTGGGTTTTCCTGTCCACACAGCGGGGTCCGCTGCTGGAAGATACGGGACGGAGGCGCGCGGGAGCGTTCAGACTGCCGCGCCAGAGGCATGCTATATTCGCCATTTCCCCATTAATTCGGCTGTGGGTGTATGGGTGTATGTGCGCATGAGCGCTCATGCGCTCACGCGCTCATGCGCATAAGTGCATTTTGCTGATTTTTTTTTTTTGCCCTGCAATGCCGGCACCGCATTGGGCAGTGGAGCGGAGCGCAGCCAATCACACCGCTGCTGCCTTGTGCCCAACGCGGGTTGCTCCCAGCTTTTCACCTGTGCATTCAGACTCCCCGGAAGCGGAGAAACGCGCGACGAACGCAGGCTTTCGGATTTGTGACAGCTTTTATCAGGTGTTTTTTTAAACCGGCACTGAAGCGCGAGAGCACCGGTAGGCTACGGGTGGGGGACGCCAGGCAGATGTTCCTGTGTGAACATTCCATTTACTCCAATATTGAGTCGTTGTCAGCCCGGGTCCCTTCCTGGGGCAAATTGCCAGTCTGTCCTCGGCCGTTACCTAGAATTCTCTCTGACCATAGTCCAGTAAAATGGTCAAAGTATGTTAAAAGAAAGAAATTCTGATGGAGACTCAATGAGGATTTGCTGGACAAACAAAATATTGTGGACAAAATAAGGACAGAAACCCAAACATATTTTCAACTGAATTTAAACAAGGATGTACAGACGCAAATGGTATGGGAGGCCTATAAAGCTGTGATGAGAGGACATGTGATTGCAATCAATAATAATGAAAAGAAACAACAATTGAAAATAGATAAAGAGATTACGGAAAATATTCAGAAAAAAGAAATGGAGCTTAAGAAAAGGCCTGGCAAAAAGAAGATTTTGAGAGAATTGAGGATTTTAAAGGAACAATATGAGGCGAGGTTAAACAAATAAGTATATTGGAACTTGAAAAAATTGCAACAGAAGTCCTTTGAAGGTGCAAATAAACCTGGTAAATAATTGGCATAGCAATTGAAGAAAAGAAGAGAGAATAAAACAATCACTAAATTGAAAGATGGAAATAAAGAAATTTCAGACCCAAGAGGGATCCAGAGGGAATTTTATAAATATTATGCAACTCTTTTTCAAACAAAACAAGTGGATCTGCAAAAGATGCAAGACTATTTATCTAAGGTTAATTTGATACAACCAAGCCTAGAAATGAAAGCAATATTAAATGCTGTAATAACTAAAGAAGAAATCAGTAAAGCAATAGGAGAGGCAAAGATTTCCAAAGTTCCAGGTCCGGACGGTTTTTCAGCTAAATTTTACAAAAAGCTTCATGAAGACCTGGTTCCGGTGTTAGAGATTCTTTTAAACGAAATTAGAAAAACTGGGAAGATTCCAGATTCCTGGAATGAAGCTGCGATCACCTTAATTCTGAAAGAAACGCAAGATTTAACAAATGTAAAGAATTATCGACCTATTTCACTGTTAAACAACGATTATAAGATTTTTGCAAAAATATTAGCAGAGCGCCTTATGGGTTCTTGAAAGATACTATTGCTGAAGATCAAGCCGGATTCTTACCAAATAGACAAATAAAAGACAATATGAGGGTTGTTTTAGAAGCAATTGAGTATTATGATAAACACCCGGAAAAAGAAGTTGGCTTTTTATTTTTGGATGCAGAAAAGGCATTTGATAATTTGAATTGGGAATTTATGTTTAAAGTGTTTGAGAAATCCCAGATGGGCGCAGAATTTACAAGAATGATTCAATCAATATATAAAGAACAAAAAGCTACGGTGATTGTGAATGCAGAACCAACAGAAGTGTTCCAGGTCAGAAAAGGTACCAGACAGGGTTGCCCCCTGTCACCATTGCTATTTATCTGGATTTTGGAGATTTTGCTGCAAATGGTTAGAGATGATGATAACATAAAAGGTTTGAATGTTAGAGGTTTTTCATATAAACTACGAGCATTTGCGGATGATATTATGTTTATTGTTGAAGATCCTGTTAATAATATGCCTAAGGTATTTGAAAAAGTAAAAGAGTTTGGCGATCTCGCAGGGTTCTATGTAAATAAGAATAAGTCCAAGATATTGTGTAAAAATATGATAGGTACAAAGCAACAAATGTTACAAAATGTGACAGAATGTGAAGTGGTTAAAAAGGTTAAGTATTTGGGAGTTGAAATTACAATGAAAAATATAGACTTGTTTAAGAATAATTATGAAAAACTGTGGGTTTTGATAAAGAGTGACTTAGAAAAATGGGAAAAACTTAGATTATCTCTTCTTGGAAGAATTGCCGTTGTCAAAATGAATGTACTGCCCAGATTAATGTTTTTGTTCCAGACAATACCAATTGTGAAAGATGTGAAAGTGTTGGTGAAATGGCAAAGAGAAATCTTTAAATTCATTTGGGCAGGAAAGAAGCCAAGAATTAAAATGAAGATAATGTACGATACTAAAGACAGAGGTGGCTTCCAAGTCCCGAATTTGCGTTTGTATCATGAAGCTGTATGTATGTCTTGGTTATCTGATTGGGTTAATTTGAAAAATAGAAAACTCTTAGCTCTTGAGGGGCACGATTGCAGATTTGGCTGGCATGCCTATCTTTGGTATGGGAAAAACAAAGTTGATTCAATGTTTAAGCATCATTATGTAAGGAGAACATTGTTTGATGCATGGACCAGGTACAAGGATACAGTTTCCGACGAGAGGCCTTTGTGGATTATTCCAGCAGCAGTTATACATCCTTTCTCAGAACATAAAGGTAATGATTGGTTGAAATACCAAGAACTGTTGCAAAAAGAGGGGAAAAATATGTTTTAAAATCGAATAATGAACTAGAATTTGAGTATGGATGGTTACAATATTGTCAAATAAGGGATATTTACAAAAAAGATTTTAAAGAGGTTGGTTTTAGAGCTAAGAATGATGAGTTTGAAAATATATGGTTGAAAAGAGAGCGGAAAATGATCTCAAAGATGTATAAAACTCTGTTGACTGCATATACTTTGGATGAAACTGTTAAAGAGCAAATGATAAAATGGGCCATAAACATGAACAAAGAAATTTCTATGGAAACATGGGAGTTTTTGTGGAAAAGATCCTTTAAAATGTCTACCTGTGTTAATGTAAAAGAAAATTGCTACAAGATAATGTATAGGTGGTATATGACACCAAAAAAGATTGCTAATATTAGTATGGATAAGAACTTGAGTAATAAGTGTTGGAAATGTAAAAAAACAGAGGGTTCTTTTTACCATATGTGGTGGTCATGTGATAAAGCAAAGGTATACTGGTCTAATATACACTGTGTGATGCAGAAAATATTAAAAATCCCAATTGGGAGAAGACCGGAACTTCTTCTCTTAGGTTTGACAATGGAAAGAATTCCACAGGAAAAAAGGACATTATTATGGTATATGATTACGTCGGCGAGAATGGCCTTCGCTCAGCAATGGAAAGCGGAGAAGGTGCCGGATATACATGACTGGTTTAGAAAATTGCTGTTTTTAGCGGAAATGGACAAAATGACAAAAAAACTAAATGGACAAATGGCAGAACAGTATATAAAAGATTGGGAAGGTTTGAAATTGTATTTGGAAACTGAATACAGAATGAAGGGGAAAATGTACAATTTAGATTTGTATGGATACTGAATGAGAAGTGAAATGAATTCTGAATTGTATTATACTGTTATATGAAAATATGTTGAAATTAGTTAGGTGTTTTATATATTTGAAATGTGTTACCTGGTTTGTCGATTCATATAAGTCTAAACTTGTTTACCGTCTAATATATACTTTTTTGTTATTAGCAGTATTGGAAGCCTATTGGGGGGTGGGGGGATGGGATGGATTTTTTTTCAAATTGTATTGGTAACGTTGTTGAAAATGTTGAGCGCATTCCAATAAAATTTTGTTTAAAAAAAAAGAAAGAAAAAATAAATAAAAATAAAATGTTCTGCATTGAGTCTGGTTTAAACTTTACATATTTATCAGGATGTGGATATTTTATGCAGTAGAATTATATCAGTCCATAAGAAAAGAAAAAAAACCCCTTTGTCTTATAGTTTTATTGGACTCCCCACCCTGCGCAGAATAAATTCTGTAAGTAGTTATCAAACTTTTAAAGCATGTATGATATCAATTAATGATTATGTGCTGAATGCAGTATTTTACCTTACTTTCCTACAACCTCACTTTCCTTGCTCATCAGCAACAATGGACTGTCAAAGAGGATGAAAACACCATGGTTGTAGATCCCTTGGAAAACAAAACCAAGACAGACCTTCATGTGCCAGGGCCCTCTGACACCCAGGAGGTGTCAGGGAACTTGTGGCCTGCTGTGGCTACCAGACCAGAAACTCAGGAGGTTAGGAACAGGAGCCACCACTAGAACCTGGGATTTCTGAGGAACCCATGAAGGAGACCTGTAACTCCTTTAGAACAGAGAGGGCTTTTTTTGTGGTGGTATACACCACTACTGAGTACTGGTCTCTCCCAAGTCCCGAAGGGGGAATTGGTAGAAATCAGCGCAGCCCTACAGATGAGTACTGTCACTTTTTTAAAAACAAAAAAAGCAATGAGAGCAGGAATTACAGGTATTAAACACAAATTACACTAGGCTTCCCCAGTGTTAATTTAGACCCAGGTAGAAAACATACAAGCATATGTGTTTTTTTCAAGAATATATGGTAACAGAATATCTATCAGTCAAGTAAGCATCTTGAGAAGCCGGCTGTAGTCCACAGCAGCTTGTGCCACAATAAATTTTGTTAGTTTTTAAGGTGCCACAAAACTGCTGGTTGTTTTTTACTGCAGCAGACTAACATGACTACCCCTCTGGAATACGTTACCTTGCATAGCATCTGCCAACCTACAGTTCTTCAATTACTTTTGAGAATGCCATCTGGAATTGTCAAAGGTCTTGCCAAAGTCACATTATATATGCTGCATTCCCCTTATCCATCAAACCAATTACCCTGTCAAGGAAGTGAAAGAGATATGGCTAGTGATTTTTTCCTACTCCACCTTCCCCAAGTGGTGGGAAGTTCAGAGCAGGCTTAAAAAAGGAGAACGAAAAGAGTAGAAACATAAGATGTCTACGGGCTTTTATTTATGAATGTATGGATTGGGCAAGCATTACTAGCATGCAAAGTAACACAGGCAGTGTTACTATTAGAGTAAAATGGTTCTCCCCCTTACCATAGCATCTCCCCATATAGGAAATTCTGATCTGAAAAGTCAAATGTTTTAATCTCATCCTACAAATTACATTTGAAGTACATTAGGGCTAAGATGTTTATGGGGGAAATGGGCTGAGTTCAGATTGGCAGTCTGAAGCGGGAGTCAGTCATGGCAAAAAAGCTGGTCACACTGCGACTGATGCGGGAGCATACCGGGAGGAGGTGTGCAGGAGCATTCAGACTGCTGGCCCAGAGGCACAGCTGTAAATGGCTTTTTCCTGGCAAATCGGCTATGTGTGCATGTGTGCACGAGTGCATGAGCACATGAGTGATCATGTGCTCATACACACATGCACACATAGCCAATTTGGATCCCATCGCGCCGGCACCGCATTGGGCGGTAGAGCGGAGCACAGCCAATCATATCGCTGCTGCCTTATGTGCAACACGGGTTGCTCCCGGCTTTTCGGTTGAGCTTTCACACTTCCCGGAAGCGGAATGCAGTAGGATAAAGGCACTCTCCGGGTTTTGCTACCACTTTCAACAGGTATCTTTTAATCCCGGGAGCGAAGCAGAACAGCACGGGTTGCCTACGTGTGGGGAACGCTAGACAGATGTGCCTGTGTGAACGCCCCCTTTAATCTGCTTGGGAAACGTGGCTGAAATGTGGCTATAGCGAGGCAAATTGTCAGTCTGAACGCAGCCAGGTAATTTACTATATATATTAAAAATGTCTGCCACTAAGGAGCAGTCTTTTTAAAATTATGGTATAGTACATCATAATTTTAGATGCTTCATAAGTAAAGTCTGACAAAGATGATAATTCTCCCATTCATCAGATACTTCAGAGTAAGGCTGTACTCTGTGAACTTCTGGATCTCAGGTTGTGTTTTTTTAAAAACATAACAAAGTGACACATTATGTCTGGAAAGGGCACACCACAAACAATAAGTAAGTAAATACCATGTTGATATGGACTTTCATATTTTAAATCTGACTATTCCTGATGGCCATTAGGTATGTGGTGATACATTAATAGGTCATAAACATATTCAGTTAGGCTGTGCCAACATATTGTTGGAAACTTATATTTTTGATGTGGGGTCTGGAATCCATGAGAATTATATGTATTCTGCCCAGCTGGTAAGTTTAGAAATGTACTCTCATAATATAATCTTGACTACTTACTTCCTTTTCAGATCACTTTCCTAAACCACTGTAGTAAGAGTAAAGATTTTATTTCTAATCAACAATTTAACCATATATATCCTACCATCTATATCCTACCAAAAGCTTCTACCAGTTTTGATAAAAATAAGTTGGAAAGCATTAAATAACTTCTGCTTTTTCTAGTGATTTCCCCTCTTACATATAGTACAATGATGTCCTATTTCTATTTTCAGTTGATCTTGTATAAAACTCTGATAATGAAAGACTGAAAGACACATATATTACAAACTTCACTTAGTAAAATGAATCTGCATATTTTGTTTCTTTGGCAAGCACATCTGGACAGCTTAAAATGCAAAGCTAAATAGCTGGCATAAATGAATGTTACCAAAAGCCGTTAATTACAAAATACGTTATCTGACTTTGTGCACTACAGCACTGCAATTGAGGTTATCAACAGAAATGTGTACTTTCATTCTGCCAGAAAATACTATTATTCTTAAATGAAATGCCTCAACCTTGATTTCTATAACAGGATTACAATGTGTATAAAGTTTGACAGTAAGTATAATGTTGTCTCTTATATAGCAATAAATGGAGTCTAAGGTCATTCACAGTCTTGTGCTAAGGAAAAAATGCTATTTTAGTGCAGTGCAGAAAAACTATTTATTTCATTTGTTATTTCAAAAAGTCTGTAAGGAAAGGTAATAACATTCCCCACCCTAAAGGCATCATTGGATTGGATCCAGTGAACTCTAAATGGAATAAGTTCAGGGATGGACCTCTACTTTTCCCTTCTGCAGCCTCCAAAAGCCTGCTCCTGATGGTTAGGGGATCCTCGGGAAGACAGTGGAATGCTGTCGGGTGGGGGGAGTTCAAAAGGAAATCAACAAAACCATCCCTACTGCATGAGTTCTTCCACAGGAGGCACAAGTACAAGGGGAAAGGAATTTCTGCTGATCCCCCCTTCTTATTGTAGCCCTCTGAGTGGCATTTCTCTTTGCACTTTAAGGTACTCAGCAATCAACAGCAGCTTCATGGGACCATACAAGATACAGGTTGAAGGGAAAGTGATCTTCTGTGATCTTGTTCTGTTCACAGTTCACTGGATCTATCTAACTCAGTACATTTTTGCTAAGGAATTCAACATAGTGAAATATTGTTGCATATGCATGTCCTGCTCAGATGATAACGATACATGCACATAAACTTAGATGTACACAAGGGATTGATTCATATGATGATTTTGTCTAATAGAAGTAACTTCCATTAGTGGAACAGACCTCTTCTGTCTCTCTTCCCCTGCTGTATCACACTGATCTTCTTCAAATGTTCTCCTGGTGAACAAAGGACCATCAGGGTTATTATGAGGGATGATAACTGTTGCGCAGACAGCTGTCCCAACTTATCTGCATTGAGAAAAATTGGGACCACAGGGACTGAGATAAAACTGATGCTGATGTGGGTGGGATATGCCAAAGTGAATACCTTCATGTCCACACAGCATCCAAAGACTGCCATCTTTCCAAAAAGATAGTAACAAACCGGGGCTGAGAAAGACTGCAGCAAAGGTAAAAACACAGAGGGATGAATAAAGAATGTTATGTGGTTGCTTCTGAAAACAGCACTAAGGTAACAATGCTTAGGTGGAGCAAAATACCTATTTGGATAAAGGGAATCCTTATCAAATTTGCAGATCACAGAACTAAAAGGGATTGCAAACACTTTAGAGAACAGTAATAAAATTCAGAATGATTGTGATAGATTGGAAACCTAGGATAAAACCAAGAAAAGAAAATTCAGCGGAGACAAATGCAAAGTCCTGAATGTATGGAAAAAATTCAAATGCATAGGTACAGGATGTTGGATATGTGGCTAGGCAGCAGAAGATGTGAAAAAGATCTTGGGGTTGCTGCTGATTGCAAGCTGAACATGAATTGCTAGTGTTAATGTGACATGACTACAAAAAGGGCTAATGTGATTTTGGATTGTATTAGTAGAAATATAGTACTGAGATAATGAGAAGGCATAACTCCTGCCTATTCTGCAAAAATCAGATATGTTCTGGCATATTGTGTTAAGTTCTGGTACTACATTTAAAAAAGATGCAGACAAATTGAAACTGATTCAGAGTAGGGCAGAGGAGATTGTCAGGAATCTGGAGAACAATGCCTACATGGAAGCATTGAAGAAACTAGTGGTGCAATCCTAAACAGAGTTAAATCCTTCTAAGCCTGGATAACCCAGGCTAGACTGATCTTGTCAGATTTCAGAAGCTAAGCACGATTGGCCCTGGCTAGTATTTGAATGGGAGACCTCCAAGGAATATCAGGTCATAAGGCTGAGGCAGGCAATGGCAAACCACCTCTGAATGTCTCTTGCCTTGAAAACCCCATGGGGTCACCATAATTTCACTGTGACTTGACAGCCAAAAAAAAAAGTCAGTTGAAGACAAATAGAATGGTAAGATAAAAATGGTGCTCAGAACGGTGTAGTTTTCCTTAGGATTGCACTGTAGATATGCTTAGTCTGGAAAAAAAGGAGGACTCGAGGGGCTGTCATACAGAACAGAGCAAAGATTTATTCTCTGCTGTTCCTGATGGGATGACTAGATCAAACAGGGCTAAGTTACGGGAAGACAGAATTCAGCTGAACACTAGGAGAAACTTAACAATAAGAGTGATTCAACAATGTAGTCAACTGTATGGGCATCTGAACTCTCTTTTGTTGGAGATCTTCAAGCGGAATTTTAACAACCATCTGTTGAAATTCTCTGGCTAGGATTTCCTGCATCAGTTGTACTGGATGGACTGTAAGATGCCTTCGAACTTCAGAACACTATAGACTCTGTGCTTTGTCATGCTGACTAAAGGAGGACAAGGTTAATAGTTACTTTCACATCCCAAACAATAGCTGCAATGGTTTCACCTTTTCATTTCCCTATGCAGGTGAAGGACAAGAGTAACCAATTATGCTTGTCGCTACACTGTTTTGTGCATACTTTGGAAACTTCAAGATCCAACAAAATGGCCAGTTAGGGTAGCAATTTCCAGAATTATTGCTGGTGTTGACTTTTTCTTAATGTCCATGATGGTTGGACTAGAATCTGGGAGACCCAGGTTGAAATGCCTATTTGCTATGAAACTACTGGGTGCCCAGAACCAGGTCGAGTTCAGACTGGCAGTTTGGCCTGATATAGGCACGTTTCAGAAATGTTTCACAAACGGATTAAATGGCTGGTTCACACAGGAACATCTGTCAGGCGTTCCCTAGCTGTACTCAACCCGTCTTGTAATGCTTCCCTCCCGAGTTTAAAAAATACCAGGTGAAAGCAGTAGCAAACCCTGGAGAGTGCATTTATCCCGCTTTCAAGAAGTATGAATGCAAACAAGCTGAACTGGATTACAAAAAAAGCTGCTTACAGCCACGCCTCCGCCAGGGGCAGGCCAGCAGTGCGAATGCTCCCTGGCACGTCCTCCCTGGTATGCTCCTGCATCAGTCGCTGCAGTGTGACTGGGAAAACCTGGAACACTTTGTTCCGGGTCTTTTTGCCACGACTCCCTCATGCTTCAAACTGCCAGTCTGACCTCAGCCCCAGTTTTTCTGTATCAGCTTAACCTTCCTCACAAGACTGTTCTGAGCAATGCTCCCTCTAAGCAGTGGAGTCTTGTGTGCAAAAATTCTACATTGTGAGTGATTTGGCTACTGGCATCCTTCCTGAGCTAAGACAAAAATGGGTGAGCCAGAGGCTAAAAAACTGAGAGCTGTTAAGTTTTACAACTGTATTTTCTGTTTGTGCAAATTAAAACCATCCTCTGTATGCAGCTATATTTCTTCATCTTTTAAACTCCCTCCCTACTATCAATGTAATTTTAATTATATTCCTATGAACAATCCATAGCAAGATAAAAAAACACAATTTAAGAATGCTTCATTATCACACGTCAACCCTCAAATCACATGTCAGGGATTAACTATCAGAAGCTAATGCACCCCTAAATTCTGAGAACTGCTGAAACATTATTATTATTATTTTTTAATTATGTTCTATACTCCTTATGATGACTTATTTTTTAATGAGCTCAATGGCACCTGAAGTATCATCACAGCAAAGCAGCTCCCATTTCACCGTATTAAAAATGGCCTGCAAGGCACTGTGTTCATGTGGAGACTTATTACTTAATAAATCTTGCACTCTGCACTCAGGCAGCAAGTAAATCACGAAATCTTGATCCACCACTTACATTCTGCAGCACGTAAAACAAGGTTTGCCTAGGAGCACTGCAAGGATAAACGTACAGAGATCTTTGCACATTGTGTGTGTACAGTCTGCAATCTACTACTGCATGTGAGAGTTAGGGGATGGGGTTTTTTTTGCAATCAATAGAACAGGGCAGGTCTGAGTCTTTCCTAAAACCACACCTTGGGTAACATCAGGGAAAAAAGTAGTAGCTCTTTCTGACCCCTCTAAATTATGCGAGGATCTGTTATACCAGCCCACCTAGGTGGCTAATATGTTATAATGCCCTAGACCATGGGGAAAAAGCCAAGCAGACATCCCTCACCACCAATGCTTCCTCTAAGCTGTGGAGTCTTGTGAGCAAAAATTCTGCTTTGTGAGCTGCTAGCATTAAAGTTTTGAATGAGCGATTTGGCTACTGCATAAATTAGTTGGCTCTAGAGTCATCCTTCCTGAGCTAAGACAAAAATGTGTGAGCCGGAGGCTAAAAAACTGTGAGCTAGCTCGCACTAACTCAGTTTAGAGGGAACACTGCTCACCACCATTTTCAGACCTGGAGCACAGAGAGGCCAAAAGACCAGGAGGAGAAGTTGCCTTGATCAGACTGAGAGTCTGACAATTGAAAGAATGCAAGGTGAAGTTATCAGGTACTCTTTGCAAGAAGGTTCATTTGAAAGGCAAATATTTTGATTGGCTGGGATCATTTCAGATTCTGGCCACACCAGGAATGGTCAGTGATTGTAACAGAGAAACACAAATATTATTGGCTGCAATCAGACATGCAGTTTGATCTAGTGTGACCCCGCCTCTAATTGATCCAGGTTTTTTTTGTAAGAGAATTGTGATCAGACTCACCCCTTAGCACTCTTCAAAGTGCTTTTACTCCATCCTTGAGCAATCAGATGCAGCAGTCATAGAGTGGGGCCATCAGCCATTTTTAAAAAATTGTCCTTTGAGCATGCACACAAGCACTTATGAGCCTGCTGGGATATGTAGTTCATGGGGCCATCAGCCATTTTTAAAAATGTTTGTCCTTTGAGCATGCACTCAAGTGCCGATGAGCCTTCTCGGATATGTAGTTCACGGCCATCCTCCCTCTCTAATATTTTCAATTAACCCCTTCCCCAAAGCACAGAAAAAGCTGAAGTACAGAGACATCTTTCTTTGAAAGTTTTTATAAAGAAATAGTTTTGAGAAGCTCCTGTGGGAGAGGGAGAGAGAGAGGTGTGTGAATATGCAGTTATGTGCACATCACTAACTAGTAAAAAAAATGGCAGCTGGAAAACAAGATACCAGTCAGACCTGCCTGATAGCTTGGGTGCACAACAGAGTGATCAGATAACAGGAAATCCAGTTTGAAACCAGCTCAACCAAAAAGGACCAGACTTACATAGGTATCAAAGAAACATGCAGTAACGGGGGACAGGGGATGGGACAGGATGCAGACAACTGGGGCACTCCAGACAGTTGTTGCTGTCTGATTGCGCATTTTAAATCCAGAAGGGAACAGCAATGGCAATGGATCAAACTACACATCTGATTGCAGCCATGGAAAACTTAAAGGGATTTTTTAAGACAATACCATATCAAATGGAGCAATTTGGTTTCCTACCTGAGAGCACAACTAAACATGATAGAGAACTTCTGGACACCATGAGTCCACTGTTACCATTTTACAGTTTTTAAAATGCTGTGAGGCCTCAATCAAGCATGGGCCTATGGTGTGGAGCTCTCCCCCCCACACACACACCTCATACCTGCTCAAGTGACAAAACAGCAGTGGGCTGCATGTGCTTTGGCTGTTTGGGCATTTGAAATGGCATGGGTTGGGGAGAGAGAGCTTTGAATCATAGGCCCATGCTGGATCAGGGCCTCATAGCATTTTACAATCATTGTAAATAGTGATGGCAAGTCTGTAGTGGCTCTGAGTTTCCCATCATGTTTAGTTGGGCTCTGAGTTAATCATAATAGTAAAATCCATTTTCAGTACCTGAGCCCCAAAACATTCAGTTGTTGGGTTGGACCCAGCATAAAATTTCTGGTTGTGTTTGAACAGCTATGCAAGCTGAAATGTAAGAAAAAGACATGGGAGCTGCTTGTATGAAGTCAGACTTATTGTATCCTCACTTACATAAGAACATAAGAACATAAGAGAAGCCAATGTTGGATCAGGCCAATGGCCCATCTAGTCCAACACTCTGTCACACAGAGGCCAAAATATACCAGGTGCCATCAGGAGGTCCAGCAGTGGGGCCGGGGCACCAGAAGCCCTCCCACTGCTGCCACCTCCAGCACCAAGAATAGAGTGCATCACCTGCCCCAGACTGAGAGTTCCCATCTATACCCTGTGGCTAATAGCCACTGATGGACTTCTGCTCCATATGTTTATCTAATTCCCTCTTGAAACTGTCCATGCTTGCAGCTGCCACGACCTCCTGTGGCAGTGAATTCCATACGTTAATCACTCTTTGGGTGAAGAAGTATTTCCTTTTATCTGTTCTAACCCGACTGCTCAGCAATTTCATAGAGTGCCCACGAGTTCTTGTATTGTGAGAAAGGGAGAAAAGTACTTCTTTCTCAACCTGCTCAATCCCATTCATAATCTTATAAACCTCAATCATGTCACCTCTCAGCCGTCGTTTCTCCAAGCTAAAGAGCCCCAAGCATTTTAACCTTTCTTCATAGGGAAGGTGTTCCAACCCTTTTATCATTCTAGTTGCCCTTCTCTGCACTTTTTCCAATGCTATAATATCCTTTTTGAGATGTGGTGACCAGAAGTGTACACAGTATTCCAAATGAGGTCGCACCAATGATTTATACAGGGGCATGATGATACTGGCTGATTTGTTATCAATTCCCTTCCTAATAATCCCCAGCATAGTGTTGGCCTTCTTTATTGCAGCTACACACTGTCTAGACATTTTCATCGAGTTATCCACTACGACTCCAAGATCTCTCTCTTGGTCCGTCTCTGCCAGTTCAGACCCCATCAACGTGTATTTATATTTAGGATTTTTGGCTCCAATGTGCATCACTTTGCACTTGGCCACATTGAGCCCCATTTGCCACATTGACGCCCACTCACCCATCCTCGACAGATCCCTTTGGAGTGCCTCACACTCCTCCCTGGTTTTCACCACCCTGAACAACTTCGTGTCATCTGCAAATTTAGCCACATCACTGCTTACTCCCAATTCCAAATCGTTAATAAACAAGTTAAAAAGCATCGGACCGAGTACTGATCCCTGTGGTACCCCACTGCTTACCACCCTCCACTGAGAAAGTTTCCCATTTATACTCACTCTCTGTTTCCTATTTATAAGCCAGTTTTTGATCCACAAGAGGACTTGTCCTTTTATCCCATGACTATTGAGCTTACTTAGAAGCCTTTGATGAGGAACTGTATCAAAAGCTTTCCGGAAGTCAAGGTAAATAATATCTATTGGGTCCCCCTTGTCCACATGTTTGTTCACTCCTCAAAAAACACTAACAGGTTAGTGAGACAAGATCTTCCCTTACAGAACCCATGCTGAGTCTGCCTCAATAGTTTTTGTTCATCAATGTGCCTACTAATTCTTTCCTTAATAACAGTTTCCACCAACTTACCCGGTATCGATGTCAGACTGACTGGCCTGTAATTTCCGGATCTCCCCTGGAGCCCTTTTTAAAGATGGGAGTGATATTAGCTACCTTCCAGTCCTCAGGAATGGAGGCAGATTTTAAAGAAAGACTACACATTTTTGTCAGGAGATCCACAAGTTCACATTTGAGTTCTTTCAGAACTCTCGGATGAATGCCATCCGGGCCTGGTGATTTATTAGTTTTTAAATTGTCCATCAGTCGGAGGACTTCCTCTCTTGTTACCGCAATCTGATTCAGGTCTTTCAAACCGCCTCCCGAAATCGGTGCTTCTGGAGTGGGCAAACACTTCTCCTCTTCCACAGTGAAGACAGAGGCCAAAAATGCATTCAGCTTCTCAGCCATTTCCCTATTATCCTTCACTACTCCTTTTACCCCTTGGTCATCCAAGGGGCCCACTGCCTCCCTGGCTGGCTTCCTACTTCTAATGTATTTTAAGAAAGTTTTATTGTTGGTCTTTATGTTTTTTGCGATATGCTCCTCATATTCCCTTTTTGCTTGCCTGATCACAGACTTGCATTTTATTTGCCATAGTCTGTGTTCCCTTTTATCAACCTCACTAAGACTAGCTTTCCACTGCTTAAAGGAATCCTTCTTACTTTTTACAGCTTCCATTACTTTATTTGTTAACCATGCAGGCTTTTTTCTATACCTATTTGTACCTTTCCTAACCTGCGGTATATATTTTTTCTGAGCTTCTAGGATTGTCTTTTTAAATAGTCTCGAAGCTTCCCCAATGATTTTGACCTTCTCCACTCTTCCTTTCAATTTCTTCCTCACATGTCCCCTCATACCAGAGAAGTTACCCCTTTTAAAGTTAAAAGTGGTTGCGTCAGACTTTTTGGGCAACTCCCTATCTGTACTAATGTTAAACTCAATGACATTATGGTCACTGTTCCCAAGTGGTGCAATCACTTTTACATCTCTCACCAGGTCTTGGGTGTTACTTAGGACCAAATCCAGAATCGCCTCTCCCCTGGTAGGATCTGTGACCATCTGTTCCACAGCACAGTCATTGAGAGTGTCTAAGAACGCAATCTCTTTTTCCCGACTAGAACTCATATTGACCCAATCAATGTGTGGGTAGTTAAAGTCGCCTATTACAACACAGTTATTTCGTCTAGCCGCTATCTTTAATTCATTCATCATTTTATAATCCTCCTCTATCTTTTGATCTGGTGGGCGATAACAAACTCCCACTGTTAAGCCTCCTTTTGGACCCACTATTTCAACCCATAGCATTTCCAGAAGCAAATCCAATTCTCTTACCCTCTCAATCTTACTGGACAGTATACCCTCTCTGACATACAGAGCCACCCCACCTCCAACCCTTTCCCCCCTATCCTTCCGATATAATTTATAACCAGAAATCACCGTATCCCATTGATTTTCCTCATCCCACCAAGTTTCTGAAATACCCACAATGTCTATTTCCCCCCCCCAACACCAAGCATTCCAACTCCCCGATTTTACCTCGGAGACTTCTAGCATTTGTGTATAAACACTTATAGTTTCCCAGGTTTGTTAAGCCCACAGCCTTCCTCTTGCTGCCTCGAGACTTTGCCAGGCAGTTCCTATCATTAGCCACAGTCTCAGTGGACAATTGTAATCCATTTCCTTGTACAAAAGTAATAGCTACCCCTTCATCTCTTTGAGATGAGCCATCCTGAACCAGAGACTTTTCATCTCCTGTCGGCTTTCCCCCATTATTCAGTTTAAAAACTGCTCTGCCACCTTTTTGATTTTGAGTGCCAGCAGCCTGGTTCCTTCTCGGGACAAGTGGAGACCGTCCCTTTTGTACAGCTCCCTCTTGTCCCAAAAAGCATCCCAGTGCCTAACAAACTTGAACCCTTCCCCCCTACACCACCATCTCATCCATGCATTGAGACTCCTGATCTGTGCCTGTCTCTCCGGCCCTGCGCGTGGAACAGGTAGCACTTCTGAGAAGGCTACCTTGGAGGTCCTGGCCTTGAGCTTCCTGCCCAGCAATCTAAATTTCTCCTCCAGGACCTCACGACTGCATTTCCCCACATCATTGGTGCTGACGTGCACCACGACCACTGGCTCCTCCCCAGCACTATCTACCAGCCGATCTAAAACACGCGTAATGTCCGCTACCTTCGCACCAGGCAGGCAAGTCACCATACGGTCAGTACGCGGGTTCGCCACCCAGCTGTCTACCTGCCTAAGGATCGAATCACCAACTACCAAGAGCCCCCCTCCCACCCTTCCCAGGGACGGTTCCTTGGTATGAAAGGATACCCGTTCACCAGCTGAAGAAGAGGTCCCTTCTGAGGGCACATTCCCCTTATCCTCAGCATGGTGCCCCTTTTCCCCTTGACCCTCATGCTCCCTGGCAGCAGCCGGGCTGCCAGATCCAGAGTGGGACATATCTAACAAGTCCCCGAGAGTCTTCCCCGTGCACCTAACTGACTGTCCCTGCTTCTCCAGGTCAGCCACCTTGGCTTCAAGGGAGCAAACTCGCTCCCTGAGAACCAGGAGCTCCTTGCACCGAGCACACACCCAAGACTTCTGACCAGTGGTCAGATAGTCATACATGTGACACTCCAAGCAAAACACTGGATAGCCCGCACCCCCTGCTGGCATTCTGGCTTCATAATTGTTTTTAAACAAATACTTTTCTATAACCCCCTTTTAAAACACTTTGTATTTATATGACTCCTGTTGTAGGAGTCTACTTACCTTACCTTACCAAGGAGCCAAGGTCCCTGGCTTTCTGGCTCTTCCTGTGCTTCTTACAGAGCCCCTAGGCTAAGAGCCACAGGCAAAGAGCCTCGCCCTTTGCTCTCGCTCTCACCCTTCGGCTCGTGCCAGAGGCTCGTGCCTCTTGCAAACTTCCTGCCTTAAATAGAATTGTCTCCCAGGAGAGGGTGTGGCCAGCAGCTACTCAAATTCACCCAAGGCACTTAATGACAGTCAAACAATGACCCTTTCACACCCCAACTCCAGCAGGCAGGAGTCTGCTATTCAATTTCACCCAAGCACTTAATTACAGGCAAACAATGACCCTTTCACACCCTAACTCCAGCAGTCAGGAGTCTGTTACAACTCACCCACACACTCCCAAATACAGTCTCTGACACAGTACCTTCTCAGCTAAAGCACCTCAGCTGAAAGTAAATAAATAAAAATACCACTCACCCCTCTGGCAGCTCAAACACCTTGCTCCTTCTCAGAGCTCAGCTGGGTCTGTCTCTGCTTGCTCAAGTTCTTGTGCAATCAATTTTTGGGTTCCATAATATGTATGGAAGAAAGTGCTAGGTGTTCCACAAGATCTTGCAAAAGTGAAAATATCCTAAGTCTGTGTATGTCTCCATTTGTTAATCATAATATTAGAGCTGTCTTCTGTCACAGTCAGCTCCTCCCAATAAATATCGATAAAGGAAATAAGTGCTTTTTGAAATATGAAAGTAGCAGATAAATAATTTAATATGACTTCAAATACTATCACACAACTGCCCCCTGAATGAGGGAATTTACTTATATGAGGGTTGGGATCATAGCCATACAACTGGTTCATTTTTTCCTCCAGACTGACCTCCACTACAACTACAGCACAAGAACAACAGGATCAGGCAAAATATGATTTAATTTATATACTATTAGCTACCTATAATGCCCATCTGTGTATAGCCAAATCTGCTGATCAGGGCCATGTGGAGACTAAACAGATTTTTTCAACAAACTTGGGGCACTCCCCACATTTGCAGAAAAATCTGAAAATTTAAAAAACCCAAGAGGGGTGGTAAATCCCCCCAAAAGTAAAACAGCATTATCTGCACAAGTGTAGAGAACTTACTTATCTCTGGTGGTCAACAGCAATGGTGTGGGGGAACCGCACTGGGTCCAGTGGCAGTGGCTGCACAGCCCAGGTCTCCACGCTGGGTCTGGTGTCAGCGTTGGTTGAAGAGCTCTGGTGTCAGCGTTGGCGCTGCACTGAGCCTCGTAGTGGCATCTATGCACCACTGGGTGCTGTGGTGTCAGCTGCACAGCCCAGGGCTCTGTGCTGGGTCCAGTGGCAGCTGTGCAGCCCGGGATCTGTGCTGGGCCTGGCAGCAGCTACATTCAGCATGCCACTGCTTTCTGATGCAACTCAGGAGCCACACTTGACATGCTGCTGCCCGTGAGCAGCCAGCGAGACGTGCTGGGCCCACCAGTGGTGGAGATGCAAACCTGGAGTTGTGCTGAGTGCAGGTCTGGCAAGAATGATGAGGGAAGGGAATCCCTCTGTGGGTATCGCAGCCCTGCATTTGTCAATATATCTAATTCTCAGCATGGCTAAATCTGTGGATAGTTAAATCCAGGTACTGGAGCCATGAACAGACAAGACAGATCTTTCTATAGATGTGAAAAACTGCCCAAAGATTGGCAATCCCCCTTGAAATCTTAAAAAAATTGAAGGAAAGTTGAAGACGGTGGGGCAGAGAAAGGTAGGGTTGATGCTGGGTGGCAAGGAGGGAAGGAAGCAGGAAAAGGAAGCAGGAAAAAGCTATGGTGGCTTTCAGGAAAGGGAAATAGTGGGGGGGGGAATGAGATGCCTCCATAAGTCTTTGCTTTTCCGTAGGCTGCCTTTCTCTATCCCCTTTCCTGTTCTCCATCCCTGCCATTGTGTCCATCCTAAGAACCTCCTACCGCTTGTCTGCAAACACCATCCCACAGTACCCTGCTGTTGCATCCCTCCTTCTATCTCTTTCCAGGCACTCTTGCACCCAGCAACTTTCCCTCATTCCAATATTTGGCAACCACTGTAGCCCACTGGATTCAGTTTCTAGCCCCCAGATATTTCTAGCCCCCGTCACCTCTCTCTCTCGCACAAACATATCTTGACAGCTCCTTTACTATTCCTTATTATGGGTTGTTTCCTTTTGAAATCCTTGGAAAGAAAGACATGTAAAATAGCATTGTACAGCAAGGCCTGACTCATTTGGAGAATACATACACAGCCCTAAAATGATTGCTAGAACTGTGCAACTGTAGGGACAGCTACACATGTATCAGGTATGGGGCAACAGACAAGAGGAAAGTTAGAATATAGTGATCCCAACAAATCCAGTCTTAATCAATAATTCCCCTGCTACAGAGCACTCATCCTACCCTGATCTTGGGCGACAGGTCAGAAAAATGTTGCCTGTTCATCCCATAAACTTCATGGCCTCTTCTCAGAGGCCCAGTGGTTCCCTGGAGTCATTGCCATAGGCCATCTATGTTAAGGAGTATTTTGAATGTTTCAAGGAGGATGCCTTCAGGATCAAAGATCCCTTTTTGACACTTCTTTTTTTCATTTTCTCAATACTAAACAGCAAACTCTTACAACAGTGTAAGAGTGTTAAACATGACATGTTGACAACAACCAATCAGTAAACATGTTTGCCTTTGTACCTCACTTAATTTCTAAATACTGGCAACACCTTTTAAACATATAGCATAATCACTGTGCCACATAACAGTCATTTATCTAAAAAGAAGTATTAAGAGTGTGAATAAAGGGTGTCACCTTTGGTGTTACACATATTGGAAGCCTTACAAGGGATTGTATAGAAGGAAAAATGCAGGAAACCATACACATTTAAAGTCTAGTGATGGCAAGCTATATACCTTGAAACAAAAGTAGGTCACTAGCTTTTCCCTTTGAGGCTTCCTGTATTGTTTGTTCAGTAATTATAAGGTGCAGCAGCGCCTTCAGGCTGGACATAAAGATTATACCTATTTAATTGGTCTGCACAGTGCCTGTTTTCTCACTATGTGCACCAGCTTCTGGTGTGTACTGAGTCTGTATTTAATCCTGGAGCTTGCCAACCAAATCACCTCTGCTTGCCACCCATGAGTTTAAACCCAGGCTTGCAATGGAGTAGAACATCACAAGTGTGATAGTATTATTGAACTCTAAAACTCTGAAAATGTTAAAGACTAGTTACAGGGCAATAGAAGAGTATAAAAAATGTCTAGTATTTGAAAATAGTTGCATGGAAATTAGTGTTTCAAAAATGCTCAGGAATGGCTGTTGTTTATGAATAGATGAATGCATGAAAACCATTTTGGTCACATCTGAGATCTATATATCCTCATACTAGAAGGTATAGTGGAGAACTGTTATCAGGTTCTCCCATCATTATTTTAACACAACTTTCAAAGCAACTGCATGGGGAAGAGGGATGAACTGCATCTAGTCTGAATAGTGGCTCTTGGAAAGAGGGTGTTTAATTCCTTCTCCATGTACCATTTCCCCAGTGCAGTTCTAAGCAGAGTTACATTCTTTGAAGTTCATTGAAGTCAATGGGCTAAGAAGGAATTAATGGTGTTTAGGATTGCACAGGAAGTCATCCCCAGAAGCTGCTATTTGCTCTCAATGCTTGTTTTGCTTTGGAAAGAAGATTTGTTTTAAATGGCTTTTAAAAAGTCTACTCAAAATATCGAGATTTTAATTGAGTAGATTTGATGTTTGATGGATGTTTGCTTTGGAACTTTTTAAATGTATGACCACACTTGGCAAGTTGATCTGTCCAGAAATGGATTGGATACTAGATTTTGTCATCTTCAAGGCATATACTGTATTTTTCGCTCCATAAGATGCACCTGACCATAAGACGCACTGGGAGGGAAGGGGCGGGAGTTAGAACGCCCGCCCCTTCCCTGGCTTTCCTGGGCTGGGAGGGAAGAGGCGGGAGTTAGAACGTCGACCCCTTCCCTGGCTTTCCTGGGCGCGCTGCTGCTGCTGCACGCTCAGGAAAGCCGGCGCTGGGGCTGGGAGGGAACGGGTGGGAGTTAGAGTACCCACCCCTTCCCTGGCTTTCCTGGGCGCGCCGCAGCTGCGGAGTGCCCAGGAAAGACGGTGCTCCCCCCCCCCAAGGTGCACTCTTTTTTGCAGTATTCACTCCATAAGATGCACACACTTTCCCCCCCAGGTTTTTTTTTGGGAAAAAGTGCATCTTATGGAGCGAAAAATATGGTAATTATTCTTAGAATGAAATGATTCAATTCTGTTAAGGGTATTAAGTTGGTTGCATTATTTATAGAAAATAAAATTGTGTTATATGTTTATAACTGTAGACTCAAGATGTGACAAATTAACTCCAGAGGTGGCTGTATATTGCTTTCCTTTTGCCTCTAGAGGCTTTTTGACTCATCTTATCGCAATTTTTAAAATTTTGAGAACTATGTACCTGTAAATAATATGATGACCTAAACAGGCAAGAAACACACAAGTTCATATAGAATTATATAGAACTAGGAATAAGGCCCGTTGTGGAAGTAAATACAACGGGCTCTAGAAAGAGGCTCTGGGAGAATGCTCCGGCTTTGGGCACTCAGTGACAATTTGCTGTGGCAATCTCAGCAGGGTATAATGACAGAGTCCACCAATTTCTCCAGAGGAACTGATCTTTGCTACCTGAAGAGCAGTAGTAATTTTGAGTGATCTCCAGCCCACCCCCAAGATTGGTAACAGTGGTTCCCCAGGAGGGAGTGGCTGGTTTGGAGGGTGGAGTCTATGGCATTGTACTTGTCTGAGGTCCCACCCCTCCTCAACACTCACCCTCTCCAGGTTCGACCCCTCAAATCTCCAGTGGGAGATCTCCAAGTCTCACCTGGAGATTGGCAACCCTAAGGGAAAGTCAGCTGCACAGCGGGGAGTTGAAGAAAATGGTTTGATGGTCGCTGGCCCACCTCGTTAGCCAGCCAGCCATGCTGAAGCTAAGCAGGAGAGAGAGCCTTTTCCCATTTATTCTGACAGGAAAGTGGCCATTGGGGAGGGGGTTAGGGGTGGGGGAGGGGGTTATGCTGAAAGTCCTTTGTTTTTTTACTCACAGAACCAAGCTTGGTTGCCTACCAACAGCCACTGAGGGGCAGTCTCTCACAGGAGTCAAGAGAACTGTCTTCCTCAGGAGAGAATGCTGTCTGCCAGGGGGAGTGGGTGGGGAAGAGGAGCAGACCCAACACCCGGCCAATGGCATGCAAGTACTCTTGAGTGGCGGCTGATGGTCCAAGGGCTGAGGGAGGGCATTTTACAGCCAATGGGAGCACATGGAATCTTACGAAACCAAAAGATAATTATCATAAGGAGAGATGGGCTTCTCTCTAGCAGGTACAAGAATTCTGTACAAAGTCTGTCAAGATACAATGTAATTGCTCAAAAACTGGCATGCTGTGAGGAACGCACCTATCAGTACTATCAGCCCCTGGTAGAATCATCATGTATCTAGAGTTCTCATGATACAACACTGGCACAAATAGAGGCTAAGGGCAGTTTTGTAAGCAGAAATGAAAATTAATCCTCTTGATCCTAAAATGGAATAAATCTATGGGTACATAGCTTATGAAAATGTAAAAGGAATATTTGAACAAACAAATAGGCCTTGTTCCTTCAAGATAGCTACCTAGTAGAGAAAATTGTAATATCAATAGGCTACTTCTTTTGTCAATGCAACGTTCTGTGCTTCTAAAGTTTTGAAGCACATTGGAAGCAAAGTACAAGTAAGGCAAATGGTGAAGGTAATAAATACCTTTATAAAAATTGAACATTGTAGCATTTTATGAAAACTTGAGCATACATATATTCTAATGTTTATTTAGCGGTTGGAGATCCTGTCTTCACTTGACTGATCCCATCCTTGTAGAACTCTGGCAGTGTGTGGGGCAGTGTACTGTGTATAGTGTTAAAAAACTAAGAAGCACTTTAAAACCCATCAAGTGTTACAGCTGGGGTGCCAACCTCCAGGTGGGGGTCTGGAGTTCTCCTGGAATTACAGGTAAATGATAAGTCTGGAGTTCTCCTGGAATTACAGTTGATCTCCCGACTAAGAGATCACTTCCCGTGGAAAAAATGGTAGTGGTGGATTTTGTAGCATCACATCCCCACTGAGTTCCCTCATG
Organism: Gekko gecko; assembly: GCA_029375565.1. Taxonomy (NCBI): domain Eukaryota; kingdom Metazoa; phylum Chordata; class Lepidosauria; order Squamata; family Gekkonidae; genus Gekko; species Gekko gecko. Next base: position 63,588,606 of record JAPDNY010000004.1, on the reverse strand, counting down.
TCCCTAAATGCTACTTTTCCCAGGCAGTGCCCCCACATTTCCAGGAATTTCTCAAACTGGAGTTGGCAACCCTAGAGCATACCATGTGACCTGCACTTCTACATTTTATGGATATTAGATGCTTTTCTTTCCACTGTCAAAACCAAACAAGATTTCAAGTATGATCCCAGCCTGAAGCTGCTGAACCAGAATTCATGTGCAGATTTGACACTATTAGATTCAGATTGAATAGGACCTGGGAGTGGGTACTTCATTAGAGAAAATGAAGTCCATCTGTAGAAGTATAAGTACACTGTTTGTGTTATTTTCTATTTTAACACCATTTAAGCTGAACCTTGTTTTCATCTGTTCTTTGTACAGTAATATAATACACACCTGGGCCTGCTAGATCTTATGGTTTCACTTTGTAATAGCATCCCTCTTCTAGCAATAAATGTGTTAGTCCTAGAAAAGTCTGGTTGCATTCAGATGCTATGAGAAACAGGGTTTGTCTGGTAGTCACAAATACAGCCTGCTGTCACGCTTATAGTTTACAACAGCAGTTTGTATGGGGAAAATAAACATTATCCAATCAGATATTTGGTCTGGGACATCACAGCAAATTGGAGTTTGATTCAGATTTTACAAAATTGGATGTCTCCAAGTGCACAGGGAGAAGCTAATGAAAATTAGCATAGTGTTGTCACCTTCAGCTTTGGGAAGAATGAGCATAGTGTTGTCACCTTCAGATTCGGGGACAATGCTTCAGAGGGCACAGTTTGGGGGAGGAGGGAACTCCATGGAGATATAATACCATAGATACCTAACTTCAAAGTTGCCATTTCCTCCAAAAGAACTGATCGGTTGTAATTCTTGGAGAACTTCAAGACTTATCTTGAAGTTGGTAACCCTAGAGGAGCAAGGGGAATCACATCAGCATAGGACACTGCAGACTATAAATGTTCTGAGGTCTCAATACAGCCCATTTGTTCTAGAGGGGTGGGGTGGTGGTTTTGAGGGGATGTCAGCAGAAATTAGAAGGTTGAGACATATCTTTTTACAGAAAGGTGGCAAAAGGCCAAGCAATACAAGCAACTGCTATACACAGTATTTCATGAAAGCATGATGCATTTGGTAGAATGAAGGAATCTAGTCTGTCTGTGGCTACAAGTTTCTATTGATTTTCCACTGCCACCAGAATCATCTTATTTTTATTGTGATTAATAGTAGGCTGTGGTTGATTTATGGTAGCTGCTGGACAAGGGAAGCCTACTGCTTAAGCCCTGTTTCAGCATTTCTTGATTTAGATTTATATCCCGAACACAATACAAATCCAATTACATTAATTGCCATTACAAGACTGTGCCATTATTAATAAATATGAATTTTTATAGAAACAACATCAACATCTTCAATAACAGCTGGCATGAAAAAACATACTAGCATAATGAAATAAAGAAACTGTAGCAAAGTGAGAATAAAAAACAACGTAAGTAAAAGTGAAAATAAAATCTTTGGGTTGACAGAGCAGTCTATTCCCTTTGATATCAGCATGATAGCAGATGTATTTTTATATAGTGTTAAGGGGCTGACAATTGCCTGCAGTGAAAAGAACTTCTAGTTTGTCACACCATGCATAGCCAGGTGGCATTCTAGCAGCACTGACTCAAGCACACTTTCTGATCTCTAATCATTTTCTGTGAACTACTGTGGCATATCAAGTGAGCCATGCCATCCTTTTTCAACTATATCAGCATGCATTCTTCAATCAACAAATTGTACTTTGGCACAAGCAGAAGGTTTTGAATGGACTTCTGCCACCCTCACAGTCCCAGGCTAAATGGTTATGAACATATGCAGAAAGTGCATTTTAAGGGTCTTTTGATGGCACAGTTAATTGTAGTAAAAGTGCAATTGATGGAAAGTGAGATACAGATTGGACAGACAGTGCAACAGATGTAGAAGGTCATTCAACATGGTCTACTCATTACTTCAAATTACTACCCTTGAGGAGAAACTCTGGTGTATGCCAGGATGAAGCTCTTTTGCTGACATCTCATCTTTCAGTGTCATCCCAGAGGCCAGCTTTGTCATCTTGCTGTTAACATAGCCCAATTAAAACTGGTTGCCTAAATTTACAAGATATCTATAGCCATTTTAAATAGGGGTTAGCTAGCCAAATTGTACTAGCACTAGGTGAGAGCATATTAAAAGGAGATTTGGCTGCCAAAAGGTTTCTATGGTTTCTTTGCATGGATCCAGATCAACTTTTCTGTCTGCTTAAAAAAAGTTTAAATATATCTTAAGAATATGGATTGTTAGGCTTACATACTGTTAACAAGAGAGGTTCTTTTAAAGCTTTCATGTCTACCAGTTTTACAATATTAAAATTTCCAGTTATTTAAAAAAAACTCTTTATATTCTTCATTTCTGTTGTAGGGTAAAGATCTTATACAAATCAGAAGCTCTGGTTTAGACAGAAATGTAGTGATTTGATCAAGGTCATACAAGACACCAGTAACAAAATATTCAAGGAACCAGTTCTGAAACCATGTACTTCCAGGATATTCCTCATTTCTATGGTTCTGAAACTGAACATCAGAACTCTCTAAAGGGATGCATGTGCATGCACTCATTTCCACATACATACATACAAATCTGACTTTCTGCTGTCATTCAATGACTGTCATGATGTGTTGGAATGATACTTATCTAACAGTAACTGATCAAAGTGAGTTGGCTGGTTCTCTGAGATGAAGTGATAACTGATTTCTACAAATCTGATGTAGTATAGAAGCTACTTAGGTACTTCACATTATGACTCACACATAAACGACCCCCAACTGCATTGCTCACAGTGTCAGTATGTCCTCATACACCAATAATGCCACCATAAGCAGAGTTACACCCTTGAGAGTGGTTTGATGTAGTGGTTAAGAGTGTGGACTCTAATCTGGGAGAACTGGGTTTGATTTCCCACTCCTCCACATGTAGCTGCTGCTGGAGTGACCTGGGGCCAGTAACAAGTACTTTCAGAGCTGTTCTCTCAAGAACAGTTCTTGAAAGAGTCCTCTCAGCCCCACCTACCTCACAGGGTGTCTGTTGTGGGGAGGGGAAGGGAAAGGAGATTATAAGCCACTCGGAGACTCAGAGTGAACAGATTTTTTTTAAAAAAATACCACCTCTGCCTGGAAGATTTATTTATAGATCTCAATGTAAACAAAGAAAAAAATTACAAAAGTCATATATGATGGCACTACTAACCCTGTTTAACATGGAAGTTTATTAAGTTCAATAGGGGATGTTGCTCTGTTATTACTGTTACTTTGTTGTACACCTACCACAGGTGCAGATGCTTTAGGAGGGAGGATGTTCTGTAAAATAAGCTCCAGGGATAATTTGTTCCATAAACCTCTGGTCTGAAATGAATGAAGCTGGAGTTGTAGTTAAATAAAGAAACAAGAACAGATTAGCACTAGAATTGAATGGCAATTAATGATATGTATTCTGTACTCCACTTCCACCAGCATGCAATCCAATTGAAGGCTTTTTTTTTTTTAAAGTTGCAATACACACCACTGATTCGAAATAGCTATTTCTGCTTGTTCAAAAGAAAGCATGAGTACTAGAATGTCAGTCTATATTTTTAATGCTTTAATTTTAATTTTCAAAATTTAATAATGCATTTAAACAATGGTATTTTCAAGTGGGAAATTAGTGTTCATGATTGAGAAAATATGGGCAAATGCCAGTGGTGCAAGAAAGAGAAAATTTATTGGATAATAATAGGTTTTTTATGTTATTTATTTATAATTTCAGTTTATATACTACCCTTCTCTGAGTTCACAGTTAACAACGTTATACTGTACAATTTAAAACCCAATGAATTAAAATAGCTAAAAACAACATCTGATGGCACCAAAATAAGTTTACAATTTGCATCACTGTCTTGCAATAAGCGAGAGAAAGCAGGGTAGGGGCGGGGAAAGGAGTGCCAGATATGATGGTACCCATTGCTGGTGGAACCAGCCTGGTGGAACATCTCTACCTTGCACACCCTGCGGACCTGCACAAGGTCCCACAGGGTGCAGATGTCATTTGACAGAGAGTTCCACCAGGTAGGAGTGGAACTGGTATGAAATGGAACATCTCTGTCAAGGACAGCTGGACATCTTTAGGGCTAAGGATCACCAGTAAGTTGCTCTCAGCAGAGCGTAAAGCTCTTCAGGGGACACAACAGAGGAGGCAGTCCTGAAGATACATGGGTCCCAGACCACTCAGGGCCTTAAAGGTCAATACCAAAACCTTGAACCTGACCCAATACTCCACCGGGACCCAGTGCAGCTGGCACAGCATAGGTTGAATACATGCTGTCCATGGATTCCTGTCAGGACCTGCACCACAGCATTCTGGACCAGTTGGAGTTTCTGGACACTCAAGGGCAGGCCAGCATACAGTGAGCTACAGTAATCAAATCTGAAGGTGACCATTGCATGGGTACTGTGGCCAGGTCAGGGCAAGATAGGAAAGGGGCCAGTTGCCTCAACTGGCACAGCTGGTAAAACACCATCTTGACAACACTCATGATCTGGATCTCCATAGATAAGGAGGTATCCAAGAGCATGCCCAAACTCTTGATGACTTGCACCAGTATTAGAACCGCACCATCAAGAACGAGGAGCTTGGATCCCAGTCCTGAATCCCCACACATCCAGCCACGGAACCTCCTTCTTAGTTGGATTCAGTTTTAGCCGGTTCTTCCTCAACCATCCCACCATGGCCTCCAACCTGTCAGGCAGATTTTGTGGGGCACTAGCCTGAGAGTTCCTATCTATACCTTGTGGCTAATAGCCACTGATGGACTTCTGCTCCATATGCTTATCTAATTCCCGCTTGAAGATGTCTATGCTTGTAGCCACCACCACCTCCTGTGGCAGTGAACTCTATGTGTTAATCACTCTTTGGGTGAAGAAGTACTTCATTTATCTGTTCTAACCCGACTGCTCAGCAATTTCATGGAGTGCCCACGAGTTCTTGTATTGTGAGAAAGGGAGAAAAGTACTTCTTTCTCTACCTGCTCTTTCACATGCATAATCTTATAAACCTCAATCATGTCATCCCTCAGCCGTCATTTCTCCAAGCTAAAGAGCCCCAAGCGTTTTAACCTTTCTTCATAGGGAAGGTGTTCCAACTCCTTTATCATTCTAGTTGCCCTTTTCTGCACTTTTTCCAATGCTATAATATCCTTTTTGAGGTGTGGTGACCAGAACTGTACATAGTACTCCAAATGAGGTCGAACCATTGATTTATACAGGGGCATGATGATACTGGCTGATTTGTTTTCAATTCCCTTCCTAATAATTCCCAGCATAGCGTTGGCCTTTCTTATTGCAGTTGCACATTGTCTAGACATTTTCATTGAGTTATCTACTACGACTCCCAACATCTCTGTCTTGATCAGTCTCTGCTAGTTCGAACCCCATCAATTTGTATTTATATTTAGGATTTTTGTGCATCACTTTTCACTTGGCCACACTGAACCCCATTTGCCATGTTGACACCCACTTGCCCATCTTTGACAGATCCCTTTGGAGTGCCTCACAATCCTCCCCGGTTCTCACCATTCTGAACAACTTGGTGTCATCTGCAAACTTAGCCACTTCACTGCTTACTCCCAACTTCAGATCATTAATAAACAAGTTAAAAAGCATCGGACCGAGTACTGATCCCTGTGGTACCCCACTGCTTACCACCCTTCACTGAGAAAATTTTCCATTTATACTCACTCTCTGTTTCCTATTAATTAGCCAGTTTTTGATCCACAAGAGGACTTGTCCTTTTATCCCATGACTATTGAGCTTACTTAGAAGCCTTTGATGAGGAACTTTATCAAAAGCTTTCTGGAAGTCAAGGCAAACAACATCTATTGGGTCCCCCTTGTCCACATGTTTGTTCACTCCCTCAAAGAACACTAACAGGTTAGTGAGACAAGATCTTCCCTTACAGAACCCATGCTGAGTCTGCCTCAATAGTTTTTGTTCAGCAATGTGCCTACTAATTCTTTTCTTAATAACAGTTTCCACCAACTTACCCGGTATTGATGTCAGACTAACTGGCCTGTAATTTCCCGGATCTCCTCTGAAACCCTTTTCAAAGATGGGAGTGACATTACTTACCTTCCATTCCTCAGGAATGGAGACAGATTTTAATGAAAGATTACTGTATTTTTCGCTCCATAAGATGCACTTTCCCCCCAAAAAAAGTGGGGGGAAAGTGTGTGCGTCTTATGTAGCAAATACTTCAAAAAAGAGTGCACATTGGGGGGGGGGTGGAGCGCCGGCTTTCCTGGGTGCTCTGCAGCTGCGGCGCGCCTAGGAAAGCCAGGGAACTCCTGCCCCTTCCCTCCCAGCCCCAGTGCCGGCTTTCCTGAGCATGCCACAGTTGCAGCGTGCCCAGAAAAGCCAGGGAAGGGGCGGGCATTCTAACTCCCGCCTCTTCCCTCCCAGTGCATCTTATGGTCAGGTGCGTCTTATGGAGCGAAAAATACGGTACATATTTTTGTCAGGAGATCCACAAGTTCACATTTGAGTTCCTTCAGAACTCTTGGATGTATGCCATCTGGGCCTGGTGATTTATCAGTTTTTAAGTTGTCTGTCAGTCGTAGGACCTACTCTCTCATCATCTCAATCTGACTCAGGTCTTTCAACACCCCTCCCGAAATCAGCAGTACTGGAGTGGGCAAGCACTTCTCATCTTCCACAGTGGAGACAGAGGCAAAAAATGCATTCAGCTTCTCAGCCATTTCTGTATCTTCCTTCAGTACTCCTTTTACCCCTTGGTCATCCAAGGGCCCCAGTGCCTCCCTGGCTGGTTTCCTGCTTCTAATGTATTTGAAGAAAGTTTTATTGCTGGTCTTTATGTTTTTTGCTATATGCTCCTCATATTCCCTTTTTGCCTGCCTGATCACAGAGAGGGTATATAGTCCAGTAAGACTGAGAGGGTAAGTGAATTGGATTCGCTTCTGGAATGCTATGGGTTAAAGATTAATTAAAGATAGCAGCTATATGAAATGACTGTGTGGAGCAGCCGGATTTTATCTGCCAAAAAGCTTGTAAATGCCTCACAGCTAATAGTCAAATTACTAGCATTTTGTGTTCTCTCAGTAAGAGAGTTTAAGGCCTGAATCACACTAAACAATTGTGCTGGGCAAGAGCTAGTGAATACCATGGAGCCTGAATAGAATTCTCTTTTCACAGCCATCTCATAGGATTTCATAAATATTCTATAAGATGCTCTTATAGCTTCTTCATGAGCATGCTGCCAAACCTGCTCTTGTCTTCCACTTCATCCCCTTAAGATCCATAGTAGATCAGGGGATGACTTTGAGCGGGGGCAAAAAGGATGTTGGGGAGAGACTGTCAATGGCTTCAGAGAGACAGGAGTTCCAGCCCTCTATCAGTGCACCTAAGGAGTCACCAGGGGGCATTGGATCCCAGAGCATTCTGGCACCCAATTGGGCAAGCATAAATCAGCTTACTGCGTAGACTGGTGGGTACGGCCTTCAGAACTATGTGATCTGACTATGGCACTTCCCTTTTAGCAATCAGTTCCAACCAGTGTTCCCTCTAAACTGAGTTAGTGTGAGCTAGCTCACAGTTTTTTAGCCTCCGGCTCATACATTTTTGTCTTAGCTCAGGAAAGATGGCTCCAGAGCAAACTAATTTATGCAGTAGCCAAATCGCTTGCTCACAACTTTAATGCCAGTAGCTCACAAAGTACTTAGAGGGAGCATTGGAACTTCATTCCCATGCCAAAGATCAGATTCAGGGTGTGGCCTACTTGATGTGTGGGACCTGATACAATCTGGGAGAGTCCTAGTGCTGCCATGGAGGACACCAGGTCTGATGCCTGTGAGGAGGCATCAGCATCAGCATGGACATTGAAGTCCCCCAGAACTACCAGTCTTGAGAACTCCAAGGCTCAACCAACTATCATCTTCAGCAGCCTCAGTAGGCTGTCAGCTGGTGTGCTAGGCAGTTGGTACACCAGATATACAACCAAGCTCCCTTCAATCTCCCTTCAGCATCCCACACCAGGCCAACACAATCAATCTCAGTGATCTTTGGGATGGAGAGTGGCCTGAAGGAGAAACCCTCCTAAATATCACTACTCCTCCCCTCACCCCTTTGTTCGAGACTGGTGGAGGACTGAGAAACCTGACAGGGTCAGTTCTTTCAAGGCGATTTCCCACACCCAGGTCTCAGTCATGCAAGCTACATGCACATTTTGTGCTGCAAAACAGTTCTGCTGTATTGTGATCTTATTATTAATGGACCTGTAAATATTCTAATTACTATAAAAAGAAAGATTTTTGTATTCCAAACCCTAGGTGTTCTCTTTCTTTCTTACACCATTGGCCTTCTTGCACCACAGAACCAAAATATTCTGAAAGTCTAACTTCCTTTTCTATATATGGTTACCATCATACCTGTATTGGTACTCTTTAAGTGGTAAGAATTGTGTAGGAAGAAGGTGGCATGTAGCCACATGGAACACATGGCATCTTAAAAGGGATATTGCTGATTACACATTGAGTAAATGGATAGAAAGAACTGCCCCCCCCTCCCATTATACTAGAATTCAGGATTGTGCAATGAAATTCATATGCAATAGATACAGGATATACAAAAGAAAGTATTTCTTTACACTGTGAGTAATTAAATTGTGGGATTCACAACCAATGAACCTAGTTATGGCACCTAGCACATACGGCTTTAAAAGACAGATTCAGGGAGGAGAGTTACCACAGTGGGTTTACAGCCATGGTGGCTGAAGAAACTATCCACATTTGGAGGCAGTGAACCTCTGAATACTAGAACAAAATTGTTAAGTATGAGACTCAACAACGTAGTAAGCTTAACAAGTGATTTCAGCTTTATTAACGACAAACACCAACTCAGGAACACACAACACAAACAGTGGAGCACAGCTCCTTTTTAAACTCTCCTGGGCTGTCAAAGCCACACCCATAACAAGTTAAAGACCAATGGCATTGCAGGGATAAAGACCAATCAGGACTGTTCCCTCTTTGCAATATTATCACACAGTGATTGGCTATTTACACTGGTTTCGCAGAAACCGATCAATAGGAATGCGACAGCTTAGAATCCAGATTCAGAATCAAGCTGAACATGGAAAAGGCTTGATTCACAGTTCAATACATAACAAAGATCTTCAGGCCCTAGCTTCAGTGATGGGGTGATTCCTCCTCTCCTGCAAGTATTGTGGGTCCCCACTTGTATAGGTGAATCTAAAATTGTGGTAAACAGTTCAGGTCATGAGCCAGCTCCCTAGGTGTCCTTGTGCAAATCACGTCTTCCTGCTGAATCTATCATGGATAAAAACATTATTTTGGCTTGTGATTCTTTTAAAAACTTGACCAAAACCACCAACTCGGCTGTGAAAAGAGGAGGTCAGATCCTTTGAAACTCTCATGGATTCCTAACTATGATCCATGTTTGACTTGTTGTTATGTGTTGTTATTGTGTTGTTGTTGTTATATGTTTCTTGTCATTTTTCTTTTCTTTCTTTCTGAAAATAATAAAATTCCCCGGTCAAATGGGTTCTTGTTTTAAAAAGAAACTCTCATGGATTCCTGTACATAATGGTGTACTTCACACTACTACCTTGCCCACAATCTCTGCTAAAAACGTGATGTGGGATAAAGGATTTTTGCAAAATGTTGTTTAGTTGATTGAATACGCTGAGATGCAGAAAATCTCCTTGGGATGTTACTGATAGTTCCAGAATAGAGTCAATTAACTTTTCCGTTTGAAAAAGGACATATTGGAAAACTCTAACAAAGAAAAACAATGTATTGACTCAGCACTAAGCCAGGCCAGCTGATGCATCCTGCCTACTGTTTCAAAAAGATAAGTAAACGATTTCAAACATTATTCTAGCCAAACAATGAAAACCAGCCCTTAAACTTGACATTTTCAATGTGATGAATCCTAAATGAAATCATGTGAAATGTCAAAACGAAGGGGGTAAAAATCAATACCTGTAGATAAAGCTATGCGAGGTCAGTCATCTTGTGCTGCAAGTGACAGCCCCATGTCTTTTTAATGGAAGTAGTTTTTAAATGCACAATGCACAAAAGGTGCTTCAAAAATAATTTTTGAGACTGACCAGAAGTTATTGACAGAACTTATTTATTTATTAAGCTTTATTTTCGACAAAACTACAGAACTGTCAAGCAAAAGCAAGTTTCAAGGAACTTTAAAGTTTACTTAAAATTAGTTAATAATAAATACCAAATTATCAACAGGGCCCCATCTTAAAACTGGATACTTAAAACCAGAGACTGGGGTCATGGACAAACTAGGCAGATCTTTCTATAAACCTGAGAAAAGCCATATGTTTGCAGAAAAAGCTGAAATAGGGAAAAATAGTACATGAAATATGATTTTCGGCAAGGTGGGATATAAATGGAAAATAATAATAAATAAATAAAGGGTTAAAAACTTAAGGGGGGCATCTAATTTTCCCCTTTCCCCACAATTTCCTCTTCCTTTTCTCTGGCAGCCCTCATAGGCTTTCCCATTCCCTGCTTCCTTCTCTCCTTTCCAATCACCAGCCAATCTGCCTTATCTACCTCTATCTTCAGTTTTCCCTCCTTCCCTTCCCCTGACAACCTCTCCTCAGGAAAACTCTGTCCAAATTGTGTACTGCTGGCTGAACCAGTCCCAGTTGTGTGGTGGGGAACCTGCAGTATTCTCCTTTTCATCTGAGTCAGAAAATGTTATTGATGTTCTGACATATTATCTAGAGGTTGTAATGGATTAGATGGAGCAAGTAAACTGAAGTATGAGGTGCTACTGGTCAATCGTAATGCTGGTCCAGGTTTAAGGAGATGATGTTGCACTCCCTTTGAAGGGGCAAGTATATAGCCTAGGGGTGCTATTAGACCTGGGCCTAGGGATGTGTAACAGGGAAGCCCATTAATATAGCATTGAAGAATCCCCATCCCAGACCTAAGTCATAACTTGGCTAAGGAATTAAAAATAGTTATAGCTGAAGAAAAAAAGGAAGATTTATAACTGCAAAGAAGCCTACATTTTGTAAAGGTGATTTGCTTAGTTGTGGTTAAGAACTGACAGAACAAATTGCTGAAAGATCTCTAGTAAGTATCCGAAAGCAAGGGAAAGAGAAATTAAGAAATCTGTGGCTAACTGGCCAAGATATTTATGGGGGGGGCGCGTCTTTTGAATGAATATTTGGAAAATTCAGGGATGGTTTACACAAAGTGATAATTCAGATTAAAAATCTGCTGCTTGGAGGAACATGCAAACATAGTCTATAGGAAAATGGAATAGGAGTGGTCAGGAATTGCTAAAATCTTAAACCCATGCTTCACATGTACCTGTAGCTAGATTATTGATAGGATTATTGATAGAAGAAGAAGAAGAAGAAGAGATTGGATTTATACCCCGTCCTTCATTACCCAAAGGAGTCTCAGAGCGGTTTACAAACTCTTTCCCTTCCCCTCCCCACAACAGACACCCTGTGAGGTAGGTGGGGCTGAGAGAACTCTGACAGAGACTGCTCTTTTTCAAGGACAGCTGTGCCAGAGCTTGTGACTGACCCAAGGTCACATCAGCAGGTGCAAGTGGAGGAGTGGGGAATCAAACCTGGTTCTTCCAGATTACAGTCCACGCACTTAACCACTACACCAAATTGACTAGCTTCATATGTTCAGTATGGCCTGCTCAACAGACTTGAGCTAAATACAACAGATGGGAATCCAGGTGACCTCTGACAAATTTTGCCTGATTTACCAGCTACAATTGCCCAAGCTCTGATCACATCTAGATTGAACTTTTAATGCACTGACTACTGGACTGCCTTAGAAGACCTTCTAAAAGTTTCAGTGAGTTCTGAATGAAGCAGCTGGAAATGAACAATATGTATCTAGATAGTCCCAGTATAGAAGAAATGGATTGCTGTGTATGCAGAGGATATGTATTTTCTCCCTTAAGAGTTAGGCATCCTGTTTAAAATTCATATTACTTTTAGTGTTGTTTATCAGGAAATGATAATGTAAAACAGGCAAACCACACCAGAACCTGTCTTTGTTTGGGGCATTACTTACAGCTGGCACAAAGCCGTCCAGCTCTCAAAATGAAAATTTTCATCCAGCAACTGACACCAACTGGAGCTCAAGCATAGTGTCAAGCCATGCTGGTTTGTGTCAATTCTCTCATTAATGACCAAGCAAACTAGGGCACTTGCAATATGACAGATAGACTATAGTTTTCCTGAGCCTGGTGGGATTTCTATTCAACTGAACGTGGTCAATAAAATTCAAAATGAGGTAACATTTATTATCTTTGAAGAGCTCAGAGTTCAATACTTTCTTTAAAAATATTTCGGCTTTTGCTGAGGCAATTGATTCACAGACATGAATTTCAATATGCCATTAGCAAATAGATATGTGAATACGAATTGATTTCCACAAAACAATTGTAATGCAGGAATTAGGCTCTGGGGTATAAAGCAAATAATAAAAAAAGAAAACTATGAAAACTACACACTGTGGTGACCAGGCATCATTCACTTTTAACCTTTGTAGCATCAGTGTTAAGGTAAATCATAAGAAAAAGGGGAAGGTACTTTTCATGGCAGCTAATGGGGCACTCATTAAAGCCCACAGGAGTCACATAATTTAACCCAGAAAAATGAGGACAGAACCACCTGTTTTTTCAAACATAGTTCTCATAGAGGCCATGTAACAGAAAATGCAAGTTTCTTGCAAAAGCACTGACAATAGTTTCAGCAGCTTCTGGTATTAGTGGAAGGAAGATACCTCTGTAATAGAATAGAATGTGCCCCCCCAACCCTTTAAAGGGATCATTCAGGTCCTTTAATGATGAGACCAAAGTGCTCTTTCTAGTGCTCCAACTACGATCTTAATCATATTTACTGGTTGGTCCCATGCAAGTCTTTCTCGTTTTTTTGGGGGGCAATGTCTTTCAGAGTTAGCAGAGGGTTATTTCTAAGTAGGTGTAACTAAAATATCACACAAAGTTCTGTTTACTGTTATTTGGAGTGGTTTCATTGAAATATCTCATAGCAAATGTGTTTAGAATTGTATTGATTCTTTAATTCAACATTAGAGATTGCCTGCACAGATGCAGTCACTTATTTTGAAAACAAGTTCCCAAAGCCCATGTATTAAATTTTCCCAAAAGAAAGGAAATATTGTTTGTTACTTTTTCTGAGAACACAGACTCTAATCTGGGAGAACTGAGTTTGATTCTCCACTCCTCCACATGCAGCTGCTGGTGTGACCTTGGGTCAGTCACAAGTTCTGTCAGAGCTGTTCTCTCAAGAGCAGTTCTTGAAAGAGCTCTCTCAGGGTGTCTGTTGTGGGGAGGGGAAGGGAAAGGAGATTGTAAACCACTCTGAGACTCCTTCAGGTAGTGAAGGGCGGGGTATAAATCCAATCTTTTCACTTCTTTTGTCATTAATACTTAGAATTTATATAGCATTTAAAGTGTTCAAAGCACTTGTAGTAATCTTTACAAATGCCCTGTAAAGTAGGCCATCTCTGTGTTTCTGAGGCTGATCAAGTGTATTCATGGCAGAGGTGAGATTCAGAACATGGGGTTTGGACTCTTATCCATTGTACTACACCACATATATTTGGGTGTATTTTGGTGATTCACTTTTCTAAAGTAACAATTGTTCATTTCAGCTCATATAAATATGGACTTAAGAATTTTACAGTGGGTTTTGTTGAGAAATATAAAATTACATTCACTGAGGATTTGTATATTTCTTTTAAAATCTGTTAATGGACGGCCATCCATCTTCTGTTCCTGGAAAGCTGTGTGAGGCATTGGAAGCTGTGGCTGGATGCGGCACAGTCGACTGAAGATAAATCCATCGAAAATGGAGGTGCTGTACCTGGGCGGAGGGGGCATGGATGTGGGCACCAGGCTCCCCATACTGGAAGGGGCACCTTTGGTGCCAGCCCAGACAGTGAGGAGACTGGGAGTAACACTGGATGCCTCTTTGTCCATGGAGGCCCAGGTTGCCGCAGTTGCCAGATCTGCATTCTTCCATTTTAGGCAAATCAGGCTACTGAAGCTTTATCTCTCCCCCCAAGACCTAGCTATGGTGATCCATGCAATGGTCACTTCCAGTCTTGATTACTGCAGTTTGCTGTATGCAGGCTTACCCCTGAGGCTGATCTGGAAATTACAGCTGGTACGAAATGCAGTGGTGCACCTGCTGACATCAACACCTGTGCGGGTTCAGGTTCGGCATGTGCTTTGTCAGCTGCACTGGTTGCCAGTTGAGTACTGTATCCGCTTCAAGGTGTTGGTAATAATCTTCAAAGCCTTATACAGCCTGGGACCAACATACCTAAGGGACTGCCTCTCCCCGTATACGCTTCGAAGAGCTTTACGCTGTAATAATCAACATCTCCTGGTGGTCCCTCGCCCAAAGGATATCTGTCTAGCTTCAACCAGGGCCAGGGCCTTCTCTGCCCTGGCCCCCACCTGGTAGAACATGCTGTCCATCAAGATCAGGGCTCTGCGGGATCTTATGTAGTTCTGCAGGGCCTGCAAGATAGAGCTGTTCTGCCAGGCTTTTGGTTCAGGCAGCAGGCGTCCACATATGGCGTCCCTGACGTTGCTGTCTCCCACTTGCCGGCCATCCTTCTATCAGCAACTGGCCATTTCCACCTGTATTAATGGGTCGGAACTTTCACCAGTAGCTATAACTACCGATTTTAAATGTTTATATTGTGCTTTTAAACTTTATTGTAATTGCTGAAAGATGATGTGACCTACCCTGAGCCCACTCGTGGGATGAGCGGGATACAACTATGAAAAATAAATAAATACATAAATAAATAAAAACAATGCAGACAATAAGCTAGTAAAGTTCCATTTTTTGCTGAGATAATTGGTTTTTCTTGTTGAAGAAAATTATCCCCAAACTGTATCTATGAATACATTCACTCAGGTTAGAATAAACAGTTGAATAAAACATTGGATCCTTTCTAAGATTATGCTTTCTAAAGAAAACACACATATAACTGACTATATAGAAACATTGTTTAGAACAGGCAGGACACTATCTCCTTATGACTCAAGGAAATCCAAGATGTACTTTTCATCACTCCATGTTAACAGTCATAAAGTAAAAGTCCTTCCAAGATTTTTCTTTCTACACAGTATCCCCCCCTTTTTTCATGGAACCTCCTCACATAAGATTTAGAGATATGTATCAGGTGGATTTTACACCTTCCATGTTCCTGAGTAAGAGTCAAATTACCACGACACAGGGGGCAAAACTAGATATTACAGTGTCCAAGGATGCTGACTACTATTGTGGAGGAAAACTCTGGCCATTTAAAAATGCCATGGGGACCCAATCCAGCATGGTGGGACCATGTGCTGTTCTGCCCCCTGCTCCTTTTCATGTGCTGACACAGCCCCCTGCCCCATGGGGGGGGGGAGACAAAAGCACCCGGTTCCACCATGCTATGGGCCCAATCAAGCTCAAGCTCTCATAGTATTTAAATGGCCAGAGTTCAGCTTTAAAATAGTGGCACCATCCATGGGATAGACCTGTAGCCACTATAACATCTACATTGGCCCTAATTCTAGTGGAGTAGGCATTAGATCTGCATGTGTTCTTCATACAATAATTATGAAATTAATTTATGCAACTAATAGGAAAAGATAACAAATCCACCATCTAAACACTTATAACAATGTTTACAACAACAAACAAAATCCATTATTTTCTTTTGTCTTGTTCTCCTGCTTTTATTATTGAAGTTTTGCCTTTCTCTGTCTATACTAGTTGCACTTTTATAAGGCAACCAGTATTTTCCTAATGAGGTCATAAGCTGTGTTCCTTGGGGTGGGGTGGAGTAAAGACAGAGGCTCTGGGTTTTCTTAATTGGTGGCAATCTGTATTCCAATCCTGAAGGATATAGGGTAGAACTTTGCCTTCTGCTTTCCACCCAATGCCTGCCCTGCTGTGCCAAATTTACCCTTGCAGTCTGTATTCCCCTGCTTGCCTGCTGCTCTAGAAACCTAGGAAACCTAGAAACCCAGGTCTTACCTGTCTGCTGGTGGGGGCCTCCTGGCTTGGTCCTGGGGTCTTCTTGAATGCGCACAAAGCATGTGCTGGGCACATTGTACAGGAGGCGTTCTAGCATTTGGCTAAAAACTCTATGTTCACCTAAGAGTTTTTAGCCAAATGCTAGAGTGCCTCCCGTGTAATGTGCTCAGTGTGATGTCATCATGCCAGGCATGTTAGGCATGGCAGGGCTCTTTGGCCAGTGGCAGATTGGGGCCCCTGAAATTGGGGGAAACCTCACCCCATTGGGGCTTTTTTTGGCAACCCTATACAAACTTTATCCCTTGTCCAAGCAAACCTGTTGTGTAGTGGGTTAGACGCATGCAGAAACCACAGAAACAGTTGTAGTGATCAGCATTGTTTACTGGTACACAACCACAACCATGAACACCGGCTAGGTGGCCAACTATATACAATACCTGGGAACACCCCTAGATCCTATTGGTGGGTTTAAATCTCCTGCCAAAGTTGCTATTGGATCCCCAAGGAAAATCCAGGAGCCCAGTCCCTATTGTACATAGGGAGTTAAGCTCAGCAGTAAATCGCTGATGCCTAGTGGCAGTCAGTGGACATAACACCCCTCCCCCTGTGGTTCGGACCCATCCTAAGTCTCATAGTCCTGAAGGTACGATGGTGGCCATCGCTCCCATGTTGACCACCTGGGGACTGGCACTGGTGCCTTGGGAGCTTCCACCGGGCTGCTCGGTGGTGGCGGCAGTGAAATTTCTGCCAGTGTTCCAATAGGAGCAGGAGTGTCTACTTCAGGGGCAGCTGATGGAACAAGGGTATGTTCTTGTGGCTCTGTAGGCTGTTCCTCCCAATTCCGGCAGTTGGGCCAACTTGCTTCTGTGTGCCTAGGTGTCGGCACAACTTCCTGTACTGGTAGCATGTGCCGTCTCAGCTGTCAACATGCTTGCGGAAGACTTGGCCACACTTGGTTGACACCTCATACGACACTGGGCACGTGGGGCATATGATGTGGCCAGCGAGCCACTCGGGGCCCTTCCCGTAATTGCGGACATACGTGGTGTCTTCAAGGAAGAACCCTCATGGCGCCTCTTGCTGCTCCATTAGGCTGCACGACTCTGGGGCCCTGTCGGGGTGCAGGCGATCAAGGAGGATCATGGGTCGTTGACTTACTGGATTTGGTGTGATTCATTGAGCCAGGAGGAATCTGGCGAGGTGGTATGTTGCCCTCTGACAGGCAGTTAAGTGGTTCCTTTGTGGTGCAAACCATTCACTCCACTTGGCCGTTGGTAGCTGGGTGGAATGGCATGGACCTCAAGTGTCAGATGAAGTTGCTGTGTAGAAACGTCTGGTACTCTTCAGATGTAAATGCCATTCAGTTATCTGACATGATGGTGTCTGGCAAGCCGTGGGTGGCAAATATCTTGTAGAGGGCGCGGATGGTTGCTTTTGAGGAGGTGGTGGAGATGGGGTTTATTTCCAGCCACTTGGAATACAAATCCACAGTCACCAGGAATAACAGTCCATGGAAGGGCTCGGCGAAATCTACATGGAGCCAGGAACATGAGGTCCGTGTTGATTCCCAGGACTGGGTAGGCGTGCTCAGTGGGCTGGGTCAGATGGCCTGACAGGTAGGGCAACATTTCACCCAAGCTTCCACTTCCACATCAATTCCCAGCCACCAAACGTAGCTCCGGGTGAGGGCCTTCATCCTCACGATGCCCGGATGTGCCTCGTGCAGAGCCTGGATATGCCTCATGGAGAACCTGGTGGCGTAGGGTGCTGGGAACCTGTCTCCCCACAGCAGGCAGCCCTTGTGTGCTGACAGCTCCTCGCGGTTGCTCTTGAAAGTGGTGAATTCTGGCCCCTCAGTTTCCACGGGCCACCCCCTCACCACCCAGCCCCAAACCCAGGAGATAATGGGGCCCCTGGCCAAGTGGCGGGCGATGTCCGCAGCCTGGAGGGGGCCATTGGGAAGCTCCGCGACCTGCAACACATGGTGCACTGGGGCAGGACCCTCTTCCATGTCTGGTAAGGGAAGACGACTCAGGGCGTCGGTATGCCCATGGCTTTCCTGGGGTGATGCTGCAGCATGTAGTCATAGCCAGATAGGAACACGGACCATTGCAGGGCCCATGGAGAGAGAACCTGAGGTGTCTGGTGGTCTGTGATGAAGAGGCCCAGGAGGGGTTTGTGGTCGGTGGTGATGGTGAAGAGCCAGCCATAGACAAAATCATGGAATTTCTTCACGCTGGCAACAATCGTCAGCCCCTCTCGATCAATCTGGGTGTAATTCCATTCTGCCGCAGATAGGGTCTGGGATAATAAGCGTTGGGCACCTCCCGCCCATCTGGGGGACGATGCGCCAGAACCACCCCCACTCGGAACGCCTCCTGGTGGGTCACGATGGTCTTTGCCTCCACGGTGGCCTCATTGACAGGTAGCTGCTGATAGGCTTGGGCAAGATCGAGCTTTCCAAAGATCTTTGCCCCCGCCAAAGTGGCCAGTATGTGGCTGACTACAGGGACTGGGTAGGCATGGTCCCATAGCGCCTTGTTAAGTGTACATTTATAGTCCACGCAGATGCGGACTGACCCATTGGGCTTCATGACATTGGGCATAGGCCTTGCGGTGAGGTTGTGGTTGTATGCATGCACCTTTAGAGTGGCATACCCGAATGATGTGGCCTGTGCATCTACAACCACAACATGTGGCATCCCGGAACCTGCAGGTCTTCCGTTCGTACCACTCCCCGCAGCTAGCACACTCCTGGGTGGCAGAGTTGCTTGGGTTGTTCCCTGGCCCGCGGCACCTGGTCAGTGCTTGGGTTCACTGGACCTCTTTGTCCTCGAGGTCGCCTGGGAGGGTGGTGGCCTTGTGAGTGGAGGTGGCAACTGGGTGGGACCTTTCCCATGCGGTTGCTGTGGAGATGGCCGATGTGAGTGTAACTGTCTTGCTCTCCATGATGCGCCTACTTAGCTTCTCTTCCTGGAGGCCCGTGACGAAGCGGTCCTGGAGGGCCGTGTTCACATGCACTCCAAACTTGCTCCGCAAGGAAATCTGCTGCAGTTTTGCGGCCTTGTTAGTTCCACTGGTGGAACACCATGTGGCACGTCATCTCTGATGGCTTGGGTGTGAAGTGGTCCTGGACTGCCTTGTCTATTTCCTCGACGGTGCAGTCATCCAGCTTCTTGGGGGAGAGCAGGTACTGGGCCATGTCTACTATGGCAGGACCGCAGGACCCTAGCAGGAGGCCCTTCTTCCTGGCCTCATCCGTCACCTGGTAGAATATCAGGACGGACTTCAGCCCGGTGACCCAGGCTCCCCATTGCTGTGGATGGGCTGTATCAAATGGTGGTACCAGCCCAGATCCTGGAGCAACGGCCATTGTGCCGATTAGTTGTGGCAGTGGGCGGGAGGCTGCTTCCTCACCCTTGGTGCTCATTGGTTGGAGCAGCATAGGTAGCGGTGCATTGTCTTCCGTCGTGGTGCCCCGTCGTGGGGATGCTCAGTGGGATCCCATCCTCTTCGCCATTGTTGTGGGATCCCATCCTCTTCGCCATTGTTGTGTAGTGGCTTAGACACATGCAGAAACCACAGAAACAGTTGTAGTGATCAGCATTGTTTACTGGTACACAACTAGAACCACGAACACTGGCTGGGCAGCGAACTATATACAGTACCTGGGAACATTCCTAGATCCTATTGGTGGGTTTAAACCTCCCGCCAAAGTCCCTATTGGTTCCCCAAGGAAAATCCAGGAGCCTAGTCCCTATTGTTCGTAGGGAGTTAAGCTCAGCAGTAAATCGCTGACGCCTAGTGGTGGTCAGTGGACGTAACAAAACCTACCTTACGGTACCCTTTCTGTTGCCTGCCTGCCCAGATGCCTTGCTCTCCTTTAGTCACCAAATGCCCTAGCTTTTTCAGTCTGTCCTTCAAGCCAAGTGGCTGCAGTGCCAAATTCCCTCACTGTACATTTACCGTCTGTGTTAATGTTCGTTTGGAATTTTTCCTATTAATTCTCCCATAGACTACACTGTTAACCATGGCTGCATTTAATTGCCTTTAAGAACATAAAAAGAGCCTTGCTGGATCAGACCACTGGTCGATCTAGTCCAGCATCCTGTCTCACATAGTGGCTCACCATTACCTCTGGAGGTTCAACAACTGGGCTTAGAGGCCAAGGCCTTCCCCTGGTGTTGCCTTCTGGCACAGGGATTCAGAGGTTTAGTGCCTCTGAATGTGGAGGTTCCGTTTAGATTCTGTTCTATAGTTGGAAGTGTGGGTGTTCTGGGCAAGTGGCACAATCCCCCTGAGGTCTGTCCAGTTTGGATGGAAAACCATGAAGGTACAGACCCAATGGTTGTGTGTGTGTGTCTTCCATCTAAATCAATGAGAAATAATAATGTCATAGTATTATGAAAATTATGATTCTGAGTAGACATGCTTAGAATTGCACTGTTAGTTTACCTCAGCACAAACAAACAAACAAACAAACAAACAAACAAACAAACAAACAAACAAACAAACAAACAAACAAAGGGCCTGGTGGTGCCTTAGAGATTAAGAAATGTAGTGTGGTAGAAGCCTGAGCCCGCTTCACTAGATATTCTGTGCATGCATTTCAGTGAAGGGCTGGGTGGGTTAGAGCTTTGTGCCACAATATCTCTTCTCTTTCCACATTTGTTTATCACAGGCACTTAGAACATCTGAAAGCCTCTGTGTTTAAAATTACAGTTTCCTACTTGTTTCTGAAATTTTTATACCCTATCAGTGGGTGAGCTTGGCCCAAGTAATTTAATACATAATATAGAAAGTTTTGGAATAAATTTATGAAGGATTTCCTCTTGCTGGCTGATGTTTTTTACAATATATTTTGTTTGTCATTTACTATCTTTGGGAATTCTTTTGTTTCAGAATAATAATTTGTGCCAACTGCTGGACGGGTGGAGTAGAGTTAAGCTTTTTGAGTAATTGTTTCTTTTATTGATGTTCCAAAGCACTGCTTTGGTTTATGGAACCAGAAACTTATGAAATCCATACGTACCAAAATAAAACAAAGGAACCTCCCCCCCCATTATATCCTTGTTATGACACTAAACTTTAGGAAGTCAAAATAGTGGGTTGGATCCCACAGGCCATTTTCACACGCACAAGAACACTTTGTGTCAGGTAGCCCTGCCATGATGGATGGAGAAGGGAGGGCGGATGGGCTTTTGTTTTGTGAAGGGAGGGTGGATGGGATCGTGGGGTGTTGATTTATGCACCTGGAGTGTTCGAATGGAATGCGGGGAGCTGCCTCGACTGCCTGGCCGTGCAGGCCGTATCTTACCCAGACCTAACACACTGACCTTGGAGGAGACAGGCTGTTAGCTTCCTATCGCTTTCAAAAGCAACAGCTAGGCTGGGAAAATGGGGGCGGTGGGAACTACATTAATTATTATTGTCTCCAGTTCCCCCGCGCGTGCTATGCTTCTATTGGTGGAGGGGGGGTCCCCATTCTCCCCCCTTCTGGTATAACTGCTTGCTTCATGTAACCAAGGTATTCTTAACAATGCTTCTGTTCCAGTAACCTACTATTGCAGCTTAAAATAAAATACTATTCTTGCTTCACTGAACAAGGCCTGGTATTTTGCTGACTAAGTTAAGGACTCTGACACTTTGCAATGTCTATTTGTGATTACTTTCTTTTTGTTTTTGTGTGTACAAGAGTTAACATGACTGTATTCCATCTTGCATTTCCAGTTGTGCAAGCAACCTCCCCCCCATATTAATTGTTTTGAAAAAATCATACACTTCTCCAAACTGGACTTGTAATGACTGCCTCAAATAGCCTTTTGCCTTGGATTTTTCAATACAGCAATACTGATTGGAAATGAGAAATCAGAGTTTGATCTTACAGGATCTCTTGTGCAATAGGATAGCATTAAGAAAGCTTCCCTTACCTATCACAGAGCAGGATCCAGCCCTATGGATTTTGGAAATGGAAAACATTTAAAGTCAACTGATTTTGCAGTTGGCAATTATACATGTCCTTAGTTGTGAAATCCTAAACAGGGTTACCCCCTTCTGAGACCTGTGACTTTACCGGATGTAGAAGAGTGCAACTATGATTGGGATTGCACTATGGGTGTCTTATTATATTTTCCAGCTAAGAAAAATTCTTCCCAGTGAATCATGATTAAAAACTGAAGTAGCCATTAGATACAATCCTATAATCAGTAAAATGATTAGGATAGCAGCTAAGTCCAAAGGCTGGCATAACTTGGAGAAATGCTGGCATATCTGGAGAATTACCATCATAGCGCGATGTAAGTGCCACACCAGTATAAACCCAGTGGCTGAGCTCCTGGTATCTGTGCTATTACCACTGCTGCTGGCCAAACATATCTGATGCCTTTTGCTCCTACTGGGCGTAGCACAGTCCTGCCTAAAGCAGAAAGTGCTGTATTTCCTTTGTATCTTCTCATTTTTCAATCTGTCACAGTAGCAGAGTCACATACCCTGTGTATCACCTAGGCTCCAGTTATTATGTAATGGTTCTGCCACAGCTATATAGCTAGAACTTTTATGTTAAGTTTATTAAAGAAGGTATTGAAAACATAATGGCCAGTAATTCCCTTGCACAGGTCTATGATGCAGTCTCATCTGAATGACAGTGGAGAATTCTGGTCACTGTACCTAAAACAAAATTACAAAGTGGGCAAGAATGTAGAACAGGGCAAGCAAGATCAAGGAATTACAGCACTTTTCCTACATGCAAATACTTGAGAATCTGGTGGTTTTTCAATCCAGAAAAAAGGCAGGGTGGACATGACAAAGGCTTATAAAATTATTCATGGGGTAGTGAAAGGGAATAGAATTTTTTCTCCCACATTTTATTTATTTATTTATTAGACTTATATATGCTGCTCCATTCCCTGCCAAGCAGGGCTCCAAATACAATAAATTTGACATATTACAATTTTAAAATCCGTGTTACTATAATTTGAAACCTAAAACTTCTTTACTGCATCAGATGGCACGCTAATATCCATCACGGGTGGAACAGCTGGGGGCATCCAGCACAAAAAGAAGGAAGGATGAGAGGGGGAGAGGAGGAGGAAGAGAGGCCAGTGGATCTCTCTAACTGTCACTGTCATCAACCATACACCTGGTGGAACGTCTTTGCCTTATAGGCCCTGTGGAATTAAGCCAAGTCCCACAAGGTCCGATTCTCACTAGACAAGACAATTGCACCAGGTCAAGGACAGCCGGACCATTCTGAGGCCAGGGATTGCTAATAAGTTGTTTCCAGAGGAGTGTAAGGCTCTCTGAGAAGTATATAGGGAGAGGCAATCCCACAAATACAATGGTCCCAGACTGTTTAGGGCTTTAAATTAAGAACCAAAACCTTGAACCTGATTTTCATTTTCTAAACTCTGGGTCTTATACTTTAACCAGAAGTGGTCACATCACAAATCAAAAGTATTTTTATAAAGTCTTGGGATGGAGTAATGCAGGGTGGGCTAGAGCACCCATTGGCTCCCCCTGCAACCTTGAAAGAGATTGGGAACCAAGAAAAGGTGCTTGAGGTGGCGCATGGCCTATACACAGTGACAGGCTGAGTACAGTGCTCCTGATTGCTTAGCATGATCTTCCTTTTCTAAGGATGGAACCTTAGACGGATGGCATCTGATCAGACACTTTGCCTTGACTGTCCAGCTTCGTGAGTGACAGTTTGCTTTTGATCCTAGTCTTAAAGCTTTACCAGCTAGTTAGCCCTGCTAACAGTGCATTCCTAAGCAGAGTTATGTCCTCCTAAGTCTACTGAAGTCAGTTGGCTCATTCCATTACTTCCTTAGATAGTCATAACACCAAAGCTTGATACCAACTATGATTTTTGGATCTCTTCCGATGCCAGGAGGATAAGTTACTTTGCCTGTCAAGGTTCTCAGTGATTATTTATGCTTCCTGTTGTGCTTGACCAGCATGTGCAGAGGTCTAAATGACCAGGAGATACCTATTCCTTTTTTTAACTGCAGCACAAGTATTGCTTTAAGTATCTCCCCAAGGTTTTTGAGTGCTAAACTACTGCTTATATTATGGCTTTAAGATGGATGGTACTTGAAATGACTTTTGGACAAAGCACATTGTATAAATTAATTAGTGCACTGACACTATCCTTCCTAACCAGAAACTTTCCTGAAGTTTCATTATTATTTTTATTTAATACCACATTTCAGTGTGATTAGCAGAGTTCTAATGCTCCTCATAAAATGGAAAGCTAAGTATTACTGATTGCTCGGTAGTCGTGTTCACACAGAGAATGGCTTTTGGAAGCTTATTGATGTGCTTGCTTCCAAAATGAAGAGCCATGATTGCAGTATTGACTAATGTCATATCAAAATAAACAGCTGAAAACTGAGGCTGTATTTTGAACTTCTGAGAGTGACTTGAAGCAAAGTTGTTCCTCCACCCCACGACTATATAGATCTATGTTGCTAAAGCATTTAAGTAATTTAATATTGCAAGTAATTTGATACAGAGGAAGAATTCTATGAGACTTCTGTATTAGCATCTAATAATTGCCCAGGATTTTATATTTTTTCTGTTGCATCTGGTTCATATACTATTCCAAGGAAGGGATGCCAAAGAATGCCTGATGTGTTGTCCAGTCTCACAAATGGATCCAAGTTTGGCAGCTTTATACTAAAAGCTCCAGAGCAGCTTGCAAAATCTGAAAAAGCACGTAATTAAATAATGAATATATAAAATGAATAGCTGACTGTAACTAAAAGCAGCCCAATAAGAGAAGATGAAAAGATTGGATTTATACCCCACCCTTCACTTGAAGCTTCAGAGCAGCTTACAATCTCTTTTCCCTTCCACTCCCCACAACAGGCACCCTGTGAGGTAGGTGGGCCTGAGAAAGCTCTTTGAGAACTACTGTTAAGAGAACAGATCTGAGAGAATGGTGACTGACTCAAGGTCACTCCAGCAGCTGCATGTGGAATAGTGGGGAATCAAACCTGGTTCTCCCAGATTAGAGTCCACACTCTTAACCACTACACCAAACTGGATCTCACACAAAACTGGCTCTCAGAAGCAGCTGAAATTCTACTATCAAAAATGTAACAGAAGACAATGAGTGTTTTGTTTATATATTTGATATTTATACCCTGCTTCTCTCCCCAGTGGGGACCCAAAGTGTCTTACAACATCATTCTGCCCTGCTCCAATGACTTCAGAATAATCAGCCTGAGAGGAAGTTAGGCTGAAAGAGAGAGTGACCAGCCCAAGGTCAACCATTAAGCTTCCATGACAGAGTAAGGATTTGAAACTGGGTCTCACATATCTTGAGGAGTTTAAAGACCATTACTAAGGTCAAGTGAACATGAACAGGAAGAAATAAGGGGTTGACACCAGAGATATTATTAAGGAAGAATATGCAAAGGCTGTTCCTGTAGCCAAAATAAATGAAAACCCTCAGTGGATGACTGATGAAACTAAAGATAGATGAAAAGCAAAAGTAAAGGGAGACAGAAATAGAATCAGAATTCTAAATGCAGCATTTCAGTGACTGGTACATACAGACAAAGAGAACTGTTATAATAACCAGTGTAAAGAAATAAAATATAACAAAAACAAGTTCAACAACAAAAAAGAAGAACAAGAGATCTGTTCTACAAAATCCAAGAAATCAAAGGGAAATTTAAAGCACAGTTAGACATTCTGAAAGATCAGTATGGAGATACATTAACTGAATAGGAAGAAAAAAATGGAAAGATGGGAACTATACTCTCAAGAACTAAACAGGAGAGATGAAAGGATGACAGATTCCTTCAAAGAAGAATCTTTTGAAGAAGAACCTGCAGTTTTAGAAAGTGAAGTGAAAGCTGCACTTAAAGCAACTGGGATAAACAAATTACCAGGAGTAGGTGGGATATCAATAGAGCTATTTCAAGCCACAGAAGTCCCTTAAAACCTTAACAAGAATATGCCAACAAATATGGAAAACACAACAATGGTCCACAAACTGGAAATGCTCCATCTGCATTCCAGTTCAAAGAAGGAGATGTCAAAGACTGCAGCAACTACTGGACCATCACATTATTTTCTCATGTGAGTAAACTGATTCTCAAAGTATATGGAATGAGAAATACCAGATGTTCAAGCTGGATTCAGAAAAGAGTCACTAGAGATCATATTGCAAATTTACATTGGAACATACGAGAGAATTACAGAAGAAAATCACCCACAGCAAAGCTTTTGGCAGTGAGGATCATGAAAAACTTTGGTTTTTA
Source organism: Gekko gecko (assembly GCA_029375565.1). NCBI lineage: Eukaryota > Metazoa > Chordata > Lepidosauria > Squamata > Gekkonidae > Gekko > Gekko gecko. Next base: position 63,562,207 of record JAPDNY010000004.1, on the reverse strand, counting down.
AAAGAAATGGGTATGCCACAACATCTGATTGTTTTGATTCACAAACTATACTCTGGACAAGTGTGGTGTAGTGGTTAAGAGTGGTGGACTCTAATCTGAAGAACCGGTTTTGATTCCTCCACATATAGTTTATTGGGTGAACTTGGGCCAGTTACAATTCTCTCAGAACTCTCTCAGCCCCACCTACCTCAGTCACAAGGTACCTGTTGTGTGGCAAGGAAGGGAAGGTGATTGTAAGTCACTTTGAGTATTCTCAGGATAGAGAAAAGCAGGGTATATAAAAAAACCTCTTCTCTTCAAGAAGCCACCTTTAGGGCAGAAAATGGAGAAACAGAATGGTTTCCAATTGGCAAAGTGCCAGACAAGAAACCTCTTCAGTCTGTATACAACACATATCATAAGGAAAGCTGGATGAGATTTAGATTCCTTTGAAATGTGATGTTGAAGGAGTTTTATGGATACTGTGGATCACCAAAAAGACAAATAAGTTGGTTCTAGATCAAATCAAGCCTGAACTCTCCCTAGAAGCTGAAATGATTAAATTGAGACTATTGTACTTTGGTCACATCAGGAGAAGACAAGAGTCACTGGAAAAGACAATAATGTCAGAAAAAGTTTAAGACAGCAGGAAAAGAGGAAGACCCAACATGAGATGGATTGACTTAATCAAGAAAGCTATGGTCCTTAGTTTGCAAGACCTGAGCAAGGCTGTTAATACAACATTTTGGAGGACATTAATTCATAGGGTCACCATAAGTCAGAAGTGATTTGACAGCAGTAAACATACACACACTGATTTCCTAGTCTGACACTCTATCAACTACACCATGCTGGATGAGCTTCTAGAGTGAGGAAATGCCAGAAAGTTGGGATTAATGAATCTAGCATCCACCTGAGATGACTCATTGTCTAAATTTGAAAGATGGGAAGGCCTGTGTAGGGGTAGTACAGAAAAAAGAATATGTGGATAGGGGAGTAGGATTGTCCCCACTGGCTCTGTGTAGAAGAGGCCATCAGTGCATGGATAGGAGAACAATTCAATATCCCAGTTCTATGTGATTGCCTTCTTCACAGGGCTAATATACCGTATATGTGATTGATTAAACACTGAAACAAAGCTGAAGCTTTTCTTATGGCATAAGCCATTCTATCCAGCCACTAGTATTATTCATCACATGAAAGAGATATAAAAATGAAGTGCTTTAGAAGAACTATATCTTAAGAACAGTTCCTTAGCTTATTCATGTTTTCATTGCACAAGGGAGCTGGAGATAGAGTGAAAATAAAGGTACATTCATTTACCACTGACTGTAAAATGCCAGCTGAAAAAGGAAACATTTACAGCTCTTCCAGAAGCTACTCAGTTTTGGATTTTGGCTGATGTCTGGGTGAAGGAAATCTGACAATCATGGCTGGTAACTGAGGAAGCCTATGTAACCTCAATGACTGAATAGTGCATGGATGGCACTGATGTATAGTAGGAGATGACCTTAAGGAAGAGGAGGAGGAGGAGAAGGAGATTGGATTTATAGCACACCCTTCACTACCCGAAGGTGTCTCAGAGCAGCTTGCAATGTCCTTTCCTTTCCCCTCCCCACAACAGACACCCTGTGAGGTAGGTGGAGCTGAGAGAGCTCTTTTGAGAACTGCTCTTGAGAGAACAGATCTGAAAGAACTTGTAACTGACCCAAGGTTGCACCAGCAGCTGCATGTGGAGGAGTAGGAAATCAAACCCAGTTCTCCCAGATCAGAGTCTACATTCCTAGAACAAACTGGCTCATGGTGATAAAAAGGAAAAGAGGCAGTCCAGAATATAGAGCTTATAACAGCGTGTTACAGCAGTTAATGTGCATTTCTGGGTGGGGCCAACAAATGCAGTCTGGGAGTTCTATGCTTCCCAGGTGTGTACAGTTAGAAGGGGCTTAGACCTTCTCTCCCACACCATTATCTGCTCAGCCTGAGACAGCCTCAGAGATCTGATATTTGCCCCACTGGGGAAACTCGTATTGTTTCTTCAATAAGGAAGATTGTACTTCCCCATGGCTGTTTCACATAAGGAAAACAACATGAGGGAAGGTCTGAGATCTCTCTCCCTATGGTCCTCTTCCAGAATGGGTGCACACAAGTCTGGGAATTACATGGGCTAGATAAAGTGCAACATTTCCACATACACTAGAGCACTTGCACAAGCAGAAATGCAAGGGGGAAAAAAGACCATGGTGGATGCTTGTGTTCTCAGACATATTATATTCATACTTGTGTTCCTGCTTGCACATGTTACAGTGCTTACATGTTACAATGATTGAGCATATATGTGCATACATCTGTTTGTAAGAAACAGCGATGTGTGTTCACTTTACCACAGAAATGGAGCACCAGAACTTGGATCAATGTGGGATTTGTATCACACATTCAGCTGTGTATGCATTGAACATAACATAACTTTACATGCATATGAAGAAAAATCAAGCATACACTGTATGTGAATTGTACATGCATTCACTGTAATGTGTAAACAGCACTCTTGTGACACCAGTTTCTGAGCACTGTAATATATAGAAAGGAAATCTCTAGGTGCTGCACAAGATTTTGCACATGCAGGCTGGATGTGCTCCCGCATAGGGAGATGCAACAACAGCCTGGGCACTGCATTCTGCACCAGCTGCAGCTTCCAGATTTGGGACAAGGGCAGCCCCATGTAGAGAGCGTGGAGAGGGTGGGGTTTGAGGGGAGGTGGGTCTTCAGACAGGTACAATGCCATAGGCTCCACCCTCCAAATCTCGAAGGGCGGGGTATAAATCCAATCTCTTCTTCTTCAAACCAGTCATTCCTTCCTGGGGAACCATTGTTGTCAATCTCCAGGGAAGGGCTGGAGATCACTCAGAATTATAACTGCTCTTCAGATGTCAGAGATTAGTTCCCCTGGAGAAAATGGTAAGCTCTGTGTCATTATACCTTGCTGAGGTCACCACAGCAAATTGACAATGAATGCCCAAGAGCCTCTTTCTAGAACCGTTGTATTTATTTCCACAACGGGCCTTATTCCTAATTTAAGATGATGATGATGATATTTAAATAAATAAACTGATCAATGGAGTGGTAGAATAGGGGTAGGATCCACACCAGTATCAGCCTAGCATGACTTTTATAATCACGTGCTGGAAGAGTGTCTTAAGTGCCATTGTTGTCTATCCTCTGTTTACATTGCATTGTTGTATATTTTGTAGATAAGCACTTTGAGTCTGCCTTGTGAGAAGAAAGCAGGGTATAAATGATTAAATTAAAAATATGTAATGGAAACAATCCTTGCAACTGGATGAAAAACAAACCAAAGTAAAACCAGAGTTGATTGGTAAGACCTTTTCCAGCACTGTGTAATGAAAAGACAGTTTGACTGATGTCTTGGAAGATGCTCTGCAGTGTCTGAGCTACTCACATCTCCTTCTTAATACTTGAAAATGGCTATTTCAGCAGAATGAGCACAAATGCTGCAGCCAGTCAACTTCCATCTCCTATTGGTAGCTGATCAATTCCCTTCATTAACTGGATTAATCCATAACCCACAGGACTGCATTAAAAGTAAGACAAACACATTTCCTGAAAGCAAATTTAAGCAAATATGTCTAGAGTAATTTGTCAGTGTCCACTTTAAATTGTTGTTTCTTTGTGGCTTCCAAAGTGCCTTGTTATTAACCTTGATACTTATAATAAAATTCTGGTGTTGTTGAAATCACCTATAAAGAATATAAAATGTGTATGTACGAGCATGTGAATGTGTATCCCACTTGACATGTTCCTGGAACACAATAAAAATGTCCAAATTTCTTCTTTATATTGCACTGGCAGACTAAAACTGACTGAGGACTTTCTAAATGGATTCAAGCCACATCTCACTATGAATGGCCCCTTCTCCAGATGTAATAAATTAGAATTTTAATAATGAAGCAACTGAAACCATTATGAGGACTACAAATTTCTAAATAAGAATACAAACAAATTTGCAAACAAGCTTGCAGAGTTACTTCAGTCCAAATCCTTCAGTCCAGATTTCAATAAGTGGGGACCCACAACAAATTTTTGCAGATTGTGGCTATGGAGGTATCAGAGGGGCATCCTTTTGACCCCTGCCTCTATATCCACCACCTCCACTGTCCTCTTTCCTGATGTCTTCCAACCAGCAAGTGGGAGTGAAGGGTCCTCCTTGCCCACCTCGCTCCAGTGCTGCTTCCCCCACAGTCTCACTGGTCAAAAGCCAATGGGAAAATTTAAAAGGGGCAGCTTGGTGAGGAACCTCCTCACCTACCCACGTGCCTCCATATCCACTGCCTCAGCTGCCCTCTTTTTAAAAAGTTTTTTATTTTTTTATTATACAATTACAAACAATTTAAAGAGAAAACAAATTTGCATCAATAAGATACAAAAAATCAAAATAACACATTAAATAGATAAAAAGATTAAACTGGGGATAATAGCTGATAATGAATATATTGGCTAATAACCTCAGCATAGGAGCAAAAAAGTCAACAACGAGAACGTAAACTGCCAAGTACTAAAACATTATCATTAAGTTAGCATTTTTTGATATTCAACATTATTAGGAATTATTTCACGTGAAGCAAAATATGTCAAGACTGGGAACCAGATTTCTGTAAAATTGGAGATATCTCCCCTTAACATGTTATATTTTTGACTTTCTGCTATTTTACCCATTATGAATTGGTCCCATATTTTCTCAAACCATAGAGACATTGATGGAACTTTGCTGGAATGCCACTTTGAGGCTATTGCAATTTGTGCTTCTGCTAGCAGCAAGCAGATGAGGGACCACTTTATGGGACTACAAAGTTCCTGCAGGGCTTTTTCTACAAAAACAGCCCTAAACAAGGCAGCCGAGCTGGTGGCTATGGAAGCATGCAGGTGAGTGAGGAGGCTCCATCTCACCCCTGCTTCTGGAGTTGCCAGCTCATCTCCCCTGTTTAAACTTTCTGGCCAAGCATCTAACTGGGGAAATTATGGTGAAACTGTGGGGGTGGAGGAGGATGCTTCTCACCTAACTGGGTGTCTCCAACAATGCTGTTCCCCATCTTTCCTCCCTCCCCCTATTGCAGCAGCACTGCGTTACTGGGGAACTTTACCCCCCAGCACCTTTTTATTATAGATGTAATATTTTTCTTCAAACCTGCCCCCTCCAAGTTTGGAGAAAAGTCTCTCTTCTCTCCATGTGGGCTCAATCCACAGATATATGTATCCGCAAATGATTCTACATGTGATTATTAGATATACAAGTGGGAACCCACAGGAACTTGTGAGAGGCATATCATTTCATCCTCCACCACTATTTCTTCTTTTCCTTTCCCAAATGCTCCCATAGATCCTGCCCTTTTCCTTCCTCTCTCCTTCTCATGAAGCCAACCTAGATTTATCTGCACCTTTGTCTTCAGCCTTCCTCACCCCCTGCCTCGCAGGCAGCCTCTACCTAGGAAAACTCTGGCCCAGTTGTGTGGTGCCAGCCACTGGGCCAGGCCCACTTATGCTGTAGGGAAGCCTCAATAAGTTGCAGAGATGCATCTCACTTTCCCTGTATCCCCCTAATCACACTATTTCCTCTTTCACACCTCTTGGCAACCCCCTTATCTTCTCTTTTCCTGCCTTATTCTCACCTCAGATATTCACTAACCTACCTTTTATCTGCTTCCCATCTTCAGCAAGATATGTGTGTGTGGGGGAAATCCCACCTTCCCCCCCACATCTAGTGTGGCTCCAGGCCCCACCACCCACTTTTGATCTGGTCCATAGTGTTGGTGGTGTCTGGGAACCACTCTGAGCCTACAGCAGCTGTTGGTGGCTGCCACTGCCATGGTCAGGCCTAGAGAAGCTCCCAGCATCTGCCACCAGGCCTGCAGCAACTCTTGACATCTGCTGCCAGGCCTGGTGCAGCTTCTGGCAGCTGCTGCTGGGCCCAGAGCAGCTCCTGGATCCACCCAATAGAATTAAGGTAAATGCATTGTCTGTCCACTTACATTTATTCTTCATTCTTTTTAAGCTGGAGAACATTTAAACCCCCAATGGGTTCTTTTCAACATTTCAGATTTTTCTACAAACCTAGGAGGTCCCACCAAAGTTATAGAAAAATGTGTTTAGTTTCCATGTGGCCTTATCCATGGATTTAGATCCGTGCCTTATTTATGCAGATGGGGGCCAAACACTGCTTTTAGATATAGGGGTGTGCCTTCAACTTCCCCCAAGTTGAAAAAAATACTGAATAAATCCCCTACTGGTATTTATTTGGTATTCCTAAGTCAAATGCAAATTTAGGAAACTTTTTGGGTACTGAATAAAGTTTCCTGAATTTATTTGGCTTTTCAGTAGGTATTGCTGAATGCTGACTTCCCTTCCCTCCCCCAGCCACTGGCTGGGAGGGGAAAGCATTAAAATTTAACTGCTGAATGGCAGAGGGGAGTGAAACTGACAAGTTGTTAGTTTCACTCCTCTGCACCAATCAGCTGTTAGATTTATATGCCTTTCCCCTCTCTGCCAGGGCTAAAGAAGTGAAGGGGAGGCATTTTAAAATGCCTCTGCTTTCTTCCCTTACTTACCCAGCTGCCCACCACCACCAAGGGGAGGTATTTAAAGATGCCTCCCTCCTTCTGCCTTTGCTTTCCCAGACAGGGTGGCTGGGGAAATGAAAGGGAGGCGTTTAAACAGGGTCGGCTTGCCCACTAGGCAAACTAGATGCTCGCCTAGGGCGCCGGCCCTGCAGGGGCGCCAAAATGCCCCCCGCCCCCCGTGAAAAGCCCCCTTTCCTGCCCAGCACTGGCAGCCCTGGCTTTCCTGGGTGCCTCGCGGCATGCAGGAGAACCAGTGCCACCACTGGGAGGGAAGGGGCAGGCGTTCTAAGCCCGCCCCTTCCCCGGCTCTCCTGGGTGCCTCGCAGCTGCGAGGTGCCCAGGAGAGCCAGTGCCGCCGCTGGGAGGGAAGGGGTGAGGGTTCTAAGGAAGCTGTGAGGCTCCCAGGAAAACGGCGCTGGGACATCTCCAGGCCCCACCGGGAGGTTGGCATCCCCGGTGGGGTGGGCACCCCCAGGCTGTCCTGCCTAGGGTGCCCAGACACCTGGGGCTGGCCCTGCATTTAAAGATGCCTCTCCTTTCTCCCTACACTTTCCCAGCCATCCTGCCACAGCAGCAGCAGGGAGCGAGCGGGAGGCATTCACCCACTGTTAGGTTGCAATGCCTTCCAGCCATTGTGATGGGCAATTTCAGTTCCCTCTACTTCCAGGTGGAGAGGACTGAAACTGAACATTTTGATAGCTGTATCCATTTTGATGGAAAGGGATACAGCCTAACAGTGGAGCTGGCCTGCAGCCCTGCAGTTAGGCTGGATGCCTTGCCTTCCAGCCATGGAAATGGTGAGTTTCAGTCCCCATTGCTTGGAAGGAAAGGGGACTGAAATCGACCATTTTGGTGGCTGAAAAGGCATCCAGCCTAACAGCAGGGCTGTCCCAGAGCTTTAAATACCCCCCCTGGCTTCCCCGGTCTTCCCACAGTGGCATGACAGGAAGCCAAAGGGAGGTGTTTAAAGATGCCCCCCTCTGTCCCTTTGCTTTCCTAGGTGCCCCACTGTGGTATGGCACCCTGGGAAGTCAAGGGGAGGCATTTAAGAATGTTCCTTCATTCCCTTGGCTTTCCAAGGTGCCTCACCATTGAGGGTAGCCCAGGGAAGCCAAGGGTGGCATTTAAAGATGCCTCCTTTCTATCTCTTGGTTTTCCCAGGTGCCCAACCATACCAGGGCACCTGGGGAAGCCAAGGGGAGGCATTGAAAGATGCCTCCCCTCTGTCCCTTGCGTTTCCTGTGTGCCCTGCCCATTTAAAAGACACCTTTCCTTTCTCCCTTGCCTTTCCCAGCTGCCTGGCTGAGTATCTTGGGAGGGAAGGGAAGGGAGAGCAAGAAGGCATGTTTAAATGCTTTCCCTCCCCAAGCCACCTGGTTGCATCTACTAGTCAGTATCATTCCCCTCTGCTAGTCAGTTGTTTGGTTTAAATGGCCTAAACCCAACAGCTGACTGTCAGGGAGTGAAACTGACCAGTGTAAGTGTCAGTGGGCTTTTGGAGGGAAAGGAAGGCATTTAAACATGTCTTTTCTCTCTCCCTCAATATAATAGACCCAAATATATTCAGGAATCCTGGACTTCCAGTCAGGGCAGTGGCTTTCAAAGACGCTAAAGGTAACAGCTCTGTGGATTATAACTTTCTGCTTGAACTTACAAACAAACTTTTCTGTGGAGGGGTCAGCTATACACAGCTGTGTGGCTGGGCTTTTGTCCAAGGCCTGAAGAGACTATTTTAGCACGACTAATTAGTCTGTTTAATCTTTTTGGGAGAGATGATTAATGCAAGCTAGGGAGCCTCCCTAAAAGTCTTGTGTAGCTGGCTCAAAATATATAGATTGTTCACCTGTAATTATGCATGAGAGGACGAACTATTTAAGACCTGACATGAATTTTTAAAATGGATATGATTGGATTATTCTTTTCCATCTTCTGCTTTTTCTGCCACTTTGCTTTTCATCTTTTACTGTTTGGCTAGTTTTATTGAAGATATGGGGTGGAAAAGAACATATCCGTTTGAGGACGAGGACTCCCCTCCTGTGCTCAAACAATCTAAGTTAGAGGACTATTATGTCACAGTTCCATTGCAAAACAGATTTGAGTGCTTAGAGGCCAAGGCCGAGGGGCCTGATAGTCTTGGGGAAATCATCCATGAAAAAGGTCAAACTTTGCATGGCATACATGATCCTGGAGATAAGCAAACCTCTAATCTCTGTGAAGGGATGAATTTACTAGCCCTTCAAACAATTTTGGTAGCAGAATCCATCAGAATAATATTTGAAAAACAGAGGATTATATCTTTGCTGCAGGATCAAGCTAGTGTTTCCATTAACAATAAACCAAGGTGCCCCCCAAGTGACGGGGAGTCCCCCATGTTACACACAAAAACAGACATAAAATCCGAACACCAAGAGGTCAATAAGAGTGGCTCCCTATCTTTAGTTTACAACCCGAATCTAGTAATCCTAAATGTATTTCCACGGGAAGGGAGACTAATAAACTGGAGCAAGAAATGGAAAGCAATAGGCCACCTGGCCAACATCACTGGATTTACCCAAGAGGTTATAGACCTCAGCAAGATAGAAAGGCTGAATGGCTCCATTAGGTTTGATCATTTCCTTTTACACTTCTGTTCCAACAGAATACCATCCTATTTATTTTCCCATGCTGCCAGCTTGAATAGCCTGGGCATTAGGTTACAAAGACACTTTAGAAATTCTATGAGACAACAACTAATCGAAAAATTAAATTATAAGAAAAAGAAAAAGACCATTGGAACTTCTAACCTAAAATTGCCAAAGGACATAGGAGAACCAGCTGATCTTCTAAACTCTCCAGTAATTATGGACTTGCCCACTCCTTCAACCTGCCACCACCATTGGGGGCCCAGGAACAAGAGACTCCAAATACCATCCATGACATGAGGAATTCAGAATCACACAATTTTGGAGGCAGGACTCCTGCAGACATCAGAGAGTCTTCATGGCCAGAGGAAGAGGTTGAAGTCAATCTCCTAACATCTTTTGCAACTCTACCAACTAATGAACAAGACTCCATACTAGGCTGTCTAGAACAGCTGATATCTACGTTAAAATTATTAAGACAGCTCCCCAAGGAAATCCCAAAGCCATTGGGCCCCCCATCAGATGAAGCTAAATCTTCAGTGACAAGAACCCTATGCCATTACCCCCTAGAGCCTACTATAAGGATAAAAAAGGAAACAATAATACCAATTTAATTGTTCCATCAGACAATCCAGCTTTGTGCAGGATAACTGAAAAACCCACTGAAGCAGCAGAGAACAAAGCCATGAATCAACATGATCAAATGCATGAAGCATGATGGGCAACCCAGCACAAATCAGGGAAAGCAAATCAACTTGAAATTATTTCCTGGAACATAGCTGGCTGGTCCCGCATAAGAAGCCTAGAGTGCTTTCCCTTGCAGAAGAGACATGATATCCTCCTCTTACAGGAGACATGGACCGCTAGCTAACTTTTAATTGGAGGATATCATTCCTTGGCCCAATGTCAGGTAGGTCCAATGTCAGGTAGCCCTGTCATGTATTTGGAATGTAAGGGAGTACTTTCTCCTCTGAGTTTCTCACTGGTTCTTTTCACTGTGCACTTGTTATCATATGTCTGACCTTGTGGTGCCTCAGCCTGTTAGGCAGTATGCTGAGAAACAATGGCTTTTAAATTGTTTTTCTCTTCTGCTTGCTTGCTTTGCCTGTGCGTGCGAATTATAATCATTGGCTTCATTTAGACCAGGGGGTTGTTTGAATTTACTATAAGTCAGGGGCCTCCATTATCCACAGCCATTCCTGACACGAGCTGTGTATGCACCTATAGTTATGATTTACCAATAAACAGAATCTTCTTATGAAGCCCTGAGTTGTGTGATCTGACTAAGGAGCCTGATACTCAGGAAGATTAAAAGGGGGTTTGGCAATCCTAATTTCCAATGCATTAAGAGTGAAATGTGTGCATCTGAATCCTTTAAAAGAACGTGCTATGGCTGTCCTTGTACATTTTAACACCATGAGACTCTTCATAATAAATGTATATTTTCCACCTCAATGGAGGAAATTGGCTATCAGGAAAACCTGGGATGAATTTGAATTTTATGTTGAAGATCTTATGAACGACAATCTGACAGATATAATCCTAATATGAGGAGATTTTAATGCTAGATTAGTTGTAAATGATAGGGCTCCTATCGATAAATTTGGGACTCTACCAATTGGAAAAGAGGGAAACTGGAACTTCACCCACTTTCCCTGCTGCTCTAAAGATCCAGGTTTTTGGTTTTTCCTTAATGAAAATAGTAGGAAGGTTCGAGTTTTCCATATTTTTTATGGTTCTACAACAGGGGATTACCCCAGGGAATATACCTTCATGGCAGGCTCCAGATGCAGCACTATAGATTATCAATCCCATTCATAATCTTATAAACCTCGATCATGTCACCCCTCAGCCGTCGTTTCTCCAAGCTAAAGAGCCCCAAGCATTTTAACCTTTCTTCATAGGGAAGGTGTTCCAACCCTTTTATCATTCTAGTTGCCCTTCTCTGCACTTTTTCCAATGCTATAATATCCTTTTTGAGATGTGGTGACCAGAACTGTACACAGTATTCCAAATGAGGTCGCACCAATGATTTATACAGGGGCATGATGATACTGGCTGATTTGTTATCAATTCCCTTCCTAATAATCCCCAGCATAGCGTTGGCCTTCTTTATTGCAGCTACACATTGTGTAGACATTTTCAGCGAGTTATCCACTACGACTCCAAGATCTCTCTCTTGGTCAGTCTCTGCCAGATCAGACCCCATCAACGTGTATTTATATTTAGGATTTTTGGCTCCAATGTGCATCACTTTGCACTTGGCCACATTGAACCCCATTTGCCACGTTGACGCCCACTCATCCATCCTCAACAGATCCCTTTGGAGTGCCTCACAATCCTCCCTGGTTTTCACCACCCTGAACAACTTCGTGTCATCTGCAAATTTAGCCACATCACTGCTTACTCCCAATTCCAAATCGTTAATAAACAAGTTAAAAAGCATGGGACCGAGTACTGATCCCTGTGGTACCCCACTGCTTACCACCCTCCACTGAGAGTGTTTCCCATTTATACTCACTCTCTGTTTCCTATTTATAAGCCAGTTTTTGATCCACAAGAGGACTTGTCCTTTTATCCCATGACTATTGAGCTTACTTAGGAGCCTTTGATGAGGAACTGTATCAAAAGCTTTCCGGAAGTCAAGGTAAATAATATCTATTGGGTCCCCCTTGTCCACATGTTTGTTCACTCCCTCAAAAAACACTAACAGGTTAGTGAGACAAGATCTTCCCTTACAGAACCCATGCTGAGTCTGCCTCAATAGTTTTTGTTCATCAATGTGCCTACTAATTCTTTCCTTAATAACAGTTTCCACCAACTTACCCGGTATCGATGTCAGACTGACTGGCCTGTAATTTCCTCGATCTCCCCTGGAGCCCTTTTTAAAGATGGGAGTGACATTAGCTACCTTCCAGTCATCAGGAATGGAGGCAGATTTTAAAGAAAGATTACATATTTTTGTCAGGAGATCCACAAGTTCACATTTGAGTTCTTTCAGAACTCTCGGATGAATGCCATCCGGGCCTGGTGATTTATTAGTTTTTAAATTGTCCATCAGTCGGAGGACTTCCTCTCTTGTCACTGCAATCTGATTCAGGTCTTTCAAACCCCCTCCCGAAATCAGTGCTTCTGGAGTGGGCAAACACTTCTCCTCTTCCACAGTGAAGACAGAGGCAAAAAATGCATTCAGCTTCTCAGCCATTTCCCTATCATCCTTCACTACTCCTTTTACCCCTTGGTCATCCAAGGGCCCCACTGCCTCCCTGGCTGGCTTCCTACTTCTAATGTATTTGAAGAAAGTTTTATTGTTGGTCTTTATGTTTTTTGCGATATGCTCCTCATATTCCCTTTTTGCTTGCCTGATCACAGACTTGCATTTTATTTGCCATAGTCTGTGTTCCCTTTTATCAACCTCACTAAGACTAGCTTTCCACCGCTTAAAGGAATCCTTCTTACCTTTTACAGCTTCCATTACTTTATTTGTTAACCATGCAGGCTTTTTTCTATACCTATTTGTACCTTTCCTAACCTGCGGTATATATTTTTTCTGAGCTTCTAGGATTATCTTTTTAAATAGTCTCCAAGCTTCCCCAATGGTTTTGACCTTCTCCACTCTTCCTTTCAATTTCTTCCTCACATATCCCCTCATACCAGAGAAGTTACCCCTTTTAAAGTTAAAAGTGGTTGCGTCAGTCTTTTTGGGCAACTCCCTATCTGTACAAATGTTAAACTCAATGACATTATGGTCACTGTTTCCAAGTGGTGCAGTCACTTTTACATCTCTCACCAGGTCTTGGGTGTTACTTAGGACCAAATCCAGGATCGCCTCTCCCCTGGTAGGATCTGTGACCATCTGTTCCACAGCACAGTCATTGAGAGTGTCTAAGAACGCAATCTCTTTTTCCCGACTAGAACTCATATTGACCCAATCAATGTGTGGGTAGTTAAAGTCGCCTATTACAACACAGTTATTTCGTCTAGCCGCTATCTTTAATTCATTCATCATTTTATAATCCTCCTCTATCTTTTGATCTGGTGGGCGATAACAAACTCCCACTGTTAAGCCTCCTTTTGGACCCACTATTTCAACCCATAGCATTTCCAGAAGGGAATCCAATTCTCTTACCCTCTCAATCTTACTGGATGGTATACCCTCTCTGACATACAGAGCCACCCCACCTCCAACCCTTTCCCCCCTATCCTTCCGATATAATTTATAACCAGGAATCACCGTATCCCACTGATTTTCCTCATCCCACCAAGTTTCTGAAATACCCACAATGTCTATTTCCCCCCCCCAACACCAAGCATTCCAACTCCCCGATTTTACCTCGGAGACTTCTAGCATTTGTGTATAAACACTTATAGTTTCCCACGTTTGTTAAGCCCACAGCCTTCCTCTTGCTGCCTCGAGACCTTGCCAGGCAGTTCCTATCATTAGCCACAGTCTCAGTGGACAATTGTAATCCATTTCCTTGTACAAAAGTAATAGCTACCCCTTCATCTCTTTGAGATGAGCCATCCCGAACCAGAGACTTTTCATCTCCTGTCGGCTTTCCCCCATTATTCAGTTTAAAAACTGCTCTGCCTCCTTTTTGATTTTGAGCGCCAGCAGCCTGGTTCCTTCTCGGGACAAGTGGAGACCGTCCCTTTTGTACAGCTCCCTCTTGTCCCAAAAAGCATCCCAGTGCCTAACAAACTTGAACCCTTCCCCCTACACCACCGTCTCATCCACGCATTGAGACTCCTGATCTGTGCCTGTCTCTCCGGCCCTGCACGTGGAACAGGTAGCACTTCCGAGAAGGCTACCTTGGAGGTCCTGGCCTTGAGTTTCCTGCCCAGCAGCCTAAATTTCTCCTCCAGGACCTCACGACTGCATTTCCCCACATCGTTGGTGCCGACGTGCACCACGACCACTGGCTCCTCCCCAGCACTATCTGCCAGCCTATCTAAAACACGCGTAATGTCCGCTACCTTCGCACCAGGCAGGCAAGTCACCATACGGTCAGTACGCGGGTTCGCCACCCAGCTGTCTACCTGCCTAAGGATCGAATCACCAACTACCAAGAGCCCCCTCCCACCCTTCCCAGGGACGGTTCCTTGGTACGAAAGGATACCCGTTCACCAGCTGAAGAAGAGGTCCCTTCTGAGGGCACATTCCCCTTATCCTCAGCATGGTGCCCCTTTTCCCCTTGACCCTCATGCTCCCTGGCAGCAGCCGGGCTGCCAGATCCAGAGTGGGACATATCTAACAAGTCCCCGAGAGTCTTCCCCGTGCACCTAACTGACTGTCCCTGCTTCTCCAGGTCAGCCACCTTGGCCTCAAGGGAGCAAACTCGCTCCCTGAGAACCAGGAGCTCCTTGCACCGAGCACACACCCAAGACTTCTGACCAGTGGGCAGATAGTCATACATGTGACACTCCATGCAAAACACTGGATAGCCCCCAACCCCCTGCTGGCATTCTGGCTTCATAATTGTTTTTAAACAAATACTTTTCTATAACCCCCCTTTTAAAACCCTTTGTATTTATATGGCTCCTGTTGTAGGAGTCTACTTACCTTACCTTACCAAGGAGCCAAGGTCCTGGCTTCCTGGCTCTTCCTGGGCTTCTTACAGAGCCCCTAGGCCAAGAGCCACAGGCAAAGAGCCTCGCCCTTTTGCTCTCGCAAACTTCCTGCCTTAAATGGAATTGTCTCCCAGGAGAGGGTGTGGCCAGCAGCTACTCAAAATCACCCAAGGCACTTAATGACGGTCAAACAAAGCCCCTTTCACACTCCAACTCCAGCAGCCAGGAGTCTGCTATTCAATCTCACCCAAGCACTTAATTACAGGCAAACAATGACCCTTTCACACCCTAACTCCAGCAGTCAGGAGTCTGTTACAACTCACCCACACACTCCCAAATACAGTCCCTGACACAGTACCTTTTCAGCTAAAGCACCTCAGCTGAAAGTAAATAAATAAAAATACCATTCACCCCTCTGGCAGCTCAAACACCTTGCTCCTTCTCAGAGCTCAGCTGGGTCAGCTCTCAACTGGCTCAAAGAGTAAAGGGAATTCTAGATGACACAGAGTCCAGTCAATGGAGATCAGCAGTTATAAACAACCCCTGAAAACAGAATCCCCTGATTTCCTTTGAAAATTTACTACAATTGCTAAAACCAGTGTTGGTTTGAGATGCAACTGTTCAAAAACAGACTGCTAGGAATTTTACCAAGCGGTGGTTTGACAAAGACTGCCAGAAAGTGAAAAGAGAACTTAATATCACATACTATACCTACAAGAATTCCACAGGATCCAATACTACAATTGCCACATACCGCTTAATACACCTTAAAAAATCTTACAAGAAACTGGTGACAATGAAGAAACAAATAGAAAGGAAATCATTATGAAACCAAATAATGCAATCAACCAAAGAGAAGACTTCTAATCTCTTTTGGAAACTGATTTCCAATCACTCATATAAGGACAGCTCCCCCATTGACTCACTAATCTCAGTGGTGACATGGGAGGAATTCTTCCAAAAACAATACTCTGATACCCAGCATTCCCCTACCATCCAGAAGCAAGAAGATCTGCCAATCTGGCTCCCAGTGTCAGCTAAAGAAGTTGAGTCCCTGATTGGTAAACTAAAGAAGGGCAAAGCACCAGGCTTAGACCTTATTCCACCAGAATTATTGATTGAAAATATGGAATGGTGGGCACCTTTATTGGCCTCACTCTTCACCTACATTGATCAGACTGGAGATGTCCCTGAGGCATGGAGAAATGCTATAATTGTTCCTTTCTATAAAGCAGGGAAAAGAGATGATCCAATGAACTATAGACCAATCAGCTTGTTGAGTGTAATAGGCAAATTGTATGCAAGTCACCTCCTAGAAAAATTAAGGATCTGGCTAGACCAGGAAAACATTTTAGTAGATGAACAGGCTGGTTTTAGGGAAAGGCGTCTAATAGACAAATATGTGTCCAACAACAGCGTTTCTTTATATGCAGTCTTTGTAGACTTGAAATCTGACTTTGACTCTGTTCCCAGAGCTAAGCTATGGGAAAAGCTAAATACTACAACAATTGACAGGAGACTTTTATTTTTGATACAAGCATTATGCACCAATACAGTGGTTAGGGTCAGATGCAATAATGAAGGGCATTTAACTAACATCATTCCTTCAACAAAAGGAGTTTAGCAAGGCTGCGTTTTGGCCCCAAATCTTTTTGCCTTGTATATCAACAATTTGATTGACATTTTAGGGACAGTTGACACCCACCCTCCTACCCTAGCGAACTGGCACATAATTGCCTTATTCTACGCAGATGATATGGTCCTGCTGTCCAGGTCATCAGTAGGTCTCAAAAGGGCACTGAAGCAGCTTAGCCTTTACTGTGAACTGGCCCAGTTGGAGATAAATTATCAAAAAAACGAAGTTATGGCCTTTGGTGTGAAGTCCAAAGCAGGGGCGTGGAGCATAAAGGGCCACAGACTAGAACAAGTAACAGCATTTAAGTACCTAGGGGTTGTGTTTCAATCATCAGGGGTGAAGAGAGCCCATCATGAATATATTGCTAATATTGGATGTAAATCCTCATATGGAATTATTAAATTCATTTCAGCAAAAGGGGGGCATTTTATACCAGCAGCCCTCAAATTATATTAATCAAAAACAGTACCACAACTTATGTATGGTACTATGTTGGGACCACCTTCCTCGAGCTTTGCCCCTATAGAGAAAATATAATCAAAATTTCTAAGAGCTCTCTTTCATTTCCCTAAATGTGTCTCTAATGCAAACCTACTCCTGGAAACCAGTCTCATTAGGCTAGAGGCTAGGATAATCATTGCCTCTATTAATACCTGGCTTAGGCTGAGTCACAGTCCCTCTGATATCACTGCATCAATTCTTAGGGATGGTCATTGTTCATCCTGGCTCAAGGCAGTCTACCAGAAATTACATTTGCTTGGGTTTTCATTGGAGTCCCTTCAGATAATGCCGTTAGCCCAGGCAAAGGCCATAGTCAAACAAAGAATATTTGATATTGAAAGGCAGAGTGATATTGCTGGGGTGCCAACCTTTCTGGCTCCCCAGAAAATAAGATATGTGGTCACCCCAGCAACTTATTTATCACACCTAGAAATCCCATCTTATTTCAGGGCTTTTTCTATGACCAGGGGCAATATTTTTCCATCAGCAGTAGTAGAAGGCCGGTATAAAAAGGTGCCAATGACACAGTGGATATGTCCTTGTTGTTCAGGAAAAGTAGAGACAATGGAGCACATACTATTGCATTGTGTGTACCATAAAGAAATTCGAGTAAAGTTTCTCCATCCCATATTAGGGAAGTTTCTTGGCTACCCAGATACGGAGATAAGTAAGAAATTTCTATTTGATTCCAATCCTCAGCTTTCTCTAATTTGTGCCAGGTCATGGCAATAGCTTATAGAATTCGTAAGGATCAAGTAAAGAACTAAAGCAGTTAAAATAGGAAGCATATTGGATGAATTTCATTTTATTTGTTTATAATGTAATTTATAAGTATTTATATGTAGTCCAACCAAAGGGTCTCAGATAAGACTGATATGAGTGCAGATTGGTTTATAAATGTTTTATGAACGAACCCTAGAGATTTTAAACTGTTTTAACTGAATTGTGCTGGTTATGCACTGAATAAAAACTGACTGAATGACTATTTGGGAATCCCAAATATCTCCCAAATCAGCATACCATACTGAGGCTGCGATCATATGGAGAGGGGAAGAGGCGGGCAGGACGTGAGGCTGTTTGCCCCGCCTGCACGATCAAACTTCCTGCTGCGCATCCGCAGTTCCCCATAATACTGGGTTATCGGCAGTAGCTTTTTTCCACACTACTGCCACGTGCAATGATGCCCCGCCGACGACTCCGGGACGCCAGACAGATGTGCTTGTCTGATCGCGCCCCTTTAATCCGCGGGGGAATCGCATGGCTGCTGTTGCTTCCGGTACGTATGATCGCACCCTGATAATGGTATTTGGGGATATTCAGGGATCCTGAATATATTTGGCTCCATTAACCCCGAATCCGAATGATATCAATTTTTTTTTCTTGCACACTCCTAGTTAGATATACAGATGATTATATGGCGATGGCTTAGATTGGAATAATTCTGCAGAAGATTGCACCATAACAGCATCATTTTATGAGCACTTTCCTAGGAGTAATAGACCAGATTGGTATTATGTGTAAATCTGTTTAGGAGGGTTATTTTAATGAGCAATCACAAGCAAGTATACTCAGATTTTATTCAGTAGGGTTTATGCCCAGGAAAAGATTGTAAACTTAGTTTACCACAAACTCTTTATTTCCTTAGCACTTCTTTCAGTGTTATTTTATTTATATTAATAATAAATAACTAACAATCCAAATACCTGGATTATTCAGTTTAGAGGTATTTTGCAGTCACGGAACAGCTTGTATTATTGCAATGGGACTAGAAACAAATATGGATTTATAATGATATACTAAATAATCAGAACTGGAGTAATGGGAATGGAACTTTAGCTCAGTTAACTGTAGCAAGCTTTTAAAGGTCGAACAGAACAAAACAGGTCTACTAGGGTGAGGCAACTTTCCATCGTACTCAAAAATGTGTGATATAAAAAAAGAATAATTCATATAAAATTATTTGTTCAGTAAAATTCTGATTGTGTTTACTCAGCATTGTGTGGGGCTGACATCAGGGAGGGGTTTGCAATGGGAAGGGGGAATCAGTGAATTTAGTCTATTTCCCCCCACCCCATATGTAGTCAGTGAAAGATATCTTCCCACAACTGAAACCAACACCAAATCTCTGATTAATGTTAATAGGTATCAGTCAAAAAGTGTGTATTTTTTTAATGAGAAGAATCTGTCATATTTGTTCCTTATAAAGGTTATGCTGTATGTCTTGTGGGTGTCTGTTACTTAACAGGACCTCAATGTCACAAAATATTGCACTGGTCCAAAAGGACAGAGCTGAAAATTCCAGTACTTTCATTCTCTGAAAGTCTATTTCTAAATCAGGGAAAAGATTTTTTAAAACTGTTTCAAGAAATCACCTATATAACTTATATAAAACATAACCTATATAAAACATAGTTACAACTTGTATTAACACAGTTATAGAAAAGTTCTAAATTATTTAATAATATTTTTACTGTTTTGTAAATGAGAAATTACATTATCATCTTAGGAAACCCTATTAACTTCCAAGGAAGAAAAATAAGCCAAATTAATTAAGGGAATTTCTTATTATTAAATAAAAAGGTTGAATCTCAGTATTTTGCTTTTCTTGCTTCTTCCCTGTATGCTGCACTGTTCTTTAACTTCACCTCTCTGATTGTTATTGTTATTAAGAAAAGATGCCCCGAAGGTCCAAAACACCAAATGCTGCTCTCGAGACAGCATCTTAATGTGCTGCTGTAATGGAATTCAGGAACAGGTGGCTAATAAATTAACCAAAGGTATGCAATCTATTATGGACTGGCACCATTCCAACCACATAGCTCTCATATGACAGCTTGTTTCATGTAAATTTTATTGTATTGAAGGTTTCATTTGTCACCAAGGGATTGGCTTGCTAATGGAAAGAAAATGCAAATGAAATTTTATGCTTTAAGAAGAGTACACTAAACAAAAGGCAGGTGTACAATCTTTTACTTACCATGCTACCTTTTATGATGAAAATTAAAGAAGTTAGATATGGCCAATATATTTAGTTGAAAATATTTTATTCAAACCCAGAAGTCAAGTGATTTCCCTATAGTATTTAGTTGCTAAAGTACAAAACCTATGCCAATTGATTTTTGTTGTTGTTAGGACAGGCGCATACATTCTATTCATATGTAACTATAAACCCTAGTCTGCTGCTGGGGACATTGGAAGATTTCTCCTTACATATGGCAGATTCTGAACATTTTCCAACAAACCAGTTTTTCCTTATGTCAACTGGATAAAATAATAATATGTAGTTTCTTCCAGGGGTCTTTTCGGGGGGGGGAGCGCAACGGAGCGCAGCTCCGGGAGCTCAGGAGCCAAGCCCCGCCCCCAGCCGGCATCCCGGAGAGTCTTTCAGGCAGCCGAATGTCAATTTCAGCTCCATTATATCCTATGGGCCATTGAAGTCAATGGTGAAAACATAGGGTATATTCTAGGGGCTGGAGGGAGGGATTTGAGGGAGAGGCTCGAAACTCACAGGATAGCTGATGGAGCCTCTCCCCAAGATACCCACCAAGTTTCAAGAGCATTGGACCAGGGGGTCCAATTCTATGGGCCCTAAACAGGTTGCCCCTATTCCCTCCATTGTTCTCTATGGTGGGAAAAAAATAACTTTTTTCCCACCATAGAGAACAATGGAGAAATGGGGCAACCTGTTTGGGGGCCCATAGAATTGGACCCCTGGTCCAATGTTCTTGAAACTTGGTGGGTATCTTGGGGAGAGGCTCCATCAGCTATCCTGTGATCTTGGAGCCTCTCCCTCAAACCCTCCCCTCCAGCCCCAGAATATACCCTATGTTTTCACCATTGACTTCAATGGCCCATAGGTATAATGGGGCTGAATTGCCACTGAATTTCTTTCATTCCCTCCTTTCCTTCTTTCTTTTTCCTCTTTCCCTCATTCTTCTCTTCTCTCTTTCTTTCTTTCTTTCTTTCTTTCTTTCTTTCTTTCTTTCTTTCTTTCTTTCTTTCTTTCTTTCTTTCTTTCTCTCTCTCTCTCTCTCTCTCTCTCTCTCTCTCTCTCTCTCTCTCTCTCTCTCTCTCTCTTTCTTTCTTTCTTTCTTTCTTTCTTTCTTTCCCACCTTCTTCTCTTCTCTTTTTCCTCCTTTCCATGTTTCCCTCCTTCTTCCCTCTCTTTCTTTCTCTCTCTCTTTCCTTCCTTCTTTCCTTCTCTCTACTCTCTCTCTTTCCTTCCCTCTTTCCTCCTTCTGTGGCCCAACTCTCATGAGAAGGAGTTTAAACTTTAAACCCCTTATCTCTTAGCTCCCCCACCCAGACCAGCTGGGGAAGGGAAGGGAGGCTTTTGAAGATGCTTCTCCCCTTTTGCTTCCCCTTCTGACATCACTTCCGGTGATGTAAGGGGGCGTGGCATATGCTAATAGCCTAATAGCTCATTAGCATACCATATGCTAATGAGCTCCTGCAGCTGTTCTTCTACGAAAAGACCCCTGGTTTCTTCTATTCCCTACAAACCATGATTAAACCATGTTTTAAAATGGCTATTTTCTTCTATTTGGAAGTTACAAAATACTCTGGTGGAACTCTCTGCCAAATAACATCTGTGCCCTGTGGGACTTGTTGCCATTCTGCGGGGCACGTAAGGCAGAAATGTTCCATCAGGTGTTCAGTTGAGGACAGCAATGATCCTCCATCTAGTCTGGCACACCTCTTCCTCTTTCTTTTCCCACCTCCCTCCTCTACGAGGCAATGACACTCCAGGATTAATTGCCATCAGATTGGCTTAGGCTGCTGTAAATTGTATTTTCTATATTATTTTAATTTTGAAACCTCTTTGTGGGGTTTGTAATTTTACCGCTGTTGCACACTTCCCTGAACCCTGTCTTTCAGGGGAGGGCAGCCTAAAAGTTGAATTTAATCTCTCCTTATATATAATTCTGTTTTGGTCATGGACTCCCCTGAATATTCCAACACACTCCGAAATCAGTTTGCTCCCTGATCTGTCATTCAGAGGGTCTCCCTATCCACTGGCTGCTTTGCCTGAGTCCTGCCTCCAATATTCTAAACAGTTTGCTGTTTCTCTCCCCCACATAGCCAGTCAGAACACAGAGGTCATTTGCATATGTGACCTGATAGGCCTTTGCCTCGGAACACAGAGGTTGTTTGCATATATGGCCTCATTGGCCTTTGCCTCTAACATTCTAAACAGTTTGTTCTTGCTGTTGTCAGGTAAAATGTGTTCTGAGGTAAAATACATTTCCCTTAGTGCCTGCTGGGGAAACCATTGTTGCCAATCTCCAGGTGAGGGCTGAAGATCACTCAGAATTACAACTGCTTTCTAGATGGCAGAGATCAGTTCCCCTGGAGAAAATGGTGGACTCTGTGTCCATATATCCTGCTGAGACGGCCCCTGTATGACAGCCAATGTGATGTAGCAGTCAGAGCTTCAGAGCACGGTAGAGGCTACAGGTGTGGGGGGGTGGAAAGCTGAAGAGTGAAGAGAAAATAAAGGTAGGTTGATGATTGGCTGGGAAAGAAATAGGGTTGCCGACTCCAGGTGGGAAATTCCTGGAGATTTGAGGGATGGAGCCTGGACAGGGTGAGGTTTCCGGAGGGGTGGGACTGCAGATAGGCACAATGCCATAGACTTCACCCTCCAAACCAGCCAGTCCCTCCTGTGGAACCATTGTTGCCAGTCTTCAGGTGGGGGCTGGAGATCACTCAGAATTACAACTGCTCTCCAGGAGGGAGGGGGATGGAAATCTGAAGTCAAGGTAAGTTGATGGTTGGCTGTGAAGGAGATAGGGTTGGCAACTCCAGGTTGGAAAAATCCTGGAGATTTGAGGGGTGGAGCCTGGAGAGGGTCGGGTTTGAGGAGGGATGGGACCTCAGACAGGTACAATGCCATAGAGTCCACCCTCCAAACCAGCCATTCCCTCCTGGGGAACCATTGTTGCCAATCTCCAGGTGAAGGCTGGAGATCACTCAAAATTACAACTGTTCTTCAGGTAGCAGAAATCAGTTCCTCTGGAGAAAATGGTGGACTCTGTGTCAATATACCCTGCTGAAGTAGCCACAGCAAATTGACACTGAGTGCCCAGGACTCAGGCACGCAAAATGGGCCTTATTCCTAGTAAATTAATAAAATATTTTTTTTTGTTGGTAACAAGGAAGAGTTTGATGTCTGGACTGTACATAGCAGAGGAAGGGAGAGACAGGGAAGGGGGAGGTTCCTGGAAAGGCAGCATGAAAATGATCTACATAAATTCTAAATCAATCATTCAATCAATCAATGGGTTTAGAAGGGTGTAACTCTGCTTAGGATTGCTCTGTGTCATAATAACAAATGACAGCTGAAGTGTGGTGTAACGCTTAGTGTGCCATAATGTCCATTGCTGGAGATACCTGTGTTCAAATTCCTGCTTATCCATGATGTTTACTTGGTGACCTTGAGCCAGTCATAATCACTCAGTCAAGTGTACTTCACAGGATGCTGTGAGAATCAAACAGAGAAGTGTAAAACTACGTATGCTGTCCTGTGCTTGTTGGAAGAAGGGCAGGATAAAATGTGATAGAATGGTTCATTGTTGTATGCAGGGTTCGTTTTGTAGCAGGAACTCCTTTGCATATTAGGTGACTCACCCCTAATGTAGCCAATCCTCCAAGAGCTGACAGAGCTCTTCTTACAGGGGCTACTGTAAGCTCTTGCAGGATTGGCTACATTAGGGGTGTGTCACCTAATGTGTAAAGGAGTTCCTGCTACAAAGAGAGCCCTGGTTGTATGTGAAGAAATATGCAGTACCTGCTACATTTGAGAAAATATGCAGAACCTACTAGGTCTCAGACCTAAGACTGAGAAAATGCATTCTGTGGTTTAGTACACTATTTTTATAATAATACGGATCAAGATCAGAGATGCTGGATCAACTACCAGTGTCAATCATGGTTAGAGATGCTGTGGCTTTTGCTGTGAACATGTTCACCAGTCAAATGTACCATGCACAAAGGTGTCAGTTTGATCCGAGTTGATCCGAGGTCAGCCAGTATCATAATGCCCCTGTATAAATCATTGGTGCGACCTCATTTGGAATACTGTGTACAGTTCTGGTCACCACATCTCAAAAAGGATATTATAGCATTGGAAAAAGTGCAGAGAAGGGCAACTAAAATGATAAAAGGGTTGGAACACCTTCCCTATGAAGAAAGGTTAAAATGCTTGGGGCTCTTTAGCTTGGAGAAACGACGGCTGAGGGGTGACATGATCGAGGTTTATAAGATTATGAATGGGACTGAGCAGGTTGAGAAAGAAGTACTATTCTCCCTTTCTCACAATACAAGAACTCGTGGGCACTCCATGAAATTGCTGAGCAGTCGGGTTAGAACAGATAAAAGGAAATACTTCTTCACCCAAAGAGTGATTAACATATGGAATTCACTGCCACAGGAGGTGGTGGCAGCTACAAGCATGGATAGTTTCAAGAGGGAATTAGATAAACATATGGAGCAGAAGTCCATCAGTGGCTATTAGCCACAGGGTATAGATGAGAAAACTCAGTCTGGGGCAGGTGTTGCACTCTATTCTTGGTGCTGGAGGGGGCAGCAGTGGGAGGGCTTCTGGTGCCCTGGCCCCACTGCTGGACCTCCTGATAGCACGTGGTATTTTTGGCCGCTGTGTGACAGAGTGTTGGACTAGATGGGCCATTGGCCTGATTCAACATTGGCTTCTCTTATGTTCTTTTGTTCTTATGATCCTCCAATCTGTTTGCATCAAACAGCAGCAAATGCCTGCTGAACTGGTTTGCATCAGGCTTTTGCAAACCTGTGCATGTGCAAAGATGCTGCCAATTCAAACTGATCAGCAGCCTATTAGCATCCCTAAGGACTACTTAGATGAACATCAAATGGTTGGATTTTATTGAAACACAGCACTTATTTATGACTCATGTATATGTTTTTTGAGTGATCGAATTGTCCAGTTAAAACAATTGTTTGCTCAGTGGAGCAGTTATGCAGCAAAGATGGGAGCATTGTAGAGTGTGATTGGACTGTGTGAGAATATGCATGCATGATAATTCATTTGCACTGTCCTGCATGGTTAGGAAGCAAGTTCTCAAACACTGCCAATCAGATTGATCAACTATCAAACTGATTGTCTAAAACCAGCCCTTTGTTTTCATAACCAACGAACAGGACATGAGCCAAATCAGTGGATGCTTGGGTATCCATATTCATAGCCTCCTCACACATGGTGATAATTGGGATCTAATTTTCAATACATTGTTTGTTTGTATCCAAACAGTTCAAACACGTGTATGGAAAAGAAAGATGTCTATGCATGCCCAATTATATATTACTTTGCTACAACTACCTCACCCCCCCAGCCATCATGTTCACTGTATCCTAGAAGTTAAAAGTCATATTAGTAAAAGCAACAAAACATTTTAATATGATACTTGCTTTCTAGCTCTGTAACCCTTATGGCAGCATCACATTTCTGATAATAGCTTATTAATTTGTTCCCACCATAGAGAACAATGGAGGAAATAGGGGCAACCTGTTTGGGGGCCTATAGAATTGGACCTCCTGGTCCAATGTTCTTGAAACTTGGTGGGTATCTTGGGGAGAGGCTCCATCAGCTACCCTGTGAGTTTGGGGCCTCTCCCTCAAACTTCCTCCCCTCCAGCCCCCAGAATATACCCTATGTTTTCATCATTGACTTCAATGGCCCATAGGATATAATGGGGCCGAATTGCCGCCAAATTTCTTTCATTCCCTCCTTTCCTTCTCTCCTTCTTCTCTTTCCCTCCTTCTTCTCTTTCTTTTTCTCTTTCCCTCCTTCCCTTCTTCCTTCCTTCCTTCCTTCCTTTCCCACCTTCTTCTCTTCTCTTTTTCCTCCTTTCCCTGTTTCCCTCCTTCTTCCCTCTCTTTCTTTCCCTCCCCTTTCCTTCTCTTTCCTTCCTTCTTTCCTTTTCTCTTCTGTCTCTCTTTCCTTCCCTCTTTCCTCCTTCTGTGGCCCAACTCTCATGAGAAGGAGTTTAAACTTTAAACCCCTTCTCTCTGAGCTCCCCCACCCAGACCAGCTGGGGAAGGGAAGGCTTTTGAAGATGCCTCCCCCCCTTTTGCTTCCCCTTCTGACATCACTTCCGGTGATGTCAGGGGGCGTGGCATATGCTAATAGCCTAATAGCTCATTAGCATACTATATGCTAATGAGCTCCTGCAGCAGTTTTTCTGCGAAAAGACCCCTGGATGTACCTGTCCCATCTTCATTACTTTTGTTGTTGTTTGGCTTTGTTTTAGTCTATGCTCTACATTTCCCCAAAAAGCCTGACATCAAATGCCACCAGATACCCAGAAATCAATTTTTCTAGGCCAGAGAAAGAAGCAGGGAATAAAGATATAAAAGCAGCAAAAACATTCCCTTTCCCTCATGGATGCATTCAGTTTTTTTGTTCTGTTCATTGTGAGTTACGCAAATCACTTTCCAATATCAAAGCAGGTGTTTTGGGGCTGAAGGCAAAATGGTGAACAGAGAATTCCTGGTGAAAAGGAGAAGCCTTGATAACATCACGGTGCTCTATTTCCAATTTTGTAAGTAAAGAGCTCAAATTGTTCAATCTTCTACTCTAGGACAGCACAGGGGAGAATTTACTCATCTGTAACTGGTACTGGACAGTTCCTTTCTAGTATACAATCATTTTCTAAACATATCCTTCTGTAATCCAGTTTGGACTGAGGCAAAGTAGCCAGGGTAACTAGCATGTTCTTGGGCTTCTGCCTCTCACAATAAGAACATATAATAACCAGACTTGAATATTTCCAACAATTATTCTTTTTTTCTTGTGATCCAAAATGAAACATAAAATTTTGGAAATTATTTTGGATTGGTCTCTTTCATTATGATGAGCTGGTATTTAAAAACCAGCATGACTTGTATCACACAAAAGCAGACTGCTCACACATAGCAATGATTTTTTTAAGCCATTTGGGTTATTAGAAACTGTCCAAGACAAACTAGGAATTATTTTAGTTCTCCAGTTTGCATAGGCTGTGTCTAAAACACAAGGCCTCATCTATAGGTACTAGAAACAGAGGCCAAGAAGGAATTCATATATGTTGCCAATATCATGACTTTTGAAATAATTTACTTAATTCTAGAGCCAAAAGCCAATTCTGTCTTCCACATTCACCATTCTCCAAATGAGGCCTGAGTGAGTCATTAAGAAAGAATCTTACATTCCAGATCAAGCTCTGAGCAGAAAATATTTCTCAGCAAATGGACCTTAAGGCAGTTTATGACATTAAGAAGTCTCCATGGAGTCTTTATGAAAAAAACTACACATAATTTTTGTAAAGCATCTTAAAATTGTAAATTACAGCTATTGAACTATGTCTTGTACAGCCCTCCGTTTTCAAGACCTTTCAGGCAACTTTTTTGGAGAACAAGACACTAACATCATGTGTATATTATTTTAAGTCCAAGTGACTGATGTAGTGCAAGGCATCATTTATACTTGTCTGGCTAGACAGATAGACAACAGTCACTTTCTACTGGATGACTCAGAAGGAATAACAACATAATTCCTGATAGTTGCCTACAGTTCACAGCTGACATCTGTCCAGCAGTGTATTCTGAAGGATTTGCAGCCTTCTCCTAGAAGGCACAGCATGGAGAAGTATCATACCAACTTTCAATTATAAGTCTGAAACAACTACTCACCAGCAACAATAGACTATCCAATGGAAACACAAATCCATAGAGTAGCTCCTATAAAAAAATCTGGGCTAAAGGCTGTCCCGATGTGCACTATCACAGAGACTAATCTACAGAAACCAAACCACCATACTTGCATATTCTCTAACATAATTTATATTATCATGTGCAAATAATGCCTCCTTGCCATTTACATTAGCAGACTGAAGAGTCTAGTGTACTGGTATGAGATGCACATGCATTTTCACAATCAGGCAAATAATACTCTCTTGGGACATTACTGATCAGGGAAATGGGGGAAGAGGGCTTCAGTGTCCCCTTCTCTTCAAGCTATGGTCCCCAGTGCATGTCTTATAAGTGAGATGCAAGGTGCTTCATACATGAATCCCACAATGTAGTTAGAACTTCAGAAATCAACCATCGAGGCATTAAATAACAGACTGGCTTCTGCAAAGGAAAGCCCTACTTCACCAGTCTATAGGAGTTCTTTAAACAGATTAAGCCGATATCTTGCTCTGGGCATGATGAAGGTGATTTAAAGAGGGTGGGGCTGAAGATATCCCTTTGTCATGGACAGATCACTGCTTGCTCTGGTTTAGACTTATAAAGATATCAAAACTCCACAGGGGTGGGGCGTCAATTAAGATCATCCTACCCCGTAGCTGAATGGATCCAACTGGTTTTCAGTTAGCATTAGGGGATTTTACTGCTGATATGGTCAGCACTTCTATCCATGCCTGGTTGACCTCTAGAATGAGAAAATAACCCAGGCAATTGACACAATTGCTCCTAGGTGCCTGCTCTAAGGTATAAAAGGGGGAACAAAAAGGGGGGAAATGCCAGGTGAACGGTGATCAGTTTATTCTACGAAGTTCCTATGTGTTTTATCTTGCAGGCTTCATCAGAACATTCACCTAGTGCTGGAACTGTGCACAGCACAGTTGTCTTTTTGAGAGACAGGGTGGTCACTCTGTCTTGAACTGGAAAGTGGTGCATCTACTCCTAAAGAAACCTACTCTTGACCTAGGAGAGTTGAAGGACTACTGTCTAGTCTCAAATGTACCATTCTTTAACATGGTGATCAAATGAGTGGTGGCAGGACAACTTCAGAGATTCCTGAATAAGGAGGAGATTCGTAGCTTGGGGGTATTCATGTACCTGATGGATAAACAGGTGGCAGCAGTAACCAGGGGTGCCTTTCACACCAGCTTCATCTGGAAAGCCAGTTACAGCCCTTCCTGTGGTGAAAGATCTTGCCACCGTGGACTATCTGTTTTTGTGTTTTTTGGCTCCCCGAAGGGGATTTTTTATTGCTTTTTCTATTTACTACAAACTACAACAGAAAATTCCAGGGTGGGGAACTACAATCTACGGGAGAAAGAAAAGATAACCTCTAAAAACCCAAGAGTCGGTGATCATGCAATGAGTTTAAATACAAATCTATCTCTTTAATGTGAATTGACTTCCACTAAAGATGATCATCTCACTAAAATGTTATTCTTTTCACTCACTAATACGAATATAGTTTCATAAAGAGCTGCCTTCTACTAATAAATTCCTTGCTAGCATCTTCCAGAGATCTTTAACAAACTATTTTCCCCCTCTTTTTCCCCTTAAATGATAGCTTGATTTGGGGGCTACCACTCCCAATTTAGAGTCTGAGTCCTCTGAGGAAGATCCAGTCTCTCCTTCTTCTTCGCTCTCCTTGGTGCCATCTGGGGTGCCTTCTCCCTCTCCTGGTGGACAACCATGTTGACGCAAAAATTCACAAGCCTTGTCTGTTGAATCAACCCTTTCTTTGCCATTTGCATACCAAAAGATTAGTCCTTCGGGGATCAGCCATCTGTACGCGACCTTCTGGCCTTGTAAAAATGTCACCAAGTCTCTGTATTTCCTCCTTTTTCTTCTTATCTCAAATGGAATGTCCTTCATAACTTTAATTTCCTTGTCTCTCCACTTCAAGGTAGTCCCGTTAGACACTTTCAAGAGCTGATCTCTTGTTCTCCTTCGGGAGAATCTAATAGTAATTTCCCCTGGCAGATTGTTCTTTCGAATATACTCTGAATATGATCAAAAGACCGTATCTATTTCACCTTGGAGTTGGTCCGGTGTCATATCTGCCAAAGGGGCCAACAAATCAC
Organism: Gekko gecko; assembly: GCA_029375565.1. Classification (NCBI taxonomy): domain Eukaryota; kingdom Metazoa; phylum Chordata; class Lepidosauria; order Squamata; family Gekkonidae; genus Gekko; species Gekko gecko. The sequence continues at coordinate 63,532,428 of JAPDNY010000004.1, read as the reverse complement.
CCATGATTTGGTATAGATTCTCCCCTTTCTCCTCTTTAATCCCTTGAAGTCTCAAGATGTACCTTGCCTTTTCCATTTGCAGCTGTAATACTCGAGACTCTTCGATTTGGCACTTTTTATCAAGCGCTTGCAGCTTTTTATCCATTTTTTTCGAGTTGGAACCAATCTCTTTAAGTTCCTGCTCTGCTTTTTTGATTTTCTTTGCATTTACTGCTGTCTGTGCTTGTTGAGCATCAAGCTTATTATCTATAGTTTTAATTTTCTCCAGTAGAGGGCGAAGCACCTCTGATAGCAACCTTTGGAGTTCTGGAGTTTGGTCCTGTCTAGGTGCTGAACTTAGAGGGCTGGAACTTCCCAAAGAAGGTTTAACTTTCGGTATCCTGTCCCTCACATCTTTCAGCAGCACCATGTTTGGGGATTGTTTACCGTTAGCAAAAGTTCATCAAAGTCTCTGGAAGATCTTAATCCCGCTGGTAAGCTCACACAAACTCTTTACTTCACTTCCACTGCTTTTTTCTTGCTGCCCCCCCCCTTTTCGGTTTCTTAAAATCTCCTGCAAGCAGTCCTTATCAGGGGGGAAGTTCCCTCCCCCCCTCATTTTCGCTAGGGGGGACACAAATGCACAGGTGCTTCTTGCTTAAACTTGACACACTTTCAGTGGTTGTCTCACTGCATTATGCTCGCTCGATCACCATCTGCTTGCTCCGGTATGCTGATCTTGTTTTCATTTGGGATGCTCTATGGCTGAGAGTCCCTCCCTGGGACTCTTGGGGTGGCACAGTTGTTTGCGCTCCCACCCAGCCGTAGATGCTGGCAGACTTCTCCCAGAGCCCTGGGAGAAGATGACTGCTGTGGCGATTGCCAAGACTGGAAAACCCCCAAGGACTACCTGGAAGCTACAGCTAGTACAGAATGCTGGGACTAGAATGTTGACTGAAAAGAATCATAGAGACCATATCACTCCAGTCTTGTTCCATGTACACTGCCTCCCAGTTTGCTTTTGGGCTCAATTCAAAATGCAAGTATTTACTTTTAAAGCCCTATACAGCTTAGGGCCAGCATACCTTAAGGAACAATTTCTTCCATGTAAATCTACCATCCACTCCAGTCATCTTCAGAGGCCCTGCTTCAGGTGCCCCTGCCATCTGAGGCTATATAGGTGGCAACATGAGGAAGGGCTTTCTCGGTCCTGGTGCCAAAACTTTGGAACTCCCTCCCCATGAAGATTCATCTCTCTCCCACTATTGTTATATTCTATCAAACAATGACTTTTTTGGAATGGGGGATGAACAGTGTAGTAGCCAAGTTTACAAATGTTACCAAATCATTCAGGTTGGTGAATACCAAGGAAGATGGTGAAGAGCTCTGACAGACGGCACTTTTAAAAGCTTAGAAGTGTTGTACAAATAGGTAAAGGACTGTGAAGGCTTAATCCTTCACAGAAACAGAGAGCATTGAGTGACAGGCTGCTTCAAGAAATCTGATTGGTTGGCAGCAGCTGAACACAGAAAGACTTCTGAACTGGATAGCAAGGAGAATTCAGTCTGAATCCTGCCTGACTGAGAGCAGTTTAACACAGATGGAGAACAGGGAGGGAATGTGGTTAGTTAGGTGAAAACTCCCATTCAGGCCAGAAAATGGGATAGATCTTCTAGAGAGAGAGAAGAATTTTCCCTACCCAGTTAAAACAGGAAGATAGCTCTGAAGAGTGGAGAGATTCCTCATCTGGTATGGTTAGAGACTGCCTTGAGAAATCTTAAGAGTCAATTAAAATTCAAGAATTGTACTGATGTGGCAAGAGAAGGTGCTTGGATACTGAACAGAGTGTCCCAGCCTTCTGAAAAACCAAAAGTGTCAGTGAATACTCAAAGAAAGTGTACTGGAGTGTTTCGGAAACACTGGAACAAAAGCCTCACTGAGAAAAGCTTATGAAACTCTCAATAGCCTGAAATATATGAACTAAAGTCTGTGCATATACTGTTTTACTTCAGAGTTCTATATTGAGTTACCTCTGAATTTTATCCCTGGTTTCACCTGACTTTCCCCATGTTGAATAAAATATTTCGGTAATTTGGAATTTCAAAATGCCTTGTGCAACATTTATGTTTATGTTAGAGGAGGCTCTTGATCCTTTTCTCAGGTTCCTGGGCTGAGCCAACAGCTAAAATATCATACTGTGACAGGCTGGGACAGCCCGAGTTCTTCAGAAAAGAAAAGAAAAAAAACCCTAATACCTAGGGCAACACAGTCAGAAAGGGAAAGAAAAATTGAGAGAAAATCTTATCTCTGATGGAGATAAGGGGAGGGGAGGGTCATAAGAGCAAACTAGAAAAAGTACATAATTAAAACCTCTACAAAGCATAAATAAATTGATAACTACACATAAATATAATATGTGTGTATAATTTTCATGTGAAAAACAGAAAATCAATGCCATATGTAATATATGATAAGATCCAAAACTCCACTTAAATACAACTAGGAAGTTTTACAAATATGAAAGTTATATAAGTCGTATAAATTTTCAGCTAGGGAATTAGCCAAATTGCTATAAGAGCTCTGGAGTTTCTCTTTAAAAATTGTCCAAAAGGGAGATTTAACTTGAGATGCTTTGGAATTTTTTCACGTGAAAATTATATATATACATTCTATGTATGCATAGTTATTAATTTGTTTACACTTTGCAGAGGTCAACTGTGTAGTTTCTTTCTTGTATGCTTTTGTACTGTGAACTCTCTCCCCTTTTCTGGTTTTATATTGTTAAGAGCTTCAGGTAAAAGGTAAAGGTTTCCCTTGCCCGAAAGCCAGTCAGATCCGACTCTAGGGTGGTGGTGCTCATCTCCATTTCCAAGCCAAAGAGACAGCGCTGTCCAATGACTTTTGCCATGATCATGTGGCCGGCACATGGAATACTGTTACCTTCCCACTGAAGTGGTACCTATTTATCTACTTGCAATTCTTTGCTTTCAAACTGCTAGGTTGCCAGGAGCTGGGGCCAGAGACAGGAGCTCACTCTGTCACGCAGCACTCGGGTTTTGAACTGCCAGAGCTACTGTCCTTCTGGTCTGCAGCTCAGCATCTTAACCTCTGAGCCACCCTGGCCCTAAGAGCTCTAGGAGGATCTCTCAAATATGGGTGAGTGGGCAAAAAAGTGGTAAATTGAATATGAATAAGTGCATACTGGAACAAAAATCCTAATTCTAAATATGTGCTGATGAGGTATGAACTGCCTGAGACTAACATTGAAAGAGATTGTAATGTTGTAATGGAAAGAAATGGCAGAAAGTGAAGGAGCTCTAAAGAGCCTCTTACTAAAAGTAAAAGAGGAGAGCACAAAGGTTGGCTTGAAACTCAACATCAAAAAAACGAAGATCATGGCATCCGGCCCCATCACCCCTTGGCAAATAGAAAGAGAAGTTGTGGAAGCAGTGACAGACTTCACGTTCCTGGGATCCAAGATCACTGCAGATGGTGACAGATAGCTTTAAAAGGGGGTTAGATAGATTCATGGAGGAGAGATCCTTCAGAGGCTACTAGCCATGGTGATTGAAGGGAGCCTTCACCTACAGAGGCAGCAAACTTGTGAACGAATGCTGAGAGGCAGCAGCAGGGGAAGGTGTCAGCCTTTATGCTCTATTTGGTTGGCCCCTGTGTGAAACATTATGGTGGACTAGATGGATCACTGGTCTGATGCAGTGGGCTCTTCTTATGTTCTTAAAAGTTAGAGCATTTCAGCAGAAAATTTCCAAAAGGAAACCCTGCCCACGAGCTGCTGAGTTGGAATTTACATGAAGATTTGGGTACTATCAGACTTGGACTCAGTAAGGAGTTCTCCTTACGCACAATATTCAGATACACCCTACTTTGCTAATTCATCTATAGTTGGGTGTGGGCCATGCCCAATCTAAACTGTTTACTGTTTTGACTGGAACCTTTATAATCTGTGCTATGCAATATAATACCACATACCTCGTTGTGAGAAACAGAGCTTTTTAACCTTTCATTTGTGCTATGCAATATAATACCACATACCTCGTTGTGAGAAACAGAGCTTTTTAACCTCTCTTGTGTATCCATCTCTGTACCAACTGAAGGTAATGCTTCATGCATCTGATGATGTGAGCTCTGATTTACAAATCTTATGCTGCAATACATTAGTTAATCCTTAAGGTTTTGAAAGACTGTCTTCTTCTGTTTTGTGGCTTGCTTCTATCTTTAATATGAATGAATTATTTTAATTTTTTCTGACTATGCACTTTCAGTAATTATTTATAAAGCAGTATGTGATGAGGCACTAGGAACTAATCAGTGGATTCCATATGTCAATGTGATCTGGAGCTCTGCATTTTTCTGTGTTAAGAATTCAGACCACCTTTTCATATTACACTTAGAGTGTTCATTGGCTTCATGACCTATTTCACATATTGAAACCATTTAACTAAACTATAGCTTTAAGCCCTCAAGATGCATTAAATTATGGCCTGTTTACACAATCAAGGGTTCAAAGGCTAATATTTTGAGGGGGTATTATGAGATAACAAGGCTGTGCATTCCACATTCTATATTTTACATTTCATTTTAAATACATTAAAGTCCTCTTCAACAGCATGTGACTGACTTTATGACCTAGCAAGATATCTTAATTTGAAAAGTAGTCTCATTCTTTTTTTCTTTTTTTTGCTGGCCTGTTTTCATCCTCTCAGTAACTTATTAAATGAAAAATACATATGATGTCAGCTTTCTATTCATTAGAACATGATTACAGGACACTGATTTGGGGATTTGCTTTCTGAATTCGAAAACGTTCTGTAAGATCTGAAACAGCACAGGATCTACTACAGAATCCATCACAGTTCAGGATATATTGCAGAATATAGTACAGGATGGTGAAGTTGAGCAAAGGCTGGTCTGGTGACTTCTCTATTGACCTGCTGGTGTTAAATGTATGGATGAAGTTGTCAGATACCCAAGCTCTGAGACTCATGGGGTAAGAAAGTCAGGTAAGTCATTGGATAATGTCACATTGAATAGCAGTACTGATAGCAGTACTTTCATATGTACCACATCATATCTGTGAATGTGTATATTAATAAACGTGTGGCTGTGAAGAGATGGTATGCAAACTTCTCAGTGAATCTATTCTGCAGATGAAATTAACTTGTTTGATAACTCATGATCAGACTGTGAACTCATTGGGGTATGTTTGGATTATACCAAGCAATTCAAATAGCTGCCAAGTCCTAGGTTTGCAGATGCCTGTGGGTCAGAAGTTGATTAATTAATACAGCTAAACAGTGAAGTTTTAAAAGGGAGAAGAAAAGGAGCTTGTTTCTCTTCCCCCAAGCTGGATGGGGGCAAAAGCAATGCTCCTCTCTCTTCTGTCCTTTCCAAGCTGGATGAGGGCACAAGCTGTGCTTTTAATCTGCACTGCACTGCACTGCACTGCACTGCAGAAGGCTGGCTTCTGATGACTGAAACTAGCCTGTTCCTATAAATACACATGAACAGGTTGCAAACATCTGAACAACCAGTTGATTAACAGGCTACCTGACCATCATTCCCCAACTTAACTTCTAATTTACTCCACAGTGAAGAATACATAAAATTAAAAATATATACTGGAGAGAAAACAATTAAATTAATATAAAATAGTTTAATATTGAAATGTACCCCTACATGAATAGGCAAGGCTGGCCCAATCTCATCAGGTCTCAGAAGCTAAGCTGGGTTAGCCCTGGTTACTATTTGGATGGGAGATTTCCAAGGAATATCAGGATAACGATGTGGCCAATGGCAAACCACTTCTGAATGTTTCTTGCCTTGAAAACTCTACGAGGGTTACCATAAGTTAGTGAAGACCTGATGGCACTTTCCACCACCATAGTGAAATGTAAATATTGGAAAAATTGGTAAAAATAGTTAGATATTCAGAGTTTGCAATGGACCTTTGCTTCACTGGAGAGGAGGTATTTTCTTCTATGTAAAAATCTTTATTTCTAAGGGAAGAGTTCACAGGAAATCTACAAAACAACAAAGACACCTAAGGCTACATCTTTACACTTTGACCACATGGTCTACAACAATGGAGATTCTTCATCTTCTTGACCCCTAGAAGGAAATCACCTGAATGCATTAACCAATGATTGTTAGTAAATAGGCTTCAGTTTCCTGGGCTCTCTTCCCATTGGCTCTGTGCCAGGTTCCTTTCAAGGTCAGTCTAAACAACTGCACACAAGGTAAACACACATTAACCCTATAATGACTGAATTTTAGACTTTGCAACACACATTTCCAACAAATATCACATGAAGTAGAAAGTTAGATACTATTCAAATCAAGTAGCCTATTATGTATATTTTTCTCATTTTGTTAATTAAAGAAAACTATTGTTTTCCAGGCTAGGCTTTAAAAAAATCACCATTACATTTTGAGATTAGTAATTTTTGGTTACTAGAAAAGATCAATCATTAAGTGTAAACCTTTGTTTAGCTAATGACTGACACTAAATGGCTAAATAATTGTTGTAAATGTCAAACCTTCAATTGGCCATGATGTGAAATCCTGTGAACAGATAGAAACACATATAGTCTAAATATTGTTACTGTCTTCCAGTATCTTTAAATAGCAAATCTGTTAAGTAATTTCTTTGACACATAGTGATTTTAAATGTTCTGATTTATCATCATAAAGGCTTGTTGACAGAAATTACTTGTTAAAACGGTAGGAAACAGACTTTCAAAAGCATTACTGAATGAGGGCAATTTTGAATAGATCCTCTGTCAAGTATAACACAAAACTATTTACTCCAAATAGCACCAGCTTCCATTTGAAACATCCAGTTTCAAAGTGAGTGTCTATACAGATTGATTAGTTCTTGTCATCCCATCTCAAAAAGAATACTGCAGAGCTGAAAAAGGTACAGAACAGGGCAATCAGCATGACCAAGGGATTGGAGGACCTTCCTAAAAGGAACAACTAAAGTGTTTGTGGCTTTTTAATTCATAAAAACAGAAGGACAGGTATGGGTGAAACACTAGAAGTTCATAAAAGTATATACTGGGCAGAGAGAGGAGGAAGAGAGATTTTTTTCACCTCCCAAGATGACAGGGGAGGACTACGCAGTTACATTGATGGGGGTTCACATAATTAATTTGTGGAAGACACTGTCACACACAGTTTATGTTGGCTGGAAGGCAGATAAGTCTATAAACAACTACTAGCTATTTTAGTATAACATTTAGAAGCAGTACACTCAGAATAGTAGTTGCTGGTTAGCAACAGTGCGGGAGAACTTATTGTGGTCTTCCTGATTGTACAAATCATACTGAGAGATGGCCGTTTGGTCTAATAAGAGGACTCCTGTGTTCTTTAGTTTCAACATACACATACTTTGTGGCTTTGGAAAGAATATCAGACAAAGGAAAAGTAAAGGAGGAACAACTGAGGAAAACTCTTCTAAGTGACAAGAAGATGGTAATGGAAATTCCTCAACTAGAAAATTGAGGGGGAAAGCCCCCCCCATTCATTAGATAGCAGATTTTCACAACAGTATTATAATTTAATTTTAAATTATTATAATTAAATTATAATTTAAAACTCTTCAGTAAGCCGCCCTGAGCTGCCCTTGGCTTGGAGGGTGGGGCATAAATAAATAAATAAATAAAAATATTTTGAATGTAAGTACTTGACAAATCCATAAAGGTCAGATGCCTTCTTAGAAGACAGATCCCTCTTCTTCTCACACAGGAAGGGATGCTTCTTGTGAAATACTGCTTTCTGCTGTGACATTTCCATGCATAAATTAAATGCAAAGAATGCCTTTTGCTATGGTTTTATTTCTATTTTGATGTATGCAGATTTAATCAATCAATCAATTTATTTATTATTTATTTATTTGACTTGTATCCTGCCCTCCCTGCCTCAGCAGGCTTATCTATTAATCATCTATTACAATTAATAGAATTAACTGTTTTAATCTAGTAAAAGCCCTAATGATAAAAGCTTATAAAGTAAAGAGCATAATGGGTAAATCTCTATGTGCTATGTATGCTTGTTCAATGAGGACACTTCTATTTAATGAGAGTGGTTTGAGTATAAGGGTCCGAACTTTGGAACATTTAGGATTCATCATCAAGGCAAGCATGAGTATAAATGAACAATAAGCATCAACTGTGTACAAGTATAGCCATGGGATGTATCAGTAAAAGAACATTTATATGATATAGATGTTTTAGGTACAAGACCATAATGTTTAAGCGCGAGAAGCTGGACTAGATTTATTGGATGCACCCAATTATATCTTTATGAGGTTTCCAGTTGTCCTGTGTAGAATAGTTCACTATTTTGAAGAACTTAAGGATGGAATATGCTCAAGTGAAAATCTGTCTGTTGATACTGATTTTTCAAGCATTGGAAATTAATTTTTTTCATACACTGATAGCTCTGTTATCACCTGTATTTCAAAGTTTTGAGAAAAGCAAATCCCTGAAAATGTCAAAGTCTTAGCAAGATATCACATGTAATAAATTTAGAGTATGTGAAGGGCCTGAACAGAACATTGCTATATTGCTAACACAGCAATACCACACCAATAAGATTTTAAGTACTGCCTCAGCTGCATGCCGTTAAATGTGGATCATGTAATGAAACATGACGACAAAGGTGAGTGAGACAAAAGTCAGTTCCTTTGTCTGAAAGGCATACAAAGATTTATGACAGTGGACACAGATAATTTAATTTGTTTGGGAGTGAACCATGCCTGTCAAGAATTTTTTTAAAAAACACACTGCAGCATATTTGGAGAAAAGTCCTGGAGGGAAGGGCATAGCTGACAGCACAGAAAAATGGAACATATTTTCAGTCAGAGCTTTATACCTTTTTGCAGAGCCAGAGTCCAATGCTGAAACTGAACTGGGCTGGGGAAAAAAGAGATAAAGTGGGCCACAGAAAGGTAAGATGGAAGAAGGAAAACTTTCAGGATGAAATTAAAAGTGTTTCCACTCATGATATATTTTGATTTCATTTCACTGGTTTCTGCCCTTCCCTTCTTATCTAAAGGATGTCCAAAGTGGCAGGCAATAAGTAAGCAGAATGTGTGTGTGTGTGTGTGTGTGTGTAAAGTGCTGTCAAGGCACAGCTGAGTCATGGTAACCCCATAGGGTTTTCAAGTCAAGAGACGTTCAGAGCTGGTTTGCCATTACCTGCCTCTGCATAGTGACCCTGGAATTCCTTGATGGTTTCCCATCCAAATACTAACCAGGACCAAACTTGCTTAACTTCTGAGACCTGAAGCATTCAGGCTAGCCTGAGTCATCCAGGTCAGGGCAGTAAGCGGAACACAAGTTCCATAAAGAACACCAATAAAAACCATATGAATCATTACCTAAGATATTTAAAGCAGTAAACACACTAAAGATTCATTGTGGTGTAGTGGTTAGCATGTCTGACCAGGATTTGAGAGTCAAAGGTTTGAATCGTCATTCTGCCATGAAGAAAGTTTTAGAGGGTAGCCATGCATGACAGACTCCAGGCTTGGGATCAGCCTGCAAGACAAGACACCTGCAGTCATGTGACTAGCAGGGATGATGTAATCCTGATGCAGAACTCAGGGGAGGGTTCTATGGGGGAAAAAACCCTCTTTTTTAAAAAAAATATTGCTTTTCTCTACATCCTACCTCTACACACTACAGTCTAAACTAAAATCACACGGAGTAGGCAAGGACCTTCAGAAGTCTACATTGCATTTAAGAGTTCCCTATTAAGTATTATTAAAAAAAGTTATGTCTGTTAAAGTATCGCTAGCATGAAATTCTATAACATAATGTTACATCATCACATTTCAATTTGCCAAGTAAGTTCTCAGATCTCATTTAGGTTTCTTCTTCTGCATGTACTTCTTCTACTTGTTGAAGGGGAGTTTGACCTTATATGATCTAGGATCGGCCACTCTTAGTTCAGATTCAGATTCCAAGTCCATAAAGTCACCCAAAGAAACCGAAGAAGAGTTAGAGGTACTGCTGGTTGCTCCTTCTTCACTTTTGTCCGTAGCATTATTATCTATTATTTCTCCTGTTGGTTTTGCTGGATTCTGCTGTAGTTCCAAAAGGGTTTTGGCTTTAGTCAAAGAGTCAATCTTTTCTTTTTTTCCTTTGTAGCTGAAAGTCAGTCCTTCGGGGATGAGCCATTGATATTGAGTTGAATTTTCTTGTAGAAATGTAGTGACACTTTTATATTGCTTTCTCTTCTTCCGTATTTCAAATGGAATGTCTCTCAAAGTCTTTATTTCTGTTCCTTGGATTTTTAAAGGTGAACCATTAGTTGCTTTCAAAATCCGGTCCCTTGTTGACCTTCTTAGATATTTTGTGTATATTTCCCCTGGAAGATTATTTTTCTTGACAAATTCTGGATAAACCTGATAAACCATATCAATGTCCATCTCCAAAGTTCCTTGTTCATAATTTATCAGGGGAGCCAATGCTTCACTCAAGACCAGTCTAAGATTTTCATCTTTGTTTTCAGGAACTCCTTGGAATCTAAGGACATGGGCTGATCTTTCCACTTGAAGTTGTAGAAGTTGTTGCTTTCCTGAATTTCTTTCTTTTTCTGCTAGTTTCACTTTTTGGTTCAGTTTTAGTGTCGTGTTCAATTTTTTGCAGCTTTTTGGCTGTCTTCTCTGTTGTGGACTTGACTTCCTTAAGTTCTTTTTGGAGAGTTTCGAAATTTTTGTTGAGATTTATCATTTGATCCAGAAAAGGGCATACTGCTTTGGAGATCATGTTCGCAGTATCTATGGTCATTTCCAGTCTCTTAGTCGGTGATGCTGTATTAGATTCTGCTGTAAGTTTCATTTTAGGTGCCATTCTGCCCCCTCGCTGTGTCATTGTTTACATTTAAGATAAAAGTTCTTTAAGTGTCTGAAAGCTTTCTCTGGCAAAGAAATGTTTTAGGCAACGTGGATTTGGGCAAATGCTTATTTGCTTAGATCAGCTTTCTGCCTTAATCTTGCATTCGGCTTATTTAAGCTAGGCATGGGTTACTCCCCCTTCAGAAGGGTTCCCCCCTTCAGATTTAAGGATCCCACAAACATTTTAAAGAATTTTGGCACTCACGGTTCACTTCAATTGAATGATTAAAGCCTGCAAAATAGGGCACATTCTTCCACTTCAATCGATCCTTTACTCGCTCTGGAGTCAGTGTGCGCCTCTGGATGCCATTGCTGGCCTCGGTGTAGCAGAACCTTTAGGGACAAAAGGGAGCCTCAATCCTTCAACTGCAGCTTTAGGAGCGGCTCTCTTCATGCCCGCGGCTAGAATCCCCCTACAGGGGCTCTAGGGCTGACCAAATAAGTCCGGTCTCCCTTCTTATCGGCCCGGGACAGAATGCACCCATCAGAGCTCAATAAGGTGCGACTGTCCAGTGAGTTGCCAAAACCAAAACCTCAGGAAAAAAAACACTCTTGACAGTTGGATTTTGGCAGTTGAGACTGGCAGTTGATGTTAGTTGATTCTGTGCCAAGGGACTGGGAAGTCTGGTTGAACATCACTGAGTCCGAGGAGCAAATGAGCCTTCTCTACAAATCCCAATATTAAGGGAACCTGAGAAGAGCCAAACGTAGTTATATACTACAGTGACAACTAAGGAGTCTTAAAAGAAAAATAAATTCCTTGTGGTGAAACAAAAGATACACATTCATCTCACTAAGAATCTAAACCCTGCTGGAGAGGGAATCCGGTTTAGTGGATTTTAGGCTGAGTTCAGACTGGCAATTTGCCCCGGCAGAGCCCCGTTTCAGTGATGCTTTAAAACCGCATTAAAGGGGGCATTCACACAGGCACATCTGCCTGGCGTTCCCCACCCGTAGGCAACCCGGGCTGTTCCGCTTTCTTCCCACATTTAATAGATACCTCATAAAAGTGCTAGCAAATCCCCAAAAAGCACCTGTGTCCCGCGTTTGTCCACTTCCTGGAAGTATGAACACTCCACCGATAAGCCGGGAGCAACCCACATTGGGCAGAATGCAGCAGCAGTATGATTGGCCATGCTTTGCTCTACTGCCCAATGTGGTGCCAGCACTGTGGGGTCCTCCCTCAATTGGCAAAATGTGCTTATGCGCATGAGCGCTCATGCACCCATACACCCATACACCCACAGCTGAATTAATGGGGAAATGCCGCATACAGCGTGCCTCCGGGGCAGCAGTCTGAATGCTCCAGCATGCCTCCTCCCGGTATGCTCCAGCAGCAGCCTGGGCTGTGCGAATGGGAAACTCCAGAACAGTTTGTTTTGGGGCTTTTTTGCCGCAACTGGCTTCCAGAGCAAATTGCCAGTCTGAACTCAGCCTTAGTGTGTGCCAGAAGTGTTTATTGGACTAGTGGTTGTCCAAAATCTAAACCAAGGCACAGCAGAGGGGTTTCTCTGTGAAGGGGTAGAATTCCTGAGGAATCCATCAAAAAACTGGCCATCTAAAACAGCACAGGGTTTGAGTTGAGAGTGAAAGCATGTTTTGTACTGTGACATCTGAATTGACTGTTTATAAGGAACTAACCAAAAGCTGAAATATACCATCTGCAACTACATATCCACTGACATCAAATTTTTCCCATGTACATATTTTTCCTGCCTGCCTGTCTTTGTAAATAAAATCTTCAGTTGGTTTTACTGTTCCAAATTGCATGGGCCTCAGTGTCTGACAGGATCTGACTAAGTTAAACATTAAGCTCTATCCTATAAAAAGATAAAAAAGACAGTGTTCATGAAAAGCCCCAGAGACAATAAGTGACTTAGTCTGTGACAGAAGAGTGAACTGTGTGTATTCCTGGGAAACAGAGGCTGGAAGTCAGTGTCAGTGGAAAATAAGACTACTCCAACCTATGAAAAATCAAAGAAACCAAACCCCACATACTCAGGAATAAGGGAGTTCCTCACACCATGTTGGTCTGCAGTAGAAAAGCTAGATTCAAGTCCAGTAGCACCTTAGAAATGAAGAAGATTTTCAGGATATAATCTTTCAGGAACCAAAGCTTCCTTTGTCAGATACAAGCTTTGTCAGATACAAAGGGAGTTTCAACTCTTGAAAGCTTATACCCCTAAAATCTTGTTAATCTCTGAGGTGCTACTGGACTATATTATATAGATTGCTAGGTGACCTTGTAACAGTCACTCTATCTCAACAGTCACCCTATCTCACAGGGCTGTTGTGAGGGAAAAAATGGAAGGGAGAATGATGTTGCTATAAGACACTTGGGTTTCCACTGGAGAGAAAAGTGGGATATAAATATCTAAATACATAGAATACTGAAAGTCAAATATTTTGAATCTGAATAAGAAACAATAGTTCAGGGGGATTTTCTACTAGAATTGTGAGGTAATGGACCTACAAATATACACAAATACTGTGTTGTAGTACAATATTGCTAGTGATAACAAAGATGCTAAGGATTTTAATTTCCTGCATGTATGGTCAATGAATGACAAGACTAGTTATTGGGTAGATGGTAAAATATTTATTATTTCTTTAGAAAGATTGTTGGATTGATTTCTTTAAATGAGAGCAGTGTACAAAGAGAATTAAAATTTCATAAAGGTAGCTTAAGCAGAAACAATTTTGTAGAGCAACAGAGTATTTTTCATTATTTAGGCCGTGGTTTTTACCTGGTACAAAATATTCAAAGCTAAAATAAATTTCTCCCAAAATATGTTAAATGAAAGTGATGTGACAAACAGAATTAGTAGTTTTCCATTGGCTTTGCTCAGATATATGAAATTGCTCAGCACTTCTTGGATATGAAAAACTGATGTGGAAAAGTGTTTCAGCTTGAAAGTGTGTCATTATTGTCACAGTAAGCAATTCATGGAGAATCCCCAAAGATGCCCCCCAATAGTTTCCTTTCATAATTCAGGTTTGACTAAATTTGATATTTCCCAGCCTATAAAATAATCTCCATCTGATTAGTAGCAAAAGAGTTTGGAACTTGCTCAGTCTCTGACGTCCCTTTTGTACAGCCTCTCTAAACTCTTCTGAAGGTAAACAGATTTTTTTAAAGGTTTCACAAAGTACACAGCAAAGATCAAAATAGGTTGTGGGAAACTTAAAACTTCATTAACTGCAGGAGGACAGCATTTTATCCTACAGATGTGTAAACACTTTAAAAAACAAAACAAAACCCTGTTTGCCATCAGAAGCCAAAGCGGGTTAAAGAGCCACATGTGGAAGGAGACTGCTTTTTCACATTTGTGATTGGTTAGATTTGTATTCCAATCCTGCTCTAAAGGTTCAGGGCAGTTTAATTAGGCTTATGTTCCCAGACAGTGTGAGGGCCCATGTACAAATTTTGTATTAGCTGCCATCCTGAATGACATCTCCAACAACCAAACAGTTCCTAAGGAAAGATGGTAGAAAGAGACTATTCCACCTCTCTGCTAATAGCTAATTTTTCCTACTGTAATTCTCCATGCAAACTGTTCTCTGTACAACATTTTTCTTGACAAGAAACAAACCAACCTTCATCTTTGGACCCTCCTTTGGGAATGAAAGAGAAAGAGTCAAGTTGTAATGCCAATGTTTTTAAATATAATGACCTTTTAAAACATGTTTTTAAATATGGCAGTCTCATAAGAACATAAAAACTTAAGAGAAGCCATGTTGGATCAGGCCAATGGCCCATCCAGTCCAACACTATGTGTCGCACAATGGCCAAAACCCAGTTGATCCACCAGTATGACCAGAACTCCAGAAGTCTTCCTACTGTTGCCCCTCAGGCACCAAGAATACAGTGCCTCACTGCCCCAGACATAGAGTTCCATAATAGCCACTGATGGAACTCTGCTCCATATGTTTATTCAGTACCCCCTTGAAGCTGTCTATACTTGTACCTACCACCACTTCTTGTGGCAGTGAATTCTACATGTTAATTACTCTTTGGGTGAAGAAGGACTTCCTTTTATCTGTTCTAAGCTAATGGATTTCATTGAGTGCACATAAATTCTTGTATTGTGAGAAAGGGAGAAAAGTACTTCTTTCTCTACTCTCTCTTTCCCATGCATGATTTCACAAACATCTGTCATGTCACCCCTCAGTCACTGTGTCTCCAAGTCAAAGAGCCCTAACCTCTTTAACCTTTCTTGCCTATTTTTGTAAGGAGATCCACAAGTTCACATTTGAGTTCTTTCAAAACTCATGGATGTCTGTAATCTGGACCTGGTGATTTGTCAGTTTTTAATTTGTCCATTAGTCATAGGACCTCCTCTCTCTCACCTCAATCCAATTTAGATCTTTCAGTACCCCTTCTGAAACTGGTGGTTCTGGAGTGAGCAAGCACCTCCCATCTACCACAGTGAAGACAGAGGCAAAAAATGTATTCAGCTTCTCTGCCATTTCCCTATCAGTTTTTAGTAAAACTTTTACCCTTTGATCATCCAAGGGCCACACTGCCTCCCTAAATGGTTTTTTGCTACTAATGTATTTGAAGATTTGTTGGTCTTTTTTGCAATATGTTCCTCAGTCCCTTTTTGCCTGTCTGCTCACCGACTTGCATTTTATCTGCCAAAGCCTGTGCTCCCTTTTATTTACCTCACTTGGACTATCCCTCTGCTGCTTAAAGGAATCCTTCTTACCTTTTATTGTTTTCATTACTTTATTTGTTAACCATGCAGGCCTTTTTCTAAACTTCAGTATACATTTTATATGAGCTTCCAGGATTGTACATTTTTAATAGTCTCCAAGTTTCCTGAGGGGATTTGACCCTCCTTACCCTTTCCTTTCAGTTTATTCTTCACAAGCCCCCTCATTTGAGAGAAGTTACCCCTTCTAAAGTTAATAGAGTGTCATTCCCCCACCCCACAGGTAGAATCAAATCTTTTTCGCAAAGACAAGGCAAACCAGGAAATCTATTTTCAGTGACCAAAATAAAATCTTATGCTTATGGGGAGCATATGGAACCATAGAGAAGAAAAGGAATAAAAGGCTATATAGTTGAACTCTCAGCTGTGAGGCAGGAGCATCTCCGACCAACCTCCACAGATCAAACTGTGTAATCCAGCTGAAGTGTGGCTCAAGCTGACAGGCAGTAAACTGCAAAATTGTGCTTCTAGACAGAATTGCTCAAGGTGATAAAGGCCAAAACTACATTAAAAAGTAATACAATATACTTTCTATTAAAAGGTGGTTTTACCTGTAGTAAATGTCTTCCTAGAAATAGTGGCTGCATTGAGAAATCTGACTTAACAATTTACACAGGCAGGAATTCACAAGGACTTTCATTTCCCCTTGTTTCCTCTTCTCTACTATTTCCTCTGTCCCTTTTCTGGCACCCCCATAGCCTCTCTCCTTTTCCTGCTTTGTTCTCTTCTTCCCAGCTACCAGCTAGGGTCACCAATGCTGAATTACAAAATTCCTGGAGATCTGGAGATGGTGCAAGGGGAAGAAGAATTCAGTAAGGGGAAGGAGCTCATTAGATATTAGCGTTTACTCCCCAAAGCTGTCCATTTCATCCAGGGGAATTGATTGCTGAAGTTTAGAGATCCACTGTAGTGCTGGGAGAACTCCAGGCCCACATGAAGTTTGGCCACCCAGTTGTGCAGTGGCCATCACCGGCACAGAACCTTGCCCAAATATGTGGTGGCCTCTGGGCCTAGTTGCATAGTAGCTGCTATCCCTGGGTTGGGCCAAGTTGCATGGTGGCTGCTGGGCCAGGCTGGACCCAGTTGATTGGTGGCAGCAGCTTGACCAAGCTGGGCCAACTTGTGCCATTACTGCCAAACCAGGCCAGGCCTAGTCATGGATTGGCTGCAGTTGGTCTGGTCCCAGTTGGGCAGTGGCCACTGCTGGGCTGAGCCAATTGTGGATAGTTCATCTATGGTGGTCACACTTGGGCCTGTCTCTAGTTAGTCTTCCTCCATCAAGGGACAGGGACAGGACAGTTACCAGGGCTGTTTTGCCCTTCAAGTCACCCATGGCTTTACTTTACCACACACAAAAAAAACAAGGCTTGGAAGGCTGAGCAATATTGTTGTGGTCATCTAACAATGTCTGAAATGAACACTGAGAGCTCAGTGGACATTTTTTTTCTTAAAGCTACAGATATTGTTTCTGTATTAGTTTGAGGAGTTTAAATTCCCCATTAAACAAATTTAGATTTGAGATTATTCTGCAAACTGACTCCAGATTTGTAGAGAAATTCCCACACCTGTCCCTAGCTCCACTTTGCAGACATATTAATTCACACTCTATAGCTTTGTTTGGAATTAGATATATAACAAGTGGGGACCCACAAGGAACTTGCAGAAGCAGCCATCTCATTCACTTCTGTTTGCTTAATCCCCCTTCACACCATCATTTCTCTTTCCCTTCCACCACTTCATCTCTTACTTTGTCTCTCTGTTTTTCTCCCTCTTTCTCCCCTCATACCTACTGTCATTTTCTTTCTCTCTCTGTCTCTTTGAATCTCTCACAACACCAACCCAACCAACTCCTTCCTTCCTTCCTTCCTTCCTTCCTTCCTTCCTTCCTTCCTTCCTTCCTTCCTTCCTTCCTTCCTTCCTTCCCTACACATTATGTTCTCTTTCTTTCTCTCCTTCTCCCCCTTCAGTTACTTGGATCATCCCTGACTCACGGGGCCTGTCTGGAGCCGCTGGGGTTGGGTCTGTCATGGTCCACTTTCCCCAGCCTGCTGTCCAACCAGTCCTATCCCGACTTCTGGCTAGTTTGCTTCTGGATCTGTCCACCTAGTCCTGTTGCAGCCCGATCTGCCCAGCTCCCTCATCAAGGACCGAAGAGAGTCATAACATGAGTAGATCAGGAAAAAATAAACAAAGCAATGCAGCAATCTGGACTGTCCTCCTCTATAGGCAGGTACAGACTCACAGAAGCTGCTTCAACAAAATAGTTTTTCTTCATCCTTCCTGGCTTCTAAACTAAGTACCCACAAAGCATACTCTAATAATCCCTTTCCCTGATTTTCCATGTCCTCAAAACACTCTTTCCCAACACGCTCTTTACTTCAATCCTTTTGGAAAGACATAGTGAGTTAGCACGTCATGCAGAAGGAATGTGTATTTCCAATTTGCAGAAGCAATGAAAGAAATGAAGAGAATCCTCATCATGTGGATGCAGCCAAGAGACAGTGGGGCATCAGGGGAGTCAAAGGAGGCCACTGCACAGAGGAAGAGTGACGAACTTATGCTCCCTGGAACTTTCTAAAACAGTAGGACATCCATTATTCTTTGGTAATTGAAGCATTTTAACTATTAAAAGAAAACAAATAGTAGAAGAAACCAGTTTACTGAGTCCCTAAAAGTTTAGAGAATCCTGGAGGCAATTTTTTCAAGGGTAAGATTTAAAAAATGTTCACTTCTTCCCACAATTCCTCATAGCCCAACCAGCATATAAAATGTATTATTGACTCAATTATTTCATAATAAAATCTCCAGCAATTGTCCATACCTGATAGCATAAAAACAGGCTAATGGATGTTGCTAAAAAATGCATTCCAAGTTACTAAATGGCCAAAGAAAATTTGTCAGCTCTGCCAGTAGCAATCTTGTAGTGACGGGACCAACAAATGAACAGTCTTAAAAGATCACAAGTGTTAGTCAAACTCAATCTTTCCCATGAGTCATTATATGTGTGTGTATGTTTGTATTCTCAGTAGAAAACAAAATGGTAAACATTTTCACCAGATTGTCTTCCATAAACAGGCAGTTTGGAGTTTCAGTTTAAAAAAAACCCAAAACTTCCACAGGGCAGTATACATAAATTAGCAGACATTAATTAGACAGCTTCCATTAGAGGAAAGGTAGGAAGCAGCCAAGGACCATCCTGCTTAGTTCTAGTTCCAGCTAAAGCTTCCCTCTTTCTAAACCTTCCAGGACATTCAATGGATGACCTCAAAGTAGCTGTTTTATTACAAAGGAACTTCAGGAACAGAATGGAAAGGGAAATTGCAGAATTCCAAGTTATTACAACACTTGGAACAAAAATCTCCCTAGGACTCCAGGGATATTGGATTTTTATCCCATTACATATGTATTCTCAATAAGAAGGACTATATATCCTCTGTATTTTAGTGTATTTCTTTTTTCAGAATAGTATATTAGAATACTGAATGATTATCTGCTGACAATATTACATACAGCTATACTGTTAAGTGCCCTCCACATGGCCTTCATGCCTGGGAGAAGATAATTAAGATTCTGTTACTTCCCACAATTAGAAAAAACACCTTCAGACATTTATCTGCTATTTTGACATATTTATTGCTTCACAACTGTTGACCTTCTAACCTTAACTTGATATTTAGTTTTTCACTTTGCATAATTTAAACATCATCAGGTTACATGTTAATTTGCTGTTAAATCCCTGTCTATAAGTTTAGAATCTCTTCCCAGATGTTCATGTCTGATCACACCCTTTAAATCTGCCCAGCATTCGTGCCTATGGTGCGGCTAATTGTGCATGTGATTGCACTCATGTTATCTGTAGAGTTGAATTGAGAAATAACCTGGTTCCTTGCTAAGTGAGAAAACTAGTACAATACAACACATTTTAAAAAGTGCATGCCTAAAAAGAGCAATCATTCAGAACTTCTGAGAGACACCATGGACCCACAGACAAAGAGTCCATTTGCCTCCCCATATGTCTGATGTAATTTTATATTTGTACACACACATAAATGTGTACCAATATAGGACACACTTTTTACAACTGATGAAGTGGGCTGTACTTTAAAAACTTCATGTCACAATAATTTTTCAATAAATAAATCAGTAAGAAATCATTTTCAGTTTACTTTTGTACCATTACCTAGCACAAAAACAGAGGTGAATAGATTATTTAGTGGAGCTAGATGAGAAGAGCTGGGATCATTGGGATTGATTTTGCTTATGTATTTTCTAAAAAAGATTATAGCACTTGTCGTATAACATGAACTTAATATCTTCCGTATATAAGTATATACGGAAGATATACTGAATATCTTCAGTATATAAGTAGCATTCCACCAATACAACAATAACAACCCACTGCCTAAATAGCATTTAAAATATAATTAAATCTAATGGGGGAAGAAGGAGTTCTAAGTTCTGTCCCACATGTGTAACCACTAAAACAGATTAACATTCCATTGCTATGCATGTGGTGGGGGGGAGACATCCTCTTATTACTTTGATAGATCATGGAAAATATTAACTCCCCCTTCTCTTTACAATATTAACAAGAATTTGCTACTATAATACTATTAAGTATGTTCTGAATTACTAGGGATGAGAGGAGTTGAGACCAAGCCTGACAAATAAAGGGGGGGGGGAAGTGGGAATATAAATGAAGGCAGATCATGAAAGGAAGGGAGCAAAATGAAGGAGAGAAGTGTGGAAAAGAGGCAGAGAAAATCAGGAAAAAAGACAGGATAAAAGCCAGAACAGTCTGGAATGGTCATTAAACAAACATTAATAAAAAAATAGTGGGATGCATTAGAGACACTTGAGAATATTTTTTTAGAAATGAAAATGTGGAACTCTTGCACTTTTATTAACCTTTTCCAGGCCAAAATGCCACTGGAACACCAAGGAACACCGCGGAACAGGAGCTAATCAAACAATTTTACTACAAAAAACAGTGGGACGTGTTACAGACACTCAAGAACAATATTTTAGAAATGAAAATGTGGAACTCTCACACATTTATTTACCCTTTCCCAGCCAAAATGCCTCCCAAACACTCTGGAGTGGAAATTAAACAAACAGTACAACAAAAACAAAACAAAACAGTGGGATGTGTTACAGACACATTTATTTATTAATTCAATTTATATCCTGCCCTCCCCACAAAGGTGAGCTCCGGGAGGCTTACACAACATTTCATAAATACAATTAAAACCTATATAAACATATAACATAAATATCAATCAATTAAAACACAGTTAAAAGTTGGAATATTATCAAATAAAATGAGGAAAAATTATTTCTAATACAGCGTAGGTGACCGTATGATTGCCATAACTTCATACCAGCTCAGTTTGCTCACTTAATATGCAGCGGGTGCAGGCTAGAGACAATAATGGTAGGCCAAGGCACAGGCTGGAGGTAAAAGACAGCAAAGATGGTAAAGCCAGGGAACAGGGATACTCCTTGGTGTATGATGTGGCTCCCTAGTCAAATGCCTGGTGGAAGAGCTCCATTTTGCAGGCCCTGTGGAACTGTAAGAGGTCCTGCAGGGCCCTGATCTCTTCCAATAGCTCATTCCACCAGGATGAAGCTGCCACCAATAAGGCCCTGGCCCTGGTTGTTGCCAGCCTGGCATCCTTAGGGCCTGGAAGGGTGTAAGGGAAAATAGAGAAGAAAAAGGCATTCATAGGCTACCAGCCCAAATATATGGGCAGGAAAAGAAATACTGAGGATTAACAGACGGGGGTGGCAACAACAGTCGAGCGGGGGATTGTATGGTAGGGAAGAGCAGGGGAAGGACATTGTGGAATCCTGACATCGACCAATCAAGCTGGTCAGTCTGAGGCTTGGGCTGCATGTGCCTGGCAAAGACCATTAGGTGCAGAATGGCCAGGCAGGCAATTCCAGTGCTCCTGGGGAGGGGAAGGTATAGCGGTGGGACCAGGCAAAAATGGAAGGGAAGGGGCAGAGAAATAGAGAAACTCGGCCACCTTGCAACCTGTGTCCCATCCCAAAGGTAGCAGGTGGTGGGGCAAGGACTAAGAACCCCACTCCAACATTGGTGATGTGCAACGCCAGGTCCATAAATAATAAGAACTCAGTCCTTCAGGACTTCTTGCTGGAGCAGGATGTGGACCCGGTGTGCGTGACCGAGACCTGGATGCGAGACGGGGAGACAGTTGTGCTCTCCTAGTTGGCACCCCTGGGGTTCTCGATCCTTCACCAAACTTGGACAACGGGGTGGGGGCAGGAGTGGCTCTGTTCATCTGGGAGGCTTACTCCTTCAGGGCACTCCCAGTGACGAGACTCATGGGCATGGAGTGTGCCGGCTTTGTTTGAGAGACCAAGGAGAGTTTGGCTGCTTGGCTGATATACCGACTGCCCAGTGCACTGGCCAATAGCCTGCCATCCCTGGTGGAGGCTGTGTTGGGCTGGGCATTGGAGCACTCAAGGCTGATAGTCCTGGATGACTTCAGTGTCCATGCCAATGATGCGGCTTCCTCTTAGGTGGTGGACCTGGCATTGTCCATGGCGGCTCTAGGACTCTCCCAATATGTAATGGCCCCCACTCACCAAGCTAGTCACATGCTCGATTTGATCTTTGCAGTGGGGGTTACAGTAGACCGGTTTACTGCTACGGCAGTTCCATGGTCAGACCACCATGCCCTGAGGGCCTGGGTGAATGTGTCTCCCCAACCCTGTTTGGGCAGCAGATATTTTAGCTTGCCTGTGGAGCCAAATGGACCCTTTGTGGCTTCAACTGGCTCTTTGGTATCCATTGCCCCCTGGTGGCTCATTGGATGAATTGGTCGAGGACTGGCATGACCAAGTCTTGGCCGCCATCAACGAGATCACTCCCAGATGCCCTCTGCGCCCTTGCTCTAGGCTGGCTCCATGGTACACCCAGGAGTGGAGGCTGATGAAGCATGGGCTCAGATGGCTAGAGAGACAATGGTGGCGTGCTCGCGACGAGGCTACAAGAGCATCCTATAGGACGTTTATGAGGTCCTATAAGATGGCATTCAAGGCTGCAAAGAGGGAGTTCTACACAGCCACAATTGCGTCTGCAAGCTCATGCCCAGACCAATTGTATAGAACAATTTGGCCTTTGATAGCTCTTCCACAGGGCAGGCAAAATGTTAGGGAATTGGACATAGGCTGTGAGGCTTTTGTGAGCTATTTTGCAGATAAAGTCCTGTCACTCCGCCATGACCTGTTGGCCACACTTGAGACAGTGAGTGAACTCAAGGCTCCATGCACGTCTTCTGGTCCCATTCTGGATTATTTTGAACAACTCAACCTTGAGGAAGTTGACAGATTGATCTCAATGGTACGCCCAACCACATGGAGCCTTGATCTGTGCTAATTAAAGTTGGCCATGAGGGGTTTCAAGGAACCCTCAGGGATATTATCAACAAGTCCCTCTCTGAGGGGCTGTTCCTGGGGGCTCTCAAGAAAGCAATAGTCCGCCCTCTCTTGAAAAAAACATCCCTGGACCCAGCCAAATTGGCTATCGGCTGGTCTCCAATTTGCCTTATTTGGGCAAATTAATAGAGAGGGCAGTGGTGATACAGTTGCAGAGCTTTCTCCACACTTCCACACTTGATCCCTACCAGTCCAGCTCCCGCCCTGGTCACAGGACAGAGACAGCACTGGTCACCCTCACAGATGTCCTCTGGAGGTATCTGGATTGGGGCGGGACGGCGGTGCTGCTGTTGCTAGACCTGTCAGCAGCATTTGACACAGTCGATCATCAGCTGCTCGCCCACCACCTCGCTGACATGGGGATTCAGGGGCTTGTCTTACAATTGTCTCCTTTCTCCAGGGTCAGGGACAAAGGGTGGCTCCTGGGGAGCAGCTGTCCCTAAGGCACCCACTAATCTGTGGGGTACCTCAAGGAGCGGTACTCTCCCCAATGCTATTCAACATCTATATGTGCCGCCTTGCCCAGATTGCCCGGAAGCATGGGCTGGGTTGTCACCAATATGGTCACCAACTGGTTACCAATGGCCAGTTGGGCTGTACCCCGGAAGACCTGGACCAGGCACTTCAGGATTTGGCGGCATGGCTGAGACTGAGCCGATTGAAACTGAATCCGATGAAGACAGAGTGGCTCAGGGTTAGGGATCCCATTACCGGCCTTCGATGGGGCGCCATTGGTGCCAGCACCAAAGGTCCGGCATTTGGGAGTGCTCCTGGATGCCTCCTTAACAATGGAGTACCAGGTAGCAGCCACTGCCAAGGCAGCCTTTTACCATCTTCAGCTGATCAGGCAGTTGGTTCCCTTCCTCGAATGCAAAGATCTGGTGTCAGTGATCCATGCTATGGTCACCTCGAGGCTGGACTACTGTAATGCTCTCTACATGGGGCTGCCCTTGGGGCAACTCTGGAAGCTGCAGCTGGTGCAAAATGCAGCGGCCAGGCTGTTGATGGGTCTCCCTATGTGGGAGCACATCCAGCCTGTGCTAAAGTCACTGCACTGGCTGCCAATAGCATTCTGGATCGGCTTCAAGGTGCTGGTTTTGACCTTTAAAGCCCTATATGGTCAGGGACCTGTCTACTTGAGGGACCGCCTTTCTCTGCATGTTCCCCAGAGAGCACTGTGATCTTGGACACAACACCGCCTGACCCTTCCTGGCCCTAAAGAGTCCAGGCTGACAACAACTAGGTCCAGGGCATTTTTCTTGGCTGCACCAGTATATTGGAATGAGCTCCCTAGCGAGATCCAAGCCCTGCGAGATCTCCAGCAATTTCGCAGGGCTGTGAAGATGGAGCTTTTCCGCAGGGCATATCAATGAGACTGATGCCATGCCGACCTGCTAAGTGATCATACCATGGTAGAAGTTCAGATATAATATATATTGAGCCATTTTAAGAACATAACAGAAGCCAATGTTGAATCAGGCCAATGGCCCATCTAGTCCAACACTCTGTCACACAGCGGCCAAAAGTACCAGGTGCCATCAGGAGGTCCAACACTGGGACCAGGACACTAGAAGCCTTCCCACTGCTGCCCCCCCAGCACCAAGAATAGAGTGCATCACCTGCCCCAGACTGAGATTTCCTATGTATAACTTGTGGCTAATAGCCACTGATGGACTTCTGCTCCATATGTTTATCTAATTCCCTCTTGAAACTGTCCATGCTTGTAGCTGCCACCACCTCCTGTGGCAGTGAATTCCATATGTTAATCACTCTTTGTGTGAAGAATTACTTCCTTTTATCCGTTCTAACCCGACTGCTGAGCAATTTCATGAAGTGCCCATGAGTTCTTGTATTGTGAGAAAGGGAGAAAAGTATTTCTTTCTCAACCTGCTCAGTCCCATTCATAATCTTATAAAGCTCAATCATGTCACCCCTCAGCCGTCGTTTCTCCAAGCTAAAGAGCCCCAAGCGTTTTAACCTTTCTTCATAGGGAAGGTGTTCCAACCCTTTTATCATTCTAGTTGCCCTTCTCTGCACTTTTCCCAATGCTATAATATCCTTTTTGAGATGTGGTGACCAGAACTGTACACAGTATTCCAAATGAGGTCGCACCAATGATTTATACAGGGGCATTATGATACTGGCTGATTTGCTTTCAATTCCCTTCCTAACAATCCCCAGCATAGCGTTGGCCTTTTTTATTGCAGTTACACACTGTCTAGACGTTTTCATTGAGTTATCTACTATGACTCCAAGATCTCTCTCTTGGTTAGTCTCTGCCAGTTCAGACCCCATCAATGTGTATTTATATTTAGGATTTTTGGCTCCAATGTGCATCATTTTGCACTTGGCCACACTGAACCCCAATTGCCACGTTGACACCCACTCACCCATCCTCGACAGATCCCTTTGGAGTGTCTCACAATCCTCCCTGGTTTTCACCACCCTGAACAACTTCGTGTCATCTGCAAATTTAGCTACTTCACTGCTTACTCCCAATTCCAAATCGTTAATAAACAAGTTAAAAAGCATTGGACCGAGTACTGATCCCTGTGGTACCCCACTGCTTACCACCCCCCACTGAGAAAGTTTCCCATTAATACTCACTCTCTGTTTCCTATTTATAAGCCAGTTTTTGATCCACAAGAGGACTTGTCCTGTTATCCCATGACTATTGAGCTTACTTAGGAGCCTTTGATGAGGAACTTTATCAAAAGCTTTCTGGAAGTCAAGGTAAATAATATCTATTGGGTCCCCCTTGTCCACATGTTTGTTCACTCCCTCAAAAGACACTAACAGGTTAGTGAGACAAGATCTTCCCTTACAGAACCCATGCTGACTCTGCTTCAATAGTTTTTGTTCATCAATGTGCCTGTTAATTCTTTCCTTAATAACAGTTTCCACCAACTTACCCGGTATTGATGTCAGACTGACTGGCCTGTAATTTCCCAGATCTCCCCTGGAGCCCTTTTTAAAGATGGGAGTGACATTAGATATCTTCCAGTCCGCAGGAATGGAGGCAGATTTTAAAGAAAGATTACATATTTTTGTCAGGAGATCCACAAGTTCACATTTGAGTTCTTTCAGAACTCTCAGATGATGGTGGCGCAGGTAGTAAATCACCTGCTATAACATCAAGCAAACAGCCACTGTGGCTGTTCGAGTCCCACCGCGACCAGAGTGAGCTCCCGGTCCCAGTCCCAGCTCCCGCCCACCCAGCGGTTCGAAAGCACCTGCGAGTAGATCAATGGGTACCTGCCTGTAGGTGGCGGGGGGCACCCTCCCTTCCGGGGGTGTGTAGCAGTGACTTCAAGCAGCAGGTGGCAACAGTGGCGATGGCAGCAGCAGCGGTAGGCAGAAGCAACGCCGACAACTGATCCTTGCAGTAGGCGGAGCTACGAGGCGCAGGCAGCATGACAGTGTGGCGCGGCGGAGCCCCTGGGACGTTAGCCGGAAGCCGGAGCCTACACATAGCCTGCGCGTCAAAAGACGGACCTGCCGCGGGAAGCCTCCTGGCCCAGGAAAAAGAGATCAACGCCAGGGGCCCCAGGACATCAAAGGCTGAAGCGTGGCCGCCTGAAGTCCCACCGGAACAAGAAAGACAAGAAGAAGCCCTGCTCAGGTGCTGGTAGGAGGTCCCTTCCCTATATGATTGTGACCCTAGTTAGGCAATGATAAATTGTGTAAACCGCTCTGAGACCTCTTGGGGGGGTCTGAGCGGTATAGAAATCGAATATATAAATAAATAAATAAAATGAATGCCATCCAGGCCTGGTGCTTTATTAGTTTTTAAATTGTCCATCAGTCATAAGACTTCCTCTCTTGTCACCTCAATCTGATTGAAGTCTTCCAAACCCCCTCCCGAAATCGGTGCTTCTGGAGTGGGGAAGCACTTGTCATCTTCCACAGTGAAGACAGAGGCAAAAAATGCATTCAGCTTCTCAGCCATTTCCCTATTATCCTTCACTACTCCTTTTACCCCTTGGTCATCCAAGGACCCCATTGCCTCCCTGGCTGGCTTCCTACTTCTAATGTATTTGAAGAAAGTTTTATTGTTGGCCTTTATGTTTTTTGCGATATGCTCTTCATATTCCCTTTTTGCTTGCCTGATCACAGACTTGCATTTTATTTGCCACAGCCTGTGTTCCCTTTTATCAACCTCATTGAGACTAGTTTTCCACCGCTTAAAGGAATCCTTCTTACCTTTTACAGCTTCCATTATTTTGTTAACCATGCAGGCTTTTTTCTATATGTATTTGTGCCTTTCCTAACCTGCGGTGTATATTTTTTCTGAGCTTCTAGAATTGTCTTTTTAAATAGTCTCCAAGCTTCCCCAATGGTTTTGACCTTCTCCACTCTTCCTTTCAATTTCTTCCTCACATGTCCCCTCATACCAGAGAAGTTACCTCTTTTAAAGTTAAAAGTGGTTGCGTCAGTCTTTTTTTTTATATTTGTTGTATTTCTAGTTAGACTGTTTTATATGGATTGGTCATGTTTTTATGGATATTGGTTTCATTGATGTTGTAAGCCACCCTGAGCCACTTAGGTGGGAGGGTGGGATAAAAGTTGAATAAATAAATAGATAAAATAGTTTTAGAAATGAGAACCTGGAACTCTCATTCTTTTATTAACCTTTTCCAGGCCACAATGCCTCCAGAATACCCCAGAACAAGCTGGAACAGGAGCTAAGTAGACAGTTTGGACTGGGAAAGAGTTCATAAAAGCATGAGAGTTCCAAGTTTTCATTTCTAAAATATTGTTCTTGAGTTTCTATAACACACCCCACTGTTATTTGCAGTAAAACTGTTTGTTTAGTGCCTTTTCCAGACTGTTTTGGTACTCCAGAAACATTGTGGCCTGGAAAAGGTTTATAAAAGCACAAGAGTTCCAGGTTTTCATTTCTAAAGTATTGTTTTTGAGTGTCTGTATAATGCATCCCACTTTTTCCCTCTCTGCAGTACTATTGTTTGTTTAATGCCCATTCCAGGGTGTTTGGGAAGCATTTTGACTGGGAAAGGTGTGAGAGTTCTGCATTTTCTTTTCTAAAACATTATTTTGGAGTGTCTGTAACACATCCCAGTGTTTTTTGTAGCACAGTGTGTTCCAGAGACATTTTGACTTAGAAAGGGTTAATAAGTGTGAGAATTCCACATGTTCATTTCTAAAATAGTGTTCTTGAATGTCTGTAAGGCATCCCACGTTTTTTTGTGTTATTATTGTTTGTTTAAGGCCCACTCTGTCCCATTCCATGGTGTTCCAGAGGCATTTTTGCCGGGGAAGGGTTAATAAATCCAAAATATCTCAGTGTTTTAATTTCCAAAACAGTGTTCTCGGGTGCTTTTAATGCAGCCCACTGTTTTTTGTGGTACTATTATTCATTTAATGCCTGTTCCTGCCCATTCCATAGTGTTCTGGTGGCTTTTTGGCCTGGAAAGGCTTAATAAATGTACAATATTTCTGTATTTTCATTTCCAAAATACTGTTCTGGAGTGCTTTTAATGCAGCCCACTGTTTTTTTCTGTACTATTATTTGTTTAATGCCTGATCCAGCACATTCTGTGTTGTTCTGGAGGTATTTTGGCCTGGAAAGGGTTAATAAATTTGCCTTTAATGCATCCCACTGTTTTTCTCTTTTTTTTGGTGGTACTATTATTTGTTTAATACCTACTCTGGCTTTTACCATGTTCCAAAAGGTCGTTTATTTATTTATTATTTATTGTTTATTTATTTGATTTATACCTTGTCCTCCCTGCCAGGGCAGGCTCAGTGTGGTTTTTTTGTTATAACATAACATTTGTTATAACATACCAACAAGTTTACCTCTTTGCAAGATCTGCTGAGAATAAGAAGGATAAGAAGAAGGCAACAGACTGCTAGAAACAGCAACCCTGTTAGGAGGCTGCAGCCTGGCAA
The DNA here is from genome assembly GCA_029375565.1 of Gekko gecko. Classification (NCBI taxonomy): domain Eukaryota; kingdom Metazoa; phylum Chordata; class Lepidosauria; order Squamata; family Gekkonidae; genus Gekko; species Gekko gecko. The sequence goes on along the minus strand of JAPDNY010000004.1, from coordinate 63,503,433 downwards.
TGATTGTAACAGCCATGAGCTGTGTTGGCTAGTTTTGGTTTGATCCACTGTTTGCTTGGTTAATAGGTTTAGCAGGACATGCAAGTGCTTGCCTCCTTATAGTAAATTTTGCTGAAAGGCATATGAGGATAGATAGTCAGTGGCTAGTGGCTGCAGTGCAGAACTGCATTAGAAGTAAAATAAATTGAGATACATTGGCTGAATTCAGAACGATGCCGGTTTCAGGGGCTCTTCAGCTGAATTGGATCCCAGGAATTTTGTCCCCCCAGTCCTTCCCCTCTCAGTGGCCCTCCAGCTTTTTCTTGAGTACATAACTCATTACAGATAAAAATGTTTAATTTGACAGTTTCTTGAAGTGTTAATTGCAGTGTGACAAAATTTAGGAGTGGGTTTATAGTGAGTGATATTTTCTCCAACAATGTTGCATTCTGCATAAAAAATAGTAGAAATGATTACATTTGGTTTCATTTAAATTGTGGATACAATGATAGTTGTGGAACAACTCAATACCATTTTTAGGGACATTACACAGACTTATCTTTGGCAGAGGGCACTCAAGAAATATATAGTCATTCTCTAGAATTTCATTTCCTATTAGGGGTGTGCAATTTTTTTAACTGATTTTTTTTGGTTCAGGTCTATTGGACCTGGGAAAAAAAGAGAATTCCTGAAAAAAATCCCGGATTCTGGTGTGATATTTGGATCCAGGATTTTTTGGGGAAATTGTGGAATTTTTCAAGTCTGATAGACATGAGAAGAAAAATACTGGTAAAAAATACCAGTCTGATTCTGTGGCTGGCTTGGCTTCTCCTGTAGCCAAGTTTAAACCGATTTGCAGGAGAAGGCAGTGGACAGCTGTGCCAGCTGGTAATGATCTGCTCCCCTGGGCATAGCTAACCTCGGCTGGGCTGCCCTCTTTTGCTGCCCAGTTCAAACTGGGTGGCAGGAGAAGGCAGCACAGAGCTGTGCCAGTGGGGAACTCTCAACTCCCCACTGATCCAGCTGATCTTGGGCTGGCTTCTCTTGCAGTCCAGTTTAAAGTTCTTGCAAGAGAAGCCGGCCACAGCCGAGGTGATGGAGAGCTCTTAGCTGTCCACCATCCCGGCTGATCTTTGGGCTGACTTCTCCAGTGACTGCATAAGCCTGCCTGACAAACAGCTTAGAGGAAGGAGCTATCTGCTCCTGCCTCTCCGCTATTTTCAGATCTACTCAAAATCCCCAAATATATCTGAGATAATAATAAAGGTTATAAAGCTATGCTGCGAGTAATTTGTTTCCCCCCCTGTTTTTCTTTTTCTCTCTCTGTGCTGCACTGCGGCTTTAATGGCATCCAGATGCCATTTTGGTGACAGTGCTACATTTGAGCCTTGGGATTGTCTAAGTGGAGTAGAGCTGAGAAGGAAGGAGTGGCAGAGGAAAGATCTACGTTGGCCAGGAAGGAACGTGACGCAGTGGCATCTCTGCAAAGGGGGCAGAACGAGGAACAAGAAAAGAGGCTGATGGAGGAGAGCGTTAGGAACCAGAAGCAGGAAGACACAGAGGTGCAGCACAGTGAAGGAGAATGGACCCAGGAAAAGCATGAGGAAGTGGATTTGGGAGGACATGGTGGCGCAGCAATGTGGTTGTGAAGGAGGTTGTGAAGCAGTGTTTGGAGGATGTGTTTGAATAGATGGAGCAGTGACAAAGCCATGAAAGAGACTGGAAGGTAGACAAAAATAAATAGTGGTGGGACATAATTGTGGGGGAAAGGGAAATTGTCCTGTGAATAGATTTCTGTTAGACCTCTATTTAATTTACCAAACATTAAGTTTTAAGGTAGATTGGAGGCCAGTGAGTCTGTTTAAGCCTAGGAGATATAACTTGCAAGAGCCTTAAGTACCAATTGGAGGAAGAAAGGGGAGTGGACTAAAGTTATAAAGTTTTGTAAAGCTTAAGTAACATATGGCATGTGGGGGTAGTGGCAGTGGAAGTAGTAATAGAAAGGCATCAATACCTTCACCTAGTCAAACCCAGCTGAAATTCAATATAATGAATTAACGATTAAGGACTTAAAAGTGATGATACAAGAATCGTGGTACAAGCGATGAAAAAAGAAATTGATAAGATGGATGCCTTAATGGACCAAATCAAAACTGAGACAGAGGAAATTAAGAAACAAACAAAAACAGACAGGAATTGCAAAAAATCATAAATAAATTTTATAAGACAGAGAAAAAAGTGAATGATTTAGAATATGAGCTTCAAGAATTAAAGTTAAAAACTGATAAAATAGAAGATACGTTGATACATATGGAGATGGATAAGGCAGCCTTGATTTTAAGGTGCCAGAATATTCCAGAAAAGTTAGAAAGTGATTTAAAAGAGGTATGATCGGAAAACATAGCAGAGCAATTAGGTATAGGAACAAAAGATGAAATCTCTAATGAGACTGAAGCTGTCTACCGAAGAAATTCAGCATATGCAAGAAGACATAATAAACCAAGAGAAGTCCATATAAAGTTCTGTAAAAGAGAATTGAAAGATAAAAGTGAAAAGAAAGTTATAATACAAGGAGAGGAAATTAATTTTCTAAAAGAAACACCTCGGCGCATTAGAGAAAAGAGGCAGTGTTTTGGAGTATTAACAAACCTCCTGAGAAAGAATGGAATTACATATCGTTGGTTGATCCCTGAATGTCTACTTTTTACTTATGGCACTAGAAGGCAAAAGATTGATTCCATCTTCAAAGTAGAAAACTTTCTAGAACAATATGGAGAGGAATTAGGCTAGCAGAAGGAAGAGGAAAAGGAAGTAGAAGAAGAGGAACAGGAGCTGGATGTAGAAGCAGAGGAGAAAGGACGTGTAAAAGAACAGGGAAGAAAACCAGCAAAAACAGGAAAAAAAGGAAAAAGAGATCCAAAAATAAAGCCATCTCATATCTTAACCAGATTTCAGTACAAAAGTAAAGCTCAATACTTTAAAAAATAAATATGTCAAATAAAAAAAGGATTTAAAATTGTGTCGATAAATGTGAATGAATTTAATAGTCCTCAAAAAAGAAGGAAGATTTTACATCAAATCTCTAAATTACAAGTAGATGTGGCATGTATCCCAGAAACTCATATTTAAAAAGAAGGCGTTAAATACCTTATATGCAAAAAATTAGGTAAAGAAATTATTGCTGCAGACAAAAAGAAGAAAAGAGGGGTAGTAACTTATGTTAAGGAATCTCTCTCCCCCGAACTTATATGATGATGGAAGGATTGTGGCAATAAAAATAAGAAGACAGGAGAAAGAAAGTTTGATAATAAATATTTATGCCCCAAATCAAGACCAAGAATCTTTTTTTAAAGCTTTATATGGAATACTAAATGGTCAACAGTTCGACAATGTTTGTATTATGGGAGACTATAATGCAGTTTTTGACCCTGAAATTGATAGGAAGTCATCTTCAAGGAAAAAACAAACAAAATTGATACAGAAACTATATAAATTTTTGTTAGAAGAATTTATGCAAGATGAAGCTGTTAACTCAACAATGGTAACCTGGATGAAAGATATAGGTTATTCAGTTGACATAGATAAATGGGTGGAGACATGGAAATATGCAAAGTGTATGAGAGGTATTAATTATCAAGAAAATATCTACAAAGTTTCCTCCGTTGGTATTGGTCACCGGATAGGTTAGCAAAATGTAACCTCCATATCTAAAAACTGCTGGAAATGCAAAGCAAATGTGGGAACTTTTTTCCACAAGTGGTGGCGTTGTGGTAGAGTGCATAACTACTGGAAGATGATACAGAAATTAATATCAGAAATATTGAATATAAACATAATTTTGTCCCCTGAAGTAGCCTTATTAAGTATTATCCCAGATTGTTATAAACAGAATGATAAGTATATGGTAATTTATGTGTTAACTACTGCTAGAATTTTATTAGCCAAATATTGGAAGTAAGAAGAACTTCCCACCAGTGAGGAAGTAATTTATAAGGTGCTAGAGATAGTAGAAATGGATAAATTAAGTCTAACACTTCAAGGAAAGGATGACGATATTTTCTACGTAAGATGGGCTCGTTTATATAAATGGATTAATGAGATTTGGGAAATTTAGACTCAAATGTATAGAAGAGATGTATGTATGTACAATTGTTCTATAGTGTGTAAAACAGATAAATAAATGTTAAAAAAGAGCTCTCTCAGCCCCACCTACCTCACTGGGTGTCTGTTGTGGGGAGGGGAGGGGAAAGGAGTTTGTAAGCTGCTCTGAGACACCTTTTGGTAGTGAAGGGTGGGGTATAAATCCAATCTCTTCTTCTTCTCTTCTAAATCCTACATGGGAACTAGGAGTCCCATGCTACCACCACCATGGCTGCTAGCCTCCTCTCCAGTGAGTCTGCTTTCCTCCCCAAAATAGGTGAACTACTGTTGCCATGGCTGCCAGCATCCTCACCTGCAAGCCTCCCTCCCTCCCAAAGATTGCCCATCTACTACTGGTGGATCCATTGGCCTTGCCAGCAAACCTGCTTCCCCCCTCAATTGCTGAACTATCTCGGGTGCAGCTACCTGCCTCTTTGCTGGCAAGCCCATCTCCCCTGCAAAAATTGCTGATTTACTGTCACCACAGCTGCCAGCCTCAACTCCAGTGAACTCGTCCCTCTCCAAGATCACTGACCTACTGCCACCATGGCTGCCAGCCTCCAGTCCAGCTAGCCCATCTCCCTCTCCAAGATTGCTGACCTACTGCTGCAGCTGAAGCCAGGTGACTGCTGGGCCAGGTGACCTCCTAGCTGCCAGCTTACATGCCCCCCAATATCACTGCAATGCTCTTGTTTTTTGGGGGAGGGTTTAAACTCTCTGTGTGATTTTTTTTTTACAGTTTTCAGGTTTATCTGAAAACCTGGGAGGTCTCCCACATTTGCAGAAAAATCTCTTTTATCTCAGTGTGGGCCCAATTTGCAGATTTAAATACCTGCAGATCTACTCATGCTTGAGAAAATAGATATGGCAAATGTTATTTAGAGAAGGTTTATTTGATACCTATATCTATTTCTATATCTATCTGTATATCTCATATACAACTTCTCTAAAAAAAAATTGACTTATTTGTAGACATAGCCACAGACATGGAAAATCAGCAAATGTACAGAATATCAGTTTTAATCATTTTTATTGGTGATGTCCTTTTCCCCAATATGTCAGACATTCTGTTTGTGCAGTGGTAAACGTTATGTTGCCTTCTCCAATCAGTACTACGGTATTTATTTCAAGACAGCAATTAACATCCAAACCAATATGTCACACTTAATTTGAAGCAAAGCATGCACCGATGGATAGAACCTTAGACATGGCATTTGTTTGATGTTGCCAGTAGCAGCCTCAGTTTATCACTTGTCACTTAAAACTCTCATGCCAATGATGTAGGTTTTTAAGGATTTTAAGCTATGGCAGTTATAGATTTTTTTAAAAAAATCAAAGGGAAAATAAACTGGAGTTAAGAATTCTAGAGTTTAGATCAATAAAACACTGTTTTTATAACTGGATGTACTATAGTTAAATCCCAGTGGTCTGAAAGAAAGAGGTTAGTGTTCTGAACAGTCTCTTTCCCTACAGAATAAATTTTTATTACAGCAATAACCCACTTCGCATGAGCATAGGTAGGCCATTAGTCTGCCCTGAGTGTGTTTTGAAACATGAAGCCCAAGGCAAACGGATTAATCAAAAGAACCAAATTTCTACTCATAGATTTCCATGGAGAAACTTATTTCTCTGATTTATATGACTCATATTTTGATTCATATTTAGCATTCTCCCCCATAGAAATAGATAATATGTGTATGCATGCCATACATAAAACTAAAAGAAAACTAGGAGGAGGTAAGAAAAAATATTCCTTTATTTCTAATGACAATCGAGGAATATAAAAATTAGTTCAATCCATTGAGTCATCCACTGTACATCTTCTGGTTGCAGTGGCCTGGTTTAAATTGGCTACCTCTGTGTCCTAGTGTTGGTGACTTCAAGGCAGTCAAGGAATACCCTAATTTAAGGATGAGAAATACCTTTCTCAGAATGAGGAGCTAGTGCACAGCTTTAAACAGTCAGATGGGACAGGGTTGTACTCTGATTTCTATCAAGCTAGTGATTGCATTACCACTCTCTGGACATCAGCAGTGATGAAAATGCAATGATTCCTTCTACTTTCACACTGTCATGATGGCGCTGGTAGTAATAAGATCCTTGGGTCCCACCATTTTGAGCATTCTGTTGCCTTATATTGTCAAAGTGTATTTGCTTTTCAGGAGCTTACATTTTTTGGCAAGAATTCTGCATTGCAAAGGAAGCCTTTGTCAGACTCTTCCAGCAATGGGTTAGAGTCCAGGGCTGCAGAGCTCTCCAGTGATCCTTTTTCTTTGCCTTATTTATGGAGACTTTGTCTTTGCCTTATTTATGGAGACTTTGTCTCTTAAGTCATCCACCTCTCTCTGAGAATCATTGAACAGGCTGAACCTTCCCTTGTGGCCTTCTCTGGGCTGGCCTAATAAAGGATTGTCTGGATGTGGGCTGACTCTGGACTCACCCAATGCCCTCTCTCCAGGAGTGGGCCCTTGGTGACTGAAGGGAACCTGGGCTAATGTTCTCTCTGGTTGGGCCCTTGCCTCTTCTGCCCTGCCCTCCACTGAGGTTTCAAGAGACTGCTCTGCCTGCCTGAACAGACCCCAGCTGCTGCTGGAGTCCTTTTCTGGCCTGCTGCCTGAACCCTACTGTCATGGGCCAGCCAGCTGCATCATTCCCTGAGGATGAGGAAATGGAAGAATCAGGCCCTGCACCAGTGGAATGCCCACCTGAGCAGCTGGATCTAGAAGCAGTGAAAGTGAAAGAAGTGTCAGGAAGCGAGAACGCTTCCCAGCCAGGCTGCACATTCTGGCAGGAGACAAAAGAAGTGGGACAAAGATAAGAGCTTCAGTCACCACCAGCTTCTCCTGAACCAGTAGATTACAGAAGATGGAGAAAGAGCTTGACAGCTCAAGAGAGATGAAGAATCACCCATTTAATTGCACATCAGTGATCAGTGCTAATTCCTGGATCAGAGTCATTACAGAAACAGGAATGACAAGCTGGTAGGAAGGAAAAGGGCTTGCATCTGGAGTTCAATGGAAACAGCAGAAAGAAGCAGCACCTGGGCTTTGGGGGATGAGTCAGGAAATGAGGCAGATAAAAGAAACACACTGAACACCCCCTGTGTGCGCGCTGACCCACTGAAACAGAATGCTACCTTGTACCCTGTCCTGTTTAACCTGTGCTTGCTTTTCCAGCTGGAAACCCAGACCTTGTCTCCTGCTCCAGCTTCTAAACTTTGGACCCTTGGACTCTGGACCTTCCTGTTCCCTTGACCTTTGGACTGAACCTTCAGCTCCCTGACTCTGGACTGGTGTGTCAACCTTGCTGTTATCTCTTGCCTTGATTGACTGTGATTGTATTTGTGCATTCTGGAGATCCCGGGTACAGTAAAAGCTCCAGGCCTGAATGTGACACCTACCTCCTTACCCTGAATATGACACCTACCCTGAATGCAACACCTACCTCGCTTCTGAGCCAGGCACTAGGCCTGCTAAGCTCTGAAGCTGCTGCTGGGGTGTTTCCAGGCATGGCCTCACGCTTGTTCTTTTCCCACAGCCTCTTGTTCAGCTGCCTGCTTAAGCCGTGCCTGGGCAAGGTTTTCTCCAACTGGAGTCTTCTCTGGAGTAGGTGGGCCCCCCCCACCCTTGGACAGCCTTCTTTCTGTTTTATGACTTCCTACATATTACTGTTTAACCACATACACTTTCTACTCTATAGCGTACATTTCATATGAGTCTTAATTTAGCTTTTGTGTTAATAGGGCAAAAAACTATTACTATACAGTGTGGTTTTTTTGTACAGTGGTTCATTCACTCATACTGCTCCACCCATCATCCCCATATTTCATGGTTTTTATAGGTTCTCTTTTCCATTTATTTTCAATCATCTGTTTCTAGATTTCAGAAAAGAGTTAGCACTAATGGCCAAACATTTTTGTTCATTAACCTTGAGGAATGCTCAAATAGATTTTCGCTCTTTTAATTTAGAGATGCTGACTCCAACCAAGTTAGAAAATTCTTGTTGAAAGGGTAGAACCATTAAATGTTCATGACATGCACATGTTTACTATACTTTGTCAGCACTCATTATAGCTTAATGCCACATATCATGGAATTAACATACATGCAAAAAAGATCAGAATTCAAAATAAGCAGCACAATCCATCAAGCATTACTTCTGCATACCAGTTTTTAATGTCTTATCTCCAGTCTCCAGAAGATATGCTGTAGACATAGCAACATACATGAAAAGAGAAAAATAACAAGACTTACTGAACAACTGCTGGGCCAGTGGGAAACAAAAGTACTCGATCATATAATTAAGCCTATCATTATGATTCATGAATAAAGATGCACATGGGGGAGAACTGAAGTTCTTGTAATAATGCTAAGTTACTTCAGGGAATGAATTACTACATAACTGGCATGCCTTTCTTTAGATTACTTTGAGCTTAATGCAGCATAATATAACTTGCAAAAGTTTGATTTTAACATGTAACTAAAGATTCGGTTTTAAGCAACCATATTTAGAAATTATAACTATTGCATCAAATGTCTAAAATTCATATGGCTTGGACTGAATTATCTTTATATAAACATCTACCATACCTTATCCCACCTTTGGTCTTGGGATACATAGAAGAAAGGCAGATGTATGCATCTATTTATTATTTATTTATTATTATTATTTATTATTTTCCATTTATAGCCCGCCTTGCCGAAAATCGGTATATTTTGAATACATAAAACAAATAAGTAAACAAACACAGTGAACAATCCTATGCAGCTCTTCTCAAAAGTAAGCCCCACTGGGCTTCTCTGGAGTAGGTGGTCCCATTGGGGCTTACCCATGGGGCTTACTCATAGGGAAGTGTCCTTAGGATTGCAGCCGCATTCACTAAAATCCAGTCCAATTAAAGAGGTCCATAAGAGAATCAAGTGAATTTTGAAGGGGAAAGGAGAATTCAGCTTGCACACATCTGCCAAGCCTTTGGTAGTAAATAATGGATGGTAAACACTGACAGATGCAGAACACTGTCTTATACATCTGTTAACTTGTTTGTTGCTCAACAGAAGTAAGCTTCATTGTATCAGAAGTATGTGTTACACCCAGGGAAGCTTCCAGACTTGCTGTCATATGCAACTTCTCTCTGTAAGGAGTCAGGCTATTGCATTCTGCAATGGTTATATCTGCTGCACAGAGTGTTTCAGGGTAGTCCAGTATAGAGTAAACCATAACAGTGAAGCATCAGTGCCCTTTAAGTCGTTGACTGGCAAAGCATAAGTCTGAAAGAAAAACAACAACTGAATTCTTCTAATTAGGCATTGTTGGTCAAAAACACTCTTGGGCCGAGTTCAGACTGGCAGTTTGACCCGATATAGGCATGTTTCAGAGATGTTTCACAAATGGATTAAAGGGCCGGTTCACACAGGCACATCTGTCAGGCGTTCCCTAGCTGTACTCAAACCGTCTTGTAACGCTTCCCTCCTGAGTTTAAAAGATACCAGGTGAAAGTGGTAGCAAACCCTGGAGAGTGCGTTCATCTTGTGTTCATCCCACTCCCCAGAAGTGTGAACGTGAACAGCCATGCCTTACAGCCACGCCTCCACCAGGGGCAGGCCAACAGTGCGAACTCTCCCTTGCTCATCCTCCCTGGTATGCTCCCACATCAGTAAGTGCAGTGTGACTGGGAAAACCCGGGAACAAATTGTTCCAGGTCTTTTTGCCAGGACTCCCTCATGCTTCAAACTGCCAGTCTGAACTCCGCCTAGGTCTCTGCTACAAACTGGAGTTTCAATTGTGGAACTTCCTCCCCTTGCGAATTCATTCAGCACCTAATACTTGTTAGCAAAGCGTAATCTGGTCCATGGGGTCGCAAAGAGTCGGACTCGACTGTGTGACTGAACAACAGCAACTTGTTAGCATATAAACTGAAATCCATTAATTATTGATATATTATAGTTTTGTAAAGTATATTGCTGCTTTTCAAGAGAAACCATCCCACAAAAGCCAATGAGATGTGGTGGTTAGACTTTCAAAGTAGGTTCCAAGTTTCAAACCTCACTCTGCCATGGAAGCACACTGGATGACATTGAGCCAGTTAAACATTTTCAGCTCAGCCTGTATCATGGGATTGTTGTGAGGATAAAATGGAGGAGTGGAGAATGATGCAAGCCTCTTCAGGTATCCATTGGGGGGAAAGGCAGAGTTATATATGAAGTAAATAATAAATACAGCTGAAGGTAGGATTAGGGCAAGGCGGACACAAAGGAGAGAAGGAAGCATGGAAAGGTAAGGATATGGAGATGCCAGAATAAGGGAAAGATGAAATGGTGTTGGGATGGGATACAGGGGAAAGTGAGGTCGGCAAGTCTTTGCAGGTTCCCTACCATGCAACTGGGCCTGGTTCACCTGGCACTATGCAACTCAGAAATCATTTTCTCAGGGACAGGCTACCAGGGGGACAGAAGCAGAGAAAGCTGAAGGCAAGGAGGCAGATATAGGCAATTTGGTGGTGGCAAGGAGAAAAGGAAGCAGGGAAATGGGTAAGGCTATGGGGTCTTTTGTGGAGGGGAAAGAAGAAATAGTGGGGGAGGGGGAAAGTCCTTGTGGTTTTCCTACTTGCAGTAATCTAATCTGGATGCACTGAAGACACACTTGACAGAGGCCAGATCTGCTTTTCCCAGGAAAGGATGCTCCTGGTATATAACCAAAATTGGTTAGCAGTGATTCCAGTCACTGCTGCTACCTGAACATCTAAGCATGCTGCTGGATCTAGGGGGATCATTCACAAACTGAACAACATTCCAGAAAAGACTGTACAACTTTAGATAGGCAATTCTACTGCCACAATATTTTGATATTCTAAGTACTAGCTTTTATGTTTCATAATATATATAATTCATATTTGATTACACTAAGTCTTTTTAAAATGTATAAACATGCATTATCTTTTTCATTATGATGTATCAGTGTAGTAGAAACCTCTGTGGTTTTCATTTTTTACTTCCTAGCTCATGTTGAAATGACTGGATCTCTTTGCAGTTTGTGTTCTTGTGTTGGTTTGCTCCATACCCTTTTTTAATGTCTGTATTTTGATTTACACGCAATTTATTAAGTTCCACAAATGGAAAGCTCCTTACGTGAAACACCACAGTAAAATGCTGAATGTACAGTTTAACTCACTTAACCTTTCCTCAACAGGTTCCGCTCCCATGGTTTCTTCCTGATATGTTATATGGCTACCACAGCGAATCGCTGCTGACAAGCCTATCCTTCATGAATGTATTTATTGCATAGCTATCTGAGCTAGTGGCCATTCATCCATTTTGTGGTAAAGAATTTTATACATTAATCATGCATTGGATGACTTTTGTTTTCTATTTTTCTGTGACTCTTTATGTGTAACAGATAGAGAAGGAAATCTCTCTGAGTTCTAAGTTCACATCATTCATATTATAAAATTCTATCACATACCTTCCAGTTCCACCCTTAACTGATTGTCCCATTTTTAGTTATTATTCATAGGGAAGATGCTGTGACTTTTTGAGCATGTGTAGCGGCCAGGCAGATGGTTTGTTTTAATAATATAATTGCTTATTGAGGGAAAGGAAAGAAATGGCAGTAATTTAGGTCTAACTACCTCCACAAGTAGGTCTTTAACTTCCAGGGTTCACCACAAGCACATCTGTGGGTACTGTGGTTGTTACCATCAAGCCTTCATCCTTGCTGGCCTTTTCTCTCCATCTTAACTCTAAAAATAGCCATTTTGTGGCAGCCATCTGGGCCCCAGAAAATGTAGCTTTTGGTCTATTTCCATAATAAAGGCTATTAGTTAGCAAAGAACAAGGCAGGAGTGGACACACACAAACCTTGGTCACACTGTAACCTCAGTGGAAAACAATGACAGTCTCAGAAAGATCCACACTCATCCAGGTTATTTGGCCTTTCAGGGTGTTAATTAGGACATCTCCATAGTGAAGGAGGCATGAAAGGCTGCATCTACGTACAGACCAGTTTTTTTTACTACCTCTCCATCAGAGGGAGGAGGAGGAGGAGGAGGAGGAGGAGGAGGAGAGAGGAGAGAAGAAGAAGAAGAAGAAGAGAGAAGAAGAAGAAAAGATTGGATTTAGACCCCACCCTTCACTACCCAAGGGAATCTCAGAGCGGCTTGCAAACTCCTTTCTCTTCCCCTCCCCACAACAGACACCCTGTGAGGTAGGTGGGGCTGAGAGAGAGCTCTGACAGAAACTGTTCTTTTTCAAGAACAGCTGTGCCAGAACTATGGCTTGCCCAAGGTCATCCAGCAGGTGCAAGTCAAGGAGTGGGGAATCAAACCCAGTTCTCCCAGATTAGAGTCTGCACACTTAACCACTACACTGCACACTTAACCAGAGGTGCCAACACCTCATCTAAAAAGAAATGTTGTACATCTGTTTGACAGTGTCTTTCATCACTACAACAGTTAGATTGGAGAAGCCATACTATCCAAATGCCATATTACTTCATAGCTATTAAAGAGATAGGGAGTACTATACCATAGTGACATTAATTTACATCAGTCATGATTAATCTTACAATAGTGATCATTTATAGTATCATAAATCCAAGTCGTATGGACTGTGCATGTATAACCACTTAGGAAGAGAAAGTTCTGAATGTGTTTTTTCTGATAAAAATAATGCTGAAATACTGGACCACTATTAACTTAGTACAATAATAACTCAGATCTTCAGCTTAAGCAGAAAGTCACTATTAAATAATGTAAGTGATTTTGATTTTGAAAAATGAGGAATAATTGTAAGTAGGCATAAACCGGGCATCTGAAACACTCCATTATTTTTCTGAGTGACTCACATTAATAAAAGAAAATGTTGATTTCCAAACTACAAAATACCAAATTAGAAATGGACATCACAGGTTTTTAGCAGTTTATGTGATCACACAGAGGCTCCTTAAATTGCATAATTCATCAGAATTTGTTTTTGACTAGTAAATGTGTAGTAACAATTCTACCAACCAATTGGACCAACCAATTGTACCAACATATCTGTGGAACCATCTCCTCTTGTACATCTCCCGGAGAGCTTTATGCTTTGCAGATAACAACCTGCTGGTGATCCCTGGCCCAAAGATGTCGGGCTGTCCTTGACCAGTACTAGGGCCTTTTTGGTCCTGGCCTCAACTTGGTGGAATTCTCTGCCTAATAGCAACATGGCTCTGCAGGATCTTATGCAATTCCACAGGGTCTGCAAGGCAGAGATGTTCTGCTGGGCTTTTGGTTGAGGATAGCAACATTTTTCTACTGTGGCTGGCACCCTCTCCCTTTCCCCCTCTCTTTAATTTTGATCTTGTGCTTCCTCTCCCAGAAAGTGGCCAGGCAGTCCAGAACTGGAATGTAAATTTTAAGGGCACCATCTGGAACTTCTTTTTAACCTGGTCTTCTTCAGTTTGTCATTCTAATTTTGTTATACTTGAATTTTTAATGTTTTGTACATTTGTTTTTATGACTTGGTGCCTTTGCTGTACATTGCCCAGAGCAAACTGGAATGGGGCAATTAATAATGATGATGATGATAATAATACTGATAATGGCATATGCCCAATTGAGCAAGGAAGCCTGATACAACTGGAGCTCACAAAATGGTGGAGTATGCATTACAAACCTTGCATATATGGTGATTCTTACTGTGTTGTATCAAGTGGCTTGTATAGTCACCTCAATGAGTACCTATTATATTTTGAGAGGAATCAAAGAGGAATTCTAAACTCAGCCTTCACCCTTGCCCATAATCACTATATGATTAGTAGGGTTGTTCATTTGCTTAACTTTCTTTCAATTTTTTGCAAGTGGGGTTTGGTCTCTTATTTTATGTAGAAACGGTGGATGTTGATATTCTTTCCAAACTGAAATCAGATACCTAGCTCAAGCTTTTCTTTTTACTTAGTATACATTTCTGTAGTAATATGTTCTACAGCCAAATGTATTTGCATACAGAATCTGGTTAACCAATCACACAATAGTATATTACTATATTAATTACTTCTGTTGACACCTAATGATAAAGTGTTTCCCAAGATTATTCTCTGTTTTCTAAGTATAATGCAGAATCTGCCAACTCTTAGCTCTGTTTACTGTATGTCTTTGTATGTTCTTTCTAAACATCCTGATTTCTTTCCGGTCTTTAAATCAGCAGCATAACAGCTTCATATACAGTTCTGATATGCAACTGTGTGCTGCTGTTCAAATCCCCCCTACTCATGAGTTGAAATCTAGTGTAGCTGGAGTTTCTAATTTCAAAACCTCTTACCCCCCCAACAAGAGTTTTCCTATAGGTCCAGCAATTTTTGTCTTCAAAAAGAAAAAATAAACAATCAATGTAACACTGATCTCTGGGAACTCAGACAATATGTTAAGGTGATGTGTAAATGGACATTATTTTATGTGGTAGGATGCATATCATCCATTGCTTTAAAAGGATATCTGTATTAGAAGCATGATTTCCTGACAATACTGCGGCGTGCTCAGGAAAGCCGGCGCTCCCCCCGTCTTCAGCTGGCGCTGGGGCTGGGAGGGAAGGGGCGCCCGTTCAAAACCGGCGCTCCACCCCCCCCGTCTCCAGCCGGCCCTGGGGCTGGGAAGGGGCGGCCGTTCAAACGGCCGCCCCTTCCCTAGCTTTCCTGAGCACGCCACTAGTGCGGCGTGCTCAGGAAAGCCGGCGCTCCACCCCCCCCCGGTCTCCAGGCCCCACCGGGAGATTGGCATCCCCGTGGGGTGGGCGCCCCAGGCTGTCTTGCCTAGGGCGCCCAGACACCTGGGGCCGGCCCTGCTGTTCAGCTAATAGCTTTGAAACTGCCTCCAAGCTATTTATTCATTTAGATATTTATAACCTGTTTTTCTCTTTAATGGGAACCCAAAGCAGCTGACAACATCATTTCCTCCATTTTGTCCTCTCAACAACCATTCAGTGAGGTAGGATAGACTGAGAAAGTGTGACTGGCCCATGATCAACCAGCAAATTTCCATGACATAGTGATAATTTGAACCCGGGTCTCCCGGATATTAATCCAACATTCTAACCAGTATATCATGCTGGCTAGGCCATGGGGAATTAATGAAAATAGCTGGGTGACTCATCTGTCCTTGACTCTTTCTAATTGGCTGCAAGTGTGTCTATGGCCTGACAAACTGTTTTGGTTGTTCTAGTCAACAATGTCGAAATAGACAGGGGAAATAATCCCTAGTTATTCTTGCTGAATTTATCAGCCACTTTCTTTTTTTTTTTTTTTGAAAACTGTCTCAAAAGGCAGACTTTTATTTATTTTTGTAACCAACTACAACTGAACAATACAATACAACACAGTACAATACAATACAATATCACAACACAACACTAAAAACAACACAAAAAACTAAACCTCAAACATAGAACACATATGTTATTTTTTAGTTCCACTGGTATATCATATTTAAAGCACTTTATCTTTCAATTTAATGTTACCCTTTATGTGAGTATATCTTATTACAAACCATCTATTTTGTCTCTGATTTTATCTTTTCTTTAAACGGTTCTTTACCTTCTCATCCATTTAATTTGTACCAATCATAAAAACATTGCCAAGTATTCTGAAAAGTGGAATCTGAATGTCCTTTCATACTCAAAGACAACTTATCCATCTCCACTGCCTCGAATATCTTCGCAATAAATTCTTGTCTTGATGGTGTTTGGATGGTTCTCCAATATTTTGCATACAAAATTCTGGCAGCACTTGCCAATGTCTTCTCCATCCTCCTCCTCTCTTGTTCTTGAATCTCCCTTTTCAGGTTTATATAATCTTTATTTCTCTTCTTATTTATGTGAGCCGCTTCTTTTATCAAATGCCTTCTGGCATATGCTTTAAATGCATCCCAAACAATTCTTAAAGGTATATCCGGTTGAATGTTTTCTTTTTTAAAAAGATGGAACTCCTTCTGCAAATGTTTTACTAATTCTCTGTCTTTCAGAATTGATAGGTTAAGAGTCCATCTGTTTCTGGGTCTTGTTCCTTGTAGCTCAAATGTAATTGGGTTATGATCCACGTAAGTTCCTGCCTCTAGAATCTACATGAAAAGTACTGAGACTGACGAGTGATTTCAGCTCTCAGATACTTTATTAGTTCCAGAACAAGACAAGAGAAGGCGGCTCGCAGGCCGGCTTTTATTCCCAAGGAAACCCATACCCCACACACACCACACCCCATGATTGGGCCATTTACAGTGATTGAGTTATGTCCGAGGATTCTTGCTCCCCGATTGGAAGGGAGCTAGGATCCTACAGTCCATTGTCTTTGGGAGCAAAGCTCAGGCCCTTCGCCTGGCCGCATGGTGGGCCGGTTTGAGCCAGTCCAAGCACATGGCTGTCCTGAGCACATGTTCTTGGGTGGATACATTATACTACAGTTGGTGCAGAATAAGGCCACTAGACTATCAATGGGGTTAAAGTGATTTTAACATATTAATGATATTTAAAGATTGCTAGTTTAGTTGTCAATTTGCTTCTATGACCAATTCAGGGTACTAATGTTAATTCTTAACAGCCTTCATGACCTGGGACCCTCATATCTACAGACTGCCTCCACCTATATGTGAACTTAGGCAGATCATGGGAAGGAGGGCAGGAAGGGTTGCATCAGTGCTTAGTTCTTGTGATCCTTTTGTACATGCCCAGGGAAATGCTGATTGCCACTTTGGGGTCAGGAAGCAATTTTTCTCCGGGCCCGTATGACCAGGGATCCTGGAGGCTTTTTGTCATCTTCTGGGCATTGAACAGGGGTCACTGGGGCTGTAGGGGAAGGTATTTGTGAATTTCCTGTATTGTGCAGGGGGTTGAACTAGATGACCCTGGAGGACCCTTCCAACTCTATGATTCTTCGATGATTAGTAGATTCTGTGTTCAGGCCAGCAAAAGTTGCGGTTTAGGCTTTGGCTTAGGGATATTTGTAGGTTGTTCCTGTTTTGTGGAACAGGCTTCCTAAGGACATGAGGAAAGCCCTCACCTTGCAAATATTTCAGAGACTATGAAAAGGGAAACCCTTCTGATGTACTTTGGTCCCAGAGTATAGATTCAAAAATGCACATCGTGGTCTGTGTACACATATAGAGGAATTTTCCACACTTGGCCACACTTCCACATGCAGGCTCTAAGAAACTTTTAAAGATTTTATTTTAAATCACCCAAACTGTTGTATTTACAGGCAGGGCCAGCTCACCCGCTAGGTGAGCTAGGCAGTTGCCTAGAGTGTTCTGGCCATCAGGGGCACCAAACTGCCCCAGCCGGGGCACTCCTGTACCCCGCAGATCACCCGCCCTCCCCCTCCCCCCTCGGTGGCATGGTGGTGGCATGGCGGCGGCCAGCAGGGACTCGCTGCTGCTGCCTGCCACCACCAGTAAAAGGACTCCTGGCTGGCAGGCCGGGGTGCAGGAGGTGGCGGCAGCACAGCTCACCCACCCTCCCCCTCCCCCTCGGGGGGAGGAGGAGGCAGCAGCCAGCGCAGGGGCTTGCCGCCACTGGATAATGCACCTCGAGCTGGCCCTGCCTGCTGTGTGTGTTCCATGCCTGCGATGACATCAGCGGGCCCTGGATCTGGGGGGCGGACCCATGCCATGATCTGTCCCTCCCCCCTCTGCCACGGCACCACCCCATGGCCTGGGGGGCGCCCACTTCCTCCTCTTCCCGGTCCCATGGCCCGCACACCTGGGCAGCCAGTGGAGGGAGCAGCTGGGCTGGCCAGCTGGCTCCTCCCCCATCGGCCAGGGCAGGCCCCTGGAGGAGGGAGGAAGGGAGGGAGCGGCAGGCAGAGGAGCAGAGCAGAGCAGAGTGAAGCAGTCGCTGCTTCCAGGGCTACTGGTTCCACAGCACTTTGCAGCCATGTCTCGGAGTGCCCTGTCAACAGAGTGGATGCCAGGCAGCGCCCCCTACTCCTCCGAGAGGGCCCACCACCTGGGACTGCCGCCCGCTGCCTCCTGCCCTGCAGGACTGCAGAGACCCCTGAGGACCCCCCACTGCCACTCCAGGCCAGTCCTTGCTGTCCAGGCTCACCTGCACACTCCCCTTGGCGATGCTCCCCTCCCTGGGCCTCAGCAAGCTCCTGCCACTGGTGCTGCTGCCGCTGCTGGGGGCATTGGGGGCCAGTTGGTGTGCTCCACCTGGTCGAGAGCTGGCTCCAAAGCCACCCTTCGATGAGCTGTACGTGGCCGGCATGGAGGCGCACTCACGGGACGACTTTGCCAGGGCTGTGTGCTGCCTGGAGCGGGCGCTGAGTGCCCATCGGCACCTGTGGGAGATGTGCCTGGGCTGCGGGCTGTGCTGCCTCCTCTGCCCACCTGTCGCTGCCTCAGGTGGTGGAGGAGGTGACGGCCAGTGCAGGGACTCCAGGCCCCACTGGGAAGTTGGCATCTGCGCCCACCTAGGGTTCAGAAGCACCTCGAGCCGGCCCTGTTTACAGGGGGGGGAAGACATCTCAGTGATGCTACATTATGAACTCTCAGAGGTTGCCTAACAATTCCATAAAAATGGCAGCATCTGTGACAAGATGATGGGACAAGGTGAAAGAGGCAGTGGAGTGGAGGTTGAATGGTGAGAGGGTCTTGGCTGTGGTCACATGGCAAGCTTATCCCAATTTGTTCCCGCAATAGATTTGATAGGGAATTTTTTTTTTCACATTGGGATGTTCACATATCCCTCCCCCAACCACTTGCATCACACAATGAGGCTCTGGGCACCATTCAGATAGCTGCGTTGCTCTCCGTGGGCTCAGAAACACTCTCATCCTAGGCTCGCAGCTGAAAGCAAGCCTTGAGGAGCAGCGTGGCCACCCAGGACCTTCCCCCCCACCTCTGCTGCCCCCCTGCTGCTTCTGGTGCTGTGATCCTGGCTGGGTCTGGGGAAGCACGTGGCTGATTTTTATGGGCAACTAGCGGCCACCTGGATGTGGGTGCCTTTGAGGAGGGGGGGAGAGTCAGATTGGGACCTCCAGGTGAGGCTCCTCTCCCTGCTGCTGAGTCCTCTGGCATGGCTTCTCATCTCCCTGGCTGCTGGGATGACACATTGCTTCCTGGGCTGCCCTCCCTCCCTCACCTGGGTCCAGTGGAGGAACTTGGGCTGCCAGCATTATTTACGTGTGGTCCTGCGCAGCCCAGGCAGCAGCAGGTTTTAATCACCAGCCCCAGAGAGAGCAGGAGAGGAACAGCCCCAGTCCCCTTTAATGGGGCAGCAGCAGGTTTCCCCCCCCAAACAGCGAACAAAATTACCCAGCCACATACAACCAAGCACTTGAACGTTTATACATTGCATTGCTCTTGCACACAACAGCAGCAGCTTGGGGGGGGGGGAACATGCATGAAGGACAGCCTTCCCCCACAGTAACTGGGGACGATGACAAGTGACAGTTTCCTCTCGGTGCTTGGCGAAGGAGGAGATCAGCTTTGGAGACAAGAGGAGAAAGAGTCAGCTTCTCTGCCCCCTTCCTGGCACCACATGAAGAGAGGGGGTGGAAAGCAAGATTTGGGTTTGGTGAAAGTGCACAGGATCGGGGGGGGGCAGCAGTGGACACTGGAGTGGACCTGGCAGAGAAGGAAACCGGTTGGCAAGAGGAGGCTCGCTGGAAACCAAGGAACCCAGGGACCGATGGGGGGGCCAGGAGAGAGGAGAGGAAGAAGTCTATGTGCGCTTGAATGTTCATGCAATGAACATATTCAGTGCAGGATTGCTCATGTGCTCAAAGGAGGAAGCTGGGGAAAAAAATCTCATTGCATGAAGGACGGTCAGACGACCTAATCGTAATCATTGCATGAGAGATGGCTGTCCTGATCTGCAAAATCGCGGATTCAAAGCACAAATAGCCAGAAAGGTACTTGATTTTCCCGGTGTTGGAAAACTCCCTAGGGAACTGGATGGATTGTGCGATTGAGCCCACTTCACTGTGGGAGGTGAATGTGGCATCTGATCAGCAATTTTAAATGCAGGAGAAAACAGAGGTGAAACCCAATCAAAATGATTGTGTGACCACTGCCAGATTGTGGTGAAAGGGGGAGAAAAGTAGTACCAAGGAAGAAACAAGACAATCTTTAGAGCAGATAAAAGGAAGTACTTCTTCATCCAAAGAGTGATTAACACATGGAATTCACTGTCATAGGAGGTGGTGGCAGCTACAAGCATGGACAGTTTCACGAGGGAATTAGATAAACATATGGAGCAGAAGTCTATCAGTGGCTATTAGCCACAAGGTATAGATAGGAACTCGCAGTCTGGGGCAGATGATGCACTCTATTCTTGGTGCTGAGGGAGGCAGCAGTGGGAGGGCTTCTAGTGTCCTGGCCCCACCGCTGGACCTCCTGATGGCACCTGGTAATTTTGGCCACTGTGTGACAGAGTGTTGGACTAGATGGGCCATTGGCCTGATTCCACATTGGCTTCTCTATGTTCTCTTATGTTCTTATGCTGTAGGGGTTGGTATTTACCCTTCTTTGTGAGGTCTTCTTGGATCCCTGTTTGCTTGTACTGCACTTCTGTGAACTGAGATTTTGGCACTTCTTAATAACAAAACCACTTTGAGCTTTGTTGACAGGCAGAAAACTAGGATATAAATACTTTTTTTTTAAAATGTAGTGACTGCTGCAGTGGCAAAGAGAACAGAAGGGAAGGTTAGATTCTACTACAGACAGCCCAAAGATTTAGGCTAACCTTGAAGCTAGCCTAGATATTTTATTTCCTTATCACAATAATACAGAGGTTGTTATCATATAATGATAAAGTAAAATGTTGCAATTTAATAAAAAAATAAAAGATTAAAATTAAAAGTGAAAGAACATTTGACAAACCCTTAACTCTCAAGTCCTCAGGTATCCTTGAATGGGACTACCCATTACCCGGGGTGAGCAGACATTCTTTTCTTTATATCTAACAAACCTTTCCTAGCCTTAGTAAAATTAATTCTGTCATCCTACAACTTTTTGGTATTCTGTATGCTTTCACTAAACAAAATAATCAAGGCATACTTCTGCTTGAGGTTATGGGAAGCATGCTATATGCATTTCAAATTGGAATATTCACTGTGCATTCTCCAAGTGAAGTTAATCTTTTCACATAAACTATCTCTGCTACTATTACCTAAGAGGCAAGCTTGAATTTTACTTAGGGGTGAAAGAATATTAAAAAAAAATGTAATCTAGAAGTGGAGCTGGAAGCTTTCTTCATTATAAAATCTGGTCAGGAGTAGGTGAATGTATGTTATTAGAAAGACTATTTTGAAACTAACTCAGCCATAAAACAAATAGATTTCTAAAGGCTGCAAAAATATGAAAACTTCAGGTAATTTTAAATCTGCTTTAAACACAATTCCAGCATGCACAACTTAAAGCACATATAAATGAAAACTGTCGCTGAACTGAAAGCCTTGGGCAAATCCATATGGAAAGGCACACACTCATAGAAAGGGGTTACAGAGTATAATGAAGAAACTACATTTTAAGAAGCAAATGAATTGAAGCAACCTGTTACAGGCATAATTGCTTTAAAGACCCCACAGCAAACATCAGCAGAATTGGTTTGTAATTTACCATGTCCTTCACTTTGAACATGATCCCTAAAGGTTTGTGTGAAAGTCATGACACCTACAAGCACAATTTCTCCCCCCTCAGACTGACTAGCCATGATTAATGTCTTCTTTTACTGCTTTTGACCAAACTAATTCCTCTTGCTAGGAAAGGAAAAGAAGCATTCAGTTTGCTTGTCATGAAGCCGGAACACTAGAGATTGTGTTTTAATTGAAACCCCTTTCAGAAATATTTAGGTAAACTCTGAAAACAGAAGACTGCTAATGTGACTGAAGAATTTCAGTAGTTAGTCAATGAAGTATTGTGGCAAAGGTTTCTAATTACAGTACTGAAGTCACAATCTTATTTTGGGAATATCTTGTACTGAATTGAAGCTAGATTATTCAGTAATGACTTTTCTAACTGTATCAGTCAGTGATAAAGATTCTAAGTAAATGAAATGAGCCTGATTATTTTAATTTGGTTCTTTGCACTGGTGGGAATATACAGCTCAAGGTAAATCATATTTGATGAGGGAAACATTCAAGCTGCTTAACAGCTTAAAGAGCTTCTTGATGCATTCAAGTTCTCAAGGATTTCTGTACAATGCTGTACAAAATTACAAGAACCTTAAATCCAGAACCAAGTCTTCTCTTCACTTCTATGGTACATCAATTGTATATAATACCTTAGTACATATATCATCCAAACATACTAATTTTATATCAATATACAACACAGTATAAAACACTCTTTATGATATTGGCTAGTATGAAAAGGGTTGTTTTCAGGATGTCACTTGTAGTCATTTGACATGTCTGAAGTAAAGATGCTGATGAAGTATGCAAATAGTGGGCTCTTTTAAGAATTCACATAGCTTGTAATTGCTTGTGTATACTACAAGCTGGGCAACCTTAAATTTGTAGTTTGTTCATAATAATTGAAGAGTATCTCCAGGAGATTTTCCACATTTGAGCTTGCTCAGTTGTCATTAATCAGATTGATTATCCGAGGCAAGTAGTTACTACTGGAACATAATCCAATCAAAACTTTTTTGATTGTTAGTCCCTTACTGGGTCTCAGGTTTTAGAGGATACATGGTCTTTCCTTCCTTGTAGCTCACCTTGACAAGTTTTTTTTTTAAATGTCATTGTAGTTTAAGGGATGATACTCTAGCTAGATACCCAGCCCAGCAATCTAATGTGCCACAATGGCATGACTCTTGGGTTGCTAGGTCTTCTGCTCTGGTGAGAGACTTCTCACCACCAACCCACACTTCCAAGTGTCATTCCTTTGAGCACCTGAAGAAACAATAATAAAAATTGCCATTGTCATGTGTGATGTGACATCACTTTCAGGGGAAACCATTTTTATCATAGAGTTTCCAGCTATTACTAGATTGATGTAACATTACTGTTTCCCCCAGAAGTGATGTCACATCACACACAATGACAGCACCCCCATGTCCCCACCCTCCCCATCTCCTGTTGGGCGCCAGTCATTGGCTGGCAATCCCACATGCCTCATATAAATGTGACCTTAACAAAAATAACTGCACAGAGTTTTTATACTATCATTTTGAGAACAAACTAAAGTAAGGTCTCTGAGTATTCTGAAGGAATTCCTGAACAACAAGCCAATTAAGCATTTTAAAATCAGGCATCACACATAAATATAATATTTAGGGAATGTTCTGGTCCCTTCCATGACAACATCCAGGGTGATTCTGCATTAGGGACATGCCTCTAGTTTTCTGCAGGTTGAATTGTGCCGGCTCAGATGGTTTCTGCATTACTCTATCAGCTGTGTGGCTAGCTGTCTCCTTGCTATTTCTTGCTTCAGGATTTCAGCATTTGCCCGTGTTGTGACTCCTCCCCTCCGTCCCTAAACTGTATTGTCCTCTCCCCTCTCTCCTCCCCTTTTTAAGCACATGTGTGGTTGCATTACAACGCAACCAACAGGAGGAAAAACTATTGATCATTTCCTGATAGAAAATCCCAACTACATCACACTCATATGCATGAGGCCACCACAGCAATTGGTCACCAGAGTTGTCTCAGCTCTTTCAATAAAATTTTAAAGCCATAACTTGCTGAGGAGTCTCCCTTACTAAGCTGCCTCTTTTATAACATATGAACAGCCATGATGGATACCAGGCAATTGAGAGCACTTGGATCCCAGTCTTTCATGAAGAATCTAGTAGCCAGCCAGAGTATGGGTCATATACACAGGGGACTACCACACAGTTTCTTGGGCAATGTTTAGGTCTGCCCGGCCCACACTACAGTTCGTATGAGGCATTATGAGAAAATACATGCAACTGAACTTTTTTTTTTTTAGCAATCTAGAATTTTTGGCAGGAAAAAATTATTATTGTCTGAATGTTCATGTAGGAAACATACAATTGATAGTCAAAATATGAGTCAGATGTGTGATACCCCTATACTTATGTTAAAATTACCTGTCCTTAATAGGCAAGCTCCCTTGGCTTGTTATAGAATGGTTTGGTCTCAATCAAGGCTGATTTCAGATCAGGGAAGGAATGTAGACATGGGGGGACCTTGGGGCAATGCTCCCTCCCAAATTTGCCCTGTCCCTTCATCTCCCTGTCCCCCCTCTTGATGCTCCTCCCCTCCCCTGGAAGGTGGTGGGAGCCTGGGGCTGCTGGTCAGGAAGGAAGCAGTGAGAGCAGCTGGCTGGCTGGCAGATGCCTGCCCAGCAGAATAAGCAAGCAAGCAAGAGTGGGTGGGGAAGGAGCATGCACCTGGCACCAGCACAGCCAGCTTCACCCCCAGTCCTGGGTGGGGGGAACCAGCCAGCCAACCTCTGAGCATGTTCAAAGGGCCTGGCCCACCTTCAAAGTTCACCTGGAGATGGGTGGCTCAGAGCTGCAGCAGCAGTACTTGGGACAGGGCCAGCCTCCTACCTCTTCCTCCCATGCTGGGAAGGAGCACACACCTGGCACCAGCACAGCTGGCTCCACCCCCATTCCTGGACAGGGGGAGCTAGCCAGCAAGCCTCAGAGCATGTACAAAGGGTTTGACCAGCCTTCACTTGGAGCCGCATGCCTTGCAGCCATGCTGCAGCACCGGGGACAGGTAATTGAATCAGGTAATTAAATTAGCCTCAGTGACTGAATCAGCTCTGTTAAATAAATTAGCTAAACAGCCCCCCCTCTTGCCGTCCCTGAAAAATTTCTGGCTATGGGACTGGATCAGGGTCTGATTACCTCATTTAAATTTAGCCTCATTCCAAGAAAGGACCCGTAGCATTTCTAATTATGTCACTGGGAGCATGAAATACATGATTCCTTGCCTCAAGTCCCCCCTGATCCCATCACCTTCTAAAACTGACCCATTCTGTTGGAAGAAGAGAGTGTAAGGTACACTCTTGCCTACAGATGTGAAGTCCTGGGAAAAAAGGCAGAAAAAATAGGGGAGGATTTCTTTTTAAAAGCAGAACATCTGTTAGTTTCTCCAATAGGAAAAATTGGAAATTTGGGGTAGCAAACAACCAAAAATCTTTTGAAATATTTTTGCTTTTGGAGGAATGAAACACTTTTTAGACAAGGTTTTCTCGTTCAAAATGAGTAGTATGAAGATTTTTGTGTAATACAATCCACAGTGCTAGAGAAAAATTTCCACACACACTGTTGACTTATACAATGACCCTTTTCACATTACTGTTGTAAACTGGATGTTATTCGTTGTTGGCCTAATTTTGAGTAAAGCGATAAAGGGACGGGGGTTTCATACAGCAAAGTTCCTTCTGTTAGTGAGCTATCTCTGAAGTTCTATGGATGTTTCGAACAGTGCCACTTTTTTGTCCCTGCTCTTTTTTGCTGCCCAGTCTTCCTTGGACTTTTTAAAAGGTTCTAAGGTGAGCTCTAAAGGAGAAAGCAGTTTCGCTCAAAAGTGTCTCAACCACGCTTTGTTAACCCAATACAAGAGGATATGTATGAACAGGTAAATAAATTCTGCTAGCAGCTGCTTACTAAAACAGGTCTGTCTGAAATGACAGAAAAAACCCATTAGCAACCAGTTACTAAAATGGAATACAAAGGCAGTTTGAAAACAGTCAACATATTTTCAAGGATATACTTATTATTTAAATAATAACACAGTTAACATGCTATAATTTGTATGACAACATGTTGTTGAAGAGCTCAATGCTTGCAATATTATGAAATCTAACTTGATATCCAAATAATCTGTCAGTCTTGTTCAACTGTATGAAACTGTTTCTGTTCAAATCATATCCTTCCTTTTGTTTCCTAAACATCTGTATTTTCTATTCAACTTTTAAATTTCCTGCCTCACAGATGGCAAAAACAAAAAGGTACCTGTGCAACTGGCAGCTCTCTTCTTCTCTTTGTACTGGGTATACACCAATTGGTTTTTTGGCTTGTGGAGAAATAAATTTCATAAATATGCCAAAGAACAGAAAACAACAAAAACACAAAATTCAATTGCTTCAGTATTTCAGGAAATGTTGTTGCCAGCAGACTTTTCAGGCTTAAGGTCTGGATGTTCCTCTATTAGAACTGGAATATGTATGCTTCCTGACCCTGTCCACTGAGCTGGGAAGCACCTGGATCCTGAGCACCCCAGTTTAGCAGCTGCTCATGAATTTCTAGGATGCTTGGGCAATGAAGAGTCCAATTTTCCTCAGCTCAATGAATTTGGCTAAGAAGCATTGAGAAGCACTTATATCAGATTGCAATAAGAGAGCATCCAGGTCTATCTGAAAATGCTCATTTTTCCATTCAGAGCCTGAGAATAATTTCAGGTGTGATAATTATCTTATGTATCAAATGAGTGTTATAAGCTACTAAAATTTGTGTACAAATTGAGTCATTATTTTATTTATTTATTTAATTCAGTTTGTACCCCACCCTCCCAGCAAACATAAACTATATGGCAATTTTATTACCTATCTCCAAACTACTGATGCCTGAAATAATAATTAATTACTTTTCTAAAGTACACTACGTTAAATTGGGAGAGAAATTGTATTAATAATTGAAATGATTTATTGAACTTACGTTACTGTCCCTCCACTACTGTTTTCAGTTTTACTTCTTTGCTATACAAGCTATCTTTTAATGTTTTACATACATTTATTTTATTTCTAAAATACTCAATTGTCTTACTTCAGCTTCATTTAAATTTACTTGACATCTAATCATCTACCATGCATTTTTTGCAGATTGCTAAAGGGGGAAAAACCCACCTCTTGTACTTTCATTGTCAAAATATTTTTCTATTTAGTCCATGTTTTTAGAAATTCTAGTGGCCTTGCTGTGTAGTTGCTTTTAACAGCCAGAAAAACCCATTAATTTTTCTTCACAGGGATATGAACATTATCATTCTGTTTGATCTTTCATATATATAGTCTTCAGTGATCACTCGTCTGTACATCCATACAATTTCTAAGCCAACAAAATTGGGGCTATGTTCATAAATGTGTTTTATGAAGGCTTGACATTCAATTTATCATCAAGTCTTTTTCTACAAAACTCTCCTTTTATGTACAAATAAACTGACTGAGACTCTGAAAAGTGATCCTTAAATTCTCTGAAGCTTTACCAGTGGCATTTTTAGTAATATAAGAATTATTGTGGGGAATCCAAGAAATGTACACACTCAGCTTTTACTGTCAGGCTACCATAGATTACAAATTGTAACAGACTTTTCTCTGGAAAAACTGTAGTTAAAATGGCCATGGTTATACATAAAGGTAGTTACGTACAAAGTGTTTATATATGAGCTGGGGGTAGGTAGTGGGGTGTTGCGGAACAGAAGTATAATTAAGGCATGAAGAAGTTTCAGCAATTTAGTTATGGTATGGACTTGGTCAGGAACATGTTATGAGTTCAAACTGAAAGGCTAACTAAAATTGTTAATTATTACTAACTAAGAACGTAAGAACATAAGAGAAGCCAATGTTGGATCAGGCCCATCCAGTCCAACACTCTGTCACACAGTGGCCAAAAACACCAGGAGCCATCAGGAGGTCCAGCAATGGGACCAGGACACTAGAATCTGTCCCACTGTTGCCCCCACAAGCACAAAAAATACAGAACATCACTTGCCCCAGACTGAGAGTTCCTATCTATACCTTGTGGCTAATAGCCACTGATGGATCTCTGCTCCATATGCTTATCTAATTCCCTCTTGAAGCCATCCATGCTTGTAGCTGCCACCATCCCCTGTGGCAGTGAATTCCATGTGTTAATCACTCTTTGGGTGAAGAACTACTTCCTTTTATCTGTTCTAATCTGACTGCTCAGCAATTTCATTGAGTGCCTATGAGTTCTTGTACCCCACATGGGACCCAAAGTGGCATACATAGTTAAGAACATAAGAAAAGCCATGTTGGATCAGGCCAATGGCCCATCCAATCCAACACTCTGTCACACAGTGGTCAAAACCCAGGTGATCCACCAGTAGGGCCAGAACTCCAGAAGCCCTCCCACTATTGCCCCTCAAGCACCAAGAATACAGGGCATCACTTCTCCAGACATAGTGTTGCATTTATACTTTGTGGCTAATAGCCACTGATGGAACTCTGCTCCATATATTTATCCAATCTTATCTTGAAGCTTTCTATGTTTGTAGCCACCACCAATTCTTGTGGCAGTGAATTCCATGTGTTCATTACTCTTTGGGTGAAGAAGTACTTCCTTTTATCTATTCTAAGCCTACTGCTCATTAATTTCATTGAGTGCACATGAGTTCTCTACCTTTTCTATGCCATGCATAATTTTGTAAACTTCTGTCATGTCAACCCTCAATTGCTGTTTCTCCAAGCTAAAGAGCCCCAACACCTCTAAGCTTTCTTCATAGGGAAGGTGCTCCATGCCCTTAAACATTTTAGTTGCCCTTTTCTGCACCTTTTCCAATGCTATAATATCTTTTGAGGTGTGGTGACCAAAACTGTACACAGTATTCCAAATGAGACTGTAACATAGATTTATACAGGGGCATGATGATACTGGCTGATTTGTTTTCAATCCCCTTTCTAATAATTCCCAGCATAGCATTTGCATTTTTTATTGCAGTCGTATACAGAGTCGACATCTTCAGTGAGTTATCTAACATGACTCCAAGATCTCTCTCCTGGGCAGTTACCACCAGTTTGGACCCCATCAATGTACATTGATAGTTAGGAGTTTTGGCACTTTGCACTTGCCCATGCTGGACTTTATTTGCCACATTGATGACCACTTGCCCAGCCTTGACAGATCCCTCACAGTCCTCCTTGGTTTCACCACCCTGAACAATTTAGTGTAATCCACAAATTTAATCACTTCACTGCTTACGCCTGACTTGAAATCATTAATGTTAAGTTAAAAAGCACTGGACCTAGCACCGAACCCTGTGGTACCCCAACTGCTTCCCTTCTTCCACTATGAAAACTGCCCATTTGTACTCTGTTTCCTGTTAATTAACCAGTTTTTATCCACAAGAGGACTTGTCCTCTTCTCCCATGACTACTTAGGATTTTTTGATAAGAAACTTCATCAAAAAGCTTTCTGGACCTCTAAGTGAACAATATTTACTGGGTCACCCTTGTCCACATGTTTGTTCACCTCCTAAAAGGTTAGTGAGACAAGATCTTCCCTTACAGAATCCATGCTGATACTTCCTGAATAGTTTTTGTTCGTCCATGGGTGTACTAATTCTATATTTAATAACAGATTCCGCCAACTTATCCAGTATCAGTGTAACACTAACTGGTCTGTAATTTCCCTGATCTCCTCTGGAACCTTTTTAAAGGATGGGGGTTACATTACCTACCTTCCAGTCCTCAGGAGTGGAGGCAGATTTGAGTTCTTTCTGAATTTGTGGATGTATGCCATCTGGGCTTGGTGATTTGTAAAATTTTAATTTGTCCATCAGTTTTTGGACCTCTTCTCTCATCACCTCAATCTGACTCAGGTCTTTTGACACCCCTCCTGAAATCGGTGGTTCTGGAGTGGGCAAGCACCTCTCATCTTCCACAGTGAACAGAGAGGCAAAAAATGCATTCAGTTTCTCTGCCATTACTCTATCATAGGCTGAGTTCAGACTGACAGTATGAAGCGCGAGCAAAAAGACCTGGAACAACTTGTTCTTGGTATTCCTGGTCACACTGCACCAACTGAGGTGGGAGCATACCGGGGAGGAGGCAGAAGGGAGCATTCATGCTGTTGGCCTGCCCCTTGTGGAGGCGTGGCTGTAAGCAGCTTTTTTCTCACTCTGCAGCAGGTTCCTATATGCATGGGCGCATAGGCATAGCAGCAAATAGGGCAGGATCCCATCTCATAGGAGGCTGCCTGGCCAGAGCTTTAACTCTGTGAGGCAGAAGAGTCCCGCGGGTGTGGTTGTGCACACCAGTGTATGCATGGCACTTATGCACATCCCTGTGGGAACAGCCGGCACACATTATCTTTTTTTAATAATAATTTTTATTGGGTTTTTCAAGAAAAGAAATAAAAGAGATGAGAGCAGTACATTTTTGGAAAGTTTCAGTCAAGTGTCTCACACATAACACTATATTTGCTTATGTAATACTGTTTTCTACAAGGGCTATAATGTCTAGCAACTAAAATCTTATAGTTAACCAAATCGACAAGTACAATTGTATACCAGCTTATCAATCTATTCAAGTTTATTTATTTATTTATCTTTCAATTTCTACCCCGCTCGAACCCTTCCCATGGGTCTCTGAGCGGCTTACACAGCTTGTATCATCCCTATCTATGGGCACAATGTATTAGGGGTGGGACTACCTAACGGCACCCGGTGGGCTTTTAGTTGATATGTCTCCAGCTCGTCTTGTCTCGGCTTCACGGCTTCAGATCAGCATCTTCCTTCTACTCTCTTCAGGCTACTCAGGAGTTGGTGGGCCCGTTTGTCGCGCTGATCGCAGAGGCGCGGCACTGGCTCCGTCTCTCAGGTTCTGCCGCGTCTGCACCGAGCGTCCTCATGCCTTCCGGGCTCCGCCTTCACCACCGGTCCACCGCTAGATGTCGCATCTCCTTTTTCTTCCACTCACCACCTCAACTATCGCTGCCATTATGCTGCTCCGCCACTGCCGCCACCCCCGCTCGTCAAGCCGTTCCCACCTCACTTCCTAATGGAGGAGGAGGGTGCTCCCTGCCTACTAAGGCAGGTACTCATTTATCTACTCGTAAGTTGTTAAGACTTTCGAACCGCTGGGTGGGCGGGAGCTGGGACTAAGGCCGGGTGCTCACCCCGGCCGTGGTGGGTATCAAACAGCCTACAAGCTGTTCGCTAGATGTTAGAACAGGTGCTTTTGCACCCTGCACCACTGCCACATAACTAATTAGACTATATCCAATCTGTTCTATCCTATCTTATATGCTTCATTTCACAGGAAGAGAGACAGATACAGAGATAAGTCTATGCTATATCTTATTAGGTTATATCTATACATTAGACTGAATTTTTATGTAAATTGTCACTATATCACCTTTAGAGTATTCTTTCATATTTTTTCCATCTACATAATACTGTGATTCAACATACTTGACCTGTCTGAATCAGTTACACATTTTAAAATCTTGTTACTGTAAATCTTTCATCTTTTAAAATTAAATTGTAGTTTCATATTTTACTATAAATCAAATTAACCAATAAACATATTCCATTTGACCAGTATATCTGCTTAAATAGTTAACTTCAGGTTTTCGGTTTCGGCGTCGCGAATGGCGGCCGCTTCTCGGGACGCTCCCGGAGGCGGGCGGTTAGCCCACGCGCAGTCAGGGGGGTCTTCGCTTATGCGAAAGACCCTAGTGAGCCTTAGGTTAAGGCTCCGAACCGGGGGCGCTTGGGGAGTAGCCTCTTTACCGGCAGACAGCCGGGAAATTGAGGCTTTCCCCCTGCCCCAATCGGCCCCGCTGCGGCGTGCCCGTAATGGGACTTAGCGGCGCCACCGAATTCCAGGAGTGAAAACAGCGCTATGGTTCAACATAAAAAGAAGTAGCAGCATCGAATCGTGAGTTGAAGATCTATTTTGAAGCGTAAATCGGAGCCCCCCTATATGCGGATAAGCGTTGGGAGGAGGGAGGAGTTCCCACCCCCCTCGAGAAGCAAGTCATACAAAGGGAGCGCGAAGGGGGGCAGAAAGAAAACAAACTGTTGGTGAAAGTACCGTTGGGGCTGCATAGAAGAATGTGATCATCTTAGCTTCCTGGGGGATGCGGCACGAACTTTTTAAAAGTAAACAAAAAAACAAAATGTCGATAATGGAAAAAGCCCTGCTGTGCTACCG
Organism: Gekko gecko; assembly: GCA_029375565.1. Classification (NCBI taxonomy): domain Eukaryota; kingdom Metazoa; phylum Chordata; class Lepidosauria; order Squamata; family Gekkonidae; genus Gekko; species Gekko gecko. The sequence goes on along the minus strand of JAPDNY010000004.1, from coordinate 63,471,479 downwards.
GAAGAGAAGAGAGGAGGGACTTCCGGTCCAGATAGCCCCCCCAAGAGCTTGCTGTCAATCAACAGAAAAAGGAGATGCTGTGCCCCCTGCTGGATCAATTGCAGAAGATTAACCAAACATTGTTCAAAATGGAAAGTGTTCTCATCAGCCGACAGAAACAGATACTGGAAACAGCTAGTAGGATGAAGGAGATTGAACAGAAATCGAATTTGATTCCAGGTTTCCAGGGCGCTAAAGAGGAAGAGAAAGAAGATCTCGGATTTACCTTGACAAATGTCTTGGCACCCCTAACTGGCAGTGAAGCGATAAAGTTAAAAGAAGAGGGGGAAAAGGCTCCCAAAGCCTACTCCGCCTTTATAAAAAGAAGTACTCTGCCAGTAGAAGGGGATGTCGAACATAGCAGGCGACAGACGAGAGATCTAATTTCATCTGAAGAGTTTGTGGAGCCCTGGAGGCCTGAAGGCCAGATGATCAAGAAAAAAAAGAAAAGAAAGAAGACGGATTCCATTTTATTTTAAAACACGGAAACGCCTGAAGAGACACACCAGCAGGAAGGATGCAGCACCTAAAATTGGGATAAGTGCAGAAGACAGCAGCCTGGGGGAAGGTGATGGAACGGAAGACTTCAAAGTTAAAATGGACTTAATCCATAACTGGAAGAAAATTAAGAAGAAGATACTTTGAGGACTGTCCGTGTTGCATCTGGAAGGAGCTGTTTAATTACTAACCCCAATGGACTTTACTAACTGTATTAACAGAGTGACTTTGGACTTTGAATTAGTTAAAAAGAAGATCTTCTAACCATGATTGATGCCAAAACTTGGTATTGGTTATTAACCTAAACTAACCCTCACTAACAGAAAAAATTTCACTCCACCTTTTTCTTTCTCCATCTGTCTACCTTTCCCTTTTCTTATAAAAAGAATAAAATTCTCTCTTCTTTAAGAGAGTTTTACAACAAAAAAAAAAAATAGTTAACTTCATATTTTCCACACTGTTGATTTTCATGGTACCGATAATGTAATTTTAGATCTCCATAATATGAGTTTATCACATCTTTAAATTTGTATTGATATTCTATATTGTAATGAGCTTTAGCATATATAAAACACATAAATCCAAATAATATGTTCACAATTCCAACTCTTAAAATCCCTTTATCATATATCTTTCATCTTATAATTGTAATTTTGACAGAAATCAATTTAGCCAATACACATACTCAAAGTATGTTACATCAGTTTGGACAATCCTTGTTTATAAAGTTTACTTATAATGTTTCATTTTTTTTGCTCTGGACATTTCTTTTAATGACCACCTTAGCCTTGTGCCTTTCCCCTTTATAGATATAAATCTTCCCCCCTCTATATTTGCTTATATAAAAGATCAAAACTCCCATTACTTCCTTTTCACCCTCTGGGAAAATTATATTCTCCTTTTTCATCTCAAAACCTTGAAGGTTTAGGGATCCTTCCATTATATTATTTCCTTGGATTACATAACAGCTTGAAGTTTCTCCCATTGCGGGAATCCAATCCTCAGAAGAAGTGTCTAGTTCAGAGATTTGCTTTATAGAAGACATTTGTTGTAAAATTCCTTCTTCCTGATCTGTCGCAGCATCCAGTAACATGATCCGTTTTTCATCATGGGTACACATATTTTTTTCAAAGACATAATAAATAGCTTCTGTTAGCAATTCTGCCAATTGTGGTTTAAGTTAGTTGTAAAAAGATTGTAAAGGTTGTGAAAAGTCACAGTTTGCCAGATACTCCTTTTCTTTTAATGTGGGTAGAAGAGTCATTGGCTGAGGACAGACTGGCAATTTGCAGTGGGAGCCAGTTATGGCAAAAAAGCCCCAGAATAAACTGTTCTGGGTTTTTCTGGTCACACAGCTCAGACCGATGCGGGAGCATACCAGGAGGAGGTGCGCAGGAGCGTTCAGACTGCTGGCCTGGAGGCGTGGTTGTAAATGGCTTTTTCCTGGTAAATCGGCCAGATGCCTATGTGTATATGAGCGCATGAGTGCACGAGTGCTCATGTGCTCATGTGCTCATACACACATAGGCATCCAGCCGATTTGGGGAGGATCCCACTGTGCCAGCACCGCATTGGGTGGTAGAGCAGAGCACAGCCAATCATATCGCTTCTCCCTTATGCGCAACGCGGGTTGCTTCTGGCTTTTCTGCGTAGCATTCACAGTGCCAGGAAGTGGACAAACGCAGCATAAAGGCACTCTTCAGGATTTGCTACCACTTTTATGAGGTATCTATTAAATGTGAGAGTGAAGCGGAACAGCATGGGTTGCCTACGGGCGGGGAATGCCAGGCAGATGTGCAGGTGTGAACGCCCCCTTTAATCCGCTTTTAAAATGTCACTGAAACAGGGCTATAGCGGGGCAAATTGCCAGTCTGAACTCAGCCATCATGTTATCTTTCAGTTCCAAATCGCAAAATCCACCACCTTTTAATCTAGGCTCAAAGGGGTTGCGCAGTTAAAAAAGCACAGTAGCCATTTTACTTTGAAGAGTCCTTTTCTTTTTCTTTTTCCATGAACCAGCTGGTCAAATATAGAAGTCCTCCTAAGGCAGGGGTGGCCAAACTTGCTTAACGTAACAGCCACAGCCACAAGATTATAATTCCTTTAATAGTAACTTTTTTCAAAAGCAAAAAGAACAGAGAGAAGATTTCGGTAAGATCTTTAGCCTCTGTATATGTTTTAGTATGTTAGATTCCCAGCCATTTCGTAGCCGAAAGGAGGTGGGAAATTCCACTCCGCATTCCTTAGCTTCTGGAGAAGATTTAAGGGGGTGCATTGAAAGTTCTTTTTTAAGCTTGAAGGTTGCAAAAGAAGGACAAGTACTTACTTATCAGTTTGTTCATCACCGGTGTTGATGGCGAGGTTCAAAGCTCTCTTACAGAGGGAGTTCACAACTTGATGGTCATAACTAATCACGGCCACTCAACTTGGTGTTTCTGCTTCAGGACAATCTGGCCCCTCTCCATTCATCACAGCTCGCAGGGGGCTCAGATCAATTCCTCTGCAACCAGCTCTCCTTCAGAAATGCTGGTGGAACCTTGGGAAACCCAGCCGGTCCCCTAAAAAGCACTGAGAGTTGGTGAAAACTCAGGAGCTCCTGAGAAATCAACCGGTCGCTGTGCTGCAACTCCCAGAAGTCCTGCCAGTGCACATTATCAATGCGGGTTGTTCCTGGCTTTTAGCGTTTAGCGTGCACATGTCCGGGAAGTGGAATCAATGTGCTCTCCAGGGTTTGCTACCACTTTCACCTGGTACTTTTTAAACTTGGGAGGGAAGCATTACAAGACAGGTTCAGTACAGCTGGGGAACACCTGACAGCTGTCCCTGTGTGAACCGGCCCCTTTAATCCATTTGTGAAATGTGCCTATATCGGGGCAAACTGCCAGTCTGAACTCGACCATAGTTTCGTAATGCTTTTACCACTTGGTCATCCTAGGGCACCACAGCCTCCCTGACTGGTTATCTCTTCTAATGTATTTGCAGAATTTTTCATTGTTGGTCTTTATGCTTTTTTACAAGATGTTCCTCATAGTCCCTTTTTGCCTGTCTAATCACCAACTTGCATTTTATTTGCCAAAGCCTGTGCTCCCATTTATTTAGCTCACTTGGACTAGCCTTCTGCTGCCTAAAGGAATCCTTCTTACCTTCTACTGATTCCATTACTTTGTTCGTTACCCATGCAGGCCTTTTAAAGTACCTATTTATACCTTCCCTAACCTGCAGTATACATTGTATCTGAGCTACCAGTACCATAGTTTTAAATAGTCCTGAAGGGATTTGACCCTCCTTTCCTTTCAGTTCCTTCTTCACAAGCTCCCTCATTTGAAATAAGTTACCCCTTCTAAAGTTAAATGTAGTTGCATTGTTTTGGGGACAACTTCCTATTTACATAAATGCTACACTTAATAGCATTATGGTCACTTTCCACAACTAGTACTATCACATTTACATCTCTCATCAGCTCCTGAGCATTACTTAAGACCAAGTCCAGGATCACCTCCCACCTGGTAGGTTCTGTGACCATCTGCTCCATGGCACATTCATTGACAGTATCTAGAAATCCAACTTCTTTCTCCTGATTATCCTTCTGATATAATTTATATCCATGAATCACTGTATCCCACTGATTAGCCTCATCCCAGCAAGTTTTTGAAATCCCCACAATGTGTGTGTTTTCTTCTGACACTAAGCATTCCAGCTCCCCCATTTTACCTCAGACACTACTAGCATTTGTATATAAACATCTATAATTTCCCAGACACATTAGTCCTGCAAAGTTTTTCCTGTGGCCTCTAGACCTTGCCAGGCAGTCAGTATTGTTTGTCACTCTCTCACTTTCCTGTAGAACAGTAACAGGAGAGATGAGTCATCCCGAACCAGAAACATTTAATCTCCTATCAGCTTTCCCCCAGGATTTAGTTTAAAAACTGCTTTGCCACTTTTTCAATTTAAAGTGTCAGCAGTCTGGTTTCTTCTTGGGACAAGTGGAAGCCATCTCTTTTCTACAGGTCCTGCTTGTTCAAAAAGAAGCCGCATGCCTAATGAACTTAAACCCTTCCTCTATCACCCATGCATTGAGACTCCTAATCTGTGCCTTTCTAATTTGTGCCCAGTGCATGGAACAGGCAGCACTTCTGAGAAAGCTACCCTGAAGGTCCTGGCCTTGAGTCTCCTGCCTAGCAGCCTAATTTTTTCCTCCAGGACCACACAACTACATTTCCCCAAATGACCACTGGCTCCTTCCCAGCAGTGTCTACCGGCCTATCTAGACATGTGTAATGTCTGTTACCTTTACATCAGGCAGGCAAGTCACCATGCGGTCAGTATGTGGGTTAGCAACCTATCTATCTACACAGCTAAGGATTTAATCACCAACTACCAAGAGCCCCCCTCCCTCCGTATAGATGGTTCCTTGGTGTGAAAGGATACCTGTTCACCAACTCTAGACATGGTCCCTTCTTCAGCACAGTGTCCTATTTCCCCTTGACCTTCATGCTGCCTGACAGTGGTGGGGCTGCTATTCTCAGAGTGGGACATATCTAACAACAGGGGTCTTTTCATAGAAAAACAGCTGCAGGAGCTCATTAACATATGGTATGCTAATGAGCTATTAGGCTATTAGTGTATGCCACGCCCCCTGACATCACTGGAAGTGATGTCAGAAGGGGAAGCAAAAGGGGGGGAGGCATCTTCAAAAGCTTCCCCTTCCCTTCCCCAGCTGGTCTGGGTGGGGGAGCTAAGAGTGAAGGGGTTTAAAGTTTAAACTCCTTCTCATGAGAGTTGGGCCACAGAAGGAGGAAAGAGGGAAAGAAAGAGAAGGAAAGGGGAGGGAAAGAAAGAGAGGGAAGAAGGAGGGAAACAGGGAAAGGAGGAAAAAAGAGAAGAGAAGAAGGTGGGAAAGAAAGAAAGAAAGAAAGAAAGAAAGAAAGAAAGAAAGAAAGAAAGAAAGAAAGAAAGAAAGAAGAAGAAGGAGGGAAAGAGGAAAAAGAGAGAAGGAAAGGAGGGAATGAAAGAAATATGGCGGCAATTCGGCCCCATTATATCCTATGGGCCATTGAAGTCAATGGTGAAAACATAGGGTATATTCTGAGGGCTGGAGGGGAGGAGGTTTGAGGGAGAGGCTCCAAACTCACAGGGTAGCTGTTGAAGCCTCTCCCCAAGATACCCACCAAGTTTCAAGAACATTGGATTAGGGGGTCCAATTCTATGGGCCCCCAAACAGGTTGCCCCTATTCCCTCCATTGTTCTCTATGGTGGGAAAAAAGTTACCCCTGGTCCAATGTTCTTGAAACTTGGTGGGTATCTTGGGGAGAGGCTCCAACAGCTACCCTGTGAATTTGGAGCCTCTCCCTCAAACCCCCTCTCCTCCATCCCCCAGAATATACCCTATGTTTTCACCATTGACTTCAATGGCCCATAAGATATAATGGAGCTGAAATAGACATTCGGCTGCCTGAAAGACTCCCTGGGACGCTGGCTGGGGGCGGGGCTTGGCTCCTGAGCTCCTGTAGCTGTGCTTCGGTGTGCTCCCCCCCAAAAAAGACCCCTGTCTAACAAGTCCCTTAGGGTCTTATCTGTGTGCCAAACTGACTGTCTCTGCTTCATCAGGTCAGCAACCTTGGCCTCGAGGGCATGAACTCATTCCCTGAGAACCAGGAGCTCCTTGCACCAAGCACATATCCAAGACTTCTGTCCAGCTGGCTGACAGTCATACATGTTGCACTCTGTGCAATACACTGGATAACCCCCTGCTGGTATTTTACCTTCATAATTGGTTGTTTTTATTTCCCCTTTTCATAAAATTCATATTTATGTAGATCTGTGTCAGGAGAGTGTTCTTACCCTTTTAGGAATGTGGAGAGACTGGTACTATGGTTTCCTCACCTTATTGCTGAATTCACATATCTACTAAACTCTCCTGTGTATTCCTTTATTCCTGACACTTTGGCACTGGAGCAGGGCTACCAGGAGTCCTAAATAAATAGCTTAGACTAAAGCACCACACTCCTGGAGCCAATCACACTGATTGGGAGCTAACCAGTAAAGGAGGATGTGAGTCAGCCTCTGTTTGATTAACAATCAGTATTGCTAAAGGAGCTGCTCAGATAAGAGCTCCTGTCCTTCCCAGGCTGCCTTTTATTTCAAATGCTAATTTAATTTGAAGTGTTAATTTAGCTCTTCTAGGCTTGTATTAAAGGGATCTCTGGCTGCATAGCCTCAGCAGTTACAGGAGGTATCTAACTACTTGTTTTCTTGTAGGAAAAAACCCTTCTTTAAAGAATGTGAGAATTTGCTTAAGAGTTTAGATTTAGTTTAAAATTGTAGCCCTCCCTGTTTTTTAAACCCTAGCTGTATTTAAACCCTAGCTGCAGTTTTTTTTGTTACTTTGTTTTGTTTTCCTTTTCCTACTACAAAAACCTGCCTAAAGTTTAACCTTATCTGTGAACTCACTATCCCTAGCCTCTGCGATATTTTAATCTATAGGTATATTTAAGAGTGATATTAGAGTGTAAACTAGCCCTGTGGTCTCAGTTTAAATACTTGTCCTTTGTTTGACTCTCTGTTTAATCCTTCCCATACTGTAGTAAAACTAGTCAAGAACCTCTGAGCTTGTTTAGAATTAAATTAGCTATAGCTGAGTAGTTTGAGCAGCTACAAAAGAACTATAATGAGAACTAGACCAGGAAATTATAACAGAACTGCAATTAGAACTAAAATTAGCTACACCTGAGTAGTTTGAGCAGCTACAATACTGAGAAGTTTCAAAATTTATTTATTTATATATTTAATTTGGTTTATACCGTGCCCTCCCCACCAAGGTGAGCTCAGGGCAGCTTACATGGAATTTCATATAAATACAATTAAAACCTGTCATTAAACATAAAACAACATTAATTTAAAATGCTCCTAAAATGCTGAAACATGATGTTCTGATAAAATGTTGGTATTAAAGGGTTTTATTTTATTTTATTTTATTTGGTATTTGCCCTCCTTACTATTTTAACCCTTTTTGCTTAGCCTAGCTTGATAGAATTTTACCTTAAAACTTAGGGAAGTGTGTATAATTCCACTTACCCTCTCCTTGCTCACCTGCTAAACTCACCTGTTTATTCCTTTGTTCCAGACATATTGGCACTGGACTGGGGCCTGCTACCTGTTCTCCTCTCCTACCTTTTTATTCTCACAACTAGAGGATTTACTCAAAATAAAAGACTAGTGTTTTTTTCAGGTATGTCACAAAAAAGAGAGCTGTCTTACATCTGCATACAAGTTACTATTATGTCAAATAACAAAACTGCATGTTACAGTGGGGTTTATGAACCTGAGTGTCCCAGATCATAGTCTGACACTCTAACCATTACCCCATACTGTTTTTATCACAAATGATTAATTAGAAAGGCTAATCATAAATGAATCTGGACCTTTGTAAATCTCAAGACAGTTTGCAGTATATAACCAGATTCAAGGCTACTGTCAAAGTCCTCTTGGGACTGATTTGTCTGTTGCTTGTAACAGTTTTTCTAAGTGCTGACTAAAACTTATAGAAACAAGGACAATGAGGGATTGTTTCATAATTAATTAAATATGATTTGCATATACATCAGAAGTGGATAATATAAATGGGTATTTATGAATAGGAAATTCTATAGAGATTACCTATTTGATATCTTAGGTGAATATACATTAAGTCTGTTCTGTGTAAACATCCATTGACATTAAAATAAGTGGGGATTGATAATAAATGGAATGCTGAGTTTCACAATGAGGCATTTATTTATGTTTGTATGTTATCTGCCCCCCAAATAATGAAATGTGAATCAAGCACTAGTTGCAATTTTTAGTGTTGTTTTTCTGTGCAAAAGGAACAAAAGTGAATCGATGGGAGGCCAGGAACCATGAACTGTAATCATTAGTGTAGACTCTCTATTTAGTCTAGTATACAATTCAAAAATACTATGGTGACTTGAGACCTAGTCTTGCAGAAATTTTTAAAGGGTTATGTTGAAAAGGGAAATTGAAAGATTATCATGCAATCTGTGGCAAAGGGCTAAGGAAATATAATGTTTTGAAGTCCATTTTTGAATGCTGCTGTTTAGCAGTGCAATTTTAAACAGTTACACCCTGCTTGAGGGTACTTTGGATTCTGCTTAGAATTGCACTGTAAATCCCATTGAAGGCCATGGGACTTAACAACTTGTGCTCTGATTTACTTATGATTACTTTGATTTATTTGTGAGCCATTAATTTACACAGAACAACTGGTGGATCAAGGTAATAAAACACATCTCCATAAGTGTTAAAAGGGCAACCAGACACTTGGGGATGCAAATTCAGAGATACATTAAGGTCTACATGAGCTGAAGTCTTTTTTTACATAAAGATCTGGCTCATTAAGCTGGGGCAATAGTAATGCAAACAAAAATCTCAAAATTTTCTGATTACAGACTGACTAGAAAAATCACAATTCTACATGGCTATACATGTAAAAATTACTCAATAGTTTAGAAGAACCAAGACAAACACTAAGATGTACCTCCATATGTAGTTCAAGATTCATCTTATGGCGAATCTATTATCGTATATTTTAATAAGGCCTTACAGTGGCTCCTCATACTTTACAACTAGAGTGGTAAGAAAATGGCTTGTACCCTCACTCATATGTCTCCTGAAACAAAGTCAGACTTCTGAGAAGGAACCACTGCACCCTGATGGGCAACCTTATTAGACCAATGTATCCAAACTGTGTGTGGTATAGGAATTGTGTATAGGACCATCTTCCAGAAAAAGGTGGTGGTTGGCACAATACACCAAATACAATAAAAATAAAGGAGGAGGAGGAGATTGGATTTATACCCCGCCCTTCACTACCCAAAGAAGTGAACCAACCACATTTTTCATTACATCTGAGCTGACCAATTCTCTCTCAGCTGAATTCAATGTGTACTGAATTGTTGAATTCATTACCAGTGGAGTATAGATGACCAGAAACACAGACATATTTTTAAAAGGATTCTACAGATTCGTGGAGGATAGGTTGATCAATAGCTACCATCCCTGGTGTGTAAAGAAAACTAGGGATGGACATGTACCAAATTACAAACCAAAGTTTTTCATGAACCAAGCCTGGCTTAAACTGCCGGGCAGAAGAAGATGGCCCTGGGATCTGTGTGCAGGGGGAGACCTGGCTTGGAGGCTTCCTTCTCCTGCCTGGTGGTTTAAACTGCTGGGCACGAGAAGCTGGTCCCAGGATCCGTATCCAGGGAAGGAAGTCTCTCTCCACTACCCGCAGACCTGGTTTGGAGGTCTGTGAAGAGGAGCCAGCCCAGGATTGCACAGGGTGGTGAGAGCTGAGAGCTCCATGCTGCCATGGCTGGTGGGCTCCTCAAGCCAGGTCTGCATGTGGCAGGAAGAAATCTCCCCACTACATGGAGATCCTGTCAGCTCTCAGTTGTTGGTTATTGCTGCCCTGTGCAATCCTGGGCTAGCTCCTATTTGCTGCTCAGTTTAAACAAAGAGAAGCCAGCCCCAGCCCAGGTGGCATGGAACTGTCAGCTAAGCTCCTTCAAAGCAGTTGGTCCCGCAGGAAGATCTCTCCCCACAGGCACTGCTGGGGCTTTGCTGGGCAGTCTGCCAGCAGAAAGGAGTGAGGGAAGATCCCATATCTCTCCCCCCCTTTTATTCTGGGAGCCATGGCCAGGAGAAAGGAGGGAGGTAAGATCCAAGATCTCCCCCCTTCCATTTTGCTGCCCTTGGGAGCTGCAGCCAACAGAAAGAAGGGAGGGAAAGATGGCCAGGAGAAAGGAGGGAGAGAAGATCTCCCTCTGTGGCCAGCAGAAAGGAGGGGAGATCTCAGATCTCTATCCCTTCCATTCTGCTGGCCTAAGGAGAAGCAGCCAGCAGAAAGAAGGGAGAGAAGATCCCAGATCTTCCTCCTCTTCCTTTCTTCTGGCCTTAGGAAGAGTTCTCCCCAAAGGATCAGCTCCTTTGCTGGCTCTGTCAGGCAGTTTGGTTTGAACTGAGCTGCACAGCAGAGCCCTAGCAGAATGGCTGTCAGCCATTTTGGAGGCTGGTTTCACTTCCCTGTGCTTGGAATCAGTGGGAGCAAAACTGATAAATTTAATGGCTGCTGGTCATTTAAACCTTACAGATGATGGGTGGACTCACCAGACTGTTAGGTTTAAATGGCTGCAGCCATTTCAGGGCCTGGTTTCTCCCTCCCCCCACTTGGAAGTGGGGTTTATGAAGTGGGGAAGGTTCATCCTGGTTCATGGTTTGTGGTTTGTGAGACCCCCCACAAATCACTAACCTCCACTTTCCCAGTTCATGCCCATCTCTAAAAGAAACCGCCATATGCAGAGTAGGATGGGCATGAGTCAGCTCACAAACTAAAGTTCATCATGAATTTTGGCTGGTTCGTATTTCTTGAAGTGATATTCATGGAAGGGCAATTGGCCCAAACATTCCGTGAACTTTGATGCTATTTGTGGTGGTTCATAAATGGATACATTCCCAGACAGTCTCCACTCAATTAAGCTGTTTATAAAACTTCAAAGCAACAGGGCAGCCAGAATTCTGTAGCCTGGGAAACACCAATAGGAGCCCTCCAAACTTAACAGACACTGATGGCTGCCAATAACAGAGTTCCCATTCTACTCTATAGGATCAGAATGTTATATATCAGTTCAACTCCAGAACCTCTCCTCTGTTAGGTGTTGGCAGTTAGAGAGTCAGGGAACTTGTTAAAAGCAGAATACCTCTCCCTTGCTGGGGTTAGGTGGACTCAGGGCTCTGAATTATCTTGTCTCTCTCTGCTCACAGTATGTGGTGGGGCTTAGCTACTGGGTGCCTTGGCTGTGGACCAACATTATATACTCTCCTGATTATGAACTTCTCTCCCCTGCTGGAGTTTGGTTATTAGGTGGACTCAGGGCTCATGGCCACGCAAGAGAGGTCAGGCCAGATGACAGACTTGCATGACCAGTACTCCAGGGGATTGGCATTGGCGAGATCAGGGGACTTGGTGAGGTACTCCCTCACTATCACCTCTGCTGAATCCTCTGCCATTGCACACCTGGTATCCCCACTGACCTTCCAGTTCACTACTGACAACCAGTAGTGGGGCATCTTCCTGTTGAGCTCTTTGAGGCAGAGGTGCCGGGCTGCAGCTTCTCCTCCTCCCCAGTTGTTCCCTCTGGCCACTTCTGTTGGCCTGTAGCCTCTGCACTTCTTTGCTGAGCTCACACTTCCATTGCAAGAGCTCTGCATTCAGGAAAGCAATGCTGCATTTTATCCAGAGGTCACAGATACAGGCCAGCTTGTACTCCCCTTTATTGCAGAGAGGAAGCAATCTGGTGGTGAGGGTCAGTCAATCATTAGAGCTTTCTTCCCCTTGTAGGATGATCATGGAGGAGATGCCATCCTGCATTTCACTCTTCTGCTCCACCAAATGCACAATCATGATGTAGGTGGAACCCCTTATCCCCCTCCCCCTGCCTCTCACACAGCAGATGGGCAGACTTGATGCTGCACAAGAAGTGGGCAGCCAGGTGTCTGTGACCACATAGCCATGGACAATGTTGCCACCAACCCCCACCCCTCCAGGCTACTCTGTATCACATAGTGGTGATGTTTTGCTCTGTGTGGTTTGTATCCATGGCCTGCACATGGAGCAGAGCCACTTTGTAGTCCTGTGGCAGGACTGTCCCCTTCTAGGGCCTGGGCCATGCCCTGACAGTCCTGATGGCTTTTCCATAAATCTGCTGTGAAGTGCATGATTCTGCCTTGTGCTCTGGAGAGTTGAGCCTTGACCATCACCACTGCAGCAAGCAAAAGGCTGTGTCTTCCATGAGGGAGAAGGCATGAGGGAGAAGGCATCCATAGCAATTATCTCACCAACGATGATGCAAGTGACTTCTTCCTGGGCCTTCCATGTAACCCTTTCGACTTCTTGGAGGGTGGCCTGCCTTGATGTCTCACCCACAACACCCCAAGTGTGGGGAGCCTTTCTTGGAGGGGCTTCCTGCTCCCCCTCCACTTCTCTGTGCTGAGAGGGAGTGGGCCTCTTCTTCCTCCTGCTGGCCACCACTCTTTCCTCCAGCGGCAACATGATTGGTTGCAGATGCCTGTGGAAGACAAGGAGGACAGAGGAGGGGTTTGTGCCCCTCCAGGAGGCACAGATGCTTTCTGGCACTGGGCTGGGAGGGGCCATGGAGGGTGTACTCAAGGTGGAAGTAGCAACAGGGAGTTGGGGTGTGGAAGGGGGACAATGCTCTGAAGCACTGCTGACAGAGTCTTCCTTTCTAAAGAGTGTTAGCAACTGCTGGTGTCTCTGGGCAGTGCTAACAATTCTTTTGCCTTTGTAGAGAGCCCCAGGAACAGATCAGGGGAGGAAGCTTTGAGACCCCTGTTGATGCCCTTCTAGGGCTGGGCTCCATTGGCCTGGCAGGAGGGGTTTCGTGCCCAGGGACAGGGGCCTGTGGTATGCAGGGGGTAGAGAACTTCTTCCCCCCATGACGAGCACCTGTTGCACCCACTTTCAGGCTATAAATGTGGGAGGCCTTTTCTGAGGGTCTGTAACTGGGACCCCAGAAAGTTAATCCACCCTAAACTTGGAGAGATTATAGAGGAGCTAGTCATAATATCTTAACATCCAATATGGCAGCAACCCAAGAGGCACATCTATTACTTAGAATCAGGGCTCTTTTGTAGCAGGAACTCCTTTGCATATTAGGCGACACACCCCCAATGTAGCCAATCCTCCAAGAGCTTACAGAGCTCTTCTTACAGGGGCTACTGTAAGTTCTTGGAGGATTGGCTACATTAGGGGTGTGTCGCCTAATATGCAAAGGAGTTCCTGCTACAAAAAGAGCCCTGCTTAGGATCATACCTGAAATAGTCCGTGTGCAATCCATAAACACTTGGTTGGGCAAGAAACTATAAACAGGCTTTCTTTATTATGCAAGACAGTTTGCAGCACTAATCACTTAAAATGGAAAACTCTGATTTCCCCTGAGAAAAAATCTAGTATTTATATAGCTATATATTAACATTATTATTTCTAAAGAAAGAAGCAACTTTTTAAAACCTCCAACTGAATTATTTCCCTTATTTTATAACTGACAAGGACACAAAAAATCAACATCAAGTTTTAACACTACTTCCATTCTATTCAATGGGTCCTGTGAGGAGAATCTCACTGGAATGAATGGAAGCTGTACAACAGCAGTGTTCACAGGATTGCTCCCAGTATTACAAAACATGGTTTATGCATTACAAAGTGTTAACAGCCACTCACCTGATGGGTGTGCTCTGGACCTGTGTGTTTCTGTTGTGGGAATGCTTCCCTTGCTTGTGTGGTGTGGCTAGGGAGCCTGTCAAACTGCTGTGGAGTTACTTTGGGGAGCCCCTGTTGGAACTCTGAGTATTACTATCTTTCTGTCATTCAGAATTTGCCTTTCGAGACTGGGAGAGGCTACAAGTGTAAGGGGGATGCTTGCCTTGCTTCCAGTGTCTGGCTGGAGTGGGGAGTCTGCCCAGGGGAAGTTTCCCTGTGAGTTTGATGTCACTAGCCAATAGAAGTTTTATCACTGCCATCAGTGGGTTGACAGCTGAATGCTTTTGGGAAAAATTCACTAAGCAGTGCTCTTGCACATGTGCAATGGAAATGGATGTAGCAATCCCTGGGGATTTTGGTAAATTTTGGTAAAATGGAAATGAAGTACAAAACTTTAGGTAGACCTAAAAAAAATTAAGCATGTATCAATATTGTATTCTTTTCAGTGCATGAAAGATCTTTCCACTTTGATAGCTCATTAATTATTATTTCTGGAAACTTTGTCAGTTGCTGTAAGGCTATTTCTTTCTTAGCAAGTAGTACCACTGAATAGCCTACTGTGTGCACCGTTCTGTGAGATAATGCAAAAAAATTGTAGTATTTACATTCTTCAGTATAAATACAGAATAAGAAGAGACAGATGACAAATAGGCTATAGATAACAAAAAGCATAAACTTACCATCTTGATCTGTGGTAACTGTGATAGCTGTAAACTGTTTAGGTGAAAAACTTAATTCTGAGACTCCATTCATGGCTTCTATTTCAAAAGTGTAGTTCACATGGGACACAAAATCAAGCACAGTCACTGAGGAGTTAATTAAACCAGTGTGTCTTGGAACGAAACGGATCCCTCCTCCACAAATTTCACACTGGCTGGCATCAGACCCACATTTTTTACAAATAACACTGTAGGTAAGGTCTTTTCTTCCTCCTGTGTCACTTGGTGGGCTCCATTCCAATAACAGCGCTGTTTCATTTATGTTAAAAATAACATTCCTTGGAGCAGAAGGTGGTCCTAAGGGGGGGGAAACAGTTCTTACTACAGCTAGTATGCAGGTTTTTTAAAAAATAGATACAGACATTACTATTCAGTGATGGAGACTTTTTTTTAAAGTGATGGAGACATTTTCAATGTACTAAATATACAACTCAGATATTGTGAGATACAAAAGAAAAAAATTCTGTCTTCTTTTTGGCAAGAAATATGGCAAGAGGAAGCTAACTTGTTCATTCTACTTCTCTTGCTGCCTTCCTAGAATGTGCAAAAAGGCTCACAGGAAGTCAGGAGAGAATCAGAATGGAACAAGGTCATTTTCCAAGGTAAGGAATTCAGGTGGATTCAGGATGGCACTTGGAGGACATGTATACCAGACAAAGCAAGACATTTGATACTGATAAACTAAAAGGCCAGTTCATAGCACAGAGGAGCTATCATGAATAAATTGAGGACTTCAGTAAAACACTATGGCATACATTAGTGCTGATTACCATCATCAGAACCCACAAAGCATTTGTATTAGTGATGCTAACTAAGTGTGAATGGAGGTGAGGTGGTTGGAAATACAACTTTGCCCTCCCAATTAAAAAAAACAAAAAAAAACACCTAATTCAATTTCAAATAGGGTCAACCCCTGCCCTTTCCAAACCCTGCCTTCCCAGGCTCCATCCCCAAAATATCCAGGTATTTCTTTACCCAGAGCTGGCAGCCCTAAGAAGGGTAAGAAAACTACAAAGTGTTTGATAGGGACACTCACAAAAAGCAAATATTCTGCAGTTTGGGCCAGCAGGGTACGTTAATCCATTGATAATCAGAACTGTATTTAATGAAACTGGTGATGAACATCTGAGATTATCTTACTTTATGGAATGTAGATGATTATTTTAAGACTGCTCATACAACTACTGCAGGAATATAACATTTATTCATCCAAGGGCCAAGTTACATGGTACAATTTTCATCCAAGCCACTATGAGCAGAGAATTTATTGTTAATTATATCAATGGTTGAATAATTGACACTTGATCCCAACTTGAACATGTACTAAGTAACTGGGTTATACACACACAGTCCCCTCCTTGCAGTTAGCAGGTAGCAGTCCTTCTCTCTACCTCCTAAACAATGAAATTTCAGTATTTTAAATTTTTTAAAAGGAAATTTTGCACACAGGCCCAGCTGTTAGATTAAAGGGGGGGACGGGACCTAGCACATTTAATAGTTATGCCCCTATTTCCCTACCCAGCTAGGAATATGTGTGCAGAAGCTTGGCTCATACACAAAGTGCCCCTCACCCTAATCAGAGCAACAATGACTGCAGATAGAATTGGGCTACTTGTCTGGATAAAAAATATATTGTCAAAATCAGTTTCCAAGCATTACATGGCTTAAAGCAAGAAGTCATGGGGGGGCAGCTTTATGCTATCTTTATTTTTAATATATATGCATAGTTCTATACAGATTACATCTGATGAGAGAGAATAGCTATGCAATATTTTTTTTCCTTTTGGCATATTTTATGATTGCTAATAATTTTATGTAGAAAAGCAATGCACACAGGATTTGGGACTTCGTTCATAACAAAGATATGATTTATTGTGTGTTGATATTGCTATGAATAGGAAAATTGCTACCAATTGAGGTAGGAGTGTTTGAAAGTTTATGTCTGCCTGCAGATATTGAAGAAATAGACACCCTTCATACTCAAGGGCTCTCATGCCAATTTGCATGACAATTAAATAGGTTTTTAATTGCCATTAAATTATGCCATCTAAACTGTGATTTCATGCAAATATTAAGCTGTAATGACATGCGGTGAATCATTTACTAAGATTTAGAACTTGGAACAAAGAGAGACAATTAATTCTAATCCTTGGATTCTGCTAAATTAGGTGTCATTGGGATTTTTATGAATGTGGCCTGATTGCTTTGTTATCACTTATAAATTAGGCATAGATTATATGCCAAAATGGGGGCTGGGGGTGGGACTGGCAACCATAACCTTTTTTTTTGCAGACATCTGTGTGTAATATACTCAGGAATCTCCTTGTACCATATATTTTATTTAGGAAAGCAAGTGCACTAATGACTGTAAATTATTAATATATTTCAACTACAGATGGAGAATGTTGTAACCATGCCAGTTTTGTGTAATAAGGGTCTAATAATGAAGCTGGCACTAGTGGCCAGGCCAGGAGAAGGAACGGGAGAAGGGGAATCAGCTAGTTGAAGAACAAGGCAAGGAGACAGAATGCGAGCTGCAGCTAGTGGGGAAGAGAAGCAAGCCAGCTACTAGGGAAGAGTGAATTTAGAGCTGGTGGTGGTGGTGGTGGTGGTGGGGTGTGTGTGGGATGAGTCTATCAACTACAGGGAAGAGGGGAAATGAGATTTCCCTCCCCCTGCAATTCCTTATGATTCCCCTCCCCACTTTGTACCAAGAAAATATCCAGTAAGGCAGAATATAGTTGCACAGTTCAGCAATCTCTCCTTATATATAATTGTGTTTTGGTCATGGACTCTCCTGAACATTCAACACACTCCCAAATCAATTGGCTCCCTGATCTGTCACTCAGAGGGTGTCCCTAGCCACTGGCTGCATTGCCTGAGTCCTGCCCAGCCGCCACTCAAGAGTACTTGTGTGCCATTGGCCGGGTGCTGGGTTTGCTCCTCTTCTCCACTCACACGGACACTGTGCCCTGTCAGAATTTCTGGCAAATGGCTTTCTCTCTTGATGAAGACAGTTGCCTCCAGTGTGGGACTAATTTTTCCCTCAGTAGCTGTTGGTAGGTATAACAAAATGGCAGTTACCTGTGTCTGTAAGATGGCTGCTGTCTGTGTGTTTATAATGTTCCCCCATAAGGCTTAATTGAACTGTAGTTCCAGAGAGGGGCCCACAGGGGTATCACTCACTGAGTTGAATGGGGCTTCCTCATCTGCTGGTCTACAGTTCCCAGCTGCCCCAAGGCCAAAAAGTGTGGGAAAAGAGGAACCGTCCCAAGGGGCGGGGTAGCATCAATATAGACTCCAGCTGGGCCACAAGCCAAAGATGTGGGGAACTCTGGGAGGCAGTAGAAATTCAGCCACTCCACAGTCAGCTGTACTGGGGAATGAATGGAAGTTTCCCTGTTCTCTTGGGCAGGAGAGAGAGGCTGAAGCAGAGAAGAAGAAGAAGATATTGGATTTCACTACCCAAAGGTGTCTCAGAGCAGCTTACAAACCCCTTTCCCTTCCCCTCCCCACAACAGACACCCTGTGAGGTAGGTGGGGCTGAGAGAGCTCTGACAGAAACTGCTCTTTTTCAAGAACAGCTGTGCCAGAACTATGGCTTGCCCAAGGCCATCCAGCAGGTGCAAGTGGAGGAATGGGGAATCAAACCCGGTTATCCCAAATTAAAGTCCATGCACTTAGCAACTACACCAAACTGGCCAGAGCCAGAGGCCAGTCCAAGGACAGATCCTATCCTGAGCCTACAACCTCCAGAGGTAGAGAGTACTGTGTGTAGGGAAAGAGGATTGCATTTAACCCCTGTTGATTTATGCCCTGTTGGTTCATGGTGTGTGCTTACTCCTACAGTTGTGCCTTATTTATTAGTGTGTATGTGCTCCATAATTGTGTAAATAGTTAAATAAATTCTTTTATTTGTGCTAATAATCTATGGTGTGCTCTGACCACATAGTCTTCCCTGCTCTGCATGACACCAAAGGGAGGGGGTAGCCCAGAGAAGCAAGGAAGGGCCAGACCCTTGGGTTGCCAACTTTCCAGAGATCCCCCAAAGATTGGGGGTTCCATCTCCAAATAGGAAGATTTGGCCAGAGGGGTCCCCCTGTCCCTCTAAAAAGGCAGTTACAATTCAGTGAGTGGTGGCAGTGAACATAAGGAGTGAGATACGCCCATGGGATGAGGGTGGGTGGTGAACAGCTGAGTTGCACACTGGAGCCCATTTTGCCACAGTAGGCAACCAAGCTTGGTTCAGACAAATGAAGGAAACCTTTTGCAGGCCTTTGTGAGGAACTCATTGGGTCAGTCCTGACTAGCGTTGCCAGCTCCAGGTAGGGAGATTCCTGGAGATTTTCTGGTACAGTCTATGGAAATCAGGGTTTGGGAAGGGGAGAGGCCTCAGCTGAACAGAATGCCATATGGCCCACTTTCCAAAGCAGTTATTTTCTCCGGGGGGGGAGAGATCTTTTGTCTGGAGTTCAGTTGTGATACCTGGTGATCTTCAGGCTCCACCTGGAGGTTAGCTACCCTAGGCATCACAGTCAGTGCTTCAGAGCAGGGTCTCTGAGATCCAGGTTCTTGGACTAGTCACAGACTTTCAGCCTAACCTACCTCACAGGGTTGTTGTGCAAGTCAAAAGGGGGAGAGGAGAATGATGTAAGCTGCTTTGGTCCACTCCCCATTGCAGAGAAAGATGACTTTTCCTCCTGGGAAACCATTGTTGCCAATCTCCAGGTGAGGACTGGAGA
This sequence comes from Gekko gecko, assembly GCA_029375565.1. Lineage (NCBI taxonomy): Eukaryota > Metazoa > Chordata > Lepidosauria > Squamata > Gekkonidae > Gekko > Gekko gecko. The sequence continues at coordinate 63,452,148 of JAPDNY010000004.1, read as the reverse complement.
TTGCTCAGAATTACAACCGCTTTCCAGACGGCAGAGATCAATTCCCCTGGAGAACATGGTGGACTCTGTGTCCTTATACCCTGCTGAGATCCCCCCCCCCATGACAGACAATGTGACATGCAAGTCAGGGTTTCAGAGCACTGTAGAGGCTGCAGATGTGGGGGGAGATGGAAAGCTGAAGAGTGAGGGGGGAATAAAGGTAGGTGGATGCTTGGCTGAGAAGGAGAGTTGCCAACTCCAGGTGGGAAATTCCTGGAGATTTGAGGGATGGAACCTGGAGAGGGTGAGGTTTGAGGAGGGGTGGGACCTCAGACAGGTACAATGCCATAGACCCCACCTTCCCAATCAGCCATTCCCTCCTGGGGAACCACTGTTGCCAATCTCCATGTGAGGGGTGGAGGTCACTCAGAATTACAACTGATCTCCAGGAGGGAGGGCAGGTCAGCTGCCATCAGAGGGGCAGATAGCGGTAGGTTGATGGTTAGCTGGGAAGGATATGGGGTTGCCAACTCCAGGTTGGGAATTCCTGGGGATTTGAGGGATGGAACCTGGAAAGGGTGAGGTTTGAGGAGGGGTGGGACCTCAGACAGGTACAATGCCATAGACCCCACCCTTCCAATCAGCCATTCTCTCCTGGGGAACCATTGTTGCCAATCTCCAGGTGAGGGGTGGAAATCACTTAAAATTGCAACTGATCTCCAGGAGGGGTGGGGAGGAGACAGAAAGCTGAAATCAGGGGCAGATAATGGCAGGTTGATGCTTGGCTAAGAAGGTTGTAGGGTTGCCAACTCTAGGTTGAGAAATTCCTGGAGATTTGAGGGGCAAAGCCTGGAGAGGGTGAGGTTTGAGGAGAGGTAGGACCTCAGACAGGTACAATGCCATAGACTCCACCGTCCCAACCAGCCATTTCCTCCCAGGGAACCATTGTTGCCAATCTTCAGGTGAGGGGTGGAGATCAGTATTCCCTCTAAGCTGAGTTAGTGTGAGCTAGCTCTTAGTTTTTTAGCCTCCAGATCACACATTTTTGTCTCAGCTCAGGAGCAAACTTAATCTATGTGGTAGCCGAATTGCTCACTCTTTAATGCCAGTAGCTCACAAAGTAGAATTTTTGCTCATAAGACTCCACACAGCTTAGAGGGAACATTGGTGGAGATCACTCAGAATTACAACTGATCTCCAGGAGGGAGGGCAGAAGTCAGCTGCAGTCAGAGGGGCAGATAATGGTAGGTTGATGGTTAGCTGGGAAGGAGATGGGGTTGCCAACTCCAGGTTGGGAAATTCCTGGGGATTTGAGAGGTGGAGTCTGGAGATGATGGGGTTTGAGCAGGGGCTGGACCTCAGACAGGTACAATGCCATAGACTCCACCCTCCAAACCAGCCATTTCCTCATGGGTAACCACTGTTGCCACTTTCCAGGTGAGGGCTGGAGATCACTGAAAATTACAACTGCTCTTCAGGTAGCAGAGATCAGTTCCTCTGGAGAAAATGGTGGACTCTGTGTCATTGTACCATGCTGAGGTTGCCACAGCAAATTGACACTGAGTTCCAAGGCCTTGGCACTCTCCCAGAGCCTCTTTCTAGAGCTCATTGTATTTATTTTCACAATGGGCTTTATTCCTAGTAGGTATATAATTCCTTGTTTAACATGTTTTATGGAAAAGCATGCATTGCCAATATCCAAGAGTGCGACACGGAGCTCACCCAGGCACTTTTGAGTACCCATGGGATATCTAATATTTTTCTCTGAGCAGGATACTCTGTTCTGTGTCCCAAGCTGAAATATCTTTAACTTTAAAATTGGTATGCTATGTTTGGTTTTCATGAAACAAAAGTCCAAAGGACAGCTGGTCCCCTGATTAGCAAAAAAAAAGCAGTACATATGGCTGCTTATGACTTGGAGAAAGGATGGGGTCTTCCAAGCAAGGCACCAGACAAGGAATCCACTTGTTGACACCAACTTTGGAGAAGGGAATATGTAATACAGCACTCACTTCAAATCAGTAAATGTATGAAGTTGTGGGATTATTTCAACCTTCCATTACTCCACTATACTAAAAAAATGCTACCAAAGACCTGATTTTACCAGACAGGAGATATCTCTGTACATGGGGAGATGGCTTGGGGGAAGAAGGGGGAAAGTACATGTGTTCTAGCCCCAGCCTACCAAAAGGAGTTTTTGATCCAGACTTCCAGGCGTCTTCTCATGTTAAGTATTAAAATTCTTGTCTTTTTAGTTCTGTAATTTGTGTTTCAGTACTTGTCTTTTTGGTTCTGTAACAGCATGGATGTTGGCCAAAGTATATTGACCCTTGTATTGGGCAGAAGAAATTTCGAATGGCATTTTAAACTGTTGGATTGTATTACTTGCCAGGTGGACTGCCTTTAGGAATAGCTGATGGAATTGGAATAACTTAATTTTGTTTTAACTAGTCATTTAATGCTTGATACCCCATTTTGAAGTCTATGCAACTAGGTCTATATTTGGTTCTGTGTAAGGGGTCAACTATTTATCTTTTTAAGGTCATTTGCAAGAGAATTATTACACATAAAGTATTTCATGTAAGCATTTTGTGCTGATTTATTCATTTTCATAACTTTTATAACAAAGAAAAAAGCAATTAAGATACAAATGCTAGAGGTTTCAAACATACCTGAGTATGACTGTCAACTGTCCTCTTTGGGATAAATAAAATTTTATGCCAATATGTCAGGATGTTATTTTGGATACTAATAAGCGTGAAGATAGTACAGTGATGTAGTATCTATTTGTCAGAAATGTTTTATTTGTTATTATCTCAATGTATGTTTCATACAAGGTTGTTTTTATATACACATTATATTTATTGGCCCCCAAATTTGAAATTCATGGTCCTTGAATGAACAACTGAGGTTTTATCAATGCTTTATCCAGGACTATTTTAAAGCCACTTCAGATTAAGGAACATTTTTTGCTTATATAAAGGAGCACTGGGAATAAGCAAAAACCTGATTTGCATTCTTGATTAATGAAAACATGCTCTCATGCTTTAGTTTTGTGAGTGGAATATAAAATAGATGCTATTTTTATCTGCTGAAATAACAAATGCAGCAAGGGAAGAATTTCAAACACCAGTATGGATCAAACTTACGGGTACACGCCATAGTTGGTGGATCCTTCTCAGCCCGAAAGTAACCTTTTTCACACTGACACACAGATGTTGCTTCTATGAAAGTCTGACTATGTGGAGGGCACTTGGAGCATTTTATATTCCCAGCAAATGCTTTATAGAATCCTGACCTGCAAGCTGTAAAAAAACACACACACACAAAATAGATATTTTAAAAAAGCTATCTACATGGGGGAAATTGTTTCCAACATTCCATTTTACTCTCCTAAAATTCCATCATGCTCCAGCATGACCAAGAAATGGGATAATGGAAAGGCTATACATATAAGAACTGGCTTGATTTTCAATGAATGTGACCAAAAGGACAGAAGAGAAGGCTCGCCTCTCCCCAGTGTGTCCGAGTATGCCTTTTCTTTCTCATGTGAAAGGGAACAGCACTTTTTCATTCATACAAGAAGGAGTAAAATATTTCAACTGGAAACGCAGTGGCAACGAATAAAACCCCCCTGACTTCCACCCATGATGACTATTCTTTCCATACACTGTCAACCAAAATCGGATACTCCATGGGAGGTCAGGGTAGCTCCTCAAGGACAGAACCCCTGTAGCCTAGGCTATGTTGATCTATATCTGGGTAGTTAGACATCTGAGAGAATCACTATAAGAAATATCCCATTGTAAAGTAAGAAATTCAGTAAAATCTAATGTTTGCCTGCCTGCTAATTTACCTTATAGGCATTCATTAGTTACTTGTAGTAGGAAGAACTAGATATTTCTAGAGAGATGTTGCTTCTTCAGTGAGCACACTTCTGAAATTAGGTTTCCAAGAACATTATATGAAAACATGGCATGAAGTTTTAACTCTACTCATATCCTATATACTCCAGAAAATAATATGAAGTCTATATATATCTAGCTAGCCATAGTATGGATTAGTTTAGCTACAGTAAACATCACAGTTTGACACAACCTTTAGGTAGAAGCTGGTAGCCATTACACATAATGGGCATTTGATCTGTATTGTAATGTCCATGTGAATTTGTAATGATCACACAAGACAGGGACAGATACTGTCAAAACAGCCTTGATGAAAACAGCCTAAAACGATTATGCTGCAGGACCCCGTCAGGCTTTGGGACTAATACTGCTTGACATTTACCACTGTATCTTCTTGATCTATAAATCTAAAATCAGAGTTTTATAAAATGTTTTAGCCACAAGGATGGCAAAACGTACATGTGCAAATACAGTGTACAATTTTCTTTCTGGATACAACATTTGTCTTGGTTATGTATAGCTGTTAAAAGCAAAGTTGAGATCCTTCCCATGGGCTGTTTTGGAAGAGTAAGGAAACCCACCTACTCCTCTTTCTGTGTCAAACAGATGATTGCCATGGGGCAGCTTTTTCAACAGGGTTGTGTCCACATAGCCACAGTAGCAGTGCCTGGACTGTGTAATATCAGAGCCCTAATAGACTTTTCATCCAGAGAGAAATAACCTTGGGAAAGGTGGGCAGATGGGAGGAGGAACAATATGCTGTTGTTTCCAGTCAGGGAAACACATGTGTAAATGATTCTGATAGCGAGACAGCTACTAAAATGTAACACTTGTAACTACAGGCAACTTGCTTCTTTGTGAATTGTATATTTCATAAATATCCATGGCATATGTTCTCTAATATGTGTTTCCAGGAGTCCAGCTTACAGGAATCACTCAAATATCTGATCAGTGGCCTGTACTACAAACAAAAGCTGATCAAGGGAAAACATGCTGAAAAGAAGGCCATAAACAGTCTCATGAACAACCTAGATATTATAATTAAAAGGGCAGACAAAGGTGGAACCATTGTTGTCATGAACAGATCAGACTACATTCAGGAAGCTCAAAAACAACTCTCAAATACTGCTTTTTACAAGCAACTGAACTCAGAACCCACACAGGAATACAAGAAAGAAATAAACAAGATTATAAAGGGATTACCCCTGCAAATTCAGGAACCAATCCTAGAATCCTAGAGTTGGAAGGAACCTCCAGGGTCATCTAGTCGAACCCCCCACACTGCAGGAAATTCACAAATACCTCCCCTCCACACCTGCAGTGACCACTGTTCCATGCTCAGAAGATGACAAAAAACCCTCCAGGATTGCTTCCTGACTCCAAAGTGACAATCAGTATTTCCCTGGGTGCATAAAAAAGGACTACAAGAACTAAGCACTGAGGCAACCCTTCCTGCCCTCCCTCTCATGATCTGCCTAAGTTCACAGAATCCGCATTGCTGTCAGATGGCCATCTAGCCTCTGTTTGAAAACCTCCAAAGAAGGAGAGCCTACCACTTCCTGAGGAAGCCTGTTCCACTGAGGAACCGCTCTAATTGTCAGGAAGTTCTTCCTAATGTTTAGCCAAAAACTCTTCTGATTTAATTTCAACTCATTGGTTCTGGTCCGACCTTCTGGGGCAACAAAAAACAACAACTCCACTCCATCCTCTAGATGACAGCCCTTCAAGTACTTGAATATGGCTATCATATCACCTCTCGGTCATCTCCTCTCCAGGCTAAACATACCCAGCTCCTTCAACCTTTCCTCATAGGACTTGGTCTCCAGCCCCTTCACCATCTTCGTTGTTCTCCTCTGGACACAGTCCAGCTTGTCTATATCCTTCTTAAATTGTGGTGCCCAAAACTGAACACAATACTCTAAGTGAGGTTTAACCAGAGCAGAGTAAAGTGGTATCTCGTGATCTGGACACTATACTTCTGTTGATACAGCCCAAAATTGCATTTGCCTTTTTTAGCAACCACATCACACTGCTGACTCATGTTCAGTGTATGGTTTAAGACCCCTAGATCCTTTTCACACATACTACTGCCAAGACAAGTCTCTCCCAGCCTTTAATTATGCATTTGATTTTTCCTACCTAAATGCAGAATTTTACATTTATCCCCATTGAAATTCATTAAATTTCTTTTAGCCCAGTTTTCCAGCCTGTCAAGATCATCCTGTATCCTGACTCTGTCTTCTACTGTTTTTGCTACCCCTCCCGATTTAGTATCATCTGCAAATTTAATAAGCATTCCCTCTATCCCTTCATCCAAATCACTGATAAAGATGCTGAACAAAACAGGTCCCAGGACAGATGCTTGAGGCACTCCACTTGTCACTCCTCTCCAAGAAGATGAGGAACCATTCACAAGCACTCAGACACACCACAGGAACCTCGACCAGGTACCTTCATCATCTACAAAAAATACACAAACCTGGCAGTCCAGGACACCCCATTGTCTCAGGCATAGGCACTATCACTGTGGGGGTACCTGGATATATGGACTTGGTTCTAGGACTCTATGCTATCAGTGCTCCTAGTTATGTTTGTGACGCCACAGACTTTCTGAGGAAAATGCATTGCCACCGCAATTGGAATTAAGAGATAGACACCAATATGGATTTAACAAGGGCCACTTTATTAATTATTTATAATCAAACAACTGGTGAGAGGCTGCTAAAATTTACTGAAGAATATGACAGGTGCCAAACTCCTGACCAACTTCATCTTCTGGGCGATGCACCTTCCCTGATCTCGAGTTACCGAATGTAGCTCTTGACTTGGCATATTTAGGAGAACCCCCTGGCCCACCACCCCAGAAGCTACAAGACCTGCTAAAATAGGCCGGGCCAGATTGTTCTAAGAACGATCACCCCTTACCAGCCTTGAGCTGCAAAGCCCCGAAAGCCGTTCTTGGAGGACCCTTTAATTCCTTTATAACAATGCCCAGGTGCTTACCATTTTCAACTTCCTGATCATGCTACGCTGCCTAACCACAAAGTGACCATCCTATTTAGCAAACAATGGCCCCCCACAGCCAGTTTCCTGACATCACCACCATCAGTGCAAGGTAGGCAAAAATACCCCTCCTTCTGAAGCCAATTTGAAAAAGGGGTGAAAAATTCTTACCTGGCCCCATTAAGAGGCAACCGGTTGAAACTTGCACTAAAATAGGGCAGAAGGGTGGGCTGAGCATGCCGAAGGACTCCTAAGGCAGAGGGCAGGAGCCGAGCCTAAATAGGCTGGCTCCGCCCCCTGCCTGGCACTGCACTTCTCACAGTGCCGGCACCGTCTCTTCCTCCTCATGAGGAGGCAAATCAGCCCCCTCCTATCAACACAATCTTGGTGGGAGTTGGCCCCAGGATCACCTAGTCCAACCCCCTGCACAATGCAGGAAATTCACAAATACTTCCCTGTCCACACTCCCAGCGACTGCTGTGCCATGCCCAGAAGATGACAAAAAACCTCCAAGATCTCCAGCCAAAGTGGAGCCAAACATGGACACTGGTACCAGAGCTTGCAATAAACCCAGATGCCAACGTTGCTGCCACGTACACCCAAGACAACACAGTGACTGGACCTGACAAAGCTACTGAGTTGCAAGTTATTAAAACACTCAGAACAATGGATTCCTCAGGACTTAACAGGGATATTGGCTTCTTATCTCACTACATATGCTAATCTCATTCAGCCCTTACATCTGTTCTCACCAATCCCCCAGAATGCCATACATCCTCTTTATTTTATTTTATTTCTTATTTGGAATAATAGATTAGAATAGTAGATTGTAATGTAATGTAATGAATAGTAGAATGTAATGTAATTTGGAATGGTAGATTGGAATGTATTTCTCTGGTCTGGGGACAGGGAGATACTCTACATGGCCAGTTGCCCCACTTCAAAGAGGAAGATGCTGTAAGGTTGCCTCCATGCTTGAGAGGAGACGGATGGAGCATAATGGCAGTCTCAGTTAATTACTCTCAATGTTCCACAGTTAAGGATACATCTGCCATCAATTGCCAGTTCTGACATATTTATTTCCGTCACTGTGTTTTCCCCTGGAATTAAACCCAAACAAATGGTATCCATATAAACTAAGCTTATTATTCCTGTTTGATCCTTGAATCTTTTAAGCATCTTCATTTTGCTGTATGTTAATTTTCTGCTCATCTTCTACCTATATGTATGAACTGGTAATTTCCATTTCATTGTATCTGAAGAAGTGTGTGTGCACATGAAAGCTTATCCTGTCCTTATTAATATTTGAATTTTGGTTCTGCAACATTCTATGGTCACCATAATTGATTGGGCTCAGGAACTGGCAGTCAGAAGACGCTGGACAGGGCTGACTGGCTGCTTGGCGAAGTCCCGCTCACGTCAGCCCTGGTCAGTGTCTTCGGCTCAGTCTACTCCGGTCCTCCGACAGGAGAGGACCGTCTGCAGAGTGAGCGCAGGGACAGGCCCTCAAGGCTGAAGCACGTGAGAGAAGCCCTTTTCTGCCCCACCCACTGTCCTCTGGCCTTCTATGGGGGCAGTAGGCCCAGAGAAGCCCTTTCCCGCCCCCCCACTATCCCCTGGGCCTTCTATGGGGGCAGTAGGCCCAGAGAAGCCCTTTTCCACCCCCCACCATCCCCTGGGCCTTCTATGGGGACAGTAGGCCCAGAGAAGCCCTTTTCCACCTCCCACCATCCCCTGGGCCTTCTATGGGGGCAGTAGGCCCAGAGAAGCCCTTTTCCACCCCCCACCATCCCCTGGGCCTTCTATGGGGGCAGTAGGCCCAGAGAAGCCCTTTTCCACCCCCCACACCATCCCCTGGGCCTTCTATGGGTGCAGTAGGCCCAGAGAAGCCTGTTCTGCCCCCCACCATCCTCTGGGTTTTCTCAGGGCCTAGTAGGCCCAGAGAAGCCCTTTTCCGCCCCCCACACCATCCCCTGGGCCTTCTATGGGTGCAGTAGGCCCAGAGAAGCCTGTTCTGCCCCCCCACCATCCTCTGGGTTTTCTCAGGGCCCAGTAGGCCCAGAGAAGCCCGTTCTGCCCCCCATCCTCTGGGCCTTCTATGGGTGCAGTAGGCCCAGAGAAGCCCGTTCCACCCCCCCCCAGACCATCCTATGGGCCTCCTCAGGGCTCAGTATTCCCAGAGAAGCCCATTCCGCCCCCCCGAACCATCCTCTGGGCCTTCTATGGGCCCAGTAGGCCCAGAGAAGCCCATTCTGCCCCCTCCATCCTCTGGCTTTTCTATGGGTCCAGTAGGCCTTGTTGTTGTTGTTCAGTCGCACAGTCGAGTCCGACTCTTCGCGACCCCATGGACCAGATTACGCCAGGCCCTCCTGTCTTCCGCTGTCCGCTGAAGTTTGCTCAATTTCATGTTCGTTGCATCGATGACACTGTCTAACCATCTCATCCTTTGCCGTCCCCTTCTTCTTTGACCTTCAATCTTGAGTTAAATTCGCCTATTCCTGTCCACTTTAGTTCACTGATTCCCAAGATGTCGATGTTCATTCTTGCCATCTCATTTTTGACCACGTCAAGCTTACCTTGATTCATAGATCTTACATTCCAGGTTCCTATGCAGTATTGTTCTTTGCAGCATCGAACTTTCCTTTCACCGTCAGACACATCCACAACTGAGCGTCCTTTCGGCTTTGGCCCAGCCGCTTCACTCTTTCTGGGGTTACTCGTACTTGCCCTCTGCTCTTCCTCAGTAGCATATTGGACACCTTCCGACCTGAGGGGCTCATCTTCCGGCGTCATATCTTTTAGCCTTTTGTTACTGTCCATGGGGTTTTCTTGGCAAAGATACTGGAGTGGGTTGCCATTTCCTTCTCCAGGGGATCACGCTTGGTCTGAGTTCTCTGCTGTGGCCTGTCCGTCCTGGGTGGCCCTCCACGGCATAGCCCACAGCCTCATTGAACCACGCAAGCCCCCTCGCCACGACAAGGCAGTGATCCATGAGGGAGGCCTAGAGAATCCCATTCCGCCCCTCTTCCCTTCCCTTCCTTTCCCCCCTTTCCTTTCTTTCACTCTTCCCCCTCTTCCTTCCTTCCTTCCTTCCTTCCTTCCTTCCTTCCTTCCTTCCTTCCTTCCTTCCTTCCTTCCTCCAACCCTCTCTCCCTTCCACCCTCCCTCCTTCCTTTCTAGGGCCCGTTGTCTTCCACCACAATGGGCTTTGCTCCCTAGTACCTTGAATAAAGCTTTTTTGGTCTTAAAGGTGCCATTGGACTCAAACTTTGTCCAGGAATCACATGTGCAATTGATACCCTGATAGGAAAATATAGCACCAAAACACATTATGAGGGATAAGATTATTTCACTTCACACAAAGAAAGTCAGTCCAAGTAAATATAGCTAATAAACCAACTATGCCCTCTTGCTATGCAGATATTGCTGAATCTTTATGGCTAATTTTACAAAGCGTCTGCAAACCCTCAAGGCCAAGCATAAAGTGAGACCATTGTGGTTACTGGATACATTAAAATAAAAATCAGTGCTTTATAGATATAATATGATAACATGCTGAGAAAGTCCAAATGATCACAGGCTTGGAATAATTGAACTGTGCAGAATGCTGATGGCCAGATTCAAGATGAAAAGAAATAAGCAACTTCTTTTTTAACAGACCAATGCATATGCAATCAGAATTTAAAATAAGCATCTCAGTGTCCATTCAAATGTGGCAATGTGTAACCATCTTTTGTAGCAGAATTTCACCTTGCAATGAAACATATGCAGCAAACAAGGTTCTCCTCAGAGAAATCAACCCCTTTAAAGACATATTAATGAGTTCCCAAAACAGGGAGATATGATTAATTTGAAAGTATACAAAAACGTAGTTGAGGCAAATTCAGACTAGAAAACCACCATTATTATATATCCCAAAGGAATCCACGTCCAGTATTTGATTGTAAATATAAAGTGAGTGTTATGACAAAGAATTATTTAGTCTTTTATTGTGAAGAAAACAAATATATTGTTTTAGACTCCTCCATTCTTGAGCAATGGAAGTTGGAGCCCTGGCAGCATTGTTTTTGTTTGGAAGAGAGAACACCAGAGTCTTGTGTCTCTGTAATAGTCTATTTACCAAAAAAAAAAAAAAAAGTAGTTGAGCAAGAATTATGAGGGAAAAGATGACAGCCTACTCACAGGCAGAACACTATGCACAATATAATCAGTCTAGTCTCCCAAATCCCCAACAGAAGCCTTAGTAATTTTTTCAGCTGACTTCCTCCTCCTCCCTTCCCCTATGCCATGCATTCTTTTTAAAAGTCATCTTTGCCTACACATCCAGAACAAAATAGGTGTCCTACACATCCGTCCTAAGTTCTATACTCATTGGAAGTGGGTTTTTTTCCTGCTTCCCCACAGTATTGTTGTGTATTTGTGCACCTCTGGAGATTTCCATGGCTAAACTCTGATCACAGTAAAGCCAGGATGGCTGCTGTGTGTGTGTGTGTGTGTGTGAAATAGGGTTTTCCAGCTCACATGGCAGCCATTTTAGGTGTAGCAGCCAGCATGGTATAGTGGTTAAAAGCAGCGAACTCTAATCTGGAGAACCAGGTTTGATCCCCCTCTTTTAAACATGAAACCTGCTGGTTGACCTTGGGCCAGTCACAGTTCTCTCAGAATTCTCTCAGCCCCATCTACCTCACAAGGTGCCTGTAGGGGGGCCCTGAGCTGTATAGTCCAGGCAACCTTGATCTTGTCAGATCTCGGAAGCTAAGCAGGGTCAACTCTGGCAGGTACTTGGATGGGAGACCTCCTTGAAATACCAGCAGTCAGGAGGACAGGGGCAGCTTTATTCAGCCACCTCTCTGAATACTATTCAGGCTCCCAGTAGGGGTCAGTCACCAGAGGTTGCCATGACTTCCAGTTGCAGACACGCACACACACACACAAACAAAATACAACCCTGCCCCCAACGTGCCTGTTGTGGGGAGGAGAAGAGAAGTTGATAGTAAGCTGCTTTGAGACTCTTTAGGGCAGAGAAAAGTGGGGTATAAAAATCAATTCTTCTTCTTCCTCTTCTAAATTCTCAGCTTTCATTTTTAAAAAAGTATGCCTTTAGCCCAGGGGTGTCGAACTCATTGGTTATGAGGGCTGGATCTGACATAAATGGGACTTTGTCAGGCCAGGCTGTAAATAGGGTTGCCAACCTCTAGGTGGGGCCTGGGGATCTCCTGGAATCACAACTGACGTCCAGATGACATTCAGCTACCCTGGAGAAAATGGCTGCTTTGGAGGATGGGGTGCATGGAGTTAGACCTTGCTGACGTCACACCCCCTCCCTTAATTGTGCCATCCCTGGACCCCGCACCCAAATCTCCTGGTATTTCCCAACCCAGAGCTGGCAAATAAGGGAGCTTTCACACATGCTAAATAATGCAGTTTCAGTCCTCTTCAGCTACCATTTGCAAGTGGATTTTGCCATTTCACACAGTAAAACCCAGTTGAAAAGTATATTGAAAGTATGTTATTGGACTTCTGGTCATTGGCTCAACGATGGCGGCCACTCTCCCCCTCGCTTGGGGGACAGACATGCACACCAGTGGTATAGGGGGAGGCTGCTGATGCAGTTTCTCCACGGAGCCTGAAGGTAGGGCTCCTAGCCATAGGGCTTTTGAGGGGTAGCCTCTTTGATGGCGTAATGCCAGAGAATTGAGGCACCCCTCTGCCCTGACAGCCCTGCCGCTGTGTGGCCTTTGGGCACTAGCTGGGCTGGCCGGAACAAGCGCTGGAGATTGAGCAAAATTGCGATAACAAAACTGAGGTTGAATGGGACCGACAATGAACGTGAGTTAGACTTAAACAGACTTTAAATCAAGCGGAAACTCTTACACCCCCCCATCTTAAGAATGGGAGAGAGGAGGGACACCTCCTGCTTACATAAACTGATAAGCGAAAAAGAAGGGGTGGGGTGGGGAATACAAGTGACTGACTTGTTTTGAGAGGCTTACCAGAGCAGATTTGTTCCCAAAGTGATTTTCAGAGGTGTTGAAACAGCAATTGGCTTTTGTAAGCAATTAGCCATAATGGCGGGTGCAGGGAAGAAAGATGTGAAACTCAAATCAGCAGGTGGCCAAAGTCCGAAGCAGGAAGAGGGACTTGATGTCATAAAGCTCCAGCGGATACCCTCAAGCCCGTGATGGAACAACTTGCTGGTATTAACCAGCAGTTGGCCACACTCAACCAAAACTTTGCATCACAGCAACTCCAGCTGGCAGAGACGGTTAAAAAGATGGAGCAAACAGAGGAAATAGTTAAAGAAATGTACTCCACAAGCAAGAACATGAAGAAAAAGATGGGAGAATTAGTGAATAAACAGAAATATCAGGAAAACCCTTTATTGCAACTACAAATGGAAAAGGCAAATATGGTTCTCAGATTTCAAGGGGTTCCTGAAGCACTGAATCAGGACTTGAAAAAAGTGCTCAGTGAAATTATAGCACCAATAACAGGCTTGAAAGCAGAAGAAATCATTCACGATATAGAAGCAGCGTATAGGGTGTACTCTAATTAAACCAAAAAAAATTAGCCTGCCTGGGGAAATAACGGTCAGGTTCTCAAAAAAACAAACTAGAGATGTAATTTTGAAAGCAACGTCAGCAACACCATTGAAACTGGGAAGCACAACCATTAAAACTCTAAAGGACATTCAATTTGAAATTCGTCAAAAAAGAAAGAACTACAAGGACTTGATTATCTTTCTCCAAACTAATCAAATCCCACACATATGGACGGTGCCAGAAGGGGTCATTTTTAAAATTAATGATAAAAGAGAGAAGATTGACTCCATCTTCAAAGCCAAAGAATTTCTAAAACACCACCTGGGAACAAAAGAAGAAGGAGAAACCGGGTTGAGTGGCTCTACTCCCTCAGAGATGGATGAGGATTTGGCCGAGGAAGAGGCTGCTGCAGTCATTAAAGCATCTTATGATTTAAGAGATAGAAAGCCTAGATAAAGGCAGAAGGACTCTGATAATTGCCTTTATGAAGTGAGCTGATGGGAATGCTCTGGAATTCCCTCATAACAAGTAACAAATTAATACAGTAGCTGAGTTAGATAGGAACTTACAGTTTGCATTGTTTACTAACACTAAAGTACTAACATCTAGATTAACAGGGATAAGGTCTCCTTCTCTTGGGTTTTTAGTTTAGTGTGGGTTTCTTTTCTTTATCCTTAGTTGTAGTCCCCCCCCTTTTTTTCCTTTTGTAGTTTGTAGTGTGTAAGCAAAAAATTAATAAAAAATCCCCTTGGGGGGGGACAAAAAAGGGGGCGCTATTTAGTGTGGGTAAAAGTGCCATTATAGAAGTGGGGGCCTACAAAACTCTCGGGGGGGATCCCATATCGCCCCCCATCACTGAATCTTCCCCAGCCTAACCACCCACCCTGAATTTAACTCAGAAGACCATTGTATCTACTACTGTGGCCAGGAATCCCGTAGAAAAAATGGTGTGGCCTTTATAGTCAACAAGAGAGTGAGAAAGGCAGTATTGGGATACAATCTCAAAAATGACAGAATGATCTCAGTCCGAATCCAAAGCAAACCATTCAATATCACATTAATCCAAGTCTATGCCCCAACCACTGCTGCAGAAGAGGCTGAAGTGGACCAGTTCTATGAAGACCTACAACAGCTCATAGAACTAACACCAAAAAATGATGTCCTCATCATCATAGGGGACTGGAATGCTAAAGTAGGAAATCAAAAGGTAACTGGAATAACAGACAAGTTTGGCCTTGGAGAACAAAATGAAGCAGGGCAAAGGCTAACAGAGTTTTGTCAAGAGAACACGCTGGTCATAGCGAACACCCTTTTCCAACAACCTAAGAGGCGTCTCTACACATGGAGATCACCAGATGGGCAACACCGAAATCAGATTGACTATATAATTTGCAGTCAAAGATGGAGAAGCTCTATCCAGTCAGTAAAAACAAGACCTGGAGCTGACTGTGGCTCAGATCATGAGCTACTCATTGCAAAATTCAGACTTAAATTGAAGAAAGTTGGGAAAACCACAAGGCCATTCAGATTTGACCTAGATCGCATCCCCAATGAATATACAGTAGAGGTGAAGAATAGGTTTAAGGGATTAGATTTGATAGACAGAGTGCCTGAAGAACTATGGACAGAGGTCCGTGACATTGTAAAGGAGGCAGCAATCACCGCCATCCCAAAGAAAAAGAAATGCAAAAAAGCAAAGTGCCTGTCTGATGAGGCTTTACACATAGCAGAGGAAAGAAGGAAAGCTAAAGGCAACGGGGAAAAGGAAAGATTTGCCCAACTGAATGCAGATTTCCAGAGAACAGCAAGGAGAGATAAGGAGGCTTTCCTGAATGAACAATGCAAAGTAATAGAGGAAAACAATAGATTGGGAAGGACTAGAGATCTCTTCAAGAAAATTGGAGAAATCAAGGGAACGTTCCATGCAAAGCTGGCCATGATAAAGGACAAAAACGGTAGGGACCTAACAGAAGCAGAAGAGATTAGGAAAAGATGGCAAGAATACACAGAAGAACTATACAAGAAGGACCTCAATGTCCTTGACAACCACGATGGTATAATCACTGACCTCGAGCCAGACATCCTGGAAAGCGAAGTTAAATGGGCCTTAGAAAGCATTACTAACAACAAAGCTAGTGGAGGTGATGGTATCCCAGCTGAGTTATTCAAAGTCTTAAAAGAAGATGCTGTTAAAGTGCTGCATTCAATTTGCCAACAAATTTGGAAAACACAACAGTGGCCACAGGATTGGAAAAGGTCTGTGTACATTCCAATCCCAAAGAAGGGCAATGTCAAGGAATGTTCAAACTATCGCACAATTGCACTCAGTTCACATGCTAGCAAGGTCATGCCCAAAATCCTACAAGTTAGGCTCCAACAGTACGTGGATAGAGAACTGCCAGAAGTACAAGCTGGATTTCGAAGCGGTAGAGGAACTAGAGATCAAATTGCCAACATTCGCTGCATTATGGAGAAAGCAAGAGAGTACCAGAAAAACATCTACTTCTGCTTCATTGACTATGCTAAAGCCTTTGATTGTGTAGATCACAATAAATTATGGCAGGTTCTTAAAGAGATGGGAGTACCAGACCACCTCACATGTCTCCTGAGAAACCTGTATAAGGGTCAAGAAGCAACAGTTAGAACCGGATATGGAACAACTGATTGGTTTAGCATAGGAAAAGGAGTACGACAAGGATGTATATTGTCACCTTGCTTATTTAATTTATATGCAGAGTACATCATGCAAAATGCTGGCCTGGATGAATCACAAGCTGGAGTTAAGATTGCTGGGGAAAAGATCAATAACCTCAGATATGCAGACGATACCACTCTGATGGCAGAAAGTGAAGAGGACCTCAAGAGCCTCTTGCTCAGGGTGAAAGAGGAGAGCGCAAAAGTGGGCTTGAAGCTCAACATCAAAAAAACTAAGATCATGGCATCTGGCCCCATCACTCCTTGGCAAATAGAAGGGGAAGTCGTAGAAGTAGTGACAGACTTCACGTTCCTAGGATCCCAGATCACTGCAGATAGTGACTGCAGCCATGAAATTAAAAGACGCCTGCTCCTTGGGAGGAAAGCGATGGCAAACCTAAACAGCATGATAAAAAGCAGAGACCTCACCTTGCCAACAAAAGTCCGCATGGTCAAAGCAATGGTATTCCCCGTAGTAATGTATGGCTGCGAGAGTTGGACTATAAGGAAGGCCGAGCGCCGAAGAATCGATTCTTTTGAACTATGGTGCTGGAGAAGACTCTTGAGAGTCCCTTGGACTGCAAGGAGATCAAATCAGTCAATCCTAAAAGAAATCAACCCTGACTGTTCCCTGGAAGGCCAGATCCTGAAGCTGAAGCTCAAATACTTTGGCCACCAAATGAGAAGGGAGCATTCACTGAAGAAGACCCTGATGCTGGGAAAGATTGAAGGTCAAAGAAGAAGGGGACGGCAAAGGATGAGATGCAACGAACATGAAATTGAGCAAACTTCAGCGGACAGCAGAAGACAGGAGGGCCTGGCGTTATCTGGTCCATGGGTTCGCGAAGAGTCGGACTCGACTGTGCGACTGAACAACAACAACAAGCTTGATCTTACTGAAAGCTGTATTTGTATATAATTGGCCTTCCTGATATTGAATGATTCAATTGTGCCCCACTGCTAGAAAAAAATATAACAAGCCATGGGCACTAGCAAAGTGTAGGAAGAAGAATGTGGGAGAGGACCATCTGGTTACTGAATCTTTGTCAGTTTAAGTCACTGGACATTTTTGTTTTGATCATCCTTTCTTAGAATTCTCTTACACTGTGCTGCATCTTTATCTAAGTGGATGTACTGGGCTCAACTGAGATTTTGTGAGACTGGATAAAAGTTTCAATGGTTTATTGAAGCAAATGTATACCTGTAACACATTTACTCTATGATGAATGTGTGATGTTTTATATAAGTAATCACTTGGTCACTCCACTAGTCATATAGGGAGCACTCCACTAGCATATAGGGAGCAGGTATAGGTCACTTTATTCAACAAGCTGTACCCCAAGGACAGAGTTCTTAAGGTTGCAATGTTGGAAATGTGTATCACAGGACAACTTTTATCTTCACTAGACACTGGGAATTAGCACATGTATAGATCTCAGTTGAAACTAGAAGTGCTTAGCTTTTAGAAAAGTTTCGAAGAGTAAACCTGCACATCATTAAAAAAAAAAAGAATCACAGTGCAGTCTACTTTTTCTAGGTCTTCTAAATTTTATCTTGATCTTGTAATCAGAAATGTGTTGGAAAGTGTACATTTATGTATCATTTATGGTCAGTATTATCTGCTCCAGAATTGTATGTTTGAAACTCGATGAAACAACCCTCAGAGGCGCAATTAGGCAGCTTAAAAGAGCTTGGGATACAGTTGTCATGAAAGAGGTCACAGAAAATGCCAAACTGGATTCTAGTTTGTTTACTGTACAACTTGACTTTTGTGCCCTTTACATCTGACAGAAATAACCTTTTACAATTGCTCGGGAGTATGAGAAACAGTAAATTTGATTATGGTACATATTTCCATTGGATAAAAAAAAATGCAGTCTAGTATAAAGTGCATTTAAATCCCATTGATTTTAATGGATACTAAATGGAGAACTGATCACTGGAGGATACCAGAAGGTGGCAATTTTATTTATAATTACTAGGGAGCACTTCCCACTACATTCAGTTGATTTATTTGTAGGTCAGGGTTGAAAACTGGTCTCCCATGTGTCTCATTCTACAAACTCTTTGAGTAATCTTGCTTCTAGTAGCATTGCTTTTCTTCTCCAGATAAAGCTTTTTAAAAAAAAAACAGATTAGTCAGGATTTTTTTTAATTAGCTTGGATTTTTTTAAGGAAATATTTCTATTTTCATGGATTTTTTAAAATTTAATGCAACTGGAAAATGCTAAATCTTGCATTTTAGTGAAAATCTGATGTTTCCATAGATTTGGGAGCATAACCAGATTCCCCCTGGAGATTCATATTTATTAGTTCTCGAAATTACTTATGCAAAATGTTAGTAATACTCTATTGCAAAGCTTGTTTCCCTAACTATGAATATATATACCAGTTGTTCAGAAAACATAGTCATCTTACAGAATCATATTCTTTGACACTGACACCCTGCAATCAGCTGAGATTGAGTGAGAAAGCTGATGGGATGCAACTCAATATTCCTCTGTAAGAATACATTTTTACATATCGGTTACAACTTCTGGTGCTACAATGCCCATAAGGTATAAAAAGGCTATGATAGGAATGTTTCCCAAAGATTGTGGAGAGTGAGATAGCAAGGCTGATTTCATACTGCCATGGTAATAGAGACCACCGGTTGACCTTGATAGCCATGATAGCTTACTAGGACTGAAAAGGAAAGCAGAAGAGAGAGGCACTGGAAAAAGGAGATTCAGGAATCTCAAAAACAGTGTGCAACCTTAACTGAAATAAGCTATTCAGTATTGGTAAGCAAATATTCCCTCACTGATTTCTTTTAAAATTTATGGTTTTTTTTCATGGTTTGGTTCTCTGTTTTCTACTATATAGTTTACACACAATGTATACAGCATTTTTACAACAAAGTATTTTGTGTATAAGTAGGTAATATATATTGCTGATTACTGGTGCACAATGTTGAAAAAAATGAATATATCTTACAGTAAAAATACAGTATGAAGAAATAAAAATGGTATGAAAATGTGGTACCACAGTTCTGATTCACACTAGGGAGAATAGAAATTGAAAGCAGAATTTTTGAATAACACTACTAGGATGAGAGATTCAAAATCATTTATACTATCCACTACTAAAGTGACCCAGACAGGAAGCCCTCAGGAACCTAGATAATTTCTGAGCTCATGGTACAGACCTAGCCCTGAATGCTTGGTGCTAGATTGCTACACTTGATGGGCCATTCCCCTTTCCAGTATTGTGCTATGGCTGAAGACTGATGGATCAGTTCAATGAATTTATTCCATTTTTTATGGCAGCAATCTTCCCTGAGTTCATTTAAATAATTTGCTTTGAGATAAGCACATCATTAGTTTTCCAGAAGACTAATAGATCCTTCAGGTCCTATTAAAATATACCAAACAGAAGCAAGTCCTGAATGTGTCTACATATAAAAAGCAGCCCTTGGTTTTTTTTTTTAAATCTAAGATTTATGTTACTTTCACAATATTATTTGCTTGTAGAAGATAGACACAAAATGGAGATTTGTATGTTTGTAGGCATTTTACTATAAATCCTGGCTAGTAAATAGAAGGAATACCAGTAAAACATTTAACTTGATATATTAATAGCCAGATTAGTAATCAGTGCTTGATTAAATTTGTAAATTGCTAATGTGTTATGTGACCCACTTAGATGTATCTATTAGTGCTATATCATCTTACAGAGTGATAGGGTAAATTAAACATTTTATTGTCTAGTACAGAAATATATTAGACTAGGAATAAAGCCCGTTGTGGAAATAAATACAACGGGCTCCAGAAAGAGGCTCTGGGAGAGTGCCTTGGCTTTGGGCACTCAGTGACAATTTTGCTGTGGCAATCTCAGCAGGGTATAATGACAGAGTCCACCATTTTCTCCAGAGGAACTGATCTTTGCTACCTGAAGAGCAGTAGTAATTTTGAGTGATCTCCAGTCTACCCCCAAGATTGGTAACAGTGGTTCCCCAGGAGGGAGTGGCTGGTTTGGAGAGTGGAGTCTATGGCATTGTACCTGTCTGAGGTCCCATCCCTCCTCAACACTCACCCTCTCCAGGTTCGACCCCTCAGATCTCCAGGAATTTCCCAACTTGGAATTGACAGCCCTATCTCCCTCCCAGCCAACCATCAACCTACCTTCAGTTTTCTATCTCCTCCCCCCTCCCTCCTAGAGAGCAGTTGTAATTTTGAGTGATCTCCAGCCCCCACCTGGAGATTGGCAACAATGGTTTCCCATCAGGGAATGGCTGGATTGGAGGGTGGAGTCTATGGCATTGTACTTGTCTGAGGTGCCACCCCTCTTCAAACCTCACCCTCTCCAGGCTCCATCCCTCAAATCTCCAGGAATTGCCCACCTGGAGTTGGCAACCTGATCAGGACTGGGCCCAATGAGTTTTCTCCCAAAGGCCAACATAGGTGTGGAAAGGGCCTTTTACTGACAGAGGAGAAAGTACAGGTGCCAACTCTGACTAGGGAAATACCTGGAGATTTGGGGGGTGGATCCTGTGGAGGGCAGCATTTGGGGGGAGGGGTGGAAGGACTCAGCAGGGTATAATGCCATAGAGTCTACCCTCCAAAATAACCATTTTCTCCTGGGGAACTGATCTCTGTCATCTGGAGGTCAATTGTAACAGTGGGAGATCTCCAGGTCCCACCTGGAGATTGGCAACCCTAGGGGAAAGTCAGCCACACAGTGGGGAGTTGAAGAAAATGGTCTGATGGCCACTGGCCCACCTCGTTAGCCAGCCAGCCATGCTGAAGCAGGAGAAAGAGCCTTTTTCCATTTATTCTGACAGGAAAGTGGCCATTGGAGAGGGGGTTATGGGCGGGAGAGGGGTTATGCTGAAAGTCCTTTGTTTTTTTACTCATAGAACCAAGCTTGGCTGCCTACCAACAGCCACTGAGGGGACAGTCCCTCACAGGAATCAAGAGAACTATCTTCCTCAGGAGAGAGAGCTGGTCTGCCAGCAAATCTGACATGCAAATCTGTCTGAAGGGGGAGTAGGTGGGGAAGAGAAGCAGACCCAGCACCAGGCCAATGGCACGCGAGTACTCTTGAGTGGCTGCTGATGGGCCAATGACTGAGGGAGGGCATTTTACAGCCAATGGGAGCGCATGGAATCTTACGAAACCAAAAGATAATTATTATAAGGAGAGATACTAGGATGTATTTAAAACAGTTCTTTGTTATTCAAACAGGTTGTACATTCTGTAGTATCAAAAGGTAGCATAAGAACAGATATTATTTGAGCAGAGCTAGAGATGTCTCCTGAAAGTTAGAAATGAAATACATAGCACACTGAGTGGTTGATTTTTAATATAAGTCCAGTAATCCTGTGATAAAAGAACGGTTAAATTTAAATTTATTACTTGCATTCAGAAACCTTATTCTTACAATGCTAAAAATACTTTTTATCGGGGGTCATTTTGTAGAAAAAGAGGTGCAGGAGTTCATTAGCACAACTCATTAGCATAAATTATTTGCATATGCCACACCCCCTGACATCATCTGAAGCTACCCTATAACAAGCATGAAAATACAGATCAAGTTAGTATTGCTATTTATTTATGTGATAGTTGCTATACAAAGGTTCCTGGGCTCAGTTTTTTAAAGTCCAGTTTCCTTAGAAGGGCAAATTAGCAGAGACCTTTGCTACATATGAGTGGGGATGGTTTGTTTGATTGATTGACTGTTTATAGAATTGTGCAACATGAAAAAAATGAAGTTCTGCAGCTTTAAAAGATACAAATGGTCCTGTTTGGATGAAGACTATGAAACGACTTTGTAATCTGGAAAACTTCATTAACGCTATTGTTTTGGACCTCTTTTTGCACATGTATATGATTTTGGATCTTTATCATGATATATCTTGTAATTATTGACTTTGACAGTGTTATTTAGTGGACATACACACAGCTTTCATTGTTCTCCCTTTGTACAATATTATATTCAGGGTCTTCTTTGAAAGGTCTCTCAGATACAGGCCCACCTTTCCCTACAGCCTCAGCACACTGTGGTTTTCTGCAGAAATATATCTTAGAAGTAGGCTTACCAGGCTGCCCTCTATGACAGGCAAAATCCAACCCCTGCCAGCTCTTGCCTGCTGTTTCCCACTCTCACAGATGGGAGAAATGGGATGAGGGGAAATGATGCTGCAGATGTGGTCATGTCACTTCCAGCTGCTGCATCCATGATGCTTAGGAATTTCCCCAATCTCCATGGGCTTTGCCATGTGTACACTGATATGTGCATGTGTGTGGGTTGACACCACTTCCAGTGATAACCCAGCTGTGATGTCAACAAATCAGCAACATTCCCCTCCCTACACTCTGTCCCCCAAAATCTCCCAGTGGGGCTGGAAACTGTATTTAGGAAATAGGTCCTCTGAATTCCCAGCTTTCATTTAAAACTAAAGGTATCTAGCCCTAAAAGCAAGTATCTAAAAGGGAAAATTCCCAATTGCCTTTCACTTTATCTACCCAATTTTATTTCTTTATTTCTTTATTTAAAACAGCTGTTAGCTGTCTTTCTACCTTGAAGCATTCAAGGGAGATTACAATAAAATAAAACAATGATTACAAAACACATAAAAGACAACAGTTTAAAATCTCAATTAGGACTTCCAATAAATAAAAACTAAGACTGAGTTCAGACTGGCAGTTTGAAGCGGGAGCCAGTCATGGCACTTTGTTCTGGGTATTCCTGGTCACACTGCACCGACTGATGAGGGAGCATACTGAGAGGAGGTGCGCAGGAGCATTCAGACTGCTGGCCTGGAGGCGCAGCTGTAAACAGCTTTTTCCTGGCAAATTGGCTATGTGTGTATGAGCACATGAGCACATATGCGCTCATGAGCTCATACACACATAGCCAATTTGGATCCCATTGCACCAGCACCACACTGGGCGGTAGAGCGGAACACAGCCAATCATATCACTGCTGCCTTATGCGCAACGCAGGTTGCTCCCGGCTTTTCGGGTTGGTGTTCACACTTCCTGGAAGCGGAATGAAGCGGGATAAACAGGCTCTCAGGGATTTGCTACCGCTTTTACCAGGTATCTTTTAAACACAGGAGCGAAGCGGAATAGCATGGGTTGACTATGGGTGGGGAATGCCAGGCAGATGTGCCTGTGTGAACGTTCCCTTTAATCCACTTGTAAAGTGTGGCTGGAATGTGGCTATAATGGGGCAAACTGCCAGTCTGAACTCAGCCAAAATTAGTCAAATGCAGGTCTACATAAAACTGTCTTCAGCTACCTCCTGAAGATCAAAAGTGGGGACGCTAGGCATACCTCTCTGGGGAGGCTGCTTCAAAGTGGCAAGGCTGCCACCAAAAAGGCTTTCTGTTGTGTGGGGCAATCAGGAGCACCTGTCCCTGTGATCTCAATTCCTGGGCAGGGACATATGGAAGAAGATGGTCCTTCAGATACCCCAACAAAAAAGGACTAGAGACTTATTTTTTAAAAATGAAAGCTGGTAATTTAGAGGATCCAGTAGATCAAGCCATTACAGCATTATAATGTCTTATTACCATTTTTTAAAATGGTCATGTGCCCTGTTGAGGAAGGGCACATAGCAGCTGTGCAATTTTTGTTGTATATATACCCCAGAGAGCACTACAATCCAGGTCGCAACATTGATTGACCATTCCAGGCCCGAAGGACATCAGGCTTGTGGCCAATACAGCCAGGGCCTTTTCTCTGGTGGCTCCACACTCATGAAATGAGGTCCCAGAGGAGATCAGGGCCCTGTGGGATCTTTTACAGTTCCACAGGGCCTGCAAGATGGAGCTCTTCCACCAGGTGTTCAATTAGGAGCCGCCACCCCACTACCACCAACATATGTGGCTATGGATTGGCCCCAGCCTGGAGAAAACGCCACACTATCGCGCAATGCCGAAGACCATGGAAGCAGAAACATTGGTTGTATGCTATACAATTTGCCATCTGAACTACTGAGAAACGACCATCAGCACTAGCACTTTGCTTACTGGACTGTTTTAAATGTTTTTGGACTGTTTTAATCTTTGTATGGTTTTATGGTACTGGGTACCAATTTTGTAAGCCGCCCTGAGCCCGCTTGTGGAGAGGGCGGGGTATAAATAGAATAAAATAAAATAAAAAATAATATTTCTTGTGTACAGTAGAACTGTCTGTTTCACCCCTAATATTGCTGTGAGTTTGTTTAATCTCATGTTGTAGGGTCCCTGCTTAGTTAGTACAGTTTTTTGGCTAGAAGTATGGACTGCATGAGCCTCCCTGTTCTAAAATCAGTTATTTCCATCCCTATATTTCCTTGTTAATAAGTGTTAACTAATAAATGTTAATAAATGGATGTCATTTTGACCATACCCATCTTTGCTGCATGAACTTAAGAGCAGGAACTTGAGTGAATACTCTAATCATGGCCTACAAGTAAAAGCAGACATTATATCGTCTTGCCCAGAAAGCTTGCTAACATGCATGGACAAGGCAAGATTCAAGATAAGAGTGACTTCAACCTCAAACTGGAACAGCAAACTCCATGGTACCAATACCTACATCTCAAAAACTTAACGGACCAACTAGCTGAATCAGGACTCTTCCAAAGAGAGCTAACAAACTTAGAAAAGCTAATCCTGGCATGCCCCAAATCACCTAAAGGTATTTTATTGAAAATTTACAAATTAATTCAAATAGAAGATAACAAGAACTGTAAACTGAAACATCAACTTAGATTGGTAGAAGAACTAAATTTAAATGGTCAAGACTCATACTGGAACGAAATTTGGGCGTCACCTGCAAATTACTCTGCAATTTATAATATATGCCTCCAATACTTTAAGCTACTCTCAAGATGGTATCTCACCCCATACTAACTAAATAAAATAAAGGCCACCAATCAACCAGCTTGCTGGGAAAAGTGTGGGATGGCAGGCACCTACTTACACAGCTGGCGGTCCTGCCCCCATATCCTCCAATTTTGGGAAAATGTGGTAACACAAATCAACTTAATCACACAAATAACAATTCCCTGCACTCCTGAAGTAGTTTTATTAAATTTATGGAATGATACAATAAGTAGAACCACTAAAGAACTTATAGCAATACTACTAGCTACAGCCAGATTAACTATTGCGGCAGCCTGGAAATCTTCTTCACTCAACCTGGCAAGACAAAATTTGGGAACAATTTGTAATGGCCAAGATAACGGACTCTGTATGCAGAATTCATAATCCTACACCAACATACACTAAATTCACTCGTCTCTGGGCTCCGGTGCTGGAATATATGGTAACACATGATAAACTCCCCTCAAAGCAAATATACCACAAATGGTTATACCTCTGACACAAGAAAGTATATACCAACCATGACACTAGATTAATTCACCCATCTCACACTACACCTGGCAAACAATACATTGACATATTATTATAGCATGCTCTCTGTGTTGTAATTTAATATGTATTATTAACTCTTGTTGTATAATGTTATGATATACTGCTTTGTAAAGCTTTTTCATTCTCAATAAAAAAAATTATTAAAAAAATGCATGGACTGTATTCTTTGATGACAGATTGTACCAAACCAAGGTTTGAGAAATAACATACAAAAGATAAAGCCTGGAAAGCAGAGATTAGAGTATGACATTCTGTTGATGGTGTAAAAAATAACAGCACAAAACAGACAAGATCATGAAGAATGATGAAACAAAAATTCTTTGGGACTCCTGATTGCTAACAGATAAAACACCTGGAGCATAACACTCTGATATCACAACTGTAGGAAAAAATGAGAAATAGGGTCTGGATCATTGACACTGCAATCCCAGGAGACAGCAGAATGGAAAAGAAAGAACAGGAAAAGGTAATGAAATACCAAGACCTACGAACAGAGTTAGAGCGCCTCTGGTAGAAGAAGGTTACCACTGTGCCAGTTGTCATTGGAATCCTTGGAGCAGTGCCTAGAAGTCTGAAGAAATACCTGGACATTCTGGAAATTGACCAAATAATACCAGCTCAGCTCCAGAAGACAGGGCTGCTTGGATTAGCAAGAATCCTGTAGATACATCTGCAGTTCCCAAGAATTTGGCTAGATCTTGAATTGAAGAATACCATCTACCAGTCAAATCATCATCATCATCATTTTCTTCTTCTTCTCCTCTCCAAATGAGGTTGGAGAAAAAAAGATCAACAAATGCTGTTCAGACTTAAGCACCTCATGCACGAGATAACGGGGGGGGAGCAAAGCTATTTGTTCTGTAATAATTTGACCACATTTGCGTGATCACACAGTTTGTGGGAGCTGCGGGGGCAGCCAGCCACTGCATGATGAGATGCAAACTGCATATGAATCGGGGTTTTTTGCCGCGTGTTTCTGATTTGCTTCCTCTTAGCCATCATTTTTCTGAAGTAAGAAGTTCCAGGCTTTTCAGCCTTTTGTTTCCTGAAAGGATTTTCAACCATTTGATCATCTTGGTTGAAACTATTTTTCAGAGACAACCACATTTCTATGGAAACACTTGTATTAGACCTAAAAACATGTCTGAAAAGAATGTTACACTCAGCATTTTACTAAACCATTTGCCATTATACCAGTGCTGATGGCATTTTTCTCTCTGGCCTGTTGGAAGCAGCAACAGGGAGGGAACAGTGCCTGGTGCTAGAGTCTAGTATTACAGCTATCTGGTGTACCTTAGGCTACCTCAGGCTGGACTAAGTCCAACTTGGGAGGCTTAGTGAGTGGTAGGACATGATGGAGCACAAGAACACAAGCAAAACAAAGCAGAAGGAAGCTATAAATTGTCACACAGGCAAGCATAATAAAGGGGGAAGACGTTCCCAGTACAATATGAGAAGAAGTAAGAAGGAATAGAGTTCTGTACAGAAATATAAATGAGAAAGAGAAGCCCATTTTCCATCCAAACTTACAGTTCCAAATTCCTGTCTGTTCCTCCTTCAGCCACCACCATTGTCCCATCTTGCATATACCACCCAGCTCTTAGATTTTGCTCCCCCTCCCCCAGATGCTCTGCTGTTGGCCCTTTCAGGGCTTGAGTTGTGGTTCTAAGAGCTAGTGCAAGTGAGCAGGCCAAGCAAGCCAAAGCAGCAGAAGTAGCATATGGGTGATGGAAGCCTGCAGGCAGTGAGGGAGGTAGGCACTGTTTGACTTCTGGTTGTTTGAATTTGGTTCTGGCTTGGCACCACTCCAAACAGCTGCTCCATTTCCTGACTTCTTTCCCTGCTCTCCACAACCCACATTGCAGCATCAGAAAGCACTGATTTTCTATATCATTCTGTCACCCATCAGGTACATACATGGAGGCTTTATTAATGAGCCTTCCATCCTCATTCTTTCCACAGATTTCTATCCAATCAGAACATGTATAAAAGGGAATTTAATTTTTTTTATTTACTGCATTTCTCCTCAGTGGGGACCCAAAGCAGGTAATACTGAAAGCTAGAGGCCGTATCTGCATTTGCATTTTAAATCATTTGCATGCTGCTGTGAAAGTGTCTTTGGCCGAATCTGCATTTGGCTTTCCCACTGGTGTCCTCACCTTTTGATCCTGTCTTCAAAAAAGCTCTCCACATTTGGTGTCATTTTCACACCTCAACTATGCTAGCATCCTTTCGCATGTCCATGTATGTTTATTGTTCTTTTTGGGCAGCTCCACTGTCATTGCACCTCTGCAGTGCTCTAAAAGAATCTTTTCCAAACAGCATTCAAACAAGCATAGAGAAAGATGGTGTCACAGCAGCACACAACTGATTTAAAATGCAAATACAGACTTGGCCTTTCTCTATGCTTGTTTGAAGAGTTGTTTGGAGAAGATTCTTTTAAAGCAGTGCGGAGGTGCAATGACAGTGGAGCTGCCCCAGAGGGTGAGAAACAGATGTGGACGTCTGAAACTATGCTCGCACTGTTGAGGTGTGGAAACGACACCAAATGTGGACAGCTTTTTTGAAGACGGAGTCAAAAGGCGGGGACACTGGTGGGAAAGACTAATGCAGATATGGCCTTAGCATCTGTCTCGCTATAGTGTTTGCCCTGAAGCGATTCTTTACCTCTGGGCAGGCCAAGGAAGCTTCATGGACATTGGAGCAGGAGGTGGCTGGCTCTCTCTCTCCTTGAATTCCTGACAGTGCCAGTTGTAACTCTGGCTGCCCTTTCAGTGTAGGGACTCATTAACATTTCAGGTTTTTCCCCCTGCCTTGTTCAGCAGCATCTGTGTGAGAGGTTCAGCTCCCAGGGGCTTTATTACGCTGAACAAGACACTTATCTAAGTAGTAAAAAGGAGACCTTAGATTGTACAAACATTGTTTGACTTGTAGAACTCACTGGCCCAGGAGGATGTAGTGATAGCTTGGCTTCAAAATTCATAGAGGACAGAGGCTGATACTGTTGTGTGTGATGTCTGGTGTGCCCACTTAGCAGAATGAAGTGCTTCCTCCCATCTATTAACACAGTTTGTAAAAGGTCCAATTACTCTTATTGTTACAATTAATACTGTGGTAGGATTTGACTTTACATTTGGCTATGTCTATTCTACTTTGTCTCTTTTGAAACAGGTTATGTTTCAAGTTTTAACCCTTACTATTTTTTCAAGTTTACGCCCAGATCACTAGCTATCTTCTTTTATGCAGATGTGGTCACAAGCATCCAGCAATTGTTAAACTGTGCCTTCATTCATTTGTACTATTTTTGATATTATATGCAATGTTTCTTTTTTAAAAATTCTGAAGGCTATGCAATTAGTTTGACAGCATTTTGAAAGCATTCCACTCCCTGCAGAAATAAGAGTTGCTTCTATTTTAAAATAACACATAAAGTTATAAGTATGATGAAATAATCCTTTGTATTTTTATTAATTCAAATACTGTATTAACATTTGTAATACTTTTTCAATTTCATTTAAAAGATCAATATCCTAATTGTTCCTGGAAGTCACATACTGTAATTCATCCAGGATAGCCCCAAGGAGAAATGCTTGGGAGGTATTATTACAAATATTTCATTCAAACTACAATAGCATTTTTTAATTAAAAAAAAAAACAGGCAACATTGAAAACAAATGAAGCTGCCTTATACTGAGTCAGATGATTGGTCTATCAAGGTCAGTATGTCTTTTCTGACTGACAATGGTTTTCCAGTGTCTCATGTCTTTCACATGTTCGTTGCATCGATGACACTGTCTAACCATCTCATCCTTTGCCATCCCCTTCTTCTTTGACCTTCAATCTTTCCCAGCATCAGGGTCTTCTCCAGTGAGTGCTCCCTTCTCATTTGGTGGCCAAAGTATTTGAGCTTCAGCTTCAGGATCTGGCCTTCCAGGGAACAGTCAGGGTTGATTTCTTTTAGGATTGACTGATTTGATCTCCTTGCAGTCCAAGGGACTCTCATGAGTCTTCTCCAGCACCATAGTTCAAAAGAATCTATTCTTCAGCTCTCGGCCTTCCTTATAGTCCAACTCTCGCAGCCATACATTACTACGGGGAATACCATTGCTTTGACCATGCGGACTTTTGTTGGCAAGGTGAGGTCTCTGCTTTTTATCATGCTGTTTAGGTTTGCCATCGCTTTCCTCCCAAGGAGCAGGCGTCTTTTAATTTCATGGCTGCAGTCACCATCTGCAGTGATCTGGGATCCTAGGAACGTGAAGTCTGTCACTACTTCTACGACTTCCCCTTCTATTTGCCAAGGAGTGATGGGGCCAGATGCCATGATCTTAGTTTTTTTGATGTTGAGCTTCAAGCCCACTTTTGCGCTCTCCTCTTTCACCCTGAGCAAGAGGCTCTTGAGGTCCTCTTCACTTTCTGCCATCAGAGTGGTATCGTCTGCATATCTGAGGTTATTGATCTTTTCCCCAGCAATCTTAACTCCAGCTTGTGATTCATCCAGGCCAGCATTTCGCATGATGTACTCTGCATATAAATTAAATAAGCAAGGTGACAATATACATCCTTGTTGTACTCCTTTTCCTATGCTAAACCAATCAGTTGTTCCATATCCAGTTCTAACTGTTGCTTCTTGACCCTTATACAGGTTTCTCAGGAGACACGTGAGGTGGTCCGGTACTCCCATCTCTTTAAGAACCTGCCATAATTTATTGTGATCCACACAATCAAAGGCTTTAGCATGGATGGCATGCATATTTGTGGTATGAAAAATCAAAAATGGACAAATTTTTCAAACACCATTTTGTAAGACGATCACTGTTCGAGACGTGGATGAGATACAAAAAATTTTTCTCGGAAGAGCGGCCACTTTGGATAGTGCCGGCGGAAGTGATTAAACCATATTCAAGACATCAAGGACTAGATTGGTTACCATACAAAAACCTTCTAAAATTAGAAGGGAAAAATTTTAAGATTAAAGAAAGAAATGATGTTGAATTTGATTATGATTGGTTGAATTATAGACAGATTCATGATTTCTATGAGAGCGATAAAAGAAAGTACGGTTTTAGGGGGGAAAATAATGAGATTGAAACTGTATGGGAGGAAAAAGGTAAAAAAATGATTTCAAAAATGTATAAGGTTTTATTAAAATGGTATATGGAAGAAGAAACAGTAAAAGAACAAATGATAAAATGGGCTGTAAATGTAAATAATGAAATAACTATGTCAGCTTGGGAGCATCTGTGGAAAAAGTCAATGAAAATTTCAACTTGTGTTAATGTAAAAGAGAATTGTTATAAAATGATGTACAGATGGTATATGACCCCAAAGAAAATTGCTATTATAAATCAAAATATGCCCAACAAATGTTGGAAATGTAAAAGAAAAGAAGGGTCATTTTACCATATGTGGTGGACTTGTGACAAAGCCATGAGTTATTGGACAGAGATACATGGTGAGATGCAGAAAATCCTGAAATGTACTTTCAAGAAAGATCCACAAATGTTATTGTTAGGTCTTAAGATGGAAGAAGTAAATGTAACCAAGAGAACATTGTTATGGTATTTGGTTACAACAGCTAGAATGACTTATGCACAATTTTGGAAACAAGAGAGAATACCTGAAACATGGGAATGGATTAAAAAGATGCTGTTTATGGCAGAGATGGATAAATTGACAAAAAAGCTCAACAACGAAGAAGACAAAAACTTCTTTGCAGAATGGAAAGATTTTCAGGAATATCTTGTGAAAAATTGGGATGTTAAACATGGTTTAATTTGTTTTAACAATTATTAAGAAGAAATTTAGAAAGGAAATGGATGTTAAATTGTTACCGTAATTTGATAAAGAAGGTAAAATAGATAGTTAATGTAATTAGGTATTAGAGATCTTAAGGGGGTAAGAGCAGTGTGGGAAGCCTTGTGATGGGGAGGGAGGGGAGAAATGAAAAGGATATACGTGTCTTTTAAGTTGTATTATGGAACATGTTAAATATATCCGATAATAAATATGTTTAAAAAAAAAAAGGCTTTAGCATAGTCAATGAAGCAGAAGTAGATGTTTTTCTGGTACTCTCTTGCTTTCTCCATAATCCAGCGAATGTTGGCAATTTGATCTCTAGTTCCTCTACCTCTTCGAAACCCAGCTTGTACTTCTGGCAGTTCTCTATCCACGTACTGTTGGAGCCTAGCTTGTAGGATTTTGAGCATGACCTTGCTAGCGTGTGAAATGACTGCAATTGTGCGATAGTTTGAACATTCCTTGACATTGCCCTTCTTTGGGATTGGAATGTACACTGACCTTTTCCAATCCTGTGGCCACTGTTGTGTTTTCCAAATTTGTTGGCAAATTGAGTGCAGCACTTTAATTGAGCAAACTTCAGCAGACAGTGGAAAACAGGAGGGCCTGGCGTAATCTGGTCCATGGGGTCGCGAAGAGTTGGACTTGACTGTGCGACTGAACAACAACAACAATCTGATCTTTTTAACAGGTGATTCCAGTGATTGAACCTGAGACCTTCTGCATTGAAAGCAGATGCTCTACCACTGAGCCACAGCTCTACCTGTACAAAACCCATAAAATAAAAACCCATTAAAGTTCCACCTCCCTTTATTTTTGCTGAAGGCTCCTCAGTAAAACTCAAAAAGAGAGTGCTATCCTTTTTTCATACCATCTGAATGTGCATATTGGTTGCAGTGGGATTAGATACAAAGTTGCAAAATAGACTCATATTCCCATATCTATTTACAGTTTAATTGGACTGGTTGAGTTCATCAGCAGACTAATTCAGATAAACAATTTTTTTAAAAAAATCAAGGATCAAAATATGAATTAAAAGACACAGTTAGAATTC
Source organism: Gekko gecko (assembly GCA_029375565.1). NCBI lineage: Eukaryota > Metazoa > Chordata > Lepidosauria > Squamata > Gekkonidae > Gekko > Gekko gecko. Next base: position 63,419,763 of record JAPDNY010000004.1, on the reverse strand, counting down.
ATTAGTAAAGAGAACATCATTCCCAATAATAAATTCCCAATAATAAATTAAAGCTTGGATGCACTTTGCAGACATGGAACTTCTCTTTTAAGGGAGACTAGATTATTTTCACTAAATGCAATATATGATACCACTAAGACTTTTTAAACAGGTTTTTTTTTTTTTGGGGGGGGGTAGGTCCAGGCCAGAACAGTGGCTAACATCTCTTCCCTCCACTGGAAACCACTTTAGGGACCAATATTTTACAGCAGGCTATCATTGTTGTGGGGGAAAGTGCCATCAAGTCGTAGCTGATGTATGGTGACCCCATAGGGTTTGCAAGGCAAGAAACGAACAGAGGTGCCTATGCCATCATCTGCCTCCCTTGACTTCCTTGAGGATCTCCCATCCCAGTCTAGCCATCCAAGGCTGACCCAGCTTAGATTACAAGGTCTGATGAGCTCAGTTGACCCTGGGCCATCCAGCTAAGGACAGATATTTTTAAAATCTATTCCCACTTCCATATTCTAAGCTAAGATTTTCAGAACGTACAGCAAGCATTATAAATAGAATCAATTACATGGAGGTTGCATTCTTAAAGCTCCCAGGTCATTTCATACATAGTATTTTGCTTTTTGAGATATGATCTGTCATTAATGGACAGCTACAGTAGCCAGTTATTCCACCCAATGTACATTCTTTACATTCATTCAGTCTTGCACATGTTGCTTATCTCAGAAATATTTGTTTCAAGGCTCTCAGAGCAAAATTCAGCATCAGTTGTCAATATCAGCGAACCAAATGTTGGTTTCAATAAATAATATATCATTAGGTGTTATTTGTTACTGCTTTGATAGAGCCTTTGGAGATATATTAAATAGAAATTTTATTAATTATCCAGTTCAATTCAGTTGCAAATGATTTTATGGTGCATAAAGCTCGATGCATTATAATATGCCCATGACCAATTTCCACAAGTTAAATAGAGAAGCCAGAAACAAAATTATCCTAGATAAAAACAGAATGTTAATTGACTTCCTGCAAACATTTCTACACTGTTGTGCTCAGGGTCTTTAAATATTATTCTTTCAGCTTAAAGACTGTTAGGTAGCAGAGTACTGCAAAGCTAGATGGTCTGCAAAATACGTAGGAAGTGCTTCACATAAACAGGTATCATACCTTTTACATCTGGATGTACCAAACCATTAATGACGGCCTACTTTTGTACAAATGTATAGGGCTGGATCCTACAAACCACAAGCATGTTTTCTGCAGCTTCCAGTGACTACTGAAAAGTTGATTCTGGGGTTGGGGGTAGCTGAGTTGATATTATGAGGGGGCACAGTGAGGAAGGGGAGTCATGCAAATTATTCTTATTCCCTTTTCCTACCACTGGAGCTTCCTCTGGCAAAGGAGTCCCTGCTCATGGGAAGTGATGGTGATTTTTTTCCCCCAGTTCCCCTTCTCATTATTCCCCCCTCATTCCTATGATGCTTCCTAAAGAAGGCTGCTGGAAGAAAAAATGCAGGACAGGACTGTGTTTATGAGTACCACGCTGAGCTGCAGACCTGAAGGTCTGTAGTTTGGCAGTTTGAGACCCTAGTGCCATGTGATGGAGTGAGCTCCCTTCTCTGGCCCCACCTCCTGCCAACCTAGCAGTTCAAAAGCAAGAAATTGCAAGTAGATAAATAGGTACTGCTTTGGTGGGAAGGTAACAGTGTTCCATGCACCTCGGCATTTAGGTATGACCATGGAGGAGTCTTCGGACAGTGCTGGCTCTTTGGCTTAGAAATGGAGAAGAGCACCACCCCCTAGAGTTGGATTTGACTGGCTTTTGAGCAAGGGAAACCTTTACCTTTTTATTCATAGTTAATAGGATGCAGTCCATTACCTATGTGTCAACACTTCTTTGACTCAAACAATTTGATCATGTAATCATTTTCAAAATTTTAGACTCAGTCAGAGAACATGAGATCTTTTTTTAAGATCTCTATTTCTGTTGTTGCTATTATTAAGAGAGTAGGAATAAGGCTCGTTGTGGGAAGAAATACAATGAGCTCTAGAAAGAGGCTCCAGGTGAATGTCCCGACTGTGGCTTGAAATGGAGAGATGCTTTTTTATTTTATGAATGGTTACACTTCATGTTTTCAGTCAGGATTGGGTTTGTTTGTTTTTTTAAAAAAACTGTTTGGGTTAGGTGGTATTCATTCCCACATAGAAACGCTAAGCCCTGTTGCCTCACAAAATGTTAGAAAACCTTGCAAATCCAGGCTCACATTTGGAATGCCTCCCTTCCATCTTCTTAGCTATAAGGCAGGGCTGTCTCTTTTTGCTGAGCCAAGTGGGTAGTGTGGGAGGAATGCTGCATGGTAACAGGTATGCTTCCCTCCACCCCTAACTTATGTTGATTTGGGTCTATGCAGTGGCAGTAAAGATAGAAAATCATCTACTCCTAAACCATGTTTTCTGGGTTCCTAGGTCTGGAAAGCAGTTCTGTAGCCAGTTACATGGTTGCCAACTCTGGGTTGGGAAATACCTGTAGATTTGAAGAGTAGAGCCTGGGGAGGGACCTCAGCAGGGTACAAATGCCATAGAGTCAACTGCCCAAAGCAGCCATTTTCTCAAGGAGAACTGATCTTGGTCATCTGGAGATCAGTTGTAATACCTGAAGATCTCCAGGTGCTGCCTGGAGGTTGGCAATATTTAGGGGAAGGCCAGGTTTGTTGAAGGACTTCAGTGAGGTATACTGCCTTAGAGCTCACCTTCCTAAGAAACCATTTTCTCCATAGGGAGTTTTCTCTGTAGTCTGGAGACAGGGCCGGCTCGAGGTGGTTCTGCACCCTAGGCAGGGGCAGATATCGACCTCCCGGTGGGGCCTGGAAACCCTTTTACCCCCACTCCCCCAAGGGGGGAGGACGGGCAAGCTCCACTGCAGCCTCCTGTGCCCCATCGGGGCACTCTTTGCTGGTGGTGGCGGCTGCTGCCCCACCTCCTCTCCCCCCCCAAGGGTGGAGGGGGAAGGTGGACAAGCTCCACCGCAGCCTCCTGTGCCCCACCGGGGCGCTTTTCGCTGGTGGCAGCTGCTGCCCCCGCCTCCCCTCCCCCCAAGGGGGAGGGGGAGGGTGGGCAAGCTCTGCTGCTGCCTCCTGCACCCCGCTGGGGTGCTCTTCACTGGTGGCGGCGGGGAGGTGGCAGCAGCGGCTGGCAGCGGTGGCCTTTTTGTGGGGGGGTGGGGCATAGTTTGGTGCCCCTGCGGGCTGGCACGCCCTAGGTGAGCCGGCCCTGTCTGGAGATCAATTGTGATTCAGGGAGATGTCTAGGTCATCCCTTCCCCCTCAACCCCCGTTTAACAGTTTAACTGATTAACACTTCAACTGACTCCCTGCTAATGCCCCACAGCCTCTTGGGACTTCCAGCTTGGGAGTTGTAATTCTAATTCCCTTTGCTATGGTTGCAGTAAGGCCAGCTGAGAACTACAACTTCCAGGTGCAACATGTCAATAGGGGTGTGTGTAAGAATGGAGGAGCTGGTGGGATGGACCAATGGGATGCCAAGGCAGCTTCCCCAGTGACCAATTGAAGAGTAGGTGAGTCATCGCCAGCATGGCTTCACTTTTATTATTAAAAGATGTATGCTCATATCTAAGGCATATATAGCTGAACAGAATACAAAATGAATCTAGTATAACATTGTAACTGGTAATTCCTCTTAAATAGCTCAAAGCCAGGGCTTTTTTTGTTGAAAAAGTCCAGCAGGAACTCATTAGCATAACAGGCCACACCCAACAGCACAGGTCATTAGCATATTAGACCACACCCCCATGCCTTCCCTTGGCTTACCTGGGCACCCTGTGGCTGCGGGGAGCCCAAACAAGCTGGTCTTTGGATAGGCTGAGGAAGTCACAGGGAGGCATTTAAATACCTCCCTCATCCTTCCAGGGCCCCCTTGGAGTCACGGGGGAGGTCAGTCTCCAGGCCTTCCTTCTGTAGCCATGCACACAGAGGTTTTGGCTGTAGTGGGTGTGGCCAACTCTGAAGCCAGCCAGAACTCCGTTCTTGTGCATTCCTGCCCAAAAATAGCCCTGCTCAAAGCAATCTTCACACAATGCCTAAATATATAGGGAGAGTGGGCAACCTATAAGGACTTATGCAGGAATCTAATTTTCCTCTCCCCCACTATTTCTGCTTTCCTTTTCCTGAAAGCCCCCATTGCCTTCTCCTTCTCTCTTTCCCACCCATTAGCCAACCTACCTTTATTTGCCCTGTCTTCACTTCTCTCAGGAAGAACTCTGGCCAGGTTGTGTGGTATGGGCTGAGCTCAGCCCAGTTGTGTGGTAAGGAACCTAAAAGGACTTGTGGGGGATGCCTCAGTTTCTGCTGTACCCCCTCACTACACTATCATCTCTTTCCCTTCTGCTGGCAGCCCCATATTTTCACCTTTCCTTGCTTCCTTCTCTTCTCACCTACTTTTTAACTGCTCCCCTCTTCAGCTAAAGTTATTATTTATTTATTTCATTTATATCAAATATTTTCTTCAAAATGGGGATCAAAAGCAGCTTGTATCTTTCTCCTCTCCTCCATTTATCCTCAGAACAATGTTGTGAGTTAGGTTAGTGTGCCTTGCCACAGCAGAGTAGGGATTCAAGTCCAATTATAAAACTCTAACCACTACACAACCCTAGCTATCATGCTATTAAACAGCAGCAAGTCTCTGGGCCTGAGTGATTCATATAAATTGGCTGCTAGCAAGATGCCCACTTAGGGTTGTCAGCCTACAGGCGTTATTTCTCAGAATAACAAGTGTTCACTAGGTGACAGAGATGTGGTCCCCTGGAGCTAATGGCTGAATTGGAGCACTGTATTGCATATCCCTCTGAGGTTCCTCCCTGTCACCAGGCTCTACTCTCAAATCTCCAGGAATTTCTCAATGTGGACTTGGCAACCCAGCAGTGGTTGTTGCCAGGACAGGCCCAGATGTCCTGCCTTAAAGACCTGCCCCTCCCCAACTTTCAACTGACAGTACTGTTGTGAACTAGCAATGGCTACAGAGAGCATTTGGTTTGTAAAGCTACAGGTGCTGCTTCTATTATTTTGGTGGGTTTTAACCTTTCCAGTGTTTGGGGTTTTTCTTTTTCTTTTTTAGATTTCAGATTTTTCTGCAAAGCTGGGGCATTTCTCAGGTTTGTAGACAGATCTTGTCTGTTCATTGCTCCAGTCACATTGGTCATATTGAGAATTAGATATATTGATATACTGATGTACAGAATCTAGACTTCCCACCAACAGGTCCAGAGAGTCCAGACGCTGCCACCACGTACAAGATTCTGGTACCCTGTCCACGTGTACCAGATCCTGACGCTGGCACCATGTACAGGATCTAGATTCTCCACCCACAGGTTCAGAGGGTCCAGACGCTGCCAACAAGCACTGGGTCCCTGTTCCTTGCACCCCCCTTCAGGAGTGAGAGAACGGGCCAACCCCTCATGCTTTGTAAGAGCACTGAAACACCAGTGTTCTGCCACCAGGACCTATTGTTAAGAACGTTCCCAACCAGCCCGGAGGGTAGGTCCCCCCCCTCCTTCCTGATTCTTGGAACTGAGCAGCTTATCAGCTCTGAGGTAGAGCAGCAAGTGATTTAACACACGCCAGTAGCTTTCAGACGAGCAGGTAAGGCTCTGGAATTTAGCCTTAGAGTTCAGGTACAATAGTGATCCAAACCAGATCAGATTAATCTATATAAGATCTTTATTCAATACAGCAACTATAAGACATAAGACTACTCAGGATACAAAATAAGAAACAGTTCTAGAGCTTTATAGCGCTCTAACTAAAACATACAAGAAGCATCATAGTTACCAATCCTTGGTGTAGATAACAGTTCAAGCGAAGTCCTTTCTCCAAGGGATTTTAAAGATGAAATCCATGCTTGCAATGGGCAATCACAGTCAGTGTGCTGCCCCCCTTGCAAAAGACAGTGTTGCCAGATTGTAATCCAAACAGAGACTCACTCTTAGAAAGGGGCCCTCTTTCCAAGAGAGTTCTGGGTGCTTTCCGATAGGCCAAAAACAACTCTCCGCCTACCTCTGTCATAATTAAGTATGGCCAGTACCCAACTATGCCAGAGCAGACAGGCGTGTCTACTTTGCAACTGCCCACCCTAGCTTACATGCGATGGGTCACGTAGGCTAGGCTTTGAAGTGTGGGAGAGAGACTGAATGTCTACGCTGTCCCCTTAAGGTGTCAAAGTGTCCTTTGAAATGTAGAACCAGGCTTGCCATTTGTGCTTGCCATCTGGTCAGGTGTGAAAGTTTTATGGGGTCTGTTCCCAGCTCAACCATTTGAGTTTAATCAATGAATCAGAGAAATATTTTTTCTATACAACTGATTTTTTAAAAAATAAATGAAAATTTGGTAAATATTTCCCTTCCAATGAAAAAATGGGCCATCAGAATTGAAGCTATGAAGCTATCCTAATAATTATTAAGTTCAGTACAATGGGGGAAGGAGTCTAATTTATAGGGCAGGATCTGTATTCCTGCTTAACTGGCCACTTTTGAGTATTGGTAGACCTCAGCATATGGCATGAGATTAGGGCTGCCAGGTCCCCTGGGAAGGCAGAGATCCCCTACTAAAAGGGTCCCCAATCCGCTGGTCCAGAAAAGGCCAGTGGGGAGAACCCCGCCCCCAAAGTGCCTGGATCGGGCCCACATGCCCGGCGTGATTACATCACCTCTGGGTGAAATAATAGCACTGAGTATGTCGCTGGCTGACACTCTAGCAATCAGCCTGAAAACTCTGTGGTACCATAGAGTTTCCAGGCTGATTACTAGAGCATCAACCAGTGACATGCTCAACGCTATTACATCACTTCTGGCTCCTGGATGAGGCGCAGGACTCCCCTGCTTGCTTCCAAGGTAACACTTGGCAACCCTACATGAGATATGATGTGGGAGGCTCCAGCTTGAGGGGAAAATCCTTGAAAAGCATAGAAGTTCTTTCCACCCATAAATTATAGATTGAATAAAATAACTTTGGATTCATGTAGTACATCTACTGAGAAAATTGTTACGCTATCCTAATAATTATTAAATATGCATTAGGACTGAATTTATCTTAAATGTGAACCATACTAGGTATGTACCTTTAGTACAAATTTTATACTTATTGACAGATCAACACCTTAATAATTCTCTCTGCTGTAGGGCTATTTTGAGGTATTTTGTCATCCCATGTAAGATAACATTTAGTCACACACACACCCCGCCAATAGTTTCTGCACAGCATAGCATGGGTTCATTAGTATAACCTGCACGTTTCTTGGAATATAAAGTAATATAGTATTTTCCCACTTTTCAAATGTAAAGGTGGGAGATATCATACACAAACATCCCACACAACCACAATAGACCACCTTTCCTGGATCCCACAAATTATAGAGTTATTGAGCTAATGTGCATCAACCATTTTGAGACCTCTGAGTGCATAGCTACACAGCAAACTGATTCTAGAGAATACTGTAAGTGAACTGTGTATATTCAGAATTAAAACTCCACCACCTCTTTCTTCAGAAATAAAGCAGTGAAACCATCAGCAAACTCCAACCAAGGAATACATATAAATACTGTTGCCATCTAAAATCCAATTGTTATTTTTCCTTCATAAGTTCTTACCTTCATTGTTACAGCAGGTTCTCCTTGCCTATTCTGATCCTTCCTGACTAATTTTGTGCCATGTTCTCAGCAGTCTGCTTTCAATAGCATGACTGAGAAAATAAATGGAAACAGAAAAGAAATGACAATATGCAGAGTACCTTCGGCTTATGACTAAATAACTGCAACCTTCTGTCTCTCCAGACATTAAAAATTCATGAACAGGTTTTCTCAGAGGAGGCATCTGGTGTCGAAAAACACTTGTGTTCAGCCATCTCTCCAAACACGCGTAACTTATTGGCAAATGAAAAGTATTGCCTCTACACAATTCTCTAGTTACTTTGGATCAAGACATCAACATTGGAAGCAATCCTAAGTAGGTCTGCTCAGAACTAAGTCCCATATTAGTCAGTGGTGCTTATTCCCAGGAAAATATCTTTAGGATTGCAGCCACAACATTTCCATTTTTTTCCTACAATTACTAGATAGTGTTCCCATTATTTGAGTTCCCGTCCTGACATTTTGTGGTTGGCTCCATCTCCTGTGGCAGCCATTTTGTGGTTGCACTTATCATCCTGTGTCAGAATTCCAAAGGTAACTGAAGGCTCAAAATGGCTGGGGACCCCTGATTATGTCTATGCTCTGGAAGCATCCAAATTTATATCTGATATAAAATGCTTTGTTTGATTGAGAATTAATATAATTATGGGATGAAAAATTTATTAGTAAGTGGTATCGGACAGGTAGAGAGTAGAGGGCTCAACATACAACTTGATGCTTGTTCTGGTCTTGAACACAAACATAGAGCTGCCATTGATCTTTCAAGGGCAATATTCTTCCTAACAGCATTTCTCCAGGGTCTTAGGACCCTGGAGGCCTTTCACATCACTTGTTACCTGATCCTTGTCAGGGACTGAACCTGGGACCTTCTGCATGCAAAACAGATGCTTTTCCATTGAGCCTTAGGATGTAATAACATATGGATGCCATTCCCCAGTTGGGGGTGGGGATCCCCTGATTTTTGGGCCTCTTCTCTGCTGCTGGTCACCTGGCTGGCAGGGGGAAATCCCTCCCCCAAATGCAACATAATGATGTCAAACAGAAGTGATATCATCACATCAGCAATGCCATGTGGTGACACTCTGGTATTTTGGACAAAACTCTATGGTAACTTCTGTGTGACATCATCATCATGTTGTGCACACATCACACATTTCCTCCACTCCCTGAACGTCCCTCCCCTTCCCCACCACTGGGTCAATCCAACCTGGCAACCCTATAAAAACTGTTGCCACTCTGAGCCAGCTCACGGGAGCTGCCTCGTAGTAGACAATGGCAGACCCCTCATTATGCTGCCTTGTTCAGCTGCTTATGTGGCCTGATGGGAGCAATGATCCTGTACACTAGTAATACAAATGAGAAAAATGGTAAAATAGCTTATCATGGTATGATGTGCTTTGCATCATTTATTTAAATATTTGAGGGATTTAAGACATTGATGCATAAATGCACTATCAATTGCAGATTGTACTTAGATGCCCCCGAACACCAATTCTGTCAGACTCTGACAAGACTATTGATGAATCCAAACCATCAGGACAATCCACCCAGTACTTGTCAACAAGAGCTCGCAGTGTTCCCCCAATAAAACATGAACTAGCAAAACTGCTTGCCCACCACAAAATAAGCTACAGTGAAATATTTCTTTATCAACAGGCAAAGACCTGAACTGACTTCTTGATGGATGGTTCTGTGCCCATTTGCTAATGCAGTTTGTGCTTTATATTTTGTTACTGATAAACTATGAAATTAGTTCTGCTTCAGTGTGACATTATATCTGGCAGCAGTTTCACTTGGCTGCTGCCAGATCAGAGACACCAGGTCCTCAAGAGAGTTGCACAACCTGCTGACTGGCAGGCCTAGAAACAGCTCAGGAGACAAAGGACTCCCAGAGCAGCAGTTTAATACTAAGCACATTCAGAGTTCCTTTATTTGATTGGGACACATTTTTCACTTGCCATATCCCATTCCAGGGAGAGGCCATCAAGCTTGTAGTGCAGAAGGGCTCTGGCATTGTTGCCCATAATGAGAAAGAACAAAAAAAAAATATCAAAAACAACAATCTCTTCACCCTCTGTGCAGAACTACATTGCAGTTCCGCCTTTTTGATTCTTCCAGTGATAAGAAGCCAATTTATCCTCCCACAGTTGTGTTTCCACAACAAAATCCATTATATCATTTTCTAATTGACAAAACTGCCTTGTGCAAAATCTAATTTTTACTAGGCAAATCATTCTTTGGGCTATAGGGAACCTTTTAAATATCATTAATCAGCACAGAGCAGGGTCAGTGCTCTGAAAACTTGTATATATACATAACTCAATCAGCTCCAATGGATCTTACAAAAATATTTATGAGAACGAATTTTTTTTAAAGATAGATTTAATATGTATAATTCAGAAGGTGAACTATCATTATAAAGCTAATGAGAGCTGCTTTGTACATTATGAAGAAGCAGCTACAGAGGATGAATGCATCAACATAACAGGGAGTCTTTTTCAGTCCTTCCTGCTGTCAAAAATGGAACATAATAACATCATAGCAATGTTAGATTGATTTGGATGCAGAATGTAAGCTTATTAAAAGCAGAATCTTGATGGACATATTAGAAGCATGTATTGATGGTTCACATCTGAACCATGAAGGGCTATATTAGAAAAGAGATTGTATGGACCACAGTAATCGGAGTAGTAAATGCTGGATACTGTGTTCTTATTTCCTGTAATCTTCTGATCATAATAAATGTTTATTGTATATTACTATCTTTTGCTTGCTTCTCAGTAGATTTATTTGTGTCAGAGCGTGAGTCTGAGCTTCAGAAGATCCATCTCAGTAGTATTTATTTATTAACATATTTATACCCTACATTTCCCAAAGTCCATCAATAAAACTGCACATGAAACTACATTATACTGAATCAGACAATTGGCCTTTCAGGTCAGTACTGTTTACTCAGATGAGCAGCACCTCTCCAGGGTCTCATATGTAGCCAATCCTCCAAGAGTTTACAGAGCTCTTCTTACAGGGGCTACAATAGGGGTGTGTTGCCTAATATGCAAAGAAGTTCCTGCTACAAAAGGAGCCCTGGCTACCTCCATTCCATTTCCTGGAAATGCCTTTCAATCCTTACAGTGCCCTCCCCTCCTATAGATCCAAATTTTATTTAGTGCTCATTAATTTAGAGCTCTCTTGTACCTGATCCTCATCCCTGCCATTTTGGTTCTTAAGTCACTTCCCCTCTTTTCCCTCCCTCCTTCTTTTGGTTCTCTAACTAGGCACAGGATATTTCTTAAGATTTTTCATGTGGAACAGGATGATCTATATTGTGTAAATCAAAGAGTTCCTGTCTGTCTTTCTAGAAAATGATAGATGGCCCTGTTCCTTCCCCTACTGTATTTACTTGCTTCTTAGACTACAGCAGGCCTCAGTTGGGGCCGGAGCTCAATGGAGCAATGCTCTGCCAGAGAGGAGGCCAGGGGGTGGGGACATATAGCAAGCCCCACCCCCTTCTTCCAGCAGCCTCCCCTCAGTCAGCCCAGGAGGAGAAAAAAGAAGTAAGGTAAGTTGTGGATCCCCCCCAACCCCGTCTTTCCAGACCCACACTGAAGCGTGGGGCCTTGGAAAGCCCCCAACCCCATCTTTCCAGGCCTGCGCCTGAAGCATGGGGCCTTGGAAAGCCCCCCAATCCCCAACCCCATCATTCCAGGCCAACACTGAAGTGTGGGGCCTTGGAAAGCCCCCCCAACCCCATCACTCCAGGCCTGCGCTAAAGTGTGGGGCCCTGAAAAGCCTCCCCAAACCCCCCACCCCATCATTCCAGGCCCACGCTAAAGCACAGGGACTTGGAAGCCCCCACCCCCATCTTTCCAGGCCCTCTGTGAGGGCAGATCTGTGTGTTCCCCCCATAGGTAGCTATGCAAAGAGTCCAGTGGCACCTTTAAGACCAAGGCTTATTCAGGCAGAACCTCTCCCTCCTCTGTGAGGGCAGATCTTCATGTCTCCCCCCCCATAGGTAGCAATGCAAAGAGTCCAGTGGCACCTTTAAGACCAAGGCTTTTTCAGGTACAAGCTCTCCCACCTTCTGACACACTTCCGGTGGTATCAGGGTGTGTGGCATATGCAAATATGTTATGCTAATAAGCTCCTGCACCTCTTTTTCTACAAAATGATCCCTGGACTACAGCATTAGTGCTTAAACTCCCACTGGATCCCAGGACTGGTAGCTGTATTGTTCCATCTATTTCTGTGTTCCCCACTTGCTTGGACCCTCTATCTCTCCCCTCCCTCACTTGAATATATAACTTGCTTAGACTCCTTGGTGCTTAGAGAAATCAATCACATTCAGATAGCTAATTCCCCTGCTTTGATGTATTGTATGATTCATTCTTAATATAATGTATTCGTTTTTATCCTATTTTGGTTTTGGTTTTCAGTTTCTGTTTTCAGTTTATGTAGTCACAAATCCTTATCACTGGGCTTTTACAGCCAGTGTTGAAGTCCAAGTCACCCCCTCCTAGGCAAATGTGATGGGCCACAGAGAGAAGAGTCACTTCCTTCCACTGAGCTCTTTTAGTGTGGCTATGAGGGCTCTAATTAAAAAATGGTCTATATTCACACAGGCAAATGTCTACTCTGATCAGATAGGGCAACAGGGAAGAAGTATTCCACACAAGCTGAGAAAGCACAGAACTTCACTCCACAAGGACAGCTATCAGAAACAAGTGTGCCTGCAGCCTTTGGGAATGCAAGGAATGTATTTACTACCTACCTGAGCATATTTTTTCCCTATTTACTGCAGTTTCAGTTGCTTATTAGAAAAGTAAATGGGGTGGGGGCATCAATTTCAGAAACAATTTCTAAGTAAGAATTCTTTACTTGTTCCACAGCTGAAGTTTCTTGAAAAAGGAGAGTCTGGCAGAATCAATTTAAGTGGCGGCATGGAATTTGGCAGCTTTCCTTTCCTTCTGTGATTAATCCAGCTGCAACTGCTGAACCCATTGATCCTTTTACTCATCGATTGCTTAATTTAATGAAATATGAGGCATTAGAAACTGAACAAATTCACATTGCTGACAAAGCAAGATCTTGACAGAAGAAGCTTACAAAGTAAAGCTGAAAAACAAGATCCAGGACAACAAAAGGCCTGCTTCCTTCAACGTTTAACCTGACAATGTATTATTAACCTATGCCTTACTGCTGTTGAACACAAAATGCAATCTGGAGTTTATTCCTTTACATGGTCTTCAATCCAGGATATTTACCCTTTCTTCCCATATCAATACATCAACCAAAAATGTATTTATTATTTTATTTAAAATAGTTCAATGCCATTTTTCTACAAAGCTTAAGATCCTTAAGGCAGTGAATAGCCACAACATTAACACAAATTAGAACAAAAAAATTAAAATGCCTAATATATATACATTAAAATAATCAGCAAAACACAAAGACATAAATACAAACATGTAGATGGGAGGGAGTATTACTGAGGGAACACCAAACAAATCAGAAATGTGTTTACTCACTAGCAGAAGACAGTGACAGAGAGCAACAAATAAATCTCCTTAAGGTAAGCATAGGGTTGCCAGCCTCTAGGGTCTCATCTGGAGATCTCCTGCTTTTACAATTGATATCCATCTGACAGAGATCAGTTCCCCTGGAGAAAATGGCTGCTTTGAAGGGTGGACTGTATGGCATCTACCATGCTGAGGGCTCTCCCCACCTCATACCCTGCCCTCTCCTGGATCCACCCCCAAAGTCTCTAGGTATTTTCCAACCCAGATCTGGCAACCCTAGCATTCCATAATTTCAGGGCCATGACATTATTTCCCTGCTTCCCCAAATTCATTGTGTATTTTAATATATCTGTATAATATGGCTAATATGTTGAAGCAGCAGTCTTGGCACAGACATCTACTGGACCATCTTGGATAACCCAATTAAATGTAGAAGGGCAGCAGGACCATCAGGAAGTAGACAGGAAGCCTGCTGAAACCAGTGAGGCCATCAGAAGGCACCTTCCAGGTGAGGCATACCAAGATACTCAGGAAGTCATGGAACACTGTGTTGTTGTTTTTTGAAGAACAAAGGCAAATGCAAGACAAGCTTATTCCTGAACATTGTTACAGATGCTGGTTGTATGCATGGTTTGATGGCTGTGGTATACTCACTCCTATTTCTGATGCCTACCTTGCTGCTATAGAACTTGACTAATAGGAGGGGAGGTAGAACTCAACAGAAAACCTAGGCTGAAGGAGGGCACTGACATGTCTTTCATCTGAGATTACATATGCATAGGCCCATCATAGTTTTGGATCCTCATATATGTGAAATCGTCTCTCCCCCTATGCTCTGCCATAATAGTGTGTGTGTGTGTGTATGTATACACACACACACACACACACACACACACACACATATATATATAAAACATTTAAAGGTAAACAGAATGAATAGAGACAAAAGGGAAAAGTGGGAAGCAAAGAACATCATTTGTTAAATACATTTTAAGGATATTGCATAATATAAGAATATAAAACATGAAAAAGTATCATAACAAATCAAAATATGGTAAGATAATCAATACTTCAAGCTCTGCCACAGTTGTATTGATCATCTGAGCAAGGTCTTCTGTGGGTCTGCAAATGGACAAAATCAGCAACTGCCCACACATGTCCTGTATTTCCTATAATCTCCTAATCATATGGAATGGTCTGTTTGAAGGGGTCCGGAAGAGTCCCACTGTAGTTCTAGCTTTCTGCAAACTATGTAAAACTGAATGATTCAAGAAGGTGTTTCTGTGTAGGCAATAGGGTAGCACTGTACAAATTGCTTTACAAAGTTATTTGGACAAATTATTAGAATCTGTGGTCTATAGTAGTGTGTATAGTTTGCTGTAAATTGGATTCTACTATGTAATGTTGCAGTGTTTAATGTATCATGTTAACACTTATACTTTGCTTCAGTTCTGTTTCATTTAGATTTCTGGTTGGTTCTACGACGTCTGTTGATTTTCTCAGCTCACTCTGACCTATTTCACACAAGAACTGCACTGCCATCGCGCCTCCCTTTGCCCCATTTCTATTGGTCAATTTCCCACTCAAAGCCGTGCGGCTGCATTTTGACCCACGGCTTCACCCAATTTCCCCCGCGGTTTTGTGATCCTGTTTTTTGAGGATCACAAAACCGTGGGGAAAATCAGGTGAAGCTGTGGGTCAAAATGCGGCTGAATGGCTTCGAGTGGAAATTGCCCAATAGAAATGGGGCAAAGGGAGGCATGACGGCGGTGCAGCTCTTGTGTGAAATCGGTCTCTGTGCAATCTACCTTGATTCCCAGTAAGAAAGACAGACTATAAAGAACATAAATTTAAAAATTAATTTAAAAAATCCTTAGAGCATTGCCTATGTTAAATGGGAGCAGATTTCATCTTTAAAATATATTGAACTTTTAGTTCTGGTATGTTCCATGTTTTATCCATTCATGAATGCCATTGAGGACATTTTGTTACTCTTACTGTTTTACCAGCCTGCGATATTTAGGATTGTCAGGATCCTGTATTTTATATGGTATCATTTGCAGCAGATGATTGAGTAATGCCTTATCCCTTTCCAACATGGGGCAATTAGAAGATAAATTAGTGGAGAACAACATGGAAACATTTAAAACATTGGTTTAAAAACCTACAAGCAAAGAAGCTTTAAAAAACAATCAGGGACATGAGATGATAGCAAAATCACTGACTTAATTCAAAATTACAAAATAGCAGTAAAAGAGCAACATATGTTCTGCATATTTTGCAAATTCCCAATACATGTGGAACTTTCACTTATTTCCATGGGACAGAAGCACAAGTTTTCTTTCATATATTACTAAGAAGTGTGAAAAGTGAGTGGTTTGTCCACCTGCTTTTTGCCACTTCTCAGAATGTGTGAAGAAACACCATCTCAAGTAATTGAAAAGAAAGATTAAATGTGGGTCTTTAAAAACTGAATTCTACTTCTTGTCTTTTAAAAAAGCACAGAGAAATCTAGCTTGTAAAATGTACTCAGAAATATTGCACAAGATTGTCTCAATGTAGCAAGACTACTGGGTTGAACTCCCATCCATTCCTGCCTGCACCCCCTGGTTGTAGACATCCTGGAACCTTCTCTCTGGTTATGTTAGAAACAGAAAGCTGAAATGGTAGAGTTGCCAGGTCCCAGTGGGGGTTCCCCTGATTTTTGGGGCTGCAATCCACTGCCAGCCAGCTGGCTGGTGGGGGAAACCCCCACCCCCAAATAGGGACATTGTCAGGTGACATCCCCAATGCAATGACATCATCCAGATGTCACACATGATGGTCTGGTTTTTGGGCAAACTCTATGGTTTTAAAGCAAAACCCCCAGTTTTTGCTGAAAAACCAGTGTTGCGTGCAACATTGCTGACATGATGATGACATCCAGATGACATCATTGCATTGGGATGTTCCTCACTGATGTCCCACCCAGCCTTGGAATGCTCCCCAACCCCCCCTGCCATGACAGCGAGGGGACCTGGCAACCTTATGAAATAGATGGACCTTTGACCTGTTCTCTCTCCCTTACATATGTACATGCTCTCTTGCCCTAGCATGCCCATATCTTCAAGATTTATTGGTGCTATTTTCATATTGGAATCTGAAATTCCAGGTCCTTCAGAAGAGTTAATCACCTGGTAATACATAGAATCCATCTGACTGACAACCACTCTATTATTTAGTGAAATTGGGTGAGTTAAACAAACAAACAACCCCTACAAACCAGAATCATGTGATTATTATATTTGTGATTCTTGCCAGAAACTGTATATGCACATGTAGAAAACCTTGCTTTTCCTTAGCAAGTTAATTTGGAAGGTATGAAAGCTAAACGGCAGAGCTTTTGAATCCAGACTGTCACCAGCTGAATAATGAGACCTATATTAATCATGATTGTATCTTCCGCTGTGGGACTTAGCTAATACCCAGTACCTGCCTTTTTATTACTTTCAGTTCAATTCCTGGTTGGCAGTGGGACCAGAAATCAAGTAGCAGCCTCTTGGGTAGACTGTTTTAAGATGATACAGGGATGCATTTTCCAGAACCCAAGAACTGCATATAAAGAAACAACCCCTGGCAGAGCAACAAAAGATTAACACATCTCTTTGATGACAAAAACCTTGATACATTTTAAGGTATATGAAGAAAAAATGTTAAATTTTCATGGTTTCATATTCTATGTAGGCTTTTTTATTACTGAAAAAATGAGCAGAAGTAAAAGACATGCAAAGGCAAATGGAATCCAAGGTCAGCTTGATAATACTGGTGGACTTGTATGAACTGAAGCTAATAGGAAATGACAAAAGCTGTAAAAATGCACAGACCCACACACTTATGAAAGAACTCTTTCACTGGCTTGCATCTTTCAGTCCCCAAGGTCAAACCCGTGGCTAATATGTTGCTTACCCAAAAAACATTAAATATCCTCCAGCAAAAGGTATTTAGTTGCTCCATGCAAGAGGTCCTCAAAACAGTGAGGGAGCAGAATTGATTAGGCTACTGTTAATGAGCCAGTCATTATATTGATTAATACAATATTCTTCCTACTATTACAACACCTTGCTTTTTATTAAGGAGCAAAGCCAGTTGCATGTTCAGATCATATAAATAAAGGCATATTGATCTAACACAGCACAGAGTAGTCTATGGCTTTCTTAAAGAGATGTCAGTAGTGATCCAAAACACAGACGTAAATATATGAAGGTCCTTTGGAACAAACAACAAAAAAGAACCTTTAGAGTTTTGCAAAGAGGGAGACAACCGGTTCCCAGAGGAAAGAATGGCAACGAAAGCCACAGTTTAGTATTGTAGTGCAAATGAGCCCTGCATTTTCAAGACTAAAGAAACACTGTTGTATCAGAAGTCTTTCACAAAGGTTCAGTGATGATGCTAGTTCTTAAAATAGTGGCTACTGCAATAGAGTTAAGCTTTCTTAAGCCTGCTGAAATCCAAAGTCAGTTAAGTTGTGGTCATTATCAGCATGTGAAAAAGACAGATCCCTCTGACACTTATACAGTATATATTTTTCAAAAGTCTGCTAATCAATTTTGCAGATCTATTTGATTTTCCCTTCCTCGGTTTTTCGTATTTTTCATGGAGAGCGGGCATTAGAAAAGGAATAGCATTTCAGCAGCAGCCTCACTGATGATATGCCTAGTCGTTAAATAACTCTTCTCCTTTGGCTGAACATTACTGCTCATACAAACTCAGCACTCATATTACATTTTGAAACCCTGTTATAGTTTCTCACTTGCCACTTCTATTGAGGCTAAATGAGGCACTTCCAATGCAAATTATACATGGTGACTTTTAAAAGAAAAATTAGAATGGGACCATACTACATAATTATATGTATTATGCGGAAATGTCTTTTATTAGTTTCCATTTTGTATTTCTTCTTGGAAACAATCAGTCTATTACACTGGAGATCCATGATCAAACTCCCAACATGTTATTTGAACCTGAACATGAGCTGCAGTCATGGAGAGATGGTGATGGGCAAGCAGGGTTAATGATTTACTTCCATAACTATAGGAAATGGGGGGGGAGAGAGAAATGGTTCCACCCCATTTCTTGGCCCCATTTCTTGGCTAGGTTATGCCAGACAGAGATGGGGGGAGGGGTAGTCTGACAGCACTGTCCATCACTGTGCTTAAAGGGATTACCCTCCAGAACGTTGACAGACTTCCCTCCCGGTACACTCCGGACAAACCTCAGATACTGGTTGGAGTTGTATAGATCAGGGCCTTTTCTTCTTCTTTTTTTGAAAAAGATGTGCCAGAACTCTCAAGAGGGATATGAAGTTTCAGTCTGTATACTGAAAACTCATGAACTTTAAAACATTTTTAAAAGAATTTTGTCGAAGAGGTTCCAGAACTCTGTTCCACCACATTCCCCCAGAAAAAAAGCCCTGGTATATAGATTATATAAATATGGTGAGTGAAACAAAGGATCTTTCAGACTTCTCTTTACAGATAAACAACAGACTTCTCTTCACAGATAAACAAAAGTTTTTCTTGGCCGAGAATAATCACCACTTTGTCCAGGTAGGATAGGTGTATCAATATCTACTAGCCATGGTGACTGAGGGGAACCTCTACATTTAGAGGCACTAAATTAGAGACACTAAGCCAGGAAGCAACATCAGGGGAAGGTCTTGGCCTCTATGCCCTGTTGTTGACACTCCAGAGGAACTGGTTGGCCACTGTGTGAGAAAGGATGCTGGACTAGATGGACCACTGGTCTGAGAGGTTTGGGCAGAGGAAAGCCACTAGGGTTGCCAACTGATCTCCAGGCAACAGATATCAGTTCACTTGGAGAAAATGGCCACTTTGGAAGTTGGACTCTATGGCATTATGCCCCAAACCAGTGTTCCCTCTAAGTTGAGTTAGTGTGAGCTAGCTCACAGTTTTTTAGCCTCCAGCTCACACATTTTTGTCTTAGCTCAGGAAGAATGGCTCCAGAGCAAACTAATTTATGCAGTAGCCAAATCATTCACCCACAACTTTAAGGCCAGTAGCTCACAAAGACTCCACAGCTTAGAGGGAGCATTGCCCCAAACCCCACCCTGCTCAGGCTGCCCCCACCCAAAAAATTATCCAAGTATTTCCCAGTCCAGAGCTGGCAACCTTAAAAGTGAGAATGTAAAGCAGTCCAAGGGAAATGATCAAAATCCTAATGTGATAACTCTACTTTCCCTAGCCCATTGCACATGTTAGAGAAGAACACATGCCTGGCACTTTGTATCCTTTGCATGCTCCAAAAAAAAAAAAAAAAAAGGACATGGAGTTTTAAAAGGGCTGACAAAATTCACAGCCCTTCCAGACTTTGGTTGCTCTTTTGATGGGCAAATGGAATCTACAGCTGCAAGAGAAACAGCAAAATTTTCAGTGATTGGTTTTAAGAAAGAAGGTTTATGGAGATTTTTCACCTCACAGACAGAGACATTTGTTTCTGGAACAAAAGAAACTGCCAGAATGGGTTAAGCTGGGAAGCTTACTCCATGATTAGAAATGTATAAAGTGGGGGAACTGCACAAAAATCAGGGGAAATTACTTCAAGTATAATAGGAGCATCATGATACCCCCTACTGTTTTTTCAATTGAAACTTCCCCCTGGGTTTCAATTAGCCTCAACGGGAAAGAAGAGAGGTTCCAAAATGGGCCAGCTGTGACTGCTTTTTAAATACATTTGGAGATCCAATCATAGATTTCTGGTGGACCATATAGATTGGCTCCCAAGACTAATTACTTTCCAATATAGGCTGAAGAGGTGACTATTAAGGCAGGTGTGGTGCTTTGGATAAAATGGAAAGTGTTTTGCTAAATATCCAGCCTGAAAAAAAGTTCTGGGAAAGGCATTAATGCACTATTATTTCTGGATTTCTTTAAGGCTGGTAGATAGTGTTGAGGAGGAGCCAGTGGTCGTGGTATATGTTGGCACCAACAATGTGGGGAAATGCAGTTGTGAGGTCCTGGAGGAAAAATTTAGGCTGCTAGGCAGGAAACTCAAGGCCAGGACCTCCAAGGTAGCCTTCTCAGAAGTGCTACCTGTTCTACACGCAGGGCCGGAGAGACAGGCACAGATCAGGAGTCTCAATGTGTGGATGAGATAATGGTATGGGGGGAAGGGTTCAAGTTTGTTAGGCACTAGGATGCTTTTTGGAACAAGAGGAAGCTGTACAAAAGAGGTGGTCTTCACTTGTCCTGAGAAAGAACCAGGCTGCTGGCGCTTAAAATCAAAAAGGTGGCAGAGCAGTTTTTAAACTGAATATTGGGGGAAAGCCAACAGGAGATGAAAAGCCTCTGATTTGGGATGGCTCATCTCAAAGAGCTTTTCTACAGGGAGGTAGATTAGAATTGTCCACTGAGACTGTGGCTAATGATATGGACTGCCTGGCAAGGTCTTGAGGCAGTAAGGGGAAGGTTGCAGGCTTAACATGTATAGGAAATTATAGATGTTTATATACAAATGCTAGAAGTGTCCAAGGTAAAATCGGGGAGTTGGAATGCTTGGTGCTGGGAAAAAATAGACATTGTGGGTATTTCAGAAACTCGGTGGGATGAGGAAAATCAGTGGGATACAGTGATTCCTAATTATAAATTCTATCGGAAGGATATGGGGGGAAGGGTTGGAGGTGAGGTGGCTCTGTATGTCAGAGAGGGTATACAGTCCAGTAAGATTGAGAGGGTAAGAGAACTGGATTCATTTCTGGAAATGCTATGGTTTGAAATAGTGGGCCGAAAAGGAAGCTTAACACTGGGAATTTGTTACTGCCCACCAGATCAAAAGATAGAGGAGGATTATAAAATGATGAATGAATTAAAGATAGCAGCTAGACAAAAAAACTGTGTCATAGTAGGTGATTTTAACTACCCACACATTGATTGGGTTAATATGTGTTCAAGTCGGGAAAAAGAGACTGAGTTTCTAGACACTCTCAATGACTGTGCTATGGAGCAGATGGTCACAGAACCTACCAGAGGAGAGGTGATCCTGGATTTGGTCCTAAGTAATATGCAAGACCTGGTGAGAGATGTAAAAGTGATTGCACTGCTTGGGAACAGTGACCATAATGTTATTGAGCTCAACATTTGTATAAATAGGGAGTTGCATAAAAAGACTGGCACAACCACTTTTAACTTTAAAAGGGGTAACTTCTCTGATATTGAGGGGACATGTGAAGAAGAAACTGAAAGGAAAAGTAGAAAGGGTCAAAAACATTGGGGAAGCTTGGAGATTATTTAAAACTACAATCCTAGAAGCTCAGAACAAATATATACTGCAGGTTAGGAAAGGCACAAACAGGTATAGAAAAAGCCTGCATGGTTAACAAATAAAGTAATGGAAGCTGTAAAAGGTAAGAAGGATTCTTTTAAGCAGTGGAAAGCTAGTCTCAGTGAGGTTGATAAAAGGGAACACAGGCTGTGGCAAATAAAATGCAAGTCTGTGATCAGGCAGGCAAAAAGGGAATATGAGTAGCATATTGCAAAAAACATAAAGACCAACAATAAAACTTTCTTCAAATACATTAGAAGCAGGCAACCAGCCAGGGAGGCACTGGGGCCCTTGGATGACCAAGGGGTAAAAGGAGTACTGAAGGATGATAGGGAAATGGCTGAGAAGCTGAATGCATTTTTTGCCCCTGTCTTCACTGTGGAAGATGAGAAGTGCTTGCCCACTCCAGAACTGCTGATTTCAGGAGGGGTGTTGAAAGACCTGAATCAGATTGAGGTGATTAGAGAGGAGGTCCTATGACTGATAGACAACTTAAAAACTGATAAATCATCAGACCCAGCTGGCATACATCCAAGAGTCCTG
This sequence comes from Gekko gecko, assembly GCA_029375565.1. Lineage (NCBI taxonomy): Eukaryota > Metazoa > Chordata > Lepidosauria > Squamata > Gekkonidae > Gekko > Gekko gecko. The sequence goes on along the minus strand of JAPDNY010000004.1, from coordinate 63,397,701 downwards.
AAAGAACTCAAATGTGAACTTGTGGATCTCCTGACAAAAATGTGTAGTCTTTCATTAAAATCTGCCTCCATTCCTGAGGACTGGAAGGTAGCTAATATCACTTCCATCCTTAAAAAGGGTTCCAGAGGAGATCTGGGAAACTACAGGCCAGTCAGTCTGACGTCAGTACTGGTAAGTTTGTGGAAACTGTTATTAAGGAAAGAATTAGTAGGCACATTTATGGACAAAAACTATTAAGGCAGACTCAGCATGGATTCTGTAAGGGAAGATGTTGTCTCACTAACCTGTTAGTGTTCTCTTTGCGGGAGTGAACAAACATGTGGACAAGGGGGACCCAATAGATGTTGTTTACCTTGAAAGCTTTAGATAAAGTTCCTCATCAAAGTTCCTCATCAAAGTGAGCTCAATCGTCACAGGATAAAAGGACAAGTCCTTTTGTGGATCAAAAACTGACTAATTAATAGGAAACAGGGAGTAAGTATAAATGGGGAACTTTCTCAGTGGAGGGTGGTAAGCAGTGGGGTACTGTAGGGATCAGTACTCTGTCTGATACTTTTTAACTTGTTTATTAATGATTTGGAGTTGGGAGTAAGCAGTGAAGTGGCTAAATTTGCAGATGACATCAAGTTGTTCAGGGTGGTAAAAACCAGGGAGGGTTGTGAGGCACTCCAAAGGGATCTGTCGAGGATGGGCAAGTGGGCACCAATGTGGCAAATTGGGTTCAATGTGGCCAAGTGCCTAAAATCCTAACTAGAAATACACATTGATGGGGTCCAAACTGGCAGAGACTGACCAAGAGAAAGATCTTGGAGTCATAGTAGATAACTCACGAAAAATGTTGAGACTATGTGTAACTACAATAAAAAAGGCCAGTGCTATGCTGGGGATTATTAGGGAGGGAATTGAAAGCAAATCAGCCAGTATCATCATGCCCTTGTATAAATCAATGGTGTGACCTCATTTGGAATACTGTGTACAGTTCTGGTCACCACACCTCAAAAAGGATATTATAGCACTGGGAAAAGGGAGAGGCTCTAAATTTTCAGCGTTGCTTCAGGAGCCTCTCCCCACATAAACCCCCATGTCCCAAAGCAATTGAACCAGTGGGCCCAATTCTATGGGCACCCAAACAGGTTACCCCCATTACCTCCATTGCTTCCAATGGGGAAACCCAGCCAGCAGCACTTAAGGCAGGCAAGCAGGCAGCCACCCAGCAGTCAGACTCTCCCAGAGAATCTCAGGGAAGGTGAATTGTCTTGGGAGGTGCTTGTTTGCCATGAGAACAAGTGGCACACTCCAGAACAAGTGGCACTGTGGCAGTGCAAGCATGCCACAGTGCCACACAGAAACCCCAAAAGACCAACAGGAACAACATTTATACAGGCCCTGCCCTGTATAAATTGATGGTGCAACCACATGGGACCACTCATACCACACACACATAAAAAAGAATATTTATAGCACTGGAAAAAATGCAGAAAATGGCAACTACAATGCTAAGAGGAGGACACTTTCCCTATGAAGAAAGGTTAAGGTGCTTGGGAATCTTGGCTTTGAGAGACAATGACTGAGGGGTGACGTGATAAGAGGTTTACAAGGCTATGCATGGGATAGAGCAGGTAGAGAAAGAAGAAGTACTTTTCACCCTTTCTCACAAGACAAGAACCCGCGGGCACTCAATGAAATTGCTGAGCAGTCAGGTTAGAAGTTAGAACAGATGAAAAGAATTACTTCTTAACACTGGTGGCTAGTGGCTATAGATAAAAGGAACTCTTGGTCTCTGTGGCAAGTGATGCTCTGGTGCTGGCAGGGGCAACCCACTCACCTGTTTTAATAGTACTGGATTACTTATAGGTTTTTTTTTTCTCCTGAACTCCTGAACACCAGCCACTAATGGACCACTGCTCTGCTCCAGCCTCCATACCTTTGTCAAATTCCATCTGGAAGCTGCTCATGCCAGCCACCACCCCAATTCATCTGTTCTAACTTCTAACCTGGCAGCTCTACATATTAGAGGCACTTTGAGCTTGCTTACCCAGTATCCTGATTCTGTTCCCCCTTTATTAATTAGCGTGTCAGTTTTCGAAGCTAGCCAGGCTGTCATAGTGGGAAGGGGCTTTCCCCAACAATGACTTTAATTCCCCCAAACTGGTTCTGGTTTTGGGCGAGTGTCCCAAACCTAAGTTAGAGAGTCCACATGTGTCAATACATGTGAATGGGAGCACATGTAGTAACATACCAGGTAAGAATGAGCAAAAACGAGGAAGGTCTTGGGACTCTTGTTTATTAAAATGCTAAAGGGCAAATAACACAAAAAACCCTCATAGCTGCCAGAAGGACTTTGGAACACACGCACATTGGGAGTTCCACACTTCCCAGGTACATATGGGAGTGGGACCACAACACAAATATAGCATTGTGAAACTTGTGTATTGACAGCTACATGAACATAAGAACATAAGAGAAGCCAATGTTGAATCAGGCCAATGACCCATCTAGTCCAACACTCTGTCACACAGTGGCCAAAAACACCAGGTGCCATCAGGAGGTCCAGCAGTGGGGCCAGGACACCAGAAGCCCTCCCACTGCTGCCCCCTCCAGCACCAAGAATAGAGTGCATCACCTGCCCCAGACTGAGAGTTCCTAGCTATACCTTGTGGCTAATAACCACTGATGGACTTCTGCTCCATATGTTTTTCTAATTCCCTCTTGAAACATTCCCTCTTGGAACATTTGCCCAGCAGGCAAGCAGCACTTCCACAGATACATTTCAGGTCAAGAAAATGGCTCGGGTGGTGGGCAAGGGGCTCAGTCCTTCTCCTCATGTACCATGGGCCTAATCCAAATCAGGCACTTGGAAATCACAGAACTCCCAGAATAGTGTGATCCAGAGTCTTTGTGGTAGCATGAGAACTTTGCAATGTGTGAATCAGATATGATTTGGACTGCAGATAGGGAGAAAGATCCTCTCATGCCATTCTGTAGATCACAACTGACCTCTCCACCCTAATACTCTAATGATTGGATTGGGATGTCATTTGACTTCTTTTTTAGGTGGACCTTAAACATTCCAAATGAGAAGGGAGCACTCACTGGAGAAGACCCTGATGCTGGGAAAGATTGAAGGTCAAAGAAGAAGGGGACAGCAAAGGATGAGATGGTTAGACAGTGTCATCGATGCAACGAACATGAAATTGAGCAAACTTCAGCGGACAGCGGAAGACAGGAGGGCCTGGCGTAATCTGGTCCATGGGGTCGCGAAGAGTCGGACTCGACTGTGCGACTGAACAACAACAACAAAACATTCCATCCTGAGATGGAGCAGGGTCATACTAGAAAAATACTAGAATATATAAAAATTTGTTATCTGATTATATTGATATCATTTTCATTTATAGTAACTCTATTCTTGGTAGAACAAAATTTAAGTCCAGTGGCACCTCTAAGACCAACAAAGTTTTATTTTGGGTATAAGCTTTTGCGTGCATGCACAGTCCTTCAACTACATAGTGTGCATGCACACAAAAGCTTATACCCAGAATAAAAGTGGAGGCAGCAGTGGGAGGACAGCAGTGGGAGGGCTTCTAGTGTCCTGGCCCCACTGCTGGACCTCCTGATGGCACCTGGTATATTTTGGCTGCTGTGTGACAGAGTGTTGGACTAGATGGGTCATTGGCCTGATTCAACATTGGCTTCTCTTATGTTCTTATGTTCTTAAAACTTTGTTGGTCTTAAAGGTGCCACTGGACTCAAACTTTGTTTTGCTGTTTCAAACCAACCCAGCTATCCACCTGAATCTATTCGTGGTAATGACCGGAAACTGATCGTAATGATTTCAAAGTATGAATGCCTAAGTCAGGTGAATGCCTAATGCAAGTACATTTCTGGTCCCTTCTATTGCAGAAACCTGGTACACAAGACAGCCTCCCCCCCCCCCTGCATATACTGAATACACTCCCTGCTTCCTCATAATCACCTGGTCATCTGCAGGGTATGACCATATGAAGAACATGGTTGTGTGTATGTCCCCCTCTGTGATCAGCTATCCTACTTTCCAAATGTCACTGGCCATTAGAAGGGGGAGTTTGCACAGCCATTTCCTTCCACACAGTCACCCCTGCAGATGATCAAGTCATCACATGGAGGCAGGGTGTGTGTGCGTGCTCTTAGCTGTTCTCACTCCCTGTGTGTCTGGTGGACATGAGGAGCTTCTACAACAGAAATGGATGTGAGGAGTTTTTACAACAGAAGGTGATAGAGACTTACTTCTTTTTAAAAAATCAAAGCTAGAAATTCAGAGATCCTGTTACACATATTGGTATTACATTATATTAGTCTAACAATATTCAGTGGCCAATTTTTTAAAAAAGCCATCAGTGGTGGGGGCAGGAAATGGCTGCTGTGGGGACAGTGTCAGGGAAAATGGTTGCTAAAAATTCACTTTGTCCCACCTACCTGTTAGCTATTCAGGCTTTACTTCTCTCTTTCCCAAAACTTTCCATCAAAGCAAGTTTGAGAAAACCAGAGGAAATCGCAGTAGATGGATGAATGTACCGTTATTGGGGGGGAGGGGAACTGTTTCCCAACAGCATTGAAGCCAAGGCAGGTAACTTGTGCTGAAATGGCCTAATAGCATTACGGGACATCTGTTTTGAACAGTGAAACTACACATGGGGGAAGAGAGTCCCATCTTCTCCATTCTTTTAGAATAATTACAGACATCACTGAGAGGATCTGATAAAGACCTGCCAGCATCTTGTCTAATTTGTTAGGGCTGCAAAATATGGTTCAGATCCTGTGCTGGTAATTTGGCCATGTGTAAATAGTTTTTGTTGGGTGGGGGTGGGGGGAAGTGCAAGGCTAAGAAACACATGTTTACAAAAGAATCAAAGAGTCAGTGTTTGAACTGGGAATATCTTCAGATATAGCATACCAACTGCTTGTGCATGTTAAGCTAGCAATACGCTAGAGATCAGCAATATGTATAACTAGGAATAAGGCCCGTTGTGGAAATAAATACAACGGGCTCTAGAAAGAGGCTCTGGGAGAGTGCCCCGGCTTTGGGCACTCAGTGACAATTTGCTGCGGCAATCTCCGCAGGGTATAATGACAGAGTCCATCATTTTCTCCAGAGGAACTGATCTTTGTTACCTGAAGAGCAGTAGTAATTTTGAGTGATCTCCAGCCCACCCCCAAGATTGGTAACAGTGGTTCCCAGGAGGGAGTGGCTGGTTTGGAGGGTGGAGTCTATGGCATTGTACCTGTCTGAGGTCCCACCCCTCCTCAACACTCACCTTCTCCAGGTTCGACCCCTCAAATCTCCAGGAATTTCCCAACCTGGAGTTGACAACCCTATCTCCCTCCCAGCCAACCATCAACCTACCTTTAGTTTTCCATCTCCTCCCCCTCCCTCCTAGAGAGCAGTTGTAATTTTGAGTGATCTCCAGCCCCCACCTGGAGATTGGCAACAATGGTTCCCCATCAGGGAACGGCTGGATTGGAGGGTGGAGTCTATGGGATCGTACCTGTCTGAGGTGCCACCCCTCCTCAAACCTCACCCTCGCCAGGCTCCATCCCTGAAATCTCCAGGAATTGCCCACCTGAAGTTGGCAACCTGATCAGGACTGGGCCCAATGAGTTTTCTCCCAAAGGTCAACATAGGAAAGGGCCTTTTACTGACAGAGGAGAAAGTACAGGTGCCAACTTTGATTAGGGAAATACCTGGAGATTTTGGGGGGGTGGATCCTGTGGAGGGCAGCATTTGGGGTGTGTGTGGAAGGACTCAGCAGGGTATAATGCCATAGAGTCTACCCTCCAAAGCAACCATTTTCTCCCAGGGAACTGATCTCTGTCATCTGGAGGTCAATTGTAACAGTGGGAGATCTCCAGGTCCCACCTGGAGATTGGCAGCCCTAGGGGAAAGTCAGCCGCACAGCGGGGAGTTGAAGAAAATGGTTTGATGGTCGCTGGCCGACCTCGTTAGCCAGCCAGCCATGCTGAAGCTAAGCAGGAGAGAGAGCCTTTTTCCATTTATTCTGACAGGAAAGTGGCTGTTGGGGAGGGGGTTATTCTGAAAGTCCTTTGTTTTTTTACTCACAGAACCAAGCTTGGCTGCCTACCAACAGCCACTGAGGGGACAGTCCCTCACAGGAGTCAAGAGAACTGTCTTCCTCAGGAGAGAGAGCTGTCTGCCAGGGGGAGTGGGTGGGGAAGAGGAGCAGACCCAGCACCCGGTCAATGGCACGTGAGTACTCTTGAGTGGCAGCTGATGGGCCAATGGCTGAGGGAGGGCATTTTACAGCCAATGGGAGCACATGGAATCTTGTGAAACCAAAAGATAATTATTTATAAGGAGAGATAATATACCACTAAACTGTGATTCTGAGTCAGCCATCACATTCTGAAATGGCATAAACATTGTTACAAATATTGAATGCCTGCAACATGAATTAAAAAGCTGATAGATCAACAGGCTGAAAAAAGAGCCACTTGAAATTTGTATTCAATTAGTGGTAAACAATTTTATTTTATTTACATCCCACTTTCTTGGGGACCCATAGCAGCTTAAATGGGTCTCCTCTCCTCCATTTTATCCTTACAACAATGTTGTGAGGTAGGCTAGGCTGAGAGTGTGTAACTGGTCCAAGGTCACCCAGAAAGCTTACACCAGACCCATGCCTGGCACTCTAACCACGATACCAAGCTGGCTGTCATACTGAGCACATCACATTTTGCCAAAAAGTTGTATCTGAGCTCAGTCATTCACCTAATTATCCCATTCTGTCCCCTCTTTCTCCCCTTCTAAAACCACCTCTGAATGTTTCTTGCTTTGAAAACCCTATGGGGTTACCATAAAACAGTTGAAGCTTGACAACACTTTCTACAACTATCATCAAAATCCATGAAGGTAACCCCAAAGGTACCCTTAGTACCAGAGATGGCAGAGGATTGCTGGTGCACCTCTTAGCTTGCACACTTCTAGAATTACCTGATCAGTATCTGATACCAGAGATTTATCTATCATCCCCTACTATATTGCAAAAGATTCTAGTCATACATTTATGGTCACTCTCCTTCTGCCATTCCTAGCAGCATGCAAGCCTAGTCACTACTCAGTAGGCTTCTTCCCTTGACCATTTCACACACAGCAGGCTGAAGTTAATAATGAGTCCTGGTGTAAGAATGAATGAACCAGGGCATTTTCTTTTATTTTAGACTCTGATTTCTTTCAAGGTTTGCCAAATTCTTCCACCTAAATTCTTCTTTTGGCTGTTATGTTAAATTCTAGCCATCCAAAATATACTTAGTTTATTCCCGCTTTGCCATTTTTGACATCTGTTTTATGCCTTAATGACTCCTACTTTTACATCTGTCACTTTTACCAACTGGAATAGCCTAATGACTCCTGATGTGTAAGTCTCCTGATGTATGAAAGTTTGTGGAGAATAACAAATTGTTTAGTAGATTGACATGCCCAATTGACTACAAAATGATTTCCTTTAAAGCAAATATTTGCTAATGGTTGAATAGCTGTAGCCTAGAGCTCTTATTTCCTAACTCACAAACATTTCAGAAACGTTGACCAATCATCAACATAACAGAAGAATAATCAGTGAGGAGATATGTGTGTTAGAAAAGATTTAAAGCCTTTGACAAACATCACTACTAATGTCTACTTTTTTCCTTTTTTCTGTTGAAGTTTGTCTGTGAGTTGAAAATTAAGGGCTGCACATTAGCTAGAACCCACTGAAACCATCAACATTTTAATTGAACCAGCAAACAGGATAAATTCTTTACATCCCTACCAGGGTGGACTGTACAAACATCAAGGATAGATCTGTCTTTTGCCCACAAGTTGGTATGGAGGAACCTACTGCTATGCCTTGAAATATCTGAACAAATCCATCCTGTTCCAACAAGTGCATTCAAAAGCTCATAGTCACACAGCACAAAAGAGTCTATAATGCAACCAATTATTATAGTGTAAACTACCAGGAGACCAGCATTTTCCCATGGAATTTGCCAGTTATGTACATAATTGTTCCTCTGAAATGCAAAAGTAATATGTGCTTGACCCTAGTCATGGGACAGAAATGGCCTTGATCACACTCACAGACAATCTCTGCAGGCAGTTGGATCGAGGCAAGTCAGTGTTGTTATTGCTTGATTTTACAGCAGCATTTGACACAAATGATCACGATCTTCTGCCCCACAACCTCACTGAGGTAGAAGTTTGTGAGGTAGTCTTGAAGTGGCTTACCTCATTTCTCCAAGGTTGAGGACAGAGGGTGGCTCTGGGAGAGAGGGTGTCAACTCGGTACCCACTAGTGTGTGGGGTGCCTCAGGGGGCAATACTCTCTTCAATGTTGTTCAACATCTACATGCACCCCCTCTCCCAATTGGTGTGGAGTTTCACACTGGGATGTCACCAGTACACTGATGACACCCAGCTATATCTGCTGATGGACTGGTCAACCAGATACCACCCCAGTAAACCTGGCTGGGGAGTTGTAGACTGTGGTGGAATGGCTGACACAGAGCCAGCTGAGACTGAAACCTACTAAGACAGAAGTTCTGTGGCCAGGTGGGGGGGGGATTTGAGTTTGGGATGTCAACTCTCAGTTCTTGATGGTGTGCCCTTAACACTGGTACCAACTGGCAAGAGCCTGGGTGTGACCCAGGATGCCTCCTTGTCAAAGTAGACCCAGATCACCAATGTTCCTAGACTGGCATTCTTCCATCTATGCCAGGTCAGACAACTGAACTCCTGTCTCGTCCTGACCTGGCCACAGTAAAACAGATTAAACTACTGTAACTCGCTTGCTCTCATGGATAACTGCCTTGATGTGGCGAGGGGGCTTGCATGGTTCAATGAGGCTGAAGGCTATGGAGGGCCACCCAGGATGGACAGGCCACAGTGGAAAACTCAGACAAAATGTGATCCACTGGAGAAGGAAATGGCAACCCACTCCAGTATCTTTGTCAAGAAAACCCCTTGGACAATAACAAAAGGCTAAAAGATAGGATGCCGGAAGATGAGCCCCTCAGGTCAGAAGGTGTCCAATATGCTACTGGGAAAAGAAGAGGTCAGTATAAGTAATCCCAGAAAGAATGAAGTGGCTGAGCCAAAGCTGAAAGGACGCTCACCTGTGGATGTGTCTGATGGTGAAAGGAAAGTCTGATGCTGCAAAGAACAATACTGCATAGGAACCTGGAATGTAAGATCTATGAATCAAGGTAAATTGGGTGTGGTCAAAAATGAGATGGCAAGACTGAACATCAATATCTTGGGAATCAATGAACTAAAGTGGACAGGAATGGGTGAATTATCCTCACAACAATGCTGTGGCCAAGAATCCTGTAAAAAAAATTGTATGACCTTTATAGTTAACAAGAGAGTGAGAAAGGCAGTAATGGGATACAATCTCAAAAATGGCAGAATGATCTTGGTCCAAATCCAAGGCAAACCATTCAGCATCACAGTAATCCAAGTCTATGCCCCAACCACTGATGCAGAAGAGGCTGAAGTGGACCAGTTCTATGAAGTCCTACAACAGCTCCTAGAACTAACATCAAAAAAAAGATGCCCTTATCATCACAGGAAACTGGAATGCTAAAGTAGGAAGTAAAAAGGTAACCAGAAAAATGGGCAAGTTTAGCCTTGGAGAACAAAATGAAGCCGGGCAAAGGCTAATAGAGTTTTGTCAAGAGAACACGCTGGTTATAGTGAACACCCTCTTCCAACAACCTAAGAGGTGACTCTACACATGGACCTCACCAGATGGGCAACACTGAAATCAGATTGATTATATCATTTGCAGACAAAGATGGAGAAGCTCCATACAGTCAGTAAAAACAAGACCTGGAGCTGATTGTGGCTCAGAAGCTCCATACAGTCAGTAAAAACAAGACCTGGAGCTGATTGTGGCTCAGATCATGTTGGGAAAACCACTAGGCCATTCAGGTTTGAGCTAGATCTAGATTACATCCCTTATGAATATACAGTGGAGGTGAAGAATAGGTTTAAGGTACTAGATTTGATAGACAGAATGCCTGAAGAACTATGGACATTGTACAGGAGGCAGCAATCAGCACCATCCCAAAGAAAAAGAAATGCAAGAAAGCCAAATGGCTGTCTGATGAGGCTTTACAAATAGCAGAGGAAAGAAGGAAAGTGAAAGGCAAAGGTGAAAAAAGAAAAGGTTTACCCAACTGAATGCAGATTTCCAAAGAACAGCAAGGAGAGATAAGGAGGCTTTCCTGAATGAACAATGCAAAGTAATAGAGGAAAACAACAGAATGGGAAGGACTAGAGATCTCTTCAAGAAAATTGAAGAAATCAAGGGAACATTCCGTGCAAAGCTGTCCATGATAAGGGACAAAAACAGTAGGGACCTAACAGAAGCAGAGGACATTAGGAAGAGGTGGCAAGAATACACAGAAAAACTCTACAAAAAGAGCCTCAATGTCCTTCACAACAACAATGGCGTGATCACAGACTTCGAGCCAGACATCCTGGAGTGCAAAGTCAAATGGGCCTTAGAAAGCATTACTAACAACAAAACTAATGGAGGTGATGGTATCCCAGCTGAGATATGCAAAGTTTTAAAAGATTATGCTGTTAAAGTGCTGCACTCACTGTGCCAGCAAATTTGGAAAACACAACAGTGGCCACAGGATTGGAAAAGGTCAGTTTACATTCCAATCCCAAAGAAGGGCAATGCCAAGGAATGTTCAAACTATTGCACAATTGCACTCATTTCACATGCTAGCAAGGTCATGCTTAAAATCCTACAAGCTAGGCTTCACCAGTACATGGATAAAGAACTGCCTGAAGTACAAGCTGGGTTTCGAAGAGGTAGAGGAACTGGAGATCAAAATGCCAACATTCTCTAGATTATGGAGAAAGCAAGGGAGTACCATAAAAACATCTACTTCTGCTTCATTGACTACACTAAAGCCTTTGATTGTGTGGATCACAACAAACTATGGCAAGTCCTTAAAGAGATGGGAGTACCAGACCACCTCACAGTGACAGTTAGAACCGGACATGGAACAACTGATTGGTTTAGCATAGGAAAAGGAGTAGACAAGGACGTATATTGTCACCCTGCTTATTGAATTTATATGTGAAATGTCGGCCAGGATGAATTAAAAGATGAATTAAGATTGCTGGGAAAAAACATCAACAACCTCAACAATCTCAACATTAAGTCAGATGATACCCTTCTAATGGCAGAAAGTGAAGAGGACCTAAAGAGCTTCTTCCTTAGATGAAAGAGGAGAAAACAAAAGTTGGCTTGAAAAGTCGGCATAAAAAATCTAAGATCATGGTAACCAGACCCATAACTCCTTGGCAAATAGAATAAGGCTCTACCTGGCAGCAGCCTGAAAGGCTGTATGAGGAGGGAGGGACTACTATGCAGACTTGGAAGGAGGGAGACTGTTGGCAGTTTCCTGCACATATGGGTATCTGTAGGGGAGTGGCTTCCTGAATTTAAGCATTGTGCCACCTCCAATTGGGGCAGTTCTTTTGGAATGGGTCGACGAGAAGGAGCGTCTCTCCAACGCGGTCCCTTTAGGAGTCTTTTGGTCATCAGGGTTTGGAGGTTTTGTGGGTGGGGGTTCTGGTGGTTAGTTGAGTTAGTTGCTGAGAAGGGCACTGTGAGTGCTTCACTTTCCCCAGCAACCCCCCCCCCTTTATTCAGGGGTGGAGCAGCCCTCCCCCCTCCCCCACTTATTAACCCTCCCCCTCTCTTTGTTAAATTTACCTTGGTTTGGGGTTTTATTGCCCCTTTTCTCCCCCTCCATATATATTGGGAGGCTTAGGTCTTTTGTTGTGGATGGATCATCAGACCGTGGTGTCTCAGATCACTTCACGTTTGGCAGCTTCTTGAGTGGGTTGGGCGCAGTCGAGTCAGGTGGTGGGCACCATTTTATCGTGTGCCACCTCATGCAAGGTGGTGTTGGGGAAGGGAAAAGGGCCCTCTAAGGAGGCACAGTAGGCACCGAAGGCCACAGAGCCAGCTAATCCTGTTCAGTCTTTATCAGACGATGAGGAGACAGCGGTGGAGAAGTGTCTTATTCTGGAGCACTTGGAGGCTCTGGAAACCACACAGGGCATTATGATGACATGAGGGCGGGTAGAATTACCACATTCGGCACATTGGTCCCCTTCATCACAATTCAATCAAGCAGTTTGGGCTTGTCTCTCAGCTATAGGTTCAGCGTCCACCACTCCTCCTGCAGGGAGTGGAGGGTTGGTTCAAGGGGCCGCAGCTGGCGAGGGTGCATTGATGCAAGGTGCGAGCTGCGAGGCAGTACCAGTCAGTGTGTGGCTGTTGCGGCCATAGAAAGTTCAGGTAAAATGGGCGCGTTTAGTGCGGGAAACACCTGGCCCTGGGGACCTGAGAATCCAGGTGGGGGTCAAAAGGGCTCCACTCCTGGAACTTCGGGCTGTAATCCAGTAGGCCCCTCTTGTGGCTTGGGCTTTCTGCCATCCAGCCCTGTCCGGGGTTTGACCCTTTGGGATGGGGAATGGGTGTCTGAGTCAACAACTCCCTTGGAGGAGCTATTGTCCACCTTCGCCTCCCCATAGGCTCGGTGTCTTATAACGCCATGCCTCAGGGCGATGTGGGAATGCCACTGGGGGATCACCTCACGTTGGTGACCCGGGAGAAAATATTGAAGGGTGAATCTGTGGATGTGTTTTCCTTGCTATTCAGAGACATTGAGAAGAAGACAAGGAAGATTTAGATGAAAGGGACAAGGTCACCACAATGAGGAATTCAGGATGCGGGCAGTTGTTAATCCAGCTCTGCCCGGGGACCAGGTGCACCAACACTTGTGGCTCCAACTTACGTCTTCGGCCAAGCCAGTTTCAGGCGACTGTTCTGATAGTGGCCACATAGCTCAAAAGGTCCGCTGGGTCACCCGTGGCTCATCCCTTGGGGGCCAGGGCATTCAGCTGTGACTTCTTTGTTGGGAGTTTGCATCACAGGAAGTCTGTGGACACAAGCCCTGTAAGTTTAAGCTTGAGCATGGGATATCATGCCTTCACAGCTTGCTTGAGAGCTAAGCACAGACTGGAGAGCAAGAGGACAAGTGGAGGGGGACTGCCCCTCCAGGGGTTAGGAAAAGGATCCCAGCCCTATAAACCTGTTTCAGCTTAAGTACTGGTTGGGTTTTTACCCTAATGCTGTCGATAGTTGGTACCTGTTAGAGGGTTTTTCAAATGGTTTTAGGATTCCTTATGTTGACACCAGAAGAGCTTTCATGGCCAACAATCTCAAGTCAGTGCAGGGCCTAGAGCAGGTGGTTAGGGATAAGATAAGGAAGGAGTGTGGAGAAGGGAGGGTCCTCAGCCCATTTCCCTCACCTCCAGTGCCCACACTTCATGTGTCACCCTTGGGATTCATACCCAAGAAAGCCTGATACATCACTTGTCCTTCCCAGAGGGTGACTCTGTTAACGATGCCATCCCGGAGCAGCTCTGCTCCGTGCAATATACATCATTTGATCAGGCGGTCAGGATCGTGCATAGATGCGGTCCTGCAGCTGAGTTAGTGAAATGCAACATTAAGTCAGCATTTTGACTTTTGCCAGTCTATCCCAGGGATTTTGACCTGCTAGGCTTTGCCTTTGAGGGCCAATTTTATGTAGACAGGGCTCTACCCATGGGGTGTTCAATCTCATGCTCAGATTTCGAAAGATTTAGCACTTTTCTCAAGTGGGTACTGCAGACAAAGACTGGGCTCAAGGGGGTAGTACACTACCTTAATGATTTTATGTTTGTGGGGCCAGCAGGGTCCGGGCAGTGTCAGCAGTTTTCTCCAAGCCTTTATGGATTTAGCCGGCAATCTTGGCATCCCTCTGGCTCATGAAAAAACCAAAGTGCCATCCTCCACCTTAACTTTCTTGGGTATAGAGCTGGACACAGTTCAGTGCACGTCACGCCTATTGGCTGACAAGTTGAGTCAGCTGCAGGAACAGGTGGATGATTTTCTTTTAAGGAAAAAAGCCTCTTTATTGCAGTTACAGAAGTTGGTGGGCCATTTGAATTTTGCCTGTCAGGCTGTGGCTCCTGGGAGGGCTTTTCTGTGAAGACTTTGCGGGGCTATGTCTGGCCTTAAAAAGCCCCATCACAAGATCAGGATTTCCCACGGGATGAGGGAGGACCTAAGGGTCTGGCAGAGTTTTCTGACTCAGTTTAATGGGGCTTCCTTCTGGAGGGAGGACCTTCGGGTACAGAGTGGCTTGCAGGTTACATCTGATGCCGCTGGTTCCACCAGATTTCAAGGGCACTAGCGTGCGGAGGAGTAGCCTACGGACTGGTTACAGGCTGACATATGTAGGGACCTAACCTTCTTAGAGTTTTTCCCGATTTTGGTGGCCTTATGGCTATGGGGTGATCTCTTAGCTAACAGCGCTGTCCACTTTTGGTGTGACAACTTGGTGGTGGTGCAGGTCATCAACTCCTTGACTTCCACTTTCCCTTGGGTCATGGGCCTTGTTCATAATTTCATGTTACGCTGTTTGCAGTTGAATGTTCTCTTCTTTGCCAAGCACGTTCCAGGGGTCAGTAATGGGGTGGTGGACGCTCAGTCTCGTAAACAGATGGAGAGGTTTCACCAACTCACCCCGGAGGCAGATCTACATCTGACTAGGATGCCTCAGGACCTTTGGTCAATTGGCGGGTTGAAGCTGACAGGGCTATTGAGCTGGCATTACCACCCAGCACGCAAAAAGCTTATGGCCGTGTGGTATGGCAGTTTCTCATATTTAGGGGGCAGGTAGGGCTTCAGGATATTTGGCCGGTGCCCATCGATCATCTGCTACAGTTTTTGGTCATGTCAAAAGGTAAGGGTCTGGCAGTAAAAACTATCAGGTCCCAGTTGGCCAGTATCACCTTTCATAGCAAAGCAAGGGGTTTTCCTGAATTCACAGCAGATTTTCAGCTCCGGAAAATGCTCAAGGGTTGAATTAGGGAGCCTTGCTCCCGTAAGGACCGATGACAGCCTTTCTCCCCCAGCATTCTTAAAGGCCTTCACAGGACCTGAGCTTAGGTTTGTGAATCTGAGTTTGAGTACCTGTTGTTTCAAGCTGCTTCCCTGACTGCTTTCTTCAGGGCCCTGCATGTTAGTGAGCTAGTTTAGCAGTCTAAAATCAGTCCAATGAAGCGTGCCCTCCAAAAGGAGGATCTTTCCTTTGGTGAGGGTACGGTTTCAGTATGGATCTGGTGGTCTGACCAGAAGGGAAAAGGGAAGGAGGTTGTCCTCAGAGTTTGTTCACAGGCTGATCTTTGCCCAGTGAAGGCATTGCGCTTTTATATCCAGCAGCGGGATAGAGAGGAAGGGGTTCTGTTTCAGCACTGGGATAAGGCACCCTTGATGAAGTACCAATTTTGGACAGTCACCACAAGAGCACTGCATGAGCTTGGTTGTCGGGAGTCCGTTTCAGTACCCATTCCTTTCGGATAGGTCCATGGCTGCAGCCATGGGGTACTCTGGCAAGGCCATTCAGAAGGTTGGGCGTTGGCGGTCCTCAGCGTATAAAGGCTACATCCAGCCTTTGTTGGACTCCTGAGGGAGGTCCCTGTTTCATGTTTATGTTATTGTGTTCTAGGTTCCTTAGATCCAGAGAGGAGGCTTTGGGTGCTCATCGTGGGGCACAGCATGGTTTTTTTGGGCTGCCCACTTCACATTGAGATCCTGTTGGGGGCTCGGCTTGGCCTCAGTGATTGCACCATAGTGGAGTGGCTGGGATGACAGGGCCTACACTGGAACGGGCTCATGCCACTTCTATTTTGTGAGCGGGAGGGTCCCCCTCCTGATATTGTGGTGATTCATCTGGGGGGCAATGATCTTAGCATGGTCAAAGGAAAAGCTCTCATCCTGCAGGCACAGGATGATATGCAAGAAATTGTAAGCAGGTGGCCTTCTATCTGGCTGGTACGGTTGGCTATCTTGCCAAGACGTGTTTGGAAGTCGGTGTGTGACCCCCACGTGATTGAATGGGTATGCAAAAAAGCTAATCAGGAGCTTTCGAATGCCATGCTGAGGACCTGGGTTTTTGTTATCACCCATCCTGGCATAGTCAGGGAGTGTGCCCATCTTTATCAGGAAGATGGTGTTCACCTATCTGACTTGGGCAACAGAACCTTTTTGGAGTATTTGAGGCAAGGGCTGCGGCAGATTGTTGGCCGTTGTGTGCGGTCAAGAATCAAAGCAGAGGCTTGACCCTTTTCTGTGGCAGAAATCTGACCTGTTTTGTTCTGTTCAGGGGAACACCATGAGACAGACCCCTCCTTTTGCAGGGGGGTTGGCACACCACACAGAAACCATGCCTTGAGATGTCCCTCGGATGGGGACTGTGGGTGGCCTGTCAGGCACTTTGACTTGGGCCTAGCTTCATGCTCTGTGGCTGAAGATGGGTTCAAGGCAAGAGGCAGACATGTTTGCTGCCGGCAAAGGCCATGTTATGGTTGGCCTGTGCCGGGGCTATGGTGATTCACCCTTGTTGAGGTTGAAGAGCAATGAAGGGATACCCTGCCAGTTTTGGTGGCCTTTGCTAGTTACAGTTATAATGTTATGCACATTAAATAAAGCTGCCCTAGTTTAATCCATTTACCTGTGTCAGTCTCTTTCTTCCGACTAAGTCTGCAAGGGGAAGTCATGGAAGCTGTGACAGACTTCACGTTCTTGGGATCCAAAATCACTGCAGATGGTGACTGCAGCCATGAAATTAAATGATGCCTGCTCCTTGGGAGGAAAGCGATGGCAAACCCAGACAGCATAATAAACAGTAGTGACATCATCCTGCCAACAAAAGTCTGTATGGTCAAAGTAATGGTATTCCCAGTAGTAATGTATGGCTGTGAGAGCTGGACCATAAGGAAGGCTGAGCACCAAAGAATAGATGCTTTCGAATTATGGTGCTGGAGAAAACTCTTGAGAGTCCCTTGGACTGCAAGGAGATCAAATCAGTCAATCCTAAAAGAAATCAACCCTGACAGTTCCCTGGAAGGCCAGATACTGAAGCTGAAGCTCAAATACTTTGGCCACCAAATGAGAAGGGAGCACTCACTACAGAAGACCCTGATGCTGGGAAAGACTGAAGGAAAAAGAAGAAGGGGGTGGCAAAAGATGAGATAGTTAGACAGTGTTATCAATGCAATGAACATGAAATTAAGCAAACTCTGGAGGATAGTGGAAGACAGGCGGGCCTGATGTGATGTGGTCCATGGGGTCATGAAGAGTCGGACTCAACTGTGTGACTGAACAGCAACAACAAACTTGCTCTATGTAGGGCTATCCTTGAGACTGACCTAAACTGTTCCAGAATTCAGTGGTGCAGGTCCTTACTGGGACCCCACAAATAGCATACATTCAACCTATGCTGCATGAGCTGCGCTGGCTCCCAGTAGAGTACCAGATCAGGTTCAAGGTGCTCTTGTTGATCTTTAAGGCCCTAAATGGTCTGGGACCCATGTACCTTTGGGACTGCTGGTATACCCCAATAGAGCCTTATGCTTGGCTGATAAGAATCTGCTGGTGGTCCTCAGCTCGAGAGACATCTGGCTGTCCTTGACCAGGCCCAGGGCATTGTCCGCCCTGGACCCAATCTGGTGGAACTCTGCCAAATAACAACTAGGTCCTAATACAATTCTGCAGGGCCTGCTAAGCAGAGATGTTTCGCTGGGTCTTTGGTTGAGGACAGCAACAGTTTCCATCAGTCTGGTGCTCCTGTCTTCTTCCTTGCCCTATGGGGCAGTGGCACCATCAGTAGTCTCAATGTCATCTTTCTTAGGTTTATTGTGTTTTATTGGTGTCTGCTGTTTTTTTGTCGACTTATATACATATATTTTTTACTGTTGTACTCCACCTTGAAGCCTGTCTTGCAAGTAAGGGCAGTTTAAAATTCTAGCCTAAGAAATAATAATTGTTGTTGTTCAGTCGCACAGTCAAGTCCGACTCTTCGTGACCCCATGGACCAGATTACGCCAGGCCCTCCTGTCTTCCGCTGTCTGCTGAAGTTTGCTCAATTTCATGTTCGTTGCATCGAAGACACTGTCTAACCATCTCATCCTTTGCCGTCCCCTTCTTCTTTGGCCTTCAATCTTTCCCAGCATCAGGGTCTTCTCCAGTGAATGCTCCCTTCTCATTTGGTGGCCAAAGTATTTGAGCTTCAGCTTCAGGATCTGGCCTTCCAGGGAACAATCAGGGTTGATTTCTTTTAGGATTGATTGATTTGATCTCCTTGCAAGAAATAATAATAAATAATAATAAACTTTTCAAAGAAGCTCTTCTTCATACATATGGTCTGACCCAAACCAACAATCCCTAACAACAAACTAGTATTAGATTTCAGCCTATCTCCTTAATTCAGCAGAATGATTCTTCCATTGGTAAGAACATTGTGAACAGTCAGTCCCTCACAGAGCTATGAATATAGCATATGAAGGAGACTGAAGCAGCCAGAGGTAATCCAGTCATACGGGACAAGGACTGAGTGAAGATGTACCTGTAACTCCATTTTAGTCTCATGAAAAATGCACCCCAAATTATTCTCCTTTTGTTTTTGCAAAAGACTTTGCATGTGAAGGTACAGGAAATATTAATTTACTTTGTTTATCCCATTTTTTTCACCAATAGGGACACAAAGTGACTTACATCACTGTCCTCTCCTCTATTATTCATTGTATATTTAGTGAGTGAAGTATACAAGTTCCTTTCTGCTCTTATCTCATGGGAAAATATAGTCAAAAGGTCAATCCTCCTAATTTCAAATCTTGGTTACATCAATGACAACCCTTCTAGCCTCCATTTAGCATGCATATACACACACACATGAGCACCCATTTAAAAAGCACCCCCAAATCCTCAGACTGGAAAAAAACAACGCTTTCATGATTACCCTCTGCAATAAAGGTGGACACCTCACTCTGTGTGCAGCTAAACCAGGAAGTTCAGAAAGAAATCTATTTCCCCCTCATTGGCTTTGAGGTTGCTGAATGTGTCAAATTCAGTATGACAACAGTTGCCTGTAGTGTTTCCACTTTCCACAGTGTTTCTCCTTTATTTTGTGCCCCCTGCTGTTGCTTTGACTGTCATACTGTAGTCACAGCAGGATGTTGAAATGAAAGCAAGACACACACACACACACACACACACACACACACACACACACACACACACACATGTCTGATTTCCCTCCTGGAGCAGCAGGAGGCAAAAATGATATGAATTATGTTGCCACTTGTCCTTAGGCAAAGTATTTGTATATGAAAATGCAAATTTATGTTTGCCCTTCCCATTAAAAGAAATAGTATCTAAGTTTAGGAAACTGACCTTTCAAGCTTTAATAAAACCAAGTGTTCTCCAGCTTACAAACGTATATCACTGTGTGAGGATATCAAAACATGCATGTGATGTCCAAAGGGCAAATTTTGCCTATGAAAAGAAGCAGTCCTTCCCTAGGTGTTGTGTACTGATATGAACTCGTCGGTGCTAGCAAGACCATGCGGTCAAGTACACCTTCGGGTGTGTGAACAATAGCCGGTTCAGATCCTAGGGTGGACCAATAGGATTGCCCGGATCCTAGAGTAGACCTATGAGGGACTCCTCCACTGTAAGTAGCCTATCACTGGTATTGGGATGTGTGTTGGGAGTGGGGTACTGCAGGGATATAAGTAAGGCTTGGCCCTCGCTAGTTTGTCTTTTAGTTTCACTAGCTAATAAAGCATGAGCTGATCACTATCCAATGCGTCCGAACTCAGTACTTTACACTGGCGGCGACAAGGATGGGATCCCAATGAGCGAACCTGACTGCAACTGAAGCATCACGCCGCACACCAGTCTCCAGGACATTGCACCCTGCATCACTCCAAGAGTCATGGCTGCTGCTCTGGGAAACATCATGGCTTTTGACCCCATTCATCCTGAGTTCTGGGTAGAACAGCTCACGTACTTCACCCTCTATCAAGGAGTCACTGACACTGGCAAAAAGAAGGCTCTGCTCCTGAGCACGTGTGGTGTCACCATGGTATGGCTGGTCCAGGGCCTCACCGCTCCAAAAAAGCTACACGTGGTAACATACAATGAGCTTATCAAGGCTCTGACTGACTATTTCATGCCAAAACTGGCCAAGATGGTGAAGTGCATGGACTTTGTGGCGCGCATCCAGAGGTCCGGAGAAGCAGCTGCTGTATTCATGGTCGAGCTCTGATGGTTGGCCATTGACTGCAAGTTCCCGGAGGTCGAGGATGCCCTCCTAACACAGTTTGTCTGGGGCATCCAGGACCCTAAGCTCCACCACAAATTCATTGGGGCTGACGAGCTCACATTGGTAAAGACCCTCCAGCTGGCTGCCACTTTTGAAAAGTTGCATCAGGATTGTCAGTCTCCCTCCGCACATCAAACTTTCACTGCAGCAGCCTCAGACACATCGGATGAGGAGGACGTGCTGTAGGTACACCACCCAGCTCACAAAGATTCATGACCTACCCCCCTGACAACCAGCACACAAACAGCTTTGGCCAGCTGCGGGGATGCACATGAATGCTGGACCTGCTGTTTCCATGACACAGTGTGCTGGACCTGTGGGAAACAGGGCCACATCTCCTGTGTCTGCTGATCCTGAGGAACCTGGCACTGACCCACGGCCGGATCGCCCATTGGGCGAACTAGGCGCTTGCCTAGAGCGCGCCGGCCTCAGGGGCACCAAATGGCGCCCCGCTCCACCCGAAAAGCGCCCCCCCACCGCCCACTAACCGGGCGCCCACCACCATCTCCGAAAAGCGCCTGCCTAGGGCGCAAGTCGCCCTCCCCCTCCTCCAGGGCCGGCTCGCTCACTAGAGCACAGGCCCTCAGGGGTGCCAAACCGGCGCCTGAAAAGCCCCCCCATCAACCACTGCCCTAAACGGGTGCCCCTGACTCTCCCCGCCCCCCCGCCCCCGCCAGTCTGAGTGCCCTCCAGGGCACTTCAGAAGCCCTGGGGGGGGGGTGGAGAGGTGGGGCGGCATGGGGGCGGCTGGCCAGCGGGGACTCTGCTGCCGCCGCCCCCGCCAGTCTGAGTGCCCTTCCGGGGCGCTTCAGAATCCCTTGGGGGGGTGGAGAGGTGGGGCGGCATGGCGGCAGCCGGCCAGCGGGGAGAGTCCCCGCTGGTTGGCCGCTGCCAGTCTGAGCGCCCATCCGCTGGGAGGGAAGGGGCGGGCATTCCAAGCCTGTCCGTTCCCTGGCTCTCCCTGGCGCCTCGCAGCTGCGAGGGGCCCGGGAGAGCCGCCCACCCCTTCCCCGGCTCTCCCCGGGCGCCTCATAGCCATGCTGCCCGTTCCCCGGCTCTCCCAGGCACCTCACAGCTGCGAGGGGCCCGGGAGAGCCGCGCCGCCCCTTCTCCGGCTCTCCCTGGCGCCTCGCAGCTGCGAGGCACCTAGGACAAGGTGCTGGGCCATCTCCAGGCTCCAGCGGGAGATTGGCATCTCCGGTGGGGTGGGCACCCCAGGCTGTCCTGCCTAGGGCGCCCAGACACCTGGGGCCAGCCCTGCACTGACCGACCATGCACCAGGAAACAGCAGAGCTTCACAACATCCACCATCACCAGGTACATTACTTGCCCCGGGACACCCCCGACAAGATCAAAGTGACTGTGATAATCAAGCGGGCCCCATGCAAAATGGAGTTGGATACAAGGTCCTCCCTTTCCATCATCTCAGCAGAGACCCTCTGAGGCCTCTGCCCTCAGGGTGGGCTGCCACTTGTAAACACCGGACTCAGGTTAAGGGACTTTCAAAAGAACCTTTAGGGGGTGGGCAAGTTCCGGGTGCAGTACAAAGACTTTGATGGACTATTAGACCTGGTGGTGGTGGAGGGCTGACTCACCAGCCTCCTGGGACTATCATGGTTCACGGCTCTGGGTTTTGCGGTGACCACGTGCGGGCCATGGACTTTAACAGAGTGTGTGATGAGTTTCTGGCTGTACTCGATGGTACGCTTGGCTGATACACCGGTCCTCCGGTCACCCTTGCCCTTAACCCACCAGTGTGCCCCATCCGCATGAAGGCCAGGTGAATTCCATTCATGCTGCAACCTAAGATAGATGCTGAGCTGGACCACCTCATGGCCCAGGGGGCATTGGAACCAGTGCCCTACACGCTGTGGGAAACCCCCATCATCACACCCATGAAGCCAAACAGAGATGTCAGGATATGCACTGACTATAAGTGCACATTAAACAAGGCCCTACAGGATCACGCATATCCTGTTCCCGTCATCAGCAACATCCTGGCCTCCTTGGTGGGCACCAAAGTCTTTGGGAAGTTGGACCTGGACCAGGCATACCAACAGCTCCCCATGGATGATGCCACTGCCGAGGCACAGACCACTGTAACACAGAGGGTTGCGTTCTGGGTGAGGAGACTGCAATTTGGGGTAGGCATGGCACCAGGGATCTTCCAGAACCTCATGGACTGTTTGCTTAAAGGAATCCCTGGGGTCTAGCCCTTCTTTGACGATGTTCTGATCACGGCACCCATGGCTGAGGTCTTCACGGAACATCTGTGTGCCATCCTACAATGCTTCAACACAGACTGGGTCCTGTCCCAGGTTTTGGATTGTGTAGGGAGGGGATGGCCAGCCGGCCAGCTGGCCACAAAATTTGCTGCCTTCACATTACAGCAAGATGAGCTGTCAGTGCACAAGGGCTGCCTACTATGGGGAAGCTGAGTGGTCATGCTCACACCCCTGAGCCAGCATGTTCTCACAGCTCTGCACGTGACCCACCCGGGAATCATGCACATGAAGGCTTTGGCCCGCAGTTATATATTGTGACCAGGAATGGACAGGGAGATAGAGGACCACATAAAGTGCTGCCAAACATGCCAAGAGTCTAGGCTGGAGCCACCCTGGGTTCCAGTGCAACCCTGGGAATCCACTCATAAGCCATGGGCCTGCCTACATCTGGACTTTGCAGGCCCCTTCCAAGGACAATTATCTTTCATCCCAGTGGACTCATACACCAAATGGCTTGAGGTTGTTCCAGTCCCCACCATGTCACCCCACGCTGCCATCTGCACCTTGTGGAAGATCTTCAGTACGTATGGCATTCCAGACACCTTGGTATCTGACAACGGGACTGCCTTTACTTTGGCTGAGTTCCAAGAATTCATGCACTACTATGGAATTTGGCACATCTGCTCAGCTCCTTCCCACCCGGCAATGAATGGGCAGACAGAAAGGATGGTAAGGACAACCAAAGAGTCCCTGCGCTGCATCACACAAGGAAACTGGGACCACTGGCTAGCAGCCTTTCTCTTTGGCCAAAGGATGACCCTGCACACTTCCATCAGCCACCAGTGGAATTATTGATAGGAAGGTGCCTCACAACCCAGCTAGATCGCTTACACCCAGTTCAGGCCCCCGACCACACTGTGGCCCTGGAGTGTCAGGACGCCCCATGTGGGTTCTGCCCACAGGACCCTGTATATGCAAAGAGCTTCTCTTGGGCTCCAGTATGGATCCTGGGCAGGGTTGTGAGGGTGATGGGACCTCTATCATACGAGGTCTCTACTGAAGAGGGCCAAGCTGCTCCACAGACATGTGGACCAGCTGCACAGGTGTCTACTTCCCACAGACCCCACAGACATTGCAGACCCTGAGGAAAGTTACAAGGAGTTCCTAACTCCTGGGAAAAAGTGCCAGAGGATGACACACTGGCCCACAGGGAGCAGCAGGTACCCTGCGCACACTCTCCCGAGAGTGCCAGCCAAGCGTAGGAGCCAGTGACACCAGGGGACCCCGCTCCATGGCCAGCACCAACCCTTTCCCCAGAGAGGACAGATGAAACCCCAATGCAAGCCGAGGGCCCCCAGCCCTGCAGATGGAGCCCCGCCACTCAACTCACAAGTGAAGACGACTGGCGTACTTAAAAGACTATGTAAGCTAGGGCCTCTGAACTATGGGGGTAGGGGTGTTGTGTACTGATATGAACTCATTGGCACTAGCAAGACCATGCAGTCAAGTACACCTTTGGGTGTGCGAACAATAGCTGGTTCGGATCCTAGGGCGGACCAACAGGATTGCCCAGATCCTAGAGCAGACCTATGACGGACTCCTCCACTGTAAATAGCCTATCACTGGTATTGGGGTGTGTGTTGGGTGTGGGGTACTGCAGGGATATAAGCAAGGCTTGGACCTCATTAATTTGTTTTTTAGTTTCACTATCTAATAAAGCATAAGCTGATCAGTATCCAACGCGTCCAAACTCAGTACTTTACACTAGGTTTTAAGAGACGTTCTCTTTACAAAACGATGATTTATGCATACCTTTCTTGATCTTACTGTCTCATAGGAGACTAATGGCTCAGAAAGAGATGATGCTGAAAGTCTGTTTTCCTACTTCCAAAACATCTTTAAGAACTAACAGTGCAATCCTAAAAAACACTTCCCTGGGATTAAGCCTCCCTGAGTAGATCTGAGTAAGATTCTGAATAGACCTACTTAGGATGACTCTCAAAACCTCTCACATAAGTTTAATTTTCTTTCCTTTATCCGGTGGGGCAGGCATTTTATATGCACAATGACAGATGCTGAAGTACTTGTTGGAAACCTGGTCAATCTTGATGTATAATGATCATTTAAAGACTTTTTAGGAATCCAGTGGGAGTTACCTGAATGTCAAATTTCATCTCCCCTTGCCAGAAAGATGAAAACAAATGCTGAAGAAATCCCCCCCCCAAGTTATTTCTGATATGCAGTTTCCATTGCTAAACAGCCAAGCTGCTGTTTAGTTTTAAAAGGAGCTTATCTCTCTGGCATCTGGAGATACTGCTGAAACTCAAAAATAAACTCTGGCAGCATAGGTAGTTCTCCTTATGAGAACTGCACAGACATTCTCCTTGAGTTTATAACTTTTTTCAAGTATGGTATTTGTGATGGTCCCTTTTGCTTGCAAGTCTGGAATAGGGTACTCACCCAGTTTCCTGCCCCTAGGTTCACACAGCAGAGACAGGAATTTTGGATTTATCATAAAGGTTCCTTCTATTTGAGATAGAGGAGGACATCCTTTTGTCTGGTACTCCTTTTCCCATGATCCATGGAGGCAGAATATTCCACCCCTGAGAAGGAGTACCCCCCTCTTCAGTTCAGAGGCCTCCAGAGCTTTCTGTAGAAAACCATGAAGTGAACCATCACTTGTTGTAGTAACATAACTTAACCTGAAAAATGAGCAACCACAGGACAAGGCTGAATGCCACCCCTGTCCCAGGTGAAAAGACACTAACAAAACTGTATCAAACATAAGAGGATAGAATAAGACAGATGAGACAAGAGGGCTAGAAATCCCATGAAAGTGACCAGAATCTCATTAAACAAGAGAGGGTCCAGAATATCCTCTTCTGCTTCAAACAGAAGGAACTTTCATGGTCACTTCTAAATTCCTTTCTCATTTGAGGAGGGGGGAACACTCTGACACTTGGGATGTGATACGGCTTCCTCCCAATAAGGGTGGGCAGCCCTCTGTCGCTGCTCCTCCTTTTATAGCACCTCCTTTCTCCTCTAGCCAAGGGTGTAGACTTTCCAATTTCCGGGTGTGGGGTGTCAGTATTTACGTAGTAATGTAAGTCTCAGCTGTAGACGAGTTTCATCTAACTGACAGTAGGTGACAGTTCCAGAGAGTCATTATGGCTGGAATAAACTGGTTCTGGGCAGTTCAGTCTACCACTGAGTAACAGAGTCAGAGTGACTCGGCAGTCTGCTGTGATTGGCTAATATTTGTATAAAAGTACTGATGTATTGTACAGTCTTCTCTCTGATGGAGTACCTGTTGTCTGCAAAGTACTTTGTCCATGCTACTAACATTGCAGGAGTTTGTGGAGCTTGTGTAAATAAACTTGTATATAGTTGTACACAGAGCTGCCTGGACTATCTTCTTTATTGGATACTTATAGCTACTTGCATCCTACTGGTGTGGGCAGGCAACACCATACTGACAAGGGGCTGGGGCTGGGCCAGAGGCATTGCTATGCTATGCTAGGTCCTTAAAGGAACTGAGGCCCAATGACATCATAGGGAGGAGCCAGTGACATCACAGGCCATTTCACTATCTATAGAAATAGCATTGCTCGGGATCATCATTTCACTCTGGGGACTGTCATTCCAGTACCAGAAATAGAGGCATGTGGGATTTAGGAAGGGGCTCCCCAGAAATTGGGGGGGGGGGCCTGGGAATCCCCCTAGCCATGCCCCTGGGCTGGGCTAAACCCAGGAAAAGGTGGGAGTTGGCCAGTGGTTATAGTTGTATCTCAGTGGCCTTCTGCTATGTCCTTTATTTAAATTCACTTTTAGAATAGTCACTTTACGATCTGCAAATATACATACCGTGTACATAAGACAAGCAAATGGTCACAAATTTGAAAGTAAGGAGGGCAACACAGAAAAGCCTATAGGGGAACATTTTAAAAGTTTTCCTGGACATTCATTTACAGAAGTCTTGTTTCTGCCTTATTCATAAGGATGATTTTGTACTGAAATTTACTAAATTATGGCATCACAGATGCCTTCATTTGGTAAATGCATGGCTGAAGTCTCTGAGCCAGAATACCAAACAGTTGTTGTGCACTCATTTTCTGAGCAATGTACAGAGTTCAGCGTATCAGCAATCTTCTTCCCACTTCAAACTCATATCCTACAAGTGAGTACGAGTACAAGTCCCAGAGCACTGAGCCTATTCCCAGGGGCTGTCCTGTCATTCCACTCTGTGACCTGTCGTTCTAATCCCACAGCACAGATTCTATTGCTAGGGATCATCATTCCACTCTGGGGACTCATTCCAGTACCAGAGCACAAATTCTAGGGACTGTAATTCCACTCTGGGGGCTGACAGTCTAGTTCCAGAGCACAGACTCTATTCCTAGGGACTGTCTTTCTACTCTGGGGGCTGTCATTCCAGTCCAAGAGTAGCCTATCTGGGCCCAAAGACCTTAATGGAAAAACCATTCCACATTTTCTTTGCAACCTTTTTTGTGCTGCAATGTATTTCAGTGGAGCCCAAGCAAGTCAATTGGCACTCCTGGCTCCCATTATCTCCAATGGGCCCTCAAGCCTCTCCCATTGTTTCCACTGGCCAATCCTATAATTCCTTTTATACATCCCAGTTAGTTGACCATTTGAAACTGTACCACACCTTTTTAAGTAACAGCAAAATGAAGACCATGAACATGTGCACATTTCTTGCCAATGTTCTTTCTGGGCTGCACACAAGGCAAAAGGAAATTTTAAAAGGCTCACTGCCCTAGAGGCTCATGTGGATGGGGAGGCTGCTTGGAATGTTTTAGTTTCAATTCTCTCTTGCTGTCTTGGTGATGCTCCCTTATCTGTATGTTTTATGTGCCCAACCTTGGTTCCTAGCTGTAACATCATGTGTTTTGTTTTGTATTTTTCTATGCAGTGTTTGATATAATCGTATGTTTTTAACTGTATTTATGTCTGTTGGAAGCCGCTCTGAGCTTGCTATGTGGGGAGGGCGGGGTATAAGTCAAATAAATAAATAAATAAATAAATAAATCTCTGGGAACGCAGGACCGTTATGTTTGGTGGGCCCTGTTGGAACCTTGATTGGCTCCATGCAGCCCAGTGACCCTTTTGAACCATGTATATCCATCCACCCCACGCTTTTTGCTTTAGTCTTAACACAGAACGTGAAGTAGAGAAGCCCTGCCAATACTGTATCAATAAACTTTCCTTCTGAAGAAGCGAGTTGTTGGTTCTGATTGCTGCGGGAGTCTGACAGAGTGTTATGACTCACTGTGGTTTCTGAATTCACCCCCTACGATGAGTAGTGAAGAAGAAGAAACCATGCCTACTACAACTGGTGAGGAGGTCCAGTGACATCCATGCCACCCATCACGATGATGGGGGCACTGGGAAGCAGAAACATCCCTGCTAGGTCGCTTCTGGTGCAACCCTGGTCATGATTCTTGGAGACCAGTGAGATGTGGAGCACATCAGCTCAGCCCCGAATGGCAAGTGGGGTTGGGAGGATTGAGGTGCCATCGCCAAGGGTGGCTGCAGCTGTGAGAGAACCCAGAAAGGACTGGTTGGAGCAGATGCAACAAGCGTTGATATCCAAGTAAGAGGAACTGCACCAAGAATTGCTTGAAGCCCTGATGGGGCTGCTGCAGCTGGTCACAACCACAGTGCAGTATGAGATGGGACTGCTTCACCCTGGGGCAGGGGCCCAACCTGCCCTGGCTGGAAAACCACCCATCCCAGTACAACTACCACCAGCACCCCCTGCAGGACCCCCAGTGGGTCCACTGCCAACACCGATGCCTGCCCCAGTGCCCGGTCTGGAATGCCCCAAAGAGGTACTAGATGCCATGTACGACGGGAACGCCAACAAGCTGGCTTTCTTCACTCTGCAGGTGAGAAAGTTCCTGAGAGACTGGGGCCATCTGTTCCTGACCAACGAGCATTGCATAGACTACATTGGAGGTAGGCTACACAAGGAAGCTGCCACCTGGTTCATAGCACTGAACAATGTGCAGAGCCCTGAACTGAGAGACGTCCAGGCTTTCATGTGGGCTTTGAGACAGCAATACGAGGATCCAAAAGGGATCAAAAAGGCTCAAAACCACATTCAGGTGCTAAAACAAGGTGCCCATTCCATGAAAGAATACTCTGAAGAATTCAAAAGGTATGACTCCAAGATCCAGGGATGACCTGAGACCATGTTGATGGAGCAGTACCGGATAGGGCTCAACAGCCAAATCCTGGAGTCAGTACTTCAGAACATAAACCCATCAACCCTAACTGCAAGGGTGCATGAAGCCAAGGAGGTGGAGAGCCGGTTCCAGATAATGAAGGCTTTGGGGGTCTGGAGCATCAGGAAGCAAACTGGGGGGCCTTTGAAGAGTCCTGACCCTAAAGCCACTGAACCAGCCCAGGAGCTATGCATGCGCTTAGGGCTGTGCCTTCGATGTGGAAAGCCGGGCCACTATACCCACTGCCGGCTCACCCACTAGGTGAGCTAGGTGCTTGCCTAGGGCACTGGGGCCCACAGGGGCGCCAAAGCGCCCCCCGCCCCGCCCCCCGTGAAGCCGGCGCTAGGAGGGAAGGGGCGGCCGTTCAAACGGGTGCCCCTTCCCTGGCTTTCCTGAGCACGCCGCTACTGCGGCATGCTCAGGAAAGCCGGCGCTCCCCCCCGGTCTCCAGCCGGCGCTGGGGCTGGGAGGGAAGGGGCGCCCGTTCAAACGGGCGCCTCTTCCCTGGCTTTCCTGTGCTCAGGAAAGCCGGCGCTCCACCCCCCCCCCGTCTCCAGCCGGCCCTGGGGCTGGGAAGGGGCAGCCGTTCAAATGGCCGCCCCTTCCCTGGCTTTCCTGAGCACGCTGCTAGTGCGGCGTGCTCAGGAAAGCCGGCACTCCACCCCCCCGGTCTCCAGGCCCCACCGGGAGGTTGGCATCCCCGTGGGGTGGGCGCCCCAGGCTGTCTTGCCTAGAGCGCCCAGACACCTGGGGCCGTCCCTGACTATACCGCCTCCTGCCCTGCGACAACCCTGCAAAATGGTACAAAGGGACTGGAGAAGAAACCCACCAGAGGGGAACCCAAGAAAGGAGAAGGGGCATGTCCCAAGCAACAGCATGCCCTGCAAATGGGAGCTTCAGCAGCTGAGTCCTCCTCCACTGAGGGAGAAGCGCTGCAGCTGGCAGGAAAAGGCCAGAACCTACTGTGAATGGTGCGAGCAGGCAGGTCCACCCCAAGATGGTGCCAAACACAGTGAGCAATCCCCCTCCCTTATTATTTGTGACTGTGACACTGGTCAACCCTGAACTGGGCACCCAAATGTGAGTCCAGGTTCTGATAGATTCAGGATGTGTCCGTAACATCATTAGCCCATCTATTGTTACTGGTCTGGGGGTGGCCACTCAGAGACTCTCAGAACCATTGATATTTATCCAGATGGATGGGTCCCCTATGTAGGAGCGCTGCAAATACCAAATGATGCCCATGGTGATGGGCACAGGACCCCATTGGGAGACATGGACATTTGTAATCACCCCTACAGCTCGGTTCTCCCTAGTGTTAGGGAACCCCTGGCTCTGGGATCATGTTCTGGACATTTCATGGAGCCAGGGTACCATGCATTCAGATCTGAGGGGTGCGCTCAGCATGGGTGGGACCCCAGTTGGGAGGAGGAACCCAAGGCTGCCCAAGAGCCAGCATGCTTTGCCCAAGAGAAGCTCCGCTTCATCCCTAGAGAGTATCAAGACTTGGCGAGGGTGTTTGAGGTGGATGAACTTCCCCCCTCAGGAACATGGACTGTGCAATCAAAATATTACCAGGTCGCAAATTGCTCAAAGGGAAATTGTACTTCATGAGGTTGGTGGGGAAGGAGGAACTCCGAAAATTCATCAATAAGAACTTGGTTCATGGTTTCATATGCCCCACCTCATCCCCATTTGCTGCCCCTGTCTTGTTCTGGAAAAAGAAAGATGGGGGGACTGTGCCTTTGTACAGATTACAGAGGGCTCAATGCAGTGTCCACCTTGAATGCCTACCCCATGCCCCTCATCAAAGACTTGTTGGTGGAGGTGGCTAAGGGAAAGATCTTTATGAAACTAGACCTCCGAGATGCTTACTTCTGGGTGCGCATAAGGGAGGGAGATGAGCACAAGACTGCTTTCAATACTCCACTGGGGCAGTTTAAATATCTGGTGATGCCTTTTGGGTTGCAAGGGATGCCCGGGGTCTTCATGAACTTGATCTATGAAGTGTTGCACAAGCACCTTTTTAAGTGCTTGTTTACTTGGATGATATCTTGATCTACTCCTAAGATAAGAGTTCCCATGTAGCCCTGGTGCAGGAAGTGCTACAAACCCTCTATGACCACAAACTTTTTGCTAAATTATCAAAATGTGAGTTCCATAAGGAGGAAGTGGAAGTGGATTTCTTGGGCTACTGTGGGGTTTCTTGGGCATCTCGTGGCGGGGTGGAAGATATGTTGGGGTGGAAGGGCCCCAGGACCCAGAGGCAACTCCAATCCTTCCTCAGGTTCATGAACTTTTATAGGCCTTTCACACCCAGTTTTGCCCATGTATCTCTGCCTCTCACTGACCTCCTTAAGACTAAAGGGAAGGGACCTGACGTGGTGAAGCCCGGTGCTTGCTTTGCATGGACAGATGAATACCAAGAGGCGTTCACCAAGTTAAAGCAGTTGTTCACTTCCAAGCCCATTTTGCATCATCCCGATGAAAATAAAAAAATTGTGGTGCAGGTGGATGTGTTGGATGTCACCATGGGGGGAGGGCATCTTGCAACATGGGGAGGATTTCATGAATTTGCGCAGATTTTGGACTCTTAAGATTCGAAGGGGATTTTTGTTCTATTTGATTCAGTGGAAGGACTTTGATCCCTCCCAGAACAAGTGGGTTCATGAGTGTCATGTCAATGCCCCTCTCATTTGTGCTTTTCACAGCAAGTTTCAGGAGAAGCTGGGGGGGCCTGCAGGGGCAGGATGTCAGCTCACTGCCATAGAGACTGGTGTGCAGGGGGAGGCTGCTTGGAATGTTTTAGTTTCGATTCTCTCTTGCTGTCTTGGTGATGCTCCCTTATCTTTATGTTTTATGTGCCTGACCTTGGTTCCTAGCTGTAACATCATCTCTGAGAATGTGGGACTGTTACACTCTGGCAAGCCCTGTCTTTTACCTTGATTGGCTCCATGCTGCCCAGTGACCATTTTGAACCATGTATATCCATCCACCCCGTGATTTTTGCTTTAGTCTTTACACAGAACCTGTAGTAGAGATGCCCTGCCAATACTGCATCAATAAACTTTCCTTCTGAAGAAGCGAGTTGCTGGTTCTGATTGCTGCAGGAGTCTGACATCTGATCTGCTTGTCCCCCCCAATCTTGTTCATGCTTACCATTTAAAAATGAAATGGAAGTTGAAAGAAGAGCTTAGGAGTGGTTGAAGTAGCCCCTCCCACCATGGGGGGACGAAACTGTTTTCAGTCAAGGATATATAGATCCAAGTGAAATAAAATAGACACACACTTTCCCCCAAAATGTAAATTGGTGCCCAGCAAGTATGTTGGGCCCACTGGTCAGAAGTCTTGGGTGTGTGCTCGGTGCAAGGAGCTCCTGGTTCTCAGGGAGCGAGTTTGCTCCCTTGAGGCCAAGGTGGCTGACCTGGAGAAGCAGGGACAGTCAGTTAGGTGCACGGGGAAGACTCTCAGGGACTTGTTAGATATGTCCCACTCTGGATCTGGCAGCCTGGCTGCTGCCAGGGAGCATGAGGGTCAAGGGGAAAAGGGGCACCATGCTGAGGATAAGGGGAATGTGCCCTTCTTCTTCAGCTGGTGAACAGGTATCCTTTCGTACCAAGGAACCGTCCCTGGGAAGGGTGGGAGGGGGCTCTTGGTAGTTGGTGATTCGATCCTTAGGCAGGTAGACAGCTGGGTGGCGAACCCGCGTACTGACCGTATGGTGACTTGCCTGCCTGGTGCGAAGGTAGCGGACATTACGCATGTTTTAGATAGGCTGGTAGATAGTGCTGGGGAGGAGCCAGTGGTCGTGGTGCACGTCGGCACCAACGATGTGGGGAAATGCAGTCGTGAGGTCCTGGAGGAGAAATTTAGGCTGCTGGGCAGGAAACTCAAGGCCAGGACCTCCAAGGTAGCCTTCTCGGAAGTGCTACCTGTTCCACGCGCAGGGCCGGAGAGACAGGCACAGATCAGGAGTCTCAATGCGTGGATGAGACGGTGGTGTAGGGGGAAGGGTTCAAGTTTGTTAGGCACTGGGATGCTTTTTGGGACAAGAGGGAGCTGTACAAAAGGGACGGTCTCCACTTGTCCCGAGAAGGAACCAGGCTGCTGGCGCTCAAAATCAAAAAGGTGGCAGAGCAGTTTTTAAACTGAATAATGGGGGAAAGCCGACAGGAGATGAAAAGTCTCTGGCTCGGGATGGCTCATCTCAAAGAGATGAAGGGGTAGCTATTACTTTTGTACAAGGAAATGGATTACAATTGTCCACTGAGACTGTGGCTAATGATAGGAACTGCCTGGCAAGGTCTCGAGGCAGCAAGAGGAAGGCTGTGGGCTTAACAAACATGGGAAACTATAAGTGTTTATACACAAATGCTAGAAGTCTCCGAGGTAAAATCAGGGAGTTGGAATGCTTGGTGTTGGGGGGAAATAGACATTGTGGGTATTTCAGAAACTTGGTGGGATGAGGAAAATCAGTGGGATACGGTGATTCCTGGTTATAAATTATATCGGAAGGATAGGGGGAAAGGGTTGGAGGTGGGGTGGCTCTGTATGTCAGAGAGGGTATACCGTCCAGTAAGACTGAGAGGGTAAGAGAATTGGATTCACTTCTGGAAATGCTATGGGTTGAAATAGTGGGTCCAAAAGGAGGCTTAACAGTGGGAGTTTGTTATCGCCCACCAGATCAAAAGATAGAGGAGGATTATAAAATGATGAATGAATTAAAGACAGCGGCTAGACGAAATAACTGTGTTGTAATAGGCGACTTTAACTACCCACACATTGATTGGGTCAATATGAGTTCTAGTCGGGAAAAAGAGATTGCGTTCTTAGACACTCTCAATGACTGTGCTGTGGAACAGATGGTCACAGATCCTACCAGGGGAGAGGCGATCTTGGATTTGGTCCTAAGTAACACCCAAGACCTGGTGAGAGATGTAAAAGTGATTGCACCGCTTGGGAACAGTGACCATAATGTCATTGAGTTTAACATTTGTACAGATAGGGAGTTGCCCAAAAAGACTGATGCAACCACTTTTAACTTTAAAAGGGGTAACTTCTCTGGTATGAGGGGACATGTGAGGAAGAAATTGAAAGGAAGAGTGGAGAAGGTCAAAAACATTGGGGAAGCTTGGAGACTATTTAAAAAGACTATCCTAGAAGCTCAGAAAAAATATATACCGCAGGTTAGGAAAGGTACAAATAGGTATAGAAAAAAGCCTGCATGGTTAACAAATAAAGTAATGGAAGCTGTAAAAGGTAAGAAGGATTCCTTTAAGCGGTGGAAAGCTAGTCTTAGTGAGGTTGATAAAAGGGAACACAGACTATGGCAAATAAAATGCAAGTCTGTGATCAGGCAAGCAAAAAGGGAATATGAGGAGCATATCGCAAAAAACATAAAGGCCAACAATAAAACTTTCTTCAAATACATTAGAAGTAGGAAGCCAGCCAGGGAGGCAATGGGGCCCTTGGATGACCAAGGGGTAAAAGGAGTAGTGAAGGATGATAGGGAAATGGCTGAGAAGCTGAATGCATTTTTTGCCTCTGTCTTCACTGTGGAAGAGGAGAAGTGCTTGCCCACTCCAGAAGCACCGATTTCGGGAGGGGGTTTGAAAGACCTGAATCAGATTGCGGTGACAAGAGAGGAAGTCCTCCGACTGATGGACAATTTAAAAACTAATAAATCACCAGGCCCAGATGGCATTCATCCAAGAGTTCTGAAAGAACTCAAACGTGAACTTGTGGATCTCCTGACAAAAATATGTAATCTTTCTTTAAAATCTGCCTCCATTCCTGAGGACTGGAAGGTAGCTAATGTCACTGCCATCTTTAAAAAGGGCTCCAGGGGAGATCCAGGAAATTACAGGCCAGTCAGTCTGACATCGATACCGGGTAAGTTGGTGGAAACTGTTATTAAGGAAAGAATTAGTAGGCACATTGATGAACAAAAACTATTGAGGCAGACTCAGCATGGGTTCTGTAAGGGAAGATCTTGTCTCACTAACCTGTTAGTGTTTTTTGAGGGAGTGAACAAACATGTGGACAAGGGGGACCCAATAGATATTATTTACCTTGACTTACAGAAAGCTTTTGATACAGTTCCTCATCAAAGGCTCCTAAGTAAGCTCAATAGTCATGGGATAAAAGGACAAGTCCTCTTGTGGATCAAAAACTGGCTTATAAATAGGAAACAGAGAGTGAGTATAAATGGGAAACTTTCTCAGTGGAGGGTGGTAAGCAGTGGGGTACCACAGGGATCAGTACTCGGTCCGATGCTTTTTAACTTGTTTATTAACGATTTGGAATTGGGAGTAAGCAGTGATGTGGCTAAATTTGCAGATGACACAAAGTTGTTCAGGGTGGTGAAAACCCGGGAGGATTGTGAGGCACTCCAAAGGGATCTGTTGAGGATGGGTGAGTGGGCGTCAACGTGGCAAATGGGGTTCAATGTGGCCAAGTGCAAAGTAATGCACATTGGAGCCAAAAATCCTAAATATAAATACACGTTGATGGGGTCTGATTTGGCAGAGACGGACCAAGAGAGAGATCTTGGAGTCGTAGTGGATAACTCGCTGAAAATGTCTACACGATGTGTAGCTGCAATAAAGAAGGCCAACGCTATGCTGGGGATTATTAGGAAGGGAATTGATAACAAATCAGCCAGTATCATCATGCCCCTGTATAAATCATTGGTGCGACCTCATTTGGAATACTGTGTACAGTTCTGGTCACCACATCTCAAAAAGGATATTATAGCATTGGAAAAAGTGCAGAGAAGGGCAACTAGAATGATAAAAGGGGTGGAACACCTTCCCTATGAAGAAAGGTTAAAATGCTTGGGGCTCTTTAGCTTGGAGAAACGACGGCTGAGAGGTGACATGATCGAGGTTTATAAGATTATGAATGGGATTGAGCAGGTTGAGAAAGAAGTACTTTTCTCCCTTTCTCACAATACAAGAACTCGTGGGCACTCTATGAAATTGCTGAGCAGTCGGGTTATAACAGATAAAAGGAAATACTTCTTCACCCAAAGAGTGATTAACATATGGAATTCACTGCCACAGGAGGTCGTGGCAGCTGCAAGCATGGACAGTTTCAAGAGGAAATTAGATAAACATATGGAGCAGAAGTCCACCAGTGGCTATTAGCCACAGGGTATAGATGGGAACTCTCAGTCTGGGGCAGGTGATGCACTCTATTCTTGGTGCTGGAGGGGGCAGCAGTGGGAGGGCTTCTGGTGCCCTGGCCCCACTGCTGGACCTCCTGATGGCACCTGGTATATTTTGGCCGCTGTGTGACAGAGTGTTGGACTGGATGGGCCATTGGCCTGATTCAACATTGGCTTCTCTTATGTTCTTATGTTCTTATGAGGCTTTGCAGTCTATCTGTTGCTACACTGAAAGTGGGTGGAGACAGCCAGGGTTAAGGACTATACTTTCTTTTCTGACAGATACCAAACATATTCAAGGACTGATATGTTCTGGATATCAAAAACCTTAGTTATTAACCTAGAGCATGCAAAGATACAACCAAAAATCTGATGGATCCAGGTGCAAGAGACCTTCTCTTCCTGTTGCAAGGAATGTTATCAAATCTCTTTCCCCACTCAGCTTTTCCTGTCTCCAGAGATCTGTCTTCCTAAGACTCTCCAGCACAGAGGTATCAAATTCATTTGTTAAGAGGGCCAGATCTGACATAAATGTCACTTTGTCGGGCTGGGACACGTGTGCCATAAAATTTAATACAAAGTCCTGGACATATAAACTTTATTAAGATGATTTCAGATGCTGAATGGCAATAGCCAGATTGATCAGATTGGGTGTGATATGAAGAGGGATAATAGGAGTAGAGATATCCGCACTGGTAATGAGACAGGAAACCTAGGTCTCAATTTGGTACAGGAAGATTCAGTCCAGGAGGATACAAAGACTAAATGGAAATAAGTCTGAAAAAATGAACAGTGACTCATAAAAACACATACCCTACCACAATTTTATTAGTCTTTAAAGTTGCCACTGGATTCTTACTTTTTCTACTGCTATTACAAACCACAACATTCAAAAACTAGTGGGGGAACATTTTAACTTTCTAGGACATTCATTTGCTGACATAAGAGTAGCAGTTCTCTTACAAAGGAATTTCAAAGGGAGATTAGAAAGAGACCGCTGAGTTGCAACTGATCATGAAGCTCAAGACAATGGAAACTTCTGGACTGAATTGAGACCTAGATTGTTTCTCTCATTAAAAATGCCTGTTATTGTCATTTGGAATCTGAAATCACTTCACTCTCCAAGATATAAGGACAGATGGACTCCCATTCTAGCTGTATCTGAAGAATTGAGCAGTGACTCATGACAGCTCCTACCCTGACAAAAACTTTGTTAGTCTTTATGGTGCTGCTGGACTCTTGCTCCCTTTCACTAATAAGATATGCAAGCCGTATTGTTAGGTTCCTTCCCTTCCCCTATCTGTTAAAAATGGAAAAGGGGATCCATCTTTCTCTCTCTCTGGCATGCTTTCTTTAGCATTCCCCTCCCCAGAAGTCTGCAGGTAAACAAAAACTTATAGTTGTTGGCACTAACTCTCACCCTTTCTCTCTCTGGCATGTTCTCTTTAGCTCCCCTCCCCAAGAAGTTTGCAGGAAAACAAAAACAGCTGGAAGAAAACATAGCTGGCACTGACTCTCACTGCTTTCTCTCTCTGGCATACTCTCTTTAGATTCCTCCCTGCCTCCCCCCCCGAAGAAGTCTGCAGGCAAACAAAACCTGGAAGAAAACATTGCTAGTCTTCTTAAAAGAGCTACCGGATTCCATTTTCTCTCTCTCTCTCTCTGGCTCTTTCCCTCAGCCAATCAAAGGAAGTTTTTCTTTCTCTCCTCTCCCAAGCAGGAAATAGGAGTGGCTGGGGAAGGAGCTGCAATGCCAGAAGCAAGAAGGAAGAAGCAGCCAAAAGCAAGCTGCTCTTGGCTGGATTGCAGGAAAGTTGGCCAGGGTCCGGCATACCTGAGGGACCGCCTTTCCTCATATATGCCCCAAAGAGCACTTCGGTCTAAATCACAACATCGCCTGGTGGTCCCTGGCCCTAAGGAGGCCAGGCTGGCGGCCACGAGGGCTAGATCGTTCTCAGTGGTGGCTCCTACCTGGTGGAATGAGCTCCCGGAAGAGATCAGGGCCCTGCGGGACCTTTCACAGTTCCGCAGGGCCTGTAAGATGGAGCTCTTCTGCCAGGCATTCGAGTAGGAGCCGCCGCTTCTTTTTCCCCCCTCGTTGGCCGCCGCCCCGCCTCCTTCCCACCGCTAATTTTACCAACTGGGATGGAGGAAGGGGATAGCCGGGTTAAGCCCTCGGGGCCCGCCGCAACCACCACTGCTGTGCCTAATGATTATCTGTAGCCATCGGGTTGAGATAAAAGAGGAATTATAGAGCACGTTATGATGTGGGTATGTTCAGTATTTTTAGATGTTTTAACCTGTTTCCCTGGCACTGGTTGCCCTTGTAAGCCGCCCTGAGCCCACTTGCGGGGAGGGCGGGGTAGAAATGGAATGTATAAATAAATAAATAAAATAAAGTTTTGAACTCAGTATTGCCTGGCACTGGTTGCCCTGGGGGAGGCTCAGTCCCCCCCATTCCAGTTGGCTCCTCTCTTTTGGCTCTACCTTTTCTTCTTTAACCACCCCCTTTTCCATTTCATTTTGTTTAATCTGGTAAACAGAACTCATACAAAATTTTGCTTTCTTTGAATACCTTGTATTATCTTGTATAAAACACTATAACATATATAACATTAGTATACTAATATATTTTCCCATAACAATATTCCTTTAAGCATTCATTGTATATGATGTTTGCAAATGAAAATTGACTAACTGAAAGCTAAATCCTCTGAGTGTTCAAATACTGGTGCATGTAGAATGTGAAGGCCTGGCCATTTTCTAGAAAGTTACATCTCTAGGTGAGCATTTTCAGCCACCTTTGAACACTCACCCCACGGCAAAAATAAAGCCAAAACCCCCTCCTACTTCATGTGCTCCTTATGAGGAGACTTGACAGTTGCCACAAGTAGATGGGCTAAGGCAGAGCCCACAAGAGCAACTGCTTTGTGCACCAAGCAAACTGCCAAAGGAAAGCTGGGGGGGGGGGGAGACACAGAGTCATCGGCAAAGCTGGGAGGGAGGCAGGATGAGAGAGGGCCCCTGGCAGCTCTCACTGGTTGGCAACTGACCATGGAAGCCCTGTTTTGATGCTGAGCATACAGAAGACTGTATGTACCATAGAGTTTCACCAGTTTCTAGAAAGGTATGACATCACTTCCTTATTTTCCTGCAGTGATGTCAGACTGTTGGCTGATTGCCATTTTTAATGTTATCTTTCTTTTGCTGCCACTCAGAACAGTGGTGGGATACGGCAGCTGGGGACAGGAGAGCCCTAATCCCCATTGTTGAGAGGGGAACTCTAATTTCACAGCTGATTAGTTTTTATTGCCTTTTAAAATTAGTTTTAGTTTTACTTTATGTTGCTCAATTTTATTCTTACTTTTAATTTGATGTATCCACTTTGGATTGGATAACTTATAGGGCTATAGGAAAGACAGATACATTAGCAATAAATAAAGAAGGGTTGCTGATTATTGATTGATTCTTGCTATATATATATAGGGGACATTGTATATATTCTGATAAAATCAGAATATGTGTCTTGGTATAAATATTTAGACACTATTATTCAGAAAGACTGAAGTGTTTTATATATGACTAGGAGTAAAGCCCTTTGTGGGAAGAAATACAACAAGCTCTAGAAGGAAGCTCCAGGTGAGTGTCTTGGCTGTGGCTAGTGGAGTGGCAGAGGGAAGGAGAAAACAGAGGGAGACAAGCCATGTTTACTTCCTTTTGCTTAGCTATAAGGCAGGGCTGTCTCAAGTCATTTTGCTGCCCCAAGTGGATAGTATGGGAGGACAGCCTCATGGTAACAGGTATGGTTCCCTCCACCCCTGACTTATGTTGATTTGGGGCTATGCAGTGGTGGCTAAGGTAGAAAAGCACCTCCTTCTATGCCATATCTTCTGGGATCCAAGGGTCTGGAAAGTGGTTCCATAGCCAGTTACAGGGTTACCAGCTCCGGGTTGGGAAATACCTGTAGATTTGAGGGGGAGAGCCTGGGGAGGGCAGGGGTGGGGAGGGACCTCAGCAGGGTATAATGCCATAGAGTCCACTGGCCAAAGCAGCCATTGTCTCCAGGAGAACTGATCTTGGTTATCTGGACATCTGTTTTAATACTGGGAGATCTCCAGGTGCTACCTGGAGGTTGGCTTATGTCTGGAAAGTGGTCCCATAAGCCAATTACATGGTTGTCAACTCTGGGTTGGGAAATACCTGTAGATTTGAGGGGTAGAGCCTGGGGAGGGCAGGGTTTGGTGTGGGGAGGGACTTCATCAGGGTATAATGCTATAGAGTCCACTGTCCAAATCAGCCATTGTCTCCAGGAGAACTGATCTTGGTCATCTGGACATCAGTTGTTATTGCTGGGAAATTTTCTGTAGGGAAAATTATGTGCTGTGGCTGAGGAACACAGTGATTTCTGGGAGATCTCCAGGCCCCACAGGGAGATTGAGAGATATGCATTTTACCTCAGGACTCTCAACAGCAACAGCAAACTGTTTAGAATGTTAGAGACAAAGGCCAATCAGGCCAGATATGCAAATGACCTCTGTGTTCTGACTGGCTGTGGGGGGAAGAGGAACAGCAAACTGTTTAGAATGTTGGGGGCAGGACTCAGGCAATTCTGCCAGTGGATAGGGAGACCCTCTGAGTGACAGATCAGGGAGCCAACTGATTTGGGAGTGTGTGGAATGTTCAGGAGATTCCATGACCAAAACACAATTATAGATAAGGATAGATTTTGACTATGTATAAGTATACAGTTGGATCTTGGTTAGATTTTTTTGAGAAACATGGAATTCTAAAAGTAGGGCATCTGTTGTCTTGTCTGATCTCCTGATATAATCAGGATGGTTAGTGAGTACTGAATGTTGAGGAATAAAAGTATGCAGGCTGGCCTGACAACTCATTCCATTAAAGTGGATGAAAAAACTGACATAATAGATCTGAGATCTTGCCAAAAGACATTTGCTTAGGAAGTAAAATATGAGCTGTAGGCAAATTTAAACAGGAGGAAGAAAAAACCAAGAGAGTGTTTT
This sequence comes from Gekko gecko, assembly GCA_029375565.1. Taxonomy (NCBI): domain Eukaryota; kingdom Metazoa; phylum Chordata; class Lepidosauria; order Squamata; family Gekkonidae; genus Gekko; species Gekko gecko. The sequence continues at coordinate 63,356,753 of JAPDNY010000004.1, read as the reverse complement.
AATAACACCTTGGTTTAAATTATTGTATTTTATTTAGAAACTAATACTGCAAAAAAAAAATCAACCTGTTATCTTATGAACTGTGTTTAAAATTGGCCTGGATGCAAAGATTGAATAGTTCTGGGTGCCCAAGGGACATTTGAACTGGTGTTTCTTGAATATTTACCTCCCCCCCACATAAATACGCACACACTATATAGAATTTTTTTTTTAATCTAAAAAATGTTTCTTAAGCAGGTATGGTAAGGCGTGGAGGAGGACACGGTTTCACCAGCTAAAGAGACAAAACTAAGAAATAATAATAATTGTTTGTGCTCTTACACTCCCTACACCCGAGACCACAGGTATGTCTAAAATAGCTCTTTGGATGCTCTTCAATTTTATTGTTGTTGTTCAGTTGCACAGTTGAATCCTACTCTTCACGACCCCATGGGTCACTTCACACCAGGCCCGCCTGTCTTCTGCTGTCCTCCAGAGTTTGCTTAATTTCATGTTCATTGCATCGATAACACTGTCTAACCATCTCATCCTTTGCCATCCCCTTCTTCTTTTACTTTCAATCTTTCCCAGCATCAGGGTCTTCTCCAGTGAGTGCTCCCTTCTCATTTGGTGACCAAAGTATTTGAGCTTCAGCTTCAGTATCTGGCCTTCCAGGGAACAGTCAAGGTTGATTTCTTTTAGGATTGACTGATTTGATCTCCTTGCAGTCCAAGGGACTCTCAAGAGTTTTCTCCAGCACCGTAATTTGAAAGCATCTATTCTTTGGTAAGTAAGGAGCTGCGGTGGCTCAAGTGGTTAAGACACTGAACTGCAGGCTGTGGAAGGTCAGTAGTTCAGCAGTTCGAGACCAGGGTGCCGCATGATGGGGTGAGCTCCTGTCTCTAGTTCCAGCTCCTGCCAACCTAGCAGTTCGAAAGCAAGAAATTGCAAGTAGATAAATAGGTACCACTTCGGTGGGAAGGTAACAGCGTTCCGTGCACCTTGGTGTTTAGTCATGCCGGCCACATGACCACGGAAATGTCTTTGGACAGCACTGGCTCTTCGGCTTGGAAACGGAGATGAGCACCGCAACCCTAGAGTCGGATTCGACTGGCTTTCGAGCAAGGGAACCTTTACCTTATTCTTTGGTGCTCGGCCTTTCTTATGGTCCAAATCTCACAGTCATGCATTACTACTGGGAATATCATTGCTTTGACCATGTGAACTTTTGTTGGCAGGGTGATGTCTCTACTTTTTTTTATGCTGTCTAGGTTTGCCATAGCTTTCCTCCCAAGGAGTAGGCATCATTTAATTTCATGGCTGCAGTCACCATCTGCAGTGATCTTGAATTCCAGGAATGTGAATTCTGTCACTGCTTCCTTGACTTCCCCTTCTATTTGCCAAGGATGCCATGATCTTAGTTTTTTTGATGTTGAGTTTTAAGCCAAACTTTGCGCTCTCCTCTTTCATCTTCAACAAGAGACTCTTTTGGTCCTCTTTACTTTCTGCCATTAGAGTGGTATTGTCTGCATATCTGAGGTTGTTGATGTTTTTTTCCTGGCAATCTTAATTCCGGCTTGTGATTCATCCAAGCCGGCATTTCTCATGATGTACACTGCATATAAATTAAATAAGTAGGGTGACAATATGCATCCTTATTGTACTCCTTTTCCTATGCTAAACCAATCAGTTGTTCCATATCCAGTTCTAATTGTCGCTTCTTTTTAATTTTTTTAAACATATTTATTTGTAATTTTTTTCATAACTTTGAGCCGCATATATCTTTACATTTTACATCACAGGAGTCTAAATTAATATTTTGTTCTTTACATATCCGTACTCTCTTGACCAACGATTCAAAAACTCACTTTCATCTTTGCCATGTAACCACATTGTTAACTTTTCCATTTCTGCCACGTTCAAAACTTTAAGATATAATTCACTCAACATAGGTATTTTATCAGATTTCCAATAGCTTGCCAGTACCATTCTTGCTGCTGTTACTATATATGTTATCAAATACAAGTCATTTTTACTTAGGGCCTCTGGTATAATATTTAACAAGAAAATCTCAGGAGACACATCCAAGTCAACCTCAAGCATATCCGCTATCCAGTTTTTAACTTCATTCCAAAACTTATATACTTTTCCACATGACCACCACATATGATAAAATGTTCCTCTATTTGACTTACATTTCCAACAATTCTTAGACACTTTATCCAAACATTTAGCAGTTCTGTCAGGTGACCAATACCATCTATGTAACATCTTAATTATATTCTCTTTATATTTTATTGAGTTCCAAGACTTGGCCCAATCTTCCATTGTAATGCTATGCCCCATATCTTGCATCCATCTTATCATCGTTTCCTTAATCTCTTCATCTAACATGTAGTCTGACAGTAGGAAGTTATATACTTTTCATATCAGCTTATTGCTTGTTGACAGCCATATTTTATCCAGTTCAATCTTGTTCACATAAAAGCCCATAATTTTATCCTTAACATATCTAGAATTTAGTTGTACTGTTTCCCACCAGGACAAATTTATATTGCAGGTTATCAGCTTTTGCTTATTTTTAAGGTTATTATTTTTATCCAACAAGGCCTCATATGCTTCTTGACCCTTATACAGGTTTCTCAGAAGACATGTGAGGTGGTGTAGTATTCTCATTTCTTTAAGGACTTGCTACAGTTTGTTGTGAACTAAACAATCAAAGGCTTTAGCATAGTCAATGAAGCAGAAGTAGATATTTTTCGGGTACTCCCTTGCTTTCTCCATAATCTAGAGAATGTTGGCAATTTGATCTCTAGTTCCACTACCTCTTTGAAACCCAGCTTGTACTTCTGGCAATTCCCTATATATGTACCATTGGAGCCTAGCTTGTAGGATCTTGAACATGACCTTGCTAGTGTGTGAAATGAGTGCAATTGTGCAATAGTTTGAACATTCCTTGGTATTGCCATTCTTTGGGACTGGAATGTAAACTGGCCTTTTTCAATTCTGTGGCCACTGTTGTGTCTTCCAAATTCGCTGGCAAACTGAGTGCAGCACATTAACAGCATAATCTTTTAAGACTTTGCATATTTCAGCTGGGTCGAGGTCAGTGATTACACCGTTGTTGTTGTCAAGGACATTGAGATCCTTCTTGTATAGTTCTTCTGTGTATTTTTGCCACCTCTTCTTGTTTTTACTGACTGTATAGAGCTTCTCCATCTTTGACTGCAAATGATATAATCAATCTGATTTCGGTGTTGCCCATCTGGTGATGTCCGTGTGTAGAGTTGCCTCTTAGGTTGTTGGATAAAGGCAGGGCTTTTTTTGTAGAAAAAGCCCAGCAGGAACTCATTAGCATAATAGGCCACACCCAACAGCAGAAACTCATTAGCATATTAGGCCACACCCCTGACAATGCATCTCCCTCCCAGGATCAGCTTCCCCAGGTGTCCTGCGGCTTGCAGGTTGCATGGGGAACCCAAGGGAAGGAAGGCAGTTTCTGGATCAGCTTCCCCAGGTGCCCCGCAGCTATGGGGTGCCTGGAGAACCCAAGGAGGGGAGGCAGTTTAAACTGCCTTCCCTCCCTGGATTGGCTTGCCTTCCCCAGGCACCCTGTGGCTTGCAAGGTGCCTGGGGAACCCGAGGGAGGGGGGAGGCTGTAGGCATGGCCAACTCAGAAGCTAGCCAGAACTCCGTACCTGTGCATTCCTGCCCAAAAATAGCCCTGGAAGAAGGTGTTCACTATGACCACCGTGTTCTCTTGACAAAACTCTGTTAACCTTTGCCTGACTTTATTTTGTTTTCCAAGGTCAAATGTGTCCATTATTCTGGTTACCTTTTGACTTCCTGCTTTAGCATTCCAGTCCCCTATAATGATAAGGACATCTTTTTAAAAATCTTAGTTCTAGGAGATGTTGTAGGTCTTCATAGAACTGGTCCATTTCAGCTTCTTCTGAGTCAGTGGTTGGGGCATAGACTTGGATTACTGTGATGTTGAATGGTTTGCCTTGGACTTGGACCAAGATCACTCTGTCATTTTTGAGATTGTATCTCATTACTGCCTTTTTCACTCTCTTGTTGACTATATAGGCTATACAATTTTTTCTATGGGATTCTTGGTCACAGTAGTAGATACAATGGTCTTCTGAGTTAAATTTGTCCATTCCCATCCACTTTCCCAAGATATCAATGGCCAGTCTTGCCATCTGATTTTGTCTGAGTTCTCCGCTGTGGTCTGTCCATCTCTTCATGGCCTAGCCCACAGTCTAATAAAACTATACAAGCTCCCTCACCACATCAAGGCAGTGATCCATGAGAAAGATGTTGTTCAATAGGTGTTGTGTGCCCAGGGAAGTCCACTCACATGGTTGGGCAACCTTTGCCTCTAGAGACAATAGTCTGAACGGATCCTAGCACGCACTTATCTGGAGGCTAGGATCCTGGGAAGGACCTACAGGTCCAGGGGTGCACAGTAAATATCCAGTCACGTGTGTGTGTGTGGTGTCAGTTGGGAATATAAACCAGCCTGAGAGCCGGCAAATGGCATCTCTTGTTCTACAATCTACAATAAAGTATGAGCTGAATACACTCTACCATGCATCAGTCTCAGTACTTTATAATAGGCATGAGCAAATTAAAGCAGTATTATGAGTTTAAAGACTCGTTTCCCCCCCATGGTTCTTTGTAGATCAGGTGTGTGGGGGGATTCTAATTCAACATAAATGCTGATGAAAACTGAGCTGGAAATGACAGACCATGTAAAAGACCTTGGGGTTGTGGTTTACTGAAACTGTTAACACAGTGTGCGACGGAAATTTTTGAAAAGGCTAATTCCATGCTAGATGCCCTCAGGAAAAGGATTACGTATAAAACTTCCATTATATAGTCAAGCCAAGTTGCCTGTTTTGGTGAGCAATCTCCTGTTTATCTGCTCTGTTCCCTGCCATTGGTCCATAGGAGAAAAATGAGGTGGAGAGAAATAGTGCCTGTTGATGCCACAACATCACCTCCAGCTGTGTATGGTTTTTTACCACAGAGTTTTGAATGAATCCTAGGATGTCTCACAAAACAGTGAGGTCACCTTTGGATATACAGCTGGAAGCAATATCACATCTGTGGATGCCATTTGAGTATGCCTCACCCTCCCCAGCCCACAGTTGGCAACCCTACTAGTAGAGTAATTCCCTTATACAAGCCTTGGTGTGGCCTTATTTGGAATACAATGTACAGTTATGGTCCCCACATATCAAAAAGGATGTTGAACAGTTTGGAAACTGTAGAAAAGGGCAACCAAAATGATTCCAAATTTGCGATATAACAGAGATCTACAAAATTGTGTATAGTGCAGTGAAAACAGATAGCAATAAACTTCTTTTCCTTTTCCAAAATATTAGAACTCAGGTAACCCAATGAAACTGACCTGCGACAGATTCAAGATAGACCAAAGGAATTATTATTTCACACAATGGGTAGTAGATTTGTGAAAGCCACTACCACCCGGTGTAGTGATGGCTACTGGCTTAGAAAGATTTAAAGGGGTGTATGTGTGGATTGATTTGTGGAAGAAAGATTTATCACTGGCATGATAGACAGATGGGGCCTCCTGGTTCAGAGGCAAAATGCCTCTCTAGGTAAGGCATGTTGTCTGCCGGCTCTCTTTGTCGACATCTATTGGCCATTGTTGGAAACAGCACCCTATAGATTGACCATTCATTTGATTCAGCATAGCTACTCTAATATTCTTAAATTCTAACCTCATTTGTATGTTAAAAACTTGTTCTTTCTTCATACCTGTAGTAAAAATGGATCCTAAAAAGTTAACTGGGACCTGATAATGGGTAGGAGGAAAACTCAACCCCCTGGACTGTTCTCTTTTCTTACTTTCAGTTTCTGTTTTAGTCTGAAGTTGGTTGCAAAAAAGCAGTTGTGTTACAATCAGCCACTCATGTGAGTACCAAGACCAGGGGTCATTTGGAGCAGGAGCACACAGGAGTGGAGCTCCGGCAGTTAGAAGCACAGGCGGTGGCAAGCCCCACCCCCAGCAGCATGCATAGCGTTCCTCTTGGGCCCAGATAGGCTACTCTGGGACTGGAATGACAGCCCCCAGAGTGGAAAGACAGTCCCTAGGGGTGGAGCCTGAGTGGTGGGTGTTGCCATCTGACACACTTCCGGTGATGTCGGGGTGTGGCATATGCAAATGTTATGCTAATGAGTTATGCTAATGAGCTCCTGCACCTCTTTTTCTATGAAATGACCACTGACCCCTGACCAAGAAAGTGAGATCACAATAGTACCTATCTAATGTGAAGAATTACAGTTTACAAGAAATCACAGATGTATCAGTTACTGAAGGAGGAGCCCCAGATTTGGAGAGAACCATTCTCTGCAGCTTTTCTCACTGTACTGTAATTCAGGTTAAAGAGCTAATAACCTACACTGAGGAGAGATTTTAATGTGATGCTGGCAAGGGAAAAAACACTTACCTGAGGGGTTTTGCTCTTATACAAGATCTCATTTAAACTGGGCTGCTATCCATGCAAAGCAGTTATGTGTGCCTAATTATGATGCCAGTACAATACCCACTAGGGCCACAGACCTCTGGTGTACTAACAGAGCACATAAGCTGCTTTGAATGGGCAGCAGCCCAGTTTAGACAAATTGCTCTGTGAGTGAGAAGTCCCACAGGTAAGTGATTTTATCATGTTTAAAGCAGGCCTAAGATAACACAGCAGGCAGGCCAGGCAGAACAGCAGGGCTGAGGCAAATGAGTGGACCACTGTTATAAGACAAAGTTAGTAGAAAATGATACTTGAACCCCATTGAAAAGGCAGCAGCCTCTGTAATTGTAAAGATGTTCCATGATGGCAAATGAAAGGAAGAGTTTTTCACCCCAAAAGTCACTTAATATAGACCACATATGTTGTTTACAACTGGGGAATAATGTCTAGTAGAATACATTCTGTATGTATGTAATGTATGTGTGTGTAAGAAGACATGCATATAAACATTGTCTATAAATTCTTCACAATGATGTTAAAGAAGACTCTTGAAATTCAAGAAAGGAAGGAAGGAAGGAAACAATCAATTAACCTTTGAAAATCAATTCAGAGTAGACTTTTAAACATAGATATTACTTTAATTAAAGTCTCTCAGTCCACTTCAGTGGATTCCAGCAATTGTCAGGAAGTAAGGAAAGTGAAAGTGGGCTCCCCAAAGACCAAGGTTGAAAGTATTCCATGGGCAAAGTCTTTCATTTTATGAGGGTTTTAACATTGCCACATATACATTATTGCTTTATATATTACTAGGGGGAAGCCCGTTGCGGCCGAGGCAACGGGCCCTAGGGAGAGTCCTTGGGGGTGGGCAAGGCGGCTGGGCGGGCTGGCCCCGTCACGCAGGGAGGAGGGCGGTGTTCTCCGGGCAAGGGAAGCGTCCGAGGGCCGCCGCTGACTCCGCGTGCAAGCCTCCCTGCTCCGCCGTTCGGGAGGGCCCTCCGAAATGGGCAACCCTGCCCCCGCACATCACGTTCCCGAAAGCCTTCAGGGAGGGGTGGCCGGGCAGCGCTCCCGAGGCCCGCTGCGCCCTCCCCCACAAAGCCTCCATACCCAGCTTTGGGTGAAGTCCCTCCGAGCCGGTAGCCGCCGCCGCCCCCAGCCCGAAGCGATCGGCGGCTGGAGCAGACTGGGGGCGTGAGGCTGCACGGTGGCTGAGTGGGAGGGCGCACAGCCACGCCGGAAGGCTAAGCAGCCAGTGGCGAGGGACTCCGTCTCTGACTGGCAAGTCCCTCGGCCAACTGATTCCGGCGCGCATTTTGACCATATAAGGTATGACCAAAACTCAAATATATATAAGGAAGGACTAGGAATAAGGCCCGTTGTGGGAATAAATACAACGGGCTCTAGAAGGAGGCTCTGGGAGACTGCCCCAACTTTGGGCACACAGTGTGAATTTGCTGTGGCGACCTCAGCAGGGTATAATGACAGAGTCCACCATTTTCTCCAGAGGAACTGATCTCTGCTACCTGAAGAGCAGTTGTAGTTTTGAGTGATCGCCAGCCCTCACCTGGAGATTGGCAACAATAGTTACCCAGGAGGAAATGTCTGGTTTGGAGGGTGGAGTCTATGGCATTCTACCTGCCTGAGGTCCAGCCCCTCCTCAAACCCCACCCTCTCCAGGCTCCACCCCTCAAATCCCCAGGAATTTCCCAACCTGGAGTTGGCAACCCCATCTCCTTCCCAGCTAACCATCAACCTACTGTTATCTGCCCCTCTGACTTCAGCTGACTTCTGCCCTCCCTCCTGCAGAGCAGTTGTAATTTTGAGTGGTCTCCAGCCCTCACCTGGAGATCGGCAACAATGGCTCCCCATGAGGGACTGGCTGGTTTGGAGGATGGAGTCTATGGCATTGTACCTCTCTGAGTCCCCACCCCTCCTCAAACCTCACCATCTCCAGGCTCCACCCCTCAAATCTCCAGAAATTTCCCAACCTGGAGTTAGCAACCCTATCTCTCTCCCAGCCAATTGTCAACCTACCATTATCTGCCCCCTGACTTCAGCTTTCCATCTCCTCCCCCCCTCTTGGAGAGCAGTTGTAATTCTGATTGATCTCCAGCCCCCACCTGGAGATTGGCAACAATGGTCCCCCAGGATGGAATGGCTAGTTTGATGGGTGGAGTCTATGGCATTGTACCTGTCTGAGGTCTCACCCCTCCTGAAACATCACCCTCTTCAGGCTCCATCCCTCAAATCTCCAGGAATTTCCCATCTGGAGTTGGCAACCCTATCAGGACTGGCCCCAATGATTTTTCTCCCAAAGGCCAAAACAGATGAGAGGACCAAGCTTGGTTGCCTACCAACAGGCACTGAGGGGAAAGTAGGGTTGCCAGCTCTAAGTAGGGAAATACTTGGAGATTTGGGGGATGGATCCTGTGGATGGCAGCATTGGGAGGGGGCGGTGGAAGGACTCAGCAGGGCATAATGCCATAGGGTCTACCCTCTAAAGCAGTCATTTTCTCCAGGGGAATTGATCTCTCTCATCTGGAGATCAATTGTAATAGTGGGAGATCTCCAGGTCTCACCTGGAGATTAACAACCCTAGGGGGAAGTCAGCTGCACAGCAGGGGGTTGAAGAGAATGGTTTGATGGCCACTGGGCCAAGATTGGCAACAATAGTTCCCCAGGAGAAAATGGCTGGTTTGGAGGGTGGAGTCTATGGCACTGTACCTTGTCTGAGGTCCCACCCCTCCTCAAACTTCACCCTCTCTGGGCTCCACCCCTCAAATCTCCAGGAGTTTCCATACCTAAAGTTGGCAACTTTATCTCATCCCCTTTCAGCAGCCTCTTCCTAGGCAAAATTCTGTCTTTCTCATTAATGGGGAGCAAAGCAGTTTACTTCATTCTTTTCGGCTTTGTGATCCGTACAGCAACCCTGTCAGATAGGTTAGGCAGAAAGTCTGCGGCTGGTCTGAAATCACCCAGGCAGTTTCCATAGGGATGCTCCCGCTGAACATGTTGTGTTATTGGGTTTGTTTCTTTTGAAGGGGAAGTGTTGTGAGTGAGGACATATTTTACCTCAGAATAAAATGGGTTGCATAAGCAACTGACAATTCCAACTGTCTTGCGGGCGGGGGAGTTTGAGGTGCAGAATGGAGTGAAGTCCAATCAGCTTCCATATGCAAATGAGCTTGAAATGCTGGCCCAATCAGAGAAGAGTGGCCTAGGCTGCAGTGGGTGGGAGAGAACTCAGGCAACGCAGCTAGTGGATAGGGACAGCTTCTGAGGGAGCAAACTGATTTTGCCAAGCATAGAACCTTGCCAGACCACTACCCTTTTATATAATAGGACAGGATAAGCAGAATTCTGAGATTTTGTGGAAAATATCAAATCCTCCTCTAATATTTGGGTAGATAAGATCTCTTTTATCTATATACTATTAGCCATGTGTGGTCATGATCTCTGGATAGCTAAATCTGTGGATCAGGGCCACACATAGGCTAAAGAGATTTTTCTGCACACTTGGGGGACTCCCCAGGGCTGTGGTCAAATGTGCAGTTTGATCTGGTATGGCTCCACCTCTAATTGATCCTGGATTTTTTTTGTAACAGATAATTTTGATCAGACTCACCCTATTAACACTCTTCAAAGTGCTTTCATCCCATCCTTGAATGATCAGATGCAGCAACCAGGGAGTGGGGCCATCAGCCATTTTTTAAGATTGTTCTTTGAGCATGCGCACTAGCACTGATAAGCCTGCTGGGATATGTAGTTCACTGCCATCCTCCCTCTCTAATCTTTTCAATTAACCCCTTCCCCAAAGCACATAAAAAGCTGAAGTATAGAGGTGTCTTTCTTTGAAAGTTTTATAAAGTTTTGAGAAACCCCTGCAGGAGAGGGAGGGAGGGAGGGAGGGAGGGAGGGAGAGAGGGAGAGAGGTGTGAATATGCAATTATGTGCACATCACTAACTAGTAAAAAAAAAGGTGGCTGGAAAACAAGAGACCAGTTAGACCTTCCTAACAGCTCGGGTGCACGACAGAGCGATCAGACAACAGGAAATCCGGTTTGAAACCAGCTCAACCAAAAAGGATTGAATTTTCACAGGTATCAAAGAAACATGCAGTAAAAGGGGGTGGGTGGGACACAGATGACTGGGGCATGACAGACAGATGTTGCTGTCTGATCATGCATTTTAAATCCGGAAGGGAAGAGCAATGGCAATGGATCAAACTGCACATAAGATCACAGCAGATGTGCAAAAAAATCTGAAATAAATTAAAGGGGGGGTTAAATCCCTCCAAAATGAATTGCATTTTCTGTGCATGCACAGGCTGCACTTACAGAAACTGCTTCATGGTGGAGGAGGATGCTGGCCGCAGTTCTGAGCTCAGTGGCATTGGACTTTGGAAGCCTCTGAAGGCCCAGCCTCAGCAGAGGATGCCAGCAGCTGTTCCAGGTCCAAGCACTGCAGCAGCAGATGCTGCTGGCCCCACAGACAGCAGTGGCAGACATTGGGCTCAGTGTTGGGTGGTGGGACCTGGAGCCTTGCCAGCTTAGGAAAGGGGGGATATGGGATTCCTCCCATGAGCCTTGCAGCCCCCCACTTGTCTTATATTCTAATAGCAAAGTCAGGATATCTTTGGATACTTAAATTCAGTGGCTGGAGCTGTGAACAGGCAAGGCAGATCTTTCTACAAACCTGAAAAGGGAAATGTGAAAAGGGAAAGTTCATAGGGAAATGTGAAATCTCAAAATTATATACACTGGGCAGCTCAGTTGCTGTTGCTAGGCAACCACAGCATTCCAAGCTTGGCTTTGTCAATAAAAGTCGGGGGGGGGGGGCTCTTTCCAGTCCTATTTTGGCCCTGATGGAAAACTTGTTGGGGCCAGGCATAGAGTTGCCAGCTTCAGGTTGAGAAATTTCTGGAAATTTTGTCTGAGGAATGCAGCATTTGGGGAGGGGAGAGGCCTCAGCATAGCATAATGCCACAGAGTCCACCCTCCAAAGTAGCCATTTTCTCCAGGCAGACAAGTATCTGGAGTTCAGTGGTAATTCTGGGGGATCTCCAGTTACAACCTGGAGGTTAGCAACCCTAGGCCTGGCAGCAACCTCTGGATGACTTGATGCCACCTGACTTGCATGACTTAAGTAGGCTGGGCTGCTTGCTGCTGTTCAGCAGCAGCCACCCTATGAAAACCAGTGTGATGTAGCAGTTAGAGCTTCAGATTAGGGTCTGCAAGACCCAGGTTCAGATTCCCACCTTGCTGTGGAACCTGACTGGGTGATTTTGGACTAGTCACATACTTTCAACCTAACCTACCTCACAGGGTTGATATATAACAGGTACCAGCAGAATTCAGGAGCTTTCCCAAGTCCTGAGGGGGGAATTGGTCATTAGAAAACGTAGTTACCTTCCAAAAATTCACTATTTTGCTTGCCCATCGATATAAAAAACCCAGATGTTCATATTACTGTAAATATAGTGTCTAGGAATATGAAGGAAAAAATATATTAAAATTATTAGGAAAGCTGCTATTTTGTATTTGTATGAGTGTAGTTTCTGCTTATGAAAAATTTGTATTGCAGTCTGCAACTCTGAACTCAAACTGGACTTAAAAAAACAGAAACCAAAGGGGGACATAGACGTGTAATTAAGGAGAAATGATTAATTGGGAATAGACGTGGTGTAGGAGAAACAGTTCATTCCTTTAAAAAGAAAAAAAAGGAGACTTTTCCTTTTAGTGCTGATGAGGTGAAGCACATGTGGTCCAAAGAACATTGATTCTTTGTAGTCATGCTTATCATTCATCTATTTTTTTACATAGGGATAGATCTAGCCAGATTTTTCTTTCAGTGTTTTTGATGGAAAAGATGGTTGCATGAGGACCCCTCCCCCTGTTCCACCTGAGACCCCCTTGGATAGTAGGATCCCCCTTTTATTTTGGGCTTAGCTATTTTAATAAGACCCCTTTTTAGCGCCTAAGTGCCAAGGGATCTGAAAGTTGGGGAGTCTCATAAAGGCATCTGGGTTCAGCCATGACACTGGAAGATCCCAGGAAAGAAGAGGGACAATTAGAACCTGACTGAATGCAATCACCCCCAGCTCTGTGGCATATCTTGCTCAAGAACAAAAAACCCTTTCAACACTAAGAACATCACCCAATACCCAGACACACCCTGGAGATGTCTGCCCAGCTCCAGGGCATGCCTAATATAAGCATATCTCTCACTCCAAAGGATACTTCATCAAGTCAATGTGCACAATTTCCAGCTATAGACAGTTGAGCAACCCTTAAGTATTGCTAATCTAATACAGCCATTGATAAAGGCAGCCTAACATATATTCATGTATCCAAACAACCCAGAACATTTAGGTCCATCATTCTGTTGCGTACTGAGCTGACCATGTGTGAGGGTGGGTCTGCACGTGGTCAGGCAAAGAGCTTGAGCTTTGCACAGACAAACAATAGACAATCAGATCCTGGCCCACTCCAATCGGAAGGCTAGGATCCAAGACTCGACCTACGAAGGACTGACACTGTTAGTAGACCTATCATGGGTGTTGGGGTGTGTGTGGTTTGCCTTGGGGTTATAAGCCGGCCTGCAAGCCGGCTAAAGTTGTCTTGTTCCCAAATAAACTATGAGCTGATTCACTACTTCATGCCTCAGACCCAGTGTATTATATTGGCGATGAAGGTGGGATTCGCATGACAGATGAGCAAAAAAGACACCGTACTGAGCACCACACTGCGCCCCAACCCTGACTCGAGCACCATGCCCCGCACCACTGAAGACGCTTCCAGCATTGCATTGCATTGGAAACTGCAATATGGCCACCGCACAGGGAAACCTTCCCAAATTTAATGTTACCCGTCCCAAGCAGTGGGAGACCTGGCTTGAACGCCTGGAAGGCTACCTTGAATTTCATGATGTCATGATTGATGGTGAGAAAAAAGCCTTACTCGTCAGCCCTTGTGGCATCAACATGCTGAGGCTACTCAAAGACTTGATCACCCCGAAAACAACCAAGGATGAGACCTCCGACGTCCTAAAAAAGACACTCAATGACCATTTTGCGCCCAGGCCAATGGAGTTTGCCAAATGTCTGGACTTTTTCACAAGAGTCCAGGGCCCCAATGAGTCTGCCACCGAACTGCTAGTGGGGCTCTGCCAGGTGGCCACCCGATCCATGTTTCTGAGCCTTGATGACACACTCCTCAAACAGTTCCTTGTGGGTCTCTGAGAGCCGAAACTATGTCGAAAGCTTGCCAGCCACAAGGACTTGAAGCTTGACCAGGCACTAAAGGACGTGACAGTGTACTAGAAATCACACAAAGGTACCACCGGACGTGCAATCCACCTTGCCATGGTGACCCGGAGCTCCGATGTCTTGGGTGAGGAGGAAGTTCTCCAAGTACACCAACAGTATCTCCATGCCCTGCAACCCTGAGCACTGGCAGCCACCCCACCTGAGAAGGCCCCGGTATCCTGTGCCAGCTGCGGAGAAGCGCACAAGTGCCAGGCCTATTGCCTGAGGGACACCGTCTGCTGATCCTGCAGAAAGCAAGGGCACATTGCCCAATCAAATCCTAGCCCATTCCAATTGGAAGGCTAGGATCCAAAACTCGACCTATGAAGGACTGACACTGTAAATAGACCTATCACGGGTGTTGGTGTGTGTGTGTGGGTGGGTGGTTTGCCTTGGGGTTATAAGCCGGCCTGCGAGCCAGCTAAAGTTGTCTTGTTCCCAAATAAACTATGAGCTGATTCACTGCTTCATGCCTCAGACCCATTATATTATACATTCACACCCTTTTTTGTCAATATGCTAAGACCATCCAGTGATCGCCACACCTTGGAATGACAGGTATTTCCTTACTAATCTTCCTGCCAGATTTTGACAGCAGTTACCTTCAAACTGTCCAGTCGAATTCAAGCTTCCTAACTTGGATCAAATATGTTCCTGGGAAAGTGGGTTCCCATGTCTAGCTATGGGACCCTTTCCCATAAAAAGACCATCACAGGTCAGTGAAAAGTGTGCCAGGTTCTTCCACTACCCAAACAGCCCTGCAACTGCTTCGCAGGTTCTTTTTTTCCTCCTCAATACTCTGCTCCTTGGACCTCTGCTGCACCTACCCCTGGACCTCTTGAGATCTCAAACCCTAGACTTAAAAGGGTTATGTCCCTTCCCTAAAACTTCCCAATTTCCTCCCTTCTCCCTTTCATAAGTGCATCTTCTTGTTGGTGTGTGTGCTTATGTGATTGCTTAGAGAATCAGTTCTCAGGTGTTTAGTGTAGATTCTTAACATTTTTATTCCTTTTTATTATATTTTGGTTTTAATAAAGCTATTTGTTTGTGCTTGCAATCACTCTCTTTCTTCATAATTTTATTTTGGGTTATCCCCACTGAGATCCACCTTGGTGTACACAAACTTACAAGGTCTCACATTATTCTTTTTTGGAACCCTTTTAAAGTGAATTTCCCCTTCTCTTAGTCAAGTTTGAGTAACAGCTGGATCCACCCCAAAATGTATTAATTGCCAGTTTAAGTAGAGGATGTGGAAAGTGGAGGTAGAAAGGGGATACTGTCATATGAACAATGGATCTGAAATGTAGATTGAAAATTCCCCTCCTCTATGGAATCACATCTCTGATGAACTCCTTCCTGTCTCCAAACTCCTCAGGAACTGTCCTCATATCTGCATTTTCCAAGCCTAACTTAAGCATGCAGTCACATACACTAAATAATCCACTTTCAATCCACTTTCAGTGTACTTTCCAACTGGATTTTACTGTGTGAACCCGCAAAATCCAGTTAGAAAGTGTGTTGAAAGTGAATTGAAAGTGGATTATTTAGTGTGTGTGTGACTGCAACTTTCATGACCCTTGGCAAAGTGCATTGCTCCATCTTCTTCTCTTCTAGATGAGACTTGCATTTGTCTCAGAAGAAAACCAGAGTAAATTTACCAAGAGCAAAGGGTCAAATATATTTCCTATGATCCTTCCCCAATATTCTAGTTGTGTTTAACAGGAGAGAATGCAAAAGAACTCATAGATAACATAATAATTAATGTTCTTGAGTTGCATAATTAACATATAATTTGCATAATATGCAAATCAGGCTATTAGATTTAATAAACTTGAATAGGGAGAGTGCACAGCTCACCATTACAGTCACCTCAGAGCACATACTGAGAAGGTTGCAGTCAGGAACTATCACATCTCTCTTTCAAGCTACAGTAGTTTCTAATACTTGTGTTGGATTGTTTCATTTGAGTAATCTTTCGTGATAAACAACAGAAAGGAAAAACACATAGTTTACTTGGGAAAAAGAGCTGAGATCTGAAAGGATTTTATAAACTCCCTTCTCTGTATTAAACAAATGCCACTATTAAATGTCATATAGAATTGCTAGGAATCTCATCTATTAAAAATGTCAGATGAAATGGTTTATGTCTCCAAAATTCATGAGTGTATAATGCCTGTACAAGGGATTTCAAAATGAAAGGCAAGGTTCCCATACTTTAAAACTGGAAATTCACAGTTTGTCATGTCTCAGTTTTAAAGTGAGATCCTTTATATCCTGCCCTGAGCCCATGTCGGAAGGGTGGGATATAAATCCAATAAATAAATAAATATCCTCAGTGCTGAAATCTAGAGTGGGACATAGGGACCATATGGGGCCTTTTTACATACTTCCAGTAATCCAATTGGATTTTACTGTGTGAAATGGCAAAATCTACTTGCAAAGATCACTAAAGTACATTGAAGGTGGATTGAAAGTGCATTATTCAGCATGTGTGAAAGTGTCCAAATCACTCCAGTCTTGGCCAGTCCACACTGGCTTCCAATCTGTTTCTGGGCAAACCTTAAGGTGCTGGTGATGACCTTTAAAGCCCTACAGTGCTTGGGACCTGAAGGACCACCTACTTCCTTATGAACCTACCAAAATGCTGCAACCATCTTTGGAAACCCTGCTTCAGGTGTAGGGTTGCCAGTTCCCAAGTCTCAGTGGGGGGTCCCCCACTTTTGGGGGCTTCAGTCCACTGCCAGCCAGCTAGCTGGTAGGGGAAACCCCACCTCCAAACAGGGATGTTGTCGCATGACATCCCTAATGTGATGTTGTCACTTCTGGGTGAGGTCATTGCACCAGGGATGTAATGTGGTGACACTCTGGTTTTTCGGCAAACTATGGTTTTGAAGACAAAAAACCATAGAGTTTTGCCCCAAACACAGAGTGTTGTTTACAGTGTGAAATCATATTTAAAGTTCAGCAGCTGTTGTCCATCATCATTCTATTGGGGAGGAATCTGGTCTGGTTGGGACTTATATATTCCAAGATGATTCTTTGAAGCCAATTAGCCAAGATTTTTGCGAATAGTTTGGCATCGCAGTTCAAAAATGCGATGGGTCGATAAGATGCAGGGAGGTTGCAATTTTTGTTTTCCTTAGGAATAGTTATGATGTGCGATTCCCTCCAAGATGGTGGCATATTTCCTGTCTCCAAAAGGAAATTGCATGTTCGCGCCAGATGGTCTGTAAGAATTACATTAAATGTTTTGTAAAACAGTGGACCAAAGCCGTCACTGCCGGGGGCAGTGTTTTGTTTCGTCTGCTTTATGGCTTCTAGCACTTCTTTAGAAGAAATGGGTTGATCCAACCATTGACGATGTTCTGGTGTCAGTTTGTCAATAAAGATATTGGTTTGTAAATTTTTTTTGAATGTCCTCCCAATTAGGGTTGGTTGAGGTGTACAAATGCTCATAAAATTGTGTGAAACATTTGCTTATTTCTAAGGGGCTAGTGTGTTTAGGATATTTTTTTATCAATTACAGCGAAGATTTTCCAGTCAGCTTGTTGTTTCCTCACCTGCCATGCCAGCAGTTTGATGCTCTTAGGTTTTTTTTTACCAGTATTGTTGTTTTAAATACAGAATATTTTTTTGTACTTGACGTGCTTCTATAGATTCCAAGATTTTATGAGTTGCCAAGAGATCTTTGTAGATTTTCTTACTACCTGTTCATTTATGCAAGGTTCCCAAACCCTGTATTTTTTCCAATAGAGATTTAATTTGTTGTTTTCTTTCTTTTTTCAGCTTTGATGCCACAGCAATCAACTTTCCTCTAGTCACCACTTTGAGGGCATCCCAAACAATATGGTCTGCTACTTCTCCATTGGTGTTTCTTCAAAATAAAGTTTGATGGTTTGTGTGATTTCCTCTCTGTATTGGTCACGCAATAAAATAGAATTGTTTAACCTCCACAATTGTTGTCTGTTTGCTTCAGTGTTCTTTCTGAGCTGCATTTCCATATATGCATGACTGGACCACAAAAACGGGCCTATGTTTGTGCTTGTGATGTCATTCAAAAGGGAATTCGTGACCACAATGTAATCTATACAGGTATAAGTTTGGAACTTCGGAGAGAAGTGTAGTTTCTTTCCCCTTTGTGTGTTTCTCTCCAGGCATCGCATAGTTGGTACTTTCCTAGGATTTCTTGTAGTTTGGTATAACGTTTATTGTGGGAAAATCTTTTTTTCTGTCTGCCAGATCTGTCAAACTGTTGGTCAACTGTCAGGTTAAAATCTCCTCTGATATTTAATTGTCCTTTCTTAAAATTGTGAAGTTTTCTACATTAGGAGCATATATTGTTGCTAACATGACTGGTTGTTGGTTCAGTTCTCCTTTGAGAAATAAAAACCTCCCAAGTGCATCCTTCAGCTTGTCTTCCAGTTTAAAGTGAACAGTTTTGGATATTAATATTGTGACTCCTCTGGACTTTGAGGAATGCCCCACATGATATTGCTGGTCATACCATTTAGAGTTTAAAACAGTGTTGCTTTGAGATTTCAAGTGGGTTTCCTGCATCAATACAATCTCAGGTTTAGATCTCAAAATAAATGAGGTCATTCTCTTTCTTTTGATATTATTATTAAGGCCTCACACATTAATTGTTCTAATGGTATAAACATCTGCCATAATGGATACAAACACGTAGAGTATATGAGATACACAAATCTGTTAAACAGAGAAGAAAATGCCAACAACCTCTAATTACTAAGTAACCCAAGCAAGTTAGAATTGTGCTGTCGAGAAGGACAGTTACTTATCTGTGGAGTGTAGACCACAAAATCTCCCCCAAACAAACCCCCAGGACAAAACCATGAAATAACTTCTGTTTCTGATGGCTGTCAGAAGCACTAATGCTGAATAAGGTGAGCTCAATTACCAGGAAACTCCTGGAAGACTGAGTATTTTCAGCTGAATGAGCACACAAGTGGGGAGCAACCAAACCAGATCCTCCCTGACCCTCCCCCCCAATGCAAGAAATAGAAGCATTTAAAACCATGCAAACAATAATATCAGGCCGACATTAGACATTTGGATATAAGACCATCCAAATTGTTAATCAGCAAGTATCAACACTGGTTAACACTGGGATTTTGCTAGCTTTCTGGGGAGAGGTTGGAGAAAGGTTTCTCCTCTTGAAGGATTTTTTATCTCCCAGTTCCATGGGAGTGTCTTGTGTCAAAGCGCGCAGTAGATGCATGCTGCTGTCTTCGCAACATACAGCTTTCCTGATGGGGCCTTCTATATTTCTGTCGTGCTTTTTGTTGTTCGGCAGTGGTTGGTTTCAGGCACCTACAAATGGCAATTGCTTCCTTAGGAATGTCAGGAAATATTTGCAATTGTTCCCCTTCAAATTGAAAAGATCCTGGCCGTTTAGCTGCATCAAAAATCCTCTGATGCACTCTTGCATCTAGGCTGGTAATAACAACATCTCTCAGAAAAGGGCGGGAGCTCTGTGGATTAGGGCCCATTTGGGATGCGAATGTTATAACAGGGAGCACCCTCCCCTCCAGATGTAATGCTTGTGCAATAAGTTGGGCCATAAAGCTAATTAAGTCTTTATTTTCTTCTGAATGTTCAGGCAGACCCCTGAATTTTAGATTAGCAGCTTTTAACTCCATTTCTAGGGAAATTAAGTGATCTTTCTGAGAAGCAGAGGATTCCTGCAGGGCTTTAATATCTGCTTGGTTTGTGATGCCCTGTTCCAATGCTGCCTCAGCTTTTTGGGAAGTTTGCTGAAAGGAAGTTTTGAGATCTTCAAACTGGGATGAAAGGTTATCAATCTTATCTAAGACACCTGCTTCCATGGTCTTTAGATAGCTGAGAATGGTTGTGGATGAAGAGTCGAGTGTGTTCTGCTCTGTTTGTGCTGTTGCAGCCGCCATATTGTTTTTGGCCCGTGCTGAAGCTCCACATTGAAAGGCAGCCTTGAGCATGTCTTTTGAGGTTTTTAAGGAGGCAGGAGATAAGCTGTGCTTTGTCGGGTCCGATTTGTCTGCTGAGTTGGATTTAGGCATGGTTTTTGCAGCGATAATGCAGGTAAGGAGCGATTGGGATTGGGAGCACTGGTTTTACTCAGCCGCCATTACCGCGGCAGCATCCCGCCCCCCACTAAGAAATAAATTGATAGCACTTAACACACACATGTGTATTTTGGGTTGGGTTTTTTTTTATAGTTTATATGTTTTTATTATGTATGTTTTTAATCTGTTAGCTGCCTTGGTGGGCCCTGATCAAGGTGGAAAGGTATATAAATTTCCTAAATAAATCAATAATAAAGTGGTTCCTTTATTGAACATAAGCATATTAATCAGGAACAGATGCAGAATTGTAAAATGAAAGATTTTACAGGCAAAAGATCTCCATTTGAGGGATATCAAATTTTCTATATGTGATACAGTAAGGCTGCCATCCTATTCATCCTTACTTGGGAGTAAACTCATGGAACTTGGTGAGATTTCTATGTAAATGGCTATCTGATCAACTTGCATATGATACTTCATGGAAACCAAGATTTTATGAAATGATACATAAATAGTAACAGTTTATACCTGTAGTACGGTCTTTATGGATTGTTTACTCCCCACTATGGGAAGGAATATTATGAGTTTTATGAAGGCATGCAGAGCCTGATGAACAGGTCAAGGAATATTTGGACAACTGAAAGCTTGAGGATGGGGGAGGAAGCAGATAATTGCAACCTGAGTAAATAAAGACCTGTACTACTAAACCTCTCTTGCTGTCTGTACCAGGATAATGAAGCTATCATATTTTAATGGCAGCTAATCAGGAGGACCATTTGCAATGATTAATTTCTGTGATTTTGTATCTCACAGGAATTCATTAGGGAGGATAGGAATTCAGTTAGGCTGGTCTGGCTTGCCATTACATAAGAACATAAGAACATAAGATAAGCCAATGTTGAATCAAGCCAATGGCCCATCTAGTCTAACACTCTATCACACAGTGGCCAAAAATACCAGGTGCCATCAGAAGGTCCAGCAGTGGGGCCAGGACACTAGAAGCCCTCCCACTGCCGCCCCCCAGCACCAAGAATAGAGTGCATCACCTGCCCCAGACTGAGAGTTCCTATCTGTACCTTGTGGCTAATAGTCACTGATGGACTTCTGCTTCAAACAGAGTACCCGAGAACTTTCAACAAAAGGAGGTCTACTGTATAAATATACTTCATTATGGCTCCTACTGGTACTGTGTCCGTGTGTTAAATGCCTTCAAGTCACTTCCAACTTATGGCAACCCTATGAATTGTGTGTATGTGTGTGTTACGTGCTCTCAAGTAGCTTCCAGATTAATGACCTCCAAAATGCCCTATCGTTAACAGACATTCTCAGGTCTTGCAAACTGAGAGCCATGGCTTCCTTGACCGAGTCAATCCATCTCCTGTTGGGTCTTCCTCTTTTCCTGCTGCCTGATGCAATAAATAAATAAACAAACCCACAATGTGCACATAGCAAAACAGCTATGTGAGTTTAATGTGTGGAACAGTTATAGTGAAAAAAACTAACAAGAGAAAAGTTACTTCTGTTTTATGCTGAGAAAAAGAAATTTCAAAGGAAAAGGTTTCAAAAGGAAATTTAAAATATGGTGACCTGAAAGTTTTTTCTTCCTACTTTGCAGTTTCATAGAAGATGCAAATGTGTCTTACATATTGCTTCCCAGCTGTCACTCTCTGCTCGGCATGAAAATTAAGCCCATGATGGCACATACTGCTTGTTATACTAAAAGCTGACAACAAATGCTTAAATGGGAATACAGCAAGATTCCTCTTACACTGAAAATTAATACTATATGCTGGACACGCATATGGCAGTGTAATTTCTGCCTCATATTGACTGTCAAAAACATGACATGTAGATCTATTCATATATACAGAGTTCTTTTAAATATAATCCAAATTTATGGTTAATCAGCAATTGCATTTCTTTAGTATTGATTTAATGCCTTCACATTTTATGATACAACCTTAAGCAGAGTTACACCCTTATAAGGTATGGGTATAACTCTGCTTAGGACTGCACAGAATATTTTTAATTTCCCCCCACAAAGATATATGTTTTAAATACAGTTATAGCACAAAACTAATAAATTCTGCGGGGGATGTGGGTGCATATGTATGAGCGTGTCTACCTACACTTCTAAAGACCCATTTGGTTCCAGATGCAGTTAGAAAGGCAGGATGCCATTATCACATTACCACAATTGTGACTTCATAGAATATATCATCAACTCTGATAAAGTTATAGCCAATCAGTTGGACAGTTCATGGACAATAGTTACCTCCCAACACTAACAACATATCAATCCTCTTTAATGTTGCACCATGTGTATTAGTCGCTTCCAACTGATGGTAACAATGGATGGGCACAAACCAGGAAAATGCAGTTCAGTTCATGGTTCATGGCTGAACCACAAACCAAACCAAACCAAACCAAACCAAACCAAACCAAACCTGGAGGCTCATTCACAAACCAAACCGGTTTGTATGGTTTGTGGCCCTACAAACCCCACTGAATGGGACCACAGTCCCTTTAAAGGGAGTTTGCAGAAAGCCAAAAATACTGCTCAGCTGTTTCGGGCTGTTTCAGGCTGTGTTGTGCAGTTCCTTTAAAGTCTAAAGGTTTCCCTTGCTTGAAAGCTAGTCGAATCCAACTCTAGGGGGTGGTGCTCATCTCTGTTTCCAAGCCAAAGAGCCAGTGCTGTCTGAAGACATTTCTGTGGTCATGTGGCCAGCATGACTAAACACCAAGGTGCATGGAATGCTATTACCTTCCCACTGAAGTGGTACTTATTTATCTACTTGCAATTTCTTGCTTTTGAACTGCTAGGTTGGCAGGAGCTGGGGCAGGAGACAGGAGCTCACTCCATCACACAACACTAGGGTCTCAAACTGCTGAGCTACAGAGCTTCCAGTCTGGAGCTTCAGTGTCTTAACCTCTGAGCCACTGTGGCCCTTTTTAAAGTTTAAAGGAACCTCAAAATATTGCAAAAAACAGATATGTGGTGTGGAGGTGTTCCCCACCATGCAGCTGTTTTGGGCTGTCTCCTGCAATCTCTTTAGTCTTTAATGGGATTGCAGAAGACAGCCTGAAAAACAGCTGTGTGGCAGGAGAAGCTCCCCATCGGGCAGCTCTTTTGGGCTGTCTTCTGTTTAAAGTTTAAAGGGACTGCAGAAGACAGCCCAAAACAGCTGCATGGCAGGGAGCACCTCCCCACCACTCAGTTGATTTTGAGGCTTTTGTCGGGAACAGAAAGCAGTGGTCTAAAGGGACTCAGAGTCCCTTTATATCCCCCATTTCTGTTCCATCCACAAATCACCACAAATTGCATGAACCACCCTAAAAGTTTGTAGAAGCTTATGACAATGAACCCATCATAAACTTCTGTTTGTGAACCACAAGCAGGGCAAAATTAATCATGCATTTTGCTTTGTGGTTCAGTTCCTACCCATCCCTAATGGTGACCCTATGAGTTAATGACCTCTGAAATGTCCTATCATTGGCAGCCTTGCTCAGGTCTTGCAAACTGAAGGTTGTTGTTGTGTATTGGAATGTGAATCCATGCTATACATTTCCATGTTAAGCTTGATTGCAAATGTGGCTCTTCATCTGTCGCATTACCATTGGTCAGTTTCTGAGAAACCTCTGTAAATATCCAATCACTGTGTGAGAATGTATCACAGAGGGAACGGTCCTGATTGGCCTTTATCCCTTCATTGTTATTGCCTCTTATCTTGTTATGGGTGTGGCTTTGAAAGCCCGGGACAGTTTAAAAAGCGAGCTGTGGTTTGTTGGTGTGCTCTGAGTTGGTGTTTGCTGTTACAAATAAAGCTGAAATCACTTTTGCTGAAATCCTGTTGTTGAGTGGCATACTTAACAATTGGCAATGAGGATGGGATGCTAGAGTGGGTAGGCAGCCCCGCTGAACCGATGCAGTAATGGCAGATGAGGACACACACCTGGCCGAGCTGACTGAAGCTCCACGAGCAGTAGTGGCAGCACCACCAGTCGAAATGGCAACGGAGGACTGGGACTCTTACCTGGCACGGTTTGAGTTTCACCTCCAGGCGAACCAAATTACTGACAAGGCGAGGAAGAAGGCATTGCTCCTGAACTCCTGTGGCAAGGCCGTCTTCGACGTCGCCCGTTCCTTTGTTGCTCCCACCGAGCTAAGCTCAGCTACGTGGGCTGACATCACGGCCAAGTTCAAGGCCCATTTTTTGCCACAATCGTCGAAAATCGCATGTCGGCACACTTTTTACAAGTGGTGCCAGGGGCCATCAGAATCGATAGCAGAGTTCGTCACCACCTTGCGGAAGGTGGCTCAACCGTGCAGTTTCTCCAACCTGGAGGAGGCTCTTCTCAACTGCCTGGTGTGTGGTCTATGGGACGAGCGCCTTCAGCAGTATTTTTTCGCTCGCACCAAGCTCATGTATGCAGTGGCCTACGTTGAGGCCATTGCCGTGGAAGCAGCCGATCGGTCAACTCAAGAGGTTTGACAGCGGCAGCCCCTGGTCAGCAAAGAGCCTGCAGTTCACCAACAGTCCTCCAGTGAGTCCAACAGCGACAGTGTGTGTAGAACTTGGAAGACATGCCTGACATGGACCAAGCCGAGAACTACAGCAACGCGTCCCTGTGCCGGCTGTGGCGGTAAGCACGAAAGAGACCTCTGTTGGGTGAAAGAGATAATCTGCCACTCCTGTGGAAAGAGAGGTCATCTGGCCTGAGTTTGTAGGGCAACCAAGAAATCTCCACCATCTTCGCGACATGCAGACCCCAGGGTTCGTGCCTGAGACGGCGACAAAGCGTCTGAGTGTCATCAGACTGACTCCTGCTGCTGCCCATCGACAGTCCTGGCAACCGGTGACAAGCCAAGCCGCAAGATCCACATCACGCTTCGGCTAGACAGCATGCCCTGCACGATGGAGGTGGACTCTGGATCGTCCGTCACAGTCATCTCCACACAGACGTGGCAGTGCTTGTTTCAAAGACGAAGCCGCCACACCCTGTCACCAGTGTCGACACGCCTGACCGACTTCCAAGGACGACGCATCCCGTTGGTGGGAAAGGCTACTTTCCAAGTTGAGTTCAAGGATCGGAAGGCTGAGCTGTCTCTCCTGGTTGCAGAGGGTGAGAGGGTCAGTTTGTTGGGCCTTGATTGGTTCGAGGCATTGGGCAACGCTATTACCGGTGTTAACAGCATTTGTGAAAATAAAAGGGACTCATTGTATAGAGAGTTTCCTGATGTGTTTGGGGAAGGGCTTGGCACGTACACCGGCCCCCCATTTTGTTTTGATTTAGACCCTTCAGTGCGTCCCATACGGCTGAAATACAGAAAGGTGCCCCTCGCTCTAAAGGCAAAGATCAAGGCCGAACTGGACAAACTGGTGAATCAGGGCATCCTTGAGCCGATGCCCTATGGTCGATGGGAACCCCCTATCGTGACACCTGTAAAGGTCGATGGGTCAATACGTATATGTGCTGATTATAAGTGTACGGTAAACAGAGCACTGCAACAGCATTCTTACCCAGTGCTGGTGATCAGTCATGTGCTGGCATCACTTGGCGAGGGTAAGATTTTTGCGAAGCTTAAGCTTGCTCAAGCTATCAACAGTTGCCAGTGGACAATGCAGCTGCTGATGCCCAAACGATTGTGACCCACAAAGGGGCTTTCAGGGTCAAACGCCTACAGTTTGGGGTGAATGTCGTCCCAGGTATTTTTCAAGGGCTTATGGAAGGGCTCCTGCATGGGGTCCTGGGGGTAGTGCCCTACTTTGATGATGTCCTAATAGCTGCTATTGACGAGTGTGAACTGATGGCTCGTTTGCGAGCGGTATTAGGTTGTTTTAAGGAAGCTGGTTTGAGGGTTAAGCATTCAAAATGTGTTGTCAGGGTCAACAAAGTGAAGTTCCTGGGGTTCCTCATTGATGCGGATGGGGTCCACCCCACACCCAACAAGGTCACCGCAATCAAGAATGTACCCCCACCAAAATCCAAGAAAGACCTCCAGTCATTCTAGGGGATCCTCAATTTCTACCATGCCTTCCTGCCACACAAGGCATCAGTAGCAGAACCCCTGCATGCTTTGCTCCACAAGAACACAAAATGGGAGTGTGGCGAGTGGCAGGAGCGAGCCTTCAACACAGTGAAGGAACTCGTGTCATCAAGTGCGGTACTGACACATTTTGATGAGGACAAGTTGTTG
This sequence comes from Gekko gecko, assembly GCA_029375565.1. NCBI lineage: Eukaryota > Metazoa > Chordata > Lepidosauria > Squamata > Gekkonidae > Gekko > Gekko gecko. Next base: position 63,330,710 of record JAPDNY010000004.1, on the reverse strand, counting down.
GTGCTTGCAGCTGATGCGTCCCCTTATGGGGTGGGCGCCGTCCTCAGCCACCTGATGCCAGACAGCTCCAAGGCACCGACTGCATTCTACTCGTGGTCACTCACAACGGCGGAAAAGAACTATGCCCAAATTGACAAGGAGGGCCTCGCTCTAATCGCTGGAATAAAGAAATTCTATGACTTTGTTTATGGGCGGCGGTTCCTCCTTGTGACTGATCACAAACCACTCTTGGGCATCTTCTCCCCGGACCAACAGACACCGAACATTCTATCGCCTCGGATGCTGAGGTGGGCGGTTTTTCTTATGATTTCGAGCTGGAGCACCGACCAGGAAAGGCTATTGGGCACACCGACACCCTTAGCTGCTGCCCCGCACCACTGACTGACTCTGATGCCGAGCCAGAACTGGACATTTTGGCATTAGAGGAACTCCCGGAGGTACCGGTTACCTCCTTGGACATTGCTACTGCGTCAGCAAAGGACCCTGTGCTAGCCCGTGTCCTTAATTGGGCATGGAGGAGGTGGCCGGCTGGGAAGATGGTGCCTGAATTTAAACCATTCAATTCGCACCCTGTTTCAAAGGGCTGTTTGCTTTGGGGGAATTGGGTGGTAATTCCCAACCAATCGAGGGAGAGAGTGTTGGAGGCCTTGCATGCCGGGCACCCAGGAATGGTGCACATGAAGGCCCTCTCCCGTGGGTACGTGTGGTGGCCCAAGCTGGACGAGGACATAGAGGTGTGGGTCCGAAATTGTATGACATGTCAACAGTCCCATCCTGAACCACCTCATGCTCCTATCCAGCCCTGGGAAAAGTCTCGAAGGCCGTGGTCTCACCTCCATGTTGATCTTGCGGGTCCCTACCAAGGACAAATGTTTTTGATTTGTGTTGATTCGTATTCCAAATGGTTGGAAGTTGTTAATTTGCGTTCAACTGGGTCTGGGGCAGTGATCAACACCCTGCACAAGCTGTTTGCGACCCACGGGCTGCCAGATTGTTTGGTCTCCGACAATGGGCCACAGTTTGTGTCAGCTGAGTTTGAGGGTTTCCTCAAAGACAATTTGATTCACCATGTGATTTTGGCCCCGTTCCATCCAGCCTCGAACGGACAGGCCGAACGGATGGTTTGGGTGGCGAAGGAGCCACTTGGGCACCTGACATGTGGGGACTGGGGCCAGAAGATTGCCTCTTTTCTTCTGCGCCAGCACATCACACCCTGCTCTACGACGGGGAGGAGCCCAGCTGAACTTCTTATGGGCCGTAAGTTGGCTTTGCTGCTCGACCGTTTGCATCCTGACCTCGACCAATCAAATCAGCAGTCAGAGACCCTGGCGCAGGGGAGAGTTTTTGTTGTAGGGGACAAGTTGTTTGCCTGCAACTATGCAGAGGGTCATTGGTGGCTACTGGCCATAGTCACCAAGGTTGCAGGGTCCAGGCTGTATGTGGTCCGGCTTCCCAGCAGACGGGAGATACACCACCACGTAGACCAGCTCAGAGAGCGCTGGGCAGACTCAAGCGCCGAGTCAGTGCCTGAATCTGAGCTGGTCCCCAAGCAGGAGGGGCCTCCCGCCGAGGAGGGGAGTGCTGCGGAATGGGAATCGAAGTCTGGGCAGACCCCAACTCCAGAGCCTGAAACCCCTGTCGTTGTTCCCTCTTCTCCTGTGAGAGAAGTGACCAGGGTCCCCGAAGTGTGTGCCACTCCACCACCAATGGAGCAGAGACTGCTGCGCTGATTGAGCATCGTGCCCCCTCCTATCTGAATGACTATCTTTGGAAGGGTAATGCTCTATCTTAGGGGGGAGGAATTGTTGTGTATTGGAATGTGAATCCATTCTAAATGTGGCTCTTCATCTGTCGCATTACCATTGGTCGGTTTCTGAGAAACCTCTGTAAATATCCAATCACTGTGTGAGAATGTATCAAAGAGGGAACGATCCTGATTGGCCTTTATCCCTGCATTGTTATTGGCTCTTATCTTGTTATGGGTGTGGCTTTGAAAGCCCGGGACAGTTTAAAAAGGGAGCTGTGCTCCACTTGTTTGTTGGTGAGTTCTGAGTTGGTGTTTGCTGTTACAAATAAAGCTGAAATCACTTTTGCTGAAATCCTGTTGTTGAGTGGCATACTTAACAGTTGTGGCTTTCTTTATTGAGTGCATCCACCTAATGTTAGGTCGTCTTCTTTTCCTACTGCCTTCATCTTTTCCTAGCACTATTAAGTTTTTCACTGAGTCTTGTCTTCTTGTGATGTGACTAAAGCATGATAGCTTCAGCTTAGTCCTTTATCTTCTAGGAAGATTTCAGTCTTGATTTGATCTAGAACCTACTTATTTGTCTTGACCACATCAAATTGTGGCAGAGTATTGAGAAAGGGGATTGAATGCAAGTATCATGTATAAATGTAGATAGATGTCACCCTGATCCATATTTCTGAAATAAACAAGCAGATCCCAATACATTGATGGGCTTTGGCTTTTGTGCATTGATTTGTTAGCACAGAAAATTTGTAAAACATCAAGCTGTTGCTTTTCTGATATTAAAAAATAGCGATACAACTTTGATCTGCTGCTATATTCACTTATCCAGGTCTACAGTAGACATTATCCATTTATCTGTCCCAGAGAATCAATGCATCCAGCGACACATTTATATATTATTTGTGATTATTCTTTTAAATATTGTGAAAATTTTACATGCTCATATGTTCCTCCTGAAAAAAGTCTTTTCACTATTGCCACCTTTGGGAGAAAAATACCATATCGTTTGAAGTCATTTGCTGCTGCTCTTTGAACTATAGGTAAAATTTATATCCCATTGAAATCAATGGGGAATTCCCAATAATTGTAATAGAGACTGCTTTTGTGCAATCCAGCTATCTGTTATGTATGGATAAGTCCCACTGATTTCTCTATGCTTTATACAAAGGTGATGAAAAACATGATTGTAGCCCACATTCTTTAGACAAAACTCCAGAGCTTCTACACCTTGTTCATTTAGACTGGAAACGAGAGCCTCTCTACATGCTCATGCACTTGAGAGGAATAGGATTTATTTGCTGCACACACTGTAAATATCAAGGTTTTTGATGCAAGGTTGCTGAGCTGAATTGGGATATGAATATTTCTTTCTCTTCCCTAGTAACCCTTCTTTACATTACTGTACAGAAATAGTACAAACAAGAAATGACTTATCTGTCTTGCATGATACAACATTTATTTTAGGCTGATATTTATTATTATTTAATTGACTTCATTTATACCCTTTCTCTTCAATGAAACCCAGAGCAGCTTACATATTCTATTCTTCTCCATGTTATCCTCAGCAACAACCCTGTGAGATAGGTTAGGCCCAAGATGACCCAGCAAACTTCCACAGCAGAGTGGAGATTTGAACATAGGTCTTCCAGATTCTAGTCTACCACTCTGATCACTACACATCACACTGTATGGTGAGAAGAAGCTGCATCCTCCAATTCAACAGAGAACAAAGAAACTGCTCATGGTTGAAATGTGCTTTCTTTATCTAGCCAAGGAAAATTTTCTGTCATATCTGACAGTAAGCTATAAAAAAGAGATTTAGTGGCTGATGAGAATAGTGCTGCTTGTAAGAAGGATTTAACATTAAAGAAAAATAAGCTCCCTGTTAATTAATTTCTCTTCAGTGTTGCACAATTGTAGTCAATGTGCAGTTCAAAGCCAGAATCATCTCCAAATTTCCCAGAATTATTGTTCAATGGGTTGTTTTGTGTTTGAAATACTTTACAACACCAATTAAATTACCCTCAGAATGGCCCCTGTGAAGTCAGTTAGGCTGGTACATTTTGTAAGCCACCAACTGTACAACATGACTGATTGTGGAACTTAACTGGAGAGCAGCTTTGTACTGTATTATTTATTTATTTGAAATATTTATACCTTCCCTCTTGTCTGCATTAGCTATTGAGATTTCCTATGTGTGTCATATAAAGACTGTAGCTATCAGCAGATAGAAAGGCATCTGCATCATACATAACAATAAGGGTCTCCCCCTGCCCAGATTTCTTACTTTGCTTAATATCCACCCTGAAGAATACCTGAAAAGCTTTCTTGTTACTTCATGACATTTTGGGAACTACACTACTAGTTCTTTTGTATTCATTCTAGTGCAGTGGCTGAGATCCTCACTAGCTGGGTTGCCTCACCTCTGGACTGCAAGTCTTCATAAAGCTGCCTTTGGGGGGCTGTGTTAGGGATGCCAGACAACAGAGATCAGTTCTTCTGAAGAAAATGGAGGCTTTGGACTGGTGTGTGGATCCAATGCCAGTGTACCACGCTAAGGTCCCTCTCCTTCCCAGGGTCCATCCCCAAGACTCCAGGAGTTTCCCAACCTGGAGATGGCAACCTGGCAACCTAGATGGCCAAGGAGGACTTGGCAATCCTAGGCTCTGTATTGGAAGGACCAGCTGTTATTGTGCATGCATAGGAAGGGAACTGTCCCTCCTGCCTCCCTTTTCATGCCTGCTGATAGGACAGTAGGAAGAAGAGGAAGGTCACACAGATTGGTTTGGAGACTTGGCTTCTCTTCTTTCTGTGATACTGCATGATTTCTTACTATGTGCTTGCAACTTAGTAGATCCTATTCTACTTCTGATGTGTACTGGGTTTCAGGTTGTGAAAGGTTCTATTGGACTTACATGGCTGCCCACAATTTTTAAGCACAGATGTGTATGCACAGCTCACTGCTGCGTATTATCTCTTAACTGGGAGCAAAGAATTTTGCTATAAGTAAAAAAAAAAGAGTTGTCTTTCAAATACTTGTAGGTAAAGGAAAGTTAAAAACTAAATTCAAGACATGGGGAGCAGTGCACTTCTTAAATGCCTAGATCTGGTGTTGTGACACTGTCTTCCAGTATAGAATTTTTCCTTTTCACTATCCACAAAAGACTCACATCTTTTGAACTGCACACCTCCCTGACCCCAACCACAAATCACCTGTAATACTCCAGAGAGCTTCTGCAGTAATTTCTAATGCACCATGATAGTACATTGGACTAGCACAGCTCTTTAGGTGCATCTAAAAGCACAATTTATTGTGGCCCAGAAGAACAAGTTCCCATGTTCCTTCCAAAGGGTTACCTCTTTGGCCTTTTGGTTAAGATCAAGAGCAAGGGAAACCCTTATGGATGCCAGGTCCACTTGTTGCTCTGGCAGGGGGATTTGGGGGGGTATTCTGAGACATCCCCGACATGATGTCACCTGGAAGTGATCTCATCACACTGGGGACATCATGTGGGAATGCATTTATTTAAGGGCAAAACTATGGTAAAACTGGCTTAAAACCATTGAGTTTTGCATTTAAACCAGAGCATCTCTGCGTGATGTCCCTGGTGTGATTACATCACTTCCGGGTGATGTCATCATGTTGAGGAAGTCACACGGGGATGTGGCTGTTTGGGGGTGGAGTTTCCCCCACTGGCCAGCTGGCCATGTGCAGGGAGAAGCCTCCAAAACTGTGGGAACCTTCACCATGACTTGGGGACTGGCAAGCCTAAGAACCCTTTACAATGCAGTCTGCACATCCTTTCAATATAAAAGGAGATATGCTGGGATTCAGCCTTTCCTGGCCTGTTACGAAGAGTATTTGCAGTCAATAAAGACTGTCCTTTGGTGATGTTTATCTTTCAGGAATTGCTTGTACTGAATCGGTGCAAACACCCGTGCATATATGCTGAGACATAAAGCAGTTCATGATATCACTGCAGTATTTTCTTCTTTCATTAACACAGTTTTAAAAGAAGAGGGAAACAGCATTTGATCTTTTCAAAGACTGAATAAAGAACCATACAAATCTAATTGTGAGGTCACACCTTCACTAGACAGTGCCCTTCTGCATGAGTTCCTCATAACAATTTGGATTTGGTTGCCAAATTGATCCTAATGTAATCTAATTTACATTAATCCTGACTGCTAAAAAAAGCCCCTTCAAAACTCCATTTCAAATGGCTGACTTAATAGGAGAGATTTGTGAACACAAACTGTGGCCAACTATTGTGATACTCTTTTGCATTTGAATACACAAAGAACCTATTAGATGAAAACAAAGCTGCCAAAGCAGGTAATATTTTCATTTACTAATGGATTTGAAACAGCTTTCATGGGGAAACTAGGTTTTTTTTAAGGTCTGTTTCTTTTTCTTTTTTTGTAGAAAGCTATTCCTATAAAAGCATGATACAAAATATGTTACCTTGGCTAAATAACAGTTATTCTCTCAGAGCTTGACAAACGCCCTGGCCTGTGCCCTCATTAGTATTCTTATGATGTGCAAAGGAATCTAGTAGCACAGCTGGGAGCAGGTGGCATCAGAACAGGCTTAAAATGAGCTAAAAGATTCATTAAGCTACGGACTAAGTAATTGAAAGCCTGAGCATTAGGTTTGGTTGGGATAGAAAAAAAAGACTACTTCAAATGCTATCAAGGGTAGGCCAATCCTCAAAGTGCTGCACTGGTATAAGCCCCGCTGAAATATGTCTTCCAAGTAATTACTATAGGATGAAAACAATATGCACTCCAGAGAACGAACACCCTGAGGAGAATCATTTACACTTTAAAAGTCCAAGAACAAATTAAGCTGTATATAGAGTATGTGAGATTCATTGCGACAGTGTGCACTGCAAGAACGAGCTTGCCATTAACTATTTAAAGGACCTGGATTTTCCGCTATTAAATAGTTACACCAGAAGGAAAGAAGGAACATTCATACTCTGTTGCTTCCAGGTGGCTGTCAGGAACCCAAACCCAAACCTGGGTTCCCCTGGGTTATTGCTCCTTGCTGCTTTGAGCAATACTCAGCCCAGTGGGTTCTCAAGGTTAAATGTACACAAATAAAGACAACCTTTAAAATATATATAAAGGCTTATTAAAGGATTAAAAAAAGATTTCACTATACAGTACAGTCTCTATAGCTTAGCAACAGAGAAGATCTGTCTAATACACTGGATACCTGGTATTAGATGGCAAACCTTCTTTCAGTATAAAATCCAAGCAGTAGCATAAAAACATTCTATACATTGCAGTCCATCATGATGAAGCATAACATATCAAAGCAAACTAGCATGGCATGAGCAGAAAATTAGAATAGCTGCCCTCTGGCTGATACTCTTACCATAACCTTTTGCCCTCTGGCACTAGGTGGTCTCTTGGCTCCAATAAGAAATCTCTCTTGATGGAACTTTCCTGAAGATGCTAACACCCACTCCTAATTCCCCCCTCCCATCTGGTTATACAACTGAGCACGGGTTCTCATGATTAACTAATTATCACATTCTTAAGTCCAGCCCTGAAAGAGATAAGGATGGTATTTATTTATTTATTTATTTTGGGATTTATACCCCGCCCTATCCGGTATCTGCAGGAAGGCCAAATCATTAACACTTATCAGCTGGACAATGGCACATACATTTCTATGAGTAACACAAATTTCTCCCATTAAAATTTCTGCCTGAAAAACAAGTCAGTTTTGACTGAATTTCCCCTGATGGGTTTTCCCACACAGACATAATTAATTAATTATTTCTAGCAGGAATCTTATCCAGTATAAATTTATACCCAGTTGCTGAGAAAATTACATTTCTGCTATCTGATACTGATGTGCATGTGTCACATAGAATCACGTTATTTGCCCTTGCTGCAAAGAAAATAGGGTCCAAAGTGGCAGCAGGAGGGGATACTACTTAAATATTTGTTACTACCACTTTTGCCAATGTACAGTATTTGTAATTGTATCCTTTTACTGACATATGGTTCAAGATGATATTTTTCATTCTTTGTTAATTTTTACTAGGCATGCTAGTTGTATCCCTTTTAGTTGAGGGTTTTGCAAATTTGTAATGGCCAATAGCTAACTACAATAAACTGAATGAATTAATTAAATGAGTGGTTTCAGCCCTTAATGACCCAAAGACCTTCATTTTGACTGAAAAAACCTGTGAACCCCCAAATCCTCGTCAGCACACATCACATGTCAGACAACCCCAATGTAAAGTGTGTGTGTGATAAGCCGCTAATGAGCCACAGAACCTTCCATCCTCCAGTGTTCTTCTGACAATATAGTGAGATCCTTATCAGCTACACTTTAAAAACAAACTTAAGAAAAAAAATTGATTGCCTGTGCATGATCTGTAAGATCAGGTCTCAGAAGATAGCTGATTCAATAGGGCCACAGCTCAAAAAGTCCTGCCTGATCCAAGTTCTAATCAGTCTCATTCCTATACTGGAAGGGAATGGAGACAGCAAGAAAACATCTTGTTGGTTAATAGCTTCTAGATACATGCCAACTAATAAAGGGTGGGAAAAGAAGAGATTAGATTTATACCCTGCCCTTCACTTGGAGTCTCAGAGCGGCTTACAAACTCCTTTCCCTTCCCCTCCCCACAACAAACACCCTGTGAGGTAGGTGGGGCTGAGAGAACCCTAACTCAAACTGCTCTTTCAGTAACAGCTGTGCCAGAGCTTGTGACTGACCCAAGGTCACATCAGCAGGTGCAAGTGGAGGAGTGGGGAATCAAACCCGGTTCTCACAGATTAGAATCCGCACACTTAACCACTACACCAAACTGGAAAGGGACTTAGACGTCTCCTGCCAACAGGAACAGGAGGAACAGGAAAAGGGACCAGGGGAAGGAACATGGCGACAGAGAGGTAATGTGGTGGATATCCTCCTAAGCTTTCTACCTTCTTAAGCTTTCACCTTCTCTCCCCCTTTGTGAACTGTTGTGACAACTTTCAGTTTTATTCAAGGAATTGCTAAGTGAAGAGAAACCAGAAAGCAATAAAATTAAGTAGGAGTTAATGCTAATTGAGAAAAGAATGGGGGCTAGGAAGCGCTTATGGGACAAAGAAGATAAGGAAGACAAGGAAGATAAAGAACTTGGCTCCCCTGCTAGAAACAAAAGAGAATTATGGAATTCTTCCCTTTGGAGTCTGAAACTTTGTTTAACATACCTGTCTTGATTTCATTTGCTCCTTTGACAGAAGGAGTGGAAAAAGAAAATGGAAAGGAGGCCACACCCTCTCCAGGCAACTCTGGTGTGAGCTTACAATGTTTTAATGAGGGCTTGGAGTCAGAAAATTTATTACACCACTCTGAGAAGGTGATGATAGCAAACCATAAAGCTGAAAGTTTCACTGTTCAATGTGAGCTACTGCCTCTAATTATTAGAACTGTGAACGACATTACAAATACACTAAAAGATACAGCCACTTTTTTAGAGACAGTTTCCCCTTTAATTAGCCTTACAGCACGAGAATGGGAAAAGAAAACTTTTAGAAGAATTGAAAACTGGGAAATAGTTCATAATTGGGGGAGAGCAGGTGGTGGCGCGACAAGACGGTTGCATGAAAGTGCATCAGATGCTTTTGGGTTTTCAAAAGGGTCTCCTGACCCGTTGGAGACCCCTCACTGCCCCGGGGAAGAGCTGAGTGGGAGGCAAGGGGCTTGATCCAGAACTCTGTGGGCTGGCTGCTCATGGGGGAAGACCCAGGGATCGCCCCAGTGCTGGAACCGAAGAGGAGCCCATTTGCATGGGCAAAGTCATTGCTCCTGTGCTGAGGATGTGTGTGTTAGAAAACGCTGCTGAAGAAGCGATCTTGTGAGTAAGATTTTGGTTTGGGACACTGAATGACTGAACCCCATAAACTTTAGCCCTAAATGGGAGAAGCAAAGGTGGGCAGTTCCCCCCCCGGATTTAAATGGCTAGCAAGCGTGTTAAACACTAACGACTGGCAATTGCAAGTACAGGGTGATACCTAGCGAGAAACGAGCCTCAGGTGTTGGGTAGTGTGCAAAGTGGATTTCCAGTTTCTATGTTGAATGAGTGGTGGAGTTGATGGTCTTTTGCAGAGCCCCCTTTTGCAATTTTAGTTTTGCTCCAGCCGGGGAAGAGTTTGGAATACCAACTATTGCGGGAAAGAGAAACAGGTGGAAGTGAAAGAGAAGCCGGCTGGCTGGAGGCGAGCAGAGCTGATTGAACCCCTTTTCATCGAATTCAAATTTTTAACCCTATAGGGGCAGGGTGGAACTCAGAGCCCCTCTGCAGCAATCTCAATTATTAACCCAATAGGGGCAGGGTGGAAATGGTGATGGATACAGCACAACGACCCCAATCCTTTCTTCTCTTCTGGCAGTAAAAGCAGTGAATTGAACATTAGAGAATCTCTCTACAAATCCCTTAAAGTGAAAGGGAAGTAAAATAAACTTGGGACTTAGCAGTATTGAAGGTTGTCTGCATTGTTTAAGAACTGTCAGTAACATGTGAATTTGATGGTGAAGGCACTCTGAATCGGCAAAATGGCTTAGTCTTTGACATGTGTTTGGATCTGACAATATCCATTGCAATAAGCATTTGAACCTTCTGTTTTCTGTTTTAGCAGGGATACAGTGTGACTTCCAACCTGATGCTGTGATCTGGGGAATCTGAAAGCTGGCACATAGTTACATGTCATTGGTTTGGTCCTAATGAGCATTCTTCACAGGTGTAATAGTGCATTTGTCCTTAAGGGGTGGTCCAGTGCATTGCCAGGGCCTAGATGAGTGGCATTGGTTATGACAGGCTGTGGGAGGTGCCAGCTGGGATGCAGCGGCGCGGCTATGGCAACAGGAAATGAGGCAGATGGCTTTCAGGGAGCTTCCAGTGGAGGAAAGGGTTAAGCAGGACCCATTGGAGGACCAGCATGGCTTGGGAGGCCAGATGGCCTCTCTGCCCACAGATTTGGGAGGAATGAAACTACTTTTAGACCTGGCAGCCCAGCTTTAATTACATATAGGTAAAAAGGTTCCACTCGCGCCATCTTCACATTATGGCAAGTGAGCATACAGCCTGCATGTATGTGCATACCGGATTGTAAGAAGGAGCCAATGCATATTTCTGTGTGCTTGTCCTGGTCTTTAGGATAGGACCCCAGTTTCTATTATGAAATGATAGATACTGTGCACCCTTCAGGGTAAGGATTTAAAATGAATAAATAAATACATAAAATGCAAACAAACAAAATTAAATTACACAGTTTCTAAAGTGACACCACATTGTAAATTGGCAATATCACAAAATCACACAGCCCTTTTCTTTCTAGGCTGCTTTCTCCTGACTTGTTATGGCCCTCCAGCACACTCACAGCCATGATCCTCAGGATAGGTCTGAAGTTGCGGCCTGAATGTGGGCAATTCCGTTAGCCTGTGTGCCACCACTGGAGTCAGCTGCTTTTAGCCATGACTGCTGATATGCAGGTTGCCAGGCTGACTGGCAGCTAGAGGCTTCCTCTGTCTTCTCTGGCATCCTCACTTGTTACCAGTATGTTTAATTTTAACTGACACACCATATACATTATAAGGTCTCGATGCCACTTTAGGAGATAGAATATATGAACTCGACTATATGCATGAAGATAAAATGAGAGTTTGCTTTGCATAAGGTTCTTGTTTCCCAACTACCAAAAACATTAACTCAGTGATGATCAACCAGATCACCAGATGATCTAATGCTCCATGGCAGAATAATATTTACATAATCATAAATACTTCCAAGGCCTTCCATCTAGACAATATCTCCTTTTACCTTTTTTTGTGCAGATGAGCCCTGAAATTGTAGCCTTTCTCTATGGAAAGTAGACACAGAATATTCATAAAGCATTAAAGGTTTAATTAGTGTTTTTTGATTACAAATTGAGAATTATTCTGGAGTTCAGTATAATTCCCCAAATAGTACGGTGGTGTGAAATTACACTTTGCATCTTATAATAAAGGAAATATGGCAGTCATTCTTGATTGAAAGCAAGATATATGCAGTATATCTAATATTTTTTGTTCTTTCGATATGGAATGCTTAAAAACATTATCACAAATATTTCTTCCTTGGGGCTTTTAAAGATAACATCAAAAGTGATCAAATGTTATGGTTGGCAAAGCATGATGGGTAGGTTTTCAATCTGCTTGCTGAAAATAGATCTCCCAACTGTGATTAACAATGAGAGTGCTTATTCTGAATTAATGAATATACATGTTGACTTTCAGCTTCAATTCACTGGAATAATTACTTCACATTAACATATCAACAAGCCAGCAACCAACAGTCAAAAGTTTCAGGTCACTGACTAAGCACAACAAAGGGTTCTTTTTGGTGATATATTTAAAACAGTCACAATGCACATTTTCCTGTCTTTGTATTACTTTCTGATTGCAACTTTCTAATACCACAATCCTCAACTCTGTCTCTGAATAGTTTAGGATGGCAACAAACCTTAACACTGGTGTAATTCTGTACAGGTAGCAGAAATGAACTTTAACAATGTAGCAGAGCAATAACATGAGGGATGGTTGACCAAAATGACTGATATTTGGGGAAGACAATTAACATGAGTGACCCATCTCAAGAAGCAGTTTGTGAAACCCGGGTGATTCAGGGTTGTCTAGTAGCTAGCTCCATGTGGGACTTAAATTCAGGACCTTAGGTATGCTTTACCTGTGCATTTCTACTATATTATAACTTTGCAGTCCTCTTTGCCCTGGAATATATGGTAGGTTTTGATGCCACAGCTACTTGGAATTCCTGATGTTCTATTCAGTGTCTGTCTTTTGTGTGCCCAGTTGGCAATACAGACTTACAAGTGGTTTCTACTCCTCCGTTTTCCTTCTGTTTTGCTGTTGATTGGTCTGTTGCTGGATAACTAGGTATACTTGCCCTTTGGTGGGATTTGACTTGATGTTTCATGATAGGGTTCCCAGGCACTGGTACGGGCATGGGTAAACCTGCTTTTGCTTGTCGCTGGCCACCTGGTGGGCAGGGGGGAAATCCCACCCCCACCTGACCTTCCCAGGCAACTTCCAGTAAAACCAGAAATGCAGGCCCTAATGTGATGATGTCACCCAGTAGTGACATTATCATGCGGGGGATGTTGGAGGGGTGACAATCCGGTTTGTGGGCAAAACTCTATGGTTTGAAGTCAGATTTACCATAGAGTTTTGCCCCAAAACCAGAACATCACCCCCAATGTGATGACATCACTTTTGGGTGATGTCATTGTGTTGGGGCCTGCACTTCCGGTTTTATTGGAAGTTGCCCAACATAACTTCTGGTCCCCGGAAGGACATCAGGAGCCCCCCCTGCCCCCAGCCAGGTAAGTGGACTTGGCAACCTGGCTTCATGATTTATGGGTTACAGTGAGATTGATATGGACTCTAGTGCAATTGTTATGCCTTCCACTTTTGGGAGCTGGGTCTGTTTCAGATGGTGACTGGAAAAAAAGCCACATGAAAAAAGCCCATAGAAAAAAAAACCATGGTCATAAATGCTTACAGGAAATAAGCCCACATGGAAAAAAAGCCCATATGCCAAAAAGGCCACACAGAAAGAAGCCCACATGGAAAAATACCATGTAAAGTGCCATAGATGTTTATAATTGTGTATATTCATTCATCTTCATTGAAGAGAATGAACAGGTATTACCTATATTTTATATTGTTATTTTCATATTCACGTACAACAAATTGTGTTCTGATTTTATCAAGTATAATCTTGATATAATAATTCCCTTACATATAGGCCATTTCCAGTTCTCCTATTGGCTGTGCAGTGCACTCCATCAGCCATTGGCCCATCAACTGCCACTCAAGAGTAATTACGTGCCATTGGCCCATCAACTGCCACTCAAGAGTAATTACGTGCCATTGGCTGGGTGCTGGGTCGACTCCTCTTCCCCACCCACTGCCACCTCAGCCACTGTTCCCTGTCAGAATAACTGCCAAACAGATGTCTCTCCTGATGAAGACACTTCTCCTGCTTGGCTCCTGTGGGACTAACTTTTCCTTCAGTGGCTGTTGCTAGGCAACCAAGCTTGGTTCTGTCAGTAAAAAGGCAAAGGAATGAAGCCCTTTCCAGGCCTTTGTGGGGAACTCATTGGGGCCAGTCCTGACTATGGTTGCCAGCTCCAGGTTTGGAAATTTGAGAGATGGAGCCTAGAGAGGGTGAGGTTTCAGAAGGGGTGGGACCTCAGACAGGTACAATGCCATAAGCTCCACCCTCTTAAACAGCCATTCCCTCCTGGGGAACCATTGTTGCCAATCTCCAGGTGAGGGCTGGAGACCACTCAGAATTACAACTGGTCTCCAGAAGGGAGGAGGGAGAAGATGAAAATCTGAAATCAGAGGGGCAGATAACAGCAGGTTGATAGTTGGCCGGGAAGGAGATAGGGTTGCCAACTCCAGGTTGGGAAATTCCCAGAGATTTGAGGGGTGGAGCCTGGAGGGGGTGAGGTTTGAGGAGGGGTGGGACCTCAGACAGGTACAATGCCATAGACTTCATCCTCCAAACCAGCCATTTCCTCCTGGGCAAACATTGTTGCCAATCTTTAGGTGGGGGCTGGAGATCACTCAAAATTACAACTGCTCTTCAGGTAGCAGAGATCAGTTCCTCTGGAGAAAATGGTGGACTCTGTGTGATTATACCTTGCAGAGATTGCCACAGCAAATGGATGCTGAGTGCCCAAGGCCAGGGCACTCTCCCAGAACCTCTTTCTAGAGCTTATTGTATTTATTTCAACAAGGGCCTTATTCCTAGTTAAATAATAGTTTTGTTATGTTATTAGTAAAGTACTTCATTGCTACACAAAAATGGCCTATATGAAGAGGGCTTTAATGCTCTCGAGTGTAAAGGCTTGGAAGGAAAAATATAGGATATAAAAGTGACCATTTTGTTATCAACAAACTTTATTAAGAAGGGAAAACAATAACTACAGAAATTAAACTCTATATACAAATATTTTTAAATAAAATTAAAATACTTTACATTAATTAATTTACCATTTCTCAATGGTGGTATGAAGTAATTTCTAAAGTAAAGAGGGAAATATGTTAAATTATGTATAGACCATCTAGGATACACAGCTTTTGAACAACTATATGGCTTAAAATTCTTCAAATAATTAATATTATTTACTAATTTTGTTATTTTGGGTATGATCTTTCATGGTTTGCAATGTATCCGCCAGGGCTGCATTCCCTCCAATTGTTTTCTGGTGGGCTTTTCTATCCATTAGGGGTCTTGCCTGTATTGCCAGTTCCTTGTTTTCATCCTCACTAAAATCATTGCCCTCATCAGAATTGGTGACGATGTCCCAAGGGTCCCATTTCTTGGGGTTCCAGTTAGGTGCTGTGATGACACTTTGCACCTTGGTTCTCTTGGGGTACTTCTTAGGCACTTGCCTAATGAGGCAAACTACCAGGTCTTCAGCCTTGTGCTCCCAAGCCTCATTTGATGCAAGGCTGTCCTGCAGAGTTTTGCTTGTTAGCACTTGCAAATCTCTTTCATTTTCAAGTTCAATTTCTAATTTTTGTGCTTTTCCCTTCCATGCTAATTCTTTCTGCATAGCCATTCTCAGAGCTGTGAGCAAAAGCCATGCAGCGAACTGTCACTCTGGTTTCTCCTTATCTGACAGCTTTTCCAGCTTCAGAGTCTCTATGGCAGTTGCCAAATTAGCTTAGGCTTGCCAGACCCCAGGTCAAGGTGGAGGTTCTCACCACCAATGGACAGCTCACCCCCAAACAACCACTGGTTTAAGGGCAAAACTCTATGGTTTTAAGCTGGTTTTACCATAGAGTTTTTCTTTAAACCAAAGTGTCCCTGCATGACATCCTGGCATGATGACATCACTTCTGGGTGATGTCATCACATAAGGGACATCCCAGAATGCCCCCCAAATCCTCCTGCTGGAGTGATGAGGACACCTGGCAATCCTAATCAGCCAGAGTGTAATCATTTTCCACCTTTGCCAAAACCACTGGTCCATTTAGGACCATCATTTGTTTTGTGACTGAGCCCGACATCTCAGGCTGGACCTGACTCTCCAATGCAGGCTCTCCAATGCAGCCTCCCCACCCTCCTTTCCTCAGAATTTCAGCATTTGTGAGATCCTGCTGACTATGTCACAGTTTGGAGCCGTGGTCAAAAGCTCCAAGTTCACAGCAATCCCAAGAAAACAATACACAAGATCCAAGTTTGCTTACAAGGAGATTGTAATAAGTGATCAGAACTTACAGCAACAGCTGGCTAACTTCCATTCGCCAGGCCTTGAACACATATTAAAGCTAGTTAAACCTGAGATGAGATACATAGCTAAAACGAAACATTTTATATCCTAATTGCTGGCTTCAAGTCAGGAATATCATCAATCAAAGCTGCATACAGCTGTTTCTTTACTTAATCCTTCATTTAAATGATCTTTAAGAATCTGTTATATTTAAAGAAACAACAAAAACTCTAAAGGAAACCTATAATACATTTGGAGAAATGGGGTGGGATAGCAGTTGCAGTTTGTCAAATACACTTAGATTAATCTCAATATGAGAGGCCTTGCTCAGTGAAATGGCATCTGACAGGTTCAGTCCCCAGTATCTCCAGTTAAAGAGGACCAAGCAGTAGGTGATGTGAAAGAGCTCAGCCTGACACTCTGAAGAGCTGCTGCTAGTTTGATGGACCAAGGGACTGGTTCAGTATGAGGCAGCTTCATGTGTTCATGTGTATACATCCCTAAACACTGGGAAAAGCCAAGTCATATCTTGCATTTGGTACCCAGTGGCAGAGTAAAACTAATTAGGTTTCTAGATAAGAACTCAGGAGAATGCTAATAAAAACCTACAAAGAATGTTGTCTTGGGAGTGGCCTGCTAGCCATCCTCCCAGGCAACAAGAGGTCAGCACTAGCAGAAAACCAGAAGGGAGTTACAGAAGCTATACAAGGTCATGGCCAATATATATATGATAAATACTGTTATATCTCTTAATGTGCTCCCTCATGGATCACTGCCTTGTCGTGGCGAGGGGGCTTGCGTGGTTCGATGAGGCTGTGGGCTATGCCGTGGAGGGCCACCCAGGATGGACAGGCCACAGCAGAGAACTCAGACCAAGCGTGATCCCCCTGGAGAAGGAAATGGCAACCCACTCCAGTATCTTTGCCAAGAAAACCCCATGGACAGTAACAAAAGGCTAAAAGATATGATGCCGGAAGATGAGCCCCTCAGGTCGGAAGGTGTCCAATATGCTACTGAGGAAGAGCAGAGGGCAAGTACGAGTAACCCCAGAAAGAGTGAAGCGGCTGGGCCAAAGCCGAAAGGACGCTCAGTTGTGGATGTGTCTGACGGTGAAAGGAAAGTTCGATGCTGCAAAGAACAATACTGCATAGGAACCTGGAATGTAAGATCTATGAATCAAGGTAAGCTTGACGTGGTCAAAAATGAGATGGCAAGAATGAACATTGACATCTTGGAAATCAGTGAACTAAAGTGGACAGGAATGGGCGAATTTAACTCAGAAGACCATTATATCTACTACTGTGGCCAGGAATCCCGTAGAAAAAATGGTGTGGCCTTTATAGTCAACAAGAGAGTGAGAAAGGCAGTATTGGGATACAATCTCAAAAATGACAGAATGATCTCGGTCCGAATCCAAGGCAAACCATTCAATATCACAGTAATCCAAGTCTATGCCCCAACCACTGCTGCAGAAGAGGCTGAAGTGGACCAGTTCTACGAAGACCTACAACAGCTCGCAGAACTAACACCAAAAAATGATGTCCTCATCATCATAGGGGACTGGAATGCTAAAGTAGGAAATCAAAAGGTAACCGGAATAACAGATAAGTTTGGCCTTGGAGAACAAAATGAAGCAGGGCAAAGGCTAACAGAGTTTTGTCAAGAGAACACGCTGGTCATAGCGAACACCCTTTTCCAACAACCTAAGAGGCATCTGTACACATGGACACTCACCAGATGGGCAACACCGAAATCAGATTGACTATATAATTTGCAGTCAAAGATGGAGAAGCTCTATCCAGTCAGTAAAAACAAGACCTGGAGCTGACTGTGGCTCAGATCATGAGCTGCTCATTGCAAAATTCAGACTTAAATTGAAGAAAGTTGGGAAAACCACAAGGCCATTCAGATTTGACCTAGATCACATCCCCGATGAATATACAGTAGAGGTGAAGAATAGGTTTAAGGGACTAGATTTGATAGACAGAGTGCCTGAAGAACTATGGACAGAGGTCCGTGACATTGTAAAGGAGGCAGCACTCACCGCCATCCCAAAGAAAAAGAAATGCAAAAAAGCAAAGTGGCTGTCTGATGAGGCTTTACACATAGCAGAGGAAAGAAGGAAAGCTAAAGGCAATGGGGAAAAGGAAAGATTTGCCCAACTGAATACAGATTTCCAGAGAACAGCAAGGAGAGATAAGGAGGCTTTCCTGAATGAACAATGCAAAGTAATAGAGGAAAACAATAGATTGGGAAGGACTAGAGATCTCTTCAAGAAAATTGGAGAAATCAAGGGAACGTTCCATGCAAAGCTGGCCATGATAAAGGACAAAAACGGTAGGGACCTAACAGAAGCAGAAGAGATTAGGAAAAGATGGCAAGAATACACAGAAGAACTATACAAGAAGGACCTCGATGTCCTTGACAACCATGATGGTATAATCACTGACCTCGAGCCAGATATCCTGGAAAGCGAAGTTAAATGGGCCTTAGAAAGCATTACTAACAACAAAGCTAGTGGAGGTGATGGTATCCCAGCTGAGTTATTCAAAGTCTTAAAAGAAGATGCTGTTAAAGTGCTGCACTCAATTTGCCAACAAATTTGGAAAACACAACAGTGGCCACAGGATTGGAAAAGGTCAGTTTGCATTCCAATCCCAAAGAAGGGCAACGTCAAGGAATGTTCAAACTATCGCACATTTCACACGCTAGCAAGGTCATGCTCAAAATCCTACAAGCTAGGCTCCAACAGTACGTGGATAGAGAACTGCCAGAAGTACAAGCTGGGTTTCAAAGAGGTAGAGGAACTAGAGATAAAATTGCCAACATTCGCTGGATTATGGAGAAAGCAAGAGAGTACCAGAAAAACATCTACTTCTGCTTCACTGACTATGCTAAAGCCTTTGATTGTGTGGATCACAATAAATTATGGCAGGTTCTTAAAGAGATGGGAGTACCAGACCACCTCATATGTCTCCTGAGAAACCTGTATAAGGGTCAAGAAGCAACAGTTAGAACCGGATATGGTACAACTGATTGGTTTAGCATAGGAAAAGGAGTACGACAAGGATGTATATTGTCACCTTGCTTATTTAATTTATATGCAGAGTACATCATGCAAAATGCTGGCCTGGATGAATCACAAGCTGGAGTTAAGATTGCTGGGGAAAAGATCAATAACCTCAGATATGCAGACGATACCACTCTGATGGCAGAAAGTGAAGAGGACCTCAAGAGCCTCTTGCTCAGGGTGAAAGAGGAGAGTGCAAAAGTGGGCTTGAAGCTCAACGTCAAAAAAACTAAGATCATGGCATCTGGCCCCATCACTCCTTGGCAAATAGAAGGGGAAGTCGTAGAAGTAGTGACAAACTTCACGTTCCTAGGATCCCAGATCACTGCAGATGGTGACTGCAGCCATGAAATTAAAAGACGCCTGCTCCTTGGGAGGAAAGCGATGGAAAACCTAAACAGCATGATAAAAAGCAGAGACATCACCTTGCCAACAAAAGTCCGCATGGTCAAAGCAATGGTATTCCCCATAGTAATGTATGGCTGTGAGAGTTGGACTATACGGAAGGCCGAGCGCCGAAGAATAAATTCTTTTGAAGTATGGTGCTGGAGAAGACTCTTGAGAGTCCCTTGGACTGCAAGGAGATCAAATCAGTCAATCCTAAAAGAAATCAACCCTGACTGTTCCCTGGAAGGCCAGATCCTGAAGCTGAAGCTCAAATACTTTGGCCACCAAATGAGAAGGGAGCATTCACTGGAGAAGACCCTGATGCTGGGAAAGATTGAAGGTCAAAGAAGAAGGGGACGGCAAAGGATGAGATGGTTAGACAGTGTCATCGATGCAACGAACGTGAAATTGAGCAAACTTCAGCGGACAGCGGAAGACAGGAGGGCCTGGTGTAATCTGGTCCATGGGGTCGCGAAGAGTCGGACTTGACTGTGCGACTGAACAACAAACTCTTAATGTGTGGCAGAAATTACTAGAACACACCTTAAATGCCCTATAAACATCTCAGAATGCAGCAAATATGTGTTCAGACAGTTTCATCACATGCAAAATGTTACATCTGTCTTTGCTTTTAATTGTTAGGAAGACAATCTACATAAAATTATTAACATGAAAAATATCCCAAGCCTTGCATTTTACCACAAACATAAATCAAATCAATGTTTACACATATTCACTGTGCTTATTTGTATCTGCATTCCCCTCTGCCATATAGCCAAAAGCCATGGCTACCTTGTTGGGGTTTTTTTAATGATGCATTTATATTTAAACTATGGTTGCCAGCTTTGGGTAATTCCAAGATATTGGGGAAGGGAAGGAGCACAGAGTCTAAGTTGGAGAAAGACCACAATAGGTATAATGCCTTAGATTCCACCCTTCAAAGCAGCAGTTTTCTCCAGAAGTCCTGATCTCTGTCATCTAGAGGCCAGATGTAATTCCAGGAGATTTTCAGGCCCCAAGTGGAAATTAGCAACCTAAGTAAAATGCTTATTTTCTGCGTTATGACCCTTAGAAGGAGTAGGCCAGCAGATCCAGAAGCTTCAAGGATCAAACTGAGTTGCCGAAATGATAAAGTCTACATGTTGGCTGGAGAACTGAAAATATTTATTTTCTGTTCTTCAGAGGCAAGGATCTAGTTTGGTTTAAATAATACTTTAAATGAAGAGGCCTTTTTACACAGGCAGTGATGGAAGGAAAAGATTCCAGAACAGAATTATCCATGACAAAAATATATGCAAAAGTGTACTGGAACTATGAGATTCAAATCACTATAAAATTGAGATAAGTGACATCATGTCTGGGGGGGGGGGACCACAGGTGCTGAAACCTGAAATGCACCAGCTTGTCAGTTGAATCATTTAAACCAGCACAGCTGTTTTCTCATGGCAGCCAAGATTTCAAGGCTGATGAAGAAAAAGAAGGGTTCTTTTTAAGAAAAGAAAAATCAATGTTTCAGAGGAGGTATATATGCTTCAACGTCTAGATAATGTCCATGGTGATGTGATGATTTCCTCCCACTATGGTATATACTAGGTATGGTTAATAACTGAGAAAATATAGTTTGGTTCATGGTTTGTGACAGATCCATGAACCAAACCACAGACTTTCAAACTAAAAAGGCTTGATACAAACTGAACCAGTTTGTGAAGATCATGATGCAGTAGAATGCCCTGGCATGCTAGAGACACCAAACTCTCAGGGAATCTCTGGGTGACTCTCCTCTATCTGCCCTTCATATTTGGTGAGATTTGAATTTATGGGGTCCAAGCTACAGCCCCCCAAGAAGGTGCCCCCAAGAAAGCACTTTCTGAGGAAATTAAAGGTGTAGGTTCAGGAGGTTCAGAAGTGTATAGAACTCCCCCCTCCCAGTGTGCTAGAGATACCAAATGACTCTCCTCTAACTACCTTTCAAGTTTGGGGAAAGTTGCACTGCCACAGTGCCACTTGTTCTCATGACAAACAAGCACCTCCCAAGACAGTTCACTTTCCCTGAGATTCTCTGGGAGAGTCTGACTGCTGATGCTGCCTGCTTGCCTGCCTTAAGTGCTGCTGGCTGGGTTTCCCCATTGGAAACAATGGAGGTAATGGGATAACCTGTTTGGGTGCCCATAGAATTAGGCCCATTAGTCCCATTGCTTTGAGACGTGGGGGTGTATGTGGGGGAGGGGCTCCTGAAGCTACCCTGAGAGTTTGGAGCCTCTCCCTCAAACCCCCTCCCCCCCAGAGGCACTAACAGCACCATGGGGAAAAAGTAAGTTTTTTTCCCACCACAGAGAACAATGGAGGATATGGGGGCAACCTGTTTGGGGGCCCATAGATTTGGACCCCCTGGTCCAATGTTCTTGAAACTTGGTGGGTATCTTGGGGAGAGGCTCCACCAGCTACCCTGTGAGTTTGGATCCTCTCCCTCAAACCCCCTCCCCTCCAGCCCCCAGAATATACCCTATGTTTTCACCATTGACTTCAATGGCCCATAGGATATAATGGAGCTGAAATTGACATTCGGCTGCCTGAAAGACTCCCCCGGACGCCGGCTGGGGGCGGGGCTTGGCTCCTGAGCTGCCAGAGCTGCGCTTGGTGCGCCCCCCAAAAAAAGACCCCTATGTGAACCTGAAAAAAGCAAGAGAGCACACACAGTGGACACATACACTGGAACAGTCTTGTTTTTACTAGAGAGCAAGCTGTAGAAAACCACATAGTTGACAAAAAAAAGTATTTTCCAACCCCAGGCTCTGAAGTTTGGCATCTAGGCCCAGAGAAGCCCTTTTCCGTCCCCCCCACCATCCCCTGAGCCTTCTATGGGGCACTAGGCCCAGAGAAGCCCTTTTCCGCCCCCACACGCCATCCCCTGGGCCTTCTATGGGGCACTAGGCCCAGAGAAGCCCTTTTCCGCCCCTCACATGCCATCCCCTGGGCCTTCTATGGGGCACTAGGCCCAGAGAAGCCCTTTTCTGCCCCTCTTCCCTTCCTTTCCCCCTTTCCTTTCTTCCTCTCTCCTTTCTTTCACTCTTCCCCTCTTCCTTCCTTCCTTTCTCCAACTCTCTCTCCCTTCCACCTCCCTCCCTTCCTTTCTAGGGCCCGTTGCTTTCCACCACAACGGGCTTTGCTCCCTAGTTATTATATAGAGAGATTACAGTCTCTGGCTCTATTGGTTTCACAACGCAGGCAGCATTTTTATAAGAAGGGCATAGAGTAGGGTTGCCAACTCCAGGTTAGGAATCAACTGAAGCTTTTGGGGGTGGGGCCTGGGGAGGGTGGGGTTTGAGTAGGGTAGGGACTTCAGCTGGGTATCTCTCTATATAATAATCCTGTTTTGGAGTGGCCACATTCCATGCACTCCCTCAGCCATTGGCTTGTCAGCCACCACTCAACAGTACTCACATGCCATTGGCTGGGTGCTGGGTCTGCGCCTCTTCCCCGCCCACTCCCTTTTCAGCCTCCTGTGCCCTGTCAGAATTACTGACAAACGGCTTTCTCTTTTGACAAAGATGCTTTTCCTGCTTGCTTCCAGTGTGGGACTAACTGTCCTCTCAGTGGCTATTGGTAGGTGTCACGAAATGGCAGTTACCTGTGTTTGTAAGACGGCTGTTTAAAATGTTCCCCCATAAGGTTTAATTGAGCTGTAGTTCCAGAGAGGGGCCTGCAGGGGTATTACTCACTGGGTTGAATAGGGCTTCCTCATCTGCTGGCCTACACTTCCCAGTATCCCCAAAGCCAAAAACTGTGAAAAAACAGGGACTGTCTCAAGATTGTCTTCACCCCTGGGAGGCAGCAGAAATTTAGCCACTCCACAGTCGGCTGGACTGGGGAATGAATAGAAGTTTCCCTGCTCTCTTGGGCAAGAGAGAGAGGCTGAAGCAGAGCCAGCGGCTGGTCCAAGGAGAGATCCTATCCTGAGGTAGAGAGTATTGTTTGTAGGGAAGGAGGATTGCATTTAACCCCTGTTGATTTATGCCATGTTGGTTCATAGTGTGTGCTTACTCCTACAGTGTGTGTGTGCTCCATAACTGTGTAAATACTTAAATTCTTTCATTTCAGCTAATAATCTGTGTTGTGCTCTGACCACATAGTCTCCCCTGCTCTGCACAATAACAAAGGAAGGGGATAGCCCAGGAAAGCAAGGAAAGGCCAGACCCTTGGGTTGCCAGCTTTCCAGGGATCCCCCAAAGACTGGGGATTCCATCTCCAAATAGGGAGATTCGGCCAGAGGGGTCTCAGTGTAACCCTAAAAAGGAAGTGACAATTCAGTGAGTCATGGCAGCAGATGTAAGGAGTGAGATACATGCATGGGATGAGGGTGGGAGGCAAACAGCTGAGTGGTAAACTGGAGCCTGTTTTGCCACGGTAGGCCACCAAGCTTGGTTCAGACAAAGGAAGGAAACCCTTTGCAGGCCTTTGTGAGGAACTCATTGGAGCCAGTCCTGAGTCTAGGGTTGCCAGCTCCAGGTAAGGAGATTCCTGGAGATTTTCTGGAAGAGTCTATGGAAGCCAGGGTTTGGGGAGGGGAGAGGCCTCAGCTGAACAGAATGCCATACAGCCCACCTTCCAAATTTTCTCTGGGGTGGGGGGAGATCTGTTGTCTGGAGTTCAGTTGTGATACCTGGTGATCTTCAGGCTCCACCTGGAGGTTGGCTGCCGTAGGCAGAGCAGTCAGTGCTTCAGAGCAGGTTCTGCTAGATTGAGGTCCTTGCTGTAGAAGCTGAGTGGGTGATTTTAGACCGGTCACAGACTTTCAGCCTAACCTACCTCACAGGGTTATTGTGCAAGTCAAAAGGGGGCAAGGAGAATGGTGTAAGCTGCTTTGGTTCCCATTGCATAGAAAGATTTTTCCTCCTGGGAAACCATTGTTGCCAATCTCCAGGTGAGGGCTGGAGATCACTCAGAATTACAACTGCTTTCCAGATAGGAGAGATCAGTTCCCCCGTGGCAGTCAGGGCTTCAGAGCATGGAAAATGGTGGATTCTGGCAGTCAGGGCTTCAGAGCATGGGAGAGGCTGCAGGTGTGTGTGTGTGTGGGAAATGGAAAGCTGAAGAGAGAGGGGGAAATAAAGGTAGGCTGATGATTGGCTGGGAAGGAGATGGGGTTGCCAACTCCAGGTGGGAAATTCCTGGAGATTTGAGGGATGGAACCTGGAGTGGGTGAGGTTCTGAGGAGGGGTGGGACCTTAGAAAGCTACAATGCCATAGACTCCACCCTCCAAACCAGCCATTCCTTCTCAGGAACCACTGTTTCCAATCTCAGGATAGGGGTGGATATCAATCAGAATTACAACTGATCTCCAGGAGGAGAGAGAGATGTAAAGCTGAAATCAGAGGGACAGATAATGGCAGGTTGATGCTTGGCTGGGAAGGAGATAGGGTTGCCACCTCCAGGTTGGGAAATTCATGGAGATTTGGGGGGTGGAGCCTGTAGAGGGTGAGGTTTGAAGAGGGGTGGGACCTCAGATAGGTACAATGTCATAGACTCCACCCTCCAAACCATCCATTTCCTCCTGGGTAACAATTGTTGCCAATCTCCAGGTGAAGGCTGAAGATCACTGAAAATTACAACTGCTCTTCAGGTTGCAGAGATCAGTTCCCCTGGAGAAAATTGTGGTCTCTGTGTCATTATACTCTGCTGAGATTGCCACAGCAAATGGATCTGAGTGCCCAAGGCTGGGGCACTTTCCCAGAGCCTCTTTCTAGTGTTTGTTGTATTTATTTCCACAACAGGCCTTGTTCCTAGTATATCATAGAGTCCACCTTCCAAATCAGCTATTTTTTCCAGGGTAACTGAGCTCTGTCATCTGGAAATCAGTTGTAATTCTGGGAGATCTCCATGTCCCACCTGGACATTGGCAACCCTGGCATAGAGACACTGTAGTGTTCCTTAGAGGGAGGGGCTTTCTCAATTGCCTGCAGACTGTAGCCACTAAGATTACAAACATCTGTGAGGATATGGGGTGGGACTTTGCTTCCTCTCTGCCTCCAAAACATAAGAGCATAAGAGGAGCCAATGTTGGATCAGACCAATGGCCCATCCAGTCCAACACTCTGTCACACAGTGGCCAAAAATACCAGGTGCCATCAGGAGGTGCAGCAATAGGGTCAGGACACTAGAAGGACTTCCACTGTTGATCCCCCCAAACACCAAGAATACAGAGCCTCACTTTCCCCAGAGTCCCTATTTATACCTTGTGGCTAATAACCACTGATGGACCTCTGCTCCATATGTTTATCTAATTCCCTCTTGAAGCCATCCATGTTTGTAGCTGCCACCACCTTCTGTGGCAGTGAATTCCATGTGTTAAATCTCTCTTTGGGTGAAGAAGTACTTCCTTTTATCTGTTCTAACCCGACCGCTCAGCAATTTCATTGAGTGCCCATGAGTTCTTGTATTGTGAGAAAGGGAGAAAAGTACGTCTTTCTCTACCTGCTCTATCCCATGCATAATCTTATAAACCTCGATCATGTCACCTCTCAGCCGTCGTTTCTCCAAGCTAAAGAGCCCCAAGCACCTCATCCTTTCTTCATAGGGAAAGTGTAGGGGTCATTTTATGGAAAAAGAGGTGCAGGAGCACATTAGCATAAATCATTAGCATAACTCATTTGCATATGCCACACTCCCTGATATCACCAGAAGTGTGTCAGAAGGCAACACTCACTGCTCAGGCTCCACTGGATTCCTTTGGATTGCTAGTTATGGGGGGGAGGGGGAGAGTGCACAAATCTGCCCTCACAGAGGAGAGAGAGCTTGTATCTGAATAAACCTTAGTCTTAAAGTTGCCACTGGACTCTTTTGGATGGTTGGCAAGTGCAGGAAAGTGCATGGCTGCTCATGGATCGAGGAGGGTGACCTGGAGGATATGCATGGCCTCGAGCAGGTAGGGGGTCAGGGTGGTGGCAGGGCAGAGGCTCAAGGGGAGGCCAAGTAGGCACAGGAGACTGGGGCAGAGCTCCTCGCAGGCCTCATTGGAGTAGCCGAGGCCCACCTTGCAGATGCGCCGCACCAGGGCCAGCATGAGGATGGCAGTGGCAGAGCAGCTCGAGTGCCAGCTTCAGGCAGCACTCCGCTGGGTCAGCCAGTGGGCCAGAAAAGGTGGTGGTGGTGGTGGCTGGGAGCAGGACTTGCTGCATGTGCCCACCCCCTGGGCTCCTTACTGTCAGAGCTTCGCTCCTGTGCCCTCCTGCAGGAAATGAGCCCTGGTGTTCCAACTCACTCTCTGTTTCCTATTAATTAGCCAGTTTTTGATCCACAAAAGTACTTCTTGTTTTATCCCATGATTTTTGAGCTTACTTAGGAGCCTTTGATGAGGAATTTTAGTGAAAACTTTCTGGAAGTCAAGGTCTATTGGGTCCCCCTTGTCCGCATGTTTGTTCACCCCCTCAAAGAACACTAACAAGTTAGTGAGACAAGATCTTCCCTTACAGAACCGATGCTGAGTCAGCCTCAATAGTTTTTGTTCATCAGTTTGCCTACTAATTCTTTCCTTAATAACAGTTTCCACCAATTTACCGGGTATTGACGTCAGACTAACTGGCTTGTAATTTCCCAGATCTTCTCTGGAACCCTTTTTAAAAATGCGGGTGACATTAGCTACCTTCCAGTCCGCAGGAACGGAGGCAGATTTTAATGAAAGATTACATATTTTGGTCAGGAGATCCACAAGTTCACATTTGAGTTCTTTCAGAATTCTCAGATGTATGCCATCTGGGCCTGATGATTTATCAGTTTTTAAGTTGTCTATCAGTCGTAGGACCTCCCCTCTTGTCACCTCAATCTGACTCAGGTCTTTCAACACCCCTCCTGAAATCAGTGTTTCTGGAGTGGGCAAGCACTTCTCACCTTCCACAGTGAAGACAGAGGCAAAAAATGCATTCAGCTTCTCAGCCATTTCCCTATTATCCTTCACTACTCCTTTTACCCCTTGGTCATCCAAGGGCCCACACAAAACAACTCAATAACAAAACAGTGATGTTTGGAATTAATAATAAAAATGAAAGGAACTGAACTCCCATGCACAAATCTAGTCTCTGTGTACATTTAAAATGTGTTATGAGAATCATACTATCTATCTTCTCTAATTTGATCCTTACAATCTTTCCCCTCTGATTAAACTCAGAGAAAAAAATATTTTTTTCTTGTTTGTGTCTAAAGGGGTTGTTTGCAGTTCTGAGAGGCTGGTCCTTGTGATGCTTTCTTTAGTATGCTGTCTTCAGATTGTTCAAGCTTGATTAAATGAGATTTTTTGGAAATAAAACACCAACCAAATATTTAATCAGATAAATATGTCAAGTGGTTGTGGAAACTAAATTTTTTCAGACCACCTGCAGCATAGTGGGAAGGGCAAACAGAAAAATGCATTGGATTCTGGCAGGTATGCGTGTTATCAGAAGGGAAGCTATGCTCAGTCTGCAACAGCAATGACAACCACCCACAACATCTCCCATTTGTAGGTATGTCTGTGAACACCCTGAATCATCCATCTCCTGCCCCATTTTATAAGAATATTGGAAATATACCAACTCACAAGCTTCTCTCCTTCTCTACCACTAAGCCTGGTCATTTTCTATAATTAAACACTTATTCAATATATCCAACATTATTTCAACATATTGAGATGGAGATGAAAGACAACTAATCTCTTGTAATTTACCAATACACATTTAGTTTCATGTACTTCACTCATATTCTCTATCTCCTTTCATAAGATTAAGAATAATATTGTTTAAAAATAGTTCCATATTTACATTCAAATTTGTTGGTCTTCAAATGCAGTCTTAATCTTTAATATTATCTTTGTGGAAGGGAGTACTGAACTGCACATAAACTATTCAAGATACAGTTGTGTCAGTGATTTATACCCAAAGTTTGTGCTGTTTTTTGTGTATTTTCTATTTGTTACTCATCAGACTTTAACATTCCATCCACCTTTTTGATGTCTGTAGTATGAAATGTTTTAGAGAACTAGGACAAAGTTAAGGACCTGGAATACTCTCATTGCTAGAAAAATGCAATTTTATTTAAGGCAGGCATGTGTAAGTATAAATGTTTGGGATTTGTAAACATAAGTAAGAATACTATGTAGCAAGGACTATTCACCTGCTTAATTAACAGTGCTATTGGTATTCATAGGTCTTATCAGTTCTAATTATTCATAGAAGGTCAAACATCTCACTAGAGCCTTAACCCTATTTTAACCTGTCTTCAGTTGAGTGCTGTTTGTGACAAAGCCTTGGGTGAACCATTCAAAATATATTACTTATTAGGATTGTCTATATTCCTTTCACAAAAATATTGGTGGCATTCACAGCAAAGTCCTTCCAAAGCAGGATAAATAGTGCTAGGCTAACAAATCAAATGTATGAAATATGGTCTTTTCAGTCTGAAGGCCAGATTTTACTGTCTACATGTTTCATCCAAAAAAGCTCTTACGCAATGTCAAAATGAGACAACAGCATCACAGATCTGCTTACTACTGAAATGACCAATATCGCAAGAATCTCAGAAAAAAAAAACCATTATTTTGTCTAAGTTTTTTTATTAGTTATTTTAGCAACCTTCTGGATATGCCTCTTCATTTAAATCACAGCAATATAGAATTTCAATTTTATTACTAATCCTGTATTGCACAGACACAGTAAGGACCTCAGCACAAGTTCAGGGGTGCAGCTGTCATGATGGAATTGTGTCCCATCCCTAATGTTGACAAAACTACTGTTGGGCTGCTGGTGTTCTGGCCCCATCTCTGCTTGGTCCCTTGGTCAACTGGTCCCTTCCAGCAACACAGCAAGTCCCTGTCAAAACTGAGAGGGGATCATTTTGTAAAGTTATATGAGATGGCAACTGGGTTGCTGATTCCAATTACAAATTCTTTTTGCGAAAGGTTTTTATTTTAGTACACTACAAGTAATCATCTCAAACTATGAGTAGCACAACTGTAGTGAGCAGAACTAGAAAATGTTGCCATTTTCGGTCTGGTTATAGCACAGACTAGAGTTAGGCCTTTGTTTCTTTCATAAGAACTTTAGAACATAGGAGAAGCCAATGTTGAATCAGGCCAATGGCCCATCTAATCCAACATTCTGTCACACAGCGGCCAAAAATACCACGTGCTATCAGGAGGTCCAGCAGTGGGGCCAGGACACTAGAAGCCCTCCCACTGCTGCCCCCTCCAGCACCAAGAATAGATTGCATCACTTGCCCCAGACTGAGAATTCCCATCTATACCCTGTGGCTAATAGCCACTGATGGACTTCTGCTCCATATGTTTATCTAATTCCCTCTTGAAACTGTCCATGCTTGTAGCTGTCACCACCTCCTGTGGCAATGAATTCCATATGTTAATCACTCTTTGGGTGAAGAAGTATTTCCTTTTATCTGTTCTAACCCGACTGCTCAGCAATTTCATGGAGTGCCCATGAGTTCTTGTATTGTGAGAAAGGGAGAAAAGTACTTCTTTCTCAACCTGCTCAATCCCATTCATAATCTTATAAACCTCAATCATGTCACCCCTCAGCCGTCGTTTCTCCAAGCTGAAGAGCCCCAAGCGTTTTAACCTCTCTTCATAGGGAAGGTGTTCCAACCCTTTTATCATTCTAGTTGCCCTTCTCTGCACTTTTTCCAATGCTATAATATCCTTTTTGAGATGTGGTGACCAGAACTGTACACAGTATTCCAAATGAGGTCACACCAATGATTTATACAGGGGCATGATGATACTGGCTGATTTGTTTTCAATTCCCTTCCTAATAATCCCCAGCATAGCATTGGCCTTCTTTATTGCAGGTACACACTGTCTAGACATTTTCATTGAGTTATCCACTACAACTCCAAGATCTCTCTCTTGGTCAGTCTCTGCCAGTTCAGACCCGATCGACGTGTATTTATATTTAGGATTTTTGGCTCCAATGTGCATCACTTTGCACTTGGCCACATTGAACCCCATTTGCCACGTTGACGCCCACTCAACCATCCTCGACAGATCCCTTTGGAGTGCCTCACAATCCTCCCTGGTTTTCACCACCCTGAACAACTTCATGTCATCTGCAAATTTAGCAACTTCACTGATTACTCCCAATTCCAAATCATTAATAAACAAGTTAAAAAGCATTGGACCGAGTACTGATCCCTGTGGTACCCCACTGCTTACCACCCTCCACTGAGAAAGTTTCCCATTTATACTCACTCTCTGTTTCCTATTTATAAGCCAGTTTTTGATCCACAAGAGGACTTGTCCTTTTATCCCATGACTATTGAGCTTACTTAGGAGCCTTTGATGAGGAACTGTATCAAAAGCTTTCTGTAAGTCAAGGTAAATAATATCTATTGGGTCCCCCTTGTCCACATGTTTGTTCACTCCCTCAAAAAAAACTAACAGGTTAGTGAGACAAGATCTTCCCTTACAGAACCCATGCTGAGTCTGCCTCAATAGTTTTTGTTCACCAATGTGCCTACTAATTCTTTCCTTAATAACACCAACTTACCCGGTATTGATGTCAGACTGACTGGCCTGTAGTTTCCCGGATCTCCCCTGGAGCCCTTTTTAAAGATGGGAGTGACATTAGCTACCTTCCAGTCCTCAGGAATAGAGGCAGATTTTAAAGAAAGATTACATATTTTTGTCAGGAGATCCACAAGTTCATATTTGAGTTCTTTCAGAACTCTCGAATGAATGCCATCCAGGCCTGGTGATTTATTAGTTTTTAAATTGTCCATCAGTCGGAGGACTTCCTCTCTTGTCACCGCAATCTGATTCAGGTCTTTCAAACCCCCTCCTGAAATCGGTGCTTCTGGAGTGGGCAAGCACTTCTCCTCTTCCACAGTGAAGACAGAGGCAAAAAATGCATTCAGCTTCTCAGCCATTTCCCTATCATCCTTCACTACTCCTTTTCCCCCTTGGTCATCCAAGGGCCCCACTGCCTCCCTGGCTGGCTTCCTATTTCTAATGTATTTGAAGAAAGTTTTATTGTTGGCCTTTATGTTTTTTGCAATATGCTCCTCATATTCCCTTTTTGCTTGCCTGGTCACAGACTTGCATTTTATTTGCCATAGTCTGTGTTCCCTTTTATCAACCTCGCTAAGACTAGCTTTCCACCACTTAAAGGAATCCTTCTTACCTTTTACAGCTTCCATTTTTAACCTGCAGTATATATTTTTTCTGAGCTTCTAGGATTGTATTTTTAAATAGTCTCCAAGCTTCCCCAATGGTTTTGACCTTCTCCACTCTTCCTTTCAATTTCTTCCTCACATGTCCCCTCATACCAGAGAAGTTACCCCTTTTAAAGTTAAAAGTGGTTGCATCAGTCTTTTTGGGCAACTCCCTATCTGTACAAATGTTAAACTCAATGACATTATGGTCACTGTTCCCAAGTGGTGCAATCACTTTTACATCTCTGACCAGGTCTTGGGTGTTACTTAGGACCAAATCCAGGATCGCCTCTCCCCTGGTAGGATCTGTGACCATCTGTTCCACAGCACAGTCATTGAGAGTGTCTAAAAACTCAATCTCTTTTTCCCGACTAGAACTCATATTACCCAATCAATGTGTGGTAGTTAAAGTCGTCTATTACGACACAGTTATTTCGTCTAGCTGCTATCTTTAATTCATTCATCATTTTATAATCCTCCTCTATCTTTTGATCTGGTGGGCGATAACAAACTCCCACAGTTAAGCCTCCTTTTGGACCCACTATTTCAACCCATAGCATTTCCAGAAGCGAATCCAATTCTCTTTCCTGTGTTGCCACTGCCGGCTGCTCCTTGGGCTAGCAGATGAGCAAAATGTATAGATCAGAAGAAAAATTATTAATACACAGTTTGTATAATATGTGGTGGCTCAAGTGGTTAAGATGCTGAACTGCAGACTGTAAGGTTGGTAGTTCAGCAGTTCGAGACCCGAGTGCTGCATGACAGAGTGAGCTCCTGTCTCTGGTTGCAGCTCCTGCCAACCTTGCAGTTTGAAAGCAAGAAATTGCAAGTAGATAAATAGGTATCACTTTGGTCAGAAGGTAACAGCGTTCTGTGGCCCTCGGCATCTAGTCATACCGGCCACATGACCATGGAAACATCTTTGGACAGCGCTGGCTCTTCGGCTTGGAAACGGAGATGAGCACCGCATCCCTAGAGTTGGATTCGACTGGTTTTCAGGCAAGGGAAACCTTTACCTTCACTGTAATATGCACCAGAGTACCAATAGTGCACAGGTGGGAATTAACTTGTTGCAAACTTGATAAAAAGAAGAAAGATAAAGATTGGCCAGCACTTTCTGGCTCATGGAACCTCTGGACATAGGCTTCTTGGGCTTTTCTTTTTCATGATTTAATCCTACACAGAGTTTCAACCTTCTAAGTCCCTTTAAGTCCATGGGTTTAAAAGGGTGTATCTAGCTCTGTGAAAGTAATCCCATCAGCATGAGAGTGCTGGCCCTACCCCCTAAGGTTACCAGCCTCCAGGTGGGGCCTGGGGATCTCCCACTTTTACAACTGATCTCTAGTTGACAGAGATCAGCTCCCCTGGAGAATATGGCTGCTTTGAAGGGTGGATTCTCTCAAAGGGTGGAGACTTTGGGGGTGGATATGGGAGAGGCCCCTCCCCTTCACAAACCCCACCCTCTCCCGTATCCACCCCCAAAGTCTCCAGGTATTTTCCAACCCAGACCTGGCAATCCTACCCCCACCTCTGCACAATCATAGAATAGCCTGCACAGTGCAAATGTGCAGAGGACCTGCCACATGTACAAGATTCAGATGCTTACTTTGTGTATACTGCTGATCACGGGGAGGGAACATCCATTTCCTCCATACATTAGCAAACACTTCCTCCATACATTTGCATTGTGCAGAGGCAGAGAGCACGACCAGCATGCTTGTACCTTCTCACTTCCTGCATAACCAGTCAATGTGCAGATGGATCACCTGCACAGGGCTCCTGTATTTAGGATTGCATGGCCAGCCCCCCCATGCATGTGGCAAACCTTCTTGGAACCAAAGGGAGGGCAAAAGCAATTTGCGTATATCATGAGATGGAACCTTGCAGCAGTTCAGATATTCCACTGGACACATTTAACCTCTGAGAATGTGTCAAGAAGCTCCCTGGGTCCTGGCCTTTGTACTTCTCTTCATTTATTCCCTAAACCTATAAACTGAATTTCAGAAGACAATAAATCACACTTGAGATATTAATATAAATAAGTCATATAGATTATATTAGGTATTCCTACAAGTATATCTGGATAGCCAAATAGAACACATATTTCAATTGATGATGTTAAATTAAGTGTTTGTTTTTAAGTTTCAATATAACCTGAAAACATAACTTCTAAGCAACGGACTGTAGACAAAGAGAGGTGTTATGTCGCATGACGTTTAAGAGATACAAATTTCCATGCCCAATCAATTGGAAGCACTGTGATGGGAAATGATTAAATGTTCCAGATAAAAGTGGCTATCAACATGCATTTTATTATAGAATGCAAGTGAAAGATCTTGAACAGAAGAAAAGATAATGGAATGAAAGGAATAACAGGTCTGAAGAGGTTTCTGATTCTGAAACAGTAATTGCACTGGTTTATAGATACATAATTAACAAGTTGAGGGCCCACAATGAATTATTAGGGGAAGATAAATCCATTGAAATATCTTCCACCCATCCCAGTACTGTAATAGTTTAAGACCACTGAGCTTTGGGATGAAAAATGTATTGTCTTGAATAGGGATTATCACAAACTGGCTCACGAACTGAGGTCTGTGACCAATTTTGGCTGGTTCATGATTCGTGAAGTAAAGTTTGTGGCAGGTCAATCAGCATGAATTTTCCACAAATGTTCCAGCTGTTCATGATGGTTTTTGCCAGTTCATGAACTGATACATTTCCAGACAGACTGTCTATGCACAATCTAAATGTTTACCAATCTTCAAAACAACAGGAGGGGTGGAAGGCATGTAGAGGAGCATCTGGGGGGTTACTTGTGACATTGATGTCTCTAGCTTGCACAGGATCCATTCTATACACTCCTAAACCTCCTGAACCTGCACCTGTCAAAATGAACTTTCAACGACAGGCAGTCATTTTGACAGGCACAGCTTCAGGAGGTTCAGGAGTATATAGAACTGATCCTGTGCAAGCTAGAGACACCAAACTCGCATGGATCTCTGGCTGACTCTCCTCTATCTGCCCTCCAAGTTTGGTGAGGATTGGATTTACAGGGTCTGAGTTCCCCACCACAGAAGGTGCCCCCAGGAAAGAACTTCCTTGGGAAAGGACCCAGGAAGGGGCATTCTACTGGGTCACAAACCTTATGAACCAAACCAGTTCATTTAGCTCCTAAAATTTCATGGTTCATGAACTGGGCATACCACGAACTGAACCACACTTTCCCTAGTCCTGAATCCCAGAAGCCTAGCAGTATAACACAACTGTGCAGATGAGGCTGCATTTCTGTGGTAGAGCACATGCTTTGTCCCAAGTTCAACCATCAAAATCTTCAGGGTGGAAAACACCTTTCTCTGCCTCTTGAGTACCACTGACAGACTGAGGAGACAATATTAGGCTAGATGGATGAATAGTCTAACTCACTATAACAAATCTTAATGTGTTTTTGTTTCTTTGGGTTTTTTTGGGGGGATGATGGGAGAAAAGGAGTTGGACATATAACAAACCTTCATCCTAATATAATAATCCTTTCCAGGATATTGTAAATTAGCAAGCAGGGAACCTGCAAGTACTTGTGAGGGGCACCTCAATTCCCCATTGTACAGGAAAAGACGTTCCTGATTCATTCCTATTAGGCCCAAATGGTCTAGCTGCTAACATATCCATGTGACTTTTGTCACCTAACCAGATGGCCTGCACAGATTGCCAAGCATGATATCCAGATACAAAGCCACTTTGACACTACTCTAAAGTAGCTGTAAACACACTACTCTTGTCTGCTCTGGGGAAATCTCATGCTTGCCTAGGTCTCATGCTTGCATTGGAACCGGGAGAGGAAACTGAAGACTACTTGGTTGACAGGTAAAACGCTTCAGCCCCATTTCCTAAATGGGACAGAAGCATTTGTGTGTAAAATTACAAATATATTCTGGTAGGGAACTGGTTCTAAAATGGTTTTGTCTGAAATGACAGACCAGAAACCATTTGGGAACTGTTCCTCTTCTGGATTATATCATCTGTCTGAAATTCTTCATAATCAGTCCCTTTATTCTTAGACCCTGAGCCAGGGGAAGATAAAAGGTACAAAAGGGGAGATAAAAGGTACAAAATTCAGATATTCCTTATTGCCATTGAAGTTCACAGAGCTGGGAAAGTTATGTGATTTGTTTTCATATGATATTTAGGTTGGGTCTGGGCAGTTGGGGGGAGAGGCTGGATAAAAACTTTGTCTGAAGGCTTGCAGATCCCTCAAAACATCACAGCATTCTGGGTTTGAAATAATAATATTAGAGGATAAGCAGTTTGCATACCAGTAACGCTTCTGTCTTATTCAAATTAAGCTCCAGTTTTTTTAGCCCACATCTACCCCAAAACTACCTCCTGTCACTGGTTCAGGGTTTCTACAGCCTTCATGGGATTCCACAAAAGTATGAGATAGAGCTAAGTGTCATCCTCATATTGGCAACAGCACAGCGCAGATCTCCAGATGAGCACACCCAGTGGTTTCATGTAGATGTTGATAAGCATGGGGGACAAGATGGGACTCCACAGGCCAAAGGGCTGTGCAGCAGTCCCCCAGCAGCTATTTCTAAAAACCTGACCTATAGGTAGGTCTGAAACTAATGCGAAATAGTACCTACTAGTCCCAAACCCAGAAAGCTGTCCTTATATATTTTCCTTGTTATCTGATTTGGGTCCTTTTTGAAGAACAGCAGGATACAAATATTTAAATAAATAACTAAATTACATATATATCAAGTCCCCATTATGGCTGCTTCTGTCTTCCTTCCAGTTTACTGTCCCATCCCGCCAGTCAACATTCAACTTTCCTCAACATTTAATGACTCTGGGAAGGCAATGTGAATGCTCAGTCCTTATTGAACTTGTTTTAGGATATCCCCTGTCTTTAAATGTACAGGTTAATATTCTCCTCCATACCTTGGAAATATTAATATGAAGAAACCACTGTTTTCTTTTGGGGGTTCTTTTTCACTGTCTTACTAATAGGTACAGGACCATCAGGTTTGTGATAAAAGAAGTGATTAAAATCTATGGGCATTAGCCACCATCCCAAATAAGACACAGATACGGGGATTAGTGATGAGAATATAGCTATTTATATAGATTAATGCATGAATCTGTTGATGCACTTTATATACTAATTCATACAAACATGTATATTTTGTATATTACATATTTATACCACTAGGATGGGGCTGATTCTGTGGTAAAGCATCTGCATTCTATGCAGACGATGCCAGGTTCACTCCCCAATATTTCCAGTTATAAGGATCAGATGTGAAATACCTCTACTGCTGGAGGGCTGCTTTCTGTCAGAGTAGATAATGCTGACCTTGATAGACTGGATGACCCAGGTTAGCCTGATCCTGTCAGATCTTGAAAGTTAAGCACAGTTGGCCCTGGTTAGTACTTGGATGGGAGACCATCAAAGAATGCCAGGGCTGCCACACAGAGGCAGTCAATGACAAGCTGTTTCTGTTCATTTCTTTGCTAGAAAACCCTACAAGGTTGCCATAAGTTGTCTGTGACCTGATGACACTTTTCACCACCAGAACAACAGCTTACTGGGAATAAGTCTGTCTAAAAAATCTATGAGGTGAATTCCTCTGTTATGCATCTTCAGCCTATATCTTACTTTTCTGATTAGATAACCAACCTTATTTTTATTATTTTTGAAAAAGCTAGTGATTACTGTGTCTTTAGTTTTATACAGTCATGTCCGTACTGACCATTTCTGGCTCTTTGTATTACTTGCATGAATATGACATTTGCACAACTGCGGTATTTAGAATATTCAGTGTCTGCCTGTGAACTCAGCTGAGTCACCTAACTTGTGTCCTGAAAAAGCCTTCCACTTTCAGCCTCGTGCTTCTCTTAAGCCAAATACCGGCAATCATATTGAATTGTGCAGTGGCTTTCTGATGTGTACAAATGTCCTCCAGGGAACAGGGTTAGATAGCCTAATGCATTTTGCTTTCCTTGTCACCATGAGCAAAATTTGCACACAGGCTGAGTGCTTATACATTAGCCTGCTACAGTGCAGATACACATCTAGAATCTGAAATATTAAATAGTTTACATTTTTTCCTTTCCTCTGATTCCTTTGCTTGCTTTGTTTCTCTTCATATTTTTTCATGTACAAGAGGATAACCCAACAGAATGTTCTAAGTAATAATAGCGGTAATAAAATAAAGATGCCCTCACATCATATATACAGCTGCAGACACGCCTACAGAAGTAAATAAAATGCTAAAAAATAATTTAATAATTGGCTACATTGGGTACTCAACAACTGGGCATCAATAACACTCATGCCAACATACCTCAAAATGTAAATACCCAATAAATAAATGTTCCAGGCCTGAGTCCTAGAAGCTTATGAAAAAAGATACTGCGCAATCCTAATAATGTTTTCTCAAAAGTAAGTCCCATTGAGCTTCATAAAATCATAAGTCAGCTTCCACAGAACTAATTCTCAGGCTGCATACTGAACAAAAGAAATCAATGAACCAATGGTATTAAGTGCATGAGGTCACTCTGTAGAAGGTGACTAAGAATTGCTTCAAAATTGCTTCAGAACTGCATTGAGGTGATTGTGAGAAATAACAGCTGATCATGGGGCATGCTGTAGTCACTAGAGCGATGACTTTGTAGTATTCTTGTCTTTTTTAATATTGTTAACATTTTCTATAAGAGTGAAACAAATCTGAATCTGGAAGGATTTAATGTAGTACAGCCACCGGGAACTTGGAGTATTCAGTTTTCTTGTTTTTCTTTTGTTTTGCTTTCTAAAGGGTAAAGTTATTGAACAAAGTTCTTCTATAGTTCATATGAGCATAGTAAAGAGCAAAACATTTTCAATATATAATGAAAAGTTATAGAGCAAAATCAGCCCTTTGAGACCCCCATCATCATTTCAAGCTGTCTAAATATGTCACCAAGTCTTTACCCATCTGTTGTCAAGCAAATTTTCCAGACATGCTTGCTAAAGTACAGACAAGAAAGCAGGTTGAAAAATTCACGACATGGAACATTCTAACAGATCCATTTCCTGAATTACTCACATTGCAGGCTGTGAAGTATTCACTGTAACCTATAATAAATGAACAACAAATATATAAAGAAGCACTTTCAGAAACATTCTCAGGCACAGCACAGCTGAACAGAAACAGACTAGATGCAGTTGTCTCTTATACTGTCAATGATTCAGAGACCTAGGCAAGCATGAGATTTCCCCAGAGCAGACAAGAGTAGTGTGTTTACAGCTACTTTAGAGTAGTGTATATTCCTCTTTTTATTTGTTGCTTTGCCTATTTCTGATCTTTGGATAGGCTGTTATCCCAATTTAACAGTCACTGGGCTGATTTATATATTCAGTGAAACCATGTAATAAAGTTTCCTAAACTATACCACTTAAGGCTCCAGGTGAGAGACACATTGTCTGAAAGCTCCATGGATACAAAATCAATATATCCAAGAGAGAAAATTCAGCCGAACCTTCTCACTGACATGGTTTGCTTCTACACAGATGCTTTGCTATACTTTGGCTCTCAAACTGGAATTTCTGGGGATAGTATTTGCATAACATCCTTCTCCCTTGGTTCACTTTCTAGGGGTTTTCCTGTTTGGCTCTGATGTTTTCCAAATCTACTACAGTCTATCTTGAATTATCACAATCCAAGCGAATTAGCATGCTATGTGGTTAGAAAGGTGAGGATTTTTTAATCTCCCACACACATCA
The DNA here is from genome assembly GCA_029375565.1 of Gekko gecko. Taxonomy (NCBI): domain Eukaryota; kingdom Metazoa; phylum Chordata; class Lepidosauria; order Squamata; family Gekkonidae; genus Gekko; species Gekko gecko. The sequence goes on along the minus strand of JAPDNY010000004.1, from coordinate 63,291,253 downwards.
GCACCATTTTGTTTCTGTCATCCCTTTGTATCCACCATTATTTTGCTGTCATCCCCTTGTGGCCACCACTCCCACCCTGCACTACCAGGGTGCTATTTGATGGCTCAGAAAATGCTAACACTATAGCAAAATAGCAACTACTGATTTAAAAAAAACAGTCAAAAGCCATCCAATTAGACTTGCCAGCCATGGATTGGGAAACTCCTGGAGATTCGGGAGGTGGAATTTGGGGAGGGCAAATTTTGGGGAGGGGAGGGACTTCAGTGGGGTATAATGCCATAGCGTCTATGGCAAAGTGGCCATTTTCTCCAGGGGTCCGTGGCTAAAGTAAGGAGCTTGGGTCCCAAACACAATGGGACCTCGGATCCTAGACCACTTAGTGTCCACCAATAGGCCATCTGGTGGGAAATTCAAACTCTCCAATGGGACAATGGGTGTACTGGGTGGGGTGTATACAGGAGTCTTTTTCAGTCTTGTGTGTGAAGTGCAATAAATGCGTCTGAATGCATGTCGTAGTCCAAGTCTCCATGCGGCAAAACCAGTACTTTACAGTGGTGATGAGACTGGGATCCTGATGAGTGGGCTTGACTCTCCAACCAGGGCAGCACCGAGCACCGATCCAGAGGAAGCCACCATGCCCTCATCGCTCCTGAGCAGCACTACATTGCACCCAGCTCTCCCCGACTACGCTCCCCGCACCATGCTAGAGTAATGGCTGCCACTCTGGGACATTTCAAAGTCTTCGACCCCACACATCCTGAGTTCTGGGATTCATGGATGGACCAGCTGACCCACTACCTCGCCTACCATGAGGTGACCTACACTGGCAAGAGAAGGGCCCTCCTCCTTAGCTCATGTGGAGTGGCAACCATCCAGCTCACAAACAGTCTCCTGGCCCCTAAGGCAATCGTCAAATGTACATACAAGGAGATTATCGAAGCCTTGATCAGGTATTTCACGCCCAAGCCAATGACAATGGCCAGGAGGATGGCGTTCCAGGGCTGCATCCAGAAGCCCAGCTAAATGGCCGCCACTTTTATGGCCACGCTGCACCAACATGTAATGGAGTGTGGTTTCACCAAGGTGGAGGAGAACATCTTGACCCAGTTCATCTGGGGAATCAGGGATGTAAAGCTCAACCACAAGATGATCGGCACCCACAACCTCAAACTAGATAATGCCCTCCAGCTCGTCATCACCTATGAAGCCTCCTACCATAACCGTCCGCTGGTGGTGTCTCACCACATGCTCCCCGGCTCGGTGCCCAAGAACTCCAACAAGGAAGACATCTGCCTCATCTGACCCTCCAGCAGAAGGAAGCCCACAGGAGCAGCCGGGGCATCTGGGCCCTTTGGGAAACCTGCCAGTTGGGTGACATGCGCCAGTTGCAGCGACACTCACGAGTTCAAGTCATGCAGGTTCTGAGACACCATTTGCCATATGTGTGGAAAACAGGGACACCTTGCCCGAGCCTGCAGGTTAAAGGGAGCCTGGAACCAGCAGCCACACTGCCAAGCCATGGCGCACCACGAGGCCACTGCAGATACCAACGATCTCTACCTCCTGACCAGCCAACCCTCTCTACAGGTACTATGCCTCCCCAACCTGCCTGCATCCCCAAAGATCCAAGTCCAGGTCCAGATAGAGGGGTCCCCTGTGCAATGGAAGTGGTCTCCGGGTCAGCAGCCTCCATCATATCAGTGGAAATGCTGAACAGACTTTGCCCAAACAGGGGGCCCGGCCTGCATCACCCTTGAGCCTAGTGGACTTCCAATGGAACCTGGACCTTCTGGGTGAAATACAGGGGGGGGGGGTTGAGGGTTCACTGGACAACTTGCTCAGGGGCAATTTGGTTAGTCCCTTGGTGCGGGCATGGTTCATGCCGCTGGGCAGCACCATTGGGAGGATGAGGCAATTTGCACAGAGGGAGTTTGCCGAGATTTGCAAGAAATTCCCCAGGGTTTTCTTTTTTTTTTTTCTGATTACCCAAATAGTCAAGGTTTATTGTTTTTTTAAAAAAAAATTAAAAGAGCCACACAGTTTAAAATATCTAGCCAGAGATCTCGTACCAACATCATATTTGCATACATGCTAATTTTTTCCCTTGCCTTAACTTATATTCAAATGACATAGATCAAAAAATCATAAATCTGTTCACAACTAGTTTTTCTATATCCTATCTGCTATATTTCAATTTGCCTACAATACACTGTTCCTGATCAACTCCTTGTCTATAGACCTGAAAGAGAAAAGAAACAGGCATTTCCTAACTATTTAAGAATACCGATTTGTATTTTATTTCAGATACTGATTCTCTTTAAAATGTTCTTTCATGTTATCAATAATGTAAACTCCCATTTACTTACAAACTTTTCAAAGTAAATTATATATCAGTTCTTAAAATCATAAAACCAAGAATCATTCACCTTACACTGAGTCCTCCTGTCCATTCTCTTTTATCCTTTAGATCCTTACACATTCTCTGCATAGACTGCCTTACTTATACATTTCCCTGCAGTACCAGTTTTATGTTTCAAACTGCTCCATGTCTTTTTGTTTCTACTCAGTTAAAACATTACAAATAATCCAAGTATGTTGTTTCAGATAGTCTTTGTACATAAATACAACTTTTAATCTCCGTTCAGTTAAAGCATTGCCAGTAGTCCAGGTATATTATTTCAAATTAATTGCAAAGACAATCCTTCTTTATATATTTATTATTTATAAAGTTTCAGGTTTTTTAGTTTTCTCTGTAAATTCCTCTTAAGAATTATCACTGTTTTTGAAGATTTCTCCCTCTTCTATAAGCTTGCTTGTGTAGAAAATCAAACAGCTCTCAGCCTGTATTTCAAACTCTGCAAACACATTGTTTTGTCTAGCAACCACAAATGAATAGTCAGCATGAGAGCTGGGTGTTTCTTTCATTGTGATGGCCATATCTTCCGACAGACTGTGTCACTTGGTGCTTCACATCATGGGTGATGACAGCTGCATTTGACAAACAAGTGATTCCGATCTCTCAAAGCCAATCAAAGTGTTTAATGCCAGTGTTTAATCCAGTGTTTAATGCCAGCAGGGAGTTGGGGGCTATCCAGTGTTTTGCATGGAGTGTCACATGTATGACTATCTGCCCACTGGTCAGAAGTCTTGGGTGTGTGCTTGGTGCAAGGAGCTCCTGGTTCTCAGGGAGCGAGTTTGCTCCCTTGAGGCCAAGGTGGCTGACCTGGAGAAGCAGAGACAGTCAGTTAGTTGCACGGAGAAGATTCTCGGGGACTTGTTAGATATGTCCCACTCTGGATCTGGCAGCCCCGCTGCTGCCAGGGAGCATGAGTGTCAAGGGGAAACAGGGCACAATGCTGAGGATAAGGGGAATGTGCCCGCAGAAGAGACCTCTTCTTCAGCTGGTGAATGGGTATCCTTTCATACCAAGGAACCATCCCTGGGAAGGGTGGGAGGGGGGCTCTTGGTAGTTGGTGATTTGATCCTTAGGCAGGTAGACAGCTGGGTGGTGAACCCATGTACTGACCGTATGGTGACTTGCCTGCCTGGTGCAAAGGTAGCGGATATTACGTGGCTTTTAGATAGGCTGGTAGATAGTGCTGGGGAGGAGCCAGTGGTCGTGGTGCACGTCGGCACCAACGATGTGGGGAAATGCAGTCGTGAGGTCCTGGAGGAGAAATTTAGGCTGCTGGGCAGGAAACTCAAGGCCAGGACCTCCAAGGTAGCCTTCTCAGAAGTGCTACCTGTTCCACGCACAGGGCCGGAGAGACAGGCACAGATCAGGAGTCTCAATGCGTGGATGAGACGATGGTGTAGGGGGGAAGGGTTCAAGTTTGTTAGACACTGGGATGCTTTTTGGGACAAGAGGGAGCTGTACAAAAGGGATGGTCTCCACTTGTTCCAAGAAGGAACCAGGCTGCTGGCACTCAAAATCAAAAAGGTGGCAGAGCAGTTTTTAAACTGAATAATGGGGGAAAGCCGACAGGAGATGAAAAGTCTCTGGTTTGGGATGGCTCATCTCAAAGAGATGAAGGGGTAGCTATTACTTTTGTACAAGGAAATGGCTTAAAATTGTCCACTGAGACAATGATAGGAACTGCCTGGCAAGGTCTCGAGGCAGCAAGAGGAAGGTTGTGAGTTTAACAAGTGTGAGAAACTATAAGTGTTTATAGACAAATACTAGAAGTCTCCGAGGTAAAATCGGAGAGTTGGAATGCTTGGTGTTGGGGGGGAGGAAATAGACATTGTGGGTATTTCAGAAACTTGGTGGGATGAGAAAAATCAGTGGGATATGGTGATTCCTGGTTATAAATTATATCGGAAGGATAGGGGGAAGGGTTGGAGGTGGGGTGGCTCTGTATGTCAGAGAGGGTATACAGTCCAGTAAGATTGAGAGGGTAAGAAAATTGGATTCGCTTCTGGAAATGCTATGGGTTGAAATAGTGGGTCCAAAAGGAGGCTTAACAGTGGGAGTTTGTTATTGCTCACCAGATCAAAAGATAGAGGAGGATTATAAAATGATGAATTAATTAAAGATAGTGACTAACGAAATAACTGTGTCATAATAGACAACTTTAACTACCCACACATTGATTGGGTCAATATGAGTTCTAGTCGGGAAAAAGAGATTGAGTTTTTAGACACTCTCAATGACTGTGCTATGGAACAGATGGTCACAGATCCTACCAGGGGAGAGGCGATCCTGGATTTGGTCCTAAGTAACACCCAAGACCTGGTCAGAGATGTAAAAGTGATTGCACCACTTGGGAACAGTGACCATAATGTCATTGAGTTTAACATTTGTACAGATAGGGAGTTGCCCAAAAAGACTGACACAACCACTTTTAACTTTAAACGGGGTTACTTCTCTAGTATGAGGGGACGTGTAAGGAAGAAATTGTAAGGAAGAGTGGAGGTCATAACCATTGGGGAACATTTTATTAATAAATGCAAAAAGAAAAATAGCAATTAACAAAACAGGTAAATTGGATTATACACGAAAAGAGTGTTAGAGTTACTAAAAAGAGTATTACATTTTCAAAGTTACAGTATCAGTTTACATTTTTCAAATCAAGGAGACATTCACATCTTACCATAAATTTAAGTCATTAACTGTAGTAGGGATTTCACCCTGATCAATTAAATATTCCACAATAGGGAACCAAATCATAGTGTGATCTAAAGAAGATTTGTATACATCTCTTCCATTTACATTTTCCATTATTTTTGACATTATATAGAACTTCCAAAGTTTAGCATGCCAATGATGTTGTTGAGGACTTTTAGTGTCTTTCCAAAATAAGGCTAATGCATTTTTAGCTGCTGCCAACAAAATGGCTATTCTTTTCATAGTATTACTAGATTGTATATGCATTTGCCATCTATTTAGTAGTATATGTTCCACTGTGCATTGCAATTCGTAACCAGTTATATTTTTAACCTGAGTTATTATTTCTTTCCGGAAACAGCTCTAGTTTCGGGCATTCAAGCCAACAATGGACATAATTTCCCACACCTCCGCATTTCTTCCAACATGCAGGAGAAACAGCAGATGTTATATGCGATAATTTCTGAGGTGTTAAATACCAAAAAGTAAGTATTTTGAAAGTTTGTAATTTTATTTCTATAACATTCGTATTAAAGGGAAATGTCCTCCATATGTAGTGCCAGTCGTCATCAGATAAAATAGAATTACAGATAGAATGCCACCTTTTCTGATATGTCAGTAAGTTGTGAGACTCTATTTCCATTAATTCTAAATATATTTTAGCCGTAAGTTGTCTTCTAGAGGTATTCATCCATTTATATTTTTTTTCAAAATTTGATAAAGGATGCTTAATGATATTATTTAAATGTATTTGAGAACAAAAGTGGGATATTTGTAGAAATTGCATCCAAGAGATAGTAGAACCCAATTTTGCTTCTAATTGAGTTTTATTCATTAAAATATTGTTTTCTACAATATCTTCAATTTTTGTAATGTTTGCTTTTTTCCATGTTTCCTGGTGTATTGGGAAATTTGGAGGTAAACTTTTTTGATTAAAGAGATGTTGGAATTTTGAAAGTCCAGGGATCAATTGTTTTCTTTTATTTTCCAAGGTGGCTAAGAAGGTTTGCAGGATCAGACTATCAGTTATTTTTTTGGAACGTTCTGAAGGTGTTTGCCAGATTGTTTCCGGAACATCATATGGGTAGGTATAGTGTGTTTGTATTATAATCCAATCCTTATTTGGGTAATCATGTAGCATTTTGAGAATGTTGGCTAGGTGATTGGCTTGGTAGTATTTATAGAGGTCTGGAAAGCCTAGTCCCCGTTTAGGTTTATGCTTGGTTAATGTTTCCATGCTAACCCTATGGCATTTATAAGCTCAAAAAAAGTTTAATAAGATTTTTTGCCATACCTCAATTTGTTTCTAAGATATTGTTATTGGTAGAATTCTAAAAAGAAATAAGAACTTAGGTAATACATATGTTTGAATGATGTTTAGGCGATCATGCCAAGAAAGAGATATTTTATGCCATTGAGTAAATTTTCTCTTTAGTTCTTCTGTTAAGGAATCATAGTTAACTGAAAGTATATCTTTAAGTTGCAAAGGAATTTTAAGCCCTAAATAGCTCAAATATTTTGTGGTCCATTTATATAGGACTGATTTTTTAAAGTTTTTTCACAGTATCATCCTCTAAGTATATTGGAAAAAAAGAGGATTTGGCAATATTGACTTGTAATCCTGATACATTGTCAAACTCTTCCAATATTTTTTGAAGCAATGGTAAAGAAATTGTAGGTTTAGTCAAGAATAATAAAATATCATCTGCAAATAAAGCTAATTTAAACATTTTATTTGCTATATGTATCCCATGTAGATTTGAATGCATTCTAATCCTTGAGGCTAAAGGCTCCATTACCAAAGTGAATAATTGAGGAGATAATGGGCATCCCTGCCTAGTGCTCTATTTTAAATTAAACTTATCTGAAATAGAGCTATTTATACAAAGTTGCGCTGTAGGTTGATCATATATTGCATTAATTATGCGTATAAAGCTTTCACCAAAGCCTAAATGTTTTAGCAATTGTTTTAAATATATAAAGTTAACTGAATCAAAGGCTTTTTGTATATCTAAGGCAACACAAATGGATTGTAATTTATTTTGTTTACAAAAATTAATTAAACTCAGTGTTTTATAAGTACTGTCAGTAATGTATCTATGGGGCATAAAGCCAACTTGGTCTTGATGGACGTATTGCATTACAAAAGAGCTTAGACGTGATGCTATTATAGTGGAGAAGATCTTAAAATCACTGTTTAAAAGGGAAATTGGCCTGTAAGAGGCAACATCAGTCAAATCTTTTCCTGCTTTTGGAATAACTATTTTTGAGGCGCTTGGAGACTATTTAAAAATACAATCCTAGAAGCTCAGAAAAAACATATACCGCAGGTTAGGAAAGGCACAAATAGGTATAGAAAAAAGCCTGCAAATAAAGTAATGGAAGCTGTAAAAAGTAAGAAGGATTCCTTTAAGCAGTGGAAAGCTAGTCTCAGTGAAGTTGATAAAAGGGAACACAGGCTGTGGCAAATAAAATGCAAGTCTGTGATCAGGCAAGCAAAAAGTGAATATGAGGAGCATATCACAAAAAACATAAAGGCCAACAATAAAACTTTCTTCAAATACATTAGAAGTAGGAAGCCAGCCAGGGAGGCAGTGGGGCCCTTGGATGACCAAGGGGTAAAAGGAGTAGTGAAGGATGATAGGGAAATGGCTGAGAAGCTGAATGCATTTTTTGCCTCTGTCTTCACAGTGGAAGAGGAGAAGTGCTTGCCCACTCCAGAAGCACCGATTTCGGGAGAAGGTTTGAAAGACCTGAATCAGATTATGGTGACAAGGCCCACCAGGTTCACCACCTGGCTTGTTGTAGCTCCTGGCCAATGACAGCACTAGCAAAGGATGCCGCATCATGTCCCTGCACCAGTTGTGGTGAGGCCCATGAATGTCGTTCTTGCCATTTCCGTTATGTGAGCTGCAGATCCTACAGCAAGTCTGGCCACATCACACACACTTGCCACTCTAAAGGGACTGGGAAACGCACTGCTGCCCACGAAGAGATTGAGGATCTACACAAAATGGCTGTCCATCAACACCAGGTACTGAATTTGCCTCAGGACACCCCTGACAAAATTAAAGTGACTGTTGATCAAGGGGAACCCTTGCATGATGGAACTGGACACAGGGTCCTCCATTTCCATAATACTGGAGGAGACTCTCCGGAGGCTCTGCCCACCGGCATCACCCTCAGAGACTTTCAGAGGAATGAGGTGGCCATTAAGGGGTGGGGCAAATTCCATTTGAAGTATCGGCGCTTTGAGGGACACTTGGACTTGTTGGTGGTAGAAGGGCAGCTCACTAGTTTGCTTGTACTGTCTTGGTTCATACTCTTGGGGTTCAAAGTAACAGGGGTGCACCATGTGCGGTCCGCAGACTTCAGAAACATGTGTGACAAGTTCCTGGCCATCTTCAATGGGATGCTTGGCTATTACGCAGGACCCCCTGTATCACTCCAATTAAACCCCAAGGTGCGCCCCATCCGCCTTAAGGCCCAAAGAGTTCCCTTCATGCTCAAACCCAAAATCAAGGTGGAACTGGACCATTTGGTGGCACAAGGAGTGTTAGAACCAGTTCCCCACATCACCTGGGAGACCCCGATCATAACCCTGATTAAGCCAAATGGAGACGTCCGCATCTGAACTTGGCCCAAGCATACCAGGAACTCCTGGTGAATGAGCCAACTGCGGAGGCCCAAACCATTGTCATGTACTAGGGAGCCTTCCGGGTCAAGCAGTTGCAGTTTGGGGTGAGCGTGGCTCCGGGAATCTTTCAGAATCGAATGGACTCTCTTTTGAAAGGGATTCCCAGGGCCCAGCTCTTTTTCAATGATGTTTTGATCACTGCCCCCTTGGAAGAGGTCTTCGCCACCAGCCTACGCGCCATGCTACAGCTTTTTGACTCTGCTGGTCTAAAGGTGAAGCGGGAGAAGTGCCTCCTGGGAGTCCCCTGTGTGGAGTTCCTCAGTTTCTCTGTGGATGCGGACAGCACCCACCCTGAACCCGACAAGATTTGTGCCATCAAGAATGCCCCGGCCACCATGTCCAAGGCAGAGTTACAGGCTTTCTTGGGGCTTCTGAACTTTTATCACTCCTTCCTGCCCCATAAAGCCGCCCTTACGGAACCTCTCCACTACCTGCTCAACAAAAAGTCCCCCTGAGTGTGGGGTCAGTGGTAGGCCACTGCTTTCCAAGCAGTAAAGGAGCTTCTCACATCAAATGAGGTCCTCGCCCATTTTGACGAGACATTGCCAGTCTTATTGGCATGTGACTCTTCTCCCTAAAGTGTTGGTGCCATCCTTGGCCATCAGTTACCAGACGGGCGGGAGGTGCTGGTCGCCTACTACTCCCAGACCTTGTTGTCGGTGGAACGGAACTACACCCAGATCGACAAGGAGGCCCTTGCAATTGTGGCCGGGGTGAAGAAGTTCCACGACTACCTATATAGCCACCCCTTCACCATTGCTACTGACCACAAGCCCCTGCTCAGTCTTCTTGCCCCTGACCGCCACATGTCTCAGATGTTGTCACCCCAGGTATTCCACTGGTCCATCTTTCTGGGAGGGTACCAATATGCTTTCCAGTACAGCCCAGGGAAGTCCATGGGCCACGCAGATGCCCTGAGCTGCCTTCCACTCAACTCCGTCAACCTGGACCCAGCCCCGGTGCACCAAATCTTGCTGATGGAAGGCCTGACAGATCAGCCTCTGCATGCTGTGGATGTTGCCCACCACACCACCAGGGACCATCTCCTGTCCTGTGTTCTTGACTGGGTGGAGAGGGGATGGCCCACTGGTTGGGTGGACCCCAAATTCACTGCATTCACATCCCGGAAAGATGAAGTCTCCACACACAAGGGGTGCCTACTGTGGGGAAGCTGGGTGGTCATTGCCCCACTGCTGAGGAAAGGAGTGTTGGAAACCTTGCATGAGTCCCACCTCGGGATCATAAAAATGAAGGCACTAGCCAGAAGCTACGTATGGTAGCCAGGGATGGACAGTGAAATAGAGGCCTGGGTCTACATTGTCAGACATGCCAGGCAACACACCCCAAACCTCCGAAGGCCCCCGTGCACCAGTGGGAGTCCACACACAGACCGTGGGCCCGGCTGCATCTGGACTTTGCTGGTCCATTCCAGGGGCAAATATTCTTTATCCTTGTGGACTTTTACACTAAATGGTTGGAAGTCTTGCCCGTTGCTTTCACCTCATCCTGGGCAGCTGTCCGGGCTCTGAGGCACATCTTTAGCACACATAGCCTGCTGGACATGGTAGTACCAAACAATGGTGCAGCCTTCACCTCTGGGGAGTTACAGGAGTTTGTGGAGCAGAACCTGATCCGTCATGCATGGTCCATGCCCTTCCACCCGACAACCAATGGCCAAGCCAAGAGAATGGTGCAAACCCCCAAGGATGATCTCTGGAGGCTCACCCATGGGGACTGGAACTGCTGGATAGACATCTTCCTATTCAGCCATAGAATGATCCCAAGCACATCTATGGGCCACAGCCCTGCTGAACTCTTGATGGGTCACCACCCCACAATGCGGCAGGACCACCTTCACCCGGTCTGGGCCCCTGAGTTACACCAGTCTCCGGTGAGTCAAGACGCCCCCCGAGGGTTTTTCCCAGATGACCCTGTCTTTGCACGGAACTATGCCAGCAGTCCAGCATGGGTTCTGGCAAAGGTAACTCGAGTTACAGGATGTCTCTCATACAAGGTTTCCACAGAAGGTGGCCAACTTTTAAGAAGGCACATTGATCAGGTACATTGCTGGGTGCTGCCTGAGGAACCAGACCCATCTGTGGCCAAGGAAGAGGATGGCAGCCTGGAACTTACACCATCGCCAACGGAGAGTGAGTCCCTTCCACCGGCAACCCCAGTGGACCAAGCACCCAAGGGCCCCGAGCGATCTGTGATGGAGCAATCGTCCATGGTTCCAGAACTTCTGGAGTCCTGAGAGGTCCCTCCTCACTGAGCCCAGCCTGAGTGCCAGCGCCACCGACCCAGGAGCCCCAGTGTTCACAGAGAGAGTGGTGCAAGCCTGCCTACCTCAAAGACTTTGTTTGCTAAGGATTTCGGAACTTAGGGGGGAGAGGTGTTATGTACTGACACAGTTTCCTTGCACCCAGGGCTGCCAGACAGAAGGTGAGCTTGGGGAAAAACACAGTAGACCAGCAGGATCCTGGCAGCCACCTATCGGGATGTGATTAGTGTGTAAATAGCCTATTGTTGGGAGTGGGTGTGTTTGGGGGTTGCCATTTGATAGGATTATAAGCAGAGCTTTGGAGTTGTCTTGTAAGAGCTGTCTTGTAGTTGTTTTGTAGTTAGAGCTGTTGTCTTGTAGTTAGAGCAGATTCACAGTAAACCACAAGCTGATTGCTACTCGCGTGTCGAACCCAGTATATTGCAGTTTCCAAATAGCAACACAATTAATTCAGATGTTTGTTAATTACTCTCCATGAAACAGCCAATGTTGTCCTACAGACCCAATCACACCTGACTTACTAAGAAAGACTCACTGTTTGCTGATGGCAGTTATGAGTGTGGCAATGGAAAAGTGTGTCATTACATTCACTTCAGTTGCTACCAGGAAGCAGCAGTTCTGTCTGTTGAGATATCACTTCTTTCATGTGTCTGTGTCTGTGTCTATGAGGCTATTCAGCTCAGCTCAGCTTAATTTAGGGTTACCAATTCTGAACTGTAAAATTCCTGAAGATTTGGGAATGCAGCCAGGGGATGTCAGGGTCTGAGTAGGGGAGGAACCTCAGTGTAGTATAATGCAATAGAGCCTGCCCCCCAAAACAGCTATTTCTTCAGGGGATCTGATCTCTGTAGTCTGGAGATCAATTTTAATTTTGGGAGTTCTTCAGGCCCCACCTGGTGGTTGGCAACTGTAGCTCAGCTTCTAAGGCATGAAGCCTGTTTCAAGTATCTGAGTGGGCCTTGCTCACACATATGATTTAAAATATAGCATTAAAATATACTTTTATTGATGTCTATGTCCAGACTCTTCTCCCATCTTGACAGCAGTTATGTAACACCCTAAACCTGATGATGATGATGATGATATGGAATTGGTGCATATTCAACCCTTAGCAGAAGAAGTTGAAACAATGAACCACTTCAAGGATTTGAGTAACGCATCCTTCTAAACAAGGGAAGTCATCATTTAAAATGGTCACAGAACTAATAGTCTAACCTTATTATCTCTGCTAAATAGTGCCAGCAGTCCATTTTGAATAAACTATTGTAAATTCCCAATTCATGATTTTTATATGACGGAAAGATAACAGTTTTGTGAATAAGACATCTATTAGGACAGAAGATGCGAGTGGCACTTACAATCATTAAATGTAATTACATTTAAAATGATTAGCACTTTAGCTATCAGTTATTGTGCAATTAAGGAGACAGACCAAATTTCAATTTAATTTTTATTACTCCATTTTCCATTGAAAACATTGAATGGTGCTGAATATTTCTTTTATGTCATGTTCTTTGCTAAATGATTGACATGCTTTTCCTTAATAAGAAAGTCATTGCCAATGATAGAGATGTTGAAACAATACACTTTGGAATTTTTACTCCACAAGGTGAGGAACCTAGTTACTGATTATGATAATTTGCTTGTGAAAATGTAAGATGAAATATCTGCTCATATTTGAGTAGCTGGTTTCTTCATTACAATTGCAATATATTTTAAAAAGATGGCGTGGTCAGTTATGAGTATTAATTAAGCTGCTAAATCAAATTTGCTGTTCAACATTGATCCTGTGAGTGAGACTCTTATTTAAACTCCCATTTCGTTATAACTTCTGAGGAATTATTCACAGCTTGTAAAGTTATGTGGCTTTACTCCTCTGGCTTTGAATAGCATTAAAATCACAACATTCAAATTGATGGCCAAGCAATTTCCTTTGAATCAAATATTTCCAAACTTCTCTTGTGCTATGAATTTATCCTGGAGACAGTGGCCAATCATTCTAGTCCATAACAACATTAAAAGTCATCCATAATAAGTGCAAATTAGGAACAACCACTGAATCCCAAATCCCTGAACAGCTGATTTCGATATTGATGTCTGTTTTTTTTATGGCAAATATAGTATTTGTCAAAACACTTTGCCAGTTGCAGTTTTTGTCCACCAGCAATAAAGAACCCACACTCACAATTAAAGTTTGATCTCAAATAGTGAATATGCACCATTCCTTTGCATGCTACCCAGATTTTTTTTGTTCAAAAAAATCTAACGATATCATCATCATCATCATCATCATCATCAGAAGAGGAGTGGCTTAGGAAGGAAAAGAAGAATACTGCAGATCAATGATTGGCTATATAGATGGTGTCATCAGGAAAGGTTTGGATTTTTGGACCATGGCTTCCATTTTTGAAATGAAGCTCTTCTATCAGGAGATGATTTACAGTTCACGAGGGAAGGAGGAAAAGGGTTTGGAAACAGCCTTGCAAACCTAATAAGGAGAGCTTTACACTAAATCCTGTGGGGGAGTGAGACAAAAATGCAAAGCCAATAACTGGAAATAAGAACTCTGAGTAGGGGAGTTTTGCAGGGAGTGGCATGAATGCAAATAACATTAACTCACATGTAAGTACCAAAACAAAAACCTCTGGGTGCATAAAACATGGATTCCGATGTCTCTACACTAATGCACAGAGTATGGGAAACAAGCAGGAGTCCTAATACAGGAAGGGGACTATGACCTAATAGGCATTATTGAAACTTGGTGGGATGACATTAACAATTGGAGTATTAGGATTGAGGGGTATAACTTATTTAAAAGGGATAGAAAAATAAGGAAGGGTGGAGGAGTTTATATGTAAAGGAGGTATATAGGTGTGAGGAAATATGCAAATCTGAACATGAAAGTCCAGTTGAGAGTCTCTGGGTAAAAATAAAAGGAGTAAGAAATAATACCATATCATGGTGGGGGTCTGGTATAGACCACCAAGCCAGGCAAAGGATTTGGATGAAACACTCCTATGACAGATTACAGAGTGCATGACTGAGACCTGGGTGCAGGAGGGTGACACAGTCGCGCTCGCCCAACTCATCCCCCTGGGGTTCTCGGTACTCCACCAATTACGGACTAGTGGGCGGGGGGGAGGAGTGGCACTTTTCATTCGGGAAGCTTACTCTGTCAGGGTACTCCTGCAGGTAGAGATCACGGGCATAGAGTGTGTCAGCGTGATGCTGGAGGCCAAGGAGAGTTTAGCTATTTGGTTGGTGTACCGACCACCTAACGTGCCGGCCAAGAGTCTGCCATCCCTGCTGGAGGCCGTATCAGGCTGGGCACTGGAGTACCCTAGGCTACTTGTCTTGGGTGACTTCAACATCCATGCTGAGGACGCAACCTCCAGCCAGGCTGTGGATCTAGTGTCATCCATGGCGGCACTGGGACTCTCCCAGTTCGTTTCGGCTCCCATGCATCGGGCCGGACACACGCTCGATCTGATCTTTGCAGCAGGAGTGACGGTGGACTGGATCACTGCTTTGGCAGTGCCATGGTCGGACCACCATGCCCTGAAGACCCGCCTGAATGTCCCACCCTGACCCTGTTTAGGTGGTGAGCTGATTTGGGCTCGCCCGCAGAGCCAAATGGACCCGATGCAGCTCCAGATGGCTCTGCGGGATCCAAGGCCCCCTGGCGGCTCATTAGATGAGCTGGTGGAGGACTGGAATGACCGCCTCTCCACAGCTATTGACAAGATCGCTCCCAGGCGCCCTCTCCGTACCCGTGATTGGCAAGCGCCCTGGTATACCCAGGAGCTGCGCTTGCTGAAACGAGAACTGAGACAGCTAAAGAGACTGTGGTGCTGTGCTCGCGATGAAGTGTCACGAACATCCTATAGGACATTTATGAGATCCTATGTGATGGCAGTCAGGGCCGCAAAGAAGGACTTCTATGCGGCCTCGATTGCGTCTGCTAGCTCACGCCCGGCCCAATTATTTAGTGTGATTCGGTCTTTGACAGCTCTGCCTCAGAGCAGGCAAAATGTTAAGGAATTGGATATTGGCTTTGAGGCTTTTGTGAGCTACTTTGCAGATAAAGTCTTGGCACTCCGCCGTGACCTCCCCGCCACGATTGATACAGTTAGGGAACTTGAGGCCCCTTGCGCGTCTTTGGAGCCGGATTTAGTATGTTTTGACCCACTCAGTCTGGAGGGAGCTGACAGGTTGTTCGTATCTGTGCGCCCTACCACATGCGACCTTGATCTGTGCCCCTCTTGTTTGGTTAAAGCAGGTCACGAGGGGTTTTGAGGTGCTCTATGGAAGATTGTCAACAATTCCCTCACTGAGGGACAGTTCCCTGGAGCACTCAAGGAAGCGATGGTCCGCCCTCTCTTGAAAAAAACATGTCTGCATCTGGCCGAATTGGCCAACTATCGGCCAGTTTCCAACCAGCCTTATTTAGGCAAGCTTATTGAGAGGGCGGTGGCATCACAGCTTCAGGGCTATCTGGATGAGGCTTCCATCCTCGATCCTTTCCAGTCCGGCTTCTGCCTGGGCCACGGGACAGAGACAGCACTGGTCGCTCTGACCGATGATCTCCGTAGGCATCTGGATCGAGGCGGTGTGGTGCCACTGGTGTTGTTAGATCTGTCGGCTCCATTCGATATGGTCAACCACCAGTTGCTGGCCTGCCGCCTTGCCGACGTGGGCATTTAGGGGCTTACCTTGCAATGGCTTACCTCTTTTCTCCAAGGTCAGGGACAGAGGGTGGCAATGGGGGGGCAGCGGTCCCGAAGGCACCCCCTTGAGTGTGGTGTGCCCCAGGGAGGTGTACTGTCCCCGATGTTGTTTAACCCCCTTGCCCAGATTGCCTGGAGGTGTGGGCTTGGGTGTCATCAATATGCTGATGATACCCAGCTCTATCTGATGTTGGACGGCCAGTCAGACTCTGGTCCTGATGACCTTTTGCGGGCGTTGCAAGCTGTGGCTGGTTGGCTCAGACTGAGTCCGCTAAAATTAAACCCGGCAAAGACGGAGGTCCTGGGCCTGTGCCGGACCGGCCGAAAGTTGGGGCTCCCTCTCCCTTCCTTCAGTGGGGTACCATTGGTGCCTGTGCAGGAGGTTAGGAGTTTGGGTGTGCTCCTGGACTCCTCATTAACGATGAAGGCCCAGGTGGCAGCCACTGCCAAGTCAGCCTTTTACCATCTGCGGCTGGCCTGGCAGTTGGTCCCCTACCTCGACCCTGAAGACCTGGCCACTGTGATCCATGCAACGGTCACCTCGAGGCTGGACTACTGTAATGCTCTCTACTTGGAGCTGCCTCTGTCACAAATCCGAAAGCTGCAGCTAGTGCAGAATGCTGCAGCCAGGCTGTTGATGGGCCTCTCCAGGCGAGACCACATCCGGCCTGTGCTGCAAGCACTGCACTGGCTGCCAACAGCATACCGGATTCGCTTCAAAGTGCTGGTACTTACCTTTAAAGCCCTGAATGGCCAGGGTCTGGCTTATCTAAGGGACCGCCTCTTCCTATATGTACCCCCAAGAGCACTGCGATTGGGGAATAGCCATTGCCTGGAAGTACCAGGCCCTCGAAGTGTGAAGCTTGCCCAAACCAAGGCTAGGGCGTTCTCAGCAGCAGCTCTCACCTGGTGGAATGGGCTCCTGGAGGAGATCCAGGCCCTGTGGGACCTAGTGCAGTTCTGCAGGGCCTGCAAGACAGAGCTCTTCCACCAGGCCTTTGAGGAGGAGTCGCCGCCGCTATCATTCCGTCATTGAGAGCCTATCATTCATCTGCCCCATTATCTGGAGAGATAGATGCCGCCCGTGAGCTGGGATATACTACTCCTGGTGCCCATACAATTAAGAAATTCACCGCCAATGTGGGATATCGTGCATCTTGGCTTTATATGAATTTTACTGTTCTACTGAATTTTACTGTTGTACTGAATTTTTTTATTGTATGTAATATTGTTTATTGTTTTTAGTTCTGAATTTTGGCTTGGCCGCTTGTTAGCCGCCCTGAGCTACCAGATAGGATGGGGTATAAATCTCAAAATAAATAAAATAAATAAATAAATAAGAGTTCTCAAACAGACGGGACATGGTGGTCATGGGAGATTCCATTTACCCAGATATCTGTTGGAAGTCCAACTCTGCTAAGAGTGAAAGGTCCAACAATTCCTGACTTGTCCTGCTGACAACTTCGTTTTCCAGGAAGTGGTGAGGGAAACAAGGGGATCTGCTATCTTGGACCTGATACTTTCCAACAGGGAAGAACTGGTTGATGAGGTGAAAGTAGTTGGCACCCTGGGTAATAGTGACCATGTAATTTTGAAATTTACAGTCTTGGGGAAGGTAAAAGCTGTTTGTAGTAAGACAGATAGGTTGGACTTCAGGAAAGCAAATTCTGACAAACTTAAAGTTATGCTGGGTAAAATCCCATGGTCAGAAATACTTAAGGAGAAGGGAGCTCAAGAAGGATGGGAGTTTCTTAAAAGTGAAACACTGAAGACACAATCACAAACGATTCCTATGAGAAGGAAAAATGGGAGGAGCCTAAAGAAGCCAAGGTGGCTCCATAAACAGCTTCCCAAAGACTTGAGAAATAAAAAAGCCTCATTCAGAAAGTGGAAGGAGAGTGTTATAATCAAGGATGAGTATAAACAAATAACCAGTGCTTGTAGAGAGAGAGTTAGGAAAGCTAAAGCTCAGTATGAGCTTAGGCTAGAGAAAGACACTAAAAGCAACAAAGTAAGAAAAAGAGCAAGGACATGGTAGGCCCATTACAGGGTCAGGAAAGTGAAACTGTAACAGGTGATGAAGAGAGGGCAGAACTGCTCAGTTCCTACTTTTCCTCAGTCTTCTCTTGCAAGTGAAATGGTGCTCAACATGGCAAAAACAGAACATGTGATGAGGGAATGGAGTTGCAGCCTAGGATTGACATAGGGGTAATACATAGACACCTATTTTCTTTAAATGAAACTAAGTCCTCAGGGCCAGATGAGCTGCATCCAAGGGTACTAAAAGAACTCACAGATACAATTTCTGGGCCTCTGTCCATTATTTTTGAAAATTCTTGGAGAATAGGTGAGGTGCCAGAAGACTGGAGGTGAACAAATGTCCCCATCTTCAAGAAGGGAAAAAAGGAGGATCCAGGTAACAACTGACCTGTCAGCTTGATGTCTATACCTGGGAAAGTTTTAGAACAAATAATTAGACAGTCCTTGAGCATTTAGAAAGGACGGCTGTAATTACGGCTGTAATGGGTTTCTCAAGAACAAGTATTGTCAGACTAACCTTATCTCTTTTTTTGAGAAAGTTACTACCTTGCTGGATCAGGGGAATGCTGTAGACATAGTTTATATTGATTTTAGTAAGGCTTTTGATAAGGTTCCACATAATATAATTGTTGACAAATTGGAAAAATGTGGCTTGGATCCTATGACTGTTAGGTGGATTTGTAACTGGTTGACAGATCATACCCAAAACGTTCTTATGAATGGTTCCTCATCTTCTTGGAAAGGAATGACAAGTGGAGAGCCTCAAGGATCTGTCCTGGGACCTGTTTTGTTCAACATCTTTATCAATAATTTGGATGAAGGGATAGAGGGAATGCTTATTAAACTTGCAGATGATACTAAATTGGGAGGGGTAGCAGATATGGTAGAAGAGTCAGGATACAGGATGATCTTGACAGGTGGGAAAACTGGGCTAAAAGAAATTTAATGAATTTCAATAGGGATAAATGTAAAGTTCTGCATTTAGGTAGGAAAAATCAAATGCATAATTATAGGTTGCGGGAGACTTGTCTTGGCAGTAGTATGTGCAAAAAGGATTTAGGGGTTTTAGTAGACTATATACTGAATATGAGTCAGCAGTGTGATGTGGTTGCTAAAAAGGCAAATGTGATTTTGTGCTGTATCAACAGAAGTATTGTGTCCAGATCATGGAATGTGATGGTACCACTTTACTCTGCTCTGGTTAAACCTCACCTAGAGTATTGTGTTCAGTTTTGGGCACCACAATTTAAGAAGGATATAGACAAGCTGGAACATGTCCAGAGGAGAGCAACGAAGATGGTGACGGTCTGCAAACAAAGTCCTGCGAGGAAACGTTGAAGGAACTAGGTATGTTTAGCCTGGAGAGGAGATGACTGAGAGGTGATATGATAACCATCTTCAAGTACTTGAAGGGCTGTCATCTAGAGGATGGTGTGGAGTTGTTTTCTGTTGCCCCAGAAGGTCTGACCAGAACCAATGGGTTGAAATTAAATCAGAAGAGTTTTTGGCTAAACATTAGGAAGAACTTCTGACAGCTAGAGCGGTTCCTCAGTGGAACAGGCTTCCTGGGGAAGTGGTGGGCTCTCCTTCTTTGGAGGTTTTTAAACAGAGGCTAGATGGCCATCTGACAGCAATGTGGATTCTGTGAACTTAGGCAGATCATGAGAGGGAGGGCAGAAAGAGTTGCCTCAGTGCTTAGTTCTTGTGGCTCTTTTTTACATGCCCAGGGAAATGCGGACTGCCACTTTGGGGTCAGGAAGCAATCCTGGAGGTTTTTTGGTCATCTTCTGGGCAGTGGTCACTGCAGGTGTGGAGAGGGAAGTATTTGTAAATTTCCTGTATAGTGCAGGAGGTTGGACTAGATGAGTTGGACTTCCCTTCCAACTCTATGATTCTATGATTTGAGGAGGAGGAGGAGGAGATTGGATTTATACCCCAACCTACACTCAGAGTCTCAGAGCAGCTTACAATCTCCTTCCCTTCCTATCCCCACATCAGACACCCTGTGAGGTAGGTGGGGCTGAGAAAGCTCTGAGAGAACAGCTCTGAGAGAACTGTGACTGACCCAGGGTCACCCAGCAGCTGCATGTGGGGGACTGGGGATTCAAACTCGGTTCTCCAAAATTAGAGTCTGTGCACTTAACCACTACACCAAACTAGTTAAAGTAAAGTAAAGGTTCCCTTGCTTGAAAGCCAGTCGAATCCGACTCTAGGGTTGCGGTGCTCATCTCCGTTTCAAAGCCGAAGAGCCAGCGCTGTCCGAAGACGTTTCCGTGGTCATGTGGCCGGCATGACTAAACACCAAGGTGCACAGAACGCTGTTACCTTCCCACCGAAGTGGTACCTATTTATCTACTTGCAATTTCTTGCTTTGAACTGCTAGGTTACATGCACATAAATAACTCCAGTTGAAGTAGGTGTTTGGCCAGACACAAGAAGCTGTCACATCTTACCTGGCACTTCCATCAGTACAGCCACTAATGATAAAGAGTTCTGTTGGATTTGAAAGCTCATACATTTTTTGTGATATTTTGGTTGGTATTAATAAAAAATATTACCTGATTTTTTGAGTGTGTGTGTGGAAATATTAGATGGAACACCATATCTTCTGTGGCTTTCCACAGTGATCCTCAAAGACATGATGGCCCATATTATTTTAAATCTCTTGATACATTTGCTGTCCTAAGGATTCTTTCTCTGGGTAATTAATTTGTTACTTAATATTCCAAGCAAGGATTCACATAAAGGTTACTTAGAGATAGGGTTATTCACAGCCTGTCTCCTTACTTGAGATTTAAAGGCAACTTTAAAAATAATAATTCTATACTTTAAAAATTATTTAAATAGCTGGATTTTATATATTTACATGTTGTACCCATAAATATATAACAAAGAACAAATAAAAACAAAATTATATGACATTTATAAATAGAAATGTTCTATGTATATTTTATACAAAATTCTACCAACCTAGTCATATATCTACATGTAAATGAAGTCTGCAAATAAATAAATACAGATACATAATAATAAACTGTAAGTGCCCTCTTCTAGATGAAGAGGTAACAGAATCCCCACAGTCTTTCTATTCCACATTAGCTTGCTTTTTGCTACAATGTTGGATTTTACTGTAAGATAAAGTTAGGTCCCGGTTACAAGAATGGGATACTGCACTGCTGAAGGGAGGCAAATTAGAGCTGGAGCAAAAAGATGCGCAGTAGCGTGATCAGACAGGTCCCCGAGATGCTGCGCAGATGCAGATAGCCGGCGATCACATGCTGATGTTGAAGCACATCAAAAGGTTCCACTTTTGCATTCTTGTGCATGCGCAATCTTACGTTTCTTTGCATACTGTGGAGGCTTAGAAAAAACACATCTGGTGTAACGGGATGCATGCATAAGCTGGATGCGCTGGATTAACGCCGCTTCCGCAATCCGACTATCGCCTGCGACCCGTGTTTTCCAGTTGCTACTACCCTTTTGCTGGTATTTTTAAAATCTGCTTCTTTGGGCCGATGGTACGGGTTGGTGATGGGTGCACTACGCTTCTCAGATTTTGCTGTATGATCGCACCCATTTGATGCATCCTCAGTCCATCCGTTTTGCAGGGCAAATCCTCCCGTGTGACCGGGGGCCTTAGTGTGGTTGTCAGCATGGCTTGAGAATGTATAGCCTTAAAGGCTAATCGAAGAATGTAAAATATAGCCCTGGGCAAATAGGAATCTCTATTATGGTCCATTTTAAACAGCTTAAGTTATTGATAAAATTTAGAACCAGAGATATGCTGCAATCACACGTACCAGTAGATCTGACACAGTGCAAATACCTGACAGATCTAAAGGGCGTGATCAGACAGCAACATCTGGGAAGCGTCCTACAGTCATCGGCAACCTGTGCTGCTCCGCTGCAGAAGCAGAGTAAAAACACACTTGAGAAATTCCAGTAGTAAATGGGTTCCGATGAGCCATGGATGGACTTTCCCCTGTCTGATTGTGCAAGCATGCATGCATTCCTTTGGAATGGTCTGATCAGGCCATCCCGGCTTGGTCCTGTTCCCCCCCTCTTCGCAGTATGTGCATCATTACGTACCCATAGGGGGTCCTTGGTGTGGAGGTGTGATTCCTCATTTACATGCATGGGAAACAAATGGCAAAAAAGGACTCCCCCGCAGTTGCATCTGATCACACAGTTATGGGCTGAGCCCACAGCTACAAAGGGCTGTGTGATGTCACAACCATGGGTCAGATTCCTCTGGAGGGAATAGCCTCACTTCCCCTCCACTTCAACTGGCACATGTGACCACAACCATAATTTGCCTATCCAATATGACATAATTATTAAATATCTACTGCCAAGTTTAATGCCAACCTGGGGAAATCCCTGAATATTTCCTAGAACAGATTAGCAACAAAGAATTCTGTTATAACCTACAGCTCAAGTATCTTTTTTTCTTCATTAAAATAGGACATTGTTTTAGTAGCTGGCTGGCTGGAGTACATTGTATTTATTTTTTAAATATTCTATTAGCTGCCTTTCTACCTTATAGGAACACAAGGGTGCTTCAAAAGTAAATAGTAATATATATAAAAACTACTAGTTAAAATCAACAATTTAGAATTGGTAGGCAGAAGAACTAACTAAATATTCTCATGAATAAAACTGTTTTCAGCTCCCTCCTAAAGGCTGAGAGTGGTAACTGGACCTTGCCAGCAATCTAGCTGCAGCATTCTGTACTAGCTGCAGCCTCTAAACACTCTTCAAGGGTAGACCCACATAGAGCACATTGCAATAGACCAGACTAGATGTAACTAAGGCATGATTCACTGGCTAGCTCAAACTGAGTCAGGAATAGGTGCAGCTAGGGTTGCCAGCTCCCTGGTCTGGGTGGGGTTTTCCCTGCTTTTGTGGGACCCCCTCCTGCTGGCCAGCTGGCTGGTGGGGGGAAACCCCACCAACAAATGCTTCCAAATACAATGCAATGATAGCACCTGGAAGTGACATCATCATGCCAGAGTTGTGTGGCAACACCATAGGTTTTGGGCAAAATTCTATGGTAAATATTGGCTCAAAACACTATGATAAATTTGGGATCCTGAGGTGTGTAGACCTGTTCTCCAGAGGCCAGGTCTACCAATATAGTGGAAAGGAGAGAGGACAACATTTTCTGTAATGAAATTTGACTTGATTCTGTTTTTTCTTATGATGTTTAAATTATTCTTAAAATATAGCTTAAATATACTTTAAAAGAACTCATACTGAGATCTTTACAAGGTTATGGAAATAATCTAAAAAATTATTTGACGCAATAGTCAAGTGTAGACTCACAACTTTAATGCTACTAGTTTTTTTTGCTCACAACACTGTTGGTCACCATATTACTGCTTTGAAACTTAACTGTCAAATTATAATTGCATACAGGCTTTCCAGTTTAAGTGTTTCGCCCCTCGGTTGCACCCCGTCTCGCTTCAATGGGGAGGAGCTGAGTCTCGGCTGACGGGAAGGGTCCGAGATCCTCCCAGATCCTCCCAGGATCTCCGTAGGAGATCCTCAGCCTAGGCAACGGCCTAGGAATTGAGGCTCACCTTCTTCCCCAAAAGGTCCCATCACCCCAGAGCCAGTATGGCACCAAGAGATGACTGCCAGACAAATAGACACGGTCAAAAGTTTTTAAATGCTTCTCAAAGACTTCCAAGGCTTCAAAGTGTGAGTTAAGCAATGCTCAGGTGATTTAAAGTGTCTATGAGAACCTTGGTAGCAATTAGAAGCGCCTAAGTGCAAAGCGACAGGGGAGGGAGAAAACTTAAAGCAAGGTGGTTTTAAAGTGCACATAAACTAAACGCATCAGATTACTAGTGAAATCAAAAGCTGCATAAGAATGTAAAGCAGATTAAATTCAGCTAACTTTTGCTTTGTTTTGTGAAACTTACTTCTTGTTGATATTATGGCTGGGAGAGGGCAGAAGGCGGGACTGGAGAAAAAATGTCGGCCGGAAATAACCTACCAACGACTCCCTCCCAGAACCAGGAAGTAGCAGCAGACATGTCTACACTGCTGGTGAACGCACTGTGCCCCCTAATGGAACAGATGACTAATCTCAATGCTAAAATGGACAGTTTGCAAAAACAATTGACTCAAATGGACAAAGAACCTCTGTAACTGAAAAGACGTTAAAAAAGATGGAAAAACAGATGGAGAGTATCAACAAAAGAGCGGACAAAGCAGAGAAAGAAAGCTCCTCCAACAAAACACAACTAACACGGCTCCAGCTGGAAAGATCCATGTACATTTTACGTTTCCAAGGGATACTAGAGGAAAAGAACAAAGATTTAAAGGCCCACCTAGCAGAGGCTCTTGCTCCATTCATGGATTACAAACAGGAAGAACTACTGAAGGAGATGGACAGGATTTACAGGATTTATCCAGATTTTATATAAAAAAATAAACTCCTGGGAGAAATATGCATGAAATTCACGAGATGGTCTACCAGAGATCTGTTGCTGAAATCTACACAGGGAAATCTTTAAAAATCAAGAATGAAGAGATAAAAATCTTGAAGGATATCCCCTTTGAAGTCAGGAAGCAGAGGAGGCTCTACAGGGAACTTACTCTTTCTCTACAGAGGCACAATTTAAAGTGCTGGTTCTTAACTATAAGGGTACTCAAAGGATGGCTTCCTCCCATATTATCCAGTATGCTGGTTAAGATCTGAAGCCCTGCTTTCTGTGCCCCTGCCTGCAGAGGTCAGGTGTGCAGTGATCAGAGACTTGGCTGTTTCCGGGAAGCTATTGCCAATCAGAAAAGAGGTGATAATAAGTTGACCAAATAAATTAATTTCACATGCAGTATAATGAGCTTCATAAGAATGAGAGACTGAGAGATGAGAGAAGAACAGAACATTAAAGTATGGTAAGGGGTACCTACTATCTATGATCAGTTCTTTTCTTATATATGGACAAAAAGGAACAGTGAAGATAAAATACGATGGAATTTTGCAAGTTAAACTGTTGACAACTTAATGTCATGTTCATCTTTTTCAAGTCATACATCATGAGAATTGCTAAATACTTCTCAGTATTCACCAAGCAGCTTATCTAAGGCAAGGTCATATACAAGCATTAAATCATCAAGACAAGATGCACGAACATGTTAGCTATATGGTGCGTCACTTAATATTTATAGCAGCAGTGATGCTCTACTTTTATGACCCAGAATGTTCTATCATTTAGGCTGTTAGTCAAATGCTGTGATCACATCAATCAAGATATAGTTTAGATGTAAGATTGTGCATGCAAGGGATCTTCCCCACTCATAAGATATTTCCTAGTTTGATTAGTAATAAAAATCAATATGATAACAATCATGAAAGAATCATTTCCATTTTGACAAGTTATTTTTCAGGGTATAAATGTATTTTGTTATGTGCCGATTCTCTTTTTGGCTGATATGGTATGATAGGCCATTGAAACACAGACATATTCATAACCCATGGCTGAGAAATTGTGATTTTCTGTCTTCATTTCATGGAGTCCCATGGTCCAGTGGAAGAAATGTAAGACAACCATAGTATGTGCTAAGTGTCAATTCTTAAAAGAGGGCACGTCTGATTTTATGCTTGCAGTTAATTGCAATTGCAATTTTTATTGGATCATTTTAGATGAAAGTGACTGATTTTTACAAAACTTTCAGAGTAAGGAATAGTTGTCTGAAGTGTGCCAGGAATGCGGAGCAAGATCCCCCACACACATCCTCTATAGCAAAGCCTGCAGAAAGAGTGCTTGTTGCTGAGATTGGAGTGAATTTTGTCTCACAGCAGGAATTCTGTCATCTGAATTCTTGTGTTAACTGTGACTAGAGGTGAGATAGGGATGCCAGGCTCTAGGTGGGACCTGGGGACCCCTCAGAATTACAGCTCATCTGCAGACTACAGAGATCAGTTCCCTTGGTGAAAATGGATGTTTTGGAGGGTGGATTATATCACATTGTACCCATTGAGGTCCATGTCCTCCTCAGGCTCCACCTCCAAATCTCCAGGAGTTTCCCAACCTGGACCTGGCAACCCTGCTTCCCTATCCCCTGTCATTGGCCACGAGTAACCTGCCAACCCTAGGGTGAAAACTGGATCTATTCTAACTAAAAATTTTGTTCAGGGCTGGCAGACATCTCAACCCACCCTTCAACATATTTAAGCAGTGCAACAACCTGGATTTCAACTGATTGTACTTGAACAAGGCCATGAACAGGGGTACATTGGCTGGCAGAGGGTCAGCTGATGCACTGGGTCCGGTGGGTCCATGCTGTGCCAATGCTTCTTACAGCCAATTTACTCCACATATTTTCTGAATTCTAATGTGTGCATAGTTTTTTAAAATGTAATTGTGTGCAGCCAACAGGACCTCCCCTCACCCATAGGAGCTGGCACCTGCAAGCAGAAGGGCCCGACATTTGTGGGGCCAGTTGGGGGATGGAAGAAGAAGAAGAAGAGGAATTTGGATTTATACCCCGCCCTTCACTGCCCAAAGGCGTCTCAGAGCGGCTTGCAAACTCCTTTCCCTTCCTCTCCCCACAACAGACACCCTGTAAGGTAGGTGGGGCTAAGAGAACTCTAACACAAACTGTCCTTGAGAGAATAGCTGTGTCAGAGCTTGTGACTGACCCAAGGTCACATCAGCAGGTACAAGTGGAGGAGTGGGGAATCAAACCCGGTTCTCCCAGATAAGAGTCCGCGCACTTAACCACTACACCAAACTGGATGGAGAGCCAGCTGGAGGATGGGTGGGGTGGATGGCCAAGCAGCAGGAAAGTCAAGTCTTCCCTCACTCCCCTGCAGCCAATGGCATAGCAGCAGGGTGGCTGGGGGGAGGACCTGGGACAGGGGGAACAAGCCAGATGCCATCCTTTGCCCAGCCTCGGAGCAGCTTACCCAGCCAGCTCACCCTTAAATGTACATCATCAAGACAATATGTATAGCTGGTATGGGGGGGCAGGGGGGACTAGGATTATTTTAATAATATTGTAAGATGTTGTTGTTAGCCAATGGATGTTGTTTTATGTATTTTATGCCATATTTCTTGTCACAACTTTGGCAGTAACAGCATGGGGCCAGATCCATTCGTGGAAATTGGCCTGTGTGCCAGTTCCTGGACATGGGGACCCTTCATGGGTCCTGGCATGATGGATGATGGGAGCAAGCCTGCTCAAAAGCTGCCAGTGATAGCCCTCACAGCCAGATGGTAGGGGAGAACTCTAAGAGGTAGTTGTCCATGTGATCTCCAGCAACCTGCCATTCTGCTTTCACTACCCATGGTGCCTGGCAGGGTGATGGGGGTACATTGGCTGTCAGAGGGCCAGCTGATGCACTGAATCTGGTGGACCCATGCTGTGCCAATGCTTCTTACAGCTGTAATCAATAAAGGTAAAGGTAAAGGTTCCCTTGCTCGAAAGCCAGTCGAATCCGACTCTAGGGTTGCGGTGCTCATCTCCGTTTCAAAGCCGAAGAGCCAGCGCTGTCCGAAGACGTTTCCGTGGTCATGTGGCCGGCATGACTAAACACCAAGGTGCACGGAACGCTGTTACCTTCCCACCAAAGTGGTACCTATTTATCTACTTGCAATTTCTTGCTTTCGAACTGCTAGGTTGGCAGGAGCTGGAACTAGAGACAGGAGCTCACCCCATCATGCGGCACCCGGGTCTCGAACTGCTGAACTACTGACCTTCCACAGCCTGCAGTTCAGCATCTTAACCACTTGAGCCACCGCAGCTCCAATAAAGTAATCAATAAAGTTGTAGCCAATTTACCTCACATATTTTCCAAATTCTAGTGTGTGCGTAGTTCTTTAATGCATAATTGTGTGCAGCTGACAGGACCTCCCCTCACCCATAGGAGCTGATGCCCACAAGCCAAGCAACAGAAA
Source organism: Gekko gecko (assembly GCA_029375565.1). Classification (NCBI taxonomy): domain Eukaryota; kingdom Metazoa; phylum Chordata; class Lepidosauria; order Squamata; family Gekkonidae; genus Gekko; species Gekko gecko. The sequence continues at coordinate 63,263,490 of JAPDNY010000004.1, read as the reverse complement.
ATGATAAAGACCGAGCTATGTCACCTCTGCATGACTCCCATGTGGGCCTGGGCTACACAGTATATTCAAGGATTCTGGAAAAAGGGGAAGTCTGTAATCTATGGAAATAAATAGAGGGCATCATATTCAATTCCGCAGGGCCTACAAGATGGAGCTGTTCAGCCAGGCCTTTGGCTGAGGCAGCGGGCATCCACATATGGCCCCCCTGGGTTGCGGTCTCCCACCTACTGATAACCGGCCATACCTAGTTACATCAATGGGCCGGATTCTCCCTACAGCAAGCATGACAATTGATTATATATGTTTTAATGTGTTTCAAATTTTATTGTATTTATTGAAATGTTGTGACCTGCCCTGAGCCCGTTTACTGGAAGAGTGTGATATAAATGCGAAAAATAAATAAATAAATAAATAAATAAATAAATAAATAAATAAATAAATAAATAATATCTTTTTGCACTTCTGCTAATCCTGATTTATTAGGATGTACCACTAGGAACAGTTTCATTGACAGCAGTAGGTTTTCATTAAGTGGCGTATCTGCAATAAGCACAAATAAAAAAGCATAACAATGCTTGATAAACTGTCATTTATAGTAGTTCTGTCTGGCTAGCCAAGGCATATTTGCCTTTTCCCCTGTTTTAACTCTAAGCATAATCACCTCCCGTTTAATCTAATGAAAAGCAGAAATCAGGGTCTGAAGTTACAGCACTAGTGAAAGGCTCTGCTGGATGTTCAACAGCAGTTAATCCAATTACTCGCTCTCCATGGTAAACAACTACATCAGTCTCCTAGCATGTAAGTAGGGGGAAAAGCCAAAACCACATCCTGAGATCACCACTGAGGGATTTGACATACCCAGTTAAAATTAAATTATTTTGTTTTTGATGACAACTCAGGAGTGGCAAAAAGCAATTAGAATTGATCACAGAGGTCATTTCAAAATTATAGATGAAATAAATGCAGAATGGGTAGATCCAAAACACTTAATGCATCCCTTATTTAGTTCTTGAAAGAAGCAAAATTTGCAATGAGATAATGCTATATAAAATTAAATCAATGCATACATTTCATTTCACATCTTTAAAAGATGAAATTGATACTTGGCATATATACACTTTGGCTATTTTCACAAAGAAATGGTATCACTGTTTCAAAGGTGATGACATGCCTGTGACAGGAATTTTCAGATTTTAATACTTCTGCAGTGTTAAAAAATACTGTGCATCTATTTTTCTGATGCTGGAGAGTCCTCGCCCACTAGAATGGGGCCCCATTCTATTAAGGGACAATCTGTATAAAAATAGATTTGTGAGCACAGATTGCTCCCTCATAAGAACATAAAAAGAGCCCTGTTGGATCAGATGAGTGGTCTATATAGTTAAAAATCTTTTATCATACAGCGGCCAACCAGTTCCTCTGGAGGGCCATGTTGTGTACTAATTGAGGACAGCACACGTGGTTGCCTGTGCACATGGACATGCAAAGGAGCAAAACTTCACATCCAAAAACAATAGCTAGCTTAGATCCTAGAACAGACCTATTGGTCAGTCAGGATCCAAGGGACCTATGGGGAATTGGGTGTACTGTAAATAAACCTATCACAGGTGTGGGGTGTGGCATGCTACGGGGATTTAAGCAGGCCTCCGAGCCTGCTGTTTTGTCTTCAACTCCCAATACTTAATAAACTATGGGCTGATCACTGTGCTACACCTCGGAACTCAGTATATTTCACTGGTGACGAAGGTGGGTTCCCAATGAGCAGCCTGCCTCCGACTTGAGCATCTCACCATGCACTGACCTCCAGGACTTCGTGCCCTGCATCACTGCCCATGGTCCAGCACCAAACTGTGCACCAATCCCCTGGTCACCGCGTCCCACATCGCTCCCAGCGTCCCACATCGCTCCCAGCATCCCACATTGCTCCCAGCGTCATGGTTGCTGCTGCTCCGGGGACCATCTCAACCTTCAATCCTGTGCACCCTGAGTTCTGGGAAGCGTGGGTAGAACAGTTCACCCAATTCATCAGCTACCAGGATGTGACCAACACCACCAAGAAAAAGTCTCTGCTTATCAGTACGTGCAGCGTTGCCACTGTCCACTTGGCCCAGGGCCTCATTGCCCCTAAGAAAATGTTAGAGGCCTCATTTGATGAGCTCATCAAGGCCTTGACAAACTTTGTGCTGAAGCTGACAAAAATGGCCAAGTACATGGACTTGTTTGTGCATACCCAGAAGACGAGAGAAGTGACCACCATCTTCATGGCAGAGCTCCGCTGACTCACCATGGACTGTGAGTTCACAGATGTGGAGGACATCATCCTCACCCAATTCATCTGGAAAGTCAAGGACGCTAAGCTCCACTGGAAACTAATTGGAACTAAAGACACCAATCTAGAGATGGCACTCCAAATGGCCACTGCCTTTGAGAGGTCACATTGGGAGCGGCCACCACCTTCGGACGCACCAAACAGCCACCTCTGCGACCTCCGATGCCTCGGACAAAGACGAAGTGCACCAGGTATGTTGCTGTACTCATCGAAATCCATGACCTAAAGTTGCAAGCACACAAATGGCCAAGAAGCCCAATGCTCCAGCACTTTGTGCCAGTTGCAGGGAAGCCCATGAACACAGGACCTGCTGTTTCCGGGATGCTGCTTGCCACTCCTGCTGGAAACAAGGACACATTGCCCAGGCCTGTCACTCTCGAGGGACACGACACCAACATGCCGCCCACCAAGAATCAACTGACCTCCACAGCATCTGCCAGTTTCAGGTACTAAATTTGCTGCAGTCCACCCCTAACAAAATACATTTAACTGTGCAGCTAGAAGGGTCCTCCTGCAAGATGGCGCTAGACACCAAGTCATCCTTTTCTATAATATCAGCTGAAACTTTTAAGGAACTCAGTCTGCGAGGGGGCCCCCCACTGTTGAAGCCAGAGGGCCTCACCTTATGGGATTTCAAAAAACCCTGGTGGCCATTAAGGGATGGGGCAAATTTAGGGTACAATACAAGGATTTTGATGGGCTGTTAGACTTGCTGGTGGTAGAAAAAAGGCTCACAAGTCTCTTGGGGCTGTCTTGGTTTGCTCCCTTGGGGCTAGGAGTGACCATGGTTAACCATGTGCGGCCCATGGACTTTAATTCAGTGTGCAAGGAGTTCCCAGCCATATTTGATGGAGCACTTGGCTGCTACACCATGCCCCTGGTCTCCTTGGACCTCAATCCTGCAGTACGGCCAGTCCAGATGAAGCCCCGGCAGCCCTCATTTGCCCTCCAGCCCAAAATTGATATGGAATTGGACTGCCTGGTGAGCCAAGGGTCCTGGAACCCATTCCACATGCCCAGTGGGAGATCCCCATAGTAACTCCGGTCAAGCCAAAAGGGGATGTCCGGATATGTGCAGATTACAAATGCACCATTAATAAGGCTCTGCAGGACAACGCATATCCGGTTCTGGTCATCAGCCATGTATTGGCATCACTGGCTGGTGCAATTTTTTTTGGCAAACTGGACTTGGCCCAAGCCTATCAGCAGCTTCTAGTGGACGAGGCTGCTGCCGAAGCACAGACTATAGTAACCCATAGGGGTGCTTTCAGGGTGTGGTGGCTGCAGTTTGGGGTCAGCATGGCCCCGGGGATCTTTGAAAACTTAATGGACTGTCTTCTCAAAGGTATCCCTGGGGTCCAGCCCTTCTTTGATGACATTCTAATTGCAGCTCCCTCGGCAGAGACCTTCGCAGAATGCCTGTGCGCCGTCATTCATCGCTTCAACGAAGCCAGCCTGAAGTTGAAGCGGGAGAAGTGCCTCTTGGAGGTTCCACAGGTTGAGTTCCTGGGCTTTGCAGTCAATGCGCAAGGCATCCATCCCACAGATGCCAAGATTCGCATCATCGTTCAAGCACCAATCCCGTCGTCAAAGTCCAAACTCCAGGCCTTCTTGGGCCTCTACCATTCATTCCTTCCCCACAAGGCTGCTGTGGCTGAACCCCTCCACTGCCTACTGGACAACAAAGTGCCATGGGTCTGGGGGCCCAGACACGCCGCCATGTTTCAAGTGGTTAAAGACTTGCTGATGTCAAACACAGTCCTCACACATTTTGATGAGGGCCTCCCTATGGTCTTTGCCTGCAACGCATCACTGTATGGGGTGGGAGCTGTCCTGCGGCACTGGTTGCCAGATGGCTGGGAGGTTCCAGTCGCTTACTATTCCTGCACCCTGTCCTCAGCTGAACGCAACTACGCACAAATAGACAAAGAGGCCCTAGCCATAGTGGCCAGGGTTAAGAAATCTCACAATTACCTGTACTGCTGACCCTTCACCATTGTGACTGACCATAACCCCCTTTTGGGTCTCCTGGCCCCAGACAGGCAAACACCACAGATACTGTCACCCCGGGTGCTCCGGTGATCTGTTTTCCTAGCTGGGTATCAGTACATACTTCTCCACAGACCCAGTAAAGCAATGGGCCATGCAGACGCCCTCAGCCGCCACCCCTTGCCTACCTGCAACCCGGACTCAGCTCCTGCTCATCAGATCCTGCTCATTGAGAACCTGCCCAACCGGCCTATCCAGGTACCCAAGGTGGCCCACTACACCACTCATAAGCAGCTCCTCTCCTGTGTCCTGGACTGAGTATGGAGGGGATGGCCCAACAGCCAGGTGGGCCCCAAGTTTGCTGCCTTCTCCTCCCAGTGCAACGAACTGTCATCCTACAAAGGATGTCTGCTCTGGTGAAGCTGGGTGGTGGTACCCATACTGCTGCTCTGCACGAGACCCACCCAGGGATTGTGCTCATGAAGGCTCTGGCCTGCAGCTATGTCTGGTGGCCTTGCATGGACGGGGACGGAGAAAGAGGACAGAGTGAAGCACTGCCAAATGTGCCAGGAATCGCAACCTGCACCGTCAGGAGCCCTGGTCCACACACACATGGTCGCCTGTGCACATGGACATGCAAAGGAGCAAAGCTTTGCATCCACAAACAATAGCCAGCTTGGATCCTAGAACAGACCTATTGGTCAGTCAGGATCCAAGTAGGGACCTATGGGGAATTGGGTGTACTGTAAATAAACCTATCACGGGTGTGGGGTGTGGCATGCTACAGGGATTTAAGCAGGCCTCTGAGCCCACTGTTTTGTCTTCAACTCCCAATACTTAATAAGCTATGAGCTGATCACTATGCTATGCCTCGGAACTCAGTATATTTCAGGCCAACAACAGGGCAAAGAGGCTGCGACCTTCCCTTGATGTTGCCTCCTGGCTCTGGGATTCAGCCTCCTCACACTCAGAAGGCTTCTATAGTGATGCAAAATCCCCATGCATCCACCAGCTGTGCAGAAGGGTGCTCAGTACCAGATTTGACATCTGAGATTAAACAGCATAAATGAAGCACAGAGCCACAAGTCAGGGAGTAAGTCTCTGTTGTAAAGGCTGTGTCTATTCACAGAAACAGATTAATGTTTGCTCACCAGATGTTTTAAATGTAATAGCTTAATTTCTAGGGACTATTTGAGTTGAAAATTACTTTTTTTCCTCATGTTACATGCACATCAACCATTTTCACAACAAGGCAAAAACAAATGTAGTAGGAAAAAAAGGAATTTTTTAAAATCCAGTCTAAAAGCAGCCTTTAAACATCTTTCTTTTTGTCAAGTATTACTGAACAAGAGAAAGAGAATTCCTAGCTACTGTAAGAAAGTAGGCTATAACTCCCTCCAAATGTCTCCAATTGCAAAACAGACCACTCTAAAGAGAAGCAGGACATCTGAAAGATTGCATACAATCCTTTTCTATTTTTACAAAACTAGTTAGATTACCAATTCTAAAAGAAATCAACCCTGACTGTTCCCTGGAAGGCCAGATCCTGAAGCTGAAGCTCAAATACTTTGGCCACCAAATGAGAAGGGAGCATTCACTGGAGAAGACCCTGATGCTGGGAAAGGTTGAAGGTCAAAGAAGAAGGGGATGGCAAAGGATGAGATGGTTAGACAGTGTCATTGATGCAATGAACATGAAATTGAGCAAACTTCAGCAGACAGCAGAAGACAGGAGGGCCTGGTGTGATCTGGTCCATGGGGTCGCAAAGAGTCAGACTCGACTGTGCGACTGAACAACAAAAAGTTAGATTACACACGATTAGCCCTGTCTTTCCCCAGCCATTATGATATTTGTTGGGAAGCCAACAGGACAATCCCAAATTTTCCATTCAATTTTTGCTTCTGTTCTCTGGGGAATATCAGTGCTCACTGTAACAAGCCCATGTGGGCTTTATCGCTTTTCCTTTTCTTTGTCAGGATATGCCTTCAGAGCAGAGTTAATAATACTAACTGAGGAGTCAGCCATCTTTTTGTGTCCCTTAACCAAACTGTCATCCTCTCAGAGTGGTTATAGAGTGACATAGGATCTTTACTGTGACATCACTTTCAAACATTTAGTTCTATCTGAAATGGCTCATTTACAACCTATATTCCAAAGAAAAGATGGTACCAAAGAAGTACAAAAATAGTATCAATTTCAAAGGTGCTGTCAAAATCATACTTAGAATAGCTTTTGTAGCATAGAGGTAGAAAATACTTATCATCACTTTGTTAAGTCCCAATTATCCAAGCACTTAAATTGACATACCTGTGTGCAAGATACAACTCATCTGTCTCAGCAGCTTCCCATAAGAACTGGACATATTTTAACCAAAACAGTAAAACATGTGTTTCCACTGGCGTGGTTCCTATGCACTCAGTTTTCTACAGCTGCTCACCAAATGCTTTACCACATTGAAGTCCACCTGCAGAACTCAATATAAGCATTCATTTTCAGGACTGATGGGATATTTATTTATTTATTTTATTCAGTTTATAGTCCACCTTCCCTGCTGAGACTGGCTCAGGGCAGCTCACATAGAATTACATAAATAATCATTTAAAATCCTCTTAAAACATTAGAACATATTAATAAAACATTGGAACAAAGTTAGTAAAAGTGAGAACAAGATTATTTATAAAATGACTTAGGCAACTGCATATTCCAATGATGTTCACACTAGCTCAGTTCTCCAACTATTATGTGGTGGTAAGATGATAAGCCAAGCACAGGCTAGAATAAGGATGGTAAAGCCAAGTCACAGGGACACTCTTTGGTGTATCGTGCAGCTCCTTAATCGAAGGCCTGGTGGAAGAGTTCTATCTTGCAGGCCTTGCAGAAGTGTAAAAGGTCCCACAGGGCCCTAATCTCTTCTGGGAACTCATCCCACCAGTATGGAGCTGCAACCAAAGAAGAAGAAGAAGAGATTGGATTTATACCCCACCCTTCACTTGGAATCTCAGAGCAGTTTACAAACTTCTTTCCCTTCCACTCCCCACAACAGACACCCTGTGAAGTAGGTGGGGCTGAGAGATCACTTTCGAGAACTGTCCTTAAGAGAACAGTTGTGACAGAACTATGGCTTGCCCAAGGTTATCCAGCAGCTGCAAGTGGAGGAGTGGGGAATCAAATTTGGTTCTCTCAGATTACAGTCCACAGACTTAACCATTACACCAAATTGGCTCTGGCCCTGGTAGTCGCGAGCCTGGCATCTTTGGGGCCTGGGAGCACCAGCCAGTTTTGGGCCCCTGAACGCAGTACTCCCTGGGAAATGTATGGGGAAAGATGGTCCCTCCCGTGTAGGGAGACCCATCAACAGCCTGGCCACAGAGTTTTGCACTAGCTGCAGCTTCTGGATTTGAGACAAGGGCAGCCCGATGTAGAGAGTGTTACAGTAGACCAGTCTCAAGGTGATCATCACATGGATCACTGTTGCCAAATCATTGCATTAGAGGAAGGGAGTAAAGGTTCCCTTGCTCGAAAGCCAGTCGAATCCGACTCTAGGGTTGCGGTGCTCATCTCCGTTTCAAAGCCGAAGAGCCAGCGCTGTCCGAAGACGTTTCCGTGGTCATGTGGCCGGCATGACTAAACACCAAGGTGCACGGAACGCTGTTACCTTCCCACCGAAGTGGTACCTATTTATCTACTTGCAATTTCTTGCTTTCGAACTGCTAGGTTGGCAGGAGCTGGAACTAGAGACAGGAGCTCACCCCGTCATGCGGCACCCGGGTCTCGAACTGCTAAACTACTGACCTTCCACAGCCTGCAGTTCAGCGTCTTAACCACTTGAGCCACCGTAGAGGAAGGGAACCAACTGCCTAATCAACCAAAGATGATAAAAGGCCGACTTGGCAGTAGCTGCTACCTGGGCTTCCATTGTTAAGGAGGCATCCAGGAGCACTCCCAAACTCCTAACCCTCAGTGCTGGCACCAACAGCGCCCATTGAAGGTCAGGAGTGAGATCCCTACCCCCGGACCACTGCAATCCAGGCACAGGACCTCCGTCTTCATTGGATTCAATTTTAGTCAGCTCAGTCTAAGCCAACCAGCCACAGCCTGCAATGCTTGGTCCAGATCTTCCAGCGTACAGTCAGACTGACCTGCCAACAACAGATAAAGCTGGGTGTCATCTGCATTCTGGTGACACCCAAGCGCATGCCTTTGGGCAATCTGGGCAGGGGGATGCATATAGATGTTAAATAACATTGGAGAAAGTACTGCCCCTTGAGGCACTCCACAAATCAGCGGATGCCTTCAGGACAATTGTTCCCCTAATGCCATCCTTTGTCCCTGACCCTGAAGAAAGGATGAGAGCCATTGTAAGGCTAGCCCCTGAATTCCAGTGTCAGTGAGGTGGTAGATTAGTAGCTGGTGGTTGACTGTGTCGAACGCAGCTGACAGGTCTAACAACAACAGCACTGCTGATCCACCTCAATCCAAATGCCTCTGAAGGTCATCCATGAGGGCGACCAGTGCTGTGTCCATCCCATGTCTCGGGCAGAAGCCAGCCTGGAAGGGACCTAAGATGGAAGCATCATCCAAATAGCTCTGTAACTGGACTGTCATAGCCCTCTCAATTAACTTGCCCAAATAGGGCAAGTTGGAAACTGGCCAGTAGTTAGCCAATTCAGCCAGATCCAAAGATAGTTTTTTCAAGAGGGGATGAACTATGGCCTCCTTAAGTGTCCCAGGGAACAAGCCCTCTGAAAGGGATGTTAATGATCTCCCTTAGGGCACTCAAATACCCATTGTTGCCCACTTTAATAAGCCACAATGGGCATGGGTCAAGGAGGCACGTAGTTTGGGGGGCAGGAATCACCAGTATAATAGTCTGCTCCTCATTATCAGTTGCTCATGACTACTGCTATTTTACATTGGCTCAGTTCTGATGTCACAATGATACTATGGTTTAATTAACATAACTCTAGTTGGTATGGTCATCCATGGATGGACCACTCCACCATGGCTAGTTAGGGAATGCCAGGCCAGGAACTAAAACCATGGTTTGAAGTTGGTCTATTAATTACAGTTATTTTAAACTGTTTTGTTTGATTTATGAATGCAAACTTCCTAGCTTAACTTTGGCTTGTTTCCTGCTGCATCCCTTGCTATAATGCAGAGTGGGATATGGACTCTCTGCAGTGGATAAAAGATGAAGAACAAAAGTGATAAAATCAGCATTTGTTGACACAATCCGGGATTAGAATGATCATCTGTAAACTGAATCCTGGTTTCACAAATTAAGCACAGTTAAAATAAACCACGGTCTCACATTGGTCCTTTCTGCACTTGGATCTCATCCCTGGTTTTATCAGAGTTCAACTCGCGACACAGTACCTAGCATTTACTGCTGTTTGTAACAGCATCCTTTTATCCCAGGACAAGTGTGGGGCAAAACTGGGGTGACTTCAATGTAATATGGAAACAAAAAATACCCCAAGATAATTACAGGGGTGAACTCAAGTATAGTGTAGAATGTAATTTCAGGGACAGGGTTGAGCCAGGATTTAAGGTCTGATGTGGAAAGGACCATTATGTCTCAACCAACCTGCTGTGTTATGAGGGCAGCAACCAGATTAATCCAGGATTCATATGTCACATAAAACTGCAGTTAAAACTAGCTGTGAATTCACAGTATAGTCAAGCAAAGAAAGTGTTCAAGTATGCACTACAGTCCCAGGTTAAGTTTATCACAGTCTAAGTGATTGACTTAGAGGTTAACTCAGGAAGGCTATTCAATAATGCTAGGAAGCTGAAGCTTTTAGAAGGTCAACAGTGATATGGAATGGGTTTACCAAAAGGGGGTCCTGAGCTCTTTGAATTTGTTTGTCTGCTAGTCATGTCAAAAACAGAGAGAATTCTACCGAGAGTATCTCTGTCTCAGTATTGATTTAACCAGCAGCTGAAGGGGAAAGGCGCTGAGAATTTCTAATTTAACAGGAGGTTTGGCTGAGAAGGAAGACAAATAATCCAAACTGACTGTTACTAGAGGAATTATAGATTGTAGGGCATAAAGAAATCATAAGAACAAAAAAGGACAAATTGAAATTACTGCCTTTCAGGACTTTAAAATAATCCAAAATTGGTGTTACAGCAGGAGGAAGGGATTCAGGCTCTGCTCTGCCTGCTCAATTGAAAGGAAAAACTGGAGTGAAGGCAGTATTGGGTGGTGGTGGTGGTGGGGAGAGATTAAAGCTAAGAGAAAAAAACCTGGAAAGTATGCTGCACCAGCACTGTTAGGAGCACAAACAGCAGTTCTCCAGCACAAATCCCATGGAGATAAATGAGAACTGCCTTGAAATCTTTTCAACATTAATTTTTTGTGTTCTGTACATTTTACATGCAATCAGTCTCTATTAAAATCAATGGCAAAGCTCCCATTGATTGTATTCTAGATTTTTTTTCTTCAATGCTCTTAATAATTAAGATGGCTTTACTGTTATGTAATTTATTGTGTGGACAGGAAGAGCTGGATTCCAGGCTCTTTGACTAGTGTCTGTTGGGGCCCTTCAATAGAGTTGTATTTCTGGGCTCTGCATAATTTAGGATTGCCACCCTCCAGGTGGTGGCTGGAGATCTCCTGGGATTACAAATGATCTCCAGATGACAGAGCTCAGTTCACCTGGAGAAAATGGTTGCTTTGGAAGGTGGAGTCTATTGCATTATACCCCAATGAAGTCTCTCCCCTCTCCAAACCCCAGCCTCTTCAGACCCCAGCCTCTTTAGACCCCACTCTCAAAATGTGGAACTGGCAACCCTAGCATAATTAAAATGAGGGCACTGGTATTTTACAACACAAAATAAGATGAAATAAAAACAGCAAAGCATTTGCAAATTAACACTGCTATTACAGTGACACAAAGAATTCTCTCTCTCCTTGAAATATTATGATTTATAAGAATATATTTGGGTTCAGTACAATTTTTATGTAATTGTTTTTCACTGGGAAACTTTTACCAAATTATTGTTGTTTAGATTCCCAGAGCTCTTGCCAAAATCCCTGATTCCTTCCATTTTTCCTGACATGTTCTCTCTTAAACCTAATATTTTAATTATCAGATATCTACTTCATTTGAGGAATATTCTAAACATCATACAGCATCCCACAACTTGCATTCCTTATCCAGTCAAATTAGTTAAATTATACTGGTTTGGATAAGCAATGACATTTTCCTAGCATAATGACACTAACACTAGTGGAATGGCACTTCTGTTGGCAGCTGAAAATATTGATTTTTGCCAGTTTCACCTTCCCACCCCATGGTGTTCATGAGTACTCATAATCCCAAAAAGCACAATTTTGAGTAGTCTATTGACCCAGTGGAGGAAGGGGGCAGGAAAGACCTGCTAGGGATGCCAGTTCCCAGGTGGGAGTGGGGGATCCCAGATTTGGTCCTGCCTGCCGCCAGCCAGCCGACTGGTGGAGGAAGCCACACCCCAAGCCTTGCCCCAACAGCAACCACCTCTCTCCCTCCCCTCCTGCAAGCTTTAAAGGGCCCTCCAGCTGATCGGCAGGAGCACATTGTCCACCCACCAGCTGGAGGGCCCTCTAAACCTTGCAGGAGGGGAGGGAGAAGGGTGGCTGCCAGCTGCATGCCTGACTCCAAGCAGCATATTCAACACTTTAAATACTTTGGACAAGAAGCAGGGAGGGGCCCATGTGCACCTGAACTCCAAGCAGTGAATTTGATGCTTGGAGTTCAGGCACCCCCCCCCCCATTTCTTGCTCAAAGCATTTACAGGTGCGGGGTGTGTGTGCTGGTCCTAAGCTTCATGACATCACTTTTATGTGTTATCATTATATTGGAGATGTTCCTGCCCCCTCCAGAAACACACCCCAGAGTCCCCGGCCAGGGACTAAGGAGAACCTGGCAATCCTATACTTCACTCATAGTAGTCTGGATCTAATTAATTTCTCTCATACATTTGAAAATAGCAACATAAACATATTTGATCTTACTTTAACATTGCTTATTGTTCTTGTTTATGATTAAAACATTTCAAACTTACCTTGATTAAAAACATTTCAAACTTACCTCAGAGCTTTAAGGGGGATTTCTGATTATGTTCTTTTCTTCTTTTATATGGTTTTAAAGAGCTAAATATCATGCTGGTGGTTTACAAAACCTGATTTTGTCTTAAATTATGATGTTTATTAGCATTTTGGTACATTAAAATCATCCTTACTAGGAACCAAAATTATTTTCCCTCTAGTTCTTCTAAAATAATATTTGACCTTAATTTTTAATAGCAAACTTCCCCATATAGATGCCCGAGACATTCTTGGATTTTATTTTGATTTGTGATGAGTTTCTATCCACAGTGGCCTAGTTACTGGTTTTGTCAATAGCAAAGTTTACTGTCAGTATTAAGAGCATTTCCGCTGGGTTCTCTGATGAAGTTTTCTTTCTTTACCCAAGGCATTAATTTTTCATGTTTCCTCTGCACTGTTGTTATACACAGCAGTGAAGTCCATTTACTACAGTCTCAGACTGGAAGCCAGTAAACTAGTGCTTTGTAAGAAATTATTCCAGTTCCCACTAAAACCAAATAATGTCTTTCGTCTATTAACAATTGAAGCCAGATTGGGTCTTCATAAAGCATGCTCATTTAAATAAATTTAATAGGTAGTAACTTTTACATGATTGCCTCTAAGAGTGCATTTCTTTTAAATGGATGACATGGAATATGTTTTATCAAAAATATGCAGTAGCATACAGTGTACCAACTTAAAAACGGTTCAAGTCTAATTTCATATTTGCAGGGAACTTTATGAATCATAGTTCAGTGGAAGGAGTTGGGAAGCACAAACAAAATTCTAAGCATCCTGATCAAACTAGATTCTTTAGGAAACATTATGGTCCATTCTGCATCTGGCATTCACTCCACATTTTCTCAGCACTCAACCTGGTTCTCCCTTGCCTCAGAATATCTGTTTTCATTGCATTACCTTGAATCCTGGTTTCTGCATTGACTACCCATTAAGTCCCATGTCAGCTTGCCATTTATTTTGTTTTCATGGTATGCAGATCTTCCTGTGCCAGTACTTGCCCCAGCAGTTATTAGCCACATAAGAGATGCTTTGTATGGTGGATCATACCCAACTGAATCAAGTAATTCATGGTGAGGTGCTAAATACAGAGGGGGAAATAGGGTGGGGGAACTTATGGAGATCAAGGAAGCCATGTCAAGTTGTCTGCATATTGTTCCCTTTGTATGGGAAGCGGAGGAAGGAAAGCTGCCATGCAAAATCACATTCAGATACCCTAGGGAAATGCCATACTGACTGTGAAGTCACCCCTGAACGGCCATAAATCTATGCAGAAGGTACTATAAAACTTGATGAAAGTAAAAGTGGCATGCAGTGTAGAGGGAGATTAGCACCCCAATGTGGCTGTGGAAAAACTGCGAGGAAACAGATAGAGTTATAGAATCATAGAGTTGGAAGGGGCCGTACAGACCATCTAGTCCAACCTCCTGCCCAATGCAGAACCAGCCTAAAGCATCTCTGACAAATATTTTTCCAGCCTCTTCTTGAAAGTTGTCAATGAAGGGGAGCTAACCACCTCCCTAGGCGGATGCAGAATCAGCTTATGACAGAGTTCCTCAGCTGCCCAAAGTGCTGGACTGTAGCACAGAGTTCATGCTTTCCCTTCCTGCGGTTTATTGCAAAAGCCTAAGGTCTATCTAGCAGAGCATGTACAAAGATGATTCTGCTCTAAAACTGTACCAAAGAATATTAATGGTTATGTTGATTAAAATTTTGGCATGCGTTAAACTGGGATCACAATTTACTGCACACAAATAGGCTGTGTAAACTTTCATATAAACTTAATATATGGTGACACAGGAAAGATAGCTCAGTTGAAACAACTGTTTCTTTCTGTACTTTCCTTTCCATAGAAATTGTGCTTTATAGCTACATTAACTGTCTGCATTATGCATCTTGGTTTTGCTGCCACCTACAGCATAACATAGGGTTGAGTACTGATACAAAACGGCACTATATTGTTGCATGGCAAAAGTGGTTCTTCTAACCACCTGATTCACATTTCCCTGGTCTAAAGAAACAAAAATCATGTTCTCTTGGTAATAATAATTAATAATTATCATATGTTGTGTGTGGTATAGTGGGGAGATCCGAAGATTGTCTGGCTGCCTTAAGTACTAGCTCCTTTTCGTGTTATGCACTGCTAGGTGCATCAACCTAAAGCCATCAATGCTCCTAGTTCTGTTTGTGACACCACAGACTTTCTGAGGAAAATACAATCTTTGAACAACCTTCCAGAGAATACTATTTTAACCACCATCGATGTGGAATCTCTGTATACCAACATTCCACACAAAGATGGATTACAAGCCATAAGGTATATGATTTCTGACAACACCACAGTTGACTTTGCCACCAAACTGTGCCATTTTGTTCTCACTCAGGTTTGGTGACACCTTGTTCCTTCAGATCAGTGGCACAGCCATGGGCACCTGCATGGCCCCACAATATGCTAACATCTTTGCGGCTCACTTGGAGCCATGCTTCCTAAACTTCTCTTATAAGTGCAATACATTGATTACATTTTTATTGCCTGGACACATGGTAAAGAAGCCCTGAATATATTCCACCAGGCATTCAACAACTTCCACTCCACCATCAACCTGACAATGAACCAATCTAGCTAAACACAAACAAAAATCACAGTGAAAACTGTAATATATAACTATTTACTGATAACCTTCCAAAAATTATACTATAATATTAAATTCTTATTAAAGTTCCATATGCACAGAAATGCTTCTAGAAATATTCAATATTCCAAATAATATTAATAACATCAAAGTAATATACAATCTTGCAAATCTTACTACAGGTGCATAAAGTCCTTGACACAATCTCTTTGCTTATTCATTGTAGAGTCTGGAAGAGATGAATCGTGACCTGATGTTCTATTCTGGATATACAAATATTTCTGACCAATGTCCTCCTTCAGAGTTGCATATCAAACAATTAATCTAGAACCAATACCTTCAAATAATAAAATACAGCCATAAGTGTTTGGAAAGCTGTATGCTCCAGGGAAGTGATTCATTCAGGGTTGGGGTGCCAAGCCAACTCCTGGCTCTGGAAGGTGTGCCACTAATACCAGCATCCGCCGTTAGGAGCCTGGGTGTGTTTCTGGATGCCTCCTTATCGATGAAGGTCAATATCACAAACATTGCCAGACTGGCATTTCTTCAGCTGTGCCAGGTCAGGCAATTGGCTCCCTCCTTGTCTTGCCCTGATCTAGCCACAGTAATCCATGCAATGGTCATCTTTAAGCTAGACTATTGTAACTCGCTCTATGAAGGGCTACCCTTGAGATTGACCCCAAAGTTGCAACTGCTCCAGAACATGGTGGCTCGGGTTCTCACTGGAACCCCATTAACAGCACATATCCAACCAATGCTTCGCCAGCTGCATTGGCTCCAGGTTGAATACCAGATCAGATTCAAGGTTTTGGTATAAGCCTTTAAGGCCATAAACAATCTGTGACTAATGTATCTTCAGGACTGCCTCTCCTGGTATACCACCGAAGAGCATTGCGCTCAGCAGAGAAAAATCTACTGGTGATTCCTGCCCCCCAAACTATCTAGCTGTCCTCAACCAGAGCCAGAGATTTTTAGCCCTGGCTCCAGCAGGAACTCTCTGCCAAATGACATCTGTGCTCTGTGGGACCTAGTTCAGGTCCTCAGGGCCTGTAAGGCAGAGATGTTCCACCAGGCCTATGGTTGAGGACAGTAATGGTCTTCATTTAGCCTTTCTTTCTCCCCCTTGAGCTAAGTATAAATCTGGTTTTAGACTCCATTTGGAATGGTTATTGTACCTGTTTTATTGTTTTAAATTATTTAAATGTGATTATGATTGTGTCTCTTTGAATGTTATACACCACCCTGAGCCCGAAGTATGGGGGAAGGTGGTTTAGAATATCGAATTTATAAACAAACAATGTTCAGAAAGGTTATAAATTATATCGGAAGGATAGGGGGGGAAGGGTTGGAGGTGGGGTGGCTCTGTATGTCAGAGAGGGTATACCGTCCAGTAAGATTGAGAGGGTAAGAGAATTGGATTCACTTCTGGAAATGCTATGGGTTGAAATAGTGGGTCCAAAAGGAGGCTTAACAGAGGGAGTTTGTTATCGCCCACCAGATCAAAAGATAGAGGAGGATTATAAAATGATGAATGAATTAAAGATAGCGGCTAGACGAAATAACTGTGTTGTAATAGGCGACTTTAACTACCCACACATTGATTGGGTCAATATGAGTTCTAGTCGGGAAAAAGAGATTGCGTTCTTAGACACTCTCAATGACTGTGCTGTGGAACAGATGGTCACAGATCCTACCAGGGGAGAGGCGATCCTGGATTTGGTCCTAAGTAACACCCAAGACCTGGTGAGAGATGTAAAAGTGATTGCACCACTTGGGAACAGTGACCATAATGTCATTGAGTTTAACATTTGTACAGATAGGGAGTTGCCCAAAAAGACTGACACAACCACTTTTAACTTTAAAAGGGGTAACTTCTCTGGTATGAGGGGACATGTGAGGAAGAAATTGAAAGGAAGAGTGGAGAAGGTCAAAACCATTGGGGAAGCTTGGAGACTATTTAAAAAGACAATCCTGGAAGCTCAGAAAAAATATATACCGCAGGTTAGGAAAGGTACAAATAGGTATAGAAAAAAGCCTGCATGGTTAACAAATAAAGTAATGGAAGCTGTAAAAGGTAAGAAGGATTCCTTTAAGCGGTGGAAAGCTAGTCTTAGTGAGGTTGATAAAAGGGAACACAGACTATGGCAAATAAAATGCAAGTCTGTGATCAGGCAAGCAAAAAGGGAATATGAGGAGCATATCGCAAAAAACATAAAGGCCAACAATAAAACTTTCTTCAAATACATTAGAAGTAGGAAGCCAGCCAGGGAGGCAGTGGGGCCCTTGGATGACCAAGGGGTAAAAGGAGTAGTGAAGGATGATAGGGAAATGGCTGAGAAGCTGAATGCATTTTTTGCCTCTGTCTTCACTGTGGAAGAGGAGAAGTGTTTGCCCACTCCAGAAGCACCGATTTCAGGAGGGGGTTTGAAAGACCTGAATCAGATTGCGGTGACAAGAGAGGAAGTCCTCCGACTGATGGACAATTTAAAAACTAATAAATCACCAGGCCCAGATGGCATTCATCCGAGAGTTCTGAAAGAACTCAAATGTGAACTTGTGGATCTCCTGACAAAAATATGTAATCTTTCTTTAAAATCTGCCTCCATTCCTGAGGACTGGAAGGTAGCTAATGTCACTCCTATCTTTAAAAAGGGCTCCAGGGGAGATCCAGGAAATTACAGGCCAGTCAGTCTGACATCGATACCGGGTAAGTTGGTGGAAACTGTTATTAAGGAAAGAATTAGTAGGCACATTGATGAACAAAAACTATTGAGGCAGACTCAGCATGGGTTTTGTAAGGGAAGATCTTGTCTCACTAACCTGTTAGTGTTTTTTGAGGGAGTGAACAAACATGTGGACAAAGGGGACCCAATAGATATTATTTACCTTGACTTCCGGAAAGCTTTTGATACAGTTCCTCATCAAAGGCTCCTAAGTAAGCTCAATAATCATGGGATAAAAGGACAAGTCCTCTTGTGGATCAAAAACTGGCTTATAAATAGGAAACAGAGAGTGAGTATAAATGGGAAACTTTCTCAGTGGAGGGTGGTAAGCAGTGGGGTACCACAGGGATCAGTACTCGGTCCGATGCTTTTTAACTTGTTTATTAACGATTTGGAATTGGGAGTAAGCAGTGATGTGGCTAAATTTGCAGATGACACAAAGTTGTTCAGGGTGGTGAAAACCAGGGAGGATTGTGAGGCACTCCAAAGGGATCTGTTGAGGATGGGTGAGTGGGCGTCAACGTGGCAAATGGGGTTCAATGTGGCCAAGTGCAAAGTGATGCACATTGGAGCCAAAAATCCTAAATATAAATACACGTTGATGGGGTCTGATCTGGCAGAGACGGACCAAGAGAGAGATCTTGGAGTCGTAGTGGATAACTCGCTGAAAATGTCTACACAATGTGTAGCTGCAATAAAGAAGGCCAACGCTATGCTGGGGATTATTAGGAAGGGAATTGATAACAAATCAGCCAGTATCATCATGCCCCTGTATAAATCATTGGTGCGACCTCATTTGGAATACTGTGTACAGTTCTGGTCACCACATCTCAAAAAGGATATTATAGCATTGGAAAAAGTGCAGAGAAGGGCAACTAGAATGATAAAAGGGTTGGAACACCTTCCCTATGAAGAAAGGTTAAAATGCTTGGGGCTCTTTAGCTTGGAGAAACGACGGCTGAGAGGTGACATGATCGAGGTTTATAAGATTATGAATGGGATTGAGCAGGTTGAGAAAGAAGTACTTTTCTCCCTTTCTCACAATACAAGAACTCGTGGGCACTCTATGAAATTGCTGAGCAGTCGGGTTAGAACAGATAAAAGGAAATACTTCTTCACCCAAAGAGTGATTAACATATGGAATTCACTGCCACAGGAGGTCGTGGCAGCTGCAAGCATGGACAGTTTCAAGAGGAAATTAGATAAACATATGGAGCAGAAGTCCACCAGTGGCTATTAGCCACAGGGTATAGATGGGAACTCTCAGTCTGGGGCAGGTGATGCACTCTATTCTTGGTGCTGGAGGGGGCAGCAGTGGGAGGGCTTCTGGTGCCCTGGCCCCACTGCTGGACCTCCTGATGGCACCTGGTAAATTTTGGCCGCTGTGTGACAGAGTGTTGGACTAGATGGGCAATTGGCCTGATCCAACATTGGCTTTTCTTATGTTCTTATGTTCTTATGTTCTTATGTTAACTAACTAGACATTAATGGGATATACATTGCAACATCCATAGTTCTTTTCTTATAATTTTGTTTCCTGGTAACATCTGAATAGTATTGGTTATTGTCTGAAGAAACAGCATTCCTGTTAAAATACTCATCTCTGTGAGTACCTGTGTTTTGGTGAAGGAACAGTTAGCAGTCCAAGGTGTAACAAGCATGATGGTGTCAGCTTCACCTATTTAGACCAGCCAGTACAACTATATACCCAGCACATGTGTAAACACAATTTTAGAAACAAAAATATTTTTTAAAACTGAGATGGCAAAATTAGTAGGCTTTGGCCACACGTGTTCAGTAACACATATTCAGATTTTTTAAAAATGTTCAGACTCATTTGTTTCTAGCCAGCTGGCAACTGTAGTGGAGAGAGGCTTCACAAAAACAGCTGGACATGTGGAATGGCATCTAAGCAGTTGTGTTTTGAGTGGCCAAGCATGCTGCTATCTGCACACAGGATCCCGGGTCTAAATAGAGATTGTAGGAAATATCAAAAGGGGGATTAATACTTGAAGCCCCATTAAGTCTTTGTTGTGCTGTCTGCAGCTGCTACCGAGCAGCTTAACGGGAACTTGGCCAATGACAGCTGGTCTCCTTCTGGAGCAGTGCTGCTAGAGGGCAACCAGGTCACAGAACACAATACATCTTTCTCCTGTGGATTGTGATGATTTGTGAGCATCAGAGGCTCCAAATTCGTCTTCTCGGTGTGGCTACATCCCAAGTGTATCCCTAATGAATCTTCCCTTTCTCTGTAGTCTTCTCCCCTGTGCAAGCTGCCTTCACACTAAAAAAGTAACATCAATTTGTGCAGCTGAATGAATTTACATGCCAGTGTAAATACAGTAGGGATACCATTGGGACTTGCACTGGTTGAAAATTAGCTTGAACCTTGCTGTTTTTGTAGCATTCAGAACCTGATTCCAACTGTTGCATCAGTTAGCAGGTAAGAACTCATGACCAGTACTGCTGAGATAAGATAGGTTGTGATTTTCCAATTCTTTCATACCTTCCTTGTTTTGTTCTCAGCACAGCCCTCTAGTATTTGCAGTCTCACTGTTACTGGGGACAGTACAGTTAAACCTGGGTACATTACTCCTATTTCTGTTCCTCTGTTAAGTATCAGCAGGAAACCTCAATGCCAGGCACTGAGCAATCACACCTGTCCATACGACACTGGACAGGTTTCTATTATTTGGGAGAGGTATTAACCTCTCAATGAGAAGCTGTTCTGCAGTTACCTCACCAGTGGAGAGACCAGAGGATAGTAAATACAAGGTATTCATAGTTTTCTGTTTCAGTAATTCATGTTAGAGAATTCAGCAGCATATAAAACCAATGCAGCAAACCTTTCTTCAAAGGAAACTGTAAGCTGACTGAGCTTTCAAAGAATGTTACAGCACCTAAAATAGATGCAAACTTCATTTTTAATTGCCTGATGAAAAAGATGCATCTTTCTTTCCCTTATGGGTATATGGTCCCAAACACTGAGTGTTTGAGCATTCTGACATTCTTCTATTATAAAATGAATGAATCTGAATGAATTGCACCTACTATTTATCAAAAATCACAATGATTTTTTCTCTCCAAAAAATTATTTCCTTTGCAAAAAAATATTAAGGGGTCTCTTTTCAACTTTTGTTAGGAAAGATTGTTTCCATTGTCCTTCATTTTATTTAAATAATTAAAGGAGAAAGAGGCTGTTGCAAAGTTTTTACGAAAAACAAAACAAAATATTCTATAGGTTTCTGTAAAATTCAAAAGGAGAACAGCATGGACTTGAAGGACAAACATTTCTTCACTAGTATTGTGTTCTTTTATGTCTCAGTAGGGAATGAAATCACAGATGGAACCATGAAGTATGTTTACTCATACCAGGCCTTTGATATGCAAATGACTGTTCTGAGAGAATTAGAAATACACTGACCAGTAGACATTCTTTTAGAAGAGAGTAAGCCATTGCTACCTAAGGGAGAAGAGAGATAAACATTTCTCAGAGCAGACACATGGTGAATAACTGAATACTGACTGCTGCTACACTGCTTTCCTAAGGGAGATGTTGGTTTTCAATGTAACATATTTTCTGTGTTTAAATGCAAGGAGCGGGGGATATAGCAAATAGTCTGTTGGAAATTTCCATATTCTTGATAATAATCAAAACAGGCAACACCACCTGGTAGTTATTCACAGAAACAGACAAAATAGATTTCTTATAAACCTGTATAAGAACTTTTATTTTGGACACATTTTGGGTGATAACTTCAAAGCTACTTTGGTGTTGTGTGTGTGTGTGTGAAGAGCCTCAGCATGCCTAGTGAGATTTGTCTGATTCCCTCCCCCTCCGCCGCCTTTCACAGGAGACACACCCTTCTGATGCCATACTGACAAATGCATTTTAAATCTCCTCTGTTTTCAAGGTGTCATGACAGAGGGAAAGTTACTTTAAATTCCTTTAACTTGCTGTATAGCATATGGGATGTATGTTTTCATTTTTGATAAAGACAAACAAAAACTCTTGGGTGTAAAGAATTGGTATTGATGTCCTTTAGCTTCTGGGTCCATGACTTGGAGAGGTGACATCATCGTGTTCATATTATATCAGTGGAGTACAATCTGAATGTTTAAAAATTCAATTGCCTGTTGGTATAATAACAAATATCTGTAAGTTATTCTGATTCTCATAAAAATAGGCAAGACATATGTAGTGAATAAATGAACTTGTTCCAAAGGTCATTAAGATGCTCACTGCAGAATGGGGTCTTAAGGGATATAACTATACCTTCTTTCTAAACATGTTTATTTGCCTTGTCTGGAATCACTTCATTCTGCTTCAGATGTTACATTTGTGTTGTGAAAACACAAAGCATGGAACTGAATGGGTTTCCTTCCATGAGAAGCCATCAGGGCTGCTGAGAGCCACAATGAGCCCCTGCACAAAGATTCCATCTGGGCCCTCCACATATGACCCTGATCCAAACCAAATATTCTAACTAAACAAATCACATGGCTAGCTGTTACCACACATCTCTCCTTATAAATAATTATCTTTTGGTTTTGCAAGATTCCATGCGCTCCCATTGGGTGTAAAATGCCCTCCCTCGGCCATTGGCCCATCAGCCACCACTCAAGAGCACTCGCGTGCCATTGGCCGAGTGCTGGGTCTGCTCCTCTTCCCCACCCACTCCCCCTTCAGACAGATTTTGCATGTCAGATTTACTGGCAGACAGCTCTCTCTCCTGAGGAAGACAGTTCTCTTGACTCCTGTAAGTTTTTTTCCCACTATAGAGAACAATGGAGGGAATAGGGGCAACCTGTTTGGGGGCCCATAGAATTGGACCCCCTGGTCCAATGTTCTTGAAACTTGGTGGGTATCTTGGGGAGAGGCCCCATCAGCTACCCTGTGAGTTTGGAGCCTCTCCCTCAAATCACCTCCTCCAGCCCCCAGAATATACCCTATGTTTTCACCATTGACTTCAATGGCCCATAGGATATAATGGAGCTGAAATTGACATTCGGCTGGCGGAAAGACTCCCCGGGAAGCCGGCTGGGGGCGGGGCTTGGCTCCTGAGCTCCCGGAGCTGCGCTCCTGTGCGCTCCCCCCAAAAAGACCCCTGGAATAACGTCTCTAAGTTATCTCCAGAAACCCCCCCAAGCTATTTGCAATTGGAGCTAAGCTTGCATGACTTTGAGCCTGTCACACACTTTCAGCCTAATTTACCTCACAGGGTTGTTGTGAAGGTAAAATGGAGGACAAGAAAACAATGTAAGCCACTTTGGGTCCCCCTTGGAGAGAAGGGGGGGGTATAAATAAAGCAAATAAACAGATAATTTCTATCTTCTGTTCTTCATTTGTTACCACTAGGGCAGATTAACATTTATCATCATGCATATTGAGTGGAGGAGGGGGAAGCATCCTTTTACTACTTTGATAATAGCAAACCTTCCCCCGTCTGTTCATAATATTTCTTCTATACAACTATTAAATATACTCTAAACTGCTAACCAGAATGGATGAAAAGGGCTAAAAAATAACAGGGGAGGAGGGAATTAGAAGTGGGGACAGATGAATGGCAGATCATGAAAGGAAAATAGTAAAATGAAGGAGGAGAAAAGTTTGTAAAAGAGAGAAAAGTAGGAAAAGACAATGAAAGTTACTTTAAACTTTTGTTACAACACACACTAATAGGGCTGCTCCTTTGCAAGATCTGGCTGTGCATGACCTGTGTATAACAAAGGAAGAGGCATATCACAACCTGAAAGAGATAGTGATCTTTTTAGGAGGCTGAATCTTAGCACTGACTCTAGCTTGTCCTGGATGGTCTAGCCTTTCTCCAATGCTGGTTTGGCTGATGTTGAATTTTATTTATAGTGTTGAATGTATACAAAGTCCATGAGTTACATTTACATTTTTGAGTCTATGTCCACATTGTTGTTTAACCATGCATATACTTTTGACCATTGCTTCTGGTACACTTTATCATCTTTACCTTGCAGCTCAACATTTAATCTACTTCCAACAGTCTGTTTACTAATTCTTCCCTGGAGGGGATCCTCTGAGTTTTCTAATACTTGGCTAAAAGAATTCTGGCCGATGTTAAAATATAGGTTATAAGATAGCAATCGTTTTGAGTACAACTACCTGGGAGTATATTCAACAAGAAAATTTCTGGATGTAATGCCAAGTCAATATTGGTTATTTCCTGTATTATTTTATGAGTCTTACCCCAATATTTATAAATCTTTCTACATCTCCACTTTCAGAGTCATAGAAAACTTTGAAGAAAGATTGAGCTCTTTACTGTGCTCTGCCCTCCATGAGCCCATAGTGGCTGCACTCAGAACTGCATTAGAAAAAATAAATGTGTTCTATGAATGCAGCAGTGCCCTCCAACTGATATGGATCTCCCAACTTTTGTTCCCCCAGTCACCCCCCTCAGCAGCCCTGGAAGCCATTTGTGTTTGGTGACTTTACACACAGATGTGAAATGCATTTTCAGGTGATTTAGCTGATATGTTAAAAGATTACCACGTCAAGGTGGCAAAGACGGTTCACACACATAGCACGCCATTGATAAAGTGGCCTTGTTTATTAATGGTTACCATGTCATGAATGTATCATCAAAGTGTAACTTAGAATACTGACCTCAATCTTCTCACAATAAAATTTAATACTTAGAAAAAAGGATTCGCTATCCTCTAGTAGCAAAGGCCATGCATAAGTTCAAATTTTATCTGTTAATTAGAGATGGAGAATCAAAGCGCTCAAGTATGAGGTAAAACTCTAAACATTTCTGAATTATCTCTGCTGTAGATGTGGGTGAATTATTTGCTCCTTTGTCAACAAGGCAACAATTCATCACAATAAGATTAGGGTAACAGGAGAAACCTTGTTTAGTCCCCAATAGCATAAGAAAAATAGTTGGCCTTCTGCAAACACGAAGTTTAAAATAACCTCTCTATTATCTCTCACATTCTTTGCATGCAGAAGACTATTTCTGAAACAGTATGTATTTGTTCCTGAACAGCAAAGTTACAATACTAATCCACATTAAAATCTAGAATATGCTTATATCTACCCATACATACGTTTCTGCAAATATATCAAAATCTTCATGTATGTACATTAGAAAACATGAAAAATAATATATGATTTAAAATTTATTGTGATTTTGGCTGTGCCTCAAGACTTTAAGCAACCATATATAAAGATCTTATATCAATTTTAGCTTGTGATAGGCTTTTTGAAAGTTGTGCACTCCACAATGTAAGTAGTTATTTTAAAATGTCAGTGCAATACATTTGCATGCAAATGTCAGATGGCTGATAAAACGGATGTTTAAAGCAGATCTATAAAGCTTTGTGTCAGGCTTGTTCCATACACTGGCCATTTAAACTCAGCACATTGGTATGCACAGAGAACTCAAATATAATAGATACTGCATACGTATAAAATCAACCGTGCACACTAATGGGAAATTATCAAGGTCACATTGCCTGGTGATCCTTCCTGATGCTGTTCTCATTGTAATGCAGACTCAAAGATACATTTTAATCATTTCACATGTGGTGACAAGAGTTATTGCTGAATCAATTTGTACAAACATTTGATAACCTATTTAATATATATTTATGTAAATATAACACATATCACACACTCACTACCACAACAAAATAGCTGCCATTTAGAGGTGGGCAATCACTAAATATTAGGAGATTTCAAGCTACGCATCACTGTATGATGGGAGATCCTTACAGACACAGAGATGATGTCTCATGGGGTCTTCTGAAACACCTCATGCTCTAATAAGTTGGAGGAAAGCCATGAGTGGCTGTTTGCTTTGGGAAATAAAGAAGATGTGCCAGGAAATACATTGCTGGCTAATATAACACCCACAGACATCACATTGGATATTACTGGAGTAGACAACACTGATCTTGATGGGGCAAAGATTGGACTAAGTTCACGACAAATTCATGGTTCATGTGTGGCCACCAATGGACGCTGCAGTGGTGGAGATCAATGTTACCATTCTGCCAACAGCTACTAGACATTGGAAGAACTGTTAAACAGGAATATTATGTTTAACCCAGAGGCTGGGATATTTTCAATGGCATCATAAATCTAGAAACTTACAGTAACATACAGAAGGTACCACAATTCTTGTATTCCATCTTCAAAGGCAACCAATATAAATACAAGGTAAAAGTGCATTGTGAATTTAATATTGGACAATATTCTACCTTAGGCTGGAGGAAATTCCTCCAGCTTAAATGCCTATTCTGTTTGATGTCACATGTAATGACTGTAACATGTGGAGCCCCATAGCAAACATCCCCCCATCACTATTTCAGCTTGGGAAGGAATGATGAATCCCCTCCTCTCCCTTGTGCCATGCTCCAAACCAAATAGGGCCCCCGCACACTTGGGACTTAAGTTCCCTGATGTTAGTTTGGCCCTGTGTGTAATGGTAGGTCACAACCCTGTATTTTTCCAGAAATAGTGATTTGTAGGGAAAGAAAATGATCCATAGTGAAACTATGATATTTCTGGAACATTTTTTTGCTGAATATTAGGGATGCTATTGAAGTGAACATCATTTTAATTAGAATTAACACTTTCATCTAGTCTATGAATAAATTAAAGGACAGCTTTGAAATATTTAACATGTGGGAATATAGTCAAGCTGTCACAGCAAAATTAAGACATTTTACATACATAGCTACTATTATATAATAACTAGATTCCAAATAACTGAGCATTCACTGTTAACGTTTGGAGTAAAATCCTTTGTGTATATATTCCCATGTCCTTTGGGAATTTATGCACACTTTGATCATTATCCCTTTGAAGTCACACTTCTTTTAAAGAGAGACATTTCAAGTGCAGTTTTCAACTCTGTTAGATGTTTTACTGGTAGGTAGGAGACTTATTTTACATAATTTATTCTGCAGTTAGAAAGCATATCCTGCTGAAAGCATGTTGCAAATGATAACTTTTTTAAAATAATTTTTATTGGTTTTTTTAATGCAAATCTAAAACTAAAAGGAAGGGGGTTGGGTAAATCTATCAAGGTGACATCAACCTTGAGTACATAGGTATATACTGTCACACTTACTAATCTATGTTTAACATCAAAACTAAAAATTGGAGAGATATGGATTTAGCTTAAGTAACTTAAGTAGCATTTTAACTGCAACTGCAGTATCAACAATTATCTTAAGTTCAGAATCTCTTCTTGCACGTCTTCAGTTTGTAATGCTTAGGGGCGGCCATTCCTTTTTCTGATTCTGACATTTCAGATGAGTTGGAACTGGTGCTCACTAAATCTTGTAAGTAGGATTTTTCTTCATCCTCTTCTTCTTCCTCCACATTAATTTTTGGATTTCCCCCCTTCGTTGGTTTTGCATAGTGGTCCATAAATTTATTCACTTTTGGAAAAGAGTCTATTTTAATTTTTTTGTCTTCATAATTAAAATTTAGACCTTCTGGATATATCCATCTGTAGGATAGTCCCTTCTTTTGTAGGAGAAGTGTAAGTTCCTTATACAGTCTTCTTCACTTCCTAACTTCAAATGGTATGTCTTTCAAAATCTTGATATTGTTATTTTTAATTTTCAAGTATTTTCCTCTCAAAGATTTTAAAACCAGCTCTCTGTTCGAATGTTTAGGGAATCTCAGGCAGATTACTTCAGGAAGCTCATTTTTCTTTATAAAATCTGGATACATCTGGTACACCAAGTCTATCTTGCTCATTAAGTCTTCCAGTTTGTAATCCATTAATGGTGCCAGAGCATCTGTTAAAAGTTCCTTTAAATCTTCGTTCTTTTCTTCCGGGATTCCTTGAAATCTCAAAATATACATGGATCTTTCCATCTGGAGCTGGATTAATTGGATTTTATCAGAGGATCTTTCCTTTTGCACTTCTTCTACTGCTTTGATGATACTCTTGGTCTTTTTTTCCATTTTTTAAAATGATTTCTCAGTCTCTGAGGCTCGTTTATCTATCGAAGTTAATTTTTTCTGCATTGTCCAGTTTAGTATTGAGATTTGTCATCTGTTCC
Organism: Gekko gecko; assembly: GCA_029375565.1. NCBI lineage: Eukaryota > Metazoa > Chordata > Lepidosauria > Squamata > Gekkonidae > Gekko > Gekko gecko. The sequence continues at coordinate 63,235,668 of JAPDNY010000004.1, read as the reverse complement.
ACTAGAAGGTGCAATGTGTTTGCTAATAGTGTAGAAAAATCTGAAGTTACTTCCTGATTTTGGGAGGGAGTTGCTGGTTGGTTATTTCTGGCACTCGGTTTTTTCTTCAGCGTCATCTTCCATCCTCTCCCTGCCATAATATCAACAACAGTAAGTTTTCCAACTTAAGATAAAAGTTCATCAGTTGTATTCAGCCTTGTTTTAACATGCAGCTTCTAAGTTCGCTTATGTCCTCATGCACTTATTAGGCTTGCAAGCCTTCTTCCTTCCATTTTAAAACCACTTCTCAGCTTTTACGGGCGGGGGGGGGGTCCTTGAATTCCCTCCCCCTCCCACGCTTAGATTGTAGAGCCTTCTAAATATATCCAATGTTCAAAAACACCCAAAGGAACATGAACAACACTTAATTCAGTTAGAGCCTTGGAATTTCTCTTGAAGTCTTTTTAAAGTTTTGATTGTGTCCGCTTTCTCCAGCAGTCATCTCTGGGCACCATACTAGCTCATCAGTGGTGGGACCTTATGGAGAAAAGGGAAGCCTCAATTCTTCAGCCATTGCCTCAGCCCTCCAGGCTGGGGATCTCCTATAGAGATCCCAGGACAGTCCGGATCCAGCCAGGACCCCTCCCATCCACTGAAGTCTGGGGCATCTCCATTAGAGCGAGACAGGATGTGACTGGGAGGCGAAACGCTGAAACCGGAAATCATATTGCAAATGATAACTTTTGAATAGCCATGTTTATTGCCTAGGAGCATTTACTTGTGAGATACATTAAAAACTAGAGTTTGAAAGATCATACTTCAATCAACTTAGGCTTGCCCTTCCACTATATATATTAGCCAATGTTGTGACAAGTATATAACAGCTTAAATCTAAGGCTTGCTCCAGTCTTTTCTTGGATGCAGTGCTAATTTTGATTAAGTTGTTAAAAAACATTTGTGATTTGCTGAGCCCATGTGTACCAGTCACAATGGTACAAGTGACATATGGCTTCTTGATTGGTGAGTGTTGCTGGGCTTGCTGATGAACTCACTATGGCCATTTCCACACAAGTTATCTACCTCTGGTTTAATGCTGTTGGGAAGTGTTTTTTTCCCAGGCTTCCCATCAGCATTGTGATGCATTCATGCACAGAGACGTATACTTCGGAGGGGGGAAAATCTTTTTTAAAAAACATCAGAATTCAGTAACGGTTTCCATACTGGTATTCCCAATTATTTTTTACCCCAATACTATAATTTGGATTTGGGTTTCTTTACTTTTGGAATTCTGAAATTTTTTGGGTAAGCTGTAATTTTCTATGGATAGACTCTTTCAAGGGGCTGCAGTGGCTCTTTGTCAAGTAAACAACCCCCAAATTGCAGAGAACCTAGTCCTGCCTGTCTAATAAGCATAAACTAAGTTTCTAATGAACTGAATCAAGCGGTCAAATTCTATAGGAACCTGATCAAAGTACCTCCAACTATCCATTGTTTCCTGTGGGGGGAAAATCCCATGTTGTCTCCAGGGCAAAGAAGCTAATATTGTTATAATATTAGATCAAGGTGGGTAGCCATGTTGGTCTGAAGCAACAGAACAAAGTTAGAGTCCAATGCACCTTTAAGACCAATGAAGTTTTATTCAAGGTGTGAGCTTTCATGTCCATGCACACTTCGTCAGATGAAGTGTGCATGCACACAAAAGCTTACACCTTGAATAAAACTTTGTTGGTCTTAAAGGTGTCATTGGACTCTAACTTTGTTCTATTGCTATAATATTGTTTGTGTTTTATATTAAATTTTATAATTTTAATTATATCTTTAAATGTTTTAATGTTTGCTGCCTTGTGGGCCCTGATTGTATGGAAAGATGGCATAATTAAAATGTTTTAAATAAAACAAACAAACAAATAATAGCCAAGTATACATGAACTTCAGCCGAGCGCCAAAGAATAGATGCTTTTGAATTATGGTGCTGGAGAAGACTCCTGAGAGTCTTTTGGACTGCAAGGAGATCAAATCAGTCAGTCCTCAAGGAAATCAATCCTGACTGTTTCCTGGAAGGCCAGATCCTGAAGCTGAAGCTCAAATACTTTGGCCACCAAATGAGAAGGGAGCACTCACTGGAGAAGACTCTGATGCTGGGAAAGACTGAAGGTCAAAGAAGAAGGGGATGGCAAAGGATGAGATGGTTAGACAGTGTTATCAATGCAGCAAACATGATGTTGAGCACACTCCAGGAGATGGCAGAGGACAGGGGGCCCTGGCATGATGTGGTCCATGGGGTCATGAAGAGTCGGACTTGAGTGTGTGACTGAACAGCAACAACACACATCGACAACCACTGGCCAAAAGTCTTCAAATGCAAATAAAACTATTGCAAGCCTAATGGAACCAGTGTCAATCAACCTGGGATTCTTCCCTCCAAGTACAACCTTTTAAAAATTAAAAACCTTGTAGATACAGAGAATATGCAAAACAATTTTTGAAAAGAAACAGAAAGAAAACAAAGACTCCTCCCATGTTGATCCTCCAGGCAAAACAAAAAAAAAACACAGAAAAACTTGAAATAATATTTTTAACAATATTTTCAAACAAAGTCTACTATGGGTAAACCAGTTCCAAAGACGTCCAGATACAGAACAAGCAGATCTTCCCAGGCAGGCAGCAGCAGCTAGCAGAAATCCAAGGCACAGAAAAGAGCAGCAGCAGCAACACCAAGCCCTACCAGAGCTCCAAAAAATCTAGCTCTGAAATGGAATCAAGCTGCAGGACAGCCTTGCTTTTTATCTCCTGTACCATGCTCAGAGAGCCATGGAGGGCTATGAAAGAATCACCATGACTGGGCATACTGTTCTAGTGCCCTCATCATTTGGGATGGCCCTCATAGTGGCTGCTGAGGTAAGCTAGTAGCCCTAGCAGCAGCTACTAGCAAACTGGCTGCCATGGTCCATGTTGGGCAGGTGAGCTGCTACCATGAGCAAGCTGGCTGCCCCAGCCCCATGTACAATAAGAAGAAGAGCAGAAGAGATTGGGTTTATACCCTGCCCTTCACTCGGAGTCTCAGAGTGGCTTATAAACTCCTTTCCCTTCCCCTCCCCACAACAGACATCCTGTGAGGTAGGTGGGGTTGTGTTGTGTACCAAGAGAGACCGTGCACGCAGTCAGGCTCGCACATGGCCATGTGGATAGTCTGAGCTCCACATCCTAAGACAATAGAAGCAGAGGATCCAAGAACTAGCCAATCAGCCAGCCCAGATCCTAAAAGGAACCAATGGTGGGAGTTGTTTGTAAATAAACCTGTGTGTGTGTGTTGGGTGTGGTTAAAAACAGGAATATAAGCGGGCCATGGGCCCTGGTAGTTATCTCTCCTATGCATTAATAAAGTATGAGCTGAAATCACTACGCTATGCCTCAGTCTCAGCACTTTATAGGCTGAGAGAACTCTGACAGAAACTGCTCTTTCAAGGATAGCTGTGCCAGAACTATGGCTTGCCCAAGGTTATCCAGCAGCTGCAGGGCTGGCCCCTGGTTCTTCCCCCCACTAGGTGAGGATACCTTCTGGTGCCCCCCTGTGCGCCCACCAATTTCTGGCCCCCTCTCCTCTTTTTGGGTTGGCACGTCAGGACCATTCCTAGTCAAAGGTGGGCAGCTGTGTTGGTCTGAAGCAGTGGAACAAGTTGAGAGTCCACTCAGGCTCCTTTAAGACCTGCACACGAAAGCGAGCTCACAGTTGGGATACTCCTGGGTAGCTGCCAAGAGCACCCAGCTCCAGCGGGAGGGAGGGGTGTCTAAAAGGAGGCTGGCCACTGTGACTGGTGCTGGGACAAAGAAGCTGGCTGGGCCATGGGGCCTCCTGCTCACTTTTCCGACACAGCCAGAGGGTCCCCCAAGAACCGGAACCTGCCCCACATGCTGCTAACCAGGCTGGTGCCGAGAGGAGCCCGTGCCCCGTTTCCCATGCTGGAAGCAGCCTGACCAGGGAGGGAAGTGAGGCTGGGGCGGGGGGGGGGTTCCTTTGCTCTCGCTTTCCCTTCCTCTCTTTTGGGGGGGCCCAAAGTGCCTGAAGAACAGCCTCCTCCCAAAGGAGCCTACCTCAACTCTTGGCTCAAGACCAACAGCCCTTTTCCGTGTTTGCCCACCTGTGGTAGTGTGGGTCTTGTACCTTCTGGACAATGTCCAGAAGCATCCATTAGCCAAGTACAGACTGGCATGCAGCAGAGGCTGGGGGAAGGGACTGTACAGATGGTCAGAGACAGAGGAACTAGAGAGCAGGCGGGAGGGCAACTGATTCTTGGGGGGGGGTGAAAAGTTTCCTCAGAGTGGTTCTGTCTTGTGGGTTCCAGATTCACATTGTCTACTACAAGTCCCACTTTGGCAGCATCAAGGAGGTGGTGAGGGAGCCAGGAGGCTTGGCTGTGCTGGCTGCATTTTTTCAGGTGATGCTGGTGGGACTGGAAGGGAGGGAGTGGCCACACCATGTGGTTTGTACCTTGCTTGGAGGTCATAGGGTGGGTGACCAATCAGCCAAGTGCCCCACCTGCCGCCAGGGGGGTTCATCACCACCACCACCACCTCCTCCTTCTCCTCCATCTGTTGGCTTCATTCTGCTGCCTGCCTGCAGAGAAGCGTGGGCAGCCAGGAGAGCCCGTCTCTGTCTCCCTGTTGAGCCTGGGGCTTGCAGAGCAGAGAGCCCCTATCTGAGGTGGGTCAGATGCATGCTGGAGGATGAGGAGGAGGAAACTGGCCAGCCCTCGGCTCCCCCCCTCCCCGGGGAGCCATCCCGCTGCGGGGCCACCACCTTGCAGAAGGCCCGCCTGGTGGGCGGGAAGGGTAATGGGTTTGCTTTGCACGAGGTCTGTCTTGCTTTTCTGTCCCGCCAAGTGGGCTGCCCAAAGCTCCCCTGGCCGACACCGCCTGCCTCCTGCGCCCTTGCCTGCCACCTACCCCTGCCTGCCTACCTTCCCCCTCGGCCAGCTGGTCCCTTTGCAATGGTCCAGGAAGGAACATCGCCCCACCCACCCACCTGCCTGCCTCGGTGGCACCCAGCCAGGCCGGCACTCCCCCCCATGCTCAGGCTCTCAGTGACGCCCTCCTGCCCCAGCCAGGTGCTCGGTGGGAGGGGGCAGCCCTGGCTGTGCGCCAGACTCCCCTGCCCCACTGCTTAGGCCGCCTGTCTCTGGCTAGGTCAGGGAGATGCAGGGCTTTTGGCAGGGGCGTGGGGGCTTTTGGCGGGGAGGGCTGCCCCCATAGGTGAACGCCTAGTTCTCCTAGTGAGTGAGCCAGCCCTGAGCAGCTGCATGTGGAAGAGTGGGGAATCAAACCCAGTTCTCCCAGATCAGAGTCTGTGCACTTAACCACTACACCAAACTGGCAAGTGAACTGTGTTGTCTTGTCTGCCCCACACAGGACCAGGGCAATGGCTCACTTGCAGAGATGATAGAGCTCTATTTTGCTCCTTCCCTCCTCCAGTGGGGGGCAGTACTGGGGTACAGCTAGGGGGCAGGGCCATCACTAGGCCCATTTTTGCTTCCCAGGCCATTCATTCATCTTGTTCCTAGATCTTATGGCAAAGGAGTTCATTAAGGATCTAATTACGAGTTGACAGGTTTTTTTAAAAAAAAACTGCACAGCTGCAGCTCTGCTTAAGATATGTCACAATGCAATATTTTAATGTCAAACTATCTAGGGATGCAAATTTAAGTAGCTTCTAGATACAGAGCATGCTTTCAGAGTTACAGAGCTTACCTGGTGTGCCAGAGCTAACTAAACAGGGCAGTATTCTGTGGAAGGTGCAGCTATCTCTTCTTTTTCTTTCTTTTCAAATTGGCAGAAAGAGGAAAGGTTTACACTAGCTACAGTCATAATATCCCATTCTGCTTCCCAGTTATGAGGAACTAGTGCACCATGCCTGCTGCCCTCTCCCCGAATTCCCTTCACTTTCCTGACTGATGTTGGTCCATCTCAATCCCTTTCCTTCTCTGTCTTCTCTCAAGAAGGAAGAGAGCTGTGAGTGTAACTGACCTAACATATCATAATGCCCCTGTATAAATCGATGGTGCAATCTCATTTGGAATACTGTGTACAGTTCTGGTCACCACACCTTAAAAAGGATATTATAGCTTTGGAAAAAGTGAAGAAAAGGGAAACTAGAATGATAAAAGGGTTGGAACACTTTCCCTATGAAGAAAAGTTAAAGCGCTCAGGGCTCTTTAGCTTGGAGAAATGATGGCTGAGGGGTGACTGATCAAGGTTTATAAGATTATGCATGGGATAGAGCAGGTTGAGAAACAGGTACTTTTCTCCCTTTCTCACAATACAAGAACTCATGGGCACTCAATGAAATAGCTGAGCGGTTGGGTTAGAACAGATAAAATGAAGTTCTTCTTCATCCAAAGAGTGATTAACACATGGAATTCACTGCCACAGGAGGTGGTGGCAGCTACAAGCAGGGACGGCTTCAAGAGGGAATTAGATAAACATACGGAGCAGAGGGACTCTGGGGCAAGTGATGCTCTGTATTCTTGGTCCTTGGGAGGGTCAACAGTGGGAGGGCTTCTAGTGTCTTGGCCCCACTGCTGGACCTCCTGATGGTACTTGGTATTTTTGGCCACTATGTGACAGAGTGTTGGATTGGATGGGCCATTGGCCTGATCCAACATTGGCTTCTCTTATGTTCTTATGTTCTCCTAACATGGTGCTGATCAGAGCTGCTCAGTGCAACGAAAAGATAGCAAGCTGTAGGCAGAATCTGTGCCAGGTATTTCAGTTGTGGGTCATACGTGAGCACTACATATTTCTTGAGGGGCTAGCAGTTCAGTTATGAGAAAGGAAATCCAGAGACTACAAAAGAGCACTGGAATGACTTCTCTTATGAAAGGAAGTCATGAAGCGTGTGCCTCAATGAATACTGTACTTCTGCCAGTCGGGTCCTACTTACATTTCCTACTTGCTGATATAATTGCATTCATGGCCCCTCCTTTCTTTGGGAAGGACTGAACTGGAAACAACACTCATCATGTTGAAACAGTTTTGACCTCACTTATAATAGATGTCATAAAAGTATGGCCTAATTGTGAATTCCTTATACTTTGTCTCTCTCACAGTCTCATGGGAGGACCTGTTCATAGCCTTTATGCCAGCTTTTTCCATATAGTTACTAAACTAGAAAAATATCACACTGTCACTGCGGTTCATAAGGAAGTTAATTTTTCATAAAGGTAACACTCAAGCCACATCTGCATCAAACACATGAACAGTGGTCGAAATTAAATGTTTGTTAGATGAACAGTTAAGATAAATACATTGGCCAAAAGTTCCTTCTCTCTTCCTTAACCTAGTACTTCAAATAATTTCATAATCAAATCACTTTGATCAAATCCATTATCAATAAATATAGTGAGGAGTATAAGGCTGCAGGAATTAAAGAAAAGGAATTGTAACACATTCAAACAGGGGTGCTGGTGTTCTGAATGATTTCAAGTGATTACTATGCAGCATACGAGTACTTATACCGATGGAAGATTTATACATGTTGGGTTATCGAACAGTCAGAATTACCTATATCTTTGAAGATGGAAAATTCATAGGAAGGTAAGTGTGGCATATAATGTTATATGGAAAAAACATTTTATAAATGTCTGGGATAAATTTAAAAGGATCTGGGGGTGGGCTGCCATCTTCATCCCCGGCCCCCCGGTGAAGCTCCTCGCCCCCTGGCGCGGTCAAGGCCCTGGCAGGCAAAGGCTCCTGGTCTTGTCCTTCCCTCCGCCATCACCACCCAATCGAGGGCCCAGCAGGCTAAGGCGGCCGGGCTCGTCCCTCTCTCTGCGATGGGTACCAGCTTGACTGGCCAGCCGTGGGCCCCCATCTCCTTCCCTGCCCCCCCACCTTGGTGAAGCTGCCCAGCCTCATCCTCCTCCCCATACGGTCAAGGTCTCAGTGGGCCAAGCTGCCTGGGCTCATCCGCCCCCGCCATGGCCATCCTGGTGGACCTAGGCATGTGACCTTGTTCCCCTGCTTACCAGAGGGGTGATGGGACAGGCCGGGCTTGGCTCCCCTCCTGGCTCCCCACCTGGCCTCAGGGCCAGTGGCATGGCACTGTCTCCCCTCATCCTCAGACCACATGGGGGAGGTGCAAGGGAATGGGCTGCTGCTGCCTCCCCACTCGGCCACATCTGGGGCCTTTCCAGGCAGCCGGACAGAGCCAGCGCATGTTGTCCTGGCCCTCCTCTTGGTCCGCAGTGGCTCTTGGCTGCCATGGCTCAGGGGCCTGCAGGCCAAGCAAGGGCCCCTGGCCACTGGAGTGTCCAGCCCATCTGGCAGATCGAAGGGAAGTGAGGCCAAAATGCTGGTTGTGGCCTCCGTGGGTAGGGCCATGCCGATTGAGGCAGCAACACAGCCAATGGTAACAGACCCCCTGTTAGTGGCACACCAGGGTGCCAACCAATTCCAGAGCATGTGGAATGTTCTAGAGAAGTGCCACCACCATTTGGCTTTTATAATATAGGGAGATAGCAGGATGGAACCTATGAAGAATTCCCATAGACTGGATTCTGCTTATGGGTTGTGGAGATAAGTAATCTTCTATTTGGGATGCAGGAAAATATATCAAAGAACCATGTGTTAGAAGAAGGATCCTTGCACTAGAGTAAAGCACTGTTGTTAGCAGAACTGATGCAAGGATACAACCCAGTGTACAGATAAGGGAACACTGCATGGTTATCTAGACCATACACTGTCTTTCTCCACATTTATACTGTAACTCCCAAGCAGCAGTATGAGAACATGTTTGTCAGCTTAGGATAATTGATAAAGAGATTTTTTTTAAGTAACCTATTTGCATACATTGTACATAATGAACAATTTCTTATTCAAGCCATGGGTCATTTTGCCCATCATAATAATTGGAAGACAATGAATTTGACTAGGTTACTTGATTTGCATGTTGTTTAGAACAACACTAGGGATGGATAAACTCCTGTCAGTTTGATTAAGAATTGGCGGAGTATTCACAGGCTTTCTTATCCTGCAAAAGTCTGTGTTCCAGTAGTTATATCTCAGCTTGTAATGCTTCCTTACCTGGGCTCTTTTTGTAGCAGGAACTCCTTTGCATATTAGGCGACACACCCCTAATGTAGCTAATCCTCCAAGAGTTTACAGAGCTCTTCTTACAGGGGCTATTGTAAGCTCTTGGAGGATTGGCTACATCAGGGGTGTGTGGCCTAATATGCAAAGGAGTTCCTGCTACAAAAAGAGCCCTGTATATACCCCTTATTGCATTGTCTTCTGGGAACTGCAGTTCTCCAGCTCACCCCCTCATCATACATAGTCTACTGCCTTTCTCTTTCCAGTATCAAGGCACCAAGGAAAGACAAATGCAACGGATGAAACAGAGGATTGACCCGCACAAGACTTGTGTGAAATCGCCAGGAGTTAACATCTGAATGGGAGACAACCACTATGTAAAATATTTGCAAATAGCAAATTTAATGAATTGACAAAAATGGAAAACATAAAGGTCAACTAAAAGAGACCTTGGTCAGATGGTCTAGTCAAGTAGTTTACAGTCAAACAGTTTCAGCAACAGAAAGCAGTAAAGAAATTCTGTGCATTCAAGCATAAGACATCTGGCTTTATAGCTCACATCATTTTACAGCAATCAAGGAGAGCTTCAGCAAGAGTGAGTGGCAATAGTAAATAACCTTTGTGCATGCAAAGCTGCTGGTTTTGGGTAGTCTGGTTAATACTAACCGTGCATATGTAAGTATCTTCATGCACATTTCAAGCCAAAGCAGCTTAGTTCTTAACATCCCAACATTACTTGATACACGAATTCATCTCCTGAATCAGGAAAGCATGGGGAGGAGGTAGCCTCAGCCTCTATGCTTCTATGCAGACCCTCCAGGGCAACTGATTGGCTGCTTTATAAAATAGGATGCTGGACTAGATGTCCCACTAGTCTGATCCAGCAGAACTCTTCTTATGTTCTTAAGACTGATCAGGGTTGATCATGGTCAGGGTTGGCATTCTTGGACAGAAGACACTGTCATTCCTCCATTTGCTCCTTAGGGTCACACTCACAATCTCATTTTAATCAATTATCAACAAAGCGCATGCAGATAGATAACAGAAATGTTATAATTGTATTGTGTTGGGAAATATCCCAGGATAAATACATGCATACAGGCACTGGCTTATAGCCCACCAGTTTTTCTGCAGGATTGTAAGGGAGAATGAAAAGTATTGCCCAATTTCTCTCCTCACAGAAGCTCCATCCATTTGATTTTTATACATGTGGGTCACACATTCCCAGGCACAGCATTTGCATAGTATAAAGAGCCTCTAAGCATTTACACCAGTGGAAAGGCAGTTCGGATCCAATTTACTATTTATGTTACAGAATTGTTAATTTGAGTTTCTCTCATGAGGCTTGTTTGTCATGCTTACAGTATCTGTTAGCACTAGCACTTACTTGAATTAATTTAAAATGGTTCCAAATTTGTATAGAACACTTTTTAAAGAAATTACACACCAACCCCATTTCAGTAAAATAACACAATCCATTAATTGGTGCTGGAAAATGGCATTTTAAAATATAAGAACATAACATAAGAATATAAGAGAAGCCAATGCTGAATCAGGCCAATGGCCCATCTAGTCCAACACTCTGTCACACAGTGGCTATTATTTATTTATTTATTTATTACTTTCAATTTATATCCTGCCTATGCCAGAGCAAACTGGCTCAAGGTGACATACACAGTTAAAATGCGATAAAACACTAAATCACATAAACAACAATTTACATAAAGTGCTACTAAAACTGATAGTGGTGGTTATTATACATGCTCCAACAATGAACCATAAAGGCCGTAGTATGTTCAGTTTCCAATGTCTCATTCATCAGTGGCAGCTCCTATTTGAAGGCCTTGTGGAAAAGCTCAATTTTACATGCCCTGCAAAACTGTAAAAGGTCCTGCAGGGCCCTGATGTCCTCTGGGAACTCATTCCACCAGTGTGGAGCCACCACTGAAGAGGCCCTGGCTCCACCACTGAAGAGGCCCTGGCTCTGTGATGGCCAGTCTGGCATCTTTCAGGCCAGGGAGAGTCAGGCAATTTTGTGACCCTGACCTCAGTGCTCTCTGGGGCACATATAGGGAAAGGTGGTCCCTCAGGTAGGCAGGCTCCCAACCATATAGGGCTTTAAAGGTCAAAACCAGCACCCTGAAATGAATCCAGTATGGTATCGGCAGCCAGTGCAGTGCCTTCAGCACAGGCTGGATATGATCTCATGTGGAGAGACCCATTAGCAGCCTGGCTGCTGCATTTTGCACTAGCTGCAGCTTCAGGATTTGGGACAAGGGCAGCCCCATGTAGAGAGCATTGTAGTAGTCTAGTCTCAAGGTGACCACTGTTGCCAGGTCATTGCGTTCACAAAAGGGAACCAACTGCCTGATCAGCTGTAGATGGTAAAAGATTGACTTGGCAGTGGCTGCTACCTGGGCCTCCATTGTTAAGGCGGCATCCAGGAGCACTCCCAAACTCCTGACCCTCGGCACTGGCACCAATGGTGCCCCATCAAACATCAGTAATGGGATCCCTACCCCCGACCCACTCCGACTCAGGCACAGGACCTCCATCTTCGTTGGATTCAATTTCAGTCAGCTCAATTTAAGCCAGCCCGCCACATTCTGAAGCGCCCACTCCAGGTCATCAGGGGTAGAGTCGGACTGACCGCTCAACAACAGAAATAGCTGGGTGTCATCTGCATATTGATGACACCCTAGCCTATGCCTCTGAACAATCTGGGCAAGGGGGCAAATGTAGACATTAAATAACATCGGGGACAGTACCGCCCCTTGAGGAACCCCGCAAACCAGCAGGTACCTCTGGGACTTCTGTTCCCCTAATGTCACCCTCTGTCACCGACCTCGGAGGAAGGAGACGAGCCATTGCAAGGCAAGCCCTGGATCACAGTGTCGGTGAGGTGGTGGGTCTGTAACTGATGGTCGACTGTGTTGAACACCAACACGTCCAACAACAGTACTGCTGTGCTGCCTCGATCCAGATGCCTCCGGAGGTCATCTGTGAGGCCTACCAGTGCTGTGTCCATCCCATGGCCTGGCTGAAAGCTGGACTGGAATGGGTCTAGCATGGAAGTGTCATCCATAAAGCTCTACAACTGAATCCCCACCGCTCTCTCAAGTAATTTGCCCAAATAGGGCAGATTGGAGACCGGCCGATTCAGTTAATTACAGTTTGCATTTTCCAAACTACGTATTGCAACAGGGAATCTTTTGTTTCTGACATGTCTCGACTTTGTGCTTTAATAGATGAACACAAACATAATTTTGTGGTTTAGATAGGACTATGGCAATCAACAATATTCTACTTTGAAGAAATTACAGATGATCTTGTGTTTGAATGCATGGCATTAGTAACTTTAGTAACATCTTACAAAATATCTTTAACCATATTCCTAGGGGCAGATATGTTATTTTTAACATAATTTGAAATGATTCTTTAAACTTAAAGCATTACTTGGGTATTTCTTTTCCACACTCTTTTTTTGAATTTGCATTTAATTAGATTTCTTTGAATGGTTGAGGGTTTTTTCAGTGCAGGCAAACATGTACATGTAAAACAATAATATATATTATTTTCAAATGTACATTTTTTTATTTATGTTATTTATGTTATTATTTGTATTTATATCCCGCCCATCCTACACACACACTCAGGGTGGGTAACAACGTGTTTCTTACCAATACATATTCCAGGGAGCTAGGAGAACTCTTATTTCACAATGCTTATACACAAGACAGAAAACAAGTTTGTCACTATGTAACAATTACACTTAAATTTGTGTTGGATTCAAAGGTGCACTTCTATATATGGAAGTAGGATAGCTTATTCTGGGCTGGGAGATTCCTGGAGATTTGGCAGTGGAGCCTGGGAAGAGTGAGAGGCATGGTGTATAATGCCATGAAGTTCACTTTCCAAAGCAGCCATTTTCTCCAGAGGAACTGATCTCTCTAGCCTGGAGATCCATTGTAATTCCAGGAGATCTCCAGGTGCTACCTGGAGGCTGGCAACCCTATATGCAGGGCATCTTTTGCTCACAAAAGGGGACATCCTGCTTGTGCAAGAGTTTCCACAAGCTCTGCTCACACACGCAGAAGTATGAGAAAAGAGACAACAGAACTGTAGAACTGTGTTAATTTTACATAAACTCAGTAAGTAGTTGTGGAACAGCCAGTAGTTATTTTTCTTCCCAGTCATGCTTTGTTAGATCTTACATTTCTATTGCATGGATAGTTACATATTTGGGCATGGATTTCCCACCCCTACAAAATAATACAATATGCTACTTGGTTTAGTTCAGGACTATATGATGTTTTACAAATATGTTCAATTAAGTAATTTCCAAATAGGAAGCAAAGCAAAATTGTTAGGGTTTTGGTAATTAATGTTGCTCAAGGGCATGCTATCTACAGTTTTTGTAAGAGCCTGGCTTGGATTTTTCTGAGAACTCAGTCTCAGCACCTATCATGAATGTCAGGATTCAACAATAATACAATGCATTTTGCATATGCAAAATGCATTGTCTACATCACTAAATAGCTATCAAAGAATTTTCATCCTGTAAAGTATAGATTAAACACATTTGCATATTACTAAAACATAAAGGAAATTCTTTTAAAAATGAAGGCAATGTGAAATAGTTTTTGTTGTTAGAGGGAAATGCCTTTGTTTTCATTCCCAATTACAATAAAACATCAAAGAACCAACACACACAAAGTACCAAAATAGCTTTTAAAATAAGTGTACTTTAACTCTTGGCTGTAATAATTAAAATTTGCCTTGAACAATTAAAACAGGCTCCAAAAGACTGCTGCACCAACCTTCCAACACTCAAGTAAATGATTGCTCTACTCAAAAGCAATATCTATTCCCATGTGTCCAAGGCCTCCAAGTTGAAGGTGGTTACTTCAAGAAAGACTTAACCTCTGAAAAAGAAAAGTCCTGGAACTGAGCCCCCCAAAAGCCTATTGATAATGGTGCCAGGACTTTGCAGCTTATTTAATCAATAATAGGTTCACTGAGCCTCCTATTATGTAAATCATTTAAGGATCACTGCCTAATACTATGTTCAGTCACCATAGTGATTATGCATGGGTGTAGGGTGTACGGTGTTTGCCTCTTCTCTGCCAAAAAGAAGGGATAATCACAAGGCATGCATCAGCATGTATGTAAATGTACTCTGACCCTCCATTTGGCAGTTGTTTTTACTTAAATGCTGTGAGATTAGTGGGCAGAAATCTGTGCCTGGGCAGAAATCTGTGCGTTCTTTTTTGCCTGCTTCCGATTGCTGACTTTAGGGCTATTAGTGGTGGTTATGCTCAAGGTCCTACAGGCTAGGCTTCAGCAGTACATGAATGAGCCATGACTGTCCCTGGAGCAGGCACGGGCATTTGCCTGCCCCCCTTCTTCTTGAATGAAGTATGTGGGTGGGGCAGACCAAGCTGGGCTCAGCGCAGGAGCGCTGGCCAGTTAAGGGCAAGCTGACTGGCCAGGTCTTGCAGCAGCCGCCCTCCACACACAGATCAGCCCAGCGCGAGCTCAGGAGATGACAGAGATTCACTGCTGGGAAAGAGAGTGGGTGGCCACAAGGAAGGAACACACCTAGGAAGGAACTTACCAGCTGGTGCCTGGAGGTGACATGAGCCTGCTTCAGCAGGGTTGGTTTGGAGGACTTGTGCTGGGGGTGGGGGTGCAGGGAGGCACCTGGTGGATTGGGGATTGTTGGGCCCTCTGCCACTCTGAGTCGCGGCCTTCTGTCTGTTCCTCCCCCCACTACAGGCTGCAGCCTTCTGGATGCCCCCTCCTCATGCTCTCTGGCCGGGAAGGACTCACCCAGGATTGTTGGGGTCCCTGCTGCCCTGAGCTGCGGCCTTTCTGGCTGCTCCCCCCCCCATGCTCTCCAGAAGGGAAAGGACTCACCAGGGCAACTGGCTGCCCATTGCTAGTTGGATCGCCTGCCCACTGTTCTCTTCTGCAAGCGGGCTAGGGGCGTTTAAAGGTGGGAGCCTGAATTTTGCCTCAGCTACCATTGGCAGTTGGGGGATCACCTCACTCCACCTGGGGGGGGGGGTGTTTCCCTTTTGCTACAGCATCTTCCCTCTGGGTTCCAAGTCCAGTGCAGACCAGCTACCATCAACAGTTGGGGATTGCCTTACTCCATGCTGCCAGCAGATTCGGTAGAAGGCAGCTACACGTGTTCTTTTCCACCGGGCCGGGGACCTGATTCAGTATAAGGGCAGCTGCATGTTTTCTCTCCCACCAGGGCTGGGGGTCTGATTCAGTATAAGGGGAGCCGCAGGTGTTCTCTCCTGCCAGGGGTCTGCTTTAATAGAAAGCAGCTGCATGTGTTTCCTATCACCGAGCCAGGCATCTGATTCAATATAAAGCAGCTGCACGTTTTCTCTCCCACCAGGGCCAGGGGTCTGATTCAGTCTTAGGCAGTTGCATGGGTTCTTCCACACCAGTGGGCTTTAGGGGACCAGTCTCACAGAGCCAATTTGTGGGTAGAGTACTGAACTTGGTGGAACCAGGGTCTGGCACAGTATATGACCACTTCCGGAGTTCATGTGTGTGTGTTTGCTTGCTGTGGGATCATTGTAATAAGGCCAAGGTTCTAACTGGGTTCAGGGCAATGTCAGCATCTCACACCTCCAGTGTGGTGACGGGGGGGGGGGATTTGGAATGCTCTGGAATTCATAGGGGAACTTGGTTTACCACTCTTTCCTCTTTGTTCCCTTTGTCTTTATGGGCGAAGAATGACAGCCAAGAAGGCACGGACAAAGGGCAATCTGGCAGGAAGGCTCCCAGATGCATGCCACCAGCCATCTCATCCTCTGAGAATGAGGGGGACCCTCTTTGCAGGACCTGGCTGCAAAAATCGAGGCCCTGGAGCAGGCCAAGGCAAAGAAGTGGAAACATGTGGAAGATGGCACATCCATGGCAGCCACTTCCAGAAACATCACTGCATTGCATTATACTATAGAAATTTCCCTGATTTTTATGGCTCTTACCATAGAGTTTCAGGGAATATTGCATGACGTGGTGACATCATTTCTGGCTACACAACAGAAGTGTCATCACATCACTACACAACACCATTTTACCAGGTCCCTGTTCTCCCAGTCGCCTGCTGATTGACAGCACTGGGTTGGCAACTCTATATATAGAAACCTGAATTAAAGGGGAGGTGAGAATTAGTGTGTGTGCAAGTCAGCTACAAACAAATAAAAAAGCGGTTTAACTCAGGTATTGTGTTTGGCATCTTCATTCTGGACATAGCGATGAACAATTAATTATTCCAATGGAGTCTGCAATAAATGCTGGGGAAAATGTTAAAGAAAGACTACAGTTTCTACTCGGCACCAGAAACTTGGTGTACTTTAATATTTACTGAAGTTTCATTTTTTTTATAGTTTGGGAGGACAGCTAAGAAATGACAAAAAAAATCTAGCATGCATCATTAAATCTGAAGAACTGCATTGGTAAGTGCCTTTGACCAGAATCAAATTTCTTAACATCCAAGCTATGTAATTAAACAGTAACATTTACAGAAGGTGGCTACAAAACATCCTCCCCCCAAACTGATAACAAGTTCTGTTTCAACGCTGGTTTCTAAATCAAGTAGAATCATATTTTACTTGGCATAACCTCATCTTCAAGAAATAAGAGTATTTTATTTTTTTATTTAAAATATTCATATGCCTACCTTTCTTCTGAGCAGCTCAGGAACAAAGGCAGGTAGCAACAACAACATCACACACAATAAAACATTTTATAAAAATTTGTTTATAACCACTGGGATGCTCCCATTGACCTGATACAATCATTCTTGACACAGTCCTTGAATTATGTTACTGTAAATTATGCTCTGAGTTTTATATGGATTTCCATATCTGATCATCAGATTTTGTAAAAAAAAAAATGTTATTTGAGTCACTGTAATTTTTCCAAGTCCACTGAAGACAATTTGCCTTGTTGTGGTTTAACAAAACATGCTGGAAAATTGACAATTAAATCTACAGTGTTTTTGATTGCCAACTTGCAGCCATGAGGTTCCTGGTTCTGATTACAGCCGCAATGCAGGAGGATTAATTCTTACCTTTGCGCTTGTTCTCCCAATTGTCAGTGTTACCCTGGAGATAATATTGCCCATTGAGAGAAAAACATGGATGAGGAAAACAGTTAAAGGTTCTCATTCCTAGTGCCAAAGCCCCAGTTTGAACAAAGGACTCCCACAGTATTTAATTTACAAAAAAAAAATATATTGGTCTTCTTGCCAACTCCAGGTTGGGAAATTCCTGGAGATTTGGAGATGCAGCTGGGGGAGGGCAGGTTTGGGGGAGGGGAGATTTTCCTGGATCTTTCTCCAAAACTCAATAGCATGAGGACACTGCCACCACACATGGATACAGTTGGCAATCGGAGATTTGCAGTACCAGCAGTGCCCAGTATGACTAGTATTATTTTATTTATTTATTTATCCTTGATTTTCAAAGTTACACACTTCCTTTCCATTACGTATATGGTCAATTATGTAAACAAATAACACTTTACAAAACACGCTAAAGCAAATTTACAGTTTAAATTTACAAAATATACTCATGTAACTAAATAATTCTACAATACATTTAATACTATACACAAAATGACATAGTCATGCTTATCCCTCTGCAATCCAGGATGGCTGTTATTATCCTGAACTGGGGCAAGTATCCTGACTGAAAAGCAGGTGTACATTGCCAGGGAATCAACTCATCAGGCCTACCTGTAGCTATGTAGGGTTGCCAATTCCAGGGTGGGAAATTCCTGGAGATTTTGGGGACAGAGAAGCTCAGTGGGGTGTAACAGCATAGAATTCACCTCTAAAGCAGCTATTTTCTCCAGGGGAACCAACCTCTGCCATCTGAAAATCAGCTGTAATTCTGGGAGATCTCCAGGCCCCACCTGGAGGTTGGCAACCCTAATGCTGTGTCTGAGGCAAGCAGGGCTTGACCACCACTCTCAGTGCTGATGACAGACACCACAAGTTGGGGACTGCAGGCACAGCAATTGCTACCCCAGATCAGGTTAGAAGTTATGCTCAATACTAATAGTACAACTAAACTTAGTATAATAGAAACTGAGCAGACACGTTATGGGCATAGACAAGCCCCATGGGTTCTATTTCACTTCACAATAAAAGAAGTATGATGTTTATTTCTTACCATACCTTCCAATATTACCTACTAAGCTACATTTACCTGTGCTTCATGTTCCTCTGGTGTCTGAAGTACAGTATGTATGTATGGGGAGGGGGCTCATACAAAAAAGAGCAGCTTTCCCAAAGTGCTGCTAGGGCTATGGAAATCCCTTTTACCCCAACATAGCTGATTTTTCAGCAAAAAGCTAAAATGGTACTCTTTAGCTGTTAGCAGTCAGTCCCCTCTTCCCACTGAGGGGCAGTTTAGAGCTAAAAGACCCAGAAACACCACTCTTATCATCCCAATATCCTAGGTGCAGGGGCACTGCTTGGCCCAAAATGGATGCAGTTTTCAAGGTGTGAGTCAGAGTGGCTGGCTGGCTACTACCACCTCCTTGCCCTGGAGAAATGCAATGACTTAGGGCAATGGGTCACCCAGGACCTATTGATTCACTCAGAATAATCCTACAAACATCTAAGTCTAACTTCCCCTTCACCCATTACCCTTGATTAAGCTGTGATTAATCAACACTTAAGTCTATTCACTTTCCCAATTACCCCACCCACTCAGTGCTTGTTTTTGTTGTTCAGTCGCACAGTCGAGTCCAACTCTTCATGACCCCGTGGACCAGATCATGCCAGGCCCTCCTGTCTTCCGCTGTCCTCTGAAGTTTGCTCAATTTCATGTCCGTTGCATCAATGACACTGTCTAACCATCTCATCCTTTGCTGTCCCCTTCTTCTTTTGCCTTCAACCTTTCCCAGCATCAGGGTCTTCCCCAGTGAGTGCTCCCTTCTCATTTGGTAGCCAAAGTATTTGAGCTTCAACTTCAGGATCTGGCCTTCCAGGGAACAGTCAGGGTTGATTTCTTTTAGGATTGACTGATTTGATCTCCCACCTCTTTCTCTACCTCTGGTAGAACCATCAACCATCAACTCATTGTCCTCTGGCACTGAGTCAACCTGCCTCAGGATACATTTTGCCCTAAAAATATGTCACCCTGCTGTCCCAGCTATATGTGTGTGTTTTCAGATCCTCACCATACCCCCACTTTCATGTGAGCCTTCTCTCTCTCACTTCCCAAAACTCTGACCATTTTTTTCTTCGACTTGTTGCTTCCACAGACCTCTTCAGGATCAGTGAATATCACCCTTACCTAAAAATCTCTAACCTTTCCTCTCTGTCTTTCTTGTGTGTGTTTCTGGTGTGCATTTTTATTCTTTTCTTAATAACCCCCCCTCATCAGTTGAACTACTGTCTGGTCATTTCCAAGAGTTCTCATAGTGACAAATCCCTGTATACATGGATGGAGATTCCAGTTACCCACCTCTTGCTCCATCTTCAAGCCAATTCCCACAAACTAAGTGGAGACTGCCTATTCTGAGTAATAAAGCAAGTTATTTTTTAAAGTATCTCATTATTTACCTTGGAATATGTCCATGTTTTAATTGCCAGTTGTATTGGGGGTCAGTGAACTTGTGGTTTATTATGGTCATTTTAAATTTTTGTAGTGGTTAGAGTATAGAACTAGGATCTAGGAGACACAAGGTCAAATTCCCATTCTTTATGGGAAGTTTGCTGGGTGGCCACATGCCAGCCACTCTTTCAGCCAAACCTACCTCAGAGAGTTGTTGTTGTTATGATAATACTAAGGAGGACAGAACAGTATTGTAAGTTTCTTTGGGTCCCCCATGGGGAAACAAATGTTGCGCTGCAAGGCTTCTGAGCCTCTTTATGGACTGTAATAAATAATAAACTGTGCCAGTGTACACATAAGGGACTGAACCACATGGTAACCCCACCACGATGCCAGAAGAGACTGCACCTAGGCAAGAGACGTTCTCCTGACCTTCCCAGCAGCTCCAGTGCCCAGCATAGGTTACCAGCCTGTTCCTCATGAAGGAGAATGGAACAGCCCCTCTTTACACTATACACAGCACCATGCCTTGATACAAGGGCTAAGAACTCCAAAAATCGCCATTAAGAGTTCCTTCTAACTCAGGCAGGCAGCCTCTTTCCCTCCCCCTCACCTGCAAAACCTCACGTAGACCTGGCAGAGACTATTCATTGTTGCCCAGCAACTAATTGATGGCCATCAGCAGCCTGGCTAAAGTCATCAAGAAGACAATGGAATCAGCCCGGTGACTCATCCAAGCTGCTACCAGGTGTCAGGCATGAGTTAAGCTTCTAGTTCTCAATATTGACCACTCCTCAGGTACACCTCCCCTACACCTTCCAGCCAATAGGGTATTTTCAGGGACAGACTTACCAGGAGGTGGAACCAGGGGTTGTGATCAGCCCCCTCCCTCCTGCATATAAAGGAGACACCTGGCCACTGGCTCTCTCTCTGCTCTTCGACCCCTATCGAACCTTTGACCCTCTTATGTCCAGCTTGCTATCCCCAACCCTTGCCTCCATCTTTAAACTCTAGGTCTGCAGCCTGAGTTCCCACTTGTTACCTGCTGGCCAGGCCACATGGTTCCCCATTTTTCTAGTTTCCTTCCCCTCCATTTTTCCTGAGGAACGCTCTGCACGATGGGACCAGTAGGTATTGCCCACCAACAATTTACCTGCTAATGCAAATGTGCTTGCACCTCTCTCAGTATTTTCCTAGACTTGAGTAATTATGTGTGAGACTGTGTATTGTTTGTTTGTGAAGAACTTCAGTAAAAGACTTTATTTTTCAACCATATAAAGTCTCCTGGTCTGTTACCAATACCTCCTGGCGGGGCTGGACTTCTGTATACACAGGTGATCGCTCTTGCAGCCGATTGCCTATTGATAATCAATCATTTACCCCCATTATTAATAACAATTAAGTGCAATCCAGCTAACACAAATGTGCTATAAATGTCCAAAAAATGTGGATATGTTGTAAACACCCCCAGCAGTGTGGGAGCAGCAGTAGAATGGCTCATTTCTTCAACCCTTATTAACACCTGGAGTTCATAATATGGGACAAGCACCTTGTGAGATATTTCTGTACCCAGAAGATGATTTCCCCCAGTACTGGCACAGCAACTCAGACAGTCTTATAGGGGCCTCTACATCAGAGCATAACAATCTATCCATACCATAGACTGAAAATTCTGTCTGGACAATGTGATCCTATGCTCTGTGAACACTTTCTACACATTTCCAGACAGAATTTGTAGTCTATGGTATAGCATCACAATGATAGCTTATCAGCAGTGCTGACAAGTGAACCAGAAATTTTGAGCTGTTCGCAGTTACTGTTCAGTTTATAAAACAGTTTGTAGACAGAAGACTGATTTTTAGGGCTTTTTAGTCCTGCGGGTTCTCTCTAAATCATTCACACTTGTATGGATACATATGTATTGAGCAGAATTTAAAACACAGCAAGAGAACCATCAACCGAAGACATTAATTTGAAGATGTATAAATGTATTAAAATGTCATTCACCTCTGAGAATAATGTATAAAACCTAAGAAACATAAAAGCTAGTTAGAACGTAATCAGTTTAAACACTACTTTCCCAGTTCTAGAGCAATTAAATAAAATAAAGATTTTTTAGGTATGCCTGCTATTTATTACATGTAGATCTTGCTTAAGAACATAAGAGAAGCCAATGTTGAATCAGGCCAATGGCCCATCTAGTCCAACACTCTGTCACACAGCAGTCAAAATATATCAGGTGCCATCAGGAGGTCCAGCAGTGGGGCCAGGACACTAGAAGCCCTCCCACTACTGCCCCCTCCAGCACCAAGAATAGAGTGCATCACCTGCCCCAGACTGAGAGTTCCCATCTATACCCTGTGGCTAATAGCCACTGACGGACTTCTGCTCCATATATTTATCTAATTCCCTCTTGAAACTGTCCATGCTTGTAGCTGCCACCACCTCCTGTGGCAGTGAATTCCATATGTTAATCACTCTTTCGGTGAAGAAGTACTTCCTTTTATCCGTTCTAACCTGACTGCTCAGCAATTTCATGGAGTGCCCATGAGTTCTTGTATTGTGAGAAAGGGAGAAAAGTACTTCTTTCTCAATCTGCTCAATCCCATTCATAATCTTATAAACCTCAATCATGTCACCCCTCAGCTGTCATTTCTCCAAGCTAAAGAGCCCCAAGCGTTTTAACCTTTCTTCATATGGAAGGTGTTCCAACCCTTTTATCATTCTAGTTGCCCTTCTCTGCACTTTTTCCAATGCTATAATATCCTTTTTGAGATGTGGTGACCAGAACTGTACACAGTATTCCAAATGAGGTCGCACCAATGATTTATACAGGGGCATGATGATACAACAGCTCGTAGAACTAACACCAAAAAATGATGTCCTCATCATCATAGGGGACTGGAATGCTAAAGTAGGAAATCAAAAGGTAACCGGAATAACAGACAAGTTTGGCCTTGGAGAAGAAAATGAAGCAGGGCAAAGGCTAACAGAGTTTTGTCAAGAGAACACGCTGGTCATAGCGAACACCCTTTTCCAACAACCTAAGAGGCGTCTCTACACATGGACATCACCAGATGGGCAACACCGAAATCAGATTGACTATATAATTTGCAATCAAAGATGGAGAAGCTCTATCCAGTCAGTAAAAACAAGACCTGGAGCTGACTGTGGCTCAGATCATGAGCTACTCATTGCAAAATTCAGACTTAAATTGAAGAAAGTTGGGAAAACCACAAGGCCATTCAGATTTGACCTAGATCGCATCCCCGATGAATATACAGTAGAGGTGAAGAATAGGTTTAAGGGACTAGATTTGATAGACAGAGTGCCTGAAGAACTATGGACAGAGGTCCG
The DNA here is from genome assembly GCA_029375565.1 of Gekko gecko. Classification (NCBI taxonomy): domain Eukaryota; kingdom Metazoa; phylum Chordata; class Lepidosauria; order Squamata; family Gekkonidae; genus Gekko; species Gekko gecko. The sequence continues at coordinate 63,212,653 of JAPDNY010000004.1, read as the reverse complement.
TGACATTGTAAAGGAGGCAGCACTCACCGCCATCCCAAAGAAAAAGAAATGCAAAAAAGCAAAGTGGCTGTCTGATGAGGCTTTACACATAGCAGAGGAAAGAAGGAAAGCTAAAGGCAATGGGGAAAAGGAAAGATTTGCCCAACTGAATGCAGATTTCCAGAGAACAGCAAGGAGAGATAAGGAGGCTTTCCTGAATGAACAATGCAAAGTAATAGAGGAAAACAATAGATTGGGAAGGACTAGAGATCTCTTCAAGAAAATTGGAGAAATCAAGGGAACGTTCTATGCAAAGATGGCCATGATAAAGGACAAAAACGGTAAGGATCTAACAGAAGCAGAAGAGATTAGGAAAAGATGGCAAGAATACACAGAAGAACTATACAAGAAGGACCTCGATGTCCTTGACAACCACGATGGTATAGTCACTGACCTCGAGCCAGACATCCTGGAAAGCGAAGTTAAATGGGCCTTAGAAAGCATTACTAACAACAAAGCTAGTGGAGGTGATGGTATCCCAGCTGAGTTATTCAAAGTCTTAAAAGAAGATGCTGTTAAAGTGCTGCACTCAATTTGCCAACAAATTTGGAAAACACAACAGTGGCCACAGGATTGGAAAAGGTCAGTTTACATTCCAATCCCAAAGAAGGGCAACGTCAAGGAATGTTCAAACTATCGCACAATTGCAGTCATTTCACACGCTAGCAAGGTCATGCTCAAAATCCTACAAGCTAGGCTCCAACAGTACGTGGATAGAGAACTGCCAGAAGTACAAGCTGGGTTTCGAAGAGGTAGAGGAACTAGAGATCAAATTGCCAACATTCGCTGGATTATGGAGAAAGCAAGAGAGTACCAGAAAAACATCTACTTCTGCTTCATTGACTATGCTAAAGCCTTTGATTGTGTGGATCACAATAAATTATGGCAGGTTCTTAAAGAGATGGGAGTACCGGACCACCTCACATGTCTCCTGAGAAACCTGTATAAGGGTCAAGAAGCAACAGTTAGAACCGGATATGGAACAACTGATTGGTTTAGCATAGGAAAAGGAGTACGACAAGGATGTATATTGTCACCTTGCTTATTTAATTTATATGCAGAGTACATCATGCGAAATGCTGGCCTGGATGAATCACAAGCTGGAGTTAAGATTGCTGGGGAAAAGATCAATAACCTCAGATATGCAGAAGACACCACTATGATGGCAGAAAGTGAAGAGGACCTAAAGAGCCTCTTGCTCAGGGTGAAAGAGGAGAGTGCAAAAGTGGGCTTGAAGCTCAACATCAAAAAAACTAAGATCATGGCATCTGGCCCCATCACTCCTTGGCAAATAGAAGGGGAAGTCGTAGAAGTAGTGACAGACTTCACATTCCTAGGATCCCAGATCACTGCAGATGGTGATTGCAGCCATGAAATTAAAAGACGCCTGCTCCTGGGGAGGAAAGCGATGGCAAACCTAAACAGCATGATAAAAAGCAGAGACATCACCTTGCCAACAAAAGTCCGCATGGTCAAAGCAATTGTATTCCCTGTAGTAATGTATGGCTGCGAGAGTTGGACTATAAGGAAGGCCGAGCGCCGAAGAATAGATTCTTTTGAACTGTGGTGCTGGAGAAGACTCTTGAGAGTCCCTTGGACTGCAAGGAGATCGAATCAGTCAATCCTAAAAGAAATCAACCCTGACTGTTCCCTGGAAGGCCAGATCCTGAAGCTGAAGCTCAAATACTTTGGCCACCAAATGAGAAGGGAGCACTCACTGGAGAAGACCCTGATGCTGGGAAAGATTGAAGGTCAAAGAAGAAGGGGACGGCAAAGGATGAGATGGTTAGATAGTGTCATCGATGCAACGAACATGAAATTGAGCAAACTTCAGCAGACAGCGGAAGACAGGAGGGCCTGGCGTGATCTGGTCCATGGGGTCGCGAAGAGTCGGACTCGACTGTGCGACTGAACAACAACAACAACATGATGATACTGGCTGATTTGTTTTCAATTCCCTTCCTAATAATCCCCAGCATAGCGTTGGCCTTCTTTATTGCAGTTATACACTGTCTAGACATTTTCATTGAGTTATCTATTACGACTCCAAGACCTCTCTTGGTCCATCTCTGCCAGTTCAGATTCCATCAACGTGTATTTATATTTAGGATTTTTGGCTCCAATGTGCATCACTTTGCACTTGGCCACATTGAACCCCATTTGCCACATTGACGCCCACTCACCCATCCTCGACAGATCCCTTTGGAGTGCCTCACAATCCTCCCTGGTTTTCACCACCCTGAACAACTTCGTGTCATCTGCAAATTTAGCCACTTCACTGCTTACTCCCAATTCCAAATAGTTAATAAACAAGTTAAAAAGCATCGGTACTGATCCCTTTTTAGATGTTTCTCATACACAGAATACTGGACCTTCACTCCAGTCTGGGGAACACCTCAGACTCAACTCTTTAAATAAAAAGTAAGGTCTAGTTTGCCCAGAGTACTTCACTAAGTATGTTAAGGCATGTCAACTGCTCTAGAATTCACTTACGTTTGCAGAGATATTTTTTGAGTCAAAGATGATGACTGACTAAAAAGACAGAGGCCACATGAGCTGTGTGTGCTTCTCACCTTGCATTTATTTGAAATCAAGGTAAAAAGAGATCTCATGTATGGTTCCTAACCTTCAGGTGCAGCCTGGAGTTCTTGGGGAGTTACAGCTTATCTCCAGACTACTTCCCCTGGAGGAAATGACATCTCCACTGAGCTCCCCACTTTCCCCAGACTCCATCCTTCCCAGGCACTGCTCCCAAAGCTTCAGGAATTTCCCAGCTCTAATCTCATGAGCATCTACTCATCCGTATGCCAAATAGCTCAAGCCAATTCATTTTCCATCCTCTAAGAAAGGGAATGAAATGGTACTATCATGGCAGGATCTTCTAATTGTTTCAAGTGCAATAATTTTCACAAATACAATGCATAGGAAAAGTTGCAATAATCTAGCATGCTGGAACTCTGGTAATGGCGGCTACTGTTAAATCAATGACAGTAGCACTTTATTACGTTGTATGGTCTAAATGGTTTTAGAGTTCTTTTACTTGTAATTTATATCTTATGTTTTATTGTAACTTATATGCTGATTTTATGTAAGCTTCCCTGAGCTGGCCTGGCTGGGAGGGTGGGATAGAAATTCAATAAATAAATTAAAAAACAGCAGGGTCTTTGGGAAAACTACTTCCACTTGCTGATCGGGAAAACAACCACCGAAATGGCTCTCTGGGTTCCTTAATTAATCCATCCATCCATCCGTCTGCCTGTCTGTCTGTCTGTCTATCTATCATCTATCATCTTAGTATGGACTCCTATCACTCACAGCGTTCATCAAGGATCCTTCCTTTAAAAAAATAAACATCCTGGCACAAACAAATGCAAAATCTTTGGCTCTCCCAAGTCAGTACTTTAACCCACATAGGACAAGTGTTTTCAAGCAACATAAATATTATCAGGAGGCACCATTCATAACACCTACTGGTGCACTAACAAATTATTCTATATAGATCTGTAAAGATGACAGTTATGCTATAGAGTTACACAGTTAACATTATATATGTAATTTCATCAAACACTAGTACAAGAAAAATTGGTACATGAAAGAAATATACTGCAATGAGTTTCTACTTTAGTGTATACCTAGGGCATCTACCTGTTATCTTTTTTCACATGAAATTACTGTTATTTTTTTTGTAATAATATTCAAATTAACACAACATATATTACTGCTTAGAATAAGCGCTGGCCTAATATATTGTTTTTCACAAATGTATTCATTCCAGATTCCTTAAGCACATTGCCCTAAATCTTTTCTCTTCTATTGAACTTGGCATATACATTCCATTTAATTACTTGGTATCCATCCTGCAGCTCAATTCCATTATTCTTCACAACCAGAAATCTAAAATACTCCACTTTGCTAATGAGTTTCTTAAAAGTCCACAGTTTTGCTTTCCCAAACTATATAATCTACCCATTCTTTGTTCTGAATATATCCCAAACAACATTCAACTATGAAGCAGATACTGAGCTTCGTCTACCCCTTATTAGAGAAAATTTGGCCACAAAGTTCAGTGAAAGCTGGTCTGAAATCTATGTGATTAAGGAAAAACCCAAAGGTTGCCTTGGAATGCAATCAAAAAGAATTCTCTTACCATGGCAGGAACCATCCACTTCTTCATACCCAACACTACAAATGCATCGTCCTAGAGGCACAAGCCAATCCCCATCTGCTCCACAATATAATTTTGGAGTGTCTCGCTCTTCAGCACTCTTCACACAGGAGCCTCGTACTTCCACTAAAGAGGAAGAATCAACCCTTGGAATAGTATCAGGAAACATAGCCAAGTTCCGAACAGTGAAAGGACACTTTTTGTAGTAAACACGGACAGAGACCAAAGCAATGCATGCACCAATGTCTTGAAAAGCAAGGAAAAATCCTTTTCTGTTTATTGGTCCCACTTCACGAACTTCTGTGTTCAGTTTAAGGATGCGGTCACCCAAATCCATCTGAGTAAAACTTTCATCAGCTGCAATAGTATCAATTTTACTGTACTGATTTGGTTTGAATTTAATTCCATGGGATTCATCTGATTCCAGGTAGTAGAGATTAAATGTTTCTTTGCATGTCCCCAGTACCCATGGAATGCTGTTGCAGTCCCTCAATGTAAACTTCATTTCCACATAAATTTTCTGGGCTGCATCACGGGAGATCCAATTTGTGCGAAGCCAGTTGTTTTGGTTTGCTTCCATAACATTACATACCTGGTAAGTGTGAATGGGGCGATTATATTCATCCATTTCTGTTATGGCATCCCACTGAAAAGAAAATGCATTTTATGAAAAAAATTGAAGTTCATATACAAAAATATATATCAAGGGACAAAGAATAATTAAATTCATTAGAATTTGTTCTCAGTGTGGAAGGTCAAATTTAAAATTTACCAGGGTAATTAAAAGTAATAACAAAGCCTCAACAACCCAGAGGATTAGGCTATTAACATTCTAATACTTGTTACTATTTGAAGGAAATATGGTATTGAAAGAAATTTTCCCTCTGGCTACTTCTGAACTAAATTTGATATTGTATATTAATATGGACTTCTTTATAAACTATACACAAACCTTAACATACACTGATAATCCTAAAATTGTTTTTTTTCTGGAATTTAGAGACAGTTAGTTGTCATCATCATCCTTATTAAATGGTTAATAGACATGTTAATAAAATATTCCTGTACTCACCTAGGAGCTGTACCACCTCAGTTTCATACATTAAAGCTTTTCCCTGAAATCTTTTATGTATGTATTTATGGGTTTTCTATCCTACTTGTCTTTTGAAAGCACTTAAGATAGCTCACAAAAATCTTTACTGCTGAGTCAAATAGATTTAATAAAAAAACTTAAAAATGACAACTAGTTGCAGCATTGATATGATCAACTATAAAGCTAGTGTTAACTCAGCAATAGAAAACCATGAAGATGAAACCAGTAAAACCAGCAACAGCGATACAATGAAAATAAACAATATTTTTAAAACCTTGCAAGTCAGGACCACATAAGAATATCAGTTCAGTTGCCACCAAATGACCTTCAGAATAACCCCAACTAATAGTTCAGGTTCTAAGCTATTGCAACAGAAAGCTTAATTTCAGAGCAAAGTTTACAAACATAGGCAGCTGCTTGGAAGGTAGCCTGCAGCTGAGTGGTCACATGACCAGAGAGGCAGAGAGAGAGGATGTGACATAATGGCTTTGGAATCTTCAGTTTTGAACTGGAGGGAGGAAAAAACTTTTGGAAAAGGTGGTTAATGGCTGAACAGAAGAGGAAGGAGAGGAGGTGCTCTCGGATGGGAGAGAGAGCATGGACCCTGTGAGTTGCTGAGGAGTTTAATGATAGAAACTCTTGGTATATAACTCAGACACACATAGTGCTCCTCTATAAGAAATCCTGTTGGGGAAGGTTATACAGTTCTAGCTAGGGACCAACTGTAAGTGAAGCAGTTTAAGGAGATGCTAGACTGTGGGAAAGCCATCAATAGAACAGTGATATAAAAGATGGAGTGTGCAGAAAGAGCAGTCCAAAGTTAAAAAGGACCAAAAAGGACCAAAAGAAAGCCTGAACAACTGATTGACTTCCTGTATATAACCCTGTCCCCCTGTGTTATTTTAAATAAACTTGTATTTGTGTTTAAAGTGGAGGGTGTCATAAACCTCTGTGTTGAAGAAGGCAAACTGGCAGTAGAGAAAGGGAAAGTGTGCTGCGAGCCCACTGCAGTTACAGCTATTTAGGACTCTTAAGGGTCTTTTAACTGGCACCAGAACCAAATGGACAGCCCACATTGTAAATATAATACTAGTGATAAATAGTCACTGGGACAGGTCCCAGTTAAAATCACTGCAGTTTTATCCTACTTAAAGGTAACAGATCTTCCTTAAAGGCAGCTCCATGTTCAGAGTGTTACAGTAATGTGATCTTATGTTACCACCCATATAGAACTGTGGAAACAGCATCCATAGAAACACTTCATAGTTCACATGACCAGAGAGATTAGTTTTTACATCTGTGTTATGATGAGCACCATGATCATCACGTTTCATGACTGAGCAACTTTATTTGTGCCCCTTAGGGACATGTATACTATTGACTAGGGATGTGCATTCGGTTCGGTAGAGCCGAATACCTGGCCAAAAACCCCCTGCTTTGGTGGTATTCGGTCCGGCCGCTGACGGAATCAGATTCTCTGATCTGATTCGGCCAGCCGAATACAGGCCACTGAATACCTGCTGAATTACTTGACAAGTATTTGACGGGTATTTGGATGGCTGAAAAATGGCCAGGGAAAGGTGGGAAGGAGATTTACTTACACTCTCGCTGCCTTTCCCACCAAAACTGGCCTTTTCCCACCTCTTCCCTGGGACACCAGGGAGGCAGGGGGGAAGCCAGTTCAGCCAATCACTGCCATGCATTTGCAGCCATTGGATCTACCTTGCTGTGGGGCGGGGAGACCTGCAACTCTTCCAGTAGAGGTGAGTTGCATCCTCTTTGGGCCAATCACAGGACAGTTTTAATTTCTGAAACTTTCCTGTACTTGGCAGAGAGGATATAAAGGAGTCCAGCCTACCTACTAGACTCCATTGCTGACTGTTCCTCCTGGCTTCCTGGCTGAGAGATTGTTCTGCACTGGCCTTTGGCTTCATCTGCTGGCTGCTCTCTGCCTGGCCTGCTGTCCTCTCCTGTGGACAACTGCTGGACTCCTGGACACCAGAAGACATCACCAGGTTTGATTTTAAATGGATCTCTTTAAATTTTAAAGGGCTTTTCTCTCTCCCCTTCTATTTTTTAGTTTCTTTGGGTTGGTGGCATTGGTCTGAGATCTCTTTAATTTTTAAAGGGCTTTTCTTTCCCCTCTCTATTTTTAAGTTTCTTTGGGTTGGGGGTGGATTGATCTGGGTGGGTGGGTTCTGGGCTCTCTGGGGTGGGGGTTAGGGGGTTTAACAGTTTAAAAAGTTTTTTTATAACAGTTTAAAAGTTGTATTGTTGTTTCTTTTAAACAGTTTAAAAGTTATATTGTTGTTGCTTGAATGTATGTGTGAGGGGTTCTGTGTTATTTCTCTTGTGTGTTTTTTCCCTTTGTGGTGGAAAACGGTTTAAAGTTTTTTTTCTTCTCTTTAGTATTTTAAAGGTTTATAAGTTTAAAAAGTTGTGTTGATTGTTGTTGCTTGCCTTGGATTTTTTATGTTTGGTTGGGTTAGGGTTGTGTGGTTTTAAAGTTTGTACTGTCTGTTTTTTGTCTGTTTGGAGCTATTCTAGTGTTCTTGGGTTTTTTGCCTTGGGTTTCATTGGTCAGCTGTTGTTGTTGGTGCCCTGGTTTGTTTGTTTGTTTCTTTCTTTCTTTCTTTCTTTCTTTCTTTCTTTCTTTCTTTCTTTCTTTCTTTCTTTCTTTCCTTCCTTCCTTCCTTCCTTCCTTCCTTCCTTCCTTCCTTCCTTCCTTCCTTCCTTCCTTCCTTCCTTCCTTCCTTCCTCTGTAGTTTAGTAGTTTTCCTGTTGAATAGATAGCTAGGTAGTATGTTTGATTGCTTTCTGGTTTTATAGATATATTCCTTTCTTCCTGTTTGTTTGTTTGATAGGTAGGTAGGTATAGATAGACAGACAGACTTAGAGTCAGAAAGGATCAACAGTGGGAGGGCTTCTAGTGTCCTGGCCCCACTGGTGGACCTGTCTCCTGATGGCACCTGGTATTTTTGGCCACTGTGTGACAGAGTGTTGGATTGGATGGGCTGTTGGCCTGATCCAACATTGGCTTCTCTTATGTTCTTATAAGGATTTCCTTCTGGTTGCTGGGGGCGGTGCTGCTGGTGGTGAGGTCAGGTCAGCTCTGCTGCTACTCTCTCTAAGGCTTGGCAGCAGTGGGACTTGTTCAGTTTAGTTCACTTGTGTGGCATTGGTCGGGGTACTTGTGGGCTTAAAAAGTGTTTTCTAGGCTTGTGAGTAGGTATTTCTGGTTTGTTAGGGCCATTGATTTAAATAATAAGGTTCTGTTGGAATTGTTTTGTTTTTTAACTTTAAGTAATCCAGTGTAGGGCTCTAGTTCATTCATATACCTAACTAGGCCAGATAGGATACTATTAAAAGATGTGAGGAAGGGTTTCCTTAAAAGCAGAGCTTATAAGTAGCCTTAACCACTTACACAAAACAGTGTTCTGTGCACCTGACCTTCATTGAGGGCCAGTGCTTATTCATTGCCTAGGGTCAACCCCAGCTTTTTAGTTCATCTCACAGACACCTGCATTTCTTTCCTAGGAAATCAGGTTTGTCCAAGTACATTAGCCAGGAGCAGTTTAGGACCTCAGCACTTTCAGAAAGGTTTGTTTCCATCTCTAGGATTGTTTTATAAAAACTTCAGCTAGGGAGAAGCAGGATCACTAAGTTTTAAATCAGTCCAGTACCAAAATTAAAAAAAAAACACCTGAGGAAAGGGTAGCTTAGGGTCCCTTGAAAATCAAGATAGATATTTGGTGGGAGAGTTAAAGGTGTCAGGCTCTGCCAGGTTCAGGTGTCAATGAAGTTAGTTACTTCGGTGCCTAAACACCCTACTTATGGTTAGATTAGTCAGTGTTTGGCACTGGGTGACACAATGAGTGGCAGGGAAGAAACACAGAAGGGCCCTGGGGGCGGGGCAAGGTAAAGCGGAAGACCAGAATGGTGGCAGGTAGGGTAGGAGTATGACTGTGGTTTCCACCCCCCATCTCAGTGCATGACCACTCCACAGCCTCTTGGCACCACTCTGACCTCTGGCCACATGTGGTTCCCTTTCTGGAGGAGGCTTCTGGGGTGGCCCAGCAGAGGTGCCTGCAGGTGCTGGCACTGGGCAGGGGTCTGCTGATCAGGCAGTCCCTCCTCAAGCCATTGTTGCTGAGGCTCAGCAGCAAGAGGGACAGCAAGAGCTATCACCAGAGATCATCCCACAGACTCAGAGAGCTATGGAGAGGCTGGAGAAGGAACTGGGTGGTGGCCACCAGCCCACTGCTCTGGTCCCTCTAGGCTCCAGCAGGCCTTCTGGGGATGGACAAGAGGGGAGGCTGGAGGAAGCAGAGGAGGAAGAGATGGAGGAGATGCATCCCAGGATGCCCCATCTCAACCCCCTCCTCCCAGGCAGCATTCTTCTGATGTCCCCCCAAGACACGGTGTGTCCACCCCAAACTCCTCACAGGAGGAGGCTCGAGTGGTGACCCACATCACCTCTGACATCTATAAGTACTTCCAGCTGTTGGAGGAGCCATGGTATGCACAGTGCCAGCTGTGTAGGGCCTGGATCAGCTGTGGAAAGAACCCACACCTTTTCACTCCTGCCAGGATGCAGAACCACCTGAGGAAGCACCACCAGGTGGAACTTCTTCGGGGGGAGAGACTTGCTGCCACTGGGTTGCCCAAGTGGCCACCAGCAGCAGCCAGCCAAGAGGTGTCATGCAGTAACCACCTCCAGTGCTCCCCCACAGAGTTTCACAGCAAGGGAGGGACACCAAGCATCTCTCACTGAGATGTTTGGTGAGGGTGGCACTAGAGGGGCCTAAGAGGGGAGGAAGCATGCTACAGGACAATCACTCACTGCATTGCCTAGCTGATCATCCTAGAAGGGTTCTCCTTCAAGGTGGCCAAGAGACCTGCATTGTGGAGGATGTTCAGGTTTCTTGCACCCTGGTACATGACTCCTTCTCGCACCATGAGAAGCAGGATTGTGGTGCCATTGCTTTATAGGGCTGCCAGGGACTTCATGAAGGAGCAGTTGTCCCGTGCTGCAGGGAGCGCTGTTCACTTTGCATTGGACATCTGGACCTCCAAACGGGCATGAAGCATATCTCTCGCTGATTGCCTACTGGTGGCAACCCAGTGACATTATGGGTGGGGAGTGGGAAGCAGCTGACAGGCATGGACAGGGTCCCCGGGCTGGCTACCACAAAGCTCTGCTGCATGCCAAACCACTTGATGTGCTGCACACAGGGGCAACACTGGAGCCACCATCAGAAGGCAAGTAGAGGTGGGTAGGTAGTGATGTCATTATGGGCTTCATGGTGACAGATTGTGGCTCCAATATGATGGCAGTGGTTGAGGCAGTGGGCCTGAAGTGCGTTCCCTGCATGGCCCACCTTTTCCACCTCGTGGTGAGGGATGCCTTGGGGCAGGAATCACAGAATTCCCAGCATGTCTCCTCCTGAAATGCTGGCACATTGTGGGCCATTTCTCACACAGCAATAAGGATGCTTATCTGCTGTATGAGAAACAGACATCAATGGGTTTGCCAAAGCACTGCCTATTTGGTGATGTCAGCACCTGCTGGAACTCCACCTGTGCTATGCTGGAGCACTTGGTGGAGCAGAAGAGAGCCCTGATTGCCTTGATCTCAGAGAACAGGGTCATTCAGGAAGAGAGCCAGCTCACCCAGGAGGAGTGGGTGATTGTCTCTCAGACTGTGGAGGTTCTTGCGCCCTTCAAGAGCCACACAGACATGCTCTCGTCTGACACGAGTTTGGCTCCACATGGCACGTGAGGGACTGGCCTTGTTGGAGCCAGGCACAGGACATGTAGACCTTGTTCCAGAGATGCGTGCACTGATGAGGAGGCTGAAAGAAGGGCTCAAGGCACACTTTCAGCCCATCATCACCAAGCAGAAGGCATATATGTTGGCAACCATGTGTGACCTGCACATCAAGGGCAGGATCACTGTGCAGATCAATGAGTTTGATCACTGGAGAGACACGCTCTCCCAGCAGGTCGAACACAGGCAAGCCAGTGGTGTCATTTTGCCAGGAGCTGAGGAAGTGGGGGGTGAAAGCAGCACAGCTGTTACTCTTCCCCAACCTCCCCAGCTAGGCAGCACCCCCCACAGCCCCCACCTTGAAAAGTGGAGGGATGGCACTCTTGAGGTAGCTCGCTGGCCCCTCTGGGAGCAGTAGCAGGCCTGTAAGACAGGATACCACAGCTATGCTGGTCAGGGACTATCTTTTGAAGCCCTGTGAGTCACAGTCCACTTGCCCACTGAGCTACTGGGCCACAAAGGAGTTGGTCTGGCCAGTCCTCTCTATCATGGCCCAGGGGCTCCTCTCATGCCCTCCTATAAGTGTTCAGAGCGAGCATACTTTTTCACATGTGGGCTACATTGTCAGCCCACATCGCTCTCGCATGAACCCCTGGACAGTGGAGTAGTTGGTCTTCCTCAACTTGCCACTGTTCGGCTTCCCAGACCTGGACTTTGAGGGTGACTGAGGTGAGCACAGTCTGTTTGTGCTTGCATCCCCTCTTGGTCTGTGCTGGGAAGTTTGGGGAGAAACACTCTAACCCAAATTAAAAGTAGAGAGATAGACCACATAGAGACACATCCCCCCCAAACCATTCCAATTGGCAGATAGATGCCCCCCAACCCTCCCACTGGTATTCCCAGGCCACCTTCCCCAGAACACCTCCACAGAACCCCAGTAGCAGTGTGGCACTGGGTGATGTAGGTAGGTTCACTTTTGGTAGGTACCATCCATCCATTCCCCCCAAAAAACCTGAATGCTACAAAAACAGTTTTCACTCTAGCTAGAATACAATTCAAAAACCAGAAAACCCTACAGGAGTGCCACAGAAATTGACATTTTTCTTTGCAGGGGGTGGGTGGTGGGCACTGGCAGGTGAGGGAGGGCCCATGATAAGGGGCAGATGCACCTAGGCTAAGGTTCCTCAAATGGAACAATGACGGCTGATGCGTTGCTGCAGAGAGAGCAGGATCAGGGTGGACAAACAGCAACATCCTCAACAGATCCCTTTGGAGTGCCTCACAATCCTCCCTGGTTCTCACCACCCTGAACAACTTCATGTCATCTGCAAATTTAGCCACTTCACTGCTTACTCCCAACTCCAAATCATTAATTAACAAGTTAAAAAGCATCAGACCCAGTACTGATCCCTGTGGTACTGCAAGCTATTTTGTGGATAAAGTCTTGGCGCTCTGCCGCAATCTCCCCACCACAGTTGAAACAGTGAGTGAATTCAAGGCCCCTTGCATGTCTTCGATTTTGGTTTTGGATCATTTTGGCCCACTCGCCCTGGAGGAAGTTGACAGATTGCTCACAGCTATACACCCAACCACATGCAGCCTTGATCTGTGCCCTTCCTGGCTCATTAAAACTGGCCATGAAGGGTTCCGAGGTTCCCTAAGGGAAATTATCAACAAGTCCCTCTCTGAGGGGCTGTTCCCGGGGGCACTCAAGGAAGCAGTGGTCTGCCCTCTCCTGAAAAAACCCTCTCTGGATCCAGCCAAATTGGCTAACTATTGGCCGGTTTCAATTTGCCCTATTTGGCATTTGGAGACATTTGGATAGGGGCAGTTTGGCAGTACTGTTGTTGTTGGACCTGTCGACTGCATTCGACATGGTCGACCATCAGTTGCTGACCCACTGCCTCACCGACATGGGGATCCAGGGGCTTGCCTTGCAATGGCTTACTTCCTTTCTCCAGGATCAGGCACAAAGGGTGGCGCTAGGGGAACAGCAGTCCAGGAGACACCCACTTAAGTGCAGAGTGCTTTAAGGGGCAGTGCTTTCCCCAATGCTATTCAACATCTACATGTGCCCCATTGCCCAGATTGCCCGGAAGCATGGGCTGGGGTGTCACCAGTATGCTGATGACACCCAGCTCTATCTGATGTTGGGCAGCCAGTCAGACTCCATACCAGAAGATCTGGATCGGGCACTGCCAGTCATGTCTGTTTGGCTTAGACTGAGCTGGCTGAAGACGGAGATCCTGTGCCTGAATTGGGGTAGTTTGGGGGCAGGGATCCCACTCCTGATCTTCGGTGGGGTACCATTAGTGCCAGCACCGGAAGTTAGGAGTTTGGGAGTGCTCCTGGATACCTCCTTAACAATGGAAGCCCAGGTAGCAGCCACTCTAAGTTTGCCTTTTACCAACTTTTACCATCTTCAGTTGATTCAGCAGTTGGTTCCCTTCCTCGAGCGCGACGACCTGGCTACAGTGATCCATGCAATGGTCACCTTGAGACTAGACTACTGTAACACTCTCTACATGGACTCTCTACTATAAAGCTCTCTACATGGACTAGACTACTGTAACACTCTCTACAACTAGGACCCGCCCTCACTACTACCACCAACATCTGTGGTTATGGGCCATCGTGTGACACCAAAAGATTACTGAGTTGGAAATTGTCTGCTTGTTACATCATATAGCACACTGTCTCAATTAATGAGGGAATGGTTACTATTACTAGCACTTTATGTTTTTTTTAATGTTTTAAATGTTTTTATGTGGATTTTATGGTGACTTGTACCAACTAATGTAAGCTGCTCTTAGCCTGTTCGCAGGGAGGGAGGGATACAAATGGAATAAATAAATAAATAAAAAATACCCCTCTGCTTACCACCCTCCACTGAGAAAATTTCCCATTTATACTTGCTCTCTGTTTCCTATTAATTAGCCACTTTTTGATTCACAAGAGGACTTGTCCTTTTATCCCGAGACTATTGAGTTTGCTTAAGAACCTTTGATGAAGAACTTTATCAAAAGTTTTCTGGAAGTCAAGGTAAACAACATCTATTGGGTCTCCCTTGTCCACATGTTTGTTCACTCCCTCAAAGAACGCTAACAGGTTAGTGAGACAAGATCTTCCCTTACAGAACCCATATTGAGTCTTCCTCAATAGTTTTTGTTCATCAATGTACCTACTAATTCTTTCCTTAATAACAGTTTCTACCAACTTACACGGTATTGACATCAGACTGACTGGCGTGAAATTTCCCAGATCTCCTCAGGTAGGCAATTTCTGGCAAACAAGCACCTCCCAACAGTTCACTTTCCAGAGATTCTCTGGGAAAGTCTGACTGCTGGGTGCCTGCTTGCTTGCCTTGCTGAGTGCTGCCGGCTTGGTTTCCCCATTGGAAACAATGGAGGGAATGAGGACAACCTGTTTGGGTGCCGATAGAATTGGACCCAGTGGTCCAATTTCTTTGGGATTTGGGGGTTTATATGGGGAGAGTCTTCAAACACTACCCTGAAAATTTGGAACCTCTCCCTCAAGCCCCCTCCCCCCACAACCACTAACTGCACCATGGGAAGATTTCAACTTTTTCCCCATCATAGAGAACAATGGAGGGGATAGTGGCAACCTATTTAGGGGCCCATAGAATGGACCCCCTGGTCCAATCTTTTTTGGAACTTGGTGGCTATTTTGGGGAGAAGCTCCAGTAGCTACCTTGCAAGTTTGGAACCTCTCCCTCAAACTCTCTCCCCCCAGGCTGCTAAATATACTCTAGGAGATTTCTCTGTAGGGTATAATGGTGGCCAAATCGACTCCCATTTCCAATAATGGTATTCAGCAAGTATTCGGTGGGCCAAATCCGAATCAGGCCAATTTTTTTTTTTTTGCTCACCCCTACTATTGACCCAGCCCCTTCTATAATTCTTATCAGGCACATGACATTGACTGGAGGAATGGCAATGGAAGAACCTTATATGGGTTTAATTCAAGTGCCCAGAAGCATCATGTATTTATGGAGTGCCATTATTGTAACAGCCCATTCATTTCATGGTAGGGACAGATATAGGAGATAATGCCTTTGATACTGAGCAGCATCAACCAAACCCTTTGTTAGTAGAAGATGGAGATGAAGCTTGCCATCTCTTGGCACAGTTCCTGTGAAGGTGAAGATAAACAATTAATTGTTGGCCACATTTGAAGCCAGGGTGGAGTTTACCAAATGATGGTAAAGCACAATCCTCCATTAAAAGAGGCTAATAGCTTAGGATGTAGATTAGTCATTTAAATAAACTATCTAAGCCCAAGCATAGTTTTCTATATTTGAGATCAGTGCTGGGGGCAGTATGAGCTAAATGGCTTCCCATGTGAAATTTATATGAATATTTATTCTTTAAATCATTTTAATGCTGCCTTTCCACCTGATCAGGGTCCCCAAGGCGGCACACATAAAACATAAGGACAATTAAAAACATTAACTTCATAAAATAATTCAATAAAAACATTCTCTCTTAGTCTCATTTTAAATTGACACAGCTTGCATCCCTGTAAATGAATTTAAAACAGAAAAATAAGTAATGGATTATCTTTTTGCAAATACTTGTAACAAATTTAGAGACACCATAAATATTTCTTATACTGATTAGCTATTACCTCATATATACTTGCTTTGTAGCATATGAGGCATGTGTTGTTTGAGTGGTAAACCTGCTGTGGATTTCCACACATCCCATTTTAGCCAGACACAAATCCTTCCTTACAGAAGTGAGCTCAGAAGACAACCAGATCTTGTTTCCAGCAGAAACCAGCTATGCAATGGGCTGATTGGCTAGCAGCTTTC
This sequence comes from Gekko gecko, assembly GCA_029375565.1. Lineage (NCBI taxonomy): Eukaryota > Metazoa > Chordata > Lepidosauria > Squamata > Gekkonidae > Gekko > Gekko gecko. The sequence goes on along the minus strand of JAPDNY010000004.1, from coordinate 63,196,752 downwards.
AATTGTTCTTGGCATGCAAGGAGAGTAGGTGGGTGAGACTGTATAAGTCTGGGGGGAAAGAGCTGTGTTCATGCCTGTGATGTACTGAGGTGTGTCATGAGATCTAAATGTGGGTAGACTGAGAGAGTGAGCCACAAGTAGAATGTGAATTAGAATTACTCCAGAGCCTGGTGTATTAGAACTGAATTGGAAACCATAAACTAGTTCTCTAAGCAAATATACTACTTCTCACTCAAGAATTATGCACATGTTCATTGATGATAACAGATACAATGAAACTGAACTTACGTTTCCTCTAACCACTCATATTTATTTATTTATTTATTTTTAGATTTATATCCCGCCATCCCCAAGGCTCAGGGCGGCTAACAGAGGGGCATGCATGCCACAGTTAAAACAGATAAAAACAGAATAAAACAGAATATGGAACCACTAATGTGTACATTATTGTATCATAGGAAAAGCTAGATAAGTTTGTGTGCTGAAAAGACATTTGATGTGTGGCATTCTGTCTCTGTATTGATTGATATATCACAAAGCTGAACATCTGTTCATAAATGCCACCCAAACCACTAGAGTTCATCTCTGTACTACCATAAAACTTCATTGTGTCTATAATTAACTTTTACAGCTTTTAATATTTGCAGTAGAAACATTCTGAAGGAATGGAATACATGTTGTTTGCATATATACTTGCATACTCCATAGGCAACAAAATATTGTCAAATAGCTAGAACTATAAATGATTTACATAACTTCCTCCTCTTGCTAATACTCAAAATTAATAGTTCCTTAAATTACATGTTCACATATTGCAGATTTATTCAAGTTATAGTCATTGTTTTTTGCTATTAAGGGTTTACAGTCATTAAAAGTATAGCTACTTATTTATGTTTCTTTAGCACTATGTCTCGAACATATTATTTATTTTACAAAAGCTAAATTGAAGTCTTATAACTTGCCTGCCTAATGTATTTCAATATACAAGTAAGCACAAAAATATGTTATTTGGTTCAAAGATAATGGGCAGTTTCAGTTTTAAGCAATGAAAAATATGTACTTAGCTAACCATTCTTTTCTACAGATCATTATACTAAGTTCACAGAATCTTGTTTGATGTATTTACATTGAGCTTGGAAAACCAATGTAACGATTCCTTATTGTTTTATGGAACATATCTAGAGATGACAAATTAGTATGGAAAAATTTAGCTGTTAAAAATATAGTTAGGAGCGTGACAATTAAGCCACATGACTTACGGCTGCATACTGTACTGTTCAATTTAGATTTATTGAGATCATTTCACAAAAGTATTAGCAACAAAGCAGAAAATAGAATATTCAGGTGCTTCTTATACAAGCTATGAGTTAGTAGTCATGACTGCCAAAGCAACAGAGAAGGATAAGCAATACATGAGATGGATAAACATAACCTAAAAGAAATGTATTAAGGATGTATTAATTCTCTCTTTTAAATACCACATACACTTTAATATAATTGACTTTGTACCCTCCCCTCGTTCAACTGCTGTTTGTAGTATTTGTACATACCAATAAAGGTGACTGAGAAATAAGGAAGATACAAAGCAAGACAAAACTAAGTTCAAATATTTAAGAGACCATTATATATGTTATTGAAGACACTGAATCCTATTTCTGTTGGAGCAACAGCAAACAATGGGGTTGCAACACAGAACTTCCTTGGGCAGTCAGTAATAGAGGTTGAAAAATTTCAGCAGAAAACTTTCAAAGAAAGACTCCAACAAGAAATTGCAGAGTTGAAACTGATTTTATACTGCCAGCCCTGGAGCATCAGTGCAGGTAATGACTTACAGGACCCTTGATATTCCTTCAGGCTCTTAGATGTATTTGTTTATAAATGGAAACCTGTCACGTTACTAAAGGAAGACACTATTGTTGGCAAAACAGGCCAAACAGCCATTGGCTACATTTGATCAAAACCCTTAAAATTGCTATTTTGGAAATATAAGAGATGCACAGATTTTATTCAAGGATTTTATTTTGTTTGCTGAAGAAGTTCAGTCTCCTTCATAAACAAAGTCTATTCCAAGACCAGCTGTGAAATGGACCATTATTTTGGTGTCCCATTGGGATGAGATACTGCAGTAGCAAGAAACATCAGGGGCACTACCATCAGGATCTACCATTGTTCAACACCAGCCATTACACACTACACAGATAGAGGAGTGAGAATGAGTGAGAGGAGAGGCAACCTCTGAGTGACCATCCCAGACATATTACAGGCTATATTAGTCAACTACCAGAATGGCAATAGTGTCATTTGACAGATTCAAGACAATGGAAGAAGATAATGTGTGACTCTATGCAACATGACCATGAAACTCTTTTCTTTAGAATGAGGATGCTAGGCTGAAATTTCCAGAGTGTTTTTTCTCGATTTACTTCCAGATACACACATTAAGGTACAGGGCCACTGTCCACAATACATTTAAGTCAAAAGTGTAAAGGAATTGTTCTTTATTGATAAGGTTGTGGCTAGACTTATGGTATAATCTTAAATATGCTAATTCCCTTTAAGTTCAGTAGGAAGTCCAAGGTATTATACTGAACGCTTTTACTCTTAATGGGAAATGTGATTAAAAATCTGTGACAGTCATGTAGTTGTACCAAAAGCTTGATTAAAAAGGCTTTTCTGGGGGTAAAAATGAGAATAGAAATGGAGTGACAGTCATGATTTAGATTTGAACAGCTGAACCACAGTACATTGTCTTGCTGCAGGGAATTACTCTTAAAGCCAAAAGCCTTCAAGTACTTCTTTCTCCTCAAAAAGAATAAATGGTTAAACTATCTTCCTCTTAAATAAGATAGTTTCCATGAAACTATTTAAATATTCACTTTGAATCAAAACCCTGGTTTGAAGTTCAAAAATTAGAGCTTTGAATCCTGCTCCTAGCCATGTAGTTAACAGTATAAATCTCCTTTCTTTGGGAGGAAAGTGAGGATTCTGCATTTAAATGATGACTAATTTCATTAAAGGGAAGGAGGATTTATCATATGCAGATACTTTCTGATGCACTGAGGGCAAGAATTAAGGTCCAAAAGACACACAGAAAAAGAAAACAATCTAATGCTGGAACTAATCTTTTAATGTGTGATAATATCTTGTCACTGTTGCCAGACCTGGAAAAAACCAGGCAGTGGAATTAATTTTAACCACTTAAACTGGTTTCAGTCACTGAAACTGAGATTTGTAGAGCCACAAATAACCAAAACTATAGCCCCTGTATGCAGTTTTCTTAATTATTAGATACTTTCACTCCACCAAAAAAGTGACATAGCCTCCTGAGAATGCTTATTGGCAGAAGCCAATGTGCCCTGCTTGAAGACTGGAATCTTCCAAATGGGTATTTTGTATGGTGTTTATCATGCATAGAAAAGAAGATGAGAAAAACATCCTGCAGGAGGCAGCAGAGGGGACAACTAGTTGGCATAGTGAGATTAGGCACTTCCTACTATTTTCAAATAGTCTCCTTCCTGTATCCTGATTGGCTCAATTAGGGTTTTCCCTGCTCCTGCTGAGACTTCTTTATTACTGACTCCCTCCTAGCTAGTTAGATAGTTAGAATTTTCTTTTTCTCTCCTTTTTCTTACAAAGTCTGCTTTCATCTTAAAAAAAACAACTTAATTCTTTAAACAGCTTGTGCTCCCTTTTACTACATATGTACACTCTGCCAACAGTTTCAAATCTGCCAATTGAAGCCTTAATTTCTGTCAATAAAATGAAAGGGGAGGGGGCAGGGCCCTTTACAGGGCTGCTTTGGCCTTTGAGAGAGGACTCACTGGGGCAGCCACTCTTGGGTGACAATAGCACATGACTTGTGGGACTAGGGTTGCCATGTTACTTACAGGTAATAGTGGGGGAGACGTGGTTCCTCTCTGGGACATTTGCATATGCACGTAGTGCACCACGATGACGTCACCCAGAAGTGACATCATCATGTTGGGCACGTCACAGGCTGACGCTCTAGCAATCTGCCTGGAAACTCTATGGTACCATAGAGTTTTCAGGCTGATTGCTAGAGCACCAGCCAGTGACGTGCCTAGTGCGATGTCACCCAGAGGTCACTGAACCAGGCACTTTGGGAGAGGGGTTCCCCCACCAGCCTTTTACAGACTGGCAGATTGGGGACCCTTTTAGCGGGGGAACCTCTGCCCTCCCAGAGGACCTGACAGCCCTATGCAGAACCATGTTCTTGCTACTGTTCAATAGCAGCCACCATGAAACCATTGTGATGTATAGAATTTCAGACTAGCATCTGAGAGATCCAGGTTAAAATCCCCACTCTGTCCTGAAGGCTCACTAGGAGACCTTAGGTCAGGCACATCCTCTCAAGGTTGTTGTTATGAGGATAAAATGGAGGGCAGGAAAACTACATGAGCTGTTTTGGATCCCCACTATGAACAAAGGCAGGGTATAAATGAAGTAAATAATATTTATATTTATCTATCTATATCTGAGTATATAAGGCAGATAAATAGTAGGCTGGTTAGTGAGTAGGAAGGAAAGAAGGAAGCAGACAAAGATTAAGCTATTGCGAGCCCCAACTCCCGCCGAGCCCGCGCTGGTGGGATGGGCTGATTTGCCTCCTCATGAGGCAGGAAGATGAGGACACCAGGCAGGGGGTGGAGCCACCCTATCCAGGCTCAGCTCCTTCCCTCTGCCCCATGCAGTTCTTCGGCATGCTCGGAGCGAGTAGCTGCTCTGAGCATGATCTGCAGCAGTGTGGGCCAGGGCCTTTGGAGGCTTCTGGCCCAGCAGGCATCCCCCCTTTTTTTTATACCGGCTGCAACTGGGGTGGCCAGGAATGTTGGGCTGCGTTTGCGGTGGCCGGGAGCTTCAGGCCACGTCTGAGGCTGCCCAAGAGAGGTGGGCCATGGCTTTGGTGGCCAGGAGCTCCAGGCCATGTCTGCAGTGGCAGGGAGAGTTGGGCCGTGTCTGCAGTGGTGGGGAGCTTCAGGCTGCATCTACAGTGGCCGAGAGAGTCGGGCTGTGGCTGCGGTGGCCAAGGGCTTCAGGCCATGCCTGCAGCAGCTGGGCGGTTGGGCCGCATCTGTGGTGGCTGCCTCAGGGAGTTGGGCCATGGCAGCGGCAGCCGGGGCAGTTGGGCCATGGCAGTAGCTGGGGGAGGCAGGCCGTGGAGGCAGCCAAAGAGAGAGGAGGCCCTGGAATGCAATTGGGCGGTGGTGGCTTCGGGCGGTGGTGGCTTCTTGTTGGGCTGAAGCTCGGCCCAGCCACAAGGCGCACTTCACCATTAAGGGGGAACCTGTTTGTGGCATAGGGGCCTTAATCCTCTGGTGGAAGCTTCAGGTTAGCCCCCCCCCCATAGCCTTGGTTAGTGGGTAGTATGTGGCATTTAGTGAGCGGCAGGATGGTAAGGCTGCTTCATCCCTGAAGTTTTATCACCTGCCCTATCTTCTGGCCTTATCAACCCCCTCTCCCTTTTTTATGTGGCCATTTTAGGGCAAAGTGAATTGGGGGCCATTGTAGGCTTCTCTTCTGGTAGCCATTTTGGGGCATTCGGGAGTGGTGGCTATGTTAGGGTACATTAAAGCATAACAGGGCAGTGTTGGATCAGGCAAGTGGCACATCTAGTCCAACACTCTGTCACACAGTGGCCAAGAGGGCAAGAATACAGAGCATCATGTGCCCCAGACTGAGAGTTCCTATCTACACCTTGTGGCTGATAGCTACTTAGGGACCTCTGCTCCATATGTTTAATTCCCTCCTGAAGCGGTCCATGCTTGTAGCCGCCGCCACCTCCTGTGGCAGTGAATTCCATGTGTTAATCACTCTTTGGGTGAAGAAGCACTTCTTTTTATATGTTCTAACCTGCTTGCTCGACAAGTTCATGGTGTGCACATGAATTTTAATATTGATAGAAAGGGAGAAATTACTTCTTTCTCAACTTGTTATCCCATTTGTAATCTTCTAAACTTCAATTATATCACCCCTCAACCATCTTTTTGCAAGCTAAATAGCCCCAAGTGTTTTACCCTTGGGGAAAGGAGATGCAGACATTTTAGGCCTTTGCCTCTGGAGAGTGATTCCATTAAGAACAGCTTGGCTCCAAAGAAGGGCTCTGGTGCCGCGAAAGGGAAGTGGCCTGCTCCTAGTGGGTAGGCCAGGCTTTTACTGTAGGTGGCCAGAGGTGCTTTCCCTATACTAGGGGCCCAAATGCCTGTAGTTGTGGCTTCAACAGTTGGCCCTACAGAGCATTCTATGTGGGTGGGTGCCATGTCTACACAACTGGTCTCCTCAGTGGCTTCTACCTCTTCAGCTTCCTTGGGTGCCGCTTGGCCTGTGCCTTTAGATGTTTCCTTGAATAACCCAGTAAACAGGGCTATTTTGGAAAGGTGGCCAACATTGATGAATGTTTGGGTGGGCTTTCATTCACTGTTGGTGGGAGCATTGCCCCGCAGCATGTCTGTTGTGTGTGGGGGAAAGAATTTTGGTGCCACTTGGAGAGTCCCGAGTGAGGGACATGATATAAATCCAGTCCCTTCCTTCCTTCCTACTCCATCCACAGTTGCTGGCATGGTAGGATTTATAAGATAATAATCTCTGTGATACCTGAATTGTGGAATTATGGAAGGGATGTGTCTCAGTGAGAGACCATCTGTTTAGGGTGCAGAGGGTCCCAGGTTCAATCCCCAGCATCTTTAGTTCATGGACCTAGTAGTGGGTGATATGAGAGTTCTGCCTCAGACCTGCTGAGCATTTGCCCGTTTGAGTAGGCTATTCTCATTTTAGACACAGTGCTATCGAAGGGGCTATTCCTTCTGAGGCTTCCGGTCGGAGTAAAATGGCGAATTGACACACTTTGCGAGTTGTGCAGAGTGTACTGTGGCATCTGACGACAGTCTGGGCTCTATCTGGCCCAGCGCAGCACTCTCCAGGCGGGGGAGTGGCAAGCAAGCAGCGAAGCCTGAGGGGGAGTCAAGATCGGTGTGGATAAGCTTCGGAGGAAGCTTGTTTACACTTTGATCTCCTTCCGTGAAGAGGGCAGTTGCAAATCAACTCTACAGATGCCAGCTGGGCTGAGTATTCAGCATAAATTCGCCATCTACCGATCTCTTTATCATCAAGATTAACACCGTTTACAGAAGAAGCACCGCGAAACCCCGAGATTACAAGCAAGGTAACAAACGAATAAGCGCTTACCGGTTTAAAGAAGAATGAGAAATTGAAACGTACGGATAAGCGTTGAAACCTTAAAGGAACTATTCCGCTTGAATTAGAAGTAAAACGAAAGCTTTCCTTTAGAGAAAAAGGCTGAAAAGTGACTTTGTTTTGCATTCCTGTGGTCAGTCAAGTCTAAACTTTACGTAGCAGAAACGAAACTAACTGTGACTCTATGATACAGGAAGTGGGCTAGAGTGGAGGTTTTAGAGGCTGTTGTATTGGAAACGGATGGACATTTTATTGTGGGACACCACCCTTACCGGAAGTTGGATTACAGAGACGGACAGATGAACAGGAAGTTTGGAAGGAGCCTACTCTAGCCAGAAAATCATAGAGAAATTGCGCCCGACATTTTGGGGAGGACTAAATTTTAAAAAGTTATTTTCAAGCCGAAAAAGCGTTTAAACAAGTTTTAAAGGTGGCGATTTGGCTTGAGGATTGCTAATATAAAGACTGATTAGTATTGAAGTTGCCTCCAAGACGGATTTGAGGTCAAGACCCAGAGCTGCTTCATCACCTAGCCCAAGAATGACTGCAAAGGAAAAAAAGAGTGGCAAGCAGCTATGGAAGCGATGGAAAAACGGATGACCGAAGTGGTGCAGAATTTTGGAAAACAAATAGAATCACAGCAACAACAACTGCAAAAACAGCTGCAAACTCAATTGGAGCAAATAGAACAAGTGCAAATTCAAGTACAGAAAAAAAATATGGAAGAACTGAAAGAACTGGTACTTACAGAAGTGTCAGGGATAAAAAAAGATACAGAAGAACTCAAAAAGGAAGTCAAAAGTCTGATGACAAAATCTGAAGATATGGAACAAAAGGTTAAAAAAACCCTGTCAGAGAATACAAGGCTGGAGACCATGATGGAATATAGGGCTACTCAGAATCATCTGAGATTGAGAGGGATAGAAGAGGAGGAAGATCAGGATCTACGGGCTCTAGTAATTAAGACATTGACAACTTATGTAGGGGAAGATGAAGGAGATTTGGATGCAGACTTTGACTTGATTTATAGAGTGAATTCAGCCTATGCCAAAAGAAAGCAATTACCCAGAGATGTGATTGTTCAATTTGTGACAACAAAGATGAAGGAAGACGTTTTCAAGAAACAATTTACACAACCGTTGGAAATTAATGGAAAGAAAATAATAATTCTGAGAGAAATTCCGAGATCGATTTTACAAGACAGAAAGAAATTTAAGAAATTGACAGATAGATTAAAAGAAATGAACATTAGGTTCAGATGGGAGATTCCATATGGACTTACATTTATGTACAACTCGGTGAGATCTACTCTTAAATCTGAAGGAGATTTATACAGATTCAAAGAGAGCAATCTGGATGATTTTAAAGATATTTAACTCAACACCATTATGGATTACAAATTTCTATCTTGGAACGTAAATGGACTAAATTCACCAAGTAAAAGAAGATTAGTGAATCATTGGCTGGAGAAACAAAAATGTAATATAATCTGTTTACAAGAAACACATATTAGAAAACAAGACAACAAATATTTGACTAATAAAAAATTGGGAGAAGAATTTCATTCCTCAGCAATTAATAAGAAAAAAGGAACAGTGATTTATATTTCAAAAGAATTGGATCCTAAACAAATCTTCTCAGATAAAGAAGGAAGGTATGTTGGCGTGGAAATATGGATGAACAGAAAAAAGACATTGCTTGTAAATATATATGCACCCAATGGTGCAAAAGAGACTTTCTTTAATGATTTGACTAAAGAGTTGGAGTGTTTAAATTATGACCAAATTGTTCTTGCTGGAGACTTTAATGGTACAGTGAACAACACATTGGATAGAAAATCCAAGGCAAGTGGAGAGACAGTTGGAAAGTTACCAAAAAATTTCTTTCAATTGATGAAGCAAGAGAAACTGGAAGACGTTTGGAGGAAGTGGAATCCTAAAACTAAGGACTATACGTTTTATTCGAATAGACACAACTCCTTTTCTCGAATTGACATGATTTGGATGTCAGAGGAGATGACGCAAAAAACTTATAAAATACAAATTTTACCGAAAACCAACTCTGATCATAATCCCCTACTTTGGATATCTAAAGCAAAACCTAAACAGTTATATTGGAGAATTAATGAAGATTTATTGGATCAAAAACAAATTAATGAAATCTTAAAAAAGGAAACGAAAAGCTTTTTTGAATTGAATTTGAATAAAGGTACGGATATACAAGTTGTATGGGATGCGTACAAAGCGGTAATGAGAGGTATGCTTATCTCTCTGAACTCTAAGGACAGAAAACAAAAGATCCAACAACAGAAAGATCTTCATGAAAAAATTCGACAAAAAGAAAAGGAATTAAAGAAAAGACCAGGGAAGAAGAAGATTATTAAAGAGATCCACTTTCTGCAAGATCAGCTGAATGTTTTATTAAACAGAGAATTATATTGGAACTTGAAGAAACTACAGCAAAAAGCATTTGAGGGTGCAAACAAACCAGGAAAGTTTTTAGCATGGCAATTGAAAAATAGAAAAGAAAGGAATTTTATTTCTAAGATTACTGAAGATGGAAAGGATGTTATGAGCTTGAATGGTATAAAAAGAGCTTTTTTTAAATATTACGCCAAATTATTCAAAAAGAAAGGAATTGATCAACAGAGAATTAAGAATTATTTGGAGACTATTGAAGTTCCAGAGCTGGGAAAACAAATTAAAGAGTTATTAAATGGTTTAGTAAAGAAAGAAGAAGTGACAATGGCGATAGAAGATGCAAAGTTGGGCAAAGCTCCAGGACCAGATGGCTTTACAGCAAAGTTTTATAAGAAATTTAAAGAGGAGCTAACCCCTATTTTAGTACTTCTGTCAAATGAGATAAGAAAGACCAAACGGATCCCAGATTCATGGAAAGAAGCAAATATTTCATTGATACCTAAAGAAGGTTTGGATTTGACTCAAGTAAAGAATTATAGGCCAATATCGCTATTAAATAACGATTACAAATTATTTGCAAAAATAATTTCGGAGAGACTGAAAAAATATTTGAAAGATATAATAGCGGAAGAACAAGCTGGATTTTTACCAAACAGACAAATCAGAGACAATTTAAGAGTGGTGATAGATGCAATTGAATATTATGACAAACATCCGGAAAAAGAAGTTGGATTCCTCTTCTTAGATGCGGAAAAAGCTTTTGACAATTTAAATTGGGAGTTCATGCTGCAAGTTATTGAAAAAATGGACATTGGACAGTCTTTTTTAAATATGATTGTGGCAATATATTCAGAACAAAAAGCGGCTTTGAATATAAATAAAGAAAAGACGGACTTCTTCCAAGTCCAAAAAGGAACACGTCAAGGCTGCCCGTTATCCCCGTTGTTGTTTATTTGGATATTGGAAATATTATTAACAGCGATAAGAAAAGATAATAATATTGAAGGACTTACAGTGAAAGGTTTTGCCTATAAATACAGGGCATTTGCAGATGATGTAATGTTTATGATTCAAGACCCAATTGAGAAAATACCACAATTGATGGAAAAAATTGAAGAATTTGGTTCAGTTGCGGGATTTTATGTTAATAAAAGTAAAACTAAAGTGATGTGCAAAAATATGACGAAACAAAGACAAACAGTACTTCAAGAGAAAATACAATGTGAAGTAGTCACAAAGACTAAATATCTTGGAATTGAATTAACCATGAAAAATATTGACTTGTTTAAAAACAATTATGAAAAGGTGTGGCACAAGATTCAGCAAGATATGAAGAAATGGGACACTTTGAATTTATCATTGATGGGAAGAATCGCGACTGTAAAAATGAATATCTTGCCGCGTTTGATGTTTCTGTTTCAGACTATTCCAATACTAAAACAAAGGAAAATATTGGATTCGTGGCAGAAAGAATTATCCAAATTTGTATGGGCAGGAAGAAAGCCAAGGATTAAAATGAAAATTTTATGTGATGCAAAAGAGAGAGGAGGCCTACAACTACCAAATCTAAGATTGTATTATGATGCCGTCTGTTTAACATGGTTGGAACAGTGGATTAATCTGGAGAACAAGAAGTTATTGGCCCTGGAAGGGCATGATAACAAATTCGGATGGCATGCATATTTATGGTATGGAAAAGTAAAAATGGATAAATTTTTTAAACACCACTTTGTAAGACAATCACTGTTCGAGACATGGATGAGATATAGAAAATTCTTCTCAGAAGAAAGACCACTTTGGATTGTACCAGCTGAAGTGATTAATCCATATTCAAGAAACCAAGGACTAGACTGGCTACCTTATAAAAATCTTTTAAAATCTGAAGGGAAAAATTTTGTGTTAAAAGACAGATTTGATGTTGAATTTGAATATGATTGGTTGAAGTATAGACAGATTTATGATTTATTTAAGACCGATAAAAGAGATTATGGTTTTAGAGAAAAGAATATTGAAATTGAAACTGTATGGCTTGAGAAAGGGAAAAAAATGATTTCTAAACTGTACAAGGTTTTATTGAAATGGTATACTGAAGATGAAGTTGTAAAAGAGCAAATGATAAAATGGGCTGTAAATGTTAATACAGAGATATTAATGACATCTTGGGAATACTTGTGGAAAAGTCAATGAAAATTTCAACTTGTGTAAATGTTAAAGAGAATTGTTATAAAATGATGTATAGATGGTATATGACGCCCAAAAAAATTGCTATTATAAATGAAAGTATGTCTAACAAATGTTGGAAATGTAAGAAACATGAAGGGTCTTTTTACCATATGTGGTGGACATGTGATAAAGCAGTAAAGTATTGGACAGAGATCCACAATGAGATACAAAAAATTTTGAATTGTACTTTTAAGAAAGACCCACTGATGTTATTGTTAGGTCTTAAAATGGAAGAAATAAATGTAGCCAAGAGAACACTATTATGGTACTTGACTACAGCAGCAAGACTGACTTTTGCTCAATGTTGGAAACAAGATAAAGTACCTGAAACATGGGAATGGATTAAAAAAACGTTGTTTTTGGCGGAAATGGACAAGTTAACAAGAAAGTTAAACAACGAAGAAGATGAAACTTTTTTTAAAGATTGGAAAGACTTTCAAAAATATCTGTTGAAAAATTGGGACATTAAAAGTGGTTTGATTAGCTTTGATAGTTATTAAGAAGAAATGGAAAGAGAATTAGACTTGTATTGTTACCGTTAGTAAGAGAAAATAAGTTTAGAAGCAACTGTAATAGAATAAGAGAGATATTAATGGGGTTGGAGCAGTGCTGGAAGCCTGATGTGGGGGGGAGAAAGGGAAAAAAGAAAAATGGGTATGTATTGCTATGTTTAAATTGTATGAACTTGTGATATATCCAATAATAAATTGTATTTACAAAAAAAAAAAAAAAAAAAAGAAGGGGCTATTCCTTCTGAAGAATCAAAATGGCTTAACTACTTATTGCAGCTGGGCTTATTTAATTTTGAGACTGTAGATGAGGATCTCTACTCAAAATAACATTTTTGCATCATTATTCAGAGGAAGAGTATAAATTGCCAATCTTCCAATTACAATATTGGGCCCTAATGCAATAGGGATTTATTTCCGGTGCAGTGGTTAAGAGTGAAATCAAGTGCAATCTGAACAGAACTGCTGAACTCTGAGGGTTTCCTTCTGTAAAAGAATCCTTGTCAGCAGCATGTGAATTTGTCAGTATGAATGCACTCTGAGTTGGTAAATCGGCTTAGTTTTTGTTATGTGTTAGGATTCGAAATAACCATTGCAATACGTCATTTGTGCCTTTTGTTTTCTGTTCTGGCAAGAATGCAGTGTGACTTTCAACGTGCTCTGTGATCTGGGATTTGACAGCCAGCACATCATTGCATGTCATTGGTTGGTCCTAATGAACATAGTTCATAGTTTTAATAGCACATTTGTCTGTAAGGGGTGGTCCAGTGAGTAGCCACGGCCTGCCGGAGTGGCGTTGGTCATGGTAGGCTGTGGACGGTGCTGGCTCGGATGCAGTGGTGCTGCCACAGCAACAGTAATGAGGCATGTGGCTTCCATGGTGGTTCTGTGGGGGCTGTTCTACCCAAGCACTTGGCCAGGAAAGAACTATTTTCTGGCATAGCAGCACACTTACTCATGTATATTTGGTAGTAGGGTTCACTGAATATAGGTTCCCATTACAGTGAATGAACATATAGCCTGCATGTAGGTATACACCTGTTTGTAAAGGGGCCAGTGCACTTTACTGTGTACTTGTCCTTGGTTTTTAGGATAGGAACCCAGTTTCTATAAGAAATTATAGGTACTGTGCACTCGTCAGGATAGGGTGTTTTTTCAAAACAGACACACAAACAAATTAATAAATATAGTGGTTTTACAGTGACAATACTGTTGATTGGCACTTATGTTTCGAAAGCCAAACTAACTTTTTGTTATGATGGGTCTCAGTGCTTAGTAGAACTGGGAAAGATTATATACCAAGAAGTGTTTTAGAATGCCTTATGGGGGGTAGTCTCTTGAGTTCTAAATATTGAATGCCTGCAAAAAGTCCTTTAAGGAACTCCGTGGCTGAGAGAATGTTTCCACAGTTTGCCAATCCAGTGGATTTGGAATTGAATCAGAGACGCTCTCTTCTGTATAGACCTTAGACACGATAATTCTTGGCCTCAAGTTCCTATCTTTCAGGGTGCAGGACTGCCAAACAATCCACAGACTTAAGTCTTGTCTGTCTTATAGAGACTGAATATGTGGAGTTGCACAACTGTGTTTTTTTCATGGCATGGAGGTAAAGAATGCCACCGGACAATTAACGTCCATTTAAAAGGGGTGGGCTTCCTATGCACCCAGGAATATCAATAAGTCAATTCAATTGATCAGTGTTGACAAAAGCCCTATGAATGTTGGGCAGTGCCTTGCAAATCGCAATGACTATGCGAAGGTAAGCATTTGCTACCCAGGATTAGGGCAAACATAAACCTTATGAATATTGGGCAGTGCCTTGCAAAGCAATGATTGTGCAAATGCAAACATTGCTGTGTTCATGTAGTGGAATTTCTACTGCATTCTATGAAGGCTTGGGAAACAGAAGCTCTAAAGGGCCAGAGGCAACCCATTTCCCTGGCTGTGGAAAAAGGGTCATTTTTGCAAACTGGGTGTTAACTGCACTTCCCGTTACAAAGACGGTTACTGCTTTAGCATGTGGATGGAATTCTGATGACCAGGCACCAGTTTGCGGCAGTAGGCCTGGACTTTGGACAAGTTGGACATTTCCTGGGTGTGAAGTTTGGAACTCATTCTTCTCGGCTCAGTGCCACTTCCACTACAGCTGTCCTGCACTACATATTCCCTTGCCGATTGGTAGTGTCAGTGGGACCTTGTTCAGGTCAGGACATTTGTCCAGTCACTGCACTCCTGTTTGTGGGGTGGCGCTGTGGATCGTGAGCTGTGGCAGGTTTTTGCCTAGCATTCAGAGAATGGAATTGCAGTTTTAAGTTATTAATGAAGTTCATCCTTCAGGTGCTGCTGGCTGCAGGACAAGATGAGGAATCAACGTCTGCAGCCATAGCATAGTCTTTTGGGCCACCCACTGGGCCAAGAGGACTCCCTGGCCAGCAAGGCCCTATGTTACAGGCTGAGACAGACCTTTAGAAGATAAGAGCAAGATGGCCCAGAGTGTGGATAGTCTGGCCAGCTATTCTGCTTCGCCATGAAGGACAAGGCCTTTGTGATTAAGTGGAAGCTGGCCTTGTGATGATAGGAGCAAGGTGGCCTGGAGTGCACATGGTCTGGAGGCCATGCTGCATCGTCATGAAGGGCAAGGCCCTTGTGATAAAGTGGAGGCTGGCCTTGTGATGATAGGAGCAAGGTAGTCCGGAGTGCACATGGTCTGGTGGCTATGCTGCATTGTCATGAAGGGCAAGGCCCTGGTGTCACAAGCAGACCGGTTGCCTGGGGTGCAGCTTCATAATGATGGGCCAGTGGCCCAGAGTGCAGATGGTCTGGTGGCTATTCTGCCCCACTATGAAGGACGAGGCCCTGGGCTACAAGCAGGCTGGTTGCCTGGGGTGCAGCCTCACCATGGGGCCTGGAGTGCACATGGTCTGGTGGCTATGCTGCATCGTCAAGAAGGGTATAGGCCCTGGCTTACAGGAAGAGGCTGACCTTCTGATGATAAGAGTAAGGTGGCCCAGAGTGTGGGTAGTCTTGTGGCTATTCTGTCCTGCCAGGTTGGCACAATTTTGGGGACCCTGCTAGATGTTAAGGCAGCCAGTTGCCTAGGGTGCAGCTGGTCTTGTCTGCGATAGCGCTGTGCCAGGTGTGGCGTAGCCTGGGGGCTTCTAGATCCTTGGGCTGGATGAGCTGAAACGCCACTTGGCAGCTTTGAAATGCCATGGAAGGAGGCTTGGGCCGCTTCTTGTTGCACCCTGATATACGGGTTGGGTTAACAAGGGCAACACTATATTTCTGGCAGATTTGAGGCGAGGGGTGCTGTTGGCCCTGGATCACTTGGTGGGGGTGAAGGCCTAAGCAGAGGCTTGGCCTTTGATATGGTGGGGTAGCGTGATCAGGAAGTTGAAATCGGTGAGCACCTGGGCATAGTTATAAAGGAATTAAAGGGTTCTCCATGAATGGCTTTCGGGCCTTTGCAGCTCAAGGCTGGGAAGGGGTGATCTTCCTTAGAACAATCTGGCCCGGCGTATCTTAGCAGGCCTTTGTGGCTTCTGGGGTGGTTGGTCAGGGGGTTCTCCTAAACATGCCAAACTGCTGGTCGAGAACCACATTGGGTGGCTCAAGATTGGGGAAGATGCATCGCCCAGAAGGAGATGAAGGTGGTCAGGAGTTTGACACCTGTCATATTCCTCAGTACATTTTAGCAGCCCCTCGCCAGTTGTTTGATTATAAATAATTAATAAAGTCGCCCTTGTTAAATCCATATTGGTGTCCGTCTCTTCATTCTGATTGCGGGGGCAATGGTGCTTCCAGGAGGAGGGAAAGAATGTGGGAAGGGGGATACAGTAGCATATGAGGTGTCCTGCACAAGTCCTTGCAGATCCCCTTTTGTGCAGCTGGGGCAGCAATGTGCACCTGGGCCCAGCCTTAAGGCCAGTACTGTACAACAGGGCTCAGCTAAGTAACTAGTACTGTGCAATGCAGCCATAGTTTTCCTGAGAAAGGCTGCACGGGGCAGAGAAAAAGGAAAAGCTGAAAATGGGGCGGCAGATAATGGGAGGTTGATTGGTGGGCAGGAGGAGAGAAATGAGGAAAGAGGAAGAGTTTGGCAGCGAGGTTCAGAGAAGGGAAAGAAGAAACTGTGGAGGAGAAGAAAATAAGGTGCCCCTTGCAAGTTATTGCAGGTTTTCTGCTTGTTACATCTATTTTGCAACATCTTCTGGGTTCAATGTAAGGTGTTGAGTCAAGTCCCTCATGACCTGCAATCTACTTTTAGAGGGACTGCCTCTCTTGATATGAACCTGTAGCTGTTACAGAAAGGCAGCTTATCAATAATAAAATAAATAATTTTCCACAATGTATCAGCTTTTAAACAAGAGCATTAGCATTTTGTTTTTGCTTTCCTTTAATTTCTTTTTAGCTTTGTTAAAGAAAGAATCACCCGGAAGCTAGAATTAGATACTTAGCCAGTGGTTCACTTACCATATTCTCAGTTAAATGTAGAAGAAAAAGAATCCAAAAGGATACTCACCATCAAGCATATGATAATGGAAAGCAGTTTGATCCCCAGAGGAACAACTTGCTTAAAATGTCTTTGCATGCATTATATCCTGAAGAAGTGTGACTCAAGTTCCATCTACAAATATCTAAACATTAATTCAGTTCTTGTCCTGCAGTGCACTTTCTTTCCAGAGTAATACAGGGTCTTCAGAGGTCATAATTCATCTGTTCTGTGGATTTTAATATGGCTTCTAAATCTTTAATGTCTCCTCCAGCACACCACTACTTAACAGAATACTAACACTACGATGTATGACTTTATTCTGAAATTAATGTAGCTCAGGAGTCCCCAACCTTCTTGATCCTGTGGAGACTTTAGGGATTTTGAAAACACAGTAGTGGTACCATGACAAAAAAAATGGTTGTTACAGGGGCAGGACCAATCACAAAATGGTGCCATGGTGGTTGCCAGTTACAAAATACTGACAGGTTTCACAAAACCTGGAGGCTCCAAAGCAAGCATTTTATGTCAGCTGCTGCATCTGCATGAGTCCCTGATGACACAACAGTAATATTTTCTGGACTCTTGTGAAGCACTTCCTGCTTCAAGGAAACAGAGAAAGACAAGATTACATCTATGCTTTGGGGAAGATTGTGGTTTGTTACTAGATGCCAAAGAAAGGGGAGGGTTTGATCCCTGCATCACCACAGGGAGAAATTACCAGTCTCACAGACATTTTAAAAAATCTGTGTCTATGCAAACCCAAGGACACTTGGCTGTGAAACAGCTTTGTGGCATAAAGTGCCTGCTCTGGCCTGCATGCTCTGTACCTCCCTGCCCTTCTAGGGGCTCCCAACTCCCTGGAGGGTCTTTTCTTTTACTCCCAAGTAGCCCACTGCCACCACCTGTTCAATTTGCAGATCCCCCACTGGGGGGATCAGGACACCCAGCTCCCCATCTAAGCCCTGAGGCTTTGCATCTGTGTCTCTCACTGCCCAATGCCTGGTTACCATAGGGACAGTTTACTGTCTTGGGCGCCCTTGGAGGAATAGCCACTTGCCACATCCCATGGAGCCTCTTTAAAATAGTGTGTCCAAAAAGTGGAGGGGTATGTGCAGGGCCGGCTTGCCCACTAGGCGAGCTAGGTGCTCGCCTAGGGCGCCGGCCCTGCACGGGCGCCAAAATGCCCCCCGCCTCCCCCCGTGAAAAGCCCCCTTCCCGCCCAGCGCCGGCACCGCCGCTGGGAGGGAAGGGGTGGGCGTTCTAATCCTGCCCCTTCCCCGGCTCTCCTAGACGCCTCGCAGTTGCGAGGTGCCCAGAAAAGCCGGCGCTGCCGCTGGGAGGGAAGGGGTGAGGGTTCTAACTCGGCCCCTTCCCCGGCTTTCCTGGGCACCTTGCAGCTGCGAGGCGCCCAGGAAAACGGTGCTGGGCCGTCTCCAGGCCCCACTGGGAGGTTGGCATCCCCGGTAGGGTAGGCGCCCCAGGTTGTCCTGCTTAGGGCGCCCAGACACCTGGGGCCAGCCCTGGGTATGTGGTACAGTGAACCACTCCCAACATCAAAAGATTGAAGTATTTATTAAAAAGAAAACATTTAGAAACATACTTTTAGCACAGCAACAGATTGGAACGAGGAAGATCAAAGAACTTGGTGGAAATGTGCATCATCTTTCCCTTCTCTATACATGCCCTAAAAAGGTAGAGGTTTCCCTTGCTTGAAAGCCAGATGAATCTGACTCTAGGGGGCGGTGCTCATCTGTTTCCAAGCTGAAGATCCAGTGCTGTCAGAAGATGTTTCTGTGGTCATGGCTGGCATGATTAAATGCTGAGGTGCATGGAACGCTGTTACCTTGCCACCGAAGCGGTGCCTGTTTATTTACTTGTGATTTCTCACTTTTGAGCTGCTAGATTGGTGGGAGCTGGGGCCAGAGAGAGGAATTGCTGAACTACAGACCTTCCGGTCTGCAGCTTGGCAACTTAACCTCTGAGCCACCGTGGTCATGCCCTAGCTGATGCTAAAATCCAGCTCAGCTAGTTACAGATTTTTACAAAGTTACCATTACCTCAGAGCATCCTTCAGCCCTTCAGGCTGGCCACATGGTCAATGGCTGCCAGCTCAGAGGAGAGTCTCTGTGTGTCCACTCAGGAAAGCAGCATTCAAAGAAAAAGAGTCACTTCCTGTTGCACAAAGATTTGATCACCTCTATTTTTCCTCCCCCAAGTGGGCACCAGGAAGGGGCAGCACAGGAATCAGTGGTATCCCTAAACCTCCATATTTAGGGAGTCTATGCTTTTTAAAACTCTGTGTGATTCATGCAAATATGCTTCATAACAAAGTGTAAAATATTTAAGGAATGAGTATCAAGGTCTATATGCATTATTTATACATTTATTAAAACATTTATACCTCGCCTTTCCTCATGGTTCAAGATAATGTATAATAGTTTTAAACATTCCAGTTAAAACCAGAAAAAATAACAAACCTCCAATCTCTCCCTCCCTCGCCCCTTTTAAAATATGCCTGCCATTCAAACCCCCTCAAAAACCCTGGCAAACTTTACATCTCCTCCTGAAGATCCCCAAGGAAGGAGATATTCACCTCCTTAGGGAGGCCATTCCACAGAGCCAGAACCTCAGTGGAACATACCTGGGCTCTGGTTGATGATAGACATTTGTGTAGGCTACTAATGTGCCATCCTAGTATGAAAATGAAATTTAAAATATTGGCTTAGATTGTAGGCACAAAAGAACTCAGATTGGAACATTCCAACCTCCTTTTCTTATGCTGCATCCTACCATGTACCCTATTCCAAAATCCTACCTTTGAAAGTTGGTGGGCATACAGATACAACATGGAAGGTAGAGTGAGACACCAGCCTTGAGTAGAAAACACAGTTAGTATACAAGCCATAGAACTACAGGGTACAAACGAACACATTGCTCTCTTAAGCTGGTTTCTGTGATGGACTGTAAAGGGTTAATGTCTAACAAAGTCTGAAAACCTTTGAGTGACAGGCTGTTCAATCTGAACTTTGTGGAGAAAGTCAGTTAAGAAATAACAGTTGGGAACTGACAGTTGAAGAAGTTCACTGATTGTGAACTGGGCACTTTGGGGGTGGGGCTGAGAAGGAGGCAAAAGGAGGGAGAGGATCAGAGAGGATCCCCATTCAAGCTGAAAAGGGAAATTGCTTCTAGTTAGGAGAAGTAATTCCTGCCCAGTGAAAAGGGAGATAGCTCTTAAAAGAGGAGTGATTCCTGGTCTGTGTATATAGAAGGATTTTGGGAACTTGGTTGTATGTTCCTGTTTTCTAGACTTTAGGAGTCAGTGAAACTCAGAAACCTATAGTTGTGTTTAAGCAGAAACTGAAAAGAAAGCCTCTCTCCTCAAAGTTTTAAAAGACTTTGAATAGCAGAAACACTTACTTGTTGGCAACAAATTATCTGGCCTTAGTGTGATTAGAAAGTTACCTCAGTTTTTATTATCAGTTCACCTCATACATCCTACTCCTGATTCCACTTGACCTTTTCTTCTCTAAGTTAAATAAAACATTTTGTTTTTTCTGAACTTTCAAAAGCCTCTAATGTGCCATTTCAGAAGCTGAATATAAGAAGGTGATTTTGTCTTTTCCCTCAGTTCCCTGGGCTAAGCCAACATCAAAATGTATACATTAAAGTGACTGGGTGGGACAGCCATAGACAAACAAATAAGAAAATAGATAAAAGGGCTGCTCAGCAAGAAAGAAGAAAAAAAGGAAAATCTTGCATATGAGGGAGGCTAGTTATTCATACCCTTAAGCAATGCTCTCTCTAAGCTGTGGAGTCTTGTGAGCAAAAATTCTCCTTTGTGAGCTACTGGCATTAAAATTGTGAGTGAGCAATTTGGCTACTGCATAAATTAGTTTGCTCTGGAGCCATCCTTCCTGAGCTAAGACAAAAATGTATAAGTTGGAGGTTAAAAAACTATGAGCTAGCTCACACTAACTCAGCTTAGAGGGAACACTGCCCTTAAGACATTGCTGCTTCAATGCTTCTTGAATCTGCTTTATCTTGACAATAGGATGAATTAATTGGTGAATGTGTTACTAAAATACATATACAGTTTACGAAGCACCTGTTACATTCTGAATTTGAGATGCTGTACTTTTGTTTATTCAGACACAACCAGTTTGGGTTTATGCACAGTGAAGATTATCTATGCATGGTACAGTGGCTACGCACAGTACAGTGGCTACAAAGATGATGTGGGTATAAGATTATGGTGAATAAATTGTTATAATTTCTCAGTCAGGTCTACCACATAGAACTAGAATGAACTGAGTCCAAAAATTCCATGTGGAGATCTTGAAATAATGTAAATTACAAATCAGTTTCTCAAGACTGCAAGATTACTTCATGTTGGTACTCTGTATATGCTGAGGAACAATCCACGAGGTACTTTCTTGATGGCTGGGAATTTGCTTTCCACAAAGAGTTTCAGCCAAAGTCTGAGAATCAAACTAGATGTTATTTTTTACACGAGTTCATCACAGGGACTTGCAGCTATACTATACTAAAGCTGCAGGTCACAGTGGCAACTCCTGTGTAAAAAGCACAGGCAGGACCAAGTCTGATCAGAATCATGGCATAGGGCATTTTCTGCAGCAAAAAAAGCTGGGGGACATGGGAAGGGGAATTAGTCACTCCATCAGGAGGCTGCTGGTGCACTGAATGCAGGCACTTGCAGCTTATCAACAAGACAAACAACTGCTCCCAAAGCCTCCTGGATTGTTTGGGCTTCCAAAAATAGCACAGGGGGAAGGCTCCTGATCAGAAATGGGCCCATCTGTTTTATTTTCTGATGAGTTATGCCTGTCAGAAAGAACCTCAGTTTCTAGTGCATATATCAAGGGGGTAGTTCTGAAGAACAAGATTGAAAGTGCAGCATGATATGTAGCAGAGTGATCCATGGCCGTAGCCTGGATTTTTGACTTCAGGGGCATTTAAATAAGCCGAGGGACACCCCTGCACACACACCCAGGCTGTATCAGGAGCGATGGGGGGGGGGAGAAAGGAAGAGAGGTAAGACGCAAAGGTGTTGGCAAGCAGGGTAAGGCTGTGGAGTGCATGAAAAATAAAATAAAATGGATGGATGGATGGGAAGTTGGGGGGCCTGGCCAGTATGTTGGGGGACCTGGCCCCAAGATGCCCCACTGTAGCTACGGGCCTGGAGTGAGCAGAGGTGGGCCTCTGGTTTGAAATAGTGAAAATGTCTTTGGAGGTGGGCAGTTTTAGCAGTAACTGAAGTCAACCACATTTTAAGCTAATGGGGGGGGGGGGTTATAATGGCAGTACCATAAAACTCATTTCATCATCTTTTGCACTATGGTATGCTTCACTAATCACGAAGTTTTAGAGAAATCACTTTAAGCACTATTGCAATCATAAGAATGCTGGCATTAGACAAAATTTTGCTTCAAACTAAATAGACTTCACTGCAATAATGGAAATCAACATTTCAGTGTATGAAAGAATAAATAAGAAAAAAAAATTAACTTAGTGTACAAAATTGTTCACCCAGAATTTTGCATCTACTAAGCTAAATTAAGCAGAACTCTTTTTCTTCCAAGATTTCACTAGTATTTAACAATTAAATAAACAGCAGTATAGAGGGCAAACCCTCTGATTTATTACTCTCTGCTAGTCCTATCTCAGTACTAAGCATTTTTTGCAGCCTGTTCAGTTTTATTAAAAATAAATGCTTTATTCAGCTTTACAAAAGCTTTACAAAATAACTATTAGAAACATTAATTGCTTTTCACCTGGCAGAACTGCCTACTACAGTACAGCTTCATTTGTACTGTCGTTAAAGCAAAAAAAAAAAGCAATCCAAAAGCCACTTACTGTAGTATTTCAGGATCTGTTCTAACTTTTTACTGTCTTCTAGCCATATGACAAAATGCTGTTTTGGATGGTTCTGTAGCCTTAAATGTCTGGAGTACATCATCCCTCACAGAATACCACCTTCTTTGTGTTGTGTGGGCAGGGGTCTTTTCGTAGAAAAACAGCTGCAGGAGCTCATTAGCATATGGTATGCTAATGAGCTATTAGGCTATTAGCATATGCCACGCCCCCTGACATCACCGGAAGTGATGTCAGAAGGAGAAGCAAAAGTGGAGGAGGCATCTTCAAAAGCCTCCCCTTCCCTTCCCCAGCTGGTCTGGGTGGGGGAGCTAAGAGAGAAGGGGTTTAAAGTTTAAACTCCTTCTCATGAGAGTTGGGCCACAGAAGGAGGAAAGTGGGAAAGAAAGAGAAGGAAAGGGGAGGGAAACAGGGAAAGGAGGAAAAAGAGAAGAGAAGAAGGTGGGAAAGAAAGAAAGAGAGAAGAGAAGAAGGAGGGAAAGAGGAAAAAGAGAGAAGGAAAAGAGGGAATGAAAGAAATTCGGCGGCAATTCGGCCCCATTATATCCTATGGGCCATTGAAGTCAATAGTGAAAACATAGGGTATATTCTGGGGGCTGGAGGGGAGGGGTTTGAGGCCCCAAACTCACAGGGTAGCTGATGGAGCCTCTCCTCAAGATACCCACCAAGTTTCAAGAACATTGGACCAGGGGTCCAATTCCATGGGCCCCCAAACAGGTTGCCCCTATTCCCTCCATTGTTCTCTATGGTGGGAAAAAAACTTACTTTTTTCCCACCATAGAGAACAATGGAGGGAATAGGGGCAACCTGTTTGGGGGCCCATAGAATTGGACCCCCTGATCCAATGTTCTTGAAACTTGGTGGGTATCTTGAGGAGAGGCTCCATCAGCTACCCTGTGAGTTTGGAGCCTCTCCTCAAACCCCTCCCCTCCAGCCCCCAGAATATACCCTATGTTTTCACCATTGACTTCAATGGCCCATAGGATACAGTGGAGCTGAAATTGACATTCGGCTGCCTGAAAGACTCTCTGGGACGCTGGCTGGGGGCGGGGCTTGGCTCCTGAGCTCCCGGAGCTGTGCTCCCGTGCGCTCCCCCCTAAAAAGACCCCTGTGTGTGGGTAAGATGCTACTAAAGCTAATATTAAATGGCTGGAATGGAATGTGCATATTTTTAATTTATCATTTACTTTATTTATTTCTTGCCTTTCTCTCCGGTGGGGACCCAGAACGGTTTACATCATTCATCTGTCCTCCGGTTTTATCCTCACAACAACCCTGTGTGGTAGGTTAGGCTGAGAGTGTGTGACTGGCCCAAGATCACGCAGTAAGCTTCCATGGCAGAGTGGGATTCAAACCTGGGTTTGCCAGGTCGTAGTCCAACTGTGAGAAGACCTACACAACACTACTGCAAAGTTATGATAGAAAGTCCTATTAGAATCACATAAGAAGCCATGTATAACTTTTTTTATTGAAAATGATGCTACACCACCTTTCCATCCAAATAAAATATTTAACACATTAAAAAAAACATTTAAAATAAAGTATATATAAAATATTTAAACAATTCAATAAAAGTAGAATCCCCAGGATTAAGTCCCATGAGTTCAAATAAGGCATGAGGCTCATTGGGCAACTACTAGTGGGGTCCAACCAATGGGTAGGTATGGCTTGCAAGGTTATATTCTGTTGGGTGCTGACCCATCCACCAACACAGGATTAGCCTGTCACCTTTGGGGCTAAGCAAGAATTTTTGAGGCTTCCCTAGATTAGCTCTAAGGGGAGCCCCTTTTCACCTGCTTTGTAATGTCATATCAGAGGTTGGTTTAAATAGGCCTGGCCTTTTGATTGTTTAGGCCATAACTAGATTTGCAGATATAGGTGGGCTTCTCACAATAGGTAGGAATGATCTACCATTACCTTGAGGCTCAGGCGTGATGGAGGGCATATCCAGAATAGTGCATCACTGGCTGTGTGGTCAGGTGTGGCTGGAAGGGAAAACCCTTGGTAATGAACATCTTTGTGAACTTGGTAGTGGCCATATTGCACATCAGGGAGGAGGCTGGAGCTGGGCACCTCTTGGCACATTGTCGGTGGGCAATGATAAACAAGGTGGGCAGAAGACACTGGCCAAGTTTGGAAGAGAGGATCTGCCCAATAAAGGCTGCCATGGTTAGGCTGCCTAACACATCCCAGCTATTTAAATATGTTAGCATATTTAACAGTAAAATGTAGATCAGATTATTTAAATAAACTAGTTACACTTCACTGGGGGGGAGGTACCTGTGGCACACATAACAACACAGCCAGGGAGAAGGGTCAACAACAGTCACTGGGGCCAAACAGCCAAACAAAACAAAAAAGTAATCACCGGCTGGCAGAAGACAAGGCTAAAGGGAGACAGATGAATCTCCCTGGGGAGGGAGTTTCAAAGTTTTGGCACCAAAACTTTGACTGAGAATGACCTTTCTTGGATTGTCCCCCATCTAGCCTCAGATGGTGGAAGCACCCAAATCAGGGCCTCTGAAGATGACTGCAGTAGATAGGTAGGTTCATAGGAGAGAAGGTAAGCCTTAAAGTATGTTGGACCCAAGCCATATAGGTCTTTATAGGTCAATCCCAGTACCTTGAATTGAACACAGAAGCAAATTTATAGGCAGTGTAGATGAACAAAGAATAGAGTGATATGGTCCCTATGACCCATGGCTGTCAACATTCTGCCCATAGCATTTTCTACCAACTGTAGCTTCTAGACAATCTTCAAGGACAGCTCTATGTAGAGAGCATCACAGTAATCGAATCTAGGCTCATGCTCACTGCCAAATGTAACAGTAGATCAAATCTTGCCCTCTGTAGTGGCAGAGAACAAATCTTTCCCCTCTTTTATGACAACCCTTCAGGTACCAGAAGAGTGCTATCATGCCTATACCCCCTTATCTCCAGGCAAAACATAACCATTTCTTTCAATCTTTCCTCAAAGAATTTAAAGTAGGGGAACATTCCACTTGCAACTTTAGACATAGAGGTGTTCTGCAAAATGGACAAAAATTGAACTATAATAAGACTAGGAATAAGGCCCGTTGTGGAAATAAATACAACGGACTCTAGAAAGAGGCTCTGGGAGAGTGCCCCGGCTTTGGGCACTCAGTGACAATTTGCTGTGGCAATCTCAGCAGGGTATAATGACAGAGTCCACCATTTTCTCCAGAGGAACTGATCTTTGCTACCTGAAGAGCAGTAGTAATTTTGAGTGATCTCCAGCCCACCCCCAAGATTGGTAACAGTGGTTCCCCAGGAGGGAGTGGCTGGTTTGGAGGGTGGAGTCTATGGCATTGTACCTGTCTGAGATCCCACCCCTCCTCAACACTCACCCTCTCCAGGTTCGACCCCTCAAATCTCCAGGAATTTCCCAACCTGGAGTTGATAACCCTATCTCCCTCCCAGCCAACCATCAACCTACCTTTAGTTTTCCATCTCCTCCCCCTCCCTCCTAGAGAGCAGTTGTAATTTTGAGTGATCTCCAGCCCCCACCTGGAGATTGGCAACAATGGTTCCCCATCAGGGAATGGCTGGATTGGAGGGTGGAGTCTATGGCATCGTACCTGTCTGAGGTGCCACCCCTCTTCAAACCTCACCCTCTCCAGGCTCCATCCCTCAAATCTCCAGGAATTGCCCACCTGGAGTTGGCAACCTGATCAGGACTGGGCCCAATGAGTTTTCTCCCAGAGGCCAACATAGGTATGGAAAGGGCCTTTTACTGACAGAGGAGAAAGTATAGGTGCCAACTTTGATTAGGGAAATACCTGGAGATTTGGGGGGGTGGATCCTGTGGAGGGCAGCATTTGGGGTGTGTGTGGAAGGACTCAGCAGGGTATAATGCCATAGAGTCTACCCTCCACAGCAACCATTTTCTCCCGGGGAACTGATCTCTGTCATCTGGAGGTCAATTGTAACAGTGGGAGATCTCCAGGTCCTACCTGGAGATTGGCAACCCTAGGGGAAAGTCAGCCACACAGCGGGGAGTTGAAGAAAATGGTTTGATGGTCGCTGGCCCACCTCGTTAGCCAGCCAGCCATGCTGAAGCTAAGCAGGAGAGAGAGCCTTTTTCTATTTATTCTGACAGGAAAGTGGCCGTTGAGGAGGGGGTTATGGGTGGGGGAGGGGGTTATGCTGAAAGTCCTTTATTTTTTTACTCACAGAACCAAGCTTGGCTGCCTACCAACAGCCACTGAGGGGGCAGTCCCTCACAGGAGTCAAGAGAACTGTCTTCCTCAGGAGAGAGAGCTGGTCTGCCAGTAAATCTGACATGCAAAAGGGGGAGTGGGTGGGGAAGAGGAGCAGACCCAGCACCCGGCCAATGGCACGCGAGTACTCTTGAGTTGCGGCTGATGGGCCAATGGCTGAGGGAGGGCATTTTACAGCCAATGGGAGTGTATGGAATCTTACAAAACCAAAAGATAAATATTATAAGGAGAGATGGGCTCTTGGCCCAGCGTTGCAGCCAGTTATGGTGCACAATACTTATAGAGGTTGAAAGATGGGAATTTTAATTATTCTCTCAGCTTCACCATACATAGTCTTTCAGTGCTTTTGCTGATTGTACTTTAAAATTAGATGTGTTTCTACCAGTAAAAGACACAAATTTTCATTATATGTGATCATATGGTGAGAATCTAGATTTGGGAACTTGAGCAGTATGTCCCAGGCACTTTACTCTGCTTATTATCCTGGTGATTCACCTGAAGAGGGAACTGTTTTCCTGCTCTCAACTCCATTCAATATCATTTTATAACATTACTGTGCATGGTGCTGCAGCCAGCAGTTCAGAAAAAAAGTCACCTAACACAATGGACCAACTGTGTTCCATCTGGTCTTATGAAACTGCTGACTCTGGTTCATCACTATGAGTAACTAACTGGTCTTTAGCCCCATTACAGATTTAAATGAATAGAGGAAGAAATGCTGAGTGGCACTTAAGTAGCCATTTCTAAGAGACTGAGTTTCTATTTGAACCAATCTGTAATTTTGTTTGCAAAATTCAGTTGCAGTGTCAGGTAGAAAGGCATGCAATCAGGCCCATGGCTACAGAAGGCATTTTGGGCCAATGCCCCTTACAGAAATATGTTGTGACCATCCTTAAATTCTTAGATTTCATTTTTTTAAAGTAACTATTTAATTCTTTTGTTGAGTTATGAAATAGGAAATATGGAAACAGTGTTTGGTTGGATTTCTTGGAAGGAACAGAAGGGGGGAAAGTGCAAAACTGCTGGAGCTGAATTTGCTGACAAAAATATTTCAAAAGGTGTTCTAACGTATGGTCGGGGCAAAGGGAACAACAAGCACAGAGCAGCAGCTTGCGGGAAATCGGTCTCACCTTTTCTTCCTGGGCCAATTACAGTTTTCTTGTTTGTACCCCTCTTCTTTAACATTTCCAGGGCAGAAACCTGGAGTGAAATGTATACTATTGCCTCTCTGTTTGTAACTTGAAAATTGCCTCAGAAGTAGATGTGGCCATTGGTGAGGGCCGAATTAGAAAAATGCACCATGCACAGATATCTATTTTTAATCATTAATGGCAAGTCATCTTGCTATAATTTGACTGTGTGAAAGAATTGTGAGCATCTGAGCATATGAAGAATGCCTTTTACTCACCAGTGAGATATGAATGAATATCCACTTTGAAGCTCCTGTCCTCGGAGCCACTAGAATCTGGGATACTGTCCAGTTACGTAGCTCATGTGCCAGCACAGGTGGGACAGAAATTGCCACTTCTGCTGTGTGCAGATTATATGCTTCAATTATCATGCACTCAGCTTGGTTTGACATACATTATTAAAAGTGTTCGTGGAACACTGTGTAAAAGAAGGAATAGTCATAAATGGTGTCTAAAAAATGGTGTTTGCTAAATCCTATATTCCGTCAGTATGTAAGTGTTCATACATAGACAACCAATTGAACAGGTAAAGCAATTTAGTTATCTGGAGGTCATCTTTCAATCAAATTTGAGCTGGAATGCCCATCTGACTAGTACTATGGAAAAAGTTAGATTCACCAGTAATACAATTATTCAATTCTTCTTCACCAGAGGTGGCAATTGCATACCAGATGGTATTTAGGATTTAAATGCTAAGGTAGTATCGCAACCACTTCAGTGGGAAGGTAACAGCATTCCATGTACCTCGGAGTTTACTCATGCAAGCCAAACGACCACAGAAACATCTTCAGACAGCACTGGCTCTTTGGCTTGGAAACAGAGATGAGCACTGCCCCTTAGAGTCAGCTTCGACTAGCTTTTGAACAAGGGAAACCCAGTATCCCAATAGTTGTATGGATTTGGTGTCTTGATAGAGGAGGTGTAAATCTTTCAGTCAATCTCTGTTACAGTTTATCCCCAAGATTTGCTGTGTACTAAGCTGTGTTTCAAGTTGGCCCAGAAATCATTGAAAGCTTGTGTGTGGACGTTGGCATTTAAATTAAAGCAAAAAAAAAAACCCCTCCAATGCAAGGAAAGAGATTTTGAATCATATTGAGAAAGACCCTTATATGCGCTTATGGAAGATGATTGTTACGAATAGACTCCGGTGGCTCAGATTTGATGATAAAGATATGGACAACACAAAACAAAGCCCTCAGTACTGAATTTGGATAGAACAAGTACCTTATTGAGGGCACAGAGTGTATGCTCACCAACATTCTTTGGAGTTCCCTTCCCTTGTGCTATTCCAAGCTACTTAAAAGATCTAATGATCCCTCGTTATAGAAGAGCATTTATGCATGCTTGCTTAAATTCTTTTCCTTTGGCCATATTGGAAGGCTGATTTGCAAGCATATAAGGACAGGGTTTGTAAATATGGATATGGTCAGCTTGAGTCCTTAGAACATATTTTATTAGCGTGTAAAATCTGGTCTGATTTTAGAGAAAGGTATTTGTCCTCCCTCTTAATAGGTTATGGGAATTTATCATCTCAAAAAAAATTGTACAGTTTTTCCTTGTAGAATCAGAAAACTACCTTAGCAGTCACTAAACATTTTGCTGCCATGATTGCATGTAAGAGGGTTGGATTTTGATCTGTTCAAGACCTTGGAGTCAGAATAACAGTAAAATAATAAGAAGAAAATCAGGGATAAGTCTAAAGGTCTCCAGAATGTCTGACTACAGATTAACAGCTACTTTGCTGCAAAAGGGCAAAGGGCTAAGGGGACATAATATCCAGATCTCAAGATCTGCAACCTCCCACTAGAAAAAAAAATTAAAAATGTCTTTAGTAGGATCTAAATAAGTCAAAATAAGTCAAGAGTCAAGAATAATTCCTTCTCTGAATGTCAAGACTGTAAACCCTATGCAGTGTGCTTTCCCCTTAAGTAACCATACAAGTCGACATACCTAATAATGAGGGTAATTCCTAGGCTGAAGGTAATAATTTGCAGCCTTTCCCAATACAATTTTGAATCCTATCGTGTGGTCCTTTACACTGTAACATCTCTTGACAGGAGAATATAGGTTCACTAAGTAAATCAGAACAGGACTCACAGTGTGATTATAAGAAAATCACATTTCCTTAGACAGCTGGTGGTGTACTTTTTATAAATACATGGTTTCTTCTTCAACTTCTATGCATAACTTGGAAAGGAAAAGGTCAGGTGGAATCTGGGGTAAAATGTTTTATTTATTTATTTATTTATTTATTTATTTATTTATTTATTTATTTATTATATTTATAGCCCACCCGTCCTGCTAGCAGGCTCAGGAAGGGTAACATCATGTAATAATACAATACAGTTAAAAATTTAAAACACAGTGGGCGGCAACTGCAAGGGGAGAGCACAGCTGGCTCTTAAAGAAGGGCCGGCTCCACTCCCCCTTTAGGAGTCCAGGCTGCAACTGCAGCCCTTCCTTCTCTCAAGGAGGCAAAGGCAGCCCTCATGAGGCATGCTGTTGGCTGCCTCATGTAGGGCCGAATAAGCATTAGGGGGCCGTGGTGGCTCAGAGGTTAAGATGCTAAGCTGCAGACTGGAAGGTCTCTAGTTCAGCAGTTCAAGACCTTAGTGTCATGTGATGGAGTGAGCTACCATCTCTGGCCCCAGCTCCTGCCAACCTAGCAGTTCAAAAGCAAGACATTTTAAGTAGATAAATAGGTACCATTTCAGTGGGAAAGTAACAGCATTCCATGTGCCTCAGCATTTAGTCATGTGGACCACATGACCATGGAAACATCTTTGGACAGTGCTGGCTCTTTGGCTTGGAAATGGGGATGAGCACTGCCCCCTATAGTCAGATATGACTAGCTTTCAAGCAAGGGAAACATTTTAATAAGCATTAGAAACAAATCACAGTTCAGACAAGTCAACTTGTTGTGAGAGGTTCCCTGGCATATTATTTGGGCTGATAAGTGGGTGAAAACAACCTCAGGGAGGCCATATACGGATGCCTGTTGCCTCAGCCGAGGCCTGGCTCTGTCATGCGGGCCCTGCAGGACTGAAGAAGTATGAGGTGAATTTATAATAAAAACTGAGGTGACTTTGTAATCACACTAAATCTATCTAATATGTTGCCAACAAGGTCTTTGAAACTTTGAGAACAGAGGTTTTTTTTTCAGTGTCTGCTTACACACTGAGGTATAAGTTCCTGAGTTTCACTGACTTTTTATGTTTTGAAGGCAGGGATACACAATTAAGTTCCCCAAATCCTTCTTCATGCAGATCAAGGGATCACTCCTCTCTTTAGAGCTATCTCCTTTTTCACTGGGCAGGGATTACTTCTCTTAACTAAAAGCAACCTCCCTTTTCAGCTTGAATGGGGATCCTCATTGATCTACTCCTTCTGCCACTTTCCCAGTCCACAGTCAGTACTACACTGCCCTTCTTCAACTGTCAGTTCCCAACTGTCATTTCTTAATTGACACTCTCCACAGAATTCTATTTGAATAGCCTGTCACTCAAAGGTTCTCAGACTCTGTGAGGCATTAGCCCTTAAGTCTGTCACACACCATATATTCTCAGGATTTTTGGGAACTGTTTTCTGGTAAAATCCCAGATATTATCTGGACAACCAAATATATCTGGAAAATAACAATATGGTATTTTTGGATGCACATTTGGACCAGAAATAGCCCAAACACACATCCCTACTTGTGATAGCTAGTGCACATGTAAATTAGGGATGCTGCAAATTTTGCTGTGAGCATGTTTGATGGTCAAACATTATTTTCAAAGGCAGCAATCTGGTGTGAGCCAATCACCCTTTCTGTTTAGTTTGTGCCAGCTTGCCATGAATGCCTACCAAACAAGTTTGCATTGTGCTTTCCCAAAACTGCACATGTGTAAAGACACTGCCAATTCAAACTTATTAGCAGCCATTAGCAACAATAAGGACTACTTAGACAAACACCAATGGGTGGGATTTTATTGAAACACATTTATTGATGGCTGATTTACAGGATTTATGAATGATCTAATTGTCTATTTAAACATGCTGAGCAGAGCACTTACACAGAGAGGATGTGGGGAATAGCAGAACTCAATCAAACTGTGTGAGAATGCATACACACAAAAAGCAAATTGCACTGTACTGCATGTCAGTAGGAAATACAGTGAAACAACCTACCAGCTCCCATGAATAGATTGATGAATTATTGAATTGATTGTCAAAACATCCAGTAATTAATTGTCAAAACAACCAGTAAACAAGGTGTGAGCTGAACTGGTAGTTGTTCATGTATCCCCAATGTCACTAACTTGGTATTAACAGCTCAAGTACCTTTTATATTTAGCTCACAGTTAATTTCAATGCCATGATTTTGACTACACAGAAGGTATGTGATAAATACCTAGTAGTGTTTGGAAGTGTCACTGTTAATATTGCTGTTATGTGACAGTACCACTGTGATAGGCAGATTAGGTTCAACCTCTCCCTAAGAATGACCAGTGGGAACTGACAAAGGTCCAATCTGCATTGGTTTTTCCAGCCACTGTGCTGCTGATACCACGTAGTTTCACAAATTTCTGTCTGCATCTCATCTTGCATCGGGTCTCCTGTTGTTTCATCCCAGCATCATTTTATTGCCCTCTAGTAGTTACTCCAAGGTCACTACAGCATCTCACTGAGTTATCTGGATTTAGTTTTAAGATGGTTCGATTGCTCTTTGCTCTCAAGCCACTGTGAGCAATAAACAGACAACTGGAGCCGAATTCTCTCCCCCCCCCAGTCATAAAGGCAGCCAGGGAACATATTTCTGCAATCATTTTTTTTTGCTGGTGAGTTAGAAGCACACCTACCCCTGAACCATGGGGCAGTCCCCAGAATGCCCTGCCTGGCAACCACCAGATGGTTTGTGTTTTCACTTTCCAGACCCCCTCTGGTTCTCCTCCACCAGTTCACCCCTCTTTACTTTCTGCGAGGGGGTCGCAGGTGCCATTTCCTCCCCACAGTGCAGTGCCCTGCTGGCATGCTGGGAGGCCTCCCCCTACTCTCTCACACTCTCCCTCCCATGCCCCCATGGTTGCCATGGTGAGGTCTGATGCAGACGGCTAGCTTTTATGCTGAGCCAAAATGGGAGGCAAAGGGGAACCATATACCATTTATTTATTCTTTCCTAATTGTATATGATTGTGCTTCAGTCTATGTAAAAATGCTAATAAAATTGTTTCCTTGTAGCATTAAAGAATACTTCTGAAGAAGTCCATGCACGAAATGAAGTTCATCCCGGGTTCTTCGTTAGTTGTTTTGTTAGTTGCCTGGTTGTTAGTTGTCTCTGTTGTATTTTCTGTTCTAAATTTACACTGTTTGTATTTATTATGTTTCATATTGTTTTGAATTATTATAAGCTATTATTGTATTGGACTATTATTGTTAGTGACTTCCCCAATCCTTTCTGGTTGTTTGACTTTGAGTGAGGGGCAATTATTAGGGGGGGCCTGGCTACCCTAACTTCTGATGCCTCTGTGAATAAGAGAGAGGACCTGAGATGTGAAATGATCATGGCTCTCTATATATTTTAAAGAGGCAAGAAGGGAAGTAACATGTGACTGCCTGAATTACTTGTGACCCTGAATGTGTGGGAGACAGGTTGTGGAGGGTGGTAGGCACACTACATGAGTAAGAAAAGTGCATCACAACCATGACATGATGAGATACTGCCCAATAAGTCTCAGCATCAGTGTTGATGGGAAACTGGCAACCATAGCCTCCACTTACTATACGCATGCCCCATAAAATATTTGACTATGGACCTCAACATAATGCATATTTTGATAGCACTATCAGAAGTAATATTATGGACAGAAATAACAATGCAAAACAATTACATATCTAGCCTTTTAATTTCGGAGAATCTTTCCATCATTCCTTTATGTCAAGGAAGCAAAATCAGAGCTAAAGAGAAGAAGGTTAAAGTAACAGGTCACTGGTTTTACCAGCTACATTGAAAACTATATTGATGTGGAACTCATTAGATCAATGTGTGTGACTTTCACCTGAACTTGCAAAGTCTCCACAGAAACTGGAAATTTTTTAAGCACTGAAAGCACTGATTCAAAATCATGGGTCAGTTAGCTTCAACCTACTGCAAATTAAAAGGCACTTCTGATACTGACCTTTTTACTATTCAGTGAATACACAGCTTAATACTTTGCCATTTCTATAGCCTTCACTATATACAAAGAACTTTACAGTCTCTTATCCTTATTATTTGTGAAGTCAAACACCTTAGATTTATAGAAGGGTAATGCTACAGAGAATGTATTTCAGGTATAATTTAAGCCTACAGGAATTTAAGCTTATGTACCACCCTACACTCTTGTTTTGTGCTTTAATGAAAATTCTGCACAAACAATCTGATAGCAGAAGGAATCTTTGTCACTGACATGCAGCTAGACAGTAAGGCACTGTGTTAAGTGATATTACTGACACAAGAAATCCCAACAAAGCAGCTGCTAGTCATTTTATTTTGAGTGTATTTTCACACTGTTTTTGCATGGGCTACCATCCCAGAGGCAGGGTCATAGATATTATTTAAACATGATGAGAAGCTTCTGCTGAAACATCAGAACTCATGTTTATTTGCCTGAATGAGAAACATTGTAAACAAATTTAGCTGAAGTCAACAAAATTTTGTCCTCATAAACAGAGGATAATTTTTTTATGAATTAAAGTGTGATGGTCAGGTGAAAATCTCACAACAAGGAAAAAGATTTTTGAATGAAATCCTCCATTTATGAATGTCTCCTCCAAGTTTATATCCAATGAAGTTTCCTATATTTGAATATAAATGTTTGACAAAGACTTTCCTAATTTTAAAAAGGATTCAGTCATAGAACAAAGGGAAACATGTTTTGTCTGAAGATTTGTTTTTAAGAAAGAGATTTGTCAGGAATATTTTAGACGTGGGACATACTTGCTTATGAAAGGGGTTGAACTAGTTTGAACCATTAAAACCAGAGGTTCAATGAACTTCTGAATTTTGACAGTGAAGACTAATTCTTGCATGCTGCCACCTGCGGGTAGTTGCTTCCAAAAGGAATCTGGGGTCCATGTAGTTAGGCCAGGTTTAATCATGCTAGCACTAATCCATGAACAAGTAAAACTGCACTGGTGTGGTCAATTGTTCAAACTAAATGTGGGACCCAGCTTCCTAATGACTGCCCAAATTGTTCCATTTCACATAGTCACCTATGTTAATGGGTACACATATGTTACATACTTTGTCTCTTGCTAGAGTTGATTTCACACTTGAGCTTAAATTGAATTTAAAGGACTGCACATGAGAAGATAGATGATGGAAAGATTGTGCCTTTGAGAAACCACATGAAAGGACATGATTCCTTACTTGTAGACATAATTTTATATAATGAATGGTAATTCATATTGAAGAACCTGCATCTTCACAGCCAGTTGTACCCGGTGAAAAACAATCTGAAAAGTACAGTAAACTCCCTTTTTCATGTTCTCTGCATTGCAACAAGTTATAATTATTATTATTTATGTTATAGAATAATTTATGTCTGCATAACTTTCATTAGAACAAATATGATGAACTAAATGAAAGTAGTAATTTTCACTGAGGTTTTTTTCCATTGCATTGTACTTTCCAATTTTAAAAATTTTAAATAAAATTTTATGTAAGTGATGTTCTTGAGCAATGACATTTTATAGCCATGTAACCAAATGTGTCTAAGTAGGCATTTCAATATCCAGATATTTTTGAATTGCTTGAATTGCTAGTATTTCTTTAAAAAAATCTCTGTGGATAGTCTGCATAATAAAATCATCTATGAGGTAATTCCCACCACCTTTTACCAAAGATCTGTCTCTCAGGTTGAAATTGAGAACTAATGAGATTATCTACTTTCTGTATTATGCCAGAGTGGATACTAAGTCTAACACATCTAGAATATCATAGATTTAAAATGTGAACTCTTATTCCCTTTGTTGGGATCATAAAAGTCAATGAACTCTGGTGTTACCTGTGGTTATAGAGTCACAGCATGGTTCACTATGTTATTATATTACAGGTACATAATTTATGAGGTTAATACTAATTTGTTTTTCTCAGCTGTCTTCAGCTTTCATCTCTTACTGAAAATTCACCACTTCCATTTGTGTACAGTTTTCAGTTTTAAAGATGAGCTGCATGAAGTATTTTCTGCTGGAAACTTCTTTTTAGTAGAGAAGAGGAAGCTGGTTTCTAGAGTATAATATATAAACCCTTGTGTTCTGTT
This sequence comes from Gekko gecko, assembly GCA_029375565.1. Taxonomy (NCBI): domain Eukaryota; kingdom Metazoa; phylum Chordata; class Lepidosauria; order Squamata; family Gekkonidae; genus Gekko; species Gekko gecko. The sequence goes on along the minus strand of JAPDNY010000004.1, from coordinate 63,160,288 downwards.
TTTCTCCACATCTTGGTACAGGGATGAGCTTCCCATTAACATTTTTAAATCTAATTTATTTATTCAATTTCTTTAAAATGTTTTTATGACATCTTTCCACCAAATCAGGGCCCAAAAGATGCTACACACTAAAAAAAATTAAAGTATTTGGACAATTAAAAAGAACATTTAAAATGATTAAATAATTCAATAAAAACACAAACACACAATACCAGAACCAGGGAGGAGAGCCAGTAATGGTTATTGGGGGTATGACAAATGGAACAAACAAATAGAAAAGTTGGTGGAAGACACTGATAGAGGGAGACAGATGAATCTCCCCAGGGAGAGAGTTCAAAATTTGTTGTACCATGACCAAAAAAAGCCCTTTCTTGGGTCACCACCTGTCTAGCCTCAGATACTGTGGGCAACTGAAACAGGGCCTCTGAATATGACCAGAGTGAACAGGTAGGTTCATACAGGAGAAGGTAATCCTACAAGTATGTTGGTCCCAGGCTATACAGGGCTTTAAAGGTCAATACCAGCACCTTAAATTGTGCCCAGAAGCAAATTGGAAACCAGTTTAAATGGAGAAAGACTGGAGTGATGTGGTCAACCCACTCCAGGCAATAACCCATTCCAGTCAACACTTTGGCCACAGCATCCTGTACCAACTATAGCTTCCAGAGAATGTTTAAGGGCAACCACATACAGAATGCATTGCAGAAATCTAATTTAGATGTTACAAGGCCATGCACTAGAGTTGCAAGCCTTTTTTCTGTCCAGAAAGATCTGCAGCTGGCTTACCAGCTGAAGCTGCTGAAAGGTACTCCTGGCCACCTCTGCCTCCTGTTTATCCAACAGGAGACCTGGGTCTACAAGCACCTCAAAGTCATGAAGCTGCTCCTTTAGGGGGAGTGCAACCTCATCCAGTTTGCTAGTTATCATCCATTCCAAAACTGCTTTCAGGCACCTGTTCACAGTTTCCACAGACTTCCTGGGATCTGCAAGATAGAGCTGAGTGTCATCTATACATTGGTGGCAGCTCAGCCCAGCTCTCCAGATAACCTCTCCCAGTGGCTTTACATAGATGTTTGTCAAACCTCGCTTTGCTTTGCTTCGCATAGTTTGCCATAGATGCTGGGGGAGGGGAATTCCTAAGGTGGGAGAAGCAAGTGCAGGGTGTGTGAATGCTCTAGCTTAGACGGCACAACTTTTTCCTGAAGATGTGCCTCTCCCCAGTTCCCAGGGAGATGACCTTGAAAACTTGTAGTGCCAGCTTGTGTAGCAGATAATGGGATCATATATTCCCATAAGAAGGGGGGGTAGAGACACGGGAACCTGGCTGTATGATGTGACGTATGAGTGGGCCTTAGGAGGGGTTACTGTTTGAACCTTATATATCTATGCATGTACCCACCAAAAAGCTTTAGAACTGACACAGTACTATTCATGTCTGGAACTTGTTTTATCTTAATAAAGCCTTTCACTGCCAAAGACAGTGTGGTTGAGAGTAACTTGCCCAGGAGTCTGACAATGTTGAAAAGTATGAGAGGCAAGATGAAACTTTGAGGAACACCATAGGCCTTAGGCAAAGGAACACAGTAGCAGTCCTCCAGCACTGGAGTACCCTTGAGATAGGACCAGAACCATTGTAGACCAGTGCCTCCCAGTTCTAGTCTTGAAAGATAATCCAAAAGGATACAATAATTAATGGTATCAAAAGTTGATGGGAGGTCCAGGAGAAACAAGGTCACACTCACCCTGTTAATCTCATGGCACATGTCATCCACCATGGCAACCAAGGTTGTTTGTCATAACCAGAACATTTGAGAATGAATGGTAGTTATTCAACTCTTCTGGATCTACAGTAGGTTTTTAAAGGAGTGGATGCACCACTGCTTGCTTCAAGGCAGGAGTGACCACCCTGTCTCTCAGGGAGTCATTTATTGTCTCCTAGACCCAAACTGCCACTATCTCCCAAAGCAGATTTAAGCAGCCAGGAGGGACAAGGGTTGTGTAAACAGGTAGTAGGTCTCAAACTTCCAAGAACTCCAGCCACATCCTCTGACTGCATAAGCTGAAAAGTATTGCACACAACTAGACAAATCAGCATGCTAGGATCATTTGATCCTGTTGCTACTAATGTAGATTCCAAGTTGGAACAGATGCAAGAGATTTTATCTGTGAAGTACTTAGCAAAATGATTGCAGTGGGCTGCAGGGGAGTCCACTTTTTCCTGTCAGCCAGAACCCAATAAACCCCTGACTATCCAGAAGAAATCTGCAGGTTTGCAGTGTGGATGCGGTGGTGGCAGAGAAATATTTACTACCATCACCACCACAGTGTAGGCTTTAAAGTGAGCTCTAGCCCATGCCTTGGTGGATTTGTCCTGAGTCTTTCTCCATAGTCACTCTCGCCCTCTCCCCTGTCTTTTCATTATCTGTAGCCCCTCAGTAAACCAGGGGTATGCTTGGGCTCTTAAACTCGAGAGAGGACTCCTAGGTGTGATTGTGCCAATTGCCTGGCTCATTCCCCTATTTCAGAGGTTAACAAGGGCATCAACAGGAGCACCAGCTGTAACAGCAGGAAAATCCCCATTGCCATGAAAACTTATTGGATTCATCAGGCTATGGAGGCAGATCATCTCATTCAATCCCTACCCCTATGGAGTATTGGAATCCCTGTAAATCCAGCAAGAAGTGATCTGTCCATGACAAGGGGACCATCTTCAACCCCTTGACCTTCAGACCACCTTCTTTTTGCCCAGAGCAAAACACCAGACCAAGAGTGTTTGTGTGGAGTCTGTTATTACTTGAGACAGGCCCATGGTTGACATGCAGACCATGAAAACCTGAGCTGTTTTTGGCAAGGCAGCCTCAACATAGATGCTGAAGTCCCTCCAAACAACCATCTAAGGAGTCCTCAACACCACATCCAAGACCACCTCCACAAGTGCAGGCAGGGATACAAGTGACCATTAATCCAAGCAAGTAAACAGGTCTTTAACCATCACTGGAATAACATGCAGAGAGCCAGCAAATGAAGTAGGACTACACTTGTTGTGTATTGGAATGTGAATCCATGCTATAGATTCCCACGTTAAGCTTGATTCCAAATGTGGCTCTTCATCTGTTACATTACCATTGGTCCGTTTCTGAGAAACCTCTGTAAATATCCAATCATTGTGTGAGAATGTATCAAAGAGGGAATGGTCCTGATTGGCCTTTATCCCTGTGTTATGATTGGTCTTTAACATGTTATGGGTGTGGCTTTGAAGTTTAAAAAGGGAGCTTTGCTCCACTTGTTTGTTGGTGTGTTCTGAGCTGGTGTTTGCTATTACGAATAAAGCTGAAATCACTTGCTGAAATCAAAACGTTGTTGAGTTACATACTTAACAACACTCAGTTTAATAATGATAAATGGAATGGGATTGAATAAGTGACCTGTGACATTGCACCTCACCAAGTTCTGGCACTAAGATTAATAATCTTGTTTGTGGGTTATTCTGCTTGTTACTGGCATGTGAATCACTGCCTGGATTTGAAGATTGATTTTATCCAGGTGTAAAATCCAAGCTCTCAAGGATCATTCTGAAAGGCAGTGGAAGGAACATTTCTTGTTATGTAATTACGTTTCAGGTGTTTTGGTGTGGATTTTGGCTGCAGTTGTAAAGTGTATGATAGCCTTCTGATAACATATCTGCTAAGAGTAGGGATCTCCAACATTCCTCAGCCTGTGAGAACTTTGGAATTCTGATACAGGATGGTGGGCATAACTACAAAATGGCAGCAGGAGGAGTTAAACACAAAATGGCTGCCACAAAATGTTAGGTAGTGAATTCATGCATAATTCTCATAGCAACTCTTCAACATTTCAAACAGAAGCTCTGCTTAACAGGATGCCTTTTAATATGAAAATATTGTTTAAAATATTTTCTTGCACACACACAGCTTACCTTCAGTCACACAATGAAGATCCTTGTGCTGTGATGGCACCTGCTGATGAAACAACTTTAAAAATCAGATCTCTGGTGGCCAATCTGAATCCCTGCTGGGCCAAAGCCTTACCTGGCCATTCTCACTTACTAAAAATACAGGGGTGGGGGTACCATGCTGTGAACTGCTGACTTGGAACAAGATCCTCACCTTGTTCAGAGTTTTATATGTACACTGAAACCTTATATCTTTGTTTGTGTCACGTCTTGTGCCTTGGCTTACTACTCTAATCCAGGCTTGCCAATGTTCAACTGAATATTGTATACCTCTATGCCCCCCCCAGCTGATTAATGGGGCAATGACAATATCATAAAATGGTCTGTGTTATACCCATACTTAATGTTTATCACTAGTCACCATTGGGGAGAACAGGAAGGAAATGGCTAAGTATGATAAATAACATTAATATAAATTCTGCCAACTAGGAACTTACTAAATGTTTATTTAGTCCCAGTGGTATGCTATCTGTAAGAAACACAAAAATTATAAGGTAGAGAGAGGACTTATAATCTACATAATTAAGATTTTAAAAATCAGTGTTCCTGTGAATATTGTTTTTCCAAATATGATCTAACATGTGTAGTCTGACTGAGCATTATAAAGAATAACCTTTGTAAAATGATGCTAATTTCTGCATTCTGGGGAATAGGCTGGTATTTTATATCTTCATTGTTTTGATAAGGATTTTCTTTTCTTTTGTTTATATTCTCTTGTAATATCCAATCTTGTCCTAGTATCATCTTTGATAAATCAATTATATTTTGGTTTCTTTCTCCTATGGAGTTGAAGATTTTCTACAAATGTCTTATTATATTTTTGACTGAAAGATCCATGTAAAGACACATTCTGTTATCATCTATCTTGTAACTAAACTAATTTGCTGTTCATTTCCAGAATAGGAGAACTGGAACACTTGCTACAATATAATGTGTTAATGTAAGTGATTGAAAATGTTCCATAAAAGTCAGCAGTGAACTCTATTCACATAGGGGGGGAAATCATCTACATGTAAACTGTTTCATCTTTGGATACAATGATTTTTTTAAAAATTTAGGGCATTTTGTTGTTTCATCTTATGAATATCTACTCAGAAGTAAGCCCTACAAAGATAAAATGTTATTAATTTAAAATGTTATTAATTTTTAGTTATTTATTTAAAACATTTATTAGCTACCTTTCTAACTTTCAGAACTCAAGGAAACGTACAATGCAAATAAAACAATTATTATAAAAAAAACACATAAAGACCATAATTTAAAATTTCAATTAGGACTGTCAATAAATAAAAATAAAAATGCAGTCCTAAGTAAAATTGTCTTCAACTGCCTCCTCATGCTCGAAAGTGAGGGGACGAGGTGCTCATCATTGGAGACTTTGTTCTATAATCATGGGGCTACCACCAAGAAAGGCTGATTGGTCCAAGCAGCAAGGTTATTAATGGGAATATAGTGCAATAACCATATCACCCATGTATGGCAAAGTTTCACTGGTTCCCAGTATGCTTCCAGGTGCAGCTCAAAGAGGTAACTTTTACCTATGAAACCATAAACTGAGTAGAAACAGGGCATCTAAAGAACTGTTTCCATGTGTACATTCCTGCTGATTTAATAACCTGCTCTTTGTGCATCCCAGCTCACAGAATTGAGGCAAGCAGTGTCCAGGGATGCAACCATTTGTGGGGGTATTGGTATTGTGGAACAGTGTCTCCTTTCCCAAGAGACTTGCCTGGTGCTTTCCTTGTAAGTGTTCAGATTCCAGAAAACATTTGCATTTGTTTTAGTTCGATTTTAATCACATTAGCAGTTAGCCCCCTGATCTTGGTCTACCTGTGACACAGTCATGTGATTTTTTTGACACTTCTGTGTACAGCTGTTTAGGCTGCTCCCTTCCTAGTCTTATCATGGATCAGGGCTCTGATGCTACCCTACTCAGTACTCTATCGAAGAGGAGACTGGAGTTCCAGATCCAGAAAAGAGAAAATAGCCATTTCTTCATAAATCCCTGTAGGAGATCAAGAGTGGCTGAGTTCAGACTGGCAATTTGCCCCACTATAGCCATGTTTCAGCCATGTTTCCCAAGTGGATTAAAGGGGTCGTTCACACAGGCACATCTGCCTGGCGTCCCCCACCCATAGGCAACCTGTGCTGTTCCGCTTTGCTCCTGGGATTAAAAGATACCTGTTAAAAGTGGTAGCAAATCCTGGAGAGTGCCTTTATCCCACTGCATTCTGCTTCCCAGAAGTGTGAACGCTCAGCTGAAAAGCCGGGAGCAACCCGCATTGTGCATAAGGCAGCAGTGATATGATTGGCTGTGCTCCACTCTACCGCCCAATGCAGTGCCAGCGCAATGGGCTCCTCCCCAAATCGGCTGGATGCCTATGTGTGTACAAGTACATGTGCTCATACACACAGACATCCAGCTGATTTACCAGGAAAAAGCTGTTCACAGCCGTGCCTCCGGGCCAGCAGTCTGAACGCTCCTGCGTGCCTCCTCCCGGTATGCTCCCACATCAGTCAGACCTGTGTGACTGGGAAAACCTGAAACAATTTGTTCCAGGGCTTTTTTGCCACGACTGGCTCCTGCTTCAAACTGCCAGTCTGAACTCAGCCAGTATGGGCCTAAGCAGAGTTACTTGCTTCTAAGCCTCCAATGGATGTAGAAAGGTATAACACTGCTTAGGATTGTACTGAAAGAAGCCTGAGCTCCATCTCTGGAAGAACTAGCTCTATCACAATGGATGTATTTATGGAGAAAGGGTGTATTGTGAAAAAAAATCATTCACTTGCAAAACTGTTTGCCTCCAGGACTTCTGAACATTCCTTGGTCTTTAAGCACTCAGTAAAAGTGGTTGTATAGCAGCCACTCTGTGAAGTAAAGCAGAGATTTAACTGAAACCATTTGTAATTTCCAGAATCCTAACAGGTGGAGGACTTTGGAACACGTGAAGTGACATTAGTAGGTGACAATGCTAATTTTGTTAATTTTGTCTCTTCTTGAGTATGCCACCTACTGTGATGAGCTGTTGGCAATATGATTTTTTTTTGCTTCATTAGTAAGCAAAGACATATGTAGTCTGCCAATGAGCTGGCTGAACTAGCCCAAGAACACTAATGAGGTAGACCAAACAGAAGGCCTATCAGCATCATCAACTTTCAGCATAAATTAAAACAGCCCTATTTTATTCCAAGGGAAAATTAAAATCACAAGCAGCAGTGATTTAAGACAGGGCAAACTTAGGTCACCAGAATATCCTGCAGAGTTGTAGGAGAATTACAAGGACACTTAGCATCAGGTACTTGAAAATATGAGAATATTTTCAACAGGGTACATTTCAAACATTATGCAGAGCAAACCCATGTCTGATACTGACTCACTGTCTTGAATTCCTGATGTTTATATCTATATTTGCAAACTATATTTGCATTTTTACTTTACATTTTTAATTATAAACCTAAAAACATATTTTAGGACTACATCTAAAAACATGTGTGCAATTTCACTATTAGAATGTTACCAGTGAGATGTTTGTTTCAGTGGTAAATATTCCATTTAAAAGTTTCCAAATGAGAATGTGTGAGGGCTGATGTCAGGGAAACATATTGAAAAGGAGCTTGTTTGAGCATGACAAATATCATCTGCTCTCATACAGCAAGAATGTATTTAAAGAAATACTTGCCATGGAAAATGTGATAGAGCTAGGCCAATTCTTTTGTAGAGGACCAAGATGATATCCTTGAAAGAAAGGCAGGATTGCCTCTCAATTTTACTCTCTGTGACCTTGCCTTCAGAGATGAGGCAGGTGGAGAATAGATACAGGGCATTTTTTGTGGTAGCACCTTGCCTTTGCAATGTACTCCCCATTGAGGCTCACCTGGCACCTACTTTGCCATCTTTTAGGTGGCAGGCCAAAACAGCTCTGTGACAAACACCCACAGTCACAAACGAGGTCCCCTCCATGGTGCTCCCTCTACACCACAGTGCCTTCCTACTGTGAGTATCATGCTGCCTGTCAGAGGAGGCTGTCAAGCCATGTGGCTCTGTCAGGGCCTAAGCCCACTATTGGGCCCCTTCTTCCATGGTTTCTGGGCCTACCAGCTGACTGCTATCCATTAAAAATCCCCTGTCACCAGGGGCTCATCTCCAGCCTCCCTTGCTCTTATAGGCCTGGTTAGGGAAAGGTCACTGCATTACCACCTTCCTTGGCTTTCCCCAGACCTTGCAGCTCTGGCCCCTGGTGCTGTTGCCTTGGAGCTATATTGGGCCTGGCTTACTCGCCTCTGCCTGGCCTGCTACAGTTCCCTTTCAGCCTGCTCCTGCACCCCTCCTTGTCGCTTGCTCTAGCCCCCCGATGGCTCACAGCCTTCTTCTGACTCCATGGGCAGCCAAAGAAGGCCCTGTCCTCCCTCCAGCATCCTGAAGTCCCTCTATTTATTTATTTAAAGCTTTTATTAGCTGCCTTTCTCCCTTGCGGAACTCAAGGCAGCTTATGATAAGGGAAAAAAGGATTACAAAAGAACCCAATAAATATAATCAAAATAAAACAAATATAGAAACTCATAAAATCACAATTTAAAAACTCCAATCAGGACTGTTGTACACATTTAATTCCAGTAAAAAAGAAGAAGTCAAAATGAGAAGGAAGATCCTTAGTGTTTTATTGCAACAGAACACTTGAAAACAGTTAGGCCAAACTAGGCCCATCAAAATTGACGGCTTTCCGAACACAATCAGGAAGTACATGAGAATTTATACTGAAAATGACAAAACCTTCAAAAACAAAATTAAAAGAACATAATTGGTTACAAAGGAGACTTAGTCATATGACTAATAATTCACCCATTGGTCAATTATAAAAAAAGGTGTACCTACCTAGTATCTTAAGAGTTTACTTAACTTAACCTGAATAATATCAGCCAAGGATTCTTTATACCCAAACAAAAAGTGTTTTTTTTCTGATATGAAGCTAAAAGCCTTCTTGACCCAGAGCAAAGCTCTTACCCTAAACAGCAAAGAAACCACAAACTCTCTACCTTTTATACCAAAAGAATATTGTTTTCTTGTCTGCTAGGATCAGCTAGCATCAGCTAGAAAAAGAATCCAACTTGGAAAGGAAAGGCCTGCTAATCAGCAGGTTTTCATTACATCCTAATAAAATCTTACTTATAAAAAGAATCTATAGAATCAAAAAAATATGAATAATCAGAAAAAAATCTTTATATTCCCATTCATACTACAGGAATGCCGATAAATAAAAATAAAGCTTTCAAATGCAGTCCTGAATAAAAAAGTTTTCAGCTGCCTCTTAAAGACTGAAAGTGATGGGCCCAGGTGCTCTTTCCAAAGGAACCTATTCCATAACTACGGGGCTGCCACCAAAAAGGCCCTCTTTTGTGTGCCCACCAAATGAGCTCCTTTGATTGATGGAACAGTCAGGAGAAGGTCTCCCTGCAATCTTAATTCCCAGGCAGGAGTGTATGGGAGAAGATGGTCCTTCATATACCCAGTAGCTATACATACATACATACATACATATTAGGAGCAAGGCCCATTGTAGGAACAAGACAACAGGCTCTAGGAAGATGAGAGCTCCCTGCATCCCCGCCCTGCACACTCCGGTGAGACCCCGGGGCAGTGGCACAGGCCACTGGCGGGTTCCTGCACAGGTATGTGTGGTGTCCCTCAGGCCGGCTGCAGTGCTGGTGGCTGTGATGGCACAGCAGCGGCTGCTGGGTCACAGGGTGGCCAGGCACAGTGGCCATGGGCCACCGACAGCCAGGGTGGTGGGAGGAGCAGCATCAGCCTGAGGACCCTCCGCCTGGCATAGTGGTCAGGCCGTATGTCACCACTGAGGAGAAGGAGGTCCATCCCCTCACTTTGGCCCCCCTGGTGAGACCCGAGGCTCGAGGGGCGATGGAATGGGGTGGCAGGGGCTCCCAGGCTGGCTGGGCAGCTACAGCCTCGGGGCTGGCTCAAGTGCTCTCCGCGCTGGCGGTGGGCTGGCCCCCATGCAGTGACGGTGAGATGGACTGGGCCTCAGGCGGGGATGATGGGTGGTGGCAGGAGGACCATCCTCCAGTCCCCAGCTTCCCCCCAGACTCCAGGGTGGAGGGGCAAAGGAATGGGGTGCCACTAGGTGGCAGCAGCCCCCTCTCGTGGCAGGGCATCCAGCTACCTGGAGGCTGCCTGGGCTGATAATGAATGCTGTGGCAGTGGAAGGATTGGCCTGGGGTTCACATGCGTCCAACTGCTGGAGCATCCATCCCGCCTGGTGGTTCCCCACAGACTGAGGGCAAGAGGCTGCCTGACAGGTCTGTGGGTGGGACTGAGGCGATGGAGGGGGGCAATCCAGCCAGGGGATTGGCCATCCTGCTGAGTGACAGGTCACAGACCCAAACACTGAGCAGGCATGTGGAATGTTCAGGAGAGAGTCACACCAAAATTATTTTATAATATAAGGATACATACACACACACACACACACACACACATATATACACATATACATATAGTGGGGGATAAATAGAACCTTGCGGCACCACACAGGCAAACAGCCATGTCACAGAACAGGAATCCCCCAACACTACTTTATGAGACTGAAAAAGTCAGGAAAAAGAGAGAAATAACTGTGTCGTAATAGGTGACTTAAATACCCACATGTTGATTGGGTCAATATCTGCCCTGAGCCCGTCATGAAATAAATGAGTTCCAGTCGGGAAAAAGAGATTGAGTTTAGACACTCTCAATGACTGTGCTATGGAACAGATGGTCACAGATCCTACCAGGGGAGAGGCGATCCTGGATCTGGTCCTAAGTAACACCCAAGACCTGGTGAGAGATGTAAAAGTGACTGCACCACTTGGGAACAGTGACCATAATGTCATTGAGTTTAACATTTGTATAAATAGGGAGTTGCCCAAAAAGACCGACACAACCACTTTTAACTTTAAAAGGGGTAACTTCTCTGGTATGAGGGGACATCTGAGGAAGAAATTGAAAGGAAAAGTGGAAAAGATCAAAACCATTGGGGAAGCTTGGAGATTACTTAAAAATACAATCCTAGAATCTCAGAAAAAATATATGCTGCAGGTTAGGAAAGGCACAAATATGTATAGAAAAAAGCCTGCATGGTTAACAAATAAAGTAATGGAAGCTGTAAAAGGTAAGAAGGATTCCTTTAAGTGGTGGAAAGCTAGTCTCAGTGAGGCTGATAAAAGGGAACACAGGCTGTGGCAAATAAAATGCAAGTCTGTGATCAGGCAAGCAAAAAGAGAATGTGAGGAGCATATCGCAAAAAGCATAAACGCCAACAATAAAACTTTCTTCAAATACATTAGAAGTAGGAAACCAGCCAGGGAGGCAGTGGGGCCCTTGGATGACCAAGGGGTAAAAGGACTACTGAAGGATGACAGGGAAATGGCTGAGAAGCTGAATGCATTTTTTTACCTCTGTCTTCACTGTGGAAGATGAGAAGTGCTTGCCCATTCCAGAACCACCGATTTCGGGAGGGGGTTTGAAAGACCTGAATCAGATTGAGGTGACAAGAGAGGAAGTCCTCCGACTAATGGACAATTTAAAAACTAACAAAGCACCAGGCCCGGATGGCATTCATCCGAGAGTTCTGAAAGAACTGAAATGTGAACTTTTGGATATCCTTACATTAATAATCTGCCTCCATTCCTGAGGACTGGAAGGTAGCTAATGTCACTCCCATCTTTAAAAAGGGCTCCAGGGGAGATCCGAGAAATTACAGGCCAGTCAGTCTGATGTCGATACCGGGTAAGTTGGTGGAAACTGTTATTAAGGAAAGAATTAGTAGGCATATTGATGAAGAAAAACTATTGAGGCAGACTCAGCATGGGTTCAGTAAGGGAAGATCTTGTCTCACTAACCTGTTAGTGTTTTTTGAGGGAGTGAACAAACATGTGGACAAGGGGGACCCAATAGATGTTGTTTACCTTGACTTCCAGAAAGCTTTTGATACAGTTCCTCATCAAAGGCTCCTAAGTAAGCTCAATAGTCATGGGATAAAAGGACAAGTCCTCTTGTGGATCAAAAACTGGCGTATAAATAGGAAACAGAGAATGAGTATAAATGGGAAACTTTTTCAGTGGAGGGTGGTAAGCAGTGGGGTACCACAGGGATCAGTACTCAGTCCGATGCTTTTAAACTTGTTTATTAATGATTTAGAATTGGGAGTAAGCAGTGAAGTGGCTAAATTTGCAGATGACACAAAGTTGTCCAGGGTGGTGAAAACAGGGAGGATTGTGAGGCACTCCAAAGGGATCTGTCAAGGATGGGTGAGTGGGCGTCAACCTGGCAAATGGGGTTCAATGTGGCCAAGTGCAAAGTGATGCACATTGAAGCCAAAAATCCTAAATATAAATACACGTTGATGGGGTCTGAACTGGCAGAGACTGACCAAGAGAGAGCTCTTGGAGTCATAGTAGATAACTCAATGAAAATGTCTAGACAGTGTGCAACTGCAATAAAAAAGGCCAACGCTATGCTGGGGATTATTAGGAAGGGAATTGAAAACAAATCAGCCAGTATCATCATGCCCCTGTATAAATCATTGGTGCAACCTCATTTGGAATACAGTGTACAGTTCTGGTCTCCACATCTCAAAAAAGAATATTTTAGCATTGGAAAATTGCAGAGCAGGGCAACTAGAATGATCAAAGGGTTGGAACACTTTCCCTATGAAGTAAAGTTAAAACGCTTGGGGCTCTTTAGCTTGGAGAAACGACGGCTGAGGGGTGACATGATCGAGGTTTATAAGATTATGCATGGGATTGAGCAGGTTGAGAAAGAAGTACTTTTCTCCTTTTCTCACAGTACAAGAACTCATGGGCACTCAATGAAATTGCTGAGCAGACAGGTTAGAACAGCTTCTTCACCCAAAGAGGGATTAACATATGGAATTTACTGCCACAGGAGGTGGTGGCAGCTACAAGCATAGACTGTTTCAAGAGGGAATTAGATAAACATATGGAGCAGAAGTCCATCAGTGGCTATTAGCCACAAGGTATAGATAGGAACTCTCAGTCTGGGGCAGGTGATGCTCGGTATTCTTGGTGCTGGGGGGGCAGCAGTGGGAGGGCTGGTTCCTGGAATTTTTGGCCACTGTGTGACAGAGTGTTGGACTAGATGGGCCATTGGCCTGATTCAACACTGGCTTCTCTTATGTTCTTATGATAGGACTTGAACCACAGAGGCAGTCCAGTAGGATAACATGGTCAATTGTATGGAAGGCCACTGAGTAGGGATGCCAGCCTCAGTGTTCCCTGTAAGCTGAGTTAGTGTGAGATAGCTCAGTTTTTTAGCCTCTGGCTCACACATTTTTTTCTCAGTTCAGGAAGAATGGCTCCAGAACAAACTAATTTATGCAGCAGCCAAATTGCTCACTCACAACTTTAATGCCAGTAGCTCACAAAGTAGAATTCTTGCTCACAAGACTCCACAGCTTAGAGGGAGCATTGGCCAGCCTCCATGTGGGACCTGGGATCCCCTGGTATTACAGCTCACCTACAGACCAGAGAGATCAGTTCCCCTGGAGAAAATGGATGCTTTGGAGGGTGCACTGTATGGCATTGAACCCCTCCCTAGGTTCTACCCCAACTCTCCAAGAGATTCCCAAAATGGATCTGGCAGCCCTACCCTTCCACCCCCTGCTGATGGCCAGAAGGGATCTGGCAACCCTACCACCGAGAGATCCACCGAGAGATCATTTGTATTGGTCTTGTTAGAATTTTATGATGTTAGGTAGTTGATATTTATATTTTATTGTATTTTACTGTACTCAGTGTTTTATTGTTTTAATGCTTGTTTGCCACTTTGCGCCAGTTCTGTGGCTAGGCGGGATACAAATTGAAAATAATAAATAAATAAATAGCAGGGTCCCATTCCCACTATCTAGTTCTTGGTCAACCAAGTCAGCCACTGTTCCAAATCCTAGCCTGAAGCCAGATTGAAATGGGTTCAGAAAATCAGCCTCTTCCAAGAATCCTCAGAACTGACCACCTGTTGAGCTCTGATGCCACCTAGGCCCTCTTGGGCCACCCATAAGGTCACATCATCTTTTTAACCGAGTCTTTTAATTAGGGTTTTTCCCAGTCATATGCTTCTAGTCTGAGATCTGCTTTATGGATAGTTTTATGCTTGTTTATATTCAATGACTTATTGTTTTATAATATTTTATAATGTAAGCCTCCTTGAACAGGATTCTAAAGTTGTGTCATAGAAATATTCTGAAGAAATAAACAAAAACATAAAGTAGCATATGAGAAACAGGTCTTACACCATTGATCCCACAGGATGGATAAGATAATGACTTATGTTCACAGTACATTCCCACATTGTCAGACAGATTTGTTTCCATCTGATCCTGACATTTTCACTCCAGCGCAAATCCTATAAGGCATTATTTTTTCTCTGTAAGAATCTAAATCATTGCCTTGTTCTCATGCTTTTAGATTTTCCTTCCTTTCTTTATTCAGCACATTAAGCTGTTAATATAACTTCATACAGCTTGTGGTATACTAAATATTTCCAATATATTTCACTGTAGCCAGCCTTTCTTCCTGCTCTTGCTATCTCCAGTGTTCTACCTCATGTACGCCTTATGCATTTTCACAACCTGTCACAGATCTTCTCTATGCTGATGACTCAGAAATCTTTGTGCCACTATTTGAATCCACAGAGGGAAAGTTCATACATTATGACTTGGCCTAATTTGTGCAAGCAGCAGCTCACAAAAATGGCCTAGCCCCATGAGCGACATTATGCAGAGAAGGGTACTCATGCAAGATGTAACAGCAATTTCTATGAATAGAGTATATGAAGGGAGGGGTTTGAAGAAATCTCTACTCTCAGAATTTCACTCCTGCTTTTTCTTGGTATTTTTCTTCCAGAGGTTTCTGTTTACAACAATAGACTATATACACATGCTATAGTTTGCGCAAATTAGACTGCTTCGTAACTTATTCTTATATCTAATTCTAAACCTAGCCCCTGTGCAGATTGATAGATAAAAAGAAAGGGGCCAGGTACAGACAAGGATCATTTTCCTACAAATAAAGGGGCCTCTACAGGTTTGGAGAAAAAAAGGTGAAGAAGGGGAACTTAAGACGTCCCACAAAGAGAGGAACATTGCCTCTGCTTGTGCAGATAACACTTAACCTGAGTGGGGAGGGGAGGAGTAGAAAGGCCATCTGAGTCAGTACATGCCCAGATGCAGCTGAGCCAGAACAGTCAGGCACCACTGCCAAGGAGAGCCCTTCCACCACCACCCTCCCTTACAGGCTGCTGGACAAGGAAAATTAGCAGGAAGAAAGGGCCAGGCGGGGAAGCAGTAGAGGCAGCTGCTGCCCCCCTCCCCACTGCTGGGCATGGCATTGCAGGTGGCGGAGGAAGACCAAGAGCCATCATCCCCGCCACTGCTTGAGCTAGTCAGGTAGGCAAAGAAGGAAATCTGCTGCAGTCCCCACCACATCAGCCAGCCAGGTGAAAGTGTCAGTAGGGATGCAACAGCTGACTGGGCTGGCTAGCAAGTGGCCAGTTCACCAAGGGGGAGGATGGGATTCCCCCCTCATGAGTTATGCAGCTACCCTTTGGGTTGCTTTGGGGGAAGTGGAGGGAAAGAAAGGGAGAGCTGGAATTGCTGCATTTTGTAGGTACCTCCAGCTTGGGGGTGGGGGAGGGAAGAAGAGGACGGTTTTATAATCTGTTTTTCACTACCCGAAGGAGCATGGCAGTAGCCATCAGTGGGGCATTGGGGGCAACAACACCCATGGATGACCCCCATCAGACCTCCCTCCCTCCCAATCCCCCAGGTCCCACAAAGAGATGTGCCTCCCTGTTTGGCTCTCCACAGCAGCAACATGGGAGCTGGGCTGTCTGGTGCAGGTGCAGTGAGGTGCCAGGGCGGGCCATTGTGTAATGGCCCACCCCGGCACCTCACTGAACCTGTGCCAGTGAGCCAGCCACCATGCTGCTGCTGAGGGAAGCCAAGGCAGGCAGGTCAGCAAGCAGAAAGAGGTGTCATGACACCTCTTCCGCTCACAACCCACTGCCCTGCCTGCCTATGCAGCGCTCTCCCTCAGCAATAACAGTGGCAGGCAGGCAGGCAGGTAGGAAGGCCATCCAGGCAGTGAGGAAGTTGTCCTTCAGCTCTGCAGAGGAGGCAGAGGTGGAGGTGGTGCTTGGCCAGAAGTGGGGCAGGTGGCTGGCCATGGTGGGGAGTGCCACTTCTCTTCCTCTTTTTCCTAGGCCACCGGCCTTCTCTTCCTTCCTCCCTCACTGCCGCTGTCTCCTCTTCCTCCCCAGACTGCATCCTCTTCCTGATGCCACAGCCCCTCCAGCACCATTCCCACATTCATTTAATCTAATTAATTTAATTTAATTAGCTGCTGCTGGTGCCTCCCCACAAGAGAAATCCTGGCTATGTGGCTGCAAAGGAGTCTTGGAGCATAAGAACATAATAGAAGCCATGTTGGATCAGGCCAATGGCCCATCTAGTCCAACACTCTGTCACACAGCGGCCAAAAATACCACGTGCCATCAGCAGGTCCAGCAGTAGGGCCAGGACACTAGAAGCCCTCCCACTGCTGCCCCTCCCCCCAAGCACCAAGAATATAGAGCATCACTTGCCCCAGACTGAGAGTTCCTATCTATACCCTGTGGCTAATAGCCACTGATGGACTTTTACTCCATTTCCTTCTCTAATTCCCTCTTGAAGCTGTCCATGCTTGTAGCCGCTACCACCTCCTGTGGCAGTGAATTCTATGTTAATCACTCTTTGGGTGAAGAAGAAATTCCTTTTATCTGTTCTAACACGATGGCTCAGCAATTTCAGTGAATGCCCATGAGTTCTTGTATTATGACAAAGTGAGAAAAGTACTTCTTTCTCAACCTGCTCTATCCCTTAGATAATCTTGTAAACCTCAATCATGTCACCACTCAGCCGCCATTTCTCCAAGCTAAAGAGCCCCAAGCGTTTTAACCTTTCTTCATAGGGAGAGTGTTCCAACCCTTTTATCATCCTAGCTGCCCTTTTCTACACTTTTTCCAATGCTGTAATATACTTTTTGAGGTGTGGTGACCAGAACTGTACAAAGTACTCCAAATGAGGTTGCAGCATTGATTTATACAGGGGCATGATGATACTGGCTGATTTGTTTTCAATTCCCTTCCTAATAATCCCCAGCATAGCATTGGCCTTTTTTATTGCAGTTGCACACTGTCCAGATTTTTTCAGAGAGCTATCTACTATGACTCCAAGATCTCTCTCTTGGTCTGTCTCTGCCAGTTCAGACTCCATCAATGTGTATTTATATTTAGGATTTTTGGCTCCAATGTGCATTACTTTGCACTTGGCCACACTGAACCCCATTTGCCATGCTGATGCCCACTCACCCATCCTCAACAGATCCCTTTGGAGTGCCTCATAATCCTCCCTAGTTCTCACCACTCTGAACAAATTTGATTCATCTGCAAATTTAGCCACTTCACTGCTTACTCCCAACTCCAAATCATTAAAAAACAAATTAAAAAGCATTGGACCCAGTACTGAGTCTTGTGGTACCCCACTGCTTACCACCCTCCACTGTGAAAATTTCCCTTTATACTCACTCTCTGTTTCCTATTAATTAGCCAGTTTTTGATCCACAAGAGGACTTGTCCTTTTATTCCATGACTATTGAGCTTAGTTAGGAGCCTTTGATCTATTGGGTCCCCCTTGTCCACATGTTTGTTCACTCCCTCAAAAAATACTAACAGGTTAGTGAGACAAGATCTTCCCTTACAGAACCGATGCTGAGTCTTCCTCAATAGTTTTTGTTCATCAATGTGCTTACTATTCTTTCCTTAATAATTGTTTCAAAATGGTCAAAACCATTGGGGAAGTTTGGAGACTATTTAAAACTACAATCATAGATACTCAGATAAAATATATATCACAGGTTAGGAAAGGCCCAAGTAGGCATAGAAAAAGGCCTGGATGGTTAACAAAGAAAGTAATGGAAGCTGTAAAAGGTAAGAAGGATTCCTTTAAGTGGTGGAAAGCTAGTCGAAGAAAGGCTGAAAAAAGG
This sequence comes from Gekko gecko, assembly GCA_029375565.1. Classification (NCBI taxonomy): domain Eukaryota; kingdom Metazoa; phylum Chordata; class Lepidosauria; order Squamata; family Gekkonidae; genus Gekko; species Gekko gecko. Next base: position 63,142,224 of record JAPDNY010000004.1, on the reverse strand, counting down.
GAACATAGGCTGTGGCAAATAAAATGCAAGTCTGTGATCAGGCAGGCAAAAGGGAATATGAGGAGCATATTGCAAAAAAAAACCCAACACCATAAAGACCAACAATAAAACTTTCTTCAAATACATTAGAAGCAGGAAACCATCCAGGGAGGCAGTGGGCCCCTTGGATGACCAAAGGGTAAAAGGATTACTGAAAGATGATAGGGAAATGGCTGAGAAGCCGAATGCATTTTTTCCCTCAGTCTTTACTGTGGAAGATGAGATGTGTCTGCCCATTCCAGAGCCACTGATTTCGGGAGGGGTGTTGAAAGACCTGAGTCAGATTGAGGTGATGAGAGAGGAGGTCCTGTGACTGATAGGCAACTTAAAAACTGATAAATCATCAAGTCCAGATGGCATACATCCAAGAGTTCTGAAAGAACTCAACTGTGAACTTGTGGATCTCCTGACAAAAATATGTAATCTTTCATTAAAATCTGCCTTCATTCCGGAGGACTGGAAGGTAGCTAATGTCACCCCCATCTTTAAAAAGGGTTCCAGAGGAGATCCAGGAAATTACAGGCCAGTCAGTCTGACATCAATACGAGGTAAGTTAGTGGAAATTTTTATTAAGGAGAGAATTAGTAGGCACATTGATAAACAAAAACTATTGAGCAGGTGGATATATCTTAATGGAAAAAACTACTGAGGAAGACTCAGCATGGGTTCTGTAAAGGAAGATCTTTTCTCACTAACTTGTTAGTATTCTTTGAGGGGGTGAACAAACATGTGGACAAGGGGGACCAAAAAGATGTTGTTTATCTTGACATCCAGAAAGCTTTTGATAAAGTTAACATAAGAACATAAGAGAAGACAATGTTGGATCAGGCCAGTGGCCCATCTTGTCCAACACTCTGTCACACAGTGGCCAAAAATACCACGTGCCATCAGGAGGTCCATCAGTGGGGTAAGGACACTAGAAGCCCTCCCACTGTTGCTCCTCCCCCCAAGCACCAAGAATACAGAGCATCACTTGCCTCAGCCTGAGAGTTCCTATCTATAACTTGTGGCTAATACCCACTGATGGACTTCTGTTCTGTATGCTTATCTAATACCTTCTTGAAGCTGTCCATGCTTGTAGCCGCCACCACCTCCTGTGGCAGTGGATTCCATGTGTTAATCACTCTTTGATGAAGAAGTACTTCCTTTTATCTGTTCTAACCCGACTGCTCAGAAATTTCATTGAGTGCCCACGAGAGGTGTGGTGACCAGAACTGTACAAAGTACTCCAAATGAGGTCGCACCATTGATTTATACAGGGGCATGATGATACTGGCTGATTTGTTTTCAGTTCCCTTCCTAATAATCCCCAGCATAGCATTGGCCTTTTTTATTACAGTTGCACACTGTCTAGACGTTTTCAGAGAGTTATCTACTATGACTCCAAGATCTCTCTCTTGATCAGTCTCTGCCAGTTCAGACCCCATTGATGTGTATTTATATTTAGGATTTTTGGCTCCAATGTGCATCACTTTGCATGTTTCAGTAAATTATGGTGGGTTGGATCCTGAAATCCATCAGCATAAAGTGCTCATGGCCACGGGTCTTACTGGGTTCTAACCCCAAGGAAAGTTTATGTCTGGGGTTACAGGATCCTTGTTGAGCAATAGCTTGCTTCTGCCAGCAAACCTCCACTCATGCAGGAGGCAGAAGGGAGCAATTTTGCCCCCATCTCCCACCCCACTGCATGGCTGTTACTCCACACAGGTCCACTGTCCCATAAATAATCTCTCCTGCAGTTGGAAATGGCTGTTTGGGGGAGGAGAGAGTCAGGAAGATAAGGGAATATGTGCATATCTTGCAAGGTCCTTGAGCTGGATCCGACCCATTACTACATGATCAACAATTATAGCCTATGTTCCATCAAAACACAGAGACATACAGCTTGGGGAGGATACTTCTGCAGTATGATTATTCAGTGATTTAGCTTTAGCTGCCATAGGCATGTTATTTGAATTTTTAGAAAATCGAACTTTTGCTTTAAAAGGGAGATGTAGAGATTAGTGTTTTATCTAAGACTGGTCTCTGACAGGCAGGACTGTCTGGGCAGAAACAGTTGCAGGGTAACAATGTAAACTAGGGTTGCCAGGAACAACCTGGAAACTCTGGGAGACTTTTGGGGCCGGACATTGGAAAATGGGACATCATCGATGTATCAACATCACTTCCAGCTAAAACCTGGAAGTGACATCATGGAGGTTCTAAAGTTTCACTGATCTCTATGGTAAAAACAGTGATGTCACTTCTGGGTTTTAGACAGAAATGAGCTCAACAATGTCCTTCTGTCCCACTTTGACCTGCTACTCATTTGAGTTCTGGTAGGGAATAAGGGAGGATGCCCATTGAAATATAAAACCAGGCTTATTTTGAATTAATTTTGCTTAAGAGCGTATGTATTGTACAATGGAAGCATGAGCTTGGGGCACAGGGAATTGGTGAATTCTCCCAACTCTTGCCATTCATGCCTGGTGTCTGCCAGTGGATTACACCTAAAGGAAGGTACAACCTTTCAATGGATTTCCAGATATGTAAGGGAAATGAAGCAGCTACTATACTGTCTCCCTTTTTCCTTATATCTTCACACCGCACACACACAATGCATCAGTTGAATTGTACAATCATGTCTGGGCTTTAGTAGCTCAGGAAAATGAAGATGTAGTGACTTTTCCAGCACAAATGTCCTGAAGGCCTTGTGCAGCATTCTAATGCTTCCTAATACAAATATTGTTCTACATTAAAAATAATAATAATGAGGAGGACAGGGGTGCAAAAATATAATATCATTCAGTAAGTATACTCTTTTTAGGTAATAAACAGCACATTTTCAAACTGCCAAGTATTGTGTGCTGGTTCTTTGCCCCTTGATATCAAAGTAACATAGGTCGTAGTGAGTAAAGTGAATGCTGCTACAGTCATTTGGCAACATATTTACGGCAGAAATCAGATTTAAAAATGGAAGAACAGGTCAACTTGTTCTCTCTTTCTTTTTGATAATTCAGTGCTGACATTTTATATTCCCTCCCACACCAATTTTAGGGTGTGGTCTACAGTTTCATGTGTAAACATCAGAAAATTATGCAGGAATTTATTTATTTAGATTTTTGTACCTTGCATTTCACTCCAGTGGGGACCCAATCACCTTATATTCTTCTCTGATCTTCCTAGGGTCACCAACTGCAGCTTGATAAGTCCTGGATATTTAGGGGCAGAGTCTAGGGAAGGCAGATTTTGCAGAGGAAAACTAGTCAAGAGGATGCGATGTCATAGATTCTGCTGTCCAAAATGTCCATTTTCTCCAGGAGAACTGATCTGTGTTGTCTGGAGTTGTAATTCTAGGAGAACTCCAGGCTCTGTAAACTGACAACCCTAACTCTTCCATTTTATCTGCTTAACAACCTGTGAGCTAGGTTAGGCTGAGAATATCTGGCTGGTCCAAGGTCAGTTACTACACTACATGTTCCAGACACTATCACACAGTATGCCTTGAAATATTTCAGAAACAATTCTCCCTTTTGATAAATATGGAGTATGTACCAATTTTATGTACTCCAACATGGATGATACTTGTGCACATTCCAAAAGAACTATTAGTTACTGCTCATGCTCCCCACATGCCCAAATTTCCACAATCAGTAACCTGAACTGATTGCCTAAACCTACATTAACTTTCCTTATAGGGCCCATTAATACTGAATGGCATTTTAATTGAGAGAATGTAGAACATGCTACTCTGTTTCCTTGCAGCAAAATACTGCAGCCTTCTGTCTTTACAGGGGCCAAATTCATCCCCACTACCTGTATATTCACAAGTAGACTTCACACAGTCATGCACCACTATGATGAGCTATCAAGTAGCTAGTTATTTTTCGTTAATTAAAATTCACTGAGGTGAAAATCATTAGTATGGTATGAAAATGAAAAAAAACAACCTTTAGTCTATTGGGCACGGGTAATAAAGTTTTGTTTTTAACTCCATGAGAATTATCTCTGAAGGTCAAATTGAAGGTTAACTCAATGGGGGGAAAACACAAAACCATTTTTTTGGACCTTGCTTGCCTATTGTAGAGTATTTTCTTTCTCAGACAGGAGCTAGGTTTTCATTTGAGATGGTCTTTTTACACTCAGGATTATACACACAGTCTCTTTAACCATTCTGTAATAGAAGTCTGCCTCTGAAAACATAAGTCCAAAGCATGTATTCATATAAATGGAGCATGTTTAACTTTAAGAATCCTTCAGGCCTTTGAATAGTTTACATTCCAATGATATGATGGAAGTTGCTGTTCAGAATGATGCAGCTGAGGCAGATCAGTACTCTGAAATGTTCAAGCCACTGAAGCAAAAAGTATGCTTGACGTTATTGATATATTTTATTCTTTCTCAAATTACAGTTTAGCATTTCCTCTTGTGAAATTAGTCCATATATTTTAACAAAGATCTGCTGAATAATGTTTTCAGCTTGCCTTTTGTAATAATCAGGACAACCTAATATTACATGATAAAATAGAGTCACATGACAAAACTGTCCCTGGATTATACAATTTCAGGCTGTCAGATGGGGGGGGGAGTTTGAATGTTGTCCTGCAATAATATTCCCTATTCATAGAAAAAAATAGGATGTCTTAGAAAAGGCTAAGATGAAATCTCCTTGACACATTATTATTTATGTGCAAGGACTTTTCAGGAGAAGCATTCAAACATGTAGCCTCCTATCTCCATGCTACTGTCTGAGAAAAGATTTATCAACTGATTCTGTTGAATGTAGAAATGGATCCAGTCCTGAAAGACCAAAGAATTTCTTTCATTCCAGCAATGCAGAAGATATGGCTTCTGGCTTGAGACATTCTCAGAGTTTAGATAAGTACAGAGTATTAAAGAGGTCAGGTTGCCATAAGAACATAAGAACATAAGAGAAGCCAATGTTGAATCAGGCCAATGGCCCATCTAGTCCAACACTCTGTCACACAGCGGCCAAAATATACCAGGTGCCATCAGGAGGTCCAGCAGTGGGGCCAGGGCAGCTCCAGGTTGGGAAATTCCTAGAGATTTTGTGGGTGGAGTATGGGGAGGGTTGAGTTTGTGGGGAAGGGATCATAATGCCATAGAAGAATACAGCTTCCAAAGAGGCCATTTTCCCCAATGGAACTGATACCTGTCTCCTGGAGGCCAGTTGTAATCCCAGGAGATCACCACCCACTACCTTGCAATTGGATAGGTCCTAACTATGGACAACAAGAATGCTGCAGGTTCCTACCACACAATTAGGAATAACTGTTTGCAAGGTGAATGATTAACAATGTGGAACACAGGAAAAGAAATTCAGCTTTTTTAAAAGTCCTTCATAGATCAAATAAAAACATATTAAGTAAATAATTTATCTCGGTCTTTGCACAGAAAATCTAACCTTAAACTTGGCTTTACAGCATGGATAACTACAAAATGAAGAAGCAATGCATGTGCAAGCATAGACATCACAACTCAAACAAGATTTCATAGCATCACACTGCAAGATCTCAGAGACAACCTGGCTAGTGAGCACTTGGAACAGAAAACAGTAGGGATTTGAACCCTGTTCTCCCTGATACAAGTTTGACACTCTTAACATCTACATCACACTGGCTCTTGAATTCTGTTTATTCAGGCAACAAGGTAGCCATCGAGCAGTAACTATTCTGGTAGCCATCAAACAGTACAGCTGAGTGGTTACTGTAAAACACAAGTAAAAGAAAGGAACTGTGGATATTACAATGTGAATCCTAAAACTGTCCACTTAGCTAAACCTTTCTAAACACTTTAGTACACATGAGATGCACTCTACTATGTCATAAATATCCATTGTGGAGGACTGAAGTTGTACCAACAGGAAAACTTTTTGAAATTTTGATGTCTGTTGCTCGGAGATTATGAAGTAATTGACCAGGTAAGTTTATGGGGGGGGGAGCATGAAAGTGGAAGTGGAAAAGTAAACTGAACATTGCATTTCATATCATTGGAAGCCAGATGTTGGGAACAGGAATTCAATAAGGATGGAGATTCAGAATGTTGCCTGGGTCACAGTTTAAAGAACTTGCAGGTGAGGACAGGAATTTTAAATTTCGTGTGGTCAATAATGGTAGTCAGAGGAACTGTGCTTCTTGATTGACAGTACAGCAAAATCGTTTAGGGTGTTATGCTCTTGTTAATATATAGAGAGAAATGTATGTTTCAGCAAGGCAAGAAAGGAAATGGATTCAAGCTCCTTTTTTAAATTCTGCATGAGGGTTGTTTCATTTTAGTTGGCATTCAAAATGTGCTTAGTGTTTATGAATGCATGATACATTATAGCACTGTTTCAGCTGAGAAAGTATAGAATAACAGTAAATAATATTAGGCTTATATTTTTTCACATTCATTTTGGAGGTAGTATAAGATTTCCATACTTATACTGGGTATCTTATACTATTTGAAAGTCCTTTAATGGTCTTTCTGTCTGATCATCCTGTCTCATTTCAGTAATATATTAGTCAATTCAAAAACAAATATTTGTACATCTTACAATATTTCTACATCTTACAATAGCACTACAGATAAGATTAGAATTTCAACAGCCAATCCATATGCAAAAGAACCTCCTCAGGAAAGCTCATCCATTAGCATGTCACAGCCTGGGGAACTCCTAAAGGATAATGACTCAGCCCTACCCCATTTTCCTGAGTAGATATAAATTACCTGCCTACCATTTTTCTTCTCACCTTGACACAGAAAGTACTCCGTCCTTCTGTGTTATACCTCTGAGGATGCCAGTCACAGCTGCTGGTGAAAACGCCAGGTCCTACAATGACAAGACCACGGCCACACAGCCCAGAAAATCTATAACAACTGAAATATTTGTAAAAGTTGCATTTTAAATTCAGTTCTCAGGTACACTGTTATGAATAATAGTCTGCCTGAATATGGAAGAACTGGAATGCTTGATCTTTACAACTTATAGTAGTTGGCAAGATGTAGATTACAGCTATTCTATAAAGAGATAATAATATAATATATACAACGCTGTCAGAAGTCAAATCAATTTACTTGGCGTCTATTGTGCCTTGCTCCTAAAAACAGAAACTTGCATTTTGATATGACAATCTATTCATCTGTTCCTTCTTAGCTTTGTTTTGGAGTAATAAAACTAAGAAGTACTTCCACATTTTGATTAATATAGATTTTACTAACACAAGTCAATGCACACTGTATAAATGATAATAATATGAACATTCCTGTGTTGATAACTGATTTTAAGGCTATTTAAATATATATTCCACCCTATGATCCAAAGCTGATGAAATATATAACAAGTATTTTTTCAAAGACATCCACATATTGGCAGGATATATTTTACTAAGTGAGCTTCCTAGTTAAATAGATGAAGACAAGAGGCCTATTTTTATAAACTGAATATGTGCATTAATTGTTTTAACATAATATATTCAAATGGCTTTTGTAGTTACAGTTGCAGATAGTATACAAAATATCAATGATCCATATAATTAATATTATGGAAAGGATTACCTGTCACAAAGGAACAGGTTGATTGTGACATCAGAAGGAGTTACTTCATTATGAACCTTTTAAAAATTAATATTATTGTATCTGAATTAATGACCTGGAGGAAAAGCACAAAGTCTCTTCAAACCATATGAAGGAACATTTTTCTTTACTAATTTCTCTTATTTCCAGACCAATTCCCCACAAAGCTTCTTATAACATCAAATTACCAATGCAGTGCTATAACTTTTGTTCAGTATTCTAGTAACAAACATAACAGTTTGCCCAGTTTCATAGAACTAAATATAAATCAGCTGTTTTACTATCATGGCAAAATGCACCCTATCTTATACATTTAAATTCTGCCAACAGAAGTGTATATTATGGGTTTATGAGCCAGTAGCTTCTAACGAAATCCAGTGTGCTGAGTTTAATCTCTAACTTCTTTGACTTTGAAGTTTACACTGGAAACTATACTTGCAAGGCCCACTGGAGATAATAGGAGCCAGGAATGCCACATGCCTTCCAATGCTCCCTCTAAGCTGTGGAGTCTTGTGAGTAATTTTTTTCTTCGTGAGCTACTGGCATTAAAATTGTGAGCAAGCAATTTGGCTTCTGCACAAATTAGTTTGCTCTAGAGCTGTCCTTCCTGAGCTAAGACAAAAATGTGTGAGCTGGAGGCTAAAAAACTGTGAGCTAGTTCACACTAACTCAGTTTAGAGGGAACATTGGTGCCTTCAGCTTTTCTTGGTCCTTGGACTGGGCACTGTCTCTCAGCCTAACTTGCCTCACAGGAACATTGTGAGGATACAATAGAGAAAGGTTGGAATGCAAATGTGATCAACCATCCCCTATTTATAAACCTCAGTCAGCTATTGATACCATGTACCCCTTTTTAGCCAGTTGGACATGTGTATTTCTGTAGTGCTGTTTGCCTGCCTTTCTTCTTTATAATGTAGGACCAATGTTTTCAGCGCAGTAACTCTCCTCATGTGCTTTGCATCAGGTGCTGCCTGCTCACTCGTACTGGAATCCAAGATTTTTTGTTTATTTGTTTCAGCACTGCATCCTATACTATTTCTTGTGCTGTGTGGCTTGCTGCCATGCTCCCAGCTTACCCTTTCTGAATCCAACAGCCTTGATTGTCCATTGTCTACTTCAGAACACGCCATGTGTTGCTTATTGATTCCTGGTTTCCCTGCAGCCCAGAATATCTGTTACCCACAACACCCCTGGTATGTCAAATACCAGCCTGATTACAGCAGAGCAGGATGTGTTCTCCTGTGAATTGCCCGTCTCAGTTGTCCAGTATCTCCTTGGGTGCCTCTGAAGAGACTGCAAAATGTTTATCCTCCTATCAGGCTTCACGTCCTTTTGCATTCATTATGAATATCCTCATGTATCATAATGTACTCAGTATCATCATATTTCACATTATGCTCAGCTGTTCAGTAACATTGCACATTACATTCCTTGCGTCACCTCATTGTTATCTCAGATGTCACCAGAATATGCATTTTTTTGCCCCATATAGCCCCATAACCTGATTGTTTAAGGCACATGTCTATACATGTGCGGGGACTTCCAAATGGCTTGGGTCTGTCTGCCACCCATCCCCTAGGCTGAAGACCTAGATCATTGGGTTTAGTTTAGGCAAAAATTAGCGGATGTGATTTCATTGTTGATCTGGATCCAGACTTGTCAACATTATTTATTTAAAACCTGCTTTTCTTCTCTTAAAGTGACCTTGTTGTGGCTGATAAAAACAACACTAAATGGCAGTGATATAAAACCCACAGTCAGCTATAACAGAGAGGAAGGCTGCCAGTCAAACGCAACAGGAACACTAAAAGTACCTCAGCCATCAATGCCAAGGAGAATAAAAATATATTGACCTTCTGGTATCCTGGTATCCCCCCTCTTTACCTGACATGGGTGGTTTGTTTGTTTTTCCCCATGTGTGCCATCAGGTAGGCTCGCCAGCTCTGAGTTGGGAATACCTTGGAGATTTTTGGGGTAGAGCCTGAGTGGTGGGTGTCACCTTCTGACACACTTCCGGTGATGCCAGGGGGTGTGGCCTTCTGACACACTTCCGGTGATGTCAGGGGGTGTGGCCTTCTGACACTTCTGGTGATGTCAGGGGATGTGACATATGCTAATAAGTTATACTAATGAGCTCCTGCAGCTCTTTTTCTATGAAAAGACCCCTGGATGCTTATACTGGCAACAAAATTTGATCTGGAATTCTTTATAGGGGTTAGAAAGTATCCACTTTATCTAATTTGGCCTATTTGTTATCATAGGCTTCATTGCTGGTACAAATGGTTTGCTTTTCCTTCATTGGGCCAGAACTGGATAGTCATACGGACACCGAATCCACCCCAATATTCCTCTGATTGCTAATTTAGAAACCACTGTGAGCTTATATCCTGGTACTAACTGATGGTCATGAATAAGATGAGATGTGTTAATACAACTGGGATCATAAGAAAAGCCCTGCTGGGTCAGACCAGTGGTCCATCTATTCCAGCATCCTTTCTTGCACAGTGGCCAACCAGATTGATTCAGGTGGGCAGCCATGTTGGTCTGAAGCGGCAGTGGCCAACCAATTACTCTGGAGGGCCAACAACAAGACAGAGAGGCCAAGGCCTTCATCGGATGTTTCCTTCTGGTACTGGTATGCAGAGGTTTACTGCCTCTGAATGTGGAGGTTTCCTTTAGTCCTCATAGATAGTACCAACTGATAGACCATAAATCTGCCTAATCCCCTTTTAAAGTAATCTATGCCTGTGGCTGACCATCACTGAAGAAGACTGAGGTTGGTGGAGGGAAATCTACTAAACCAATGTTTCTCCCTACGGAATGTACTAGCCTGAAAAGTGTGTAATGTCAATAGCTGCCTTGCACTTCATTCTCTGTTGTATGATTTGATTCTGTACAGAAAAATCACACAGTTTGTGTAGATGGACATACCTAAGAAACCAGCATCTGAGAATGTGAAGATAATGACCAAAATGAAGGGAGAGATTTATATATCCATTACCGAGATCCACCAAGACTCACTGTAAAGTGAGACGTTCAGCTCTGAACTAAGAGAGTTGCAAGGGATGCCTGAGATGAGCTAAGATGCCTGAGCTGGGTTGCCATCTGCTAGACTACTACCATATGTTTATAACATCTTCAAGGAAATTAACCTGATTCATACATCAATGATCTGGCATGGGCAATGTTGTGTGTGTGTGTGGGGGGGAACTGTCAGAAAATGCCTTTGATGTTTCTCACTGAATCCATTGTTTTGTGTTCCCTACCCTGCTTTGCGCTTGCATAGCTATGCAGGCAGAAACGTGGGAGCTTCTTCCCTGCCGTTTTTCCTTATCACGGTGGCCTTGAATGTAGGCTTTGGGCTATTCTTGTTTTACTGAGAATTTTCCAGTCCTGGGAAGGCAAAGGGAGGGGGGGAGTAGTCTCCCGTTCATGAAGTATATCTCCCGCCGGGAGTTCCCGCGCGAGTGCTCAAGTTTCATTTGCTAGGCGCTTTATTGCATCACACTATAAGTTAGCTTGCATTGCTTCGCCCCCATTCCTGACAATGACCTCCTACTGTGGGTTTTAGCAAGATAATCCAATAAAACCTTTCTTTGTGCAAGAATGACTGGATCTACTTGTTTTTAAACCTGACAGATATTGTCAGGAATCACCATTATTCCCCACCGTCAGTTTCCGCCGTCTACCACGATGAGCGGAGCTGGGGGGGGAGCCACGGGCGCAGTCCCAGTGACTACTACTCCGGGAGCCACGGCCCCGGTCACCACCGTGGCAACTCCAGTGGTCACCACTCCGACTACCACCGTTGTTCCAGTGACTACAACTTCGGTTTTGGCAGCACCAACCCCGCAATCAGCGGCAGGGTTGGTCACCCCTCCATCGATCAGCACAGTGGGGGCTGCGTACACTCTCCCAATCTATAGCCCGGCCGGCTCAACGCAGAGTCAAGGGGGAGCGGTTCCACGGACCTACGTGCTGGGAGCCCCAACACCGTGGGATAAAGGGGTGACCTACCACAGGTCTCGCGATTGGACTAAAAACCTGTTGGATACTACCCAGACAACTTGGTCCATGCCGGGGAGCCAGAGCCGGGACAGCCTTTTGGATCCTAGAGGGAGTTTTGGACTTCCCCAGGGACGGATGTCTCGAGGATCTCCTAGAACAGGCTCCGGTTCCGATACAGAGGCTCGCATGGACTCTATTCAAGAGGATACCCGACGTCTGGTACGGGACATGGGCAAACTAATGCAATCCCTACCACAGATGATGGACCAAGCAATTCGAGCTCATCCACTGACGCAACCTAGACCGGCACCAGCGCCTGCACCACCGGTGCCACCGGGACAGCCACCTCCTGCCCCTCCGGCCCCGGGGCCGGGCCAGCCAGCACCGGCCCCACCTCCACCTGCCGGCCCAGCACCAGGACCCGAGCCAGGGCAACCAGGACCTATCCAGCCACCAGCTCTGCCTCCGCCTCAACTCCCTGCTCCAGCACCCCTCCCGCAGCCAGTTCCAGCACCGATCATGGCCCCAGCCCCTCCAGTAATCCGCCCCAAGGACATGTTGGAGATCACGTTTGACGGGGATCCAGAAACTGTGTCCTTTTTCATATTGCAAGTAGGGAAATTTGTGCAGAGATGGGGCTATGTGTTCCTGGACGAGGAGCAACAGGTGGAGTTCATCGCTTCCAGGTTCCGGGGGAGTGCTACTAGTTGGTATGTAGCCCTTCATGATCTGGAGGCAGCGGAACTGGGGAATGTTGATGACTTCATGTGGGCCTTGAGAAACCGTTTCGAGGATCCGGGGGCGGCCCAGAAAGCCGAAGCCTTCCTTCGCACGTTCAGACAAGGCAAACTCACCGTGCGGGAGTATTCAAGGGAGTTTCAAAGGCATGCGGTGAAAATTCGGGACTGGACCGATGCGGTGCTGGCTCAACAATATCGAATGGGACTAGCTGTAGACATCCGCAATAATGTCCTCAGCTCTCAGCAGCCTTGCACTCTCCAGGGCTGGATGGAGGAGGCCGAAAAAGCGGAAAGCCGCTTGCGTGTCATGAAACTGGATCTATCTCTAGGCAACAACCGTCCGAGTCTCACGGCAGGCCAGGCCAGACCCAAACCAACCTCCACCTCAAGCGGGATGAGAGATCAGCGTATGCGACAGGGCCTCTGCCTGCAGTGTGGGGAGAAGGGGCACTTCGCCGCATCCTGCCCGAAAGGGGATCCCAACAGAGCCCTACCACAAGAGGAGCCCAGACGATGGCCAACCCCGACCCTGAGAAAAGGAACAGCGAAACCACGTAACACACGGGCCCTTTTTGCCAGCCCCGACCAAGCGGATACCATGATGCTGGAGGAGGAGAGTGAGATGCAGGGAAACGAATTGGTCCTGTTTGTGAATGGCGCTACACAACAGGACCCAATACCTGAGGCGCCTAAACTGGTGAGCAATTACCCCTCTCTCTTCTTTGTGACTGTACTTGTGATGAATCCAGCGATGATGACCCATATTCGGGTTCGAGCCCTCATTGACTCAGGGTGCGGGAGGGATCTGATAAACCCGTCTATGGTTATGGGGTTGGAGGTGACCGTTGTCAATTTGAAAGACCCGATAACTTTTACTCAAATGGATGGGTCTCCAATGAAAGAACCATGCCGATTTGAGACTATTCCTTTAAGAGTAGACATTGGTGAACACTGGGAGCTACACTCGTTTGTAATAGCCCCTCAAGCCCAGTTCCCATTGGTGTTAGGTAGCCCATGGTTACATGGTCACGATCCGTATATTCTATGGGAAGAAGGGAGCGTACAATTTATCTCCCCGAAGTGTGCAGAGCACAAATGGGACCCAGGGTGGGGAAAAACCCCATGCAATGAACCTCCACGAGCTTGCCTAGCCACGGAGGACCTTAACTGCATCCCTAAGGACTACCGGTATGTGACCAGGGTGTTTGAGGAGGAGGAAGCAGATGAACTACCCCCCCACCGTAACTCCGACTGTGCGATTGAAATCCTTCCGGGCCACAAATTACCAAAAGGAAAAATTTATGCCATGAGTCCCATAGAAAAGGAAGAACTACGCCGCTTTATTGATAAGAATCTGGCCCGTGGATTTATTAGGCCAGTGTCATCCCCTTTCGCAGCACCCGTATTGTTTTGTAAAAAAAAGGATGGGGGGCTCAGACTCTGCACGGATTACAGGGGGCTAAATGCGGTGTCTGCAACTAATGCCTACCCAATGCCCCTCATCAAATACTTGTTGGCAGAGGTGGCAAAGGGGAAAGTGTTTTCTAAACTGGATTTACGAGATGCCTATTTTCGGGTCCGTATCAGACAGGGTGATGAATATAAGACTGCATTTAATACCCCGCTGGGGCAATTTGAATACCGGGTTATGCCATTCGGATTACAGGGAGCACCAGAGGTCTTCATGAATTTAATCAATGAAGTGTTACACCCCTACTTATTCAAGGGGGTGGTTGTTTACTTGGATGATATCTTGGTCTACACCCCGGATCAAGAATCTCACACCGCTCTTAGGCGAGAAGTATTGGAAACGCTATTAGAACATAAATTGTTTGTTAAACTGTCAAAATGTGAATTCCACCAGGAGTGCATTGACTTTTTGGGGTACCGCATATCCTCTGCGGGGTTAGAAATGGACCCAAAAAAGGTCCAAGATGTGTTGATGTGGGAGCCCCCCAAAACCAGGCGGCAGCTCCAAAGTTTCCTCGGTTTCGCCAATTTTTACCGTCAATTCCTGCCACATTTTGCCCAAGTGGCCCTCCCCCTCACAGAACTGCTAAAGACTAAGGGGAGGGGAACTAAGGCTTCAATGCCCGGGGCCCCTTTGAACTGGACTCCCCAGTGTCAGGGAGCTTTTGAACAACTAAAACAGTTATTCACGTCTGAACCCATACTAGCACACCCCGATGAGACAAAAAAATTCGTGGTCCAAGTAGACGCGTCGGATACCGCCATGGGTGGGGTGATATTGCAAGAGAATGCTCAGGGGCAATTACAACCCCTTGCTTATGTGTCCAAAAAGTTTAATGATATGGAGAGATTTTGGCCCATTTGGGATAAAGAAGCAGCGTCTATACGTTTAGCATTAATCACCTGGAGGTACTGGTTAGAAGGGTCCCGAGTACCTTTTGAAATCTGGACTGATCACAAGAATCTTGAGGTACTACGGAAGCCCCGGAATCTAAATGCAAAACAATTCTGGTGGGCTGAGTTTTTCTCTAAATTTCAATTCACCCTCCACCATTTTCCAGGTAAATCCAATCATCTGGCGGATGCTCTCTCCCGCCTTCCCCAACACCTGTGTAAGAGGACAGAAATACGAGAGTCTATGTTCACCCCTGAACAATTAGTTGGAGCAGTTGTAACCCGAAAAACCAAACGTGCACAATCGTTGACCCCAATCCAGGCCATAACCTGGGAAAAGCAATTTGCCACTGACATCACCACACAAGAAACAAGTGAACTACAAGCTCGGGATGATGTGAAATGTAGCACAAATGGCTGCTGGTACAGGGGCAATAAAATTTTTGTTCCGGAAGCTACCCGATCCCAGGTGTTGCAAGCGGCCCATGACTCAAAGTCTGCGGGGCACTTCGGATATGTAAAATCCTTACACCTACTGCAACGCAGCTTCTGGTGGCCCCGAATGAAACGGGATTTATCCCTCTATATACAGTCTTGCCCAACGTGCAATCATTGCAAAACTAGACCAGGGAAACCTCCAGGTCTTTTACAGCCTCTACCCACCCCGAGCCGACCCTGGGAAGTGATCTCCATGGACTTTATCACTGATCTTCCCCCCCTCTAAACATATGACAGTCATTTGGGTGGTAGTGGACCTCTTCTCTAAACAAGCTCATTTTATACCATTTCCCAGCCTACCGACAGCCAAGGTCCTGGCCAAAGCCTTCCTTCAGCACATTGCCAGGCTACATACGTTGCCACTCAAAATAATCTCCGACAGGGGGGTTCAATTTGTTTCAAAGTTGTGGTCGGAGTTGATGACTCTTATGGGTATTGAACGCGCTCTCAGTAGTGCCTATCACCCTGAAACCGATGGGCAAATGGAAAGAGTAAACCAGACTTTAGAACAATACTTAAGGTGTTTCACTAACTATCAACAAGACAATTGGGTAGATTTATTACCACTGGCAGAGTTTGCGTACAACAACTCATGGCATGCTTCAACGAATATGTCTCCCTTCAAAGCTGCCATGGGTTATGACAGCCCCCCTCTTCCCTTTTTGAAGCCCGGCGAGACTGGTGGGGAAGCCTCAGCATGGTGTAAGACTTTCCGGGACTCTTGGCCCCTAATTGTTGAGACATTGAATGAGGCCAAGGCACAGTACAAAAAGCAGGCAGACAAAAAAAGGGCGGGTGGCTGGAAACTGCAACCGGGAGACTCGGTCTACCTTTCAACCAAGAACCTAAGACTGGCGCAACAATCCCGGAAACTTGCTTGGAAATATATTGGTCCATTCAAAGTTTTAAGATGTATAAATCAAGTAACTGTACAACTAGATTTACCTAAATCTCTTAAAGCAATACATCCAATTTTCCATTACAGCCTCCTCAAACCAGCATTACCCCCGACTAAATGGCATCCTGAGCTTCCAGCACCTCCCCCCATTGGTGGTTGATGATGAGGAGCACTACGAAATTGCTGACATTTTGGACTCTAAGATTCTCCGTGGACAACTCCTGTACCTTGTTGAATGGGTACACTTTGGGCCCCAACACAGGGAGTGGGTGAAAGTATCTGATATCAATGCACCTGATCACCTGAAAGAATTTCACACTCGATACCCAAATAAACCTGGGGGCCCTTCATTCTCTCCTTCCTGAGTGGTGGGTGGGTGGTATTTTGGGAAGGGCAGAATGTCAGAAAATGCCTTTGATGTTTCTCACTGAATCCATTGTTTTGTGTTCCCTACCCTGCTTTGCGCTTGCGTAGCTATGCAGGCAGAAACGTGGGAGCTTCTTCCCTGCCGCTTTTCCTTATCACGGTGGCCTTGAATGTAGGCTTTGGGCTATTCTTGTTTTACTGAGAATTTTCCAGTCCTGGGAAGGCAAAGGGAGGGGGGAGTAGTCTCCCGTTCATGAAGTATATCTCCCGCCGGGAGTTCCCGCACGAGTGCTCAAGTTTCATTTGCTAGGCGCTTTATTGCATCACACTATAAGTTAGCTTGCATTGCTTCGCCCCCCATTCCTGACAATGACCTCCTACTGTGGGTTTTAGCAAGATAATCCAATAAAACCTTTCTTTGTGCAAGAATGACTGGATCTACTTGTTTTTAAACCTGACAGGAACTGTCTTGCGGTTGAGTTCCTTATCACATTATTTATAAATGCATGCAGACACTACATGACTACATTCCTTTAAAAAGGGTACCAGAGGAGATCCGGGAAATTATAGGCCAGTCAGTCTGATGTCAATACTGAGTAAGTTGGTGGAAACTGTTATTAAGAAGAGAATTAGTAGGCATATTGATGAACAAAAACTATTGAGACAGACTTAGCATGAGATCTTTTCTCACTAACCTGTTAGTGTACTTTGAGGGAGTAAACAAACATGTGGACAAGGGGGACCCAATAGATGTTGTTTACCTTGACTTCCAGAAAGCTTTTGATACAGTTCCTCATCAAAGGCTCCTAAGTAAGCTCAATAATAATGGGAGAAAAGGACAAGTCCTCTTGTGGATTAGAAACTGGCTAATTAATAGGAACCAGGGAGTGAGTATAAATGGGCTATTTTCTCAGTGAAGGGTGGTAAGCAGTGGGGTACCACAGTGATCAGTACTGGGTCCAATGCTTTTAAACTTGTTCATTATTTATTTGGAGTTGGGAGTAAAGCCGTGAAGTGGCTAAATTGTTCAGGGTGCTGAAAACCAGGGACTATTGTGAGGCACTCCAAAGAGAACTGTTGAGGATGGGCGAGTGGGCATCAACATGGCAAACGGGGTTCAATGTGGCTAAGTACAAAGTGATGCACATTGGGGCCAAAAATCTTAACTATAAATGGATGGGGTCCAAACTGACAGAGACTAACCAAAGGAGAGATCTTGGAGTCATAGTAGATAATGCCCAGTATCATAATGCTCCTATATAAATTGATGGTGCGACCTCATTTGGAATACTGTGCACAGTTCTGGTCACCACACCTCAAAAAGGATATTAAAGCATTGGTAAAAGTGCAGAAAAGGGCAACTAGAATGATAAAAGGGTTGGAACACTTTCCCTATGAAGAAAGGTTAAAACACTTGGGGCTCTTTAGCTTGGAGAAACGAGATTATGTTTACAAGACTATACATAGGATAGAAGAGGTAGAGAAAGAAGTATTTTTCTCCCTTTCTCACAATAGAAGGACTCATGGACACTCAATGAAATTTCTGAGCAGTCGGGTTAGAACAGATAAAAGGAAGTACTTACATAAGAGCATAAGAACATAAGAGAAGCCAATGTTGACTCAGGCCAATGGCCCATCTAGTCCAACACTCTGTCACACAGAGGCCAAAATATACCAGATGCCATCAGGAGGTCCAGCAGTGGGGCCAGGACACTAGAAGCCCTCCCACTGCTACCCCCTCCAGCACCAAGAATAGAGTGTATCACCTGCCCCAGACTGAGAGTTCCCATCTATACCCTGTGGCTAATTCATTTACCTCCATTTCCACATTTGTTGTTGTTCAGTCGCACAGTCGAGTCCGACTCTTCGCGACCCCATGGACCAGATTACGCCAGGCCCTCCTGTCTTCCACTGTCCGCTGAAGTCTGCTCAATTTCATGTTCGTTGCATCGATGACACTGTCTAACCATCTCATCCTTTGCCGTCCCCTTCTTCTTTGACCTTCAATCTTTCCCAGCATCAGGGTCTTCTCCAGTGAATGCTCCCTTCTCATTTGGTGGCCAAAGTATTTGAGCTTCAGCTTCAGGATCTGGCCTTCAAGGGAACAGTCAGGGTTGATTTCTTTTAGGATTGACTGATTTGATCTCCTTGCAGTCCAAGGGACTCTCAAGAGTCTTCTCCAGCACTATAGTTCAAAAGAATCTATTCTTCGGCGCTCAGCCTTCCTTATAGTCCAACTCTCGCAGCCATACATTACTACGGGGAATACCATTGCTTTGACCATGCGGACTTTTGTTGGCAAGGTGATGTCTCTGCTTTTTATCATGCTGTTTAGGTTTGCCATCGCTTTCTATTAAGCCTCTATTAAAGAGGCAGGACATTTTTTTTTTGCAGGCTGTTAGCAATTTATTGGGAAGTTTTTCAGCAGTAGTGAAGCTGTATGGTTAACAAATAAAATGGCCAAAGTCCTATTGATTCAGGAGACCTGACTTCCAAATAAATGTATTTAAAGATTACAACACAAATAGATTATCGCAAAAACATTTACTATTGATATGACCAAATAAATAAAAATGACCTCAAAATGACCTACCACCCTTTGACAACACTGTGAATATTTCATTGTCAGTTGTCAAGATAGATTTTGTGTTGTTTTATTATGCCTGATCAATAATTTCCCCACATCTTTGCAATCTCTAACAAAAATATGTTTCCTGTTACAAGAAAATTTGCATTCTGGTTATTATATAGCTGCAACAAAATGAGAGCTCCATGTTAAAATAAGGCATATAATACTAAAGCAGATTTTAATCAATGAATCTCTGAAAGTAAGATTAGTTAGTTCAATATATTTTTCACAACTCTTTATATCAAACAAATGGTAATTTATTTAGCTATGAGTGCTTTATTGCTTAAATTCAATAAACTTGAAATGGTTGATCCATAAATGGCAGTTCAAACCTGCCATTGTTAATTGAATTTTTTACTTTAATAATGAAAGCTTAAGCCAAATTGACAGACTAGCCTAGTGGCAAAATGATACACTGATATATCCTATCACATTAATACCACCCCCTCAAATTCCAACACAGGAGAGGCTACAAAAGATCAGTCCCAGGTGAACAGAACTCTCCATTTTACCCTCTGTTATCATTTTAATCTGTGCTGGGCAACTCAAAAGAGAAAATTATGCACTCTCTCTTAGAAAATCACAGAACTGTAAATCTTGGAGCAGCTGTACTTATTACTAAGTCTTCATCAAAGGATGCTCCTACATGGCTGGTTGTAGTGAGGAGTATATGGGAGTTACTAGGTACTGTAGATCAGCCATCAGAGAAATCAAAGCTCAGTATGAGTTGGGTCTGGCCAGGGGGGCTCGCTACAATAAGAAAAACTGCTACAGATGTGTGAGAGGCAAATGCAAGGTAAAAAAGGCAATTGGACCACTTTTGGGAGTAGAAGGAGAAATTCTGGTGGAGGACAGAGAAAAAGCAGACAGGCTTAATGACTTTTTTGTCTCTGTTTTTCCCCTGAAGAACTCAAGCCCATCTGGAGATGGTAGAGGACATGACAGGTCACCTGAGTGTCCAGTTGACATTGACAGGGAGGTTGTGGAGAGGCACCTGGCTGCACTGGATGAATACAGATCCCCTGGACCAGATGGTATGCACCCAACAGTGCACAAAGAATTGTCTAATGAACTTGCAGAGCCTCTGTCCATCATCCTCAAGGCCTCCTGGAGGACTGGGGAAGTGCCACAAGATTGGAGAAGAGTGAATGTTATTCCAATCTTTAAGCACTCAAGGAAGTAATGGTCTGCCCTCTCCTAAAAAAAACATCTTTGGACCCGGACGAATTGGCGAATTACTGGCCGGTCTCCAATTTGCCCTATTTGGGCAAATTAATTGAAAGGGCAGTGGCGACACAGTTATAGGGCTTTATGGATGATAGAGATGGCACTGGTTGCTCTGACTGATGACCTCCGGAGGCATTTGGATCGGGGTAGTTCAGCAGTACTGTTGCTGTTACACCTGTCGGCTGCATTCGACATGGTCAACCATCAGTTGCTGCTTCAGTGTCTTGCTGACATGGGAATTCAGGGGCTTGCCTTGCAATGGCTTGCTTCTTTTCTCCAAGGTTGAGGATAAAGGGTGGCACTAGGGGAACAGCAGTCCAGGAGGCACCTGCTGGAGTGTGGAGTGCCTCAAGGGGCAAGGCGTTCCCCGATGCTATTTAACATCTATATGCACCCCCTTGCCCAGATAGCCTGGAGGCATGGGTTGGGATTTCACTAGTATGCTGATGACACCCAACTCTATCTGATGCTGGGTGGCCAGTTGGACTCCGGACTGGAAGACTTGGACTGGGCCTTACAAGCCGTGGCTGGTTGGCTTAGGCTGAGCCAGCTGAAGCTGAATCTGGCAAAGATGGAGGTCCTTTGTGTGGGTTGGGGTGGTATGGGGGTGGGGATCCCATGCCTGCCCTTTGGTGGGGCACCATTGGTGGCTCCTTGCTGGTGGAATGAGCTCCCAGAAGAGATCAGGGCCCTGTGGGATCTTTTACAGTTCTGCAGGGCCTGCAAGACAGAGCTCTTCCACCAGGCTTTTGACTAGGAGCCGCCCTGATCATTACCCTCAATGAACCCGGCTCTAATCTAACATCTGGCCTAGACCATCGCACAACTCAAGAAGACCATGAGCTGGATCATTGGCTTGTAACACTCATAGCACGCCATCTCAATTAACCAGTGATGGATAACTAGCACCTATGATTTTATGACTCATTTGTATCTGATTTGTGTTAATGTGAGCTAATGTGATTTTATGTGGTTTTATTGGTATTTGTATGAACTGTGTTAGCCGACCTGAGCCTGCTTGCAGGGAGGGCGGGGTACAAATTGAATAGATAAATAAATAAATAAGAAAGGGAAGAAGGATGACCCGGGAAACTACAGGCCGGTCAGTCTGACTTCTGTTGCTGGGAAAATATTAGAGCAGATTTTAAAGGAATCGATCTGTAAGCATCTGAAGGATCACTTAGTGATCTGGGGAAGTTAGCATGGTTTTGTCCCCAACAGATCTTGTCAGACCAACCTGGTTCCCTTCTTTGATCGTGTGACAAGCTTACTGGATCGTGGAAACTCTGTTGATGTGATTTACCTGGATTTCAGTAAAGCTTTTGATAAGGTTCCCCATGACATTCTGATGGGCAAACTGGAAGACTGTGGACTGGACTATAGGACAGATCAGTGGATAGGGAACTGGTTAGAGGACCGCACCCAAAGTGTGATGGTTGGTCAATGGTGTTTCATCAGATTGGAGGGAGGTGTCCAGTGGGGTGCCACAGGGCTCAGTTTTGGGCCCGGTACTTTTCAATATTTTTATCATGACCTGGATGAAGAGGTAGAAGGGCTACTCATTAAATTTGCTGAAGATACCAAATTGGGAGGTGTAGCAAACACCCAAGAAGTAGAGTGAAAATTCAACAAGACCTGAATACTCTGGAGAAGTGGGCAGTTGCGAACAGGATGCAATTCAACAAATATAAATGCACAGTATTACATCTGGGTTGCAAAAATGTCAAGCCTTTTTTGTTGCCACATCACACTGACTGCTCATATTTAACTTTCAGTCCACCCTTACCCCCAAGATCTTGTTCACACACACTGCTACTCAGAAGTATATGCCCATGGAGACTTCCAGTTTTGGCACTTGTCACTTTCTTCCGAGCCTCCAGGAGATGATTGCCAGAACCCGTGGCTAGGAGGGTGTGTGATCGTCCAAGCCCCCCACGGAGTCCTGGGAATGGGCTTCAAGCCATGGGGCACTAGAGGGCTCCCCCTCCAGTGATCCTTGCCCCGACAGTCCTGCTATGGAGTTTTCTGATGCACATGGGATCAAGCGCTGGGTGATCAAGTGATTTTGAATTTAAAGCGAACTGAAAAGCACATTGCCATTGAACTGTGAGTTAAGTTTAAGCGAGAACATCAGAAAAAATAAGCCGAAAGCCACCCCACAGGAAGCAAGGGGGGGAAGGGAACTCTCCTCCAAGAAGATAAACATAAGCGAACTTTACCATTTGAGCAGGGGGGGCAGGCCTCTGAAGTGAGAAAGACTGAAATAAAGGACTTTTAAGAACTTACCAAGCGCATTGGTGAGCTTGAGAGACTGTGATAACTTTTGTTGAAAAGTAAACAATTCCTCAGAAATGGCACCTCCAACAAAGAAAGAGGAGAGAGAAAAGATAGCAAAAGCTAAGTCGACTGGAAGTGCCACTCCAGTGAGTGTTGTGCCCAGACAGGACACAACTCCAGATATGCAAAGGATTTTAAATGAAGCATTGTGCCCTCTGCTGGAACAGGTGATGGAAATAAACCAAAAACTGGACACACAGCAAGCACAAATCAACCAGAACGTCAAAAAGATAGACCAAACTGAGCAGAACTTAAAGAAATTGACACCACTGCTAAAAAGCTACAAAAGCAAATTCAGGCAATAGGGAAGAAGCACCAAATAGATGAGTCTCAACTACTGCAGTTACAAATGGAAAGGGCAAGCTTTGCCCTAAGATTCCAGGGGATCCCTTAGGAAAAAGGTGAGAACCTCATTCAGATAATGTGGGAAGCTTTGGGGCAAATGGCAGATATAAAAAGCGGAGAACTTGCAAAGCGATATTGATACAGTCTTCAGATCGTATACAGAGTTTATGAGGAAAATAATCTGCTGGGAGAAGTGATGGTGAGATTCTCCAGAAGAAGAGTGAGAGATCAAATTCTCAAAGCGGCTAATGGAGTTACCCTGAAAATCAAGGGCAAAGAGATAAAGGTTTTTAAAGACATTCCATTCCAAGGAGGAAAACCCGCATACTGACCGTATGGTGACTTGCCTGCCTGGTGCGAAGGTAGTGAACATTATGCGTGTTTTAGATAGGCTGGTAGATAGTGCTGGGGAGGAGCCAGTGGTCATGGTGCACGTCAGCACGAACGATGTGGGGAAATGCAGTCGTGAGGCCCTGGAGGAGAAATTTAGGCTGCTGGGCAGGAAAATCAAAGCCAGGACCTCCAAGGTAGCCTTCTCAGAAGTGCTACCTGTTCCACGTGCAGGGCTGGAGAGACAGGCACAGATCAGGAGTCTCAATGTGTGGATGAGACGATGGTATAGGGGGGGAAGGGTTCAAGTTTGTTAGGCACTGGGATGCTTTTTGGGACAAGAGGGAGCTGTACAAAAGGGATGGTCTCCACTTGTCCCAAGAAGGAACCAGGCTGCTGGTGCTCAAAATCAAAAAGGTGGCAGAGCAGTTTTTAAACTGAATAATGGGGGAAAGCCGACAGGAGATGAAAAGTCTCTGGTTCAGGATGGCTCATCTCAAAGAGATGAAGGGGTAGCTATTACTTTTGTACAAGGAAATGGATTACAATTGTCCACTGAGACTGTGGCTAATGATAGGAACTGCCTGGCAAGGTCTCGAGGCAGCAAGAGGAAGGCTGTGGGCCTAACAAACGTGGGAAAATATAAGTGTTTATACACAAATGCTAGAAGTCTCCAAGGTAAAATCGGGGGAGTTGGAATGCTTGGTGTTGGGGGGGGGGATAGACATTGTGGGTATTTCAGAAACTTGGTGGGATGAGGAAAATCAGTGGGATATGGTGATTCCTGGTTATAAATTATATCAGAAGGATGGGGGGGAAGGGTTGGAGGTGGGGTGGCTCTGTATGTCAGAGAGGGTATACAGTCCAGTAAGATTGAAAGGGTAAGAAAATTGGATTTCCTTCTGGAAATGCTATGGGTTGAAATAGTGGGACCAAAAGGAGGCTTAACAGTGGGAGTTTGTTATCGCTCACCATATCAAAAGATAGAGGAGGATTATAAAATGATGACCGAATTAAAGATAGCGGCTAGACAAAATAACTGTGTCATAATAGGCGACTTTAACTACCCAGACATTGATTGGGTCAATATGAGTTCTAGTCGGGAAAAAGAGATTGAGTTTTTACACACTCTCAGTGACTGTGCTATGGAACAGATGGTCACAGATCCTACCAGGGGAGAGGCGATCCTGGATTTGGTCCTAAGTAACACTCAAGACCTGGCGAGAGATGTAAAAGTGATTGCACCGCTTGGGAACAGTGACCATAATGTCATTGAGTTTAACATTTGTACAGATAGGGAGTTGCCCCAAAAGACTGACGCAACCACTTTTAACTTTAAAAGGGGTAACTTCTCTGGTATGAGGGGACATGAGGAAGAAACTGAAAAGAAGAGTGGAGAAAGTCAAAATCATTGGGGAAGCTTGGAGACTATTTAAAAAGACCATCCTAGAAGATCAGAAAATATATATTCCGCAGGTTAGGAAAGGTACAAATAGGTATAGAAAAAAGCCTGTATGGTTAACTAATAAAGTAATGGAAGCTGTAAAAGGTAAGAAGGATTCCTTTAAGCAGTGGAAAGCTACCCTCAGTGAGGTTGATAAAAGGGAACACAGACTGTGGCAAATAAAATGCAAGTCTGTGATCAGGCAAGCAAAAAGGGAATATGAGGAGCATATCGCAAAAAACATAAAGGCCAACAATAAAACTTTCTTCAAATACATTAGAAGTAGGAAACCAGCCAGGGAGGCAGTGGGGCCCTTCGATGACCAACAGGTAAAAGGAGTAGTGAAGGATGATAGGGAAATGGCTGAGAAGCTGAATGCATTTTTTACCTCTGTCTTCACTGTGGAAGAGGAGAAGTGCTTGCCCACTCCAGAAGCACCGATTTCGGGAGGGGGTTTGAAAGACCTGAATCAGATTGTGGTGACAAGAGAGGAAGTCCTCCAACTGATGGACAATTTAAAAACTAATAAATCACCAGGCCTGGATGGCATTCATCCGAGAGTTCTGAAAGAACTCAAATGTGAACTTGTGGATCTCCTGACAAAAATATGTAATCTTTCTTTAAAATCTGCCTCCATTCCTGAGGTCTGGAAGGTAGCTAATATCATTCCCATCTTTAAAAAGGGCTCCAGGGGAAATCCAGGAAATTACAGGCCAGTCAGTCTGACATCAATACCGGGTAAGTTGGTGGAAACTGTTATTAAGGAAAGAATTAGTAGGCACATTGATGAACAAAAACTATTGAGGCAGACTCAGCATGGGTTCTGTAAGGGAAGATCTTGTCTCACTAACCTGTTAGTGTTTTTTGAGGGAGTGAATAAACATGTGGACAAGGGGAACCCAATAGATATTATTTACCTTGACTTCCAGAAAGCTTTTGATACAGTTCCTCATCAAAGGCTCCTAAGTAAGCTCAATAGTCATGGGATAAAAGGACAAGTCTTCTTGTGGCTCAAAAACTGGATTATAAATAGGAAACAGAGAGTGAGTATAAATGGGAAACTTTTTCAGTGGAGGGTGGTAAGCAGTGGGGTACCACAGGGATCAGTACTCAGTCCGATGCTTTTTAACTTGTTCATTAACAATTTGGAATTGGGAGTAAGCAGTGAAGTGGCTAAATTTGCAGATGACACAAAGTTGTCCAGGGTGGTGAAAACCAGGGAGGATTGTGAGGCACTCCAAAGGGATCTGTCAAGGATGGTTGAGTGGGCGTCAATGTGGCAAATACATTACAGGATGGAGGTCCTGGGCCTGAGTCGGATCGGTTCAGGGTTGGGGTTCCCTCTCCCGACCTTCGACGGGGTGCTGCTGGTGCCGGCGTTGGAGGTTAGGAGTCTGGGTGTGCTCCTGGACTCCTCTTTAACGATGGAGGCCCAGGTAGCAGCCACTGCCAAGTCAGCCTTTTACCACTTTCGGCTGGCTCAGCAGCTGGTCCCCTTCCTTGACCACGATGACCTGGCCACTGTGATCCATGCGACAGTCACCTCAAGGCTAGACTACTGTAATGCTCTCTACTTGGGGCTGCCTTTGTTGCAAATCCAGAAGCTGCAGCTGGTGCAGAATGCTGCAGCCAGGCTGTTGATGGGTCTCTCTAGGAGGGATCATATTCAGCCCGTGCTGAAAGCGCTGCACTGGCTGCCAATAGCATACTGGATTCGCTTCAAAGTGCTGGTCTTGACCTTTAAAGCCCTGTATGGCCAGGGTCAGCCTACTTGAGGGACCGCCTTTCCCCATATGTTCCCCCAAGGGCACTTCGGTCGGGGAGTCAACAGCTCCTGGAAATTCCAGGCCCCAGGGAAGTAAAATTTGCTGCCACCAGAGCCAGGGCTTTTTCGGTGGCGGCTCCTACCTCGTGGAGGGAGCTCCCTGAGGAGATCCGGGCCCTGCGGGACCTTGCTCAGTTCCGCAGGGCCTGTAAGACGGAGCTATTCCACCGGGCCTATGATTAGGAGCCGCTGCCATGGTTAGCCATCTGCCATCACACTATCATCATCACTGAGTGCGGGGCGGCCCTGGCAGGAGAGGGGGTGATGAGCTACTGTTTGGCTGCTGTTTGGCTACTGGGGGCTAATGTTTGCTGGGGGCTATAATCTGCCCCATCTTGTTTTATTACCTGGATGCTATTTATATGTTTTCTGGTTTTATACTGTTGAACTTGTTTTAAAGTTGGCATGCGTGCCTTGCTGTTAGCTGCCCTGAGCCTTCGGGGAGTGCGGGATACAAATCCAAATAAATAAATAAAATAAATAAAAAACAAATGGGGTTCAATGTGGCCAAGTGCAAAGTGATGCACATTGGAGCCAAAAATCCTAAATATAAATACACGTTGATGGGGTCTGAACTGGCAGAGACAGACCAAGAGAGAGATCTTGGAGTCATAGTAGATAACTTAATGAAAATGTCTAGACAGTGTGTAACTGCAATAAAGAAGGCCAATGCTATGCTGGGGATTATTAGGAAGGGAACTGAAAACAAATCAGCCAGTATCATAATGCCCCTATATAAATCATTGGTGTGACCTCATTTGGAATACTGTGTACAGTTCTGGTCGCCACATCTCAAAAAGGATATTATAGCATTGGAAAAAGTGCAGAGAAGGGCAACTAGAATGATAAAAGGGTAGGAACACCTTCCCTATGAAGAAAGGTTAAAACGCTTGGGGCTCTTTAGCTTGGAGAAACGACGGCTGAGGGGTGACATGATTGAGGTTTATAAGATTATGAATGGGATTGAGCAGGTTGAGAAAGAAGTACTTTTCTCCCTTTCTCATAATACAAGAACTCATGGGTACTCCATGAAATTGCTGAGCAGTCGGGTTAGAACAGATAAAAGGAAGTACTTCTTCACCCAAAGAGTGATTAACATATGGAATTCACTGCCACAGGAGGTGGTGGCAGCTACAAGCATGGACAGTTTCAAGAGGGAATTAGATAAACATATGGAGCAGAAGTCCATCAGTGGTTATTAGCCACAGGGTATAGATGGGAACTCTCAGTCTGGGGCAGGTGATGCACTCTATTCTTGGTGCTGGAGGGGGCAGCAGTGGGAGGGCTTCTAATGTCCTGGCCCCACTGCTGGACCTCCTGATGACACCTGGTATTTTTGGCTGCTGTGTGACAGAGTGTTGGACTAGATGGGCCATTGGCCTGATTCAAAATTGGCTTCTCTTATGTTCTTATGTAAAAGACATAAATATAAAGACTTGGTCTCATTTCTACAAAAGAAACAAATTGCCTACAGATGGATTTTGTCTGAAGAAGTCGTGTTTAAGTTCGTTAATGGAAAAGAGAAAATTGACAATCTGGAAAAGGCAAGAGAATTCTTGCATCTTCACAGCTGTCCAGCAGATTTGGAAGAAGGAGAAGAAAGAGGCAGTCTCAAGAAGGGTGGCAGTGATGGAGCGGTGCCATCTTCTAGCGAAGAATCAGACTCAAATTTGGGGGCTGCTGCCCCCCAAATAGGCTATAAGTTGAGGGGGGAAAAGGATAAGAAGTGAATTGTTATCTTAACTCTGAAGTTCTAAAAAATGTATAAATTACCCTTTCTTAGACTCTTTATTAAGTTATAGTAGATGTTGACTATATTTAGATTTGAAGTTTATAGAAAGAGGATGACCACGTTCAATGGTTGACTATGAGTATTTAGCTTTATAAACATGTAATCTCATTATAGCTGTTTGTATGACACCCACTCTTGGGTTTTTAGAGGTTACTTTTCTTTACCCTATAGTTTGTAGACACTTCCCTTTTTCTATGTAGGGTTTAGTTATAGAAAATGCAATTTAAAAAATCCCCTTCGAGGGGCCAAAAAAAAGAAGAGGTATATACCCATCCAGTATGCATGTTCCTCATTTTTGTTACCCAGATGTAAAACTTGGCACTTATCTTTGTTAAATTGTGTCTTGTTCACATCCACATACTTTTCTAGCATGTTCAGTTCTCATTGAATTCTATCTATATATTCTGATGTCTACACTGCTTCTTCCAGTTTGGTGTCATCTGCAAATTTAATGAATAGCCCTGCCACACCCTCATCCAGATCATTTATAAAAAAATTGAAAAGTACTGGGCCCAGAACCAAGCCCTGTGGCACCCCACTGGACACCTCCCTCCATTCAGATGAAATGCCATTGAAAATTGGGATAACATCTGCCCTCCTCCAGTCTTGTGGCCCTAGAGATTTGTACTCATTCAATGCAGCCAGGTGCTTCTCAACTAACTCTCTGTCCATGTCAACCAGCAGCCCACATGCTGTGACTTGCCTCCTACCTGTCATGAAGTTGGAATGCGAGGGGAGTACTCTCAGTCTACCAGCCTCTGACCATTACTATTCTACTGTCTGTATGTTATCATTTTCCTGACCTTGTAGTGTCTCCAGCTGCAGAACTCCTCTGCTGGGATTCAATGGCTTTTAAATTGTTTTGCCCGCTTTGCCTTCTTGCTTTGCCCACGCGTGCGAACTATACTCATTGGCTTCAGCTCATTTAGGGGGTGTTTTATTCCACTATAATTTAGGGAGCCCTGCTGTACCCAGACATTCCTGACACAAGCCATACACATGTCTTTAGTTATGTTTCACCAATAAACAGATTCTTCTACTGAAGCCCTGTGTTGTGTGACCTGACTAAGGAGCCTGGCACTACCATCCCTAGATGAGGCTGTTATCTTCTTCATGGAAAAAAACTGGGGCAAAAGAGGCATTGATCCTTTCTGCTTTCTCTCTGTCCTCTGTTCTCCATTTTCACCTAACAGTGCACTCATCACTGCTATTATCTTATGTTTGCTCCTCACATATCTA
Organism: Gekko gecko; assembly: GCA_029375565.1. Classification (NCBI taxonomy): domain Eukaryota; kingdom Metazoa; phylum Chordata; class Lepidosauria; order Squamata; family Gekkonidae; genus Gekko; species Gekko gecko. The sequence goes on along the minus strand of JAPDNY010000004.1, from coordinate 63,112,589 downwards.
AAGAAGAGTTTCTAGTGAGCCTCTCTGGCCAGCTTTAGTTCACTGTGAGCTTTGGCCTCTCTTTTGGCTGACCTACAGTGCCTAGAAACTCACAGATATTCTTCTTTAGAGGTATGTTCTTGCTTCCATTTCTTTAACATTTCCTTTTTCTCCCTTAGCACATCACACAGTTCATCCACATTGGACTTCTTGGATCCCCTACCATGTTTTCTTCTTGTTGGAATAGTGACAGCTTGAGCTTGTAAGAACTCTTGTTCTAGGAGAGCCCACCCTTCGCTTGCTCCTTTCCCTTCCAGCAGTCTTACCCATGGAATGATTCTCATCATACCTCTGAGTTTATTAAAGTCTGGCTTACTGAAATCTAACCTACACATTTGGCTACGAACCTCCTTGGTCCCCCACAGCAAAAGGAATTCTAGCAGGACATGGTCACTTCCCCCCAAAGTCCCCACCACCTTCATCTCATCTACCATCTCTTGCCTGTTCATCAATATTAAGTCAAGTATGGCTGAGCTCCTCATAGCTTCCTCCACCATTTGATAAAGAAAGTTGTTGTCCAGACTGGTCAGGAAGTTGCGTGACAGTGGACACTTTGCAGAGTTTGTCTCCCAGCATCCATAACTACCAGGTCATGTTGTTTGAATACCCTGTCAAGCTGTTCAAGTTCTCACAATATTAGAACTCATGAGCACTCAATGAAATTATTGAACAGTAGGCTTAGAATGGATAAAAGGAAGTACTGCACCAAAAGAGTCATTAAAACATGGAATTCACTGCTGCAGGAAGTAGTGGTGGCTACAAGCATAGGCAGTGGTTATTAGCCACAACATATAGATGGAACACTGTCTATGGCAGTGATGCTCTGCTTTCTAGGTGCTTGAGGGGCCACAGTGGGAGAGCTTCTGGAGTTCTGGCACCACTGGTGGACTTCCTGATGGCACCTGGGTTTTGGCCATTGTGTGACACAAGAGTGTTGGACTGGATGGGCCATTGGCCTGATTCAACATGGCTTCTCTTAGGTTCTTAAACTCTCCAAAACAGAGAAATATCCCAAGGGATGTTATATATGAGGACTGGTGAAAATCTATTAGGTAGTAATAAAGTTATGAAGTGTTAAAATTTCCATTGTCTTATGTATTAAAAATGAGGAGAATGTATTGTATTGCTGAGAATGTATTGCTGAGCAATTGGGTTAGAATAGATAAAAGGAAGTAATTCTTCACCCAAAGAGTGATTAACACACGGAATTCACTGCCACAGGAGGTGGTGGTGGTTACAAGCATGGACAGCTTCAAGAGGGAATTAGATAAGCATATGAAACAGAAGTCCATCAGTGGCTATTAGCCACAAGGTATAGATAGGAACTCTCAGCCTGGGGCAAGTAATGCTCTGTATTCTTGGTGCTTGGGGGGGGGGCAACAGTGGGAGGGCTTCTAGTGTCGTGGCCCCACTGCTGTACCTCCTGATGGCACCTGGTATTTTTGGCCACTTTGTGACAGAGTGTTGGACTAGATGGGCCATTGGCCTGATCCAACATTGGCTTCTCTTATGTTCTTATTCTGGGTGTGCATTGTTAGTAACAAGATATCCCATGTTTAGTTACATCCTTTTAAGCCCATTGACTTCAAGGGTGTAACTCAATTTAGAATTGGACTATTAGCCTCCAAGCTGGTTTTCAGTGTCAGACAATCACCATGAAAATTGTGCAATATTAATCATCAAGAAAAAGGTGTAGAGTGCTTTCTTTGTGAGTAATTACAATCAGTACTGTTGTGGGTTTGCTGTCTGATTATGGGAAATTGGCCCATCACTACATGCTTGTCTCAAACTGACATACCTTGTAGTTGTTAACATGTATGATAGAGTAATATTTATGTTCCTCAGTGAATGCTGAAGGTTAGGAGATGGTCTCCTTATAGCTCCGTCAAATATCTATGCCAACATAGGATAGGGTGTGTGTGTGAGAGAAAAGAAACAACATGTGATTTCATGAACTTTGTTTCTCTCTGGGGATAAGATGCAGGGAGTAGATCTGCTTGCCCATAGAAGTATACTTTGCTGTCTTCTCTGCTGTACTTACGTATTTATAAATTATATAAATAAGGCTCCAGCTCTTTCTTATCCAAGGAGGGAAACCACTCTAGATGGTAGCCTGGATCTTCTTGCCACTGGGAAAACTGGACAGCGTGCAATAGTATTCTGATATTGACTAAAAGTGAAATAAATAAAGGGTTTGTGTCTAAAAGTTAAGGATCCTTTGAAGAGGTTGGTAGGGTTCTGAGCTTGCTCCTTTGCTTTGGATGTCAAAGAAAGCCCACATGAGCCACTATGAATAGGCCATCACAAATACATATTGCTTCACATGATCTCAAACTCAGTTTTCAAGTTTAGAAAGATCAAGTTTTCAAGTTTAGAATGATGCATGTGTATCATGTCGACCAGAATGTCGACCAGAAAGTCAGGCTAGGTTCAGATTCCCATCCCATCATGGATGCTGGCTGGGTGATCTTGGGCCAGTAACTCTCTCTCAGCCTAACTTAAGAGAGTTGGTGCTGTGAGGTTAAAATGAAAGAGGGAAGATGTTGTAAGCCTCTTTGGAATCCATGGAAGTTGTTGTTCAATTACACAGTCATGTCTGACTGTTTGCGACCCCATGGACCACATCACGCCAGGCCCTCCTCCATCATCCTCCAGAGTTTGCTTAATTTCATGTTCATTGCATCGATAACACTGTCTAACCATCTCATCCTTTGCTGTCCCCTTCTTCTTTTTTATTTTTTTCCATGGGACGGGGGTTATAAATATATTTTTAAAAATCTGTGTAACAGCCCCATGTGTAAGCTTTGTGCAATAAGATGTGCTGAGTGTTGAAAGGGCATTGTGGCACAGCCAATGTTTGGTTGTCTGACTCAGACTTTGCCATGATGTGGCTAAAATGAGCTAAGCTTCTTTGGAGATCTTACTCCTTCAAGGAGAAAACAGATCACTCAGGGGAAATAAGCAAACAGGAAAAACTGAGATCATGTTCTCAGTAATTCTTCCTATTGTTTGTGTATTTCCTGAGTGATGGTATTATTATTATTATTATTAACATCATCAACAACAACAACAACAACAACAACATTAAATTTATACCCCACCCTCCTTGTAGGGATAAGATTTCCAGGGATGTTTAACTAATGGTGTCTGAATTTCTTCATGATGCTAAACATGCAAATCATTCCTGGCAATCTCCCAAGAAGTAGGAATTACATGGTGAAACACTACCCAGTCTCTCTGTGTGTGGAGGCTCTGTATATGTATGTGTGCAGGGAAGATGTGGACATGTGTGCATGGTGTCCCTGGTTTCAGTGGCTTAGAGTAGGGATGACTGGGAAAGCTGAGTGGTCAAAGCTGTCTCTCTCCCCTCACTGCTGAATCTGATCCAGTCATGACAGATCTAAACAACATTTGATCCCATTATAGTTTTAGTGCCATTGCATCTTTAAAAAAAATTCCAGCACACCACCACAAATACTGAAATCAAGTGCCTAACCCTTGATCCATAAACACTTTCACAGCTGAATGTAAGAATCTGACACGTGACTTGAAGAAAACATTTGATTTTGAAAAAGGATCAATGAACTACAGAGGTTCAAATAATAGAGACCAACAAAGGAACTTTCTCTCAGCATTCCTCTGAGAAGTCCACAATTAAAGGCAGCAGCAGCAATGGACAAAAACATTTATCTTGACTTCAGAAAGTCTGAGATAAAATTTTGCCTGACATGTTGTTCCTTAGGTTAAAATCAGTAGGGAACCAAGTCAGAATAATAAAAATAGACTAGTTAGAAAAGATAAAAAGGAGCTGCTGAAAAAGATCTATATCTGTATCTATATTCAACAAAGGAAAAATCCTCCAATACACATTACAGTACTATAGGGAAAAAAGCAAAGATAAGACAGAACCAAAAACTTGTAAGGATTAAAAGACACAGGAAAGCGTACAGGTGAAATGGAAAAAAAAGCCTTCACCTACATAATTTGTCAAACAGCTGTTCAGAAATGTGAGAGAAGCATAGAAAACTGCAAAATATGCCAACTGAGTCAATTTGGTTTACATTTTCCCCCTAATCTCAAAAGAGAAAATCAGACAAAATAGCTCAAAGGTAGATTAAAGACATATTCAGGGCATAAATAGATATATGTATAGAATATGTGCAATGGCCTATGCATGATAAAGACTCTTGGAAGGGAAAAATGTCTGTGATAAGCTACTGAAATAATTTTTGCAAAGAAACAGGTATCTGTAAATACCTCTAGTAGAAAGTTGTACTATTGCACATTGTTGCAAGAAGTAGTTGTACTAGTAACTTGACATTTACTTTATGAAACGATTATACAATATTTTAGCACTTCCTAATTCTCTGATTTTTTTTCAAGATATATGTTGAAGTATTTAATAGTCCAACAGTGCAATCTTAAATCCAGCCAAGCCAATAGCTTTTAGCTAGTGCTTTCATATGAACAATTCCTGGGCATGCAGCTTGAAGTGTAGACAAAATGGTTTCATAACTTCTTTCAGGAATGACAACACTGTATCCCCACAGCAAGCATCCTTTATGGGCAGATAATTCATGCTGATGGCTTTTGAATGGCTTGAATTTCTCAAGCAGTTCCTCAGCTGACCATCCCCTCTACACCTAGTTTAAAACATGAGACACTGTGGGATCTGGAGCAGATAGCTTTGCAACTTGATCAGCCTGAAGAGATGCATCTGGGATGTTTCCCAGCATCAAGACTTCCAGTGGAGGAGGAACCTCCACTTCAGGAACAGGAAGTAGTAACTGACTTTGAGAGTCAGCGTTAGCAATTGTTCTGCCAGGTTTGAAGACAAAAGCATAATCATAAGCACTAAGCAAAATACTGCATACGTGGAGAGAGAATTAAGGGTAAAGCCTTGTCAGTCAAGAACAGTTCTAATAGACACTTGTGATCGATGTGAATTTCAAAAGCACAGTCATAGAAGTAGTTGTGGAATTTCTTGAATCCTGCAGTAACAACAAGGGCTTCCCTCACAAATTGAGCATAATTCCTTTCAGTTGATGACATAGTTCTTGAATAATAAGCAACGGGTGCTCCATACTGTTATGTCTTAACTGTGAACGCTGCCTATTCTTTACTATGTAAAGCTTGATTCTTAGTACAGGATCGTAAGATGTAACATTCCTATTGGCCATTCCTATGGAATTGTATGAAGCAACCAATCACAGTGTAAATATGTATTCTGGAGGGAACAGACCTCATTGGTCTTTATCCTGAGTTTCTTATTGGTTCTTAACTTGTTATGGGTATGGCTTTGACAGCCCGGGATGGTTTAAAAAGGGAGCTGCGCTCCACTGTTGTGTTGTGTGTTCCTGAGTTGAAGTTTGCTGTTAGAATAAAGCTGAATCACTTTTGCTGAAATCATTCATGTTAAGTTGCATACTTAACACATACCATCTGCAATTTGTGGCTAAGCACTGCTTCAACATTATAAGCTGAAACATCAGTGGTGACGATCAGTGGTTTCTTCTCATTGTAATGTATAAGTCTCAGAAGTCTCAGAAGTCAATAATTTCTTAACGTTCTGGAATTCATCTTCATCCTGGCTGGTCCAAATCCAAGGAACTCTTTTTAAAAAATAGGTAAAGCAGATACCAGCAACAGTTGCCTTTTGTGGAAGGAAGTCATAGTAAAAACTGAGAAGTCCTAGGAAGGCTTGAAGCTCCTGCTTAGTTTTTGGATGTGGTGCATCCTGAATTGCATGTACCTTATCTACTGCGGGGTGAAATGTCAATGCAATAGCCCAAGAATATAACACTAGAAGTTCCAATTTCACATTTTTCTTTTTTAATATGGATGCCTGATTTGTCAAAATGATGTAGGACTCCATGAAGTCTTTCAGCAAGTTCACCTTCTGTTGATCCCAGAATCAGGACATCACAAAGGTATGGAATAACCTCAGAAATTCAAGGCAAAAGTCTTTCCATAACTTGTTGGGAAAATGCCAGGGGCAACAGATATTCTGACCTGGAGACACTTCATCCAGAAACTTAGAGAAAAACTGCCCATCTCAGCTGCTTTGCATTTAGGTGTTGAGGGTCTTTTAGCACTTCCAGGTTTTTATGATTGGTCCAAACCTGCCCCCCCCTCCAACCAATGCCTCCATGTTGTAAGAGCCAGCTTGATGGCAGCCACCTCTTTATCCCACATGGCCCAGTTTTGTTCATTGGCTAAGAACTTTTTGGACATGTAAGCCAAGGGGTGCAAGTTCCCGTCCTCCCTCTCTGTAGAATCACCCTCCATGACCACATCCGAAGTGTCTACTTGCACCATGAACTGCCTAGTCTCATCAGGGTGGTGCAAGATGGGCTCTGAGGCAAATAAAGTTTTTAGACATTCAAATGCTTGCTGGCATTCAGGGGACCATGGCAGCCTGCTGTTTGGCTTTTGACATTTGGGCCCCCTCTCCTTTGTTTTCAGAAGGTTGGTGAGGGGGAACGTGACCTGGGTGAAATTTGGGATGAACGGGTGGTAGAAATTGGTGAACCCTAGGAAGGACTGTAGCTGGTGTGGTGTCTGTGGGGCTCCCACCCCACTACATCCTGGACCTTGGGTCCATGCCCAGCCCCTTCCCAAAGATGTGATACCCAAGGAAGTCCAGCTCCTTTCTATGTAACTTACACTTGGAGAGTTTGGCAAACAGGTGGTTCTCATAGAGGGCTTTCAGTATGTCATGCACCAGCTTCACACTCCTTATCTTTTGAATAGATCAAGATATCATCCAGATAAACCATAACCCCCTTGTACAGGTGCTTATGCAACACTTCATTGATTAAGTTCATAAAAACCCCAGGCACCCCAGATAAGCATCATCAGGTATTCCAACTGGCCTAGGGGGGTGTTTTGTGTTCACCCCCCTCCCCAATGCATACCCGAAAGTATGCATCTCATAAATCCAGTTTGGTAAAGATTCGGCCCTGCAAGGCCTCAGTTAATAAGTCCTTGATGAGGGGTAGGGGGTAGGCATTAGACACAGACACTGCATTCAAGCCTGAATAGTCTGTGCACAGTCTCAACCCCCCATCGTTCTTCTTTCTGAACAGCATGGGTGCTACAAATGGGGAGGCTGCTGGTCTGATGAAACCCCTGGCCAGATTTCTATCAATGAACCTCCTTCTCCACAGGGCTCATGGAATAGAGTTTCCCCTTGGGCATTTTGTGCCCTGGCAATATCTCAATTGCACAGTCAGTTTTATGGTGGGGAGGTAGTTCATCTGCCTTCCCTTCTTCAAAGATCCTGACCAGCTCTTGGTACTCAACTGGGATGAAATTCAGTCCCACTGTGGGGTGGGGCTCCTCCTCCCATCCAAAGTTCCAAAGGTGTTTCTTGCACCAGAGGTCCTGGTACTCCATTGGACATATGGATCATGGGCTTGGAGCTTCCAAGTACCATTGGGAACTTGGCCACAAAAGAGCATAGCTTCCAGTGAGAGGCCACCCTCATTGGTAGGTGGACGGTACAATACTGGCAAGCCTCTCCCCTCATCAGGGTTCCATCCATTTGGGAAAACACTATGGGTTCCTTTAATTTGTGCAGTTTGCCCTCCAAGCCTGTGACTATGGCTGGGCTAATCAAGTCCTGGGTGCATCTGATATGTGTCCCCCCCTCAGGATTAATCACAGTAACAGTTAAGTAAAAGAGGGGGAAGAAGGTCTCACCAAATCGTTTGGACCTGCTGCCTGGTGCCCTTCACAGCAGGTCCTGGTCTTTTCCCACCAGTTGAGGCATGTTTCCTTTGCTGGATGAAGTGCCCTCTGGCTTGTCCCTCACCTCTGATTGCAAGGCTTTGGATGTTTTGGGACACCTCCCTGGAGTCTTGGGCTTCTTCTCCCTGCTCTCTTCCTTTCTCATCCAGGCCTGTAGCCAGGATTTTTTTAAGTCAGGGGGCATTTAAATTTCTTAGGGGGCACTGGCTGATCAAATTAATTCAGGGGAGAAGGCCATGACTCCCTGGGCTGGATGGGAAGTCAGGGGGCCTTGCCAGCAAGTCGGGGGGCCTGGCCCCAAGATGCCCCACTGTAGCTACGGGACTGTTCTCACCTTCTCAGGGCTTCTTCCCCCCAGGCAGTTTGCAGAGAAGTGCTCTGGGGTGCCACACTTCAGGCACAATCCCAAGGGCATCCATTGTTCTCAGTCCTCCCCCAGTGCCAACAGTTTGAGCCTGTGAGGGTCTCAACCTGCTGGACCCCCTTGCTGGGGTCTAAGGATGGTACATACATATCAGGTTGCAACAGTTCTCAGCCTCACATGCTACTTGGATCCAGCCATTCAGGGTCAGGGGGTTGTCTTATGCCAAAGCCTTCTCCAGGATGGTGGGGTTGAGGCCAGTGTGGTAGAACTCAATTAGCACTTCTTCAGGCCACCCCTGTAGCTTTGCACTGTCTGTCTTGAACTCATTGGAGTACTTTCAGACCATTCGAGACCCCTGCCGCAACCCTCAAAGATGGGTGCATGCCCTCTCCAGCTCCAGTGGGTCTTCGTATTGCCAGCACAATGCCTGCATGAAAGCATCAACATACTGCATTTCTGGGCCACCCATGTTGTACAGTCCCATGAACCAGTCTGCTGTGCAATCCCGCAGCCGAGATCCCACATAGTCCACATGCTGTTCATCCATTGTGAAGGTGTGGCCCCATTCTCTCAGGAACTTCTGTACCTTAATGGCAAAGAATGCCAACTTCTCCGGGGTGCCATCAAAAGTCATTTCCAGTGCAGTTTAAGTGTTTCACTGCTCAGCTGCACCCCGTCACGCTCTGATGGGGTTGCGCCAAAACTCAGCTGATGGGAAGGGTCTGAGATCGTTCTGGACCCTCCTGGGGTCTCTGTAGGAGACCCTTAGCCTGGGGAGCTGAGGAGAGCTTCTTCCAAAGTGACAGCCAAGGAATTGAGGCTCACCTTCTTCCCCGAAAGGTCCCATCACCGCAGAGCCAGCATGGTGCCCAGAGACGACTACTGAACAAGCGGACACAGTCAAAAGTTTTAAAATGCTTCTAAAAGATCTCCAAGGCTTCAAAGCATGAGTTAAGCAATGCTCAGGTGATTTAAAGTGTCTATAAGAGTCTTGGTAGTAATTAGAAGCACCTAAGTGCAAAGTGAGGGTGGAGGGGAAACTCCAAGATGTCCCCCCCCACTAAATGCAAGGCGGTTTTAAGGCAGAAATAAAGGACTTTGAGTAAAAGTGAGTGCATGAGAATTTAAGCAAAGTCAAAACTGAGCGCATGAGAACATAAAGTGGATTAAAATCAGCTAACTGTTATCTTGTTTTTGAAAACTTACTTCTTGTTGATATTATGGCTGGGAGAGGGTGGAAGACGCCACTGGAGAAAAAAACATTGACTGGAAATAACCAACCATTGACTCTCCCAGAACCAGGAAGTAATTGTAGGTATGTCCACACTGTTAGTGAATGCATTGCACCCCCTAATGGAACAGATGACTAACCTGAACGTTATAATGGACAATTTACAAAAACAATAGACTCAAATGGACAAAAGGAACCTCAAATGGACAAAAGATGGAAAAACAGATTGAGAATATCAACAAAAGAGCGAATGAAGCAGAGAAAGAAAGATACTCTAATAAAACACAACTAATACAGCTCCAGTTGGAAAGATCCATGTATGTTCTACGTTTCCAAGGGATTCCTGAAGAAAACAATGAGGATTTAAAGGATCTTATAGCAGAGGCTCTTGCCCCATTAATGGATTACAAACAAGAAGAACTATTGAAGGAGATGGACTGGGCTTACAGGATTTATCCAGACTTTATAAAGAAAAATAAACTCCCGGAAGAAATATGTTTGAAGTTTATGAAATGGTCTACCAGAGATCTGGTGCTGAAATCCACACAGGGAAAACCCCTAAAAATCAAGAATGAAGAGATAAAAATCCTGAAGGATATTCCCTTTGAAGTCAAGAAGCAGAGGAGACTTTATAGGGAACTTACTCTCTCTTTACAAAAGAAAGAAATACTCTACAGATGGACATTTCCCGAAGGACTGAGTTTCAAATATGAGAATTAAAAAATTAAGATTGACACTGTTCCTAAGGCAAAAAAGTTCATGGACCAATATTTAAATCCAATTCAAAGCAAAAAAGAAAAGAGCTCAAAAACTGAAGAGGAGGAGGAGGAGGAGGAGGAGGAGGAGGAAGAAGAAGAAGAAGAAGAAGAAGAAGAATCCTACTCACAAGATTCCTCAAGCGACAGTCCCAAACTATTTAGTTCTTCAGAAACATCGGAATCAGAGAAAGGAGCAGCTACTCCCAAACCTCGAAGAACAAAGAAACGCAGGAAGAAAAGACTCTAAAATCAAGATAACTGTTAATGATGCAGTTTTTGCTAATCAGTTAATTAAGCAATCTCTTATTACTTCTTTGTATAATTTTTACAAGCGACAATAACTTTGAATCACTAGGTGACATAGACATATATGTATGTAAACCAGATTGTGTCACCATGTTAATGTTCCCTCTCCCCTATCCATTAGAATGTGTAGAGGTAGGGTTATAGTTTTCCTTCCCTACTCCAGTAGTTTTTGATGTATTAGTTTCCTATCTCCGTTTCCGGTAAAATTTAGAGGTAGGGTATTAGCATCCTTTTCCCAAGTCCCATAGTTTTGCAAAATCAATAACATCTTATATAAAAAAGTCATTTCCAATGCATCCCTGGGCTGATTGGATCCCAGTGCTAGGGTGAGTTGGGGCCCTCACTGGGGAATTCCCTTAGTCATAATCTTGGCCTGCTGGCTGGCAGGTAACAGACCCAGCTACATGTAGCTTTAATGTCACTGCTAGCTTTTTGATTACTGCTGTTCTTCAAGGGCCTACCAGCTTCTCCTTGGAGCACAGCAGCTGTGGAACCATATTGCTGTACTGACTAGTTGGCAGGTTGCCCTCCCATCTGCTGGCCTCTGTAATTGCAGTGTGGGCTCTCCAACCCTAGGTATGAGCATTATATTATTGGGTCAGGAGAGAAAGATGTGCTGGATGAGAAGTTTTGGTTTCTCCCTTATATACGATTTGTTTTGCCCTTCTCTTTATATACAAAAGCATTAATGAAACCAATTAGGTTTTGGGTGACCTTTCTTCAAATCTGTGAAGTAGCATGTGTAGCTAAAACACTAAGCATGAAGCAGTAGTGAAGGACTCAGGAGAGTGGATAGCAACCTATATTTTAAAGAGAGTGCCATTCCAAAATGCCATAGGACAATGAGTTTCATTTTTTTTTAATCTACTTGTTTCTTCCTCAAAGCAGAGACCCAGTTCTGGTGCTTCAGAAGTGCCCAGAGGTACTTTGTGTTTGTAGGGAGTACCTGTTTAAAAACATCCTGGCTTGGGATGTCCTAATGTTATGTGGTTCCAGATGGTCAGCCATGTTGGTCTGAAGCAGTAGAACAAATTTAGAGTCCTGTGGCAGATCTCTAAATATGTCCTACTAATGTTATGTGATTAGACCCAGCCATATTGTGGCCATTTTGTTGTGGTACCCACTAACTGTTCTCAAAATTCCAGAAGTGCTCACAGGATCAGTAAGTTTGGGGACTCCTGCAATAAGATAACCATAGCAAGGATGGGCAAAACTGAAGGAGTAGGGAAAACTGTATAGATTAATTCCAATTGGACTTGCAGCACAATAGAGGGAAACCTTTCAGGGAAGTTTTTGTAACTACATCAACAGCTGTAATCTAGCTATGGATGGATTTAGCCAAACACTGCTCCATGACTTCACTTTCCATTTTCCCATTTTTTTACTTACAGTTCCTTCATAACAAGTATGTCAAACATTGGCATAAAGCATTGGTTTGCAGTTTTCACTCCCTAGGTTTGTAATGTAGACCTTGTTTTAACATTTTTGTTCATTTTTCTGGATATTTTGATAGTGAGTGATAGTTCCTGAATCCTAACCCTGGATCCATTGTGAGCGGAGGATAGGTTCTGAAATAATGGTTGCATTTTGCAGGGTCACCAACTCTGTAGGCATTGCATTAAGAAGCATAGAATTTATGCCTGTAAAGCATATCTAATATGGCAACTATTAATATTTAAACTGCAAGTATATCTCGGAATCTGAAATAAATCAGGGTCTTGTTAGATCCCTTTCTGGAAGTTTAAATGACCTACAAAGATTCAAGTTGCTAGATTAATACTGACGGTGTAACTTTGATTTCCATTTATGCACGGTCCTCTAGACAGGCCTCTGTACTTAAGATTCTCCTCCTTACTGTTCTTAGTGCTGCTGGCTCATGCAGTCACAAGAGCCACTCAGCAAGTTGTCTTCTTTGCTTACTAATGCAAATGCCACAGCTGCTGTTGCAGTGATGGTTTGATTTTAGAATTCATGAGCAATTTTTCTCACTGAACAAACTGGTGTGTTCTTTTCCTGAGACATCAGGTTACCTCTGAAGATAAGCAGGTCTTTGTGTTGTTGAGTTGATGAAACAGAGGTTACTGGCTTGTTGGACTGTATATCACTGTAGGCTGCCAAATTCTTAGGTACTAGTAAGTGACTGCAACCCTTTCTCATCCACTTTTGGAACCTGCAAATTTGTTCTCTGAAATTGTTTAGAGCCCTGAAATTTGTTCTCAAGCCAGTCTTCTGCTGTATGTAAAGTCAGTCTTCTGTATTCCTGCCCCACAGTGATTTTAACCCCTTTTCCTTTTTTTAACACCTTGTATGGGTTTCAAGATAGCTAAAAGCAAAGCCTCAAGGTATTCCTTTTCTCTCTTTCCAATCTGTTAAAGGCCTCACAGTGGTGGCCTGCTTTTGTTCTATTCATGTATTCTTAGGCAGAGCACACAGTGACTGATATCCTTGAATTTCAATGCAAGCAAATATGAACATAGACCTTCCTGGTGTGTGTGTGTGTGATGTGTTTAAAGGCTGAGGCTTAGAATGGTGCTATGTTGCTTTTGCTTGGCAGTGTGCAATTTACCACTGGCTTGTGCTTTACAGGGCTCTAACCAAGTGAAGCAGTGATTGCGCTTGCAACCAACCAGAGAGCGGCTCCTTCTTTCATCTGTCAACAGTGTGAGCCTGACAGTGATTGTCCCATTGTCCTTTCCCTCCTGTTGCCATCCAACAGTGAGAGGGGGACTCTATTTTCCTAATGTCTTCATGCAGAAAATATAATTAATGATAAAAATGAAAATTTTATTTGCTACTTCTGATTTATATTTGGGAGTGTGGCTGGGATTGAGAGAGCAGTTGTAGGATTGCTTGGAAGCATGGCATTCTGCCTATGCTCACAGCAGGTGCTATTCTGTCTCATTGTATCCTCCCCCCACCTACACACACAATGGAATCCTGTGGTTAAAAAATGAATTCAGGGTTAACTAGTGAGTGTCTGCCCTTGAAATCACTGTTCACCTGCATTCTCAAATTGGAGGGTGGGTATGTGAATTGTTGGATAATAGATTTTTAAACTAACTATATCTTATGCTTAACTTCTAAAAAGAGTTTCTGCAGCAGTTTGGGTTTTTTTTAAAAAAAACCAGGGCTATTTTTGGGCAGGAATGCACAGGAACGGAGTTCCGGCTGGCTCCCGAGTTGGCCACACCCAGCAGGAACTCATTAGCATAATAGGCCACACCCAACAGCAGAAACTCATTAGGATTGACTACATTGGGGCGTGTGGCCTAACATGCAAAGGAGTTCCTGCTACAAAAAAAGCCCTGCGTTTTGACAACAAACAAGGTAAACAGAATAAGAAGCAAAAGGTGGCTGTAGCTGGATGAGCACACTTCTGGTAACATGGGGGTGTGGCCTAATATGCTAATGAGCTGTGTTGTCTGAGGTGTGGCCTAATATGCTAATGAGTTCCTGCTATTGGGTGTGGCCTGTTATGCTAATGAGTTCCTGCTGGGCTTTTTCTACAAAAAAAAGTCCTGTGAAAAACTATTTGTTCCCTTAATGTTAAAAAACAGGGTTGCTAGGTCCCCCTGGCCACCAGCAGGAGATGGAGGGTGTAGGGTTGCCAGATCCAGGTTGGGAAACTCCTAGAGATTTGGGGAATGGATCCTGGGGAGGACAGGGATCTCAGTGATGTAGAATGCCATACAGTCAACTCTCTAAAGCATCCATTTTCTCCAGGGGAACTGATCTCTGTTGTCTGGAGATGAGCTATCATTCTGTGGTATCTGCAGGTCCCACCAGAGGCTGGCATCTCTAGAAGGGTGGATAAAATATGCTTCACTGAATGTATGAATAAATAGATACATTCTGGGGCTCACTTTCAGGTTAAGTGCTGAACTATTTAAAATAAAAATGCTATGTGAATTATACAGATGGAAGAAATGGAAATGTTGTTGGACAGTGGACAGTCTTATATGAATGGTATGAAATCTTCTCACCTTATTTTGGTGATCATTTTGTGCCCTTTGGTATGCTGGTGTACTCAGGACACTTATCCACCACTTTGGTATACTCAGGACACTTATCCACCAAAGCAGATATGCTGGTTTTTCACATGCCTATGCAAATAATTTTGTAAAGACATTTCTACAAGCAGATTGATATGCATCTAAATAATCTGTCTGTGTCATATGTATAATCGATTTCATTATGCATAATTTTAGACACTCAGCTGTCATTTCTTTTAGAAAAAGAAAAGTCCACAAAGTTTGTCTTGTATTGCTCAATGCTAATAAAAAAGTGGACACTTTTTGGCTGACCTCCTTTTTCTTGAAAGAAAGAAAAATCTGTGTTTTGTAAGTCTGACGAATGCTTGTGACCTTTCAACAGCTCAGGGAAGGACCTTATCCTCACATGCTCCTTAATGGGGCAGCAAAACAAATAAGGCAGCAAATCCTCAATTTTCACACCTCTGCAGATAAAAATAATGCACCCAATAAAAAATAATGCAGTGTCTACCAGCTGACACTATAGAGGACATTAACTGAAATCTGAAGAGCATTAAAGATTTCCTCAGAGTGTATTTATTCCAAGCAGTTAGATCAGTTTCATGGTCATACGGCAATTTACAGACTGGAATGTAAAAACTGAAGGGGAGTATCCAGTTGGTGCCAAGGGAAGATAGATCCTGCCATATAGCACATCTATCAGTCTTTTTGGAATTTATCTTTGATAGCAGAAATGTTGATAAGATTAGTCAAGCAGAATTTGTTATTGACACATCTATGCTGGTTTCTACTAACCTCTCTATTGTTTTCAGATGCTTACAGGTTGTCTGCTTTATAATTTGTTGTAGAATCTTCCCTGGAACTGAAACTTGTGGGAGGGGGGTACGAATCACCCCATCCTGTTGCAGGTCCCATTTAGCACTCCATAGCATTCAGATAGACCCTGATCCTCAGTAATTGCTTTTTGAGGAATTCCAGGGATGCAATAAGAGGAAGAATGTTGTGAGACAGTCCGCTACCTCCTCTTCTGAGGATGAGGAGATGAAGGATGCAGGCCCTGCATATGTGGAGTGCTTGCCTGAACAGCTGAACTTAGAGGCAGAGTCAGCAAAAGACACATCAGGCGATGAGGGTTGCTTATTCTGGCAGGAGAAGAGAAAAACGTGACAAAGGTCAGAGTGCCACTCACCTCCCTGCAACCCCTGAACCAGCAGAGTGTAGAAGACATAAAGAGCACTTGACAGCTGTGGAAAAGTGAAGGAGTGCTTGCTAATTGCTCAATGAAGGTCAGCACTAATTTCTGAATCTGAGCTGTAACACCTGTGCTCTGGGGAGTTTTATAAAAAGAAGATGCTGACCCCTGGTCAGTGTGGAAGCAATTTAACTAGTCTGCTCTTTGGACAGAGGTTTGTCATGCCTATTGTCTCATGTTTTGTCTTGTGACCTGTGCTTGCTTTTTCAGGTAGAAACTTAGCTCCTGATTCCTGCCCTGGTTTTCCAGCTCTGACCCTTGAATCACAGACCTTGCTGTTTCCCTTGACTCTCAGATGGGACCCTTGGCTTGCTGACTCTGTGCTCATTTGACCTTGCTCTTATCTTTTGCCTTCAATTGTTGTGTTTGCATTTGTGCCTCCCAGAGTGAAAAGCACCAGGCCTTGCCCTGAACTCAACATTCGTTTGTTAATTATAACTGTACTGATGAATGCTAGAGACTCCTGTTTGGTTATCCCCAGGTCAGTCCTTGAATGGGACAGAGAAGGCAGCATCAACATATTCCACAAGCTCTAGCTCCAACTCGATATTTGTCTAATTCCCTCAAAATAGTTTTAAGAAATAAAACAAGCTTACAGTCTAGCAAAAGACAGAGCAAAAACTCATGCATCTTTGGTAAGAAATTAACAATGAATGAGATTATTATTGAGACTTGATAGTTTGGACATAAAATACCCTATTAAAGATGGTACTTTATGTGTGTATGTGTGTGATAACGAAGATGGGACAGGTTATTTTACAGTAATTTTACAGTAAACTATTATCTAGCCTAGTGTGTTTTGATGAAAGCTGAACTTTTGAAAACTAGCATTCATGTTGTGTCTAAAACAAAGTTTTACAGAAGAAGAAACTGGGATTAAGCTTGGGTTACTAGAATTTCTAACTGGAAATATATGCCTGGGTCCAAGAGGACTTGATTTCCCATTATTTTAAAAAATTAGTTGCTAAAAGAAACACACCATCAAGATTCCTTGTATAATTTACTGTCAGAATCAGACAGTGGTTTTAGCAAGAAAGGGTTCAGTTTCAGATTTAGATGCATGCATTTGTGAAATATCTAATTCTAGCTCTGCATATGTTATTGTTAATATACTATGGGTGCTTCATACTTAAAATACTTTTTAGCCTCATCACATTAATGCTCGTAGTGATTTGGTGTTATTGATAATTAATGTTCCCATTTTAGAGATAAGAAACTGAGGGTGTCAGATAGTGACTCATCTACAACCACTGAGTAATTTCAAGGCTGAGCAGAAACTTGTTCAGCTGTGACGTCTCTGATGCCTACCAGCTCCAAGTCCAACAATCTATCAATGACCAGAATGGTTTAAGAAAGCTAAACTTGACAACCATTCAACCAACTTTGTGTTATATGGAAGGACCAGAGCATTTCCTCAAATTGCAAAAAGCCCTTTGTTGAAGGATATGCAGTGTGGATGCTATGCATTTGTCTGTTACCCAATTCCTCATGCAACAAACCATGTATTTAATAATATACAGAAGGATATGTTGGTGTACCTAGAACAATATAAAATGGATAGATCAAAGCACAAGGATAATACATTATCTTAATAGCTTTTGGAATATTACACAATATTTCTGATGTGTCAACCAAGGATAGACAGACATCCTGATAACTGACTGTCATGACATCAATTCAGTATGTACTGAGATTAAAAAAAGTGGGGAACAATACCACAATCCACTTGAACACCCCTGCATTAGATAATCCTAACTAGATGACAGGTATGTTTATTATTTCCTACCTTCTCCACAATATCAGTTATTTGTTGTACAACGGAACATGGTTGTACCCAGGGCTCTTTTTGTAGCAGTAACCCCTTTGCATATTAGGTGACACACCCCTAATCCTCCAATCCTTACACACCCCTATAAAAAGAGCTCTGTAAATTCTTGGAGGAATGGCTACATTAGGGGTGTGTCACCTAATATGCAAAGGAGTTCCTGCTACAAAAAGAGCCCTGGCTACCTAACCCTTCACATATCCACTGTCTGTGGATCTGTTATGAAATGAATTCATGCAGATTAAGCAAGGAGATAAAATTAATGTACGTACCAATTCTTGCTTTCAATGTAAATTAAAACCACATGTCTTTATCCTGTCAAATGTGTCCACAGCAATGTGTTGTGGACATGTAGTTGGATCTTCCTGCTATACCCACTGGAAATAATCCAGGCTTTGAAGTCACATTGATATGAACAGGAAAAAAATGATTAATTCTTCTCATAATAGGATTTAGGTGTGCTTAAATCTGAATCTTGATCAAGGCTGTTAGCCTAAACATCACTGGTTACTCACCAAACATAGTGTTTGAACCCCACTAAATTATTGGCGCTATCAGATCTGAAAGCCCATTCAGGGCCGGCTCCAGGTGTCTGGGTGCCCTAGGCAGGACAGCCTGGGGTGCCCCCACTTGGGATGCCTGGAGGGTGGGTGGGGCCTGGAGACCGGGGGGGCGGCGGAGCGCTGGCTTTCCTAGAGGCTCCGCAGCTGCGGGGCCCCCAGGAAAGCCAGGGAAAGGGGCCGGGGGTCTAGCCACCGCCCCCTCCCTCCCAGCACCGGCTTTCCCGGGGTTCCACGGCTGCAGGGCCCCCAGGGAAACCGGGAAGGGGGTGGGGGTCTAGCCGCTGCCCCTCCCTCCCAGCACCAGCTTTACCAGGGGCTCCGTGGCTGCGGGACCCCAGGGAAGCCGGGTAGGGGACGGGGGTCTAGCTGCTGCCCCCTCCCTCCCAGCACCGGCTTTCCCGGGGGCTCCGCGGCTGCGGGATCCCCAGGGAAACCGGGAAGGGGGTGGGGGTCTAGCCGCCGCCCCCTCCCTCCCAGCGCCAGCTTTCCCGGGGGCTCCGCGGCTGTGGGACCCCCAGGGAAGCCGGGAAGGGGGTGGGGGTCTAGCCGCCGCCCCCTCCCTCCCTCCCAGCACCGGCTTTCCCGGGGCTCCACGGCTGTGGGACCCCCAAGGAAGCCGGGAAGGGGGCAGGGGGTCTAGCAGCAGCAGTGGTGGGCGCCCAGTTAGGGTGGTGGGGGGTGCTTTTCGGGGGGGAGTGGGCGCCATTTGGTGCCCCTGAGGCCGGTGCACCCTAGGCGAGCACCTAGTTCGCCCAATGGGTGATCTGGTCGTGAGCCCATTATTGCATAAAGTTGCCAGGTGCCTTTGTTCTGCTGATGGGGGATTTGGGGGGCATTCTGGGAGGTGGGCAGGCTCATTGGCAATGTGCTGATGTCACTTCTGGAAGTGCATTGGTGACATTGGGGCAATGTCCTACTTTTTGGACAAAACTCTATGGTAAAAATGGCCACAAATCATAGAGTTTTGCCCAAACAGTATAGTGTCACCCACAATGTCACCGGCATGATGACGTCACTTCTGGAAGTAACATCAGCACATTGCTGACATCATGTAGGGACATCTGTTTTGGCTGGGGTTTCTCCTGCCTGTCAGGATCCCTTGCCCCAACTGGGAACCTGGCAAGCCTATTACTGCATGCAGGGCTAAAATCCAGAAGAGCACTATGCATGCAGTGTTGCATGCTAAATAGTGTTGTGCGCTACTAGGGAGAGGTTGTGGCTCAGTGGTAGAGCATCTGCTTGGCATGCATAAGGTCCAAGGTTCAATCTCTGTCATCTCTAGTGAAAACAAATCAGGTGATGTAAAAGACATCTTCCTGAGTTGAGGAGGAAAATTGGATTTATACCCCACCCTTCACTTGGAGTCTCAGTGAAGCTTACAATCTCCTTCCCTTTCTCTCCCCACAACAGACACTCCATATGGTAGGTGGGGCTGAGAGAGCTCTAAAAGAACTGCTCTTGAGAGAACAGCTCTGAGAGAACTGTGGCTGACCTAAAGTCATCCAGCTGGCTGCATGTGGAGGAATGGGGAATCAAGCCTGGTTCTCCAGATTAGAGTCCACTCCTCCTAACCACTACACCGACTGGCTCACTACACTGCATCAAGCTGCTGCTAGTCTGAGTAGACGATACTGACCTTGATGAACCAATGGTGTGACTCTGTATAAGGCAACTTCTTATGTACAAGTGAAATCTATTTGAAATTTGAAACCTCTTGTCTTTTATCCTGTTGATATTGATGGGTGCCATTTATTGTAAATTACCTTTTATTTATTTGCCTTAGGATTTCAAGCTGCCAACTGACGATTTTATTCCCATGTTTGCTGTGAAATAAAAAGTCCTAGACTTCATGTCGTGGCCTTCTATTGGGATGGATTAACAGCTTGAATCCCATTGCTACCTATAAAAGTGTGCTCAATATTGCATCCTTCAATATTTCATTTAAAATCATATTTTCATCAGGAAACAGCACCAACTTCCATATCCAATGAAAGTAAAAATGCCAATGAGTTCTATCTTACCAATGGGGTTTTTATTTCTGCTGTTGCCATGTGGTGGCTAAAAGCAGTCTGCTTGGGAGTGAAGTGAGGTAAGTGCAGGAAGCATTGCTTCCATGCTAGATCCCTCATAAGGATGCCCTGTATTATATTACCAAGTCTTGTTGTATTCTATAAAATCCATTTTTATTGGTTGCTTAGCAATATAGATTAGGATCATATGAAGAAGCTCAGGAGATGGTTTTCAATGAAGTGATTCAATGGTGTTGGGGGACTCTTGTTCTGCCCCATGGGCATTGGGACCAGGGACTCAAGATTTCTCTTGTCTTCCATGGGGCCACATTACCCTTGTAAAGCCAGCTTCACAGCTTGTGACTACTGCTTGATGCAGTGGTCACCTTTGAAAAACAACTGGCTGCAGTGGTTTGGAGTGTTTTTGTACAGCTTTGGCTGGTTTGTCAGCCATGCCCATACCTAATTCAGTCATATCTAACCATAGTGATCCATGCCTTAGCTATATCTAGACTATTGCAATGTGCTCACCCCTGGGGTTACCCTTGAAGAGTGTTCTGAATCTACAGCTAGTTCAGAATACTGTGGCTAGACTGCTGGTCGGGGTCAGCTACTAGAAGCATGTGACCCTGATACTACAGCAATTTACACTGGTTTCTGATCTACTCCTGAGCCCAATTCAGGGTGTTGTTTTTCTCCTTTAAAGTCTTACATGGCTTGGGAACAGGATATCTGTTCTTTCATATGTTCCTGTCCATGAATTAAGATCACAGGCCCTCTTGATTCTCCTGTTGACCAAAGGAGTTTTCTGGTTGGGTACATAAGAGGCGGCCTTTTCACAGGAAACCCCACAATTATTGAACCACCTCTGCAGGGAAGTGCACCTGGGACTTATTTAGGACTGCCTTTGGATAATTTATTTTTGTGTTTATTGCAGACCTAAATGTAATTTTAAATTGTAATCTTTTATGCATTTTTACAGTTGTTGTTTTATCTACATTGTAATCTGCCTTGAGTTCTGCAAGGTAGGCAGCTAATAAATATTTTAAATAACTAAATAAATGACCCTATGAGTAAATGGAAGTATTAGCACAAGAGGAAGCACCCTCTGTGGCATAGACTATGTACTGTACATGTAACTTCTTCACAGGTTCCAAGCAGAACAAAAAAGTACAGTAAAGTTACAAAAGAATAGTAAATGAGCAAGATGGAATTTTAAGACCAGCACATATCAATTGCAATTAAAAAATGACAGTGACAGGATAAGGCCAGCCAGGGCTCTTTTTGTAGCAGGAACTCCTTTGCATATTAGGTGACACACCCCTAATGTAGCCAATCCTCCAAGAGCTTACAGTAGCCCCTGTAAGAAGAGCTCTGTAAGCTCTTGGAGGATTGGTTACATTAGGGGTGTGTCACCTAATATACAAAAGAGTTCCTACTACAAAAAGAACCATGAACAACTGAAGTTACCACCTCAAACAAAAATTAACCCCAAATTCAAATGAAACTATAAGGCTGTTTCTGGATTCCCGAAGGCCAGACATGAGGTTGGCAGGCACATCTTCTGGGAGGCACATCTTCTGTTACTGGACACCATCCTTCTGATTTCAGTTTGTGAGGTATAGAGACATGATTCTGAAGAGGTTAGTTTACATGCAGGTATATAAACATAGGAGAGGGCTCCTGGTTTCCCAGAACAAGCCATTACTTTGAACTGTGCCCTAAATCAAACTAGGAGTTAATGTAGATCTTCCAATACAGGGGTAATATTTACAATATTGGCAAAACTGCCCTGCTGCAGAATTCTGAATTAATACCATTTCTGAAAGGTCTTTGAAAACAGCCTCACACCGAGTTTTGGTAATCAAGCCTTGATTTGTCTAGGGCATCATTAACTGTAGCCAGATAATTTCTTTTCTACAAAAAGCACATCTGGCATACTAAGCATAGCTGGGAAAATGTTTTTAAGCTACAGATGTCACTTGGACAAAAATATAAGACTATATTAAAAATGTTATCAAGCTGTACACCTGAGCCTTTAATGCATATTGCATGCTGTCCAGAACAGGCATGGTCCCAGGCTGAAGACTGTGTTTCCTTCTTGTATGAACTGACTTCATCCATCCTATTAGGCTCATCCACTGTATTAACTCACTCAGATTTTTTTTTAAAGAAATAGAACTGGGTCTCATCAACATATACCACCTCAGTCCAAATTCCCTGATAACTTTGCCCTGTGAGTTTATGCTGTTATTGAAATGAATGGTAGACAAAATAGAACTTCATAAAGCCCCATAGCACAATTGCAAGTCAATAGAGTCTGTTTCCTGCACCAGCTTTTGAAAATTACCCTTAAGAAAGAAACAAGACCATCAGAGAATGGTGACCCCCATTTCCAAACCTGATTGGTGTCCCAGAAGTTTACAATAGTATTAAAAATCACCGAAAGACCCCAAAGAATCAAAATGATACCTCCCCGTTATAGTTCCTCCATCAGAGCAACTAAGACTTTTAGTGACAAACTCAGAAAGTGGTTAACCACCTCCTGAGCCCAGCTGATCTCAGATATCATTAGTATAAAACTACATCTTTTTAAATAATAATAATAATAATCCACTAAACTACAAAACAGTAACAAAAATCTCACAAACTTAATCATGGCTTTAGACCAAGAATTATTTCAGATCTGAATACACTTACCAACATGACATCCTAAGGGGACAACTTAGTCCTCATCGTAGTGAGTATACCACTCAGATATCAGCTGGATGACCATCAAGAGACTGAAGAGCCAGTTCTTTCTATGATTAACCCTCTCATGCAAATGGTAAAATATACATTATATGGTGCCATTGCAGTTTTGCCAACCTTAAACTTTTGGTGTAGTGGTGGGATTGACTTGTAGAGACCACAAGGAAAATGCATAATTCCCCAGAAGAGGCCAGTAGGATTTATATCTCAACAGTCCTGCAGCGGCATGGCCGGCTTGCCCACTAGGCGAGCTAGGTACTCACCTAGGCCGCCGGGCCTACACGGGCACCAAACGCCCCCCCTCCCCCCCGTGAAAAGCCCCCCTGCCACTGCCACTGCTGCTGCCTCCCCGCCACTGCCACCAGTGAAGAGCCCGGCAGGGCTCAGGAGATGGCAGCAGAGCTTGCCTGCCCTCCCCCTCCCCTGGGGGGGAGAGAAGGTGGGGGCGGCAGCCCACTGGGGCTCAAAGGGAAGGCCTGGGAGGGAAAGCCGGCACTGGGAGGGAAGGGGCGGGGGTTCTAACCCCCGCCCCTTCCCTGGCTTTCCTGGGGGCCCCGCAGCTGCGGAGCTTCCAGGAAAGCTGGTGCTGGGAGGGAAGGGGTGGGGGTTAGAACCCCCACCGTTTCCCTGGCTTTCCTGGGGGCCCTGCAGCTGTGGAGCACCCAGGAAAGCTGGTGCTCCACCACGCCCCCCGGTCTCCAGGCCACACTGGGAGGTTGGCATCCCCGGTGTGGTGGGCGCCCCAAGCTGTCCTGCCTAGGGTGCCCAGACAGCTGGGGCCGGCCCTGGCGGCAGCCTTCCTTACCTATACTGGAGAATTGTGGTATGACACAACTCTGAGCAGCAACAGCAGTGGGAGAATTTTATTTTGGTTAGGCTGTACTTTTATAGTCTTTATATAGTAATTATATAGAAGAAAACATAAAGAAGTTGCCCTATTCTGAATCAGACCATTGGTCTCTCAACATCACTGTTGTCTATTCTGACTGGTAGCAGCTCACAAGAATCTCAAATAAGAAACCTCTGACATAGGGTTGCCAAGTGCAAATTTTCTTAGAGCGGGGGAGTCCCGCTCGGTACCTGGAGCTTCCGGAAGTGATGTCATCACGTCAGGACGTTGGGGGCGGGGCCGCCGGGATTCGAGGGGAAAACATAGAGTTTTCCCTTGAGTCATGGAACTTCCCGCCCCCGGCGTGCCCAGCGTGATGATGTCACCTCCAAGTGACATCATCACGCTGGGGACGTTGCCGGAAGGGGGTGGAGTTCCCCCCAGGGCCCGATTTTCTGGGGGCGGGTAACGGGCCTCTCGGGCGGGGGTTTACTACTCTGACACTACCCATTACCTATTAACTGGAGAGGCCAAGGATTGAACCCAAAACCTTCTGAATGCAAAATAGAAGCTCTACCACTGAACCATGACCCCTCCTCATTATCATGTATACATATTTCATAGACCAAAGGGTTAAAATATGAGGATGCAAATGGCTTAGTGTAGGAAGGTGAGTAAAGATTTGGTGAGCATACATACTTGTCATATAGGTAGGGAGCATGCTGGATTTTTGAGCACTTGTAAAAAATTTAGATCATAAATTAAAAATTCCAGAACTGCAATATTTCACACAGCTAAGTATGAGAACCTTGATCCAGAAAAAGAATTTGTGTACTTAGCCAAGTGAGAGGAATAGAAAGAGACAGACCAATATTTTTCCAAATTCAGATTTTTGCAGATCAAGTAGCTGCTATCTAGCCTAATAATTTATGATAAAGTAGGTATAGTCCAAAGCAGATGAATGAGTGAAAATCCATTTTTAATGTTCATTGACCAGTTTTTGTGGCAGCAGAGAGGTCAAGTTGTATGGAGTCATGGACTTGCAAATGCTGACTGGCCTTTTTCGTTCACTCAATAAACAGCCCTAACCTGGTAATATTGCAGTGTCACTGGAGACCGGCATCCCTTTAATCTATAAAAATCAAAACCACTCTGAACTGCTCTGTCTCTAGCTGACTTCAAAGGAGAGTCTTACTGAATCATCTGTGGGTTACATAAGTAATAATAGGCCAGAGAAAGGGGGGAGTGTTTAGTGGACATATTGAATTTCTGAGTAACAATACAGCAACATTGTTAGTGCCTCGGGCAAAAAGCATTATGGGGCAGTTGAAGAGTGGATTAATGATTTCTTTCTATAGCATACTTTTGATTTTAAACAAAAAAACCCCATCTTTTTGACCAGTTTCTTCTTTTATAAGGATGACATATAACCTAAAATTAAACACAGCACCAAAGCTTTAAACCTGAAGTTTTTGTTCATTTGTCTCAACTGGTCATGTGATCCCAGGGTTTAGAACAACCAGCAGGGCCTATGACCTACATCTAAGAGTTCAATTTACCCCTGAAGGTTGTGTTTGGTTTGCCAGATCTAGGTTGGGAAACTCCTGGAGATTTGGGGATGGAGCCTGGGAAAGACAGAGACCTCAGTGGAGTTCAGTGCCACAGAATCTACCCTCGAAAGCATCCATTTTCTCCAGGGGAACCGATCCCTATTGTCTGGAGATGAGCTCTATTTCTGGGGCATCCCCAGGTCCCACCTGGAGGCTGGCATCCCTAGGTTGTGTTGCAGTCAGGAACCTTTGGAGCTGTTCATGGTCTGGCAAATCTACTGGCCTGTATCCTACCACAACCTGAACAATCATTTTCTACCACTGCTTCCTTGAAGACCCCTACCACACAGCTCCAATGGGTATGCTGACCCCTAGAAAAAAATGGTGGATGGGGCTATACCACAGGAAAAAAAACTGGTAGCAATTTTCACCCCTTCTCAAGTAAACCCCTTATGTCTTTCTGGTCTGGTTTATATAAATGTCCACCAATTCCCTTTCCATAATGGAGAGTGCACTCCTCTCCATCACAACTGTCAGTAAATGAATGATGGAAAAGCCATCTTTCACAATACAGCTGCCTCAAACAGTCCAGTGATGATTGTGTACTTGTCAGCCATTTGGTCAGAGTTTCTGTGTCAGAAGTCTGATACTTCATTTTACTTTAAAGATCAGAGAGAGCCCTTTTCAGCTTGGAACTTTTAGCCTCCATGAATCCTCTATGAATCTATCGAATCCCCTTTTAAAGCTGTTTATTCCTGTGGCCATCACTGCATCCTCTGGCAGTGAATTCCATAATTTGATCCCTTTGGGTGTAAAGATTATTCCCTTTTGTCTGTCCTGAATTTCCTGCCCATCAGCATCATATGATGCCCCTCAAGTTCTAGTGCTTTGGGAAAGGGAGGAAAAGATTCTCTTTGCCAACTCTTTCTACCCCGTGCATAACTGTATAAACTGCTATCATTTTCCCCCTTAGTCATCTCCTTTCTAAACTGAGAAGTCCCAGACTCTTCAGCCTTTCCTTATAGGTAAGGTGCTCCAACCTGCTAATCATCTTGATCTAGATGGGCGCAGATGCCAACCTCCCAGTGGGGCCTAGATTCCCCCCGCTGGCTGCCTCCTTCACCTGAGGGGGGGAGGGGGAGGGCGGTCGAGTACCAACTGGCCTCCGCACTCACCTGCCCGCCCCGCCGCCGTCGCCTCTCAGCCTTGGCTCAGTGCTGAGCCTGGCCAACTGCCGCCACACCCATCCCTCGCATGCCCAAGCCAGGCTCCACCTGCCCAGCCGGGTGAGGCTGAGGGAGGAGGAGCTGCACTTTCTGGGTTCCCCGCTTCAGCCCCGCTTCTGCTCTGCCCACCCAGTCGTGCTGCAGTATGAACTCTGGGGGAAGGAAGGGGGGGGATCTGCAGAGGATGTCTGCAGCCGCAGACTAAGAAGTGTGCATCAGAGGGCATTCCTTTGCAGCAGAAAGCATTAAAGGGGGGCTGCTTGCTGGAGGAGGCTTCCCTCCCACCTGGCTTCCCTCCACCCCCCCATGCAACCTCTTGCAAAGCACCGGCGTGTGGCTGGTGCTGTATTGAGAGGCAGGAGAGACACTGGACACTGCAGGTTTTAAACTGCTACAAGTTTTTTTCTCCTTTTCTTTCTTTCTCTCTCTCTCTCCCCCTTCCACTCTCCTTCAAGTGATCTCCACTTGCAAGAGGAAACCCTTTCACTTCTTTAAGATATTTATCTCCTATACAGGACAGGGACAGAGGCAAAGGGGCATTCTCCGGCGGTGGCGAGTCCCCACACTGGCCTCCTCCTCTACCCGAGGGGGGAGGGGGAGGGTGGGTGAGCTGTGCCGCTGCTGCCTCTTGTGCCCCGGCTGGCCAGACAGCATCCTTTTACTGGCAGGGGCGGGCGGCAGCAGCAAGTCCCCTCTGGCCATCGCCATGCCACCAAGGGGGGAGGGGGAAGAGTGGGCGATCTGCAGGGCACAGGAGCACTCCGGTTGGGGCAGTTTGGTGCCCCTGAGGGCCGGCGTGCCCTAGGCAAGTGCCTAGGTCACCTAGCGGGCGAGCCAGCCCTGAGTGAACAAAACTGTACCTAGTGTTCCAAATGAGGCTTCACCATCAATCTATACAGGGGCATCATAATATCAGCTATTTTATGTTCAATTCCTTTCCTAATAATCCATAACATAGAGTTTGTCTTTTTCACTGCTGCAGCACACTGGATTAACACTTTTTCTTGAATAGTCTTTATATTGTATACATATTCTTCACTGGTAAATTGCACTTTGGGACATTCACAACAGATCATGCCCTGGATCAACTTGCTCCAGCCCCATTAACTTCATATGTGGCATGAGCCACAAATGATTCAAGGCAAATTGTCAGCTAGCTGCCATGCTTTCTTTGTTTTCCTTCGTCCCCAACCAGTGTTCCCTCTAAGCTGAGTTAGTGTGAGCTAGCTCACAGTTTTTTAACCTCCGGCTCACCTATTTTTGTCTTAGCTCAGGAAGGGTGGCTCCAGAGCAAACTAATTTATGCAATAGCCAAATAGCTCACTCACAACTTTCATGCCAGTAGCTCACAAAGTAGAACTTTTGCTCACAAGACTCCACGGCTTAGAGGGAACATTGTCCCCAACCTATGCACATGCACGTGTGCTTGCTTTGCTTGGCTACCGTGGGTAACGTAAGGGAGGTGCTCCTTCACCCTTGCGAACTGGCTCCACCAGGCAGCGCTATCAGTGTGACCTTGACGAGAAGGGAAAGCTTGAGTTCCATTATCGCTGTGAATGTTTCTGCTCTCAGGGGGTTGGGGAGAGTCTCCCATTTATGATGTAATATCCCATTGGGAGAGTTCCTGCGCATGCACTTGGATTTCATTTGCTTAGCTAGAGGAAGCATCAGAGTATATGTATTGAGCCCCTTACACTAATCGCTATTCCTGACAATGTACCTGTACTACTTGGCAACGGAACAGTATTCCAATAAAGCATAACTTTCCCTGGAGAGTGTGTTTGGGACTGCTTGCTGTTGACCCTGACACAAATTTGTTCAGCCAATCAGCCAAATTTATTCAGCTGCACACTCTCAACTACAGCATTTTGCTGCAGTGGACACACCTTCCCTCCCTATGGGCAGCACAGGATTAGCTGATCACTAAGTTTAGGACTGAGCAGAAATGGTTTTGTTTTGTTTTTGTCAGATTAGCCAGGTGTAAGACCCCCTTTGCACCTGTTTCATGCTGTTCCAGTGGACAGGGTTTTTCTTCCCATTAAATAGGCCTGGTCATAAAACTGATCAGGCTATAACTAGTTGGTGGGAATAAGGTGGGTTGCTCAAGATAATTGGCAAGCACCCAGAGACATCTGGTGTGAGGGGTGTGGGTGTGTGGAACAGTCCATCACATGCCTTGCTGTGAAGGAGCACCCTTGGTGCCGAGTGGCATCTTTTGAACCTAACAGGAGCCTTATGGTACTTAAAATCATAGAATCACAGTGCTGCAAGGGGCCATGCAAGCCATCTAGTCCAACCCCCTGATCAATGCAGGGTCAGCCTACAATATCCCTGACCAGGGGAGATGGATTAATTGGGGCACCTGTCTGTACATATGGCTGTGCAGGTGATGATAAGCAAGGCCAGTGGAAGTGCAGGCCAAGTTTGGAGTCAAGATGGATCTGTCCAACGGTAGACCAAGTGGATGCCTAGTGTAGCCCATTCTCTAAATCATCAGCTTATTGAACGAAACAATGACATAGATCAGCCCTGTATTCAATTAAAGAATTTAAATAGACAAAACAAGTTGAACACACATTCTATTGTCTCATGGGTGTTTGTGTGTGTGTGTGGGGGGGTTTGCTGGGACAACCGATTTTTCTTTACTGATTTTTTTTCCTACTGAGTCAAATGCGAATTGTCACTACCAGCACAGCAAACTCTTTTATTCCACTGGCTTAGTTTTCCCAACAATCATACATTTTAATAAAGCTTCTCCCAAATGAACAACACTTACTATTATATGCTCATTTAAATACTTAAAGTGAGGTTATTTCAAGGCTACACTTAGCTTTCCTTCTTAATAGTATTATCTGCAATGGGATCTGTTTTTCCTCTGTTATTTGTTTCACCTTTTTCATTACTTGTGTTTCTCTCGCCTTGTCTTCCATCCAAAGAGTCACATTACAGCATGAAGCAAGATTACACAGCATAGTGTTAGTTGGGAGAAGCAGTTCATTGTGCAAGAACAAGACCACCAGGATTTTCCCTTGCTTTAAAAAGTTTCTTTGATGCTGCCACTTGCTGTTGGCTATTCCTCCCTTTACTGCCCATGGCCTCTTCCATCAGGCATAGTCAGTGTGACTTCAAGTAAAATGGGCAAGCACCAAATGGTTCGGCTGAGGGACAGAGGGAAATTCTGACTAGGCCAGCGGACTCTCATATCCAAGATGCTTTATAGATTACTATTTCTTCATGCAGGGAATGTAAAGTTTTAATTATAAAATTATTGTGAGGGGGTTTGAACATCTTTACAAAAGTAGTATAACAAGTGTTGGGGAAGCCAGATGTCTTCGTCAGAGATGGAGAAGTATTTAATAAAATGTATCCATAACACTCCCCCTCTTCTAGTTTATGCCTGGGGCAGGTTATATAAATAAAAGAAGACCGCATTTTAAAGCATTTTGAAAGTGGAAAGGAAGGTGACAATAACAGCATACTGAAGTGTACTTACTTCATAATCACAGGCTCAGATAAATTTGCTCTTTCCTAGTAGTGGTATGAAATAAATATCTTATGTTTTTAAGATCTAGAGGCAGAAAGATGTGTTGCTGTACTCCTGAATGCCAAGCTTCAGTTTCAGGCATACACACAAATACACTCAAATACCTTAGCTGGATCCCTAAACTCCAGCTTTGTAGAAAAAGCCCAGCAGGAACTCATTAGCATAATAGGCCATATCCATCAGCAGAAACTCATTAGCATATTGGGCTGACAGCTCCGCTCATATTAGGCCACACCCCATGTTACCAGAAGTGTGGTTATCCAGCCACACCCACCTTTTGCTTCTTATTCTGTTTATCTTGTTTGTTGTCAAAACCCAGGGCTTTTTTTGTAGCAGGAACTCCTTCGCATGTTAGGCCACACAGCCCTAATGTAGCCAATCCTAATGAGTTTCTGCTGTTGGGTGTGACCTATTACGCTAATGAGTTCCTGCTGGGTGTGGCCAACTCTGGAGCCAGCCGGAACTCTGTTCCTGTGTGTTCCTGCCCAAAAATAGCCCTGCATACTAATAAATTAAGATATCTGAGGTCAGGAAAGACCAAGAGACAAAGCAGGCAATGAATACTGTGCTAGCAGTAAACAATTGGTGGTTAGGAAGTGAATTGGTTTTGCTAGTTGAGCACTAAGGGACACTGAACAGCATTGTTAGTATTCAAAAATGTGGCAAAGGAAAGAAGCAAAAGGATTATGGTTGACAAACTATAGCTGGCATCCTGAAGCATATGTAAAGTGTCCAGATTAATGAAGCATGCTCACCTACTGATAAGAATAGGTCTCCTGAGTTGCAGTCATCTGCATTCATGTGGATGAAATTGGGAGGAAGAGGACAAAAACTAGGTTGACTGTGAGAACAACAAACGCAGTCTGATCCAAGAGAAAGTGCAGTAGGTAATCCTTTGGCTAGGCAAAAATTGAAAGTAACACTGAAATGGAACCCCATGATGAGAATTTAGCAGTCACTTAACACTACAAAGGAAACTGGTAGCCCAGCTGCTATGTCAAAGTCAAATAACTTGCCAAATAACCATTAGCTTATGCTATGCTAGAAGGGTAAACTGTATTGACATCAAAGCTCCATAATATAGCTGCCAAATTCAGAAAAAGATGAAAGGCAGAGAGAGAAGCCAATGTCAGCAAGGAATTACCCTTCTAGAATGAAAAGTACATCTGACAGCTCAAGGAGCAGGGAAAAGTTCGATACTGTGGTTAAAGCAGTTAAAGGAAATAAATTTAGCATGCAAAATAAAAATACAGAAGGCTTGTAATTTTGCATGACAAAGGTTTATGGCATTGGAGGTACAAACACCATTCTTCTTGTGGTGCAAGCATACACTACAAAGAACCATTCCAGTTGTGAATGCATGTGGATAGTAACGTAAGCCACACTTAGGGCCAGACAAATTTTGCTAGTTACATGTGTCTCTATTTCTATGCCCTGGAAGTTCCTTGACTGTTTTGGCTAACCAAATTTTTCTAAACTTTCTTTTTAATTTCTATTCAGAAACAAGGCTACACAGAACCTCACTGGTTTTGTTTTGTCTAATCTTAGCAAAACAGTTATATTGCCAAAGATATATTGTCCAGTATTGTCTCAAATTTTGTTTTGGGATTCAGCCAGAGTTCTTGATAGTGTTGCCAAATCCCCTTGTCCTGCCAGTGGGAGGATTTGGGGTTTTCCAAGATGTCCCTAATGTGATGACATCACCCAGAAGTGATGTCATTGAGTTGGTGATGTTGCATGATGACACTCTGGTTTAAGGGCAAAACTCTATGGTTTTAGACCAAATTTAAGATAAAGTTTTGCCTTAAAACCAGAGCATCCCCAAGCAATGTCCTCAATGTGATGACATCATTACTGGATGACATCATGCATCAAGGATCTTGCAAGGGGATGTGGCTGTTTGGGGGTGGGGTTTCCCCAATGGCCAGTTAGCTGGTGGCGGGCTGAATCCCCCAAAACCATGGAACCCCCTCCGGGACCTGGGAACTGGCAGCCTAGTTCTTGAGAGCTTAGATTCATCATGCATATTACAGATGAGTATGTACCACAGATATATAAGACATAATGCATCATCTTAAGTCAAATCCTTCTAAAACATTGCTTAGGGGCCAAATCAAATGCGATGCTGAAAGTTCTATGAATGGAGTTCCCAGCATTTGTTTCTTTTTAAAAAATCACGCACATGCTGAGCCGTGTTCTAGCTGGGATCATAGCATGAAGGGAGCAAGGTTTTGAGCCCTCCCTTGTGCCATTTCACCCACACCAAATGGTCCTATGGAGAATCTGTTTGCTCTGTTGGGACAAACATACAGTTACTGAAGCAAGTATTTGTGTGTTTGCTCAAACAGGGCAAAAAACTACTCCATAGGGCCATTTCAGGTTAGGAAAATTACTTTTGGGGGGGATATTTCTGGATCCCAGCCTCCTGTCCTCCTGGAAGGGGAGGAATTGGGAAAATCATGCTAGTTGCTTCAGTTGAATAACATCCTGATGAGTTTGTTCTCCTCTCTGCAAATAGGTATATAAGGTATGCCCAGAGGCACAAGGTGAAGGGCTCTTGTCTTTTGGCTCTTAGCCTGAGGCTCAGGCCTAGAGATGGGCAGATGATCAGCCAGCAGAGAAAGAAGACCTACTTGACCATCAGAAGCTTTCTTTCCCTTTGTTGTTTGATGTTTTTTTTTCTCTGTGTGCATTGTTAGCTGCTTGGGTCCTCCCAGGGAGAACAGAATATGCTAAATAAATTATGCCCCTTCATCAGATAAGCCAAAGACTGAGCCAGGGATCTTTGGGCATGCAAAACATGTGCTCTACCTCTTACTACTGTTCTGTCACTGAAATGCCATTTTTTCCCTTGAATATTCCTACTTTGAATGTCAATAAAGGCATATTATCTAGTAGCACTACACCAAAAAACCTGCCATTGAAATGCTCATTTAGAGTTCAGTGTAGAACCTGACACCTACTGGTGTATAGGCTTGACTATTATATATAGTCCCTCACTTTCTTTGATCCTTATGCTTGAAAAAATACACATTTTGTGAATAGGCATAGTAAGAAAATAATGTTTCTTGTATTTTCCTGGGCATGTTTAGTTTAAAACTAAGGGAAATGAATGTAAAAGTCTAATGTGATCCATGAAGAGAGTTCTCAGAAAACAAAATCTCATGGGAGTCTGTAGACACTGAAGTAACACCTGTATGCCATACTAAAATATTCAAGATGTTATATAGCTGCAAGTTAGTGCCTCTGCATACAAAACATCTCTGAATGTTCCGCTTCTCATTTTAGTTGTTGAAAATTTTATGTCACATTGCCAAAATTTCTTTTTTTTTACTTTTAAGGGAAAGAGAAAAATAAATAATGCAACCCTAATGACAGAATGCTGGAACTAGACATTAGAGACTGAGTTCAAGTTCTGCTTAGCCAGTTATTCAATCCTCTGTCCACATATCAAATCTGAAGTTGCTTTATACTGAGTTAAAAGAGTGGTCAGAGAAAGAGATTGCCCAACACTTGTAGCTGAAATCATTTTTACCTGAAGATGCCGGGGACTGAACCTAATTTCCTCTGTGCAAAGTAGGTACTGTGCCACTGACCCAAATCCCCCCTTCTCTACACCCTCAGTTTCCTAGTGTGTAAATTAGATTCAAACTTACAAAGGCAAACATACATATTGTACAAGGTTTTACAATTTAATATAATATATAAATTAGTCACACAATTTTGAAATGTTTTTAAATGAATGATGAGGACAGGTCAATAAATCATGGGCATACTTTGTTCCCTACTTATCCCAATAGCGGGATATTTCCAGCAAGATCAATTTCAGGAGTAGATTCTTTGTCAAAAGAGTGTTCAGAAGGCTTACAGTGCTTTTGCTAATAAATTGTTCATTTATTATTTGTTATTTTTCTATTTATACCAGGCCTTCCTCCCCAGTGGGGATCCAAAGCGGCTTACATCATTCTCCTCCATTTTATCCTCACAGAAACCCTGTGAGGTAGGTTATGCTGACAGTGTGCAGCTGGCTCAAGGTGACCCAGTGAGCTTCCATGGCATGAGTGGGGATCTGAGCCTGGTTCTCCCAGACCCTAATCCAACACTCTAAACACTATAGTATCAGTCATCTGAGGAAAAGCAGACTTCCTAAACTTGCCAACTTAAAAAAATAAATCCTCGTATTTTTTTCTCTTTGTCTGACTACAAAAGCACACAAAAGGCTGTTTACAAAAGTCTACATTACTAAGACTGGAGCCCCTTTCATTCATTATGGTCACAATTACTGGAAGCCTGGAAAACGTGTGTATATGATTACCACTTTGTCTGAATGGGGCAGGGCAACACATATTGTCATCATCAGGTTTTGGTATGCATGATGTACCAAGGCTGAAAATATGTGACTTGTTTCTTTCAGATAAAAGGGTAATCATGGTTATTGGGAGGTATGTGTATAGCACCCTGTATGAGCAACATTGACTGAAAAGGGTTTTTTTTTTAAAAAAAGCAATGTTTTTCCATCTTATTAATATGTATCCTTATACATACATTTTCTTTTTCGTTTATTTCAATTTTTTTGTTCAAAAGAGGTCTATCTCTCTTTTGTTGTTAGGGTTGCCAGTTCCCAGGTCCCAGCGGGGGTTCCCCAATTTTCAGGGCTTCTGTCCACCACCGGCCAACTGATTGGGATAAGAAACCCCACCCACAAAAAGCCACGTCTGGGTGTAGCATCCCTGATGCAATGATGTCACCTGGAAGTGACATCATCACATCAGGGATGTCACGCATGATGCTCTGGTTTGAGGGCAAAACTTTATCGTAAATTTGGCCTAAAATCATAGAGTTCTGCCCTTAAATCAGAGCATTACTATGTGACATCGCTGACACAATGATGTCACTTCCGGGTGACATCATTTCATTGGCAATGTCCCAGAACGACCCCTCATCCCCGCACCGGCATGCAAGTGGACCTGGCAACCATATTTAGCATGGTGGTGGTTACATTCCCAGCTACTAAATTATTTCCTTAAGCAATAATGGTGACCTATATTCTTCTCCATCGGAGCAGCAACTATTAATCAGTGCTGACTAAGCAAACACCACCCCTTCACTTTGCAAGACATAATATGAAGTAAAAGTGCTGAAGCAGTTCTGTGTTGTAGCGGCGGGGGTTGGCTGGGTGGGGTGACCAATGGTTATAGCAGGTTTTCAGTAAAACAAACTAATTAGATACAGTAACTGTAGAAATCCTTATCCCAGTTAATACAGGAATAAAGAAAAGGGTTTCATTTGCTATCTTAAAAACTGACTTATAGGTTTCATGGAAGAAATTTATGTTCTCCTTCTGTCCACCACCGGCCAACTGGCTGGCAGAAGAAACCCCACCAGTCTGGTGTAGTGGTTAAGTGTGAGGACTCTAATCTGGGAGAACTGGGTTTGATTCCCCACTCTTCCACTTGCAGCTGCTGGATGACCTTGGGCAAACCATAGTTCTGCCAGAGCTGTTCATGAAAGAGCAGTTCTTGAAAGAGCTCTCTCAGCCCACCTACCTCACAGGGTGTCTGTTGTGAGGAGGGGAAGGGAAAGGAGCTTGTAAGCTGCTCTGAGACTCCAAGTGAAGGGCAGAGTATAAATCCAATCTCCTCCTCCTCCTCCTCCTCCTTCTATGTAGTTTAGTGGTTTTGTCTCCCTGGAGTCTTGTGCTGCTTATTTGTTCCTGGAAACCAATGTAAATAAACAAATCTTTGTGGTTAATATATAATTCCTTCCTCAGTGACCACAAAACTTATCTCACAGCAGTGAATTCATAGCCTAGACACTCACTATCTTTAGAACACCTGTTATCTGAGGGGAAGATTTAGAGTTTAAAATAAACCTGGTTCTCCCCAGATCATAGGAGGCTGTGTGGATCCCCTCTGTTGATAGAAATTAGATACAATAACTGTAGAAATCCTTATGCCAATTGCTGCAAGAATAAAGAAAAGGGTTTCACTTGCTATGTTAGGAACTGACTCATAGGTTTTATGGAAGAAATTTATGCTGTCCTTCTAAACGTATGTAGTTTAGTGGCTGGACTAGGAAACCTGGGTGGGAATCGATTTGTCTCTCAGTTCAACCCACGTTATAGTATTGATGTGAAAATAAAATGGAGGAGGAAAGAGAGAAGATAATGAAGGTAATATATGTAATCCTAAATTCCTTGGAGGGAGGGTGGGATAATATACAAATAATATGCTAGTATTGCTTTATGCTGTATTTCCCATTGTCTTCTCTCTCGAAATTGTATTTATGGGAGTGGAGACTCCTAGTACATTTTCAGTGTTCCAACCTTTTTTCTCAACCCACTACACTATTTGGCTCAGAGGTTCACAATGAGTAGTGCAGTGGATTGAAAGGAGGAGCTGATGAACAATTAAAAGAAGAATGCAATCACAGATGATAGACTGTTGAACATGTAGAGTTCAAAGTGGAATTTGGGGGAAGAGAAGGGCGTTACTTAAGAAGTTAAGAGATTATGAAGAGTGGCACAGCAAATATTGTGAGTATGGAAATGGAGGAAAAAGTAACAGGAGGTAGGCCAGACAATGGAGAATAGATTTTGTTGAATAATTGATTTTGTTGAATGAAGGATCTGAGAATGATGAGCAATGATCAAATGCAGTTAGAGTTGAGAGGCCAGCTGTACCATGAATATTTTGAAGTGTACATTATTTGTTTATTTAAATATTTATATGCTGGATTTTGACACTGAGGTAATTCTAAAGCAGATTAAATGTCATTTGAACAATAAAAATCCAGACCAAAAAATAAAATCACACAAAAAATGAAGGTCTATGGGGAGTGTTAAACTAGTTTAACTATTTTAAGAGTTTTAGAAGCTTTTATATGATGAAATGCCACACAGAATACGATAATTGCAATGAAAATATATGTGCAATCAGGTTAATTTTTGTGCCTGGGACTAACAGAAAAAAAGTTATGCAAAACAGAAGTTCTGAGTGCAACTAGATGGGCAGCTCCAGTAAATGCCCTTAGTTACTGTGGCATGAAATGAGGAGCTAAAGCTAATCCCTTTAGCTATCCCACATGAAAATGAGATCTAAAGCTAATCCTTTTACAGTAGCTATACCACATGAAATAGGGTATTTAAGCAAATCCCCTTAATCATCATGGCAGGAATCAGGGAGCTAAAGTCAATCCCCTTAGCTATCCTACATGAAACAGAGAGGCAAAGCAATCACTTTAGCTATGCCAGAGCTAAAAAAGGAACTCCATCAACCTTTTTGACTATTATGATTTGAAATGGATACTAACCTCTCTCTCTCAACATAGGAAGGCCCTAATTAGGGAAACAATTGTGTCTAACTGATGCAGTAAGCTGATTTGGTTGTCCTCATAAATTATATGTTTGGTGCCTTTCTTTTTATTATTCTTTGTCGGACAACATAAATCACAATGAGAACATGTTATGAAAAACAGAAGTAATTTATAAAAGAGACACTGGAATCAGAACCCAGCCAGAAGATATAGTTAAATAAAACCAGACGTGTGCTTTTTGGACCTTTTAGACTAGTCCTTGGTCATGGATCCAGATATCAGAAATGATTTCACATAAACATACAAGTCGTTTGAGTCTAGGCCATGACAAGCATTAGCATGTAGCCACAATGAACAAAAGTCTTCTGAACACAACCAGACAGACAGTCACTTCCCAAACTGTCTTGTCATCCCTCTGGAAGCTTCGTATTCTTCATCTGACTGATGGCATCTCAGATTTGGAAGGCTTTGCCCAGCTGAGGAACCCTGCCAATGTTGTATGAAAAGATAATTTTGTAGAGGAAGTTCCTTGCCTTAGACCACAATGGTTTGGTTTTGTGAGAAGTATTCATGCACACATAAAAGAAAGTAAATATTGAGGTAAGATTATCATTTCCTAGACATTTCCTAGGAACTGGCAGTGATATTTGGGACACTTATTGCCACCAAACACATCTCAGTTGTCTATTTGTGTCATGCTCCTTAAGTATATTCTCCTCTTTCAAAGCTAATTATGATGAAAACAGGATTGTGTCCAAGATTAATTATTGTGGAATCCTGCCTCTCTTCTGTCATTCTAAAAGTTTTCAGTGAAATGCAATTTCTGTTTTGTGTGCACTTGCCATTGATTACTTTTACATATCTACTTTACAACTATAAAATAGATTCGAGTCTAATAGTACCTTTGAGATCAACAAGATTTTGGGGGCATAAGCTTTCAAGAGTCAAAGCTACATTCATCAGATGCAAGTAGAAATGGAGATCTCTGAGCCCTTATATCCCAAGCAGATGGTGGGAGGGGGGTTGCAAAGAAGGGAATCAGGATGCAGACTAACACGACTGTCCTCTTGCAACTACACAATACACAGTTCTCTTATATTAAACCACCAGTTTTTATGGTCAGAATAATAAACTACCTAGCCTAGCCCTGAGAATGTTTATGAATCTAGTCTTCTGTGGCCCAAAGTTCCTAGTTCTCAAGATGCTAACAGTGTAATAGTAATCAGGTCTACTCAAAAGCCTATTCAAGGCCCTGGTCATAGGGGCCAGGAAACCCGGGGGGGAGGCGTGGCAGTTCGCCCCGGAGCAAAATAAGGCGTGGTAGCCCGATCACATGGGCCACCGGGTTGCCACGCTCTGGCGCCCGGCGCCGATCACACAGCACAGCTACAGTGTGGCAAAAAAGCAGCGCAGCAGAGCAGCAAGCCACGCTGTAGCAAAGGACACATGTGCTGTTGGGGGGGACAGGCCGCTGTCGGTGTCTTGTGTATGCGCATGCCTCATTCAGCATTGGTGCGCATCCCATAGAAACTTACAACATCCGGAAACCCTGGGACCTGGGCCGGTGTCGGAAGCCATGGGATACTTGCGCTCCCGTGATCAGACGCCGGCCTTTGCCCCGGGGTTTCTGGAAACTAGTACTTCAACCCTAGTAGTTTTTTACTCCACGTTTTCCACGGGAAGCTGCGGGTTGGCCATGGGAGTGCTACGCCTCCCAGATGTGCTGGTATGATCGCGCACGGAAAGTCCTCAGGGCTACCATGCCTTCAGCGGGGCAAATGCTCCGTGTGAATGGGGCCCAAGTTTACTAGGAACTGGCAGTGTCATTTACAGATTACTCTGGAAAATATCCTTAAAATTTCACTTTAACTAGCAAAGATACAGATAGATCTGAAAAGATTACCCCAATATAATGCTAAAGTCAACTAGTAGCTGTATGGAGACTGATTTGGATCATTCTGTGAGTTATTTAAGTAAGACCCACTCACACATTATTTTACCAATGAAAATCAAAATATTAAAGGTTCAGTTCCATGTATAAACAATAACTTTTGATTTTTGATTCCTAATAATATAAAATGATTTTTAATTCATTCATCTTAGAGATGTTCTGAAATAGAAACAGACTCCTTCCATGGGGGAAATAATCATATTGGCAACGGAAGTAATAACAGGTCAGAAGTTTGTATATGAACTACTAAATAAATTTTTAGGGCTCATTAATAAAGCATATTATATTGATCTGGAATCTGTTATGATTGCTGGAATTTTAGTAGCCCAGTATTGTTGTCAGTCATATTGATCTTCCATTTCACAATGGTTAGTTAAATTTGGGGTCTAATGGAGAATTGAATTGGCAGCCTTGGCAACTTTGTGTTAACTTCAAAATGATCTAGATATTGATTCAGTCAGGATATTTTCAATTGTGCAAATGCTAGTAATTGTGTGCTCTTTATATTGTAGCTGTTTTAT
The DNA here is from genome assembly GCA_029375565.1 of Gekko gecko. NCBI lineage: Eukaryota > Metazoa > Chordata > Lepidosauria > Squamata > Gekkonidae > Gekko > Gekko gecko. Next base: position 63,072,812 of record JAPDNY010000004.1, on the reverse strand, counting down.
ATTTCAATAAATATACTTTAAAAGATGATGTCCCTCTGACATATGCAGTGCTATTAGAATGGGTGAAAAATATTTTTGTTGTCTATTTTCTTTTCCAACAGTGGTGCAGTGTGTGTGTGTGTGTGTTGATTGGTGAAACTGTGTGACTGAAGGTGAAAGTCACCCCCTGTACATCAAATTTAAATAAGTGGTGGAAAATCTGATCACTAATTTCTCAGTGTTTCATCTAGTTAGGCCCTAATGTTTTAACTGATTATGTATAATATCAAGTATGCAAACAGATATTTTAACCTTAATTTGTATCACACTTCTAAATCTATTTGTAGGAGAATATAAGACTCAACCAACACTTTGAGTTTGATTGTAGTGATTTGCACTGCTTTGCCTGACACAGACAGTTCCCAAGAAAGTATAGTAGAATCAGTGGACATAATTAACTTTTAACTTATCAATTTCTGCCAACAGTTAATTGTTTGAAGTTTCAAAAAAATGTGATTGCAATGTATTCTCTAATAAGTTTTAAACAAAAATTTATGTCTGTATGAAAATAACATGAAGATGTCTTTTATGATGTAGTCCTGAAAATTATACATTTTACATTGTATTTGAAGCTTCAAAAATTATGCAAGGTGGACCTATTATTTTATAAATATCTGTTATTTTCAGTGTTTATTAACTTGTTAAATTTCATTCAGTTGCTATTTAATATTCACTTATTGACTGTTTTCTGTTCACCACTTAAGCATTAAAAGTCACATTCTTATTCATTAAGAAGCTAGAGATTGGCTGCATGAGACTGAGAGAACAGATTCACAAGTGAGAAATGGCTCCAAGTAGCAGTGTCATTTCTCAGTCAGCCCTAAACCACCTGTCAATTTCTTACTGTAAAAAAAAAATGAACCAAAAGGAGTTCTCACTGCTTCAAGAAATATCATGTGAATCAAACTGCAGTTCAGCGTGTAGATGGGACACCATTTCATTCCCATATTTGATCTTCCTTCTTTTTAATGTTACCACTTCCTCTGGACATGCTGTCCCAATAATGAGAACTCCTTTTGGTTCATTTTTTTTAGAAGGACTTGACTTTATAAATGGTAAGCAAGCTGGTGAAGGCAGTCCAGTGTTGTACTTGATAAAATCACTATTTATCCATTTCATTTTTGGAAGTGAAGTGGTATCTTCCAGAATGGGGTCTTCCATGGTGTCTGCTCTTTTATCTAACTTCTGGCACCTAATCTTCATAGCTTCAGATAAAATCATTCCTATTTATACAGTCATTTGGGCAGTTGTGGTGGCATATTTTATCTGTTTTTACTCTTTCCTCTTTTCCCCTATCTTTGGATAACAGATAAAATAGTATAAATAGTATAAATATATAAACCCCCAGTTTTGCTGGGGTTATATCCAGACATTTACTTTGTGCCTTGAATTTCATAAACATTTGTTGGATTTTCCATCTTTTAGTAGCATTTCAAATATTCAAATACAATTAGTATTCTTTATGCTTCCAGGCTTTTTCATTGTTGTATTCAATGTAAACTTATACTATATAGTATGCTGATCAAATACATATTAGAGTGAATGCTTAAAAACAGATGAATCTGTTTGCTATTAATTTGTTTTAAATTTATTAAACTGAATAAAAGGAAAAATGACGGGATTCACAGGAGTCCAAAATATACTTTTATCATCCACATTATATTCTGTGAACTGACAGTCTTATAGACAGCATATATAAATGCAAGGTACTTTTATAGGGGGGGAGTACCTAACATAAGAGCAAGCAGCAGCAGGAGACAGAGCTGCTAGAGGGGTATTTTTTATTTGCTTTCAGCTGAGGAGATTTAGCTGAGGGTACTGTGTGGGAGGACTGTGTTTCAGAGTATGTGAGTTGTTGCAGAGTCCTGCCTGCTTGAGAAAAGGTAAGAAAGGGTTTCTTTAAATGAAACAAAGTCTTTGGGGCCTGATGAGCTGCATCCAAGGGTACTAAAAGAACATGCGGATATAATTTCTGAGCCTCTGTCCATATGGGAATTCTTGGAGAACAGGTGAGGTGCCAGAAGACTGGAGGCTCCTAAGTAAGCTCAATAGTCATGGGATAAAAGGACGTCCCCTTGTGGATCAAAAACTGGCTTATAAATAGGAAACAGAAAGTGAGTATAAATGGGAAACTTTCTCAGTGGAGGATGGTAAGCAGTGGGGTACCACAGCGATCGGTACTTGGTCCAATGCTTTTAAACTTTTTTTTAATGATTTAGAATTGGGAGAAAGCAGTGAAATGGTTAAATTTGCAGATGACATGAAGTTGTTCAGGGTGGTGACAGCCAGGGAGGATTGTGAGGCACTCCAAAGGGATTTGTCAAGGATGAGTGAGTGGGCGGCAATGTGGCAAATGGGGTTCAATGTGGCCAAGTGCAAAGTGATGCACATTGGAGCCAAAAATCCTAAATATAAATACACGTTGATGGGGTCTGAACTGGCAGAGACTGACCAAGAGAGAGATCTTGAAGTCATAGTAGATAACTCAATGAAAATGTCTAGACAGTGTGTAACTGCAATAAAGAAGGCTAACACTATGCTGGGTTTTATTAGGAAGAAAATTGAAAACAAATCAGCTGTTATCATAATGCCCTTGTATAAATCATTGGTGCAACCTCATCTGGAATACTGTGTACAGTTCTGGTCGCCACACTTCAAAAATGATATTATAGCATTGGAAAAAGTGCAGAGAAGGACAACTAGAATGATAAAAGGGTTGGAACACTTTCCCTATGAAGAAAGGTTAAAACGCTTGGGCTCTTTAGCCTGGAGAAACAACAGCTGACATGATCGAGGTTTATAAGATTATGCATGGGATAGAGCAGGTTGAGAAAGAAGTACTTTTCTCCCTTTCTCACAATACAAGAACTTGTGGGCACTCCATGAAATTGCTGAGCAGTCGGGTTAGAACAGATAAAAGGAAGTACTTCTTCACCCAAAGAGTGATTAACATATGGAATTCACTGCCACAGGAGGTGGTGGCAGGCGGCAGCTACAAGCATGGACAGTTTCAAGAGGGAATTAGATAAACATATGGTTCTACAGTGTTGGAAGGACATATTTGCTCTCATAGCTGGAAGGCCTATTTGTTTTCAAGTCTATATGAGTAGAAAAGAGAAAAGAGTACACTCATTTTTTTTCCTTCCCCCTTTTTTTAATTTTCGCCTTCCTCCAAGGAGCTCTGGAGAACATACATGGCTCTTCTCTCCCATTTTAGCCTCACAACAATCCTGAGAGGTAGTTTAAGGTGAGAAAGAGTTTAGCTTCATGGTAGAGTGTGGCTTTGAACCTGGCTGTTACCACTCATAATGTGATGGTCTAACAATCACACCTACTAGTTCTCATTGCAAATCTCATTTCCATGGTTCTTTAATATTGTGCAAAGAGTTGCTTTTTTCTTCTTCAGTGTTATGTACAAGTAGTATCCATTTTTGATGATAAGCATTACTCCACAGATGTTCAAATTCTTCCTTCAAGTGAATCCACAGAAACATGGGAAAAGTGAATATGGGTAATATATTTTCTATTAAGTATAATAAGCTGCATTATATCAAGTTTGACCATTCGTCAGTCTAGCTCTATATTATCTACTTTCATAGGCAGCAGTTCTCCAGTGTCTCAGGCAAGGTCTCAGGCTAGCTGGTACTTGAGGTTCTCTCTATTTATTTTTATTTATTTTGAGATTTTTATTCTGCTCTCCCCAAAGTTAGGGATGGGCATGAACGCAATTACAAACTGAATTTCATGACAAATTGAGGCAACTCATACATTCAGGAACCACAGTTCATGCAATTGCACTGTTTGCGAACCACCCACAGACTGCCATGGTTTTTGTGGTAGTTCATTCAGGTCATGAGAGGGTTCATGGGCCAGACATGCTGGCACCCAAGGCAATGGTCAGGAACCTTTTAGAGCTGTGCCATGGAGGTGTGACTTGCCAGTGAGCTCTGAAGGCATTAAAATGCCTTCTGATTTACTGGCAAGTTGTGCCGCTGCCAGTCAACTCAGAAAGCATTTAAATACTTTTTGCTCCCCCCTCACAGAAGCAAGGAGAGTGAAAGGGATAGCTGAACTGGCTTGCATCTATTAGAAGCAAGCCAGTTCAGCGATTCTTTTTGTCCCCCCCCCGGAACTCGCACAAACTTCATGAACCTGAACCAGTTTGGCAAATGGAAAAGTTCATGAAAGTTCACAAACCATGGTCCATGAAACCCCACGAACCTCCACTTTCCCAGTTCATGCCCATCCCTACTTGAGGTTCTTTTAATTGGAGGTACTGAGAGTTTTTCCTGGGGCTTTCTACATAACAAGCATGTGCTTTACCAATGAACTATACAGTAATTACTTTGTGGGATAATGCAGAAATTCATGGCAGAAGTTATGAACATTCATTGCAATTGTACTGCATATGGAAATACAGAAGAGCTTGTCTACAAATTATTTATGACCCTTATGACTTATGCCCAACCTTTGTTGTTCATTATACCTTGCTGGTGGAAATAAAGCTTTGTTAATTCCAGGAATTAGTTGATTCCTTAAAGTAGAGGATGGGTCTGTGTACTTAAATGAGGCACCCATAAGGTCTCTTCCAGGAAAAAATAATCAGTGGACTCAGTGACTTAAAAAAACCCCAAAACACTATAAAATATTCTTTTCTTGGGCTTGTGGTTGTGAAGCTCCAAACTTTTTTAGATAAAATGAATTATGTGGCCCATTTCAGCATGGCTTCTGACCCAGTTTTTGAACTGAAACTGCCTGTTCTATGCTTAACCTTGGCCAAGAAAGCTGCAGTGGCAACATAGCTCTGTTGTTTCTTCTGGACTGCTTTTGAAACTATAAACCATAAAACATTGTTCTGGACTAGGTGTTTGAGATGAGTGGGGTTGGGATGGAATCACATTTGGATGATTCTGTCTGGCAGACTAATAAATGTCGGGAGAGAGATTTCTGACCATGTGGCACTCAGGTTGTTGAGTTCCATCTTATCTCCCATGTTATTTACCATTTGCATGAAGCTGCTGGAAAAGACAACCCAGGAATTTGGAATAAATCTCCATCAGTATGTTGATTAAATGCAGTTCACAATGGAGACAGTTCTATGAAGAGGTGAAAAGGTTAATAGGATGCCATCTAGGCAAGAAGAGTGCTTGGAGGAGGGGGAGGAGAGACTAAGAGTTTAGGAAGTGAAAATACCATGGCCAGGATCAAAGAACTGTGAAACTAGTTCTGTTACCACAAGGGCATAGCATGCTTGTTTCACCTCAAACAGTAATTTCCCATGCTTCATGGCAAATGACATTTTGAAACTGATGGAGGTTGAAAAGCAGTTTATAATAGAGCAGAGGGGTCAACTCTTCAAAGAAAACAAACCAAGGCTAGCATGAGCCACTTTTATGAGTCCTTGGATTCCAGCCAACATTTCCTCTCATCCTTGCTAGAACTCCCCCTAACATTCACATTTAAACTTTGAAGCAAGCTTTTTTCAGGTATATTATTTTAATTGACTTGTATTTTTTCTAGGAAAAAAGTTTGATAGTCACTGTTTCCCCAATGGGAATTGGAATAGAAAATTATTTTATATTTCTTAATTGATCAGTTTATAGGACCAATGATTCATTCTACAGCCTGGAAAATATATTCATAAAACTATAAATGAATATTATTAGATATACACCTATACATCCCGTAAAGCTAGTTCTCACCATTTGCCACAGAGATGAACAGGTGACAGAATTTTCTAAAATAGGAACTGCTTCATCATCTGAATGACTAAGCAGCAGGATGATTTTAAAAGACACATTCATCTGTCTATCGTCCTAAAACATGTTAGCCTACTTCCATCAAAGGGTTTATTAAAAACCAGATACTAATAATGCTATTGTTGAATGTAAATGCCCTTTTTTAAAATAGTGCAAGTTCTTTACTGGGTTATATATGTGGGAAAAGCAATCTCTTGATGCTGCCTAGTGGAATACTAATACTCAATCAACATTTGGAATGGTGCAGAAATCTAGGTTTGATTCTGAGCATTCAGGTCCTTTTACCCACTGGTACAGACAATTATCTCAAACATTCCTTATGTTCAGTTCTGTCTGAAATTAAATAAGCTGCAACTAGATACATAAACTCTTGCTGAAACTGGAAGTGAGGGAGGAGGAAGTGGCTCTATACAGTACTAAGAAGACATGGGAGCTCAAGACTTAGGAAGAAGGAAACCTGAGAGGAAGCTGAAAGACCAGGTAACTGAAGGGATGGGACATACTAGAAGAGAGAAGTAGCAGAGACTAAGAGGGGAATGAGACCAGTTCATGGAAGATGAAACTCTTTAGTCAGAGACAGCAAACTTGGTGGCAACATCAAGGGAGGATGTTTGCTGGTCGTAGACTACAGGGACCACTGGTCTGAATAAGCAGGCCTGTTTCTGAAATTCTCATACAAAGACTGTCTTTCTCTCTCTGTGGGACTATGTAACTTCCTATAAATGCCTTTTAGCATTTTCATTGTTAAAGTGTACAAGGTTGTTGCAATTGTTCCAATGCCCTGGATTTCATTTCCAGAGGATGGTGGGGTAACAACTTCTCCTGTAGGGGATACAGGACTTTTTAGATTAACTTTTAACTGATTTTTTAAAATGTATATTGCAAAGAATCCTCATTGAGCAAGATTTATGGTAGTATTGTATTTGTAGCATTAGGATTTTATTGCTGGTTTTATTTATTACTGGTTTTGTAGTTTGTCTTAATATTTATGAACCAATTTGATCCTAAGAAAGACAGTATGTAAAATTTACATAAATAAATATATGCTGTCCAAAGGTAGGATGGACCAGAAGATGACTTTCAAAAGTTTCTTTGAAGGATGAAAAACTAAAATCAAAACACAAAAGACATTGGTGGGACTAGCAGTAACAGGAGAATGAGCCAAATTTCAAAAACTGATTTGAATTAAACAGTGAAATCTTTAGTTTTCCATTTAATAATGAACAACACCTACTGGTAGTCCCTGGCCCGAAGGATGTCCTCTTAGCCTCAACAAGGGCCATGGCCTTTTTTGCCCTGGAAGCCACCTGGTGGAATACACTCCCAACTGAGATTAGAGCCCTACGGGAATTGCTACAATTCTGGATGTTTTTTACCATTTCGACCTCCTCTGCCCATAGTAGGCCTACAGATCCCTATTTTCCTACTAACTCCTAACACGGAGTGTATTAGGCTGCTCTGGACTGTTGTTTATTTTCTGCTGCCATTCTGTTTTTATTTAATTTACAATTGTATATTTATTGTTTTATTTCTGTTGTGAGATGCCCTGAGCCCATCATGTGATAGGGTGGGATATAAGTACAATGAATAAATAAATAAATAAAATGATTGGTAGTTTCTTGCAACATGCAACTATAAATGTACACTTATGCATTGATACAATAGCTGTCTTACCTGACATTTTAACTAAACTTGTTTTTCTTCTTTAAAATGGGAGACTCTAAATGTTCACCTCTTTGATCATCCACTTTTATGCAGAAAAATCTGATTTAATTCATAGTTTCAAGAGGAGCCATTCAAACAGTAAAAAAAAATCAGTGGAAAAGAAAAGCAAGGGCCTTTGACAAGAGAGAAGCAAATCTTAAGAGCCTATTATATTACTGTTAAATAGATATACTTGAATCAGCTGTGTGGATTCTACATGGATTTTACCCCCTTCTGAGTACTTTATGCTAAGTATTGCCAACAGTCGTTGAGGAAGAAAGGAGATGACAGCCTCCCAGCATGAAGTCTTAGTCAGAGGTTATCCTGCTGGAAAATTAGCAAAGCACATTGTTCAGTTTACTGGGTGCACTGGACTAGTACGTGGCCCAGTTTTCAGGAAGAAATAGTGCCTGTTATTACAAACATATTTGTATATCATATCACATTAATATCACAGAAATGTAAAAAGTATGTGGCTGGTAGGTTAAGCAGAAAATTCAGGTAACAGGTTTTGATGGAAATGCAACAGTTTTTCAAATAAGTAGTCATTCCTATTGCATACCTGGGGGAAAGTGCAACACAATTTGATGGCTCCAATGGTTGAGTAAAGGCATAGAGGATCAGGCTAATAGTCTATGAATTGTACACAAATTGATTTCCATTAGGGATATTTACATTAATGATAGCTTGTCCTAGATTAAGAGTTTGACTCAGTTGATCCACTGTGATTCTTCCAACTCTATAAATCTAAATATTCAACACAGAGGGCCAGTTTGGTGTAGTAGTTAAGAGTGGTGGACTGGAGACAGGGTTTGATTCCCCACTCCTTGTTGGAAGACCTTGGGTCAGTCACAGTTCTCTCAGAGACATTCTCTCAAGACATCTCTCAGCTCCACCTACCTCTGTTGTGGGGACAAGAAGGGAAGGAGATTGTAAATTGCTCTGAGACTCTGAGTGAAGGGTGGGGTATAAATCCAACCTCTTCTTCTTTCTTCTTCTTCTTCTTCTTCTTCCCATAAGAATATGCTATATCTTAGTACTACACACTTCCTTGCAGAACATTTATCTGAATTCACAGTCTAGTTAAGCTTATAGATTTACATTAAAGTTGTTCCACACAAACAAGTCAGCCTGTTTCCCTCACAGCTGGTTGATTATTTTCATTCAAAATGTAAGGGATAGCTACTTGTAGTCTATCCTGGCAAGTTGTTCAAAGGGGTTTGTTTTTTTTAAAATATAGTGGGCCAAACTTTAAAGAAAATCACCATGGCAGGATTTTGATTTGAATGCATATTAAAGTAAATATGCATGAGGATATTCATGTTTTAGTGGCAGCTTGACTATTTAAATGATCTTTGTTAATTTTTTTTTTAATCTTGGGCTCCCTGTGTTCAAATCAAATCACAGGGTTTAGTTTTCTTTTGTTGAGGCTGTTTCTGAAACCAGTTTTAAGATTGCTGTTCCAGATGACAATCTTTGATCATTTCTCATAAAACAGCACAAGTGTAAAACAAAAGAAAGTGGGAGCTAAAGTGTGCCAGAATTGGTGTTGTGTAAAACCTGCAGAAGTCACAAGAATATATCACAAAAGACAAATGACCAGAACTAACAAACTGCTACTGGGCTGACAGGTATGAGATAAACAATGCAAGAAAAAGAATGCCAGAGAGCCTAACAATATTATCAAATTGGTTTAGGAGGAGACAAATATTCTAGTGCTGAGTGAAAAATATACTGTGAATTATTATAAAGGGAAAGCACAAAGCCATCTATCAGCTGCAAGCGGAAGAGAGGCCCCAAACCCTTAAAACCAACAATGCCAAACTATTGTTTGTTTATTATGACAAATTTCAAACCCAAGGTTCTTTCCTCCAACATAAAAAAATAAATCTGCAACTGGAAATTATTCAAAACCTCAGAAGAGCTCACCAGGGAGTGGAATACTTTCTGAAGTGAAGTAATTACATGTGTGGTTAATTTCATCGGAAGCTCGCTAACTGACAAGGAAGCATTTACAATAGCAGCAATCACAGGGATTACATGTTCTCAGGAGTCCCACTGTAGCCAAACAATCCAGGGTGCTCATGCTAGACTCTTCAATGCAGATGTGTTCTAATTAGCTATTTTAGGCACAGGTGTGCAAATAAAAAAAGTAAGCACAGCTTATTCAGAAGCTGGAAGATGCACAATAAACTCCCCTTTTAACAGCAGCACCATGGGGATCCAAGTCTCAGCATTCATTTAAAAATTAATAATCTTTGTTGCCCTTTCCCTCGTTAAGATAGCCTTAGAAATGTAAACTGCAAATTGATCCACTGAGATGAGCCATATCTTTTAAAGCTGTGGTGGGAGTGAAGTTAGCACCTCTTTTCCTGGCTCCTGTTTCTTCCACAGCTATGTGATGGGCAAAAATTAATCTGGCAGAGCTTTTTCCAACATCATGACTCCATTCTGGGAAAAGTTCACCTGATAAATTGCTACCTGTGTTAGATAGTAACCCTGCTGGATAAGGTGGCAATCTCTCTTTCTTCCCCTGTCTTGGTCCACCTGGGATGCTGCCTGGGAGGGCTTCTGGTGCCCTGGCCCCACTGCTGGACCTCCTGATGGCACCTGGTATATTTTGGCCACTGTGTGACAGAGTGTTAGACTAGATGGGCCATTGGCCTGATTCAGCATTGGCTTCTCTTATGTTCTTATGCCTTACATCAATAATGAGGGAAGGTCCAGATGAGGGGTGTGCACTCAGTATATACCAAGCTGAATAAATACCTGAAAAATACCTTATTAGTATTTTTTTGGTACATAATCTGCCAGATACAGCTCAGAGAGCTGTATTTGGCTACCAAAGTAGCCCTGCCCAAATAAAAGCCAATATTATTTGGTTTTTATTCCAGCTTCCCCAGGGAAGGGAAGAGGTTTGAAGTTTAAACCTCTCCCTTCCCTCCTGGAGTTGGGCCGCAGCTGTGGTGCAACTCCAGAGAGAAGGAAAGGGATTTAAACTTTAACCCCTCCCCATCCCTCCATGGAGTCGAGCTGCAGTTGCAGCATGACTTCAGAGAGAAGTGAAGGGGTTTAAACTTTCCCTTCTCTCTGAAGTCACGCCACAGCTGTGGCCCAAAGTTTAAACCCCTTTCCATCCCATCTCTCAGCTAGGTCTGTCCAGCAGGAAGGAAGTGACCTGTCCACTTACATAGATCTCAGGGCCAGCTTCATCTGTCGGATGGTTTTTAAATCATCCCACAGAAGAAGCCAGCCCTGTGGACTGGATTTGTGCAGCTGGGGAGGGAGAGCCCTTCCCCCCTGCACAGATCCTAGAGTGGCTTCTTCTGTGGGAGTTTTAAACTCCCCAATCTTTCTTCCCTTCCCAAGCCAAGGGAAGAGAGGGCATTTAAATATGCCTCCCTAATCTTGCTTCCCTTCCCCAGCCAACCCGCTGTGGGTGGGATGGCTGGGTAGGGGGAGGGGGGGATATAAAGATGCCTCCCCACCTTGATCTGTCTTCCTTTTCCCAGCTGGGCTGGAAGGAAGGAAGATCAGGTTGGTTTCAGTCCTCTCTGCTTCCAAGTGGAAGGAACTGAAACAGACCATTGCCTTCCCTCCCCTAGCTGTCCCACCAGAGTGAGGCAGCTTGGGGACAGATTGAGATAAGGGAGGAAGACAGAGCCAAATATTTGCAGCAATACTGATTCTTTCCCAAATCCTAGTACAAAACCAATACTCGGATTTGGCAAAATTGATGTATATTAATAATTTTTCAGGCATGGTATACCCAACCCCCTAGTCGAGACCAACTAGAGAAAAAACACACTCAGATTCAGTTTATTTCTTTCTGGATCAGGAAAATTTAAGTTTGAGTCTGAGGTCCTGATTTACAGAATTGCAATGCTAGGTAAGAATCGCATGGATGGAATTTAGGTAAATAAAAAAAATCTTTTTAACGGTTGCTAGAGCTTGCTGTTCTCACTCTAGAAAACATAGTGGGCTTCCATTTATTTCCAGCTACCATAATGTTGTAGATTAAAATGGATGTTCCTTGTTTCAGACATTACTGCAGATGGGCATGAACCTAAAAATTCCAGTTCAATTTGGGCCAGTTCCTGAACCAAACCCTGAAGTGAGCCAAAAATGCCCCAAACTGAACCAGCCAGTTTGGATCCCTGGCCAGAAAGGGGGGGTTGCTGGCAGCCATTTAACTCATCCATTTCGCTCCCCCTGCTTTGAAGTGTGGGGAGTGAAACAGACAGCCATTTAAATCCAAGAAGTCAGCTGTGGCCTCACACTGCTGAGGTGTTAGATTTAAATGGCCCAAACAGCTGAAGCTGACAAAAGTTTGGTAAATGTTTGGGGAATATGCTTTTCCCAATCATTGGCTCGGGGGCTCCGAACCGGGTCAAATTCATGCTGAATTTTGGCTCGTGTACTAGTTTGTGCCCATCCCCAGACATTACAGCTCCAAGATGTCTCAGAAGGGGGGGGGAGATCTGATCTGGCAACATTAACTCTTAGTGTTCTCCTACATTTCATAAGCCAGTCTTCTGATTTTAGTATGGTGCATGCAAAATAAACATGCTAATCTTGTTCCAAAATACTGAATCCTCCTTCTGCTGATAAAATTTTGATAGTGAAAAAAATGATAAGTAATTGGAATATGAGAAAGAAACAACAACTGTACATTGAGGTACTGAATGTAGCATCACAATTCAGAAAATTCATTTGTGCAACTTTTCTATCAATTTCATAGTGATAGCTATAGGACAAATGTTCCTCCCCTGTTAAGAAGTGATACAATGCCATTAAGAAGTGATACAATGATAATAGTGAAGGGAGATTCTGAAGGGAGTTTATTTATTGTCAAAACGCATGGAACAAGCAGGAAGGTTTGTCGTAATGTACTCTTTCCTCAAGAAGAGAGGGGCATATTAATTTTCCTACACAGAGAGTTGAATGCTTAAGAGATTTCATTCATTTCTTGAGACGGGTGAAGATAATTAAGTTAGAATATCTGGGAATCACTTCCTGAAGTAGAACATATGCTAACATAAACACGTGTAACAGCTGACTGCTCACAAAAGTGTATCAGAAATGTTGTGTTACAAACAACCCTCACCTTTCTTGGTTATTGATACTGCTAGGGGTGTAGTACTAGGGGTGCTGTTACTCCACAGGGAACAGAACATACCAGGTTCAACAGCTCCATTCAATCATGAGTTGAGCCTCAGACCTGTTTGCTTCATCACTATCTAAGTTGAACATTTATCAAACAGTTTTGCACCTGAGTAGTAGCTGTGGCATTGGAGTTTACTTTCCTTGTAGGGTTGGAATTTTATTTCCTTGTTTTGTGGGCACTTTTGTACCTGTGCTTTTTTTTCTCCAGCTCTATAGACGGTCAGGTCAGGTTATGCTGTGGATGAGGCAATACCCATCCCACTTGGGAACAGTGACCATAATGTCATTGAGTTTAACATTTGTACAGATAGGAAGTTGCACAAAAAGACTGACACAACCACTTTTAACTTTAAAAGGGGTAACTTCTCTGGTATGAAGGGACTTGTGAGGAAGAAATTGAAAGGAAGAGTGGAGAAGGTCAAAACCATTGGGGAAGCTTGGAGACTATTTAAAAAGACAATCCTAGAAGCTCAGAAAAAATATATACCGCAGGTTAGGAAAGGTACAAATAGGTATAGAAAAAAGCCTGCATGGTTCACAAATAAAGTAATGGAAGCTGTAAAAGGTAAGAAGGATTCCTTTAAGCGGTGGAAAGCTAGTCTTAGTGAGGTTGATAAAAGGGAACACAGACTATGGCAAATAAAATGCAAGTCTGTGATCAGGCAAGCAAAAAGGGAATATGAGGAGCATATCGCAAAAAACATAAAGACCAACAATAAAACTTTCTTCAAATACATTAGAAGTAGGAAGCCACCCAGGGAGGCAGTGGGGCCCTTGGATGACCAAGGGGTAAAAGGAGTAGTGAAGGATGATAGGGAAATGGCTGAGAAGCTGAATGCATTCTTTGCCTCTGTCTTCACTGTGGAAGAGAAGTGTTTGCCCACTCCAGAAGCACCGATTTCTGGAGGGGGTTTGAAAGACCTGAATCAGATTGCGGTGACAAGAGAGGAAGTCCTCCGACTGATGGACAATTTAAAAACTAATAAATCACCAGGCCCGGATGGCATTCATCCGAGAGTTCTGAAAGAATTCAAATGTGAACTTGTGGATCTCCTGACAAAAATATGTAATCTTTCTTTAAAATCTGCCTCCATTCCTGAGGACTGGAAGGTAGCTAATGTCACTCCCATCTTTAAAAAGGGCTCCAGGGGAGATCCGGGAAATTACAGGCCAGTCAGTCTGACATCGATACCGGGTAAGTTGATGGAAACTGTTATTAAGGAAAGAATTAGTAGGCACATTGATGAACAAAAACTATTGAGGCAGACTCAGCATGGGTTCTGTAAGGGAAGATCTTGTCTCACTAACCTGTTAGTGTTTTTTGAGGGAGTGAACAAACATGTGGACAAGGGGGACCCAATAGATATTATTTACCTTGACTTCCGGAAAGCTTTTGATACAGTTCCTCATCAAAGGCTCCTAAGTAAGCTCAATAGTCATGGGATAAAAGGACAAGTCCTCTTGTGGATCAAAAACTGGCTTATAAATAGGAAACAGAGAGTGAGTATAAATGGGAAACTTTCTCAGTGGAGGGTGGTAAGCAGTGGGGTACCACAGGGATCAGTACTCGGTCCAATGCTTTTTAACTTGTTTATTAACGATTTGGAATTGGGAGTAAGCAGTGATGTGGCTAAATTTGCAGATGACACGAAGTTGTTCAGGGTGGTGAAAACCAGGGAGGATTGTGAGGCACTCCAAAGGGATCTGTTGAGGATGGGTGAGTGGGCGTCAACGTGGCAAATGGGGTTCAATGTGGCCAAGTGCAAAGTGATGCACATTGGAGCCAAGAACCCTAAATATAAATACACGTTGATGGGGTCTGATCTGGCAGAGACTGACCAAGAGAGAGATCTTGGAGTCGTAGTGGATAACTCGCTGAAAATGTCTACACAATATGTAGCTGCAATAAAGAAGGCCAATGCTATGCTGGGGATTATTAGGAAGGGAATTGATAACAAATCAGCCAGTATCATCATGCCCCTGTATAAATCATTGGTGTGACCTCATTTGGAATACTGTGTACAGTTCTGGTCACCACATCTCAAAAAGGATATTATAGCATTGGAAAAAGTGCAGAGAAGGGCAACTAGAATGATAAAAGGGTTGGAACACCTTCCCTATGAAGAAAGGTTAAAATGCTTGGGGCTCTTTAGCTTGGAGAAACGACGGCTGAGGGGTGACATGATCGAGGTTTATAAGATTATGCATGGGATTGAGCAGGTTGAGAAAGAAGTACTTTTCTCCCTTTCTCACAATACAAGAACTCGTGGGCACTCTATGAAATTGCTGAGCAGTCGGGTTAGAACAGATAAAAGGAAATACTTCTTCACCCAAAGAGTGATTAACATATGGAATTCACTGCCACAGGAGGTCGTGGCAGCTGCAAGCATGGACAGTTTCAAGAGGAAATTAGATAAACATATGGAGCAGAAGTCCACCAGTGGCTATTAGCCACAGGGTATAGAATGAGAACTCTCAGTCTGGGGCAGGTGATGCACTCTATTCCTGGTGCTGGAGGGGGCAGCAGTGGGAGGGCTTCTGGTGCCCTGGCCCCACTGCTGGACCTCTTGATGGCACCTGGTATATTTTGGCCGCTGTGTGACAGAGTGTTGGACTAGATGGGCCATTGGCCTGATTCAACATTGGCTTTTCTTATGTTCTTATGTTATAAGACTGAGCACAGAACACATGCACAAAACAACCTCAATAATACAGTTTAAATATCATGTTTTTTAAAAAGTACATATTGATAATCACTGGCTGACTGGTTGATTTCTCATATTTATTTATACACTGTTTACTGTGACTTGATGGTCACACTCAATTACTTGTAAACAGCCAATATATTACCAAAAACATCAGTTCCTTGCTCATGATTGGCAAACACCATTCAAGCTGAAATTACTGATTTATTTAATTTATTTAAAACATTTATTAGTCTCCTTTCTTCCTTATGAAGCTCAGTGGCTTACAACATATATCAAACATAAAAAATAAAATACATAAAAAACATAAAAAATTAAAATTAAAATCACAGCTCAGGATTGCTAGTAAATTTGATCAAATGTAGTTCTAAAATAAAAGTGGCTTCAACTGCCTTCTAAAGACTGAAAGTGAAGGGTCAGGTGCATCTCCCTGGGGAGGTTGTTCCATAAGCATAGGGTTGCAAGTTGCCACTGAAAAGATTCTCTCTTGTGTACCCACCAGATGAGCTTCTTTGATTGATGGGTGATTCAGGAAGGCCTCTCCCTGTGATCTGAATTTCTGGGCATACAGGAGAAGATGTTCCTTCAGATATCCCAGTCTCATGCAATGTAGAGCTAAATAGTGGGTATTTAAGTATCCCACCAATAGTGAATATTATTTGATGAATATTACTCAATTTCAGTGAAAACTAGCAGCTTGAAATGTCCTGCAGTGCTATAGTCAATGGTGGTGTTGCTTGGGAGTAAACCATACTAAAATCAGTGAAGGACATGCTTCTTCTCAGATAAGTGAAACAACATGGAGACTGGTTTGGTTAAAGTTTCAGCCAAGGTGTGTCATGCCTCCATTAACCTTTGGCTAAAGCTAAATTACAATCCTCAGGGCACAACTCCCTTGATTCTCAGTGACGGTTACCAATTTCCTTGGTTAAAGGCAGTAAATAATAAGTAGATGAGTCTGAGCTTTTCCCCTCATTCCATTTTAGAAATGGAACTAATTTTAAAGCAAAGGTTGGACATTGAGTGGCAGTGCAATGTAGAGAGTTCACCAACCTATCTGGCCTCAGAGAGTTCCAGATACATAGTTGCCTGAGCCACTTATCTCTTCCAACTGGAGATTCCTAGTCAATGGAGGGCATTCTCTCTTGCCAGATGGCTAGGGTTTCCAAGTACATACCACGTGCTGGTGGGGGAACATGCTCCCCGGCCGGACCATTCCTCCCTGTAATGCACCATGCCATCGCCAGGAAGGTACCATCAAGTTTCCAGCCACATTGCCAGAGCATCACCCAGCGTAACTTCCTGGTGACTGCATTGTGTGGTGCGTCTTTCCTTCCCCCAAGGATGGTCCTGCCGGGACGTATCCATCCCCCACTAGCACGCAGTAAGTATTTGGGAAGCCTACAGATGGCAAACACTCCCCTCTGTGGTACTAGAGGGATGATACAAAAAGGTCCCTATGATAGACAGGTCTTGCCCCTGTAGCACAGGAGAAAGTGGAACAACAGAACACATTTTCCTTCACTGCTCTTTTTACCAAGAGATTCGCTCTAAGTTTATTTTTCCTTTGCTTAGCAGATATCCTGGTTATTTGGATTTGGCATATGCCAGAATGCTATTTATAGGCCAAACCTTACAAGTTACAGCTCTCAGTGCAAAATTTTGCACAGCTGCATTTAAATTCAGCAGAAAGTTTAGGTACCAAAGAATTCTAATGTTTTAATAATTTTGCATCCATTCGCCCATTTAATTCTTGTTTATCTACTGGATTATACCTATATTTACTGTGAATTGTGAATTGAGATTTGTATTGGTCTATTACCATTTTTAATAAAGATTGATTGTTTACCCTTATAGTTTATAAGGGTATCCTATAAGTTTATAAGGGTAACCTATAAGGCTAAGTTTTCCCTAAAAGGCTAACTTTATAGTTTACCAAATCCTTTCCCCCTTTTTTTTCTTCCACTTTTTCTCCCTACACTGTCTCTTTTTCATCCAACACAGTAAATTTTTTTAATTGTAAGCTTTTGGGTAGGAACACCTATTGCACCAGTAAAATACTATGTCCACAGATGGTAAGCAATAATATACACATTTGTCAGAAACATGATAAATGTTGAATAGCAGTTCTCAAAATTTCATATTTCAGTAAAAAAACTCAGAAAAATCTAGCATTCTGCTGTTTCAAAACCAACTGAGTGCTATTGGCAGTCACCAGATTTTATCTGCATTTCCATAATTTACTGGTAAAGGATGACATTTATCTAGTCATGCACTGGTAAGTGTCCAACATAAGACCTATGACATAATTGCTCCTGACATGTCAATAACCATTGTGTCCCATCAACAAATGGCCCCACTTTAATCTCATGAGAATTTGGCATTAAGTACTGGCATTTACCAAGGCGATGAATTGTTCAGAACAATTCATTTTCTTCTACATGTTATACAAATACATAAATATTACATAAATATTGTTATGACAGAGGGGTGCAAGATGGTATGAGTTGCATGCAGGAGATCCTCCATTTCAAGGAAAAAATTATTTCTCTGGGAGGGAAGCGATAAACAGCTTAAATTGCTGGCTGAACAGACATGGGTTTCCTGCATGGAGAACCATTTACATATCTTCCAGGAAGGGACAAATGGATGGGTGTTTGGATGATCTTAGTTGGGTGATAAAGCTTTGAGACCTGCATCTAAACTGATTGGAGAAAGGGATGCAGAGTAATCCATGTGGGGCTCTATTCCCAAACTCAAGACAGAGCAAAGGGAAATCCATCCAGTGGGACAGCAAGGGTTAAAAGCTCTGAACAGCCTGTCTGAAGCACACAAGCTAGGAACAGGGAACAAGGGAGGGGACAGTGTGAAGTCTGTCTTGACCAGCCTCTATTTTTGATGTTCCAGTGGACTTCTGTCCATGCCAAGGGGGGGTAGCCAAGGTAACAACAGTGGCTGGACAACTTAATTAGCCTCCTATATATTGGCCGAGGACAGACTGGCAATTTGCCCCGGTAGCCAGTCGCGGCAAAAAAACCCCGGATTAAACTATACCGGGTTTTCCCGTCCACACAGCGAGGGCCGCTGCCGGAAGATACGGGACGGAGGCGCGTGGGAGCGTTCAGACTGCCACGCCGGAGCTGTGCTATATTCGCCGTTTCCCCATTAATTCGGCTGTGGTGTATGGGTGTATGTGCGCATAAGTGCATTTTGCCGATTTTTTTTTTTTGCCCTGCAGTGCCAGCATCACATTGGGCAGTGGAGCGGAGCGCAGCCAATCACAGTGCTGCTGCCTCGTGCCCAACGCGGGTTGCTCCCGGCTTTTCGCCTGCGCGTTCAGACTCCCCGGAAGCGGAGAAATGCGCGACGAACGCAGGCTTTTGGATTTGCGAAGGCTTTTATCAGGTGTTTTTTTAATCCAGCACTGAAGTGCGAGGGCTCCGGTAAGCTCCGGGTGGGGGACGCCAGGCAGATGTGCCTGTGTGAACATTCCATTTAATCCAATATTGAGTCGTTGTCAGCCCGGGTCCCATCCCGGGGCAAATTGCCAGTCTGTCCTTGGCCATTATTTTTATTTCTTAGTTTGGCAGTTTCCTGAAATGCTGTGATATAGTTTTCCAATGTAGTTATGATCTAGTAACTTAAGTTTGTGTTTTAGCAAATAAAGATCTTGCTCTTTAAAGAGTTCAGCCTGTGCTGACAGTTCTCACGTTCATGCATTCTATGCTATTGTATGCATAGGCTAGAAACTCCTGGCTGCACCGGGTTTGATAGCAACAAGAAAAAGAGGGGAGGACACAAGAAGTGAGACAGACCTTGTACACACCTGTGGCCTCAAACCATAGATAGACAAGTAAAAGGGCAGAGCTTGAGTGGTAGCAAGTACCCTGCACAGCAGGAGGGAGAGGGAACAAATGGGGCAAGTCCTCTCTCTCTTACACACATATATTCCTCCTCTCCACCATGACTAATAACATCTAATGAAAAATTAATCCACTGAATCTGATACCAGAAACAAACCTCACAGTGTATCTGTGATGGAGCTTTTCCTTTGCACGTGGACTTCTTCTGATCAATGGAAAAAACATAAGAAGGCACGTGGGAAGCACTCTACTATTGTTGTTCCAAATAAGCCTAGGGGAAGGGGTCAATAAAACTTTTTCTGAGACAGCATTTTTCTTTTTGCCTTCTAGACACTACGTGCTTCAAAATGCCTGATGGTATTTTGGCACAGTTCATGGTAGTTATTTCCACCCATGCTTGGAGTTAGGCATGCTATTGAAACACACTAGCGTTTTAAAACAGAGACTAGAAAACACTCCGTTTGCTGCATCAAGCTATGCTATCTGGGGATAACCCCTGTGTTTTAGTAATTAGGAAGGAGTAATCTGGCACTTTCTTTTATGCCAACACTGAACTGAGTCAGACTAATCTAAAATGTTTTCTTGTCTGACATAATTCAGTTGATTTTTAAAGAGCTTCTGAAGACTAACACAATGCACAAACATATTATTGTACTGATATTCACCCATATTTGGTTTGCCTATATTTTCATGGGGGGCAGGGGTAGGTGTCAGAATCAAAGATCTGAGCTACAGGAAACTGCAAAAGAAATAAAAAAAATGGCATTTCTTAATAGACTGGAAATACTGTTAAAGAATACGAAGGACGGTAAAACCCTGAAAAATGTAATCCATAAACTTGGAAACAGGGTAAGATTAAGAAATGTCATATTGCTTAAAGTCCCTGAGGGCAGAGTCAGTAAAAGGGCATTTAAAATATACTTTATGGTGCTGAGGAAGTATAATATATCTTTCTTCCCAGAAGAAAGAAATAGTACAGAAATGAAACAAAAAAGTTTTCTTCAAGAAGCAATATTTTCAGTCCTCTATGGGCTCTATCCACCAGGACTTGTGCAAATACAGTTGAAATTATTAGGGCCAATGTAAGAAGACAGTTTGTGCAGGAGAATTTCTTAGTGGTTTATTGTGCCAAAATGTTTGTATCATCATAAGCATCCTTCTAAATATTCAGCAACAAAATGACATCACATAAAAATAAATTATATACTGGCAAAGGAACTGTTTAATTTAAAGAGTTCTCAGGATAAGAAGGTAATCCATAAAATGGATTAAGTGCTTAAATATATTACATCTTAATTAAAAGTTGAACTATACAAGTTCCTCCATGTGCTGTTAAATGAACTAGCCAAATGAAAAGTACTACCTGATATTTGAATTGTAACCACTTGAGACCAGCTGACTTCAAACAGGAAAAAGGAGTATATGCTTTTTCTGGAGATATCTTATGGATTGATGGGTCATAGTGGTTATTAAAGAGCTAGAGAAATTAAATACCTTGAAGCATTTTCAAAATGCCTTATTGGGGCAGTCCCTTGACTTTTAAAACAATGGATGCCTCCCTGTTCAGGTCTGCTTGCAATCATCAGAAAGTTCTTTAAGAACACCAAGGCACTGAGAGAATGATCCAGATTTCCTCTGGTGTTGTTTCCACAGTTAGACAATCCAGTGGATCTGGAACTAGATCAGAGATGCTCTCTTCTGATATAGACCTTAGCCAGTGACAATTCCAGGCCTCAGTTTCCTATGTTTCAGGGTTGCCAAAAGATCCAAAGAAAAAAGTCTTGTCTGTCTAATAGAGACATAATGCATGGAAATGCACAGCTATAGTTTTTTTCATGGCATGGAGGTAAATAACATCACTAGATAACTAACATCCCATTAAAGGGACAGGGCTTCTTTTTTCTCCAGGCAGCTGTCAATGCTACCCAGGAATATCAATGTTACTTCACTTGATTAGTGCAAACATAAGCCCTATGAGCATTGTGCAGTGCCCTGCAAATCACAATAACTGTGCAATGCAAACATTGCTGTGTAAATGTAGTGGAATTTCTAAAGCATTCTATGAATGTCTTGGGGAAAGGGAGCTCTATAGAACCAGAGACAACCCACTTCCCCGGCAGTGATAAAAGGGTCATAAGCAACCTGGGTGTCATGGCACTTCAAGTGCACTTCATTGCACTTTAGCCATGTGGATGGAATTCCACTGACGAGGCACCAGTTTTGGGGCTGTTACGGCCTGGACTTTGGGATTGTTGGGCCTTTTTGGAGTAAAGTTAGGCACCCACTCTTTTTGGATTGGTGCCACTTCCACTGCAGCTGCCTCTATTCAGCAAGTGAAGTTCAGTGCATTGGACACTGGAGATCATCTGCCTATAAAGGTTACATGCGTTCCCTTGCCATGTTGTGATCTGTTTCTCATTGGGCTCGGTGGTTCACTGTCTTTTCTTTCCAGGTGCTGTGTTTTGTGGCAGGAGGAGAAGGATTCTCATCTGCAGACACAGTTTCTTTTTTGGGCAGCTCACTGAGCAACTAAATCAGCCATCAGCTCTCAGTTGGGCCATAGTGGATGGGCCACGGTTGAATGGAGGGGGTGCCGGGGCCTATGCTGGGTGAGTCTCCTTCACCTGCTGTTTGGAAAGGGCACTGGCTCTCCCCCTGATGTGTTGGTTATACACTTGGGTGGCAATGACTTGGGTTTCTTGAAAGGGAAGGCCCTAGTTTTGCAGGCTCGGGATGATTTTGATTTTATTCGGTGCCAGTGGCCAAATACAACTATTATTTGGTCTGCCATGATCCCATGCAAGGAATGGCAGGGTGCTTTCAATCCTAAGGGGATCGAAAGAGCTCAGTGCAAGGCAAATGGGGAGATTAGGCACATCTTGAAAGTTGGGTTAGGCCACTATTTGCCACACCCCCAAATTCAGGCTGATTGCATAGATCTGTACCGGGGTCATGGTGTTCACCTGTCATAAAAAGGTAATGATATTTTTCTGCAGAATTTGCAGCAAGGGCTTCTGGCAGTATTAGGTATCTAGTGGGCACAGGGATCTAAGCAGAGGCTTGACCCTTGCAGTGGCTGAGTTTGGTTTAAGGAAAATTTGTAGCAGCTCGGTAAGCACTAATCAGCAACCTGGGAGGGTAGACGGGTCTGTCAGAATCATCACTAAGGCCTTGCGGCCAGGGATGAGGATGGCAGACTGCCTTTTGGATTGCCTTGATGGACACTCTACACAGGCCATGCGGGGTCATCATGGCATATTCCATGGCTAGGCTGCCCGGGTTCGAGCTGCTTACAGGTGCATTGCCCATCTTATGGCAAGGGTGGGGTTTTAGTGACCTCAGGCCTTGACCATGCTGCTGCATACTGCTTGCCCTTGCCACTGTTTTGTAAATAAATAAAGTGGCCTTTAGTTTCCCAACTACTGTTGTATGACTCTTTTTTCTGTCTTTGGGGGCAATCCAGTTCCACAGCAGAGGCCAAAGGCATCTTGCAGGGAGCCGCCTTTGCCTCCATGAAAGGAGGGAGGAGTTCGGCTGTGCTGCAGCCAGGTCCTTTAAGGGGCGGGGCCAACACCATTTTAATGGCTGGCCCCACTTTAGGGAGGCAGTCATCGCCTCATGCTCGGCCCACCCACCTGCCCTGATGGTAATGCAGGCTTTAGGCTGGCATGTAAGTTTGCTAATTATCCACCCCGAGCATCAGCTCTCGCGGAAAGACAGAATGAAACTGCATTAAATAAAATTAAGTTAAAGAAGTATCTCACCCCCTGTACAAAGAGCCCCAAGCCCAAAATAAAATTGGGCCCCATTTGCCCCCTGGCCTGCTTAATGTCTCTGCACTCCCAAGCAGTTTGCAGCCACTGCCAGACTGCTAGAGAAGCTGCAGCCTCGACACCTCTGCCAAGCACCTCTCCTCCCATCAAGCAGGAGGTGGCTGATGACCCGATGCCCTTACCATCACAGCCGGCAAGCACAGCAGCTGCCTGCAATGTGGCACCGGGCCCTGCTAAGATGGGGTGGAGCCTCCAAGCGCCCTGGCACCCGCTGTCAGGCCCCTGTGAATACTCTCAGGGCACCTCAGCCAAGCAACAGTAGGGGGGAACCATGAAGGGGGGAAGCAGCCTTACCCTGCTGACACCCCTGCCAAAACCCATAGGCCCCTAACTAAAAAATCCCCCCACTCCCACTAAGGAGTAAGGTGATTTTTTAGTTAATTATTATTATTGGGGGGGGGGGGCTCCTGCCACCCAGTCACCTGCAGGAAACCTACCCTGGCTGGAAACCCAGAGACAGCAGCAAAAATGCAGTCATAGATGGCCCTTTCCTCAGCCGCCGCCAGCTCTTCCCCTGCTGCCAGCCCCAATGCCACCAGCTCACTGCCTCCATCGCTACTGAAATCAGGCCTCCGCCACTAACACCTCACTGCCACCGTCACAGTGTTGCTGCAAAGTCGGGCCTCGACGAGCCAAAGGGAGCAAGTGGTCCAAGAATGAGCCCCATTCTGTTTGTGTGGTTGCTCCTTTGAGAAGGAGGTCCTTGTGCACTACCTGTGTAACTATAGGGGATTTGATGAGAGGCCCTTCCCACGCTCACTTGCTCAGGCTGAGGGACTTCTTGGTGGGGTATTGTGAGCAAGCGAGATGGGTTGTTGCACACTAGGCAGCACATGGCACTCTCTCCCAGGGGTCTGGGGCCTTTCCCTTATGTAGGCTTTTGGCCCAAGGGGAACCAGCGTCCTCCGTATGTAGCCTGGAAAGCAGGTGAGTTGGGGCCAAGGCCTAAAAGGCAGGCCCGCCTGCCTAACCCTTGTGCACAGAGCTCTTCCCTCTCTGAGCATCAGGTGAAGGCTGCCTCCTTAAAGTGGGGCCAGCCATTAAAATGGCACTAGCCCACCCCTTAAAGGACCTGGCTGCAGCGTAGCCCAACTCCTCCCTCCCTTCATGGAGGCAAAGGCAGCTCCCTGCAGGATGCCTTTGGCCTCTGCTGTGGAGCCAGATTCTGGAGATATCTTATGGATTGATAGAGGATGGCCCATCTCCTGTGACCTGAAGCTCCTGACATTACTTCACCTGTGTGAGTAAGAAACACATGGCAAAGCTTCCACACCATTAAGGTAAAAGAAGCCAGTTCTGGTGTACTGCTGTTGAGTGTAAAAATGTAATCCATAAACCTGGAAACTGTGGAGCTGCTATCATGTTCAGTGCTTTGACTACTGGTAAAGATCATGTTGTGCATAGCTTTGGGTTTAAAAATCATATAAGCTAAAAGTGAGAGAGTGAGAAAAAGAGATAAACATACAAATGTTTGTATTCTCCCAAGACTGAAACAGGTGTGTAAAGTTCTGCTATTGTTTGCAGACTCCCATCATTATCACATGTTTTGTGGCCTTCCCACATGACATTTTCATACACAGCTGTGCCACAGAAATGTATAACAAATGTAGTTAACAGTCCCCATAAACTAGAGCTAGCTACCAGAGTTGGTGATCCATAAAACACTTCCAAGCATTTCTTGCCATGCAGCTTTTATATATTATTGTATATTTGCGTAATATTATGGGCAGGAATCCAGCAGCTGGGTACTGCCAGCACAACTGGCATTTCACTTGCTATCAAACAGCTTGCATTTGCTGATCTGTGACATCCAAAGCCAGCAAAAGATGCTGCTTTGCCGATAGTTCATTGATGAGGGTTAATGTCTGCAAAATCCTTAATATCAGGTAGGATTTCTAGCTCCCATTTGGGAAATCCCTGGAGGTTTAGGGCTAGATGCCACGGAGAGCGGACTTAGGGGAGAAGAGGGACCTTAGTGGAGTATAAAGCCTTAGAGTCTAGCCACCAAGGCAACAATTTTCTCCAGGGGAATTGATCTCTGTTATCTGGTGATCATTTGTTGGAAACCCTAACATCAGGTGGTCAATGTCCTCTAACCTTTCAAATGGCCTTTTAATTGTAAACCCGTACTCAAGGATAAAATCCAATTTCATTGATAAACATTGTGATGATTGATAAATCAATATGTTAACAAGTTAGCAAGAAAAAAGATATCCTTACTTTTGGAGAGAAAATTGATTAAACAATGCTGACTTTTTATATAAATCTTGAGATATTACCTTTACTAAGAATATTCTGTTATTTTTGTATGCAGTATTTTAGTCATGTAGTTCCTTTTTTGAAAAAAAAATTAAAGTCCAGTTTCTTTTTGAAGTGAATATCTTAATTCCTGTTATTTAGATTACAAACAGAAAAAAAGATGCCATTTATGGATAAGATTTTATTTTAAAACTGTAGCATGCTGAATAGCCAAAATGTATATAGCAGCTTACCCCATTTAGAGGATAGGTTTTCCATCCTAGCTCTCCAATTGCAGTGGTTGTATCAAGCAGCACAACTAGAAATTAAAAGAAAATCATTAATGACCTAAACACACACACAAAAATTAGTTAAATATAATCTTTCTTATGGCTGTAAATTAGAGAAGCAGTCCTAAGCAGGTCTTTTTAGAAGCAAGTCCAATATTAGTCAGTGGCACTTACGCCCAAGAAAGTGTTCTTAGGACTGCAACCTAGATTTCTCATAGCTTCAGTGGGTACCCATGTTGGTATGAAACAACAAAACAAAGTTGGAGTCCAATGGCACTTTTAAGAACAATGAAGTTTAATTATGGGTATAAGCAGGGGTCTTTCCTAGAAAAACAGCTGCAGGAGCTCATTAGCATATGATATGCTAATGAGCTATTAGGCTATTAGCATATGCCATGCCCCCTGACATCGCCGGAAGTGATGTCAGAAGGGGAAGCAAAAGGGGGGGAGGCATCTTCAAAAGCCTCCCCTTCCCTTCCCCAGCTCGCCTGGGTGGGGGAGCTAAGAGAGAAGGGGTTTAAAGTTTAAACTCCTTCTCATGAGATTTGGGCCACAGAAGGAGGAAAGAGGGAAAGAGAGAGATTAGAGAGAAGGAAAGAAGGAAGGAAAGAGGGAAAGAAAGAGAAGGAAAGGGAGGGAAAGAAAGAGAGGGAAGAAGGAGGGAAACAGGGAAAGGAGGAAAAAGAGAAGAGAAGAAGGTAGGAAAGAAAGAAAGAGAGAAGAGAAGAAGGAGGGAAAGAGGAAAAAGAGAGAAGGAAAGGAGGGAATGAAAGAAATTTGGCAGCAATTTGGCCCCATTATATTACTTTTTTCCCACCATAGAGAACAATGGAAGGAATAGGGGCAACCTTTTTGGGGGCCCATAGAATTGGACCCCCTGATCCAATGTTCTTGAAACTTGGTGGGTATCTTGGGGAGAGGCTCCATCAGCTACCCCGTGAGTTTGGAGCCTCTCCCTCAAACCCCCTCTCCTCCAGCCCCCAGAATATACCCTATGTTTTCATCATTGACTTCAATGGCCCGTAGGATATAATGGAGCTGAAATTGACATTTGGCTGCCTGAAATACTCCCCGGGATGGATGCCAGCTGGGGGCAGGGCTTGGCTCCTGAGCTCCTGGAGCTGCGCTCTGGTGCGCTCCCCCTCCAATAGACCCCTGGGTATAAGCTTTATTCTAGATCTCTTATAGTTAACAATACAATTCACACATTAGTAGTATGTAGTTTATTATTATATTTTTACCTTAACATATCACATGATATGATTAGCTACTTTAAACTTACTCTTTCCACAGTGATCTGTAGACCAAATGAAAGCATAATAGGAAGACGCAGGGAAATTATATCTCCCTGTTAAAATAAAGTCAAGCTGAAGTAAAAATATAAGAAGTAAGATGTCTACTCAGTGTAAACAAGTTTTCACATAATCTTTGTAAGTGTGAGAATTCCTGTAATATGCTTCCTTTTCATCTTACTTGCAGAACTCCAGGGTCATGTGAAATAGACCCATAATATTATTTATTCCTATGAAAGTATTGCTTGATTTCTAAAAAAAGGGATATTGGTACAGAAAGCAGATGTGGCTGGGTTTCTTCCATGAGGATATGTACTTTAGATTTTATTTAATACCACAGCTTTCATGCTGTTAATGTTGGGAGGATAGCCTGAGTTTTTAAAACCTCTTTTGAAAAGTTATACTGTACTTAAAATTCCCAGTGGAACTGCATATACACA
Source organism: Gekko gecko (assembly GCA_029375565.1). NCBI lineage: Eukaryota > Metazoa > Chordata > Lepidosauria > Squamata > Gekkonidae > Gekko > Gekko gecko. The sequence goes on along the minus strand of JAPDNY010000004.1, from coordinate 63,045,483 downwards.
TTTAAAACAGACTTTTTCATAGAGCTACTTGACTGGCTACAGTAAGAATTTTAAAAACACCTTGGCTTTACACACACTCTTATCTTTAACTGTACTTGAACTGTAAAGGACTCAGGATTGGCACTATAAGTAGCAGTTACATTTTCATTGGACATGTACATTTCTAACTATAAATGTGGTTTTTTTAACCTTTTAAAACATTGTTTCACTGAAACACATGGGCTATAAAGAATTATTCTGATTCATAATTCATTGATACAAGCAAAGTATAAATAAAATCTACCAGCTCACTACATTGCTACAATATGATACATCTTGCTTAGCTTGCCCTTATAGGTACAAAAATATTAGCATTGTCTTATTGTCATAAACAACAAAAATATCTTGTAGGCAATGCTCCCTCCAAGCTGTTGAGTCTTGTGAGCAAAAATTCAACTTTGTAAGCTACTAGGATTAAAGTTGTGAGTGAGTAATTTGGCTGCTGAAGAAATCAGTTTGTTTTGGAGGCATCCTTCCTGAGCTAAGAAAGAGAAATATGGTTGTGGGGAAAATAGGATGCCTCCTGCAAATCCTTGCATGTTCCTGCTTGTAAATACTAATATCACACAACAATTGCTCAGAGGAGCTCTTAGAAAGTACAAGGAGAAATTCCCTGTTATAGTCATGTCACTCCAGAACGTTATGAACATAACCCTAATTTTTTATTCTGTATTTTTGCACAATTCCAAAATATATGAACAAAATTGGCACTATCCCTCAAAGTTTTTACTACATTTTCACTATAATGTGAGAAACCAATCACCTAAATTCCTGCTACTGTTGTCTGATGGGATAGCCATTTGACATATTCATAGTGTTGCTGATTCTCCTTTTTCACATCTTTATTTTTAATCTCCAGTTTGAGGAATGAGGATTGTACTGGTTGTACATTTAGTGTTATCTAAGCAAGCCTTATAGATCAAGTTAAAAACTCAGAGGCATGATCCAGCCAAGATTAAGCAATGTTAATTACCATTGACTTTAAGGGGAAACAGTTAAACACCTTATTAATTCTTTAGTTGAAATCAATAGCATTTTACCTTGGGTGGATCATGCCCTGAGATTTATAGCAAAAAAGAAATGCAAACATAATTAAAACATGCGATTCAATTGTAGCTTATGTGAAGAAACAAAAAACTGGAGAGTTTTAAAATCAAATTTAAGCTACTTCTAAATTTGACTAAGTTTGGCTAAAACTTTGGGACCTTTGTTATTCCAAGCAGAATATTATGGAGGAAGGTTCCCCCCCACCCCCAGAAAAAATTGTCAACCAGTTTTACTTGTTCTGCTGCTAAAAGCACAGAACCTCTTTCTCTATGACAGGTCACTAGCCTTTTGTTAACATTTTAACTTTTAAGCTTCTTATAAATTTGGCTACAACTTTGGGACCTTTGTTGTTCCAAACATAATATTACTGAGGTGGATCCCTCCACCCCGGGAAAAACCTTGTCAATTAGTTTTACTTGTTCTTCTGCTAAAAGCACAGAGCCTCCATCTCTATGATAGGTCACTAGACTATCGTTAACATTTAAAATACTGGATTAATAAATTAATGTGAATGAAAAGAGACATTCATGTGGTTGAACCACAAAGCCACTTATATTCTAATTAAAATTGTTAATGCTTATTTGCATCATTCATTTTGCTTAGTTTGTGGTTGTTAGCCAAATTGTCTTATTTTATTAATAAGCTTGGGGGAAGCATAAAATATAGGCTCATAACCTGTGTTTATGGGCCTAGGACCCAGGAATAGATGCAGAGGCTAGATTGCTAAAGTAATGATTTCTTTACTAAAGGTTTTTCAAGCGTACAAACAAAAATCAAGCATTCACACACACAATACAGGGCTAAGAATACAGATTAGAAACTATAGAGACATTTGCATGATTAGGAAATATCGTTGGTTGGGCAAATACTTTACCTGTCTGGCAAGACGCTTGGATCATGTAGTGAAAAATAACACAATAAAGGAAAAGGGATCATGAGTTGACCAGCAACACATGTGGACTGATTCCAAACTGGCCAAGAATGGAACCAACAAGATAGGGTGGGAGTAGGGGAGGCAAGAGAGTGCACCCAGCACGGCTTCTCCTTATATACCTAAAATGTGACCTGAGGCTAGAACTCAAGAGGTCATCTAGTCCCCAGGAGATATTAACAAAATTTAAAGTATGAATGGGCCAGGAAAGGCATTAATGGTTCGGCAATTGCAAGTAATGGTTTGGCTGGGAGTGACACCTCTGGGGGAAGGGGTTGAGACAAAGGAGAAAAAGAAGAGCACCATCCACATTGCAGGGCTTATGCTTCAGATTAATGACCAGATGTTGGGCAGCATTGTTATCTTGATGGGTGATAGGAAAACTTGATTGCTGGCTATTGTTGTCATTGGACACATCCTTTTGTATTAGGCTGGAGAGGAATGCCTGTTTTGCCAGGTGAAGCTAACACACAAAGGTGTGTGTGTGGGAGTTGCCTGCATGGTGGAGAAGAGATTCCTTTATGGTGTCTGCTCAGGAACATCTGTCTTATAGCAGAGCATGGCTTCCTTCTCTGGTTTGCTGCTGCATGCATACATGGAGGTCAGGGTTGCTGGTCTGCATCTTGGATCCTGTATGGCTTTAGAGGTGCAGGGGCAGGAGGCTTCTGTAGTCCCAGGTCCACATCTGGTTTGGCATGCTTCTTAGGCACAAGGCTCCCTTGGCCACAGTGCATATTCCATAGTCCAGTATAAGGGCAGTTCTGTTGGGAACACAGCTCTGTTCACTGCTCTGACACTTATTTTGCACAGTTCAGCAAAGCAGTCATATTTAAGAGTCTTTAATAATGCCTTCTGAAGTGGCTTCATGGCAACATAGTATTTCATAGAACTTTGCAAAAAATGCCTAATTGCTCTACAGAGAAAAATAAAGTTCAGGTTCTGAAGGCCCAAGGGCAGTAGAGTTTGGTTTCCAGCAAACTATAATCCCCTGTAGAAATATGCCTGTACTTATCTAACTACAAATGACAGTTCAGTGCTAGCATTAGGTAACCAAAAAGTCTAGTCTCTGTGGATAAGTTTTTGATTTGTTTACTCTTTAGGGAAGATTTGTTAGAAGTCCGTATGTGTTGTAAATAATACAGTACTATAATTAGATAATCAAATAATAAACTGTAAAATAGGACAGCTCATTTTTAAGAGACACAAGGAAGCAAATGATAGTCCACTTGACAATAAACTTAAAGAGCAAAAATAGAGGTTTGATTGATCTTTTCTTTAGAAATTTTCTGTGCCACATCTCCAGAGAACCTACTGGAATCAGTGTGATTTTTTTTTTTTTGCTGTTAGAAAGGAGTGATGACAGAAGTACAATACAGTGATGTGGAAACATCCCTAAAAGAATGTCTTCTGCCTGCCTTAACATTAAGGTTTAGGTATGGTGTCTTTATGAGGAAACCAAAATTATTAAAAATGTAGGTGGTCAGAGCCTGCAGGAATGACTGTTCACCAGCTGGCCCCAATCTCTGGTACTTCCAGGGGTCTTTTCGGGGGGAGCGCACCGGAGCGCAGCTCCGGGAGCTCAGGAGCCAAGCCCCGCCCCCAGCCGGCGTCCCGGAGAGTCTTTCAGGCAGCCGAATGTCAATTTCAGCTCCATTATATCCTATGGGCCATTGAAGTCAATGGTGAAAACATAGGGTATATTCTAGGGGCTGGAGGGGAGGGTTTGAGGGAGAGGCTCGAAACTCACAGGATAGCTGATGGAGCCTCTCCCCAACTCCCAAGATACCCACCAAGTTTCAAGAACATTGGACCAGGGGGTCCAATTCTATGGGCCCCTAAACAGGTTGCCCCTATTCCCTCCATTGTTCTCTATGGTGGGAAAAAAATAACTTTTTTTCCCACTATAGAGAACAATGGAGGAAATGGGGCAACCTGTTTGGGGGTCCATAGAATTGGACCCCCTGGTCCAATGTTCTTGAAACTTGGTTGGTATCTTGGGGAGAGGCTCCATCAGCTATACTGTGATCTTGGAGCCTCTCCCTCAAACTCCTCCGCTCCAGCTCCCAGAATATACCCTATGTTTTCACCATTGACTTCAATGGCCCATAGGGTATAATGGGGCTGAATTGCCACTGAATTTCTTTCATTCCCTCCTTTCCTTCTTTCTTTTTCCTCTTTCCCTCATTCTTCTCTTTCTTTCTTTCTTTCTTTCTTTCTTTCTTTCTTTCTTTCTTTCTTTCTTTCTTTCTTTCTTTCTTTCTTTCTTTCTTTCTTTCTTTCTTTCTTTCTTTCTTTCTTTCTTTCTTTCTTTCTTTCTTTCTTTCTTTCCCACCTTCTTCTCTTCTCTTTCTCTTTTTCCTCCTTTCCCTGTTTCCCTCCTTCTTCCCTCTCTTTCTTTCCCTCTTTCCTTCCTTCTTTCCTTCTCTCTACTCTCTTTCTTTCCTTCCCTCTTTCCTCCTTCTGTGGCTCAACTCTCATGAGAAGGAGTTTAAACTTTAAACCCCTTCTCTCTTAGCTCCCCCACCCAGACCAGCTGGGGAAGGGAAGGGGAGGCTTTTGAAGATGCTTCCCCCCTTTTGCTTCCCTTCTGACATCACTTCCGGTGATGTCAGGGGGCGTGGCATATGCTAATAGCCTAATAGCTCATTAGCATACCATATGCTAATGAGCTCCTGCAGCTGTTCTTCTACGAAAAGACCCCTGGGTACTTCCTATTTCTCAAGATGAGGGTGGTGTCATCTCAACAAGCTTTCTAGACTAGAAGGCCTTTGAGTCAAACTGACTGATCATAGAATGGTGCCTAGTGGTTTTACTGTGTCAGATGTGGTATTAGTGTGGTATAGTGATAAGAGTGCCAGGTTAGGTTCGAGGAGCCTCAGGTTTGAATCTCTACTCTACAGTGGACTCTCATTGGGTGACTTTGAGCCATTCATTGTCTCTCAGGTTAACCTATCTCAAAGGCTTATTGTAAGGATAAAATGGAGGAGAAGAGAACAATGTAAGCTGAGTTTGGATCCCCACTGGGGAGAACGAAATGAAGAAAATAAACAGTTTCAAATTGTTTGTTTGGATGTAGTTTTATTATTGTAAATTTTGGCATTATACAATCATCTGCCTTTGAGTATTTAAGGCTAAAAGGCTGTTTACAAGAATACTAAGATAAATAAATTAGTGAAATCCCTAATGATGCTGAATATCTGCCACTTCAAGTGAAACATAGCTATGATTGTATTTGGATTCATTGATTTTTTTAACTACTTGGTGTCAACTGTTCAAAAATTGATTGCTATCAACGGCTGAAAATTTATAAAATAAACTGCACAGTGGAATCAATTTTTTCTGGATGTCATATTTGGCAATTAAAATAGGATGAAATAAGATTTCCTAACAATTTGGCTGCCCTATTACATCTTTCACTAAATAGCATTTTGATAGGCATTTTTTTAATACATTCCTAGGGACCAAAACAACTCTGAAGGCTTAAACATTTTCCTGCTATACTGAAATCTTTGACAATATTTGCATAGCAATCTTTTCAGGATAATAGGTATAATAGATGTCTACTCAGGGTTAGTATTTTTAACTATAATTTCTACTGCTGAGAAAATTGTTCTGCTGGAAGAAAACAGTACATTAAGAATGTATTCAGAAGTCCTGTTCTCCAAAAGACCTTAATCCATAAGCATAACAAAAAAAGTATAAGGGGGATTTTAGAATTTACATCAACATTGTATTAGGAAGAATCAGCTTTCTTTTCAGCTTGAAAGTGGAGTCCTAAACTACCTATTTTATTTTGTATATTAAGGAAGGGAATTAGAAGGAAAAGGAGGCAGGACAAAAGCTTGTTGGGGGGTTCCAAGGACTGCAATATATATATATATATATATATTAGGGAGGAAAAAAAGGCTATCCTCAAGTTATCCATAAGTGGCTGAATTAACGAATGATTTGTGGCAGCTTTGCAGCAGTCTGCAATATTGAGTTAGCTGTCCTATTATGTAGCTGGCTGACCAGACATGAAAGCATTCTGGTCACAGGCAGGCATTCAAGAATGGGCCAAGCTGGAACTGTGTGTCAGATGGAGAAGTAGCATGGGTCTAGAAAGCTGGAGCTCTCACAGCACAGAGTTGGAGAGGCTGAAGCATGAGCTACTTTGAACCATCAAAGGCTAGAAGTAATTGGGAATTAATGGCCCTATTATTGGGAATTAATTATATTGGGAACTAATAGCCCTGCCCTTTCCTGTGCACAAATACTTTCATCATGTCAAGCTCTAGACTATTGTACTTTACTCCTGAGCAAGACTTGAATGTGGGCAGCCTTGAACTACTAGCATAAGCATTTCTGCCTGGACCAAGTTTTAGCTCTGGCCTCCTTCCTGCATCCCATGTAGACTGTGAGGATGCCGGAGGTGGTTGGGCACATTTGGAAGGAGGGTCTGATCTGCATGAATAAGGGAACACGATCTTGGGGTACGGGTGGACTGTAAGTTAAATATGAGCAGCCTGTGTGATAAAGCGACAAAAAAGGCTAATGTGATCTTGGGGTGTATCAACAGAGGCATAACATCCAAATTGCAAGATGTGATAGTCCCTCTGTATGCTGCATTAGTCAGGCCGCACCTAGAGTATTGTGTACAGTTCTGGAGGCCTTATTTCCAAAAGGCTGTGGACAGAATGGAGCAGGTGCAGAGGAGAGTGAAGAGGATGATCCGGTGCTTCAAGACCAAGCCCTATGAGGAAAGGCTGAGGGATTTGGTAATGTTTAGTCTGGAGAAGAGGAGGGTGAGGGGGGATATGATTGCTCACTTTATGTATTTGAAGGGCTGTCACTTAGGGGAAGGCAGGGAGCTGTTTCTGTTGGCAGCAGAGGATAGGATTCACAATAATGGGTTTAACTCAGGGATGGGAAGGTACTGGCTAGATATTAGGAAAAACATTTTTACAGTAAGAGTTGTTCCAACAGTGGAATCAGCTAGGGAAGTGGTGAGCTCCCCCTTACTGGCAGTCATTAAGCTGTGTCTGGACAAACACTTGTCAGGGATCCTCTAGGCTGATTCTGAATTGAGCAGGACTAGATGGTCTGTATAGCTCCTTCCAACTCTGTGATTCTATGATTCTAAGAACATGCAGTTGTAAAGGAGAAAGGAGGTGTTCCTCTGGTCATAAGTAGCACTGAGTACAGTGAGGACTATGGAGGGCCCTTCTTCCTTCCAGGTGTAGTCCTTTTCTTCTGAGCAATCTTCCCTCATATTCCCCTAAACAACTTGGACATAAATAATTTTTTCTATTATTTTCCTTTTTTCCTGAATCTTAGAGACAATTGCTTTAGTTAATAAATATTTTATAGTCAAACACAGAAACATCCATTGTTGTGCTGCTCTTAAAACACAACACAATGAAATGTCCTACCATCAGCCAGCTGTTCATACATTTTTTATTGGAAGGGAACATTCAGCCTACAATATAAAGTGCTCATTTAAATAATAAATCTAGCCAAATCACATCTTTCAAGGTGTAGCCATAGTTGGTGAATGAGTGGACACCGCAATATCACTCTTGGTATATTCTTCTACTGTGCAAAGGAATGGAAACACACATGTTGAGCTGGGAGCAAGAAAATGAGATGCAGGATTGTCAGGATTCACAGCCAACAGCTGGTGCAGAGCCACCCTGATTCAGTAGGTGAACCTCAGTTAGCCATTCCCAGCCAATCAGTATCTCCTACACCCTTAGAGTGCCAAAGACAGAGGCTAAGAACAGAGCTACAGGCAAGAAGACAGAGTGCACACCTCCTGGCCTGACGCTAGCTATTTGCTGATGACAGATGAGTAGTTGCAGGATTACTTTTGAGCAGCTAGCTACAAGCATGACCCATGGGGCTAAAAAAAACCAGCCAAGAGATGCTGTTAGGCATGGATGCAACACATACAATAGACACTAAGCCACCAACTCTGCCTTGCCTAATTCTTAGAAGCCTGACCTTGGGCTTAGCCTGGCCTTGCTTAGCCTGACTTCTGGAATCCTGTCTTCGGACTGAATGACCTTGCCTAGCCTGATTTCTGGAAACTTGACTTTGGACTGAGTGACCCTGCCTTCCTTGACTTCTGAAACTTGGAACTCAGAGCCTGCAAGACAGTACACACAGCTGCTTTCACAGCCCTGAGTCCACCAGAGACCCAAACCCAAAAACTGCATGGAATGACATCTGTAGACATGGTGGCTTGAAGCACTGAGACATATGTAGACATGGTGGCTCAAAGCCCTGAGACATATCTAAGTGTGCCCACAATATTCACAGCCTGCCCCCCAGGCTGAAACACACAGCCAGTATTCAAAGGACAGATGGAAAGGCAGACACCCCAAGAGGTCCACAGTGAAGTGGATGGTTTGGCCTTGTGCTCTGGAGAGCTCACCCTTGACCGGCACCACTGCAGAACAGTGCATGATGGGCAAGACTCCCCAGCTCATGGTCCTTCACAATGGGATAGAGTACCAGGGAGCTCAGTGGTGCAGCAGCTGGCAAAAGGCTACATCCTCCATGACAGAGAAGGGTTGGCTATCCACTGCAATCATCTCACCAGTTAGAAGAGTTAGTGCTTCCTGAGCCCCCTTCCCTTTTGGGTGGCACTGTTGGCATCCCTGAGAGCATGACCTCTTGGAGAGTGGCCTTCCTTGGGGTCCCAACCATGGCCCCCAGAGTGCAGGGAGCATTTCTTAGAGGGACCTGCTGCTCCACCTCCACTTGTCACTGCTGAGAGAGAGTGGGCCTCTTCCTCCTCCCACTGTTTGCCACTCCTTTCTCCGGTGGCAATGAAGTGGGGTGCACTTTTTGCAGGTGCCCGTGGAGAACAGAGGAAGACAGGTGTTGGGTGTTTAAGCTTCCAGATGAAAGAAATACAAATCACAAACTGTGAGGAATTCTAGTAGTTCAGATACTGACAGGACACATCTTATGTGGGCCTGAACATCAATAAACATGAGTAAGTAATTCTGAGCTAGAGGGAGGAAATACAGGTCTTCCTATGCAGCCATTGACAATGAGCAAGCAGAGAATTATGTCAGCAGAATGTCCACTCAGCTTGATAAAATAAAACTCAAAAAGGCTTGCAGTCATAACATTTTAACCTTAATATATACAGCATTAATTTAAATGTTATGGAATTATTTAGTTGAATATTATGGAATTATTTAGTTGAATTATTTTTATGGCAGGCAGCTATAAAGACTACAATCCTTGCTATGCTTCTTGACTCAATAATAACAAATTATTATTAAATACTGGAAATGGTTAATTTTTTTATTTTGTTTGAATACCTGCACAGCTGGACAAGGTGATGTTTTCAGTTGTATAATAATTAATGGATCCTTTCTGTCACTTTTTGCTCTCATTGTTGATTTATAATTTATGATGCTAAGCACAAAGACTTTAACAGAATATGCATTTCACAGCAGCTGGGCAAGCTAGCACAATGAAGTACTTGTGAGTAAAATTCAACATTATATTGATGTTAAAAAAGGGCAATTAACCTTCAGTTTCTAATGTATGCTGCTTTACTAACAGAAAAATGTGTCTTAAAAAAGTAGGTGATATGTACAATCCTAAAGACCATTTGGGAGGTTATGGTTCATGTATGCCTCACAAGCTGACTAGTAAAAACTATTTAACATATGATAAAGAAATCTTCTGTTTCTACAATTTATTTTTCTTTCTTTAAGAACATAAGAACATAAGAGAAGCCAATGTTGAATCAGGCCAATGGCCCATCTAGTCCAACACTCCGTCACACAGCGGCCAAAATATACCAGGTGCCATCAGGAGGTCCAGCAGTGGGGCCAGGACACTAGAAGCCCTCCCACTGTTGCCCCCTCCAGCACCAAGAATAGAGTGCATCACCTGCCCCAGACTGAGAGTTCCCATCTATACCCTGTGGCTAATAGCCACTGATGGACTTCTGCTCCATATGTTTATCTAATTCCCTCTTGAAACTGTCCATGCTTGCAGCTGCCACCACCTCCTGTGGCAGTGAATTCCATATGTTAATCACTCTTTGGGTGAAGAAGTATTTCCTTTTATCTGTTCTAACCCGACTGCTCAGCAATTTCATGGAGTGCCCACGAGTTCTTGTATTGTGAGAAAGGGAGAAAAGTACTTCTTTCTCAACCTGCTCAATCCCATTCATAATCTTATAAACCTCAATCATGTCACCCCTCAGCCGCCGTTTCTCCAAGCTAAAGAGCCCCAAGCATTTTAACGTTTCTTCATAGGGAAGGTGTTCCAACCCTTTTATCATTCTAGTTGCCCTTCTCTGAATTTTTCCCAATGCTATAATATCCTTTTTGAGATGTGGTGACCAGAACTGTACACAGTATTCCAAATGAGGTCGCACCAATGATTTATACAGGGGCATGATGATACTGGCTGATTTTTTTTCAATTCCCTTCCTAGCATAGCGTTGGCCTTCTTTATTGCAGCTACACACTGTCTAGACATTTTCATTGAGTTATCTACTATGACTCCAAGATCTCTCTCTTGGTCCGTCTCTGCCAGTTCAGACCCCATCAACGTGTATTTATATTTAGGATTTTTGGCTCCAATGTGCATCACTTTGCACTTGGCCACATTGAACCCCATTTGCCAGGTTGACGCCCACTCACCCATCCTCGACAGATCCCTTTGGAGTGCCTCACACTCCTCCCTGGTTTTCACCACCTGGAACAACTTCGTGTCATCTACAAATTTAGCCACTTCACTGCTTACTCCCAATTCCAAATCATTAATAAACAAGTTAAAAAGCATCGGACCGAGTACTGATCCCTGTGGTTCCCCACTGCTTGCCACCCTCCACTGAGAAAGTTTCCCATTTATACTCACTCTCTGTTTTCTATTTATAAGCCAGTTTTTGATCCACAAGAGGACTTGTCCTTTTATCCCATGACTATTGGGCTTACTTAGGAGCCTTTGATGAGGAACTGTATCAAAAGCTTTCTGGAAGTCAAGGTAAATAATATCTATTGGGTCCCCCTTGTCCACATGTTTGTTCACTCCCTCAAAAAACACTAACAGGTTAGTGAGACAAGATCTTCCCTTACAGAACCCATGCTGAGTCTGCCTCAATAGTTTTTGTTCATCAATGTGCCTACTAATTCTTTCCTTAACAATAGTTTCCACCAACTTACCCGGTATTGATGTCAGACTGACTGGCCTGTAATTTCCCGGATCTCCCCTGGAGCCCTTTTTAAAGATGGGAGTGACATTAGCTACCTTCCAGTCCTCAGGAATGGAGGCAGATTTTAAAGAAAGATTACATATTTTTGTCAGGAGATCCACAAGTTCACATTTGAGTTCTTTCAGAACTCTCGGATGAATGCCATCCAGGCCTGGTGATTTATTAGTTTTTAAATTGTCCATCAGTCAGAGGACTTCCTCTCTTGTCACCGCAATCTGATTCAGGTCTTTCAAACCCCCTCCCAAAATCGGTGCTTCTGGAGTGGGCAAGCACTTCTCCTCTTCCACAGTGAAGACAGAGGCAGAAAATGCATTCAGCTTCTCAGCCATTTCCCTATCATCCTTCACTACTCCTTTTACCCCTTGGTCATCCAAGGGCCCCACTGTCTCCCTGGCTGGCTTCCTACTTCGAATGTATTTGAAGAAAGTTTTATTGTTGGTCTTTATGTTTTTTGCGATATGCTCCTCATATTCCCTTTTTGCTTGCCTGATCACAGACTTGCATTTCATTTGCCATAGTCTGTGTTCCCTTTTATCAACCTCACTAAGACTAGCTTTCCACCACTTAAAGGAATCCTTCTTACCTTTTACAGCTTCCATTACTTTATTTGTTAACCATGCAGGCTTTTTTCTATACCTATTTGTACCTTTCCTAACCTGCGGTATATATTTTTTCTGAGCTTCTAGGACCGTATTTTTAAATAGTCTCCAAGCTTCCCCAATGTTTTTGACCTTCTCCACTCTTCCTTTCAATTTCTTCCTCACATGTCCCCTCATACTAGAGAAGTTACCCCTTTTAAAGTTAAAAGTGGTTGCGTCAGTCTTTTTGGGCAACTCCCTATCTGTACAAATGTTAAACTCAATGACATTATGGTCACTGTTCCCAAGTGGTGCAATCACTTTTACATCTCTCACCAGGTCTTGGGTGTTACTTAGGACCAAATCCAGGATCGCCTCTCCCCTGGTAGGATCTGTGACCATCTGTTCCATAGCACAGTCATTGAGAGTGTCTAAAAACTCAATCTCTTTTTCCCGACTAGAACTCATATTGACCCAATCAATGTGTGGGTAGTTAAAGTCGCCTATTACAACACAGTTATTTAATCTAGCCGCTATCTTTAATTCAGTCATCATTTTATAATCCTCCTCTATCTTTTGATCTGGTGGGTGATAACATACTTCCACTGTTAAGCTTCCTTTTGGACCCACTATTTCAACCCATAGCATTTCCAGAAGCGAATCCAATTCTCTTACCCTCTCAGTCTTACTGGACGGTATACCCTCTCTGACATACAGAGCCACCTTTCTGACAGTTGATATGTAGGTTTGGATCTCAGAATGTGTAAGCAGAAACATAAATGGACTTAGCAAAGACCCACTTGCACAACATCTTGTGCTACACCTAGTGCTTTCACACACACACACACACACACACACACACACACACACACACACACATCTAGTCTAGATACAAAAGGCTAGCAGTGATCCTGACAACTCATCTTCTACCTGATTGGGCCAGCCTTTCAAGGTCATTTGCATATGTGGGCTGATTGGGTCTCATTCCATTCCGCACGTCATGCCCCCCGTAGCCAGTCGGAACCCAGATCATTTGCATATGTGGCCTGATGGGCCCTCACTTCCAACATTCTAAACTGTTCACTGTTCCTGCCCCACTCATAGCCAGAATGCAAAGGTTGTTTGCATATGCAGCCTGATTGGCCCTCGCCTCCAACACTCTAAACAGTTTGCTGTTGCTGTTGGGGGTCATTGAACGTGTCCTGAGGTAAAATACATCTCCCAATCTTCCCCTAAATGTTCACTGGAGTTGCCAGTCTCCCTGTGGGGCCTGGAGATTTCCCAGAAATCACTGTGTTCCCTAGCCACAGCACAGCATTTCCCCTACAGAAAACAGGTGCCTTCTTAAAATCAACATATTTTATTAAATTTTTAACTTTTAACAATAAACAACAGATTGAAAAAAACAATTTATCTATAATATTGTTTTAAAGTGGCAATATTCTATGCGCTCCCATTGGCTGTGCAATGCCCTCCCTCAGCCATTGGCCCATCAGCCGCCACTCAAGAATGCTCACATGCCATTGGTTGGGTGCTGGGCCTGCTCCCCTTCCCCACCCACTCCCTCTTCAGCCACTCTGCCCTATTAGAATTCCTAGTAAATTACTTTGTCTCTTGACGCCAACATTTCTACTGCTTGCGTCTAGTGTGGGAGTAACTTTTCCCTCAGCAGCTGTTGGTTGGTGTAATGAAATGGCAGTTACCTGTGTTTGTAAGATGGCTGCTGTCTGTGGTTGTTTGTTTAAAATGTCCCGCCATAAAGTTTAATTGAGCTGTAATTCCAGAGAGGGGCCTGTAGGGGTATCACTCAATGGGTTGAGTTGGGCTTCCTCTTCTGCTGGACTACAGTTTCCAGCTGCCCCAAGGCAAAAAAGGGTGGGAAAACAGGGACTGTCCCAACACATGGGGCAGCATCAATATAGACTGCAGCCCATCCAGAGAGGAGGCCGTCTTCGTCCTACAGGAGGTAAGGAAGGGCTCCAGAGGGGAGAGTTGGGGAGGTCCTCAACCTGGAGGAAGTGGTGTGCAGGAGCTGGGTCAGCCTTGATAGATGGCAGGGTAGGCAATTAAGGGTGTCAGTGTGAACCATAGCCTTCCCAGGGTGGTGAGCGAGGGCGTAGTTATAGCCAGACAGAAAAATGGACCACTGGAGGACCCATGGGGAGAGGACCTGTGACGTCTGCCGGTTCATGGCGAAGAGGCCGAGAAGAGAGCGATGTTCTGTGGCAATGATGAAGGGCTGGCCGTAGACGAAATCGCGAAACTTCTTGATGCCAGCCACAATTGCCAGGTCCTTGCAGTCAATCTGGGCATAATTCCACTCTGCCGTTGACAGCGTCTGAGAGTAGTACGCAACAGGCACCTCCCACCCATCCGGGAGTCAGTGGGCCAACACTGCATCCACGCCATAGGGGGAAGCGTCGTGGGTGAGAACCACTGGCAAGGATTCATCAAAATGCACCAGGACTTTGTTCAAGATCAACAGTGCCTTGACCCCCATGAAGGTGGCAGCCTGGTGGGGGCCCCAAGACCAGGGGGCTTGCTTATCCAGGAGGCGGTGCAAGGGCTCTGCCACCGCTGCCTTGTGGGGGAGGAAGTTCAAGAGCCCTAGGAATGCCTGGAATTCCTCCTTAGATTTGGGTGGGGGATCCTCAACAATGACGTTCACCTTGTCCCTAGCCAGATGGAGGCCATCCGCATTGACCATGAAGCCCAGGAAATTGATGGGTGGAACCCCTAGAAGGCACTTCTTCCGCTTTACTTTCAGTCCAGTCTCGTGGAAGCAGTGGAGGATGGCACGCCGTCTGGAGGCAAACTCATCCGGCATTGCTGTGGCGATCAGCACATCATCGAAGAACAGTGTGACACCTGGGATCCCTTTCAAGAGAGAGTCCATCAGATGTTGAAAGAGCCATGGGGCCACGCTGACCCCAAACTGCAGTCTATTTACTTTAAAAGCCCTCCTATGCATAATGATTGTTTGCGCAGCAGCAGTTGCCTTGTCAGCCGGGAGCTGTTGATAAGCCTGGGCAAGATTGAGTTTGCCAAAGATCTTCATCCCTGCGAAAGTGGCCAGCATGTGGCTCATTACCAGGACTGGGTATACATGGTGCTGAAGAGTCTTATTTAATGTGCACTTATAGTCCACGCAGATGTGGACGTCCCCATACAGTTTCATGGGGTGACTATGGCGGTCTCCCACACCACATTGGAGATCGGCTCCAGGACTCCTTGCTCTATGAGATGGTCCAGTTCCATGTCAATCTTTGGCCGTGGCATGAACGGGACCTTCCTGGAATGCATGCAGATGGGGGCCATGTGTGGGTCAAGCTGTAGTGACATGGGGGGGACCCGTGTAGTGACCCAGAGTCCCATCAAAGACGGCCGGGAACTCCCTGCAGACCTCGCTGAAGTCCTTTGGGGTGCAGAGCTGTACTCCCTCAATTGAGATTCCCAAAGGGGCAAACCACATGTGGCCCAAGAGACTGACCAGTTTACCCTCAACTACAATCAAGTCCAAGTAGTCGTTAAACCCCTGGTACTGGACCCAGAAGCTCCCCACACCCGGGTCCATCAGAGTCATGGGAGATGGACGTAGGTGGCCCCCCCCTTAGGACACAATCTCTTAAGGGTCTCCACCGAAATGATGGAGGCCGTGGAGCCAGAATCCAGCTCCATGGAACAAGGGGACCCCTCTATTTGGACCCGGACCTGAGATCTGGCTTGGAAGCTGCAGTACCTGTTCTGACGATTTGCTTGCAATGAGGTACAGCTCTTCTTGGGACACTTCATCCTCATAATGTGTGGCAGACAAGCAGCTGTGCTGTGGTTTTAATGGAGGGGCTCTGAACCCCCAGGAATGGCAGGCCCATGCGATGTGTCCCGAGCGGCTGCAGCTCTGGCACATGGCATCCCTGAAGCAGCAGGTTTTCTGGTCATGCCTGTCTCCACAGCTGGCGCACTCTTGATGCCTGGACTCCTTGATGGGAATGGAGCATGGCACCAGCCTTTGATCTCACCCCCATGCCAGATGTTGAGTCCGGTGTCTCCTTCTAGGTCCATGGGGTCAATGCTTGCCCCGTATGTGGTGGTCGTTGTGACTGGATGGGTCCTCTCCCAAGCTGTGGCTGTCGAGAGGGCAGATGCGAGGGTGCACTTTTCATCCTCTAGGATCCACCTCCTGAGCTTCTCATCACTGAGCCCACAAACCAGTCTGTCGTGGAGGGTCATCTCCAGTTGGGGCCCGAAGGTGCACTCGGAGGCGAGCCTGAGGAGCTCAGCCAGGTACACAGTGACAGATTCTCACGGTGCCAGGAGTGGAATGCCATGTGGCACAAGATCTCCGATGGCCAGGGAACGAAGTGGTCCTGGAGTGCCTTGATGATCTGCTCAAACGTCGCCTCGGCTAGCTTGGTTGGTGAGAGCAAGTTGCGAGCCAGCTCCATGGTGACTGGGCCACATGAGCTGATGAGGAGGCTCTTCTTCCTCTCCCCATCAGTGACTTCATAGAATATCAGGATGGACTTGAGTCCCTCGACCCAGGCTTCCCAGGGATGCGCCCAGGTAGGGTCAAACAGAAGGACCAGTTCCGTTCCCGGAGCAACTGCCATCGTGCTGCGGGATTGTTGCGGGGAAGTGGATTGTGTGCCTTCGGTGCTCATCGGTTGAAGCAGCAGTGGTTCCCAGTCTTCCTTGGATGCCCAGCAGCCCGGTCAGCTCAACGGGATCCCATCCTCATCGCCATTGTTGCGTACTGGGTTTAACTCATGGAGAAGCTGGATGCTATGTGATTAACAGCTCATGGTTTATTGGTATACAACACACACACACAACAGGCCAAAACGGCCAACTATATACAGTCCCTGAGACCCATCCACAGGTCCCATTGGAGGGTTTAAACTTCCCACCACAGTTCCTATAGGTGCCTCCTTGGAGGATTTGGATCCTTGGCCCCTATTGTCTTTGGAACCAAGCATGGGTTGTCTGCCGCTGGTGCCTAGTGGCGGTCTGTGGACATAACAGAGGGGTTATGAGAGATGGAGACTTGTGTGAGAGTGCCAAAGGCTACCCCCATTGCTGTCCTCAACAGAAGGCCAGCAGAACATCTCTGCCTTGAATGCCCTGTGGAATGGTAACAACTCCCACAGGGCACAGATAACTTCAGGCAGAGCTTTCCACCAGGCAGGACAGCTGGACCTCTCTTGGACCGGGGACCACCAGGAAGTTCTTATGATATGTAGGTCCCTGACTGCTAAGGGCCTTAAAGGTCAAAACCAAAACCTTGAACCTGATCTGGTGCTCCACTGGAAGCCAATGCAGCTCATGCAGCACTGGCTGAATATGTGCCATCCGTGGAGTCCCAGTAAGGACCCATGTGGCTGCATTTTGGACCAGTGGGAGCTTCCAGGTCAGGTGCAAGGGCAGGCCCGCGAAGAGCGAATTACAGTAGTCTAACCTGGGGGTGACCGTTGCATGGTTGTTGCCCTGCAAGGCTTTTTGAGCCTCTTTATGGACTGTAATAAAACAATAAACTGTGCCAGTGTCTGCATAAGGGACTGAACCACATGGTAACCCCACCAAGATGCCAGAAGAGACAGCACCCAGGCAAGAGACATTCTCCTGACCTCCCCAGCAGCTCCAGTGCCCAGCATAGGTTACCAGCCTGTTCCTCATGAAGGAAAATGGAACAGACCCAGCATGCACTAAACACAGCAACATGCCTTAATAAAAGACAAGGACTAGGAACTCCAAAACCACCATTAAGAGTTCCTTCTAAATCAGGCAGGCAGCCTCTTTCCCTCCCCCTTCACCTGCAAGACCTCACGTAGACCTGGCAGAGTCTATTCATTGTTGTCTGGCAACTAATTGATGGCCATCAGCAGCCTGGCTAATGCCATCAAGAAGACAATGGAATCGGCCTGGTGACTCATCCTAGCTGCTACCAGGTGTCATACATGAGTAAGTTTGTCAGGTAGCCCTGCCATGATGGATGGAAGGGAGGGCGGTGGGCTATGGATGGAAGGGAGGGAGGTGGGCTATTGGCGCCTTGGTGGCGTGACAGGCGGGAGGTTGGAATCCGGGGAGTTGTTGATTTACACCTCGGGTGTGAGAATGGAATGTGGCTTTATTGCTATTATCTCTCGCAGCCTAGACGTTCTGACCTTGGCAAGTCAGGCTGCGCGCTTCCCTATCGCTGGCATAGATGTAGCAGCTGTGGGTAGTAATGGGGCGATGGGAAATTCATTAGTTTAGTAACTTTCGATTTCCCAGGCGCATGCTATTCTTAGAGTGGAGGAAGGGGGGTCCCCATTCACCCCCTTCCCTGTATAACCGCTTGCTTTCTGTAACCAAGTCATTCTGAACAAGATACCTGTACCAGTGATCTATCTATTGCAGCTTAATAAATGCTAACCTTGCTTGCATCATAAGGTCTGGTGTTTGCTGACTAAGTTAGGACTTCTGACAGTTTGTTCAGAATCATCAATTACTTTTGGGACTGGTCCTAAACCCGCAACTCCAAAATGAGTGGCGGAGAAGAAGACACTATCCCAATTGAAGAAGATGAAAAGGAGAAGAGACCTCCCGGGAAAGACGCACCCCGAGAGACCCCAGACACACATGTGCCGAGACACTGGGGTCTGGAGTACGACTTTGGAGGGCCTTACGGAGATCCTTATGGGGCAGCCTATGGGGGGTGACCACCCGAGTTGGACGCAGACGTGACTGGGTGAAACCCCTGGCTGAGACCCACGAAGCGTGGTTCGGGACCCCGCGAGCTTCCATGGGGGTGAGCCACCCCGAAAGGTCGGTCCAGAAACTAATCACGGCGGAAGCCTTGGAGGAGACTGGCCGCGATTCAGATACCCTGGAAGGCGCCGTGGTGAGGAGGAGATGGACTGAAGAACCCAGCCAAGACCGCCTGATGCGCTTCCTAGACGAATCCCTCGCACGCATCCCACAGATGATCGCAGAGGGTATCCGGGAAGAACGCGAGCGGCAAAGGCGTGAGGAACCACCAGCCCAGGTCCCCCTGATCAACGGCCGGTGCCGGACCAAGGCCAGGGGAACGTGCCAGCCGGGCCGGTGGATCAACCAGCGGGGCCAGGACCGCAGGGGCCGCCGGGGCAACCACCCCCTCGTCCTTGGGGGTTCTTGCCGCCCAAGCCCACAGAACTTCTGGACGCTGACTTCGATGGAGACCCCGAGAAATTCCCATTCTTCCTGGTGCGAGCCGAAAAGTTTATCGAGACCTGGGGCCATCTGTTCCAGAGGGAAGAGCGGATGGTCGATGTCATAGCGGCCCACCTGAAGGGAGCGGCAGCTGACTGGTATGTGGGGCTTCATCAAGTTGACGGGCGCGAGCTGAGAGAGATCGACTCTTTCATGTGGGCCATGAAAGAGCAATTTGAGGATGTGCACTCCACCAAAGCAGCGAAGGCAACGATCCGAAGCCTCAAACAGGGAGCGCGATCGGTGAGAGACTACACCTCGGAGTTCCGCAGATGTGCCGCCAAACTCCGAGGGGAAGGGAACCTCGTGGATTTCTACAAGTGGGGGCTCAACGCAGAAATCCGCCGAGAAGTCACCAGAAATCAAGATCCGAACACCCTCACCGGATGGGTTCAGGCAGCCATCACGATGGAGAACCGCCTGAAGACCATCAAGCTGGACGACGCTGCAGCGATGGCTAACAGGGGCCCTGCGCCGACTGCGAGAGGGAAAACCCCGGCACCCAACCCGAAACAGAGGGATGGCACAAGGGAGCTCCGAATGAAGCAAGGTCTTTGCCTCAAATGCGGAGAAGGGGGCCATTTCGCCGCGAACTGCCCGTCTTCAGCTGCAGCACCCGGAGCCCCGAAGGGAACCAAGAAGAAGTTTGACACATCCACGCCAAAACAGGTGGCGAAACCGAAGGGGCAAGGGCTCTGCAAGCCAAGCCGCTCAGTGAAGCATCCGACTCATCAGACGGCGAGACCGTGCCGCAGGGAAACGACACGGACCTGCTGTAAACAGCGCTGAACAGCAGGTCCCACCTCCCCAGGCGCAACTCCCGGTGAGCAAACCCCCCTCTCTTTTCTTTCTCACGGTGACTCTAATGGACCCAGGTCTATTGACCCATGTGAGAGTACGTGCTCTCATTGACTCTGGGTGTGGGAGAGATCTCATTAACCCCACACTACTAACGGGACTTGGGGCGAAAGTTGTTAAATTAACTGACCCCTTGATTTTTACACAAATGGACGGGTCCACAATGAAAGAACCTTGCAAATATGAGACTGTTCCCTTGCGGGTGGGACTCGGGCAACACTGGGAAGAGAGACCTTTCGTGGTTACCCCTTCAGCCCGATTTCCCTTGGTC
This sequence comes from Gekko gecko, assembly GCA_029375565.1. Classification (NCBI taxonomy): domain Eukaryota; kingdom Metazoa; phylum Chordata; class Lepidosauria; order Squamata; family Gekkonidae; genus Gekko; species Gekko gecko. Next base: position 63,025,300 of record JAPDNY010000004.1, on the reverse strand, counting down.
CTAGGGAGCCCATGGTTCTTTGATCACGATCCTCATGTACTGTGGGGGGAGGGGAAGGTCAACTTCATCTCCAAGAAGTGCCAGTCCCATGCATGGAAAAAGGAGTGGGGACCCATGATGGGGGGGCAACTCCTAGTGACGGCGGGGGTGGCAACCGCGGAACTGGAAGGCATTCCCCCGAATATCACGACCTCGCTCCCGTTTTTGGAGAGGAGGAGGCTGATGAATTACCCCCCACAGAAACTCTGACTGTGCTATTGAAATTTTACCCAACCAAAAATTACCGAAGGGAAAGCTGTATTCTATGAGCCCTTCGGAAAAGGTGGAACTGAGGAAATTCATCGACAAGAACCTCAGTAGGGGCTTTATACGGCCAGCATCCTCCCCGTTTGCGGCTCCCGTGCTTTTCCGGAAAAAGAAGGATGGGGGATTGCGGCTCTGTACTGACTACCGCGGCTTGAATGCAGTGTCAAACACAAACGCTTACCCCATGCCCCTCATAAAAGACTTACTGGCGGCCGTGGCTGGGGGGAAATTTTCTCTAAGCTAGACCTCCGGGATGCCTATTTCAGAGTCCGCATACGAGAGGGGGATGAATTTAAAACGGCGTTCAACACACCCCTCGGCCAGTTTGAGTACTTAGTCATGCCATTCGGACTCCAGGGGGCTCCTGGAGTCTTCATGAACTTGATTAACGAAGTGTTGCATAAGTACTTGTTTAAGGGGGTCCTTGTTTACCTTGATGACATTCTTTTGTACTCCCCCGACCTTAAATCGCATGTGAAACTGGTGCGGGAAGTACTACAAACGTTGCACAAGCATAAACTGTTTCCCAAACTGTCCAAATGTGAATTTCACAAAACAGAAATCCCTTTTCTAGGCTACCGTATTTCTCAGAGGGGATTGAGATGGACCCTGACAAAGTTAAAGATGTTGTGGGGTGGGAGCCTCCAAAAACAAGAAGGCAACTCCAGGGGTTCCTCGGATTCGCGAACTTTTACAGATCGTTCCTCGCGAACTTTGCCCAGGTGGCCCTTCCCTTAACTGACTTACTGAGAACCAAAGGGAAACCACCCGAATGCACTCGACCCGGGGCCAAATTGGAATGGTCGCCAGAGTGCCAGCGGGCGTTCGACAAATTGAAAGCCCTTTTTACGTCGGAACCCGTGTTGGCCCACCCGAATGAACTTAAAAAATTCATTGTTCAAGTTGACGCCTCGGACGTTGCAATGGGGTGGGCGATCCTCCAAGATCGATGGATATGATGCCCCGCCTTTGCCATTTTTGACTTCTCCCGACCTCCCGGTGGGGACGCTGGGGACTGGTGCAAACACTTACAGGAGGCGTGGGGCTCCTTAGCCAAAACTCTGGAGGAGGCTAAGGCAGCATATAAACTCCAGGCAGATAAAAAACGTAATCTTGCTTGGTTTCCTAAATGTGGAGAGTTTGCTTACTTATCCACCCAACATTTGCGTCGAATTCAGCCGAGTCGCAAACTTGGTTGGAAATATGTTGGGCCTTTTGAAATTATAAGAGTGATTAACAATGTGACTGTCGAACTTGCCTTGCCTAAATCTCTAAAGTCTGTTCATCCTGTTTTTCATGTGAGGCTTCTACGCAAAGCGCCTGAAGAGAACAGATGGAGACCGCAACGGCCGACCCCTCCTCCACTGCTGGTGGGAGGGGAACCTCACTACGAACTGTCGCAAATTCTGGACTCTAAAATCTCTCGCAATCGCTTGTTTTACCTGGTTGAATGGATTGACTTTGGGCCAGAGCAGAGGGAGTGGGTCCGGGCGGAAAATGTTCTGGCCCCCCGGCTTGTCAAAGCGTTTCACAAGTTGTACCCCCATAAACCAAAGGGGTAGGACTATTTTCGAGGGGGCTGCATGTCAGGTAGCCCTGCCATGATGGATGGAAGGGAGGGCGGTGGGCTATGGATGGAAGGGAGGGAGGTGGGCTATTGGCGCCTTGGTGGCGTGACAGGCGGGAGGTTGGAATCCGGGGAGTTGTTGATTTACACCTCGGGTGTGAGAATGGAATGTGGCTTTATTGCTATTATCTCTCGCAGCCTAGACGTTCTGACCTTGGCAAGTCAGGCTGCGCGCTTCCCTATCGCTGGCATAGATGTAGCAGCTGTGGGTAGTAATGGGGCGATGGGAAATTCATTAGTTTAGTAACTTTCGATTTCCCAGGCGCATGCTATTCTTAGAGTGGAGGAAGGGGGGTCCCCATTCACCCCCTTCCCTGTATAACCGCTTGCTTTCTGTAACCAAGTCATTCTGAACAAGATACCTGTACCAGTGATCTATCTATTGCAGCTTAATAAATGCTAACCTTGCTTGCATCATAAGGTCTGGTGTTTGCTGACTAAGTTAGGACTTCTGACAGTTTCTAGCTCTCAGTATTGACCACCCCTCAGGCACACATCCACACACCTCCCCTACACCTTCCAACCAATAGGGTATTTTTAGGGACGGACTTACCAGGAGGTGGAATTAGAGGCTGGAACCAACCCCCACCCTCCTGCTTATAAGGAGATGCCTGACCACCAGCTCTCTCTCTGCTCTCCGACCCCTATCAAATCTTTGACCCTCTTATGTCCAGCTTGCTATCCCCAACCCCTGCCTCCATCTTTAAACTCTGGTCTGCAGCCAGAGTTCCCATGTGCTACCTGCCGGTCAGGCCACATGGTCCCCCCATTTTCTTAGTTTCCTTCCCCTCCATTTTTCCTGAGGAACACTCTACACAATGGGACTGGTACGTATAACCCACCAACGATTTATCTGCTATGCAAATGTGCTTTGCCTCTCTCTGTATTTCCTAGTCTTGAGTAATTGTGTGTGAGCCTGTGTATTATTTGCTTGTGCAGAACTTCAGTAAAAGACTTTATTTTTCAACTACAAAAGTCTCCTGGTCTGTTACCAACACCTCCCGGCGGGGCTGACCTCTGTATACACAGGTGTTCACTCTCGCAGCCAATTGCCTATTAATAATCAATCATATTCCCCTCGTTATTATTCATAATAACGTGCAATCAGGCTAACATGGTACAAGAACAGTGATTTATAAGATACACCATCATAGCAATTGAGGCAAGTAATAAAGAAAGTTAATGCAAGAATATATCACATTAAAGGGTGCTTTGATGCACATACTCTATGGTAGCCCATAACACAAGCATGCCATGCCAAAAAAGACAGAGCCCACCCCTCAAATCTACAAGTATTTCCCATCCCAGAGTTGGCAACATTCACTATAACTGGCTATCACAACTGATCTTCAGATGACCAAGATCAGTTATCCTGGAGAAAATGGCTGCTTTGGGCAGTGGATTCTATGGCATTATACCCTGCTGAGGTCCCCCACCCCACTCCAAACTCTGCTCTCTCCAGGCTCTACCCATAAAATCTACAGGTATTTCCCAACCCAGAGTTGGCAACCCTGTAACTGGCTATGGAACAACCTCCCTCTATTTTCCCCTTCCCTCTGCCATATCATCAGCCCCAGCTGGGACTCTCACCTGGAGCCTCTTTCTACAGCTAGTTGTATTTTTCCCCACAACGGGCCTTATTCCTAGTGTGTGTGTATGTATGTGTATATGTATATATATATATATATATATATATATATATACACACACACACACACACACACACACACACGTATATAGAATCACACTGTGTGTGTGTGTAAAATGCTGCCAAGTTGCAGCCAAGTAATGGTGACCCCCAGAAAGATACTTTTCAAGGCAAGTGAGAAGAGCAGTAGTGGTTTGCCATTGCCTTCCTCTGCAGAGTCTTTCTTGGTGGTCTCCCTGCTTAGCTTCTGAGATCTGACATAATTGGCCTATACTATGCCACCTTCCATACCCATATATATTATTGTGTCTATAAATTGATTGCACAATATGTTTGCCAAAGCAGAAATGCAAGTGGAAATAAGAAACACAAATGCAGTACTAGCACAAGCAAAAATTTTGTGCTGAATCTCTTAACATTTACACAATGCATTTGAAGAACTCAAAGCACTTCATGTATTATAAAACCTTATTACAGCAACCCTATAAGATACCCCTGAGGCCCCATACCCCCCAAGGGATAAACATTTAGAATATTTCCCTATGCCAGCATACATTTCAAATTCCTAATCTCTCCTTCAAGAATACTTTAAGATGTTGAGAATTTCAGTAGTCCAGTTTCCTCTTCCTCTCCATTTCCCTTAACTGAAGCTCATCTGCTCTTGATATTCTGTGGCTCCTAGTGGGCAATAAGCATGCTCAGTGCTGATCTGGCCCAGGGTGGGTGAGAATTTTCTCTGTTTTTTTCTTTTACAAAATGAATGTTTTTTATATATATCTGAAGTAGGGTTGCCAGACCCCTGGTCCGGATGGGGTATCCCCCAATTTTCAGGTCTTCAGCCTGCTGCTGGCCAGCTGGATGGTGAGAAAAGGCCCACCCCCAAGCCCCACCCCAAGAACATGGCCACCCCTCTCCCTCCTCTCCTGAGATATTTAAGGGGCTCTCCAGCTGATCAGGGAAGCACGTGCACTGCTGATCAGCTGGAAAGCCCTCTAAATCTTGCAGAAGGGGAGGGTGGAGAGTGGCTGTTGGCCACATGCCTGAACTCTAAGTGGTGATTTGCTGCTTGGAATTCAGGTGTACATGGCCCTGCTGGCCAGAAGCATTTAAAAGGTCCCTTTAAATGCTTCTGGACAGTGGAGGCCGGGCCTCACACCTGAATTCCAAGCAGAATTGCTGCTTGGAGTTCAGGTGCGTGGCTGGCAGCCAACCGTCTCCCTCCCCACTGCAAGATTTAAAGGGCCATCCAGTTGATTGGTGGGCCCTTTAAATCTTGCAGAAGGGAAGGGAGGGGGTGGTTGCAGGTGGTCATTGTTGGGGGCGGGATTGGGGATGGGCCACCACTCTCTCTAGGAACAGGGGCCCACTCCCTCCAGGAATGCTACCCCCAAAGTCCCCCGCTGGTGATGAAGCAAGACCAGGCAACCATAATCTGGAGTTTCCTGAATCTGCAGAAATGGCGTATAAATGGTGTATTATATATATAAAAACTAGTCACAAAGCCTTTTGTGAAATCAATACAATGAGCTCTAGCAAGATGTGAGGTGGTGACCCAGAGACAGCCCCACCCCTCTGTCACTGCGGCTTCTCCTGCAGTCCCCAGTCCCTGGTGTTGAGGGGGGAGACAAGGCTGTGCAGTGTGTTGCTGCCCAGCTGCCTCCAGGAGACCCCCCAGCCACCTCTACTGCACCCTGCCCAGGTGGCAGACGCTGCAGAACTTGGTGCCTGACAGCTCGGAGGCATGCAGCTTTTGGAGGTCGCCCTCGCCCTCGCCATCAGTGTGTCTTCCAGGGAGGCCCCTAGCCATCTCTACCATCCCCTGCCCAGGCGGTGGATGCCTTGGAGCTTGGTGCCTGACTGCGCAGGGGCATGCAGCTTCTGGAGGTTGCCCTTGCTGTCATCCTCACTGTGCTCTCCCTGCCGCTGCCAGCCACCCACTTGCCAGCCACCTGGCCACCTGCAGCTGGCTACGGCCGATGGCAACATGAGTGGCCTCACTGTCCTGACCCTCCAGGCACCAGAGTGCCACCCTGCCTGCCTCCTCTACTGTCCTCCACCCAGTGGATCACACAGCTGTTAGCCAAATTGCTCTATTATTTAATAAAGATGGGGAATTATAATTATTAATATGCAGTTGGCTTATCTATAGGATCTGACCTTTGTATACCAGAGTTAGAATTCCCAAGCACCCAGGAACAGACACAGAAATTGGATGGCTAAAATAATGATTTCTTTACTAAATATTCTCAAACATACACACAATATTCACACAATATAGCACTAAGGAAGCAGAGGTGATTGATGGGTTATAGAAGGGTGATACAACCTGTTCAGATGTGCAGAGGTCCATGGATTCTGGCCTAAACTCAGAGAGTTCAGGGGTGGCCTGCCATTTTGGATCATGGCAGAAAACACACACTCTAAGGCCATCTGTGTGCTGGGATATAGGCACTGGCAAAGAATGCAGGCCAATGGGTGGCCCTTGGGGTTGGTCTCAGGTGAGAACAATAGATTACCTGGACCAATGATGGGTCCCAGGGGTGTATTTTGCCAGTAGGGGCAGACCTTAGGTATGACCAATGAACTTCCAGAGAGGCAGGGTCTGGATTTAACAATAGAAGCCAGGTGTTGGGTAGCTAGTTAAATGGATTATCTGACTCACTAATGGTCCTGGCCTGGGGTGGACAAAAGATGGGAGACGTCCCTGATTAGCGTCAGGAAGGATTGCTAAACATTTGAATGATTGATTGGTTTATCCCGGTATCTTGAGGGACAGAGGCAAGAAAGACAAAGAATTTACACTTAGGACACAAAAGGCTGGGTGAGGTGTTTATGTTATTCCATAAACATAATCTCTGCTGGGTGGAGGGGGAAGACTGGAGGCTTGCTCTGAGGTCACCTTATGAAACCTGAATATGAAATCTTTTTGCAGACCACTTGCAGCCCAACTCTGTGGTCAAGCTGAGAGTGCCTGGCTTTTTGGACTTCAGGTTAGAAAGTAGGGCACCCCTATTTTGGGGCTACCCAAGAATAAAAGGCAGTGCCTCTGGTAACACAGCGGAGGTCAGTGAATGAGTGGTTGGGGCCTGGGAGTGGCTGGATGCAGGTCTCACTGTCCTCATCGGCTGCCTTGGCCTCTGACAGCTGGAGTGTCTGATCCTTCCATTGCCTCACAGCATACTGAGGCAGAGACTCTGGGCAATAGTCTGTGAGTGGGACGCAGGAAACCCAGCCAGTGGCCAGGGGCACCTTATGAGTAGCAGATCTGGGAGCCAACTGATTCGGGAGCTACATTGCCACCCAAGCATTGCCACCTGAAAATGCAATTATTAATAAGAAGAGATTGTGTGAATGAAACCTAAAACATAGGAACACTGACAACAAAAATAGATGAAATAAAATGGCCCACAACAGCATATGAAACCAAAAGAAAAAGGGGCATATCCCTAGTGTGACCATCTGCTAAGCTAAACTGATGTGACTAGAGTTGATAACCTCTAGGGGGTGTCAGGAGATCTCCTGAGATTACAACTGATCTCCAGGTGACAGAGATCAGTTGACCTGGACAAAATGACCACTTTGGATGGTGGACTCTATGGCATTACACTCCACTGAAGTCCCTCTCCTCCCCAAACCCTGCCCTCCTCAGGGTTCACCCCCAAAATCTCCAGGTATTTACCAGCCTGGAGCTGGCAACGCTAGACAGGACACAACTTACTGGAAAGCCCTCTGAAGAACAAGGCAGTTCCTAAGTAAGGCAGTGGGGAAAATATGTGATTGTGTAAGGAGTCCTAAGAAGAAAAAGTAATAAACAAACATGAAACCAATCATGGCTCAAGAAGAAACAAAAAATTGTCAGCCCAGTAGTACAGTAAAGGCAAAGGTTTCCCTTGCTCGAAAGCAATCAAATCTGACTCTAGAGGGTGGTGCTCATCTCTGTTGCCAGTGCTGTCCAAAGATGTTTCCATGGTCATGTGGCTGGTATGGCTAAACGCCAAGGCGCATGGAACACTGCTACCTTCCAACCGAAGTGGTATCTATTTATCTACTTGCAATTTCTTGCTTTTGAACTGCTAGGTTGGCAGGAGCTGGGGCCAGAGATGTGAGCTCACTCTGTCATGCGGCACTAGGGTCTTGAGCTGCTGCACTACCGACCTTCTGGTCTGCAGTTCAGTGTCTTAACCACTGAGCCACTGTACAGTACTGTAGCCCAAACAGCAGTTTTAAGGGAGGGATGCATATCTGTCGATTCTAGGCCTCTGGGCCTAGAAAGGCTCAATAGTTTGTCTTGACTTGTTTTTTGCTGAAGCCTCATGGCAAGTGGCAACACCCCTTCCTAGACAAGGAGAGGGAAAATATGATGATCCTGACCCCTCCCCTGTCAAAAGAGGACATACCACACTCTCACTGAGGACATACCACTCCCCTGTCAAAAAAGGACATACTAATCTTAGTTATACGTTTAATATTGATAATGAGCCTCTGAGCTTCAGCAATCAGATACATTAGCATCATGAAGAATAATGAGAAACTTGGTGTTTTGTGATAGGATTTGTGATAAATCTGGCCTAGGAAATCCATACTTCTGAGACATCCAGTGGTCTCTAATGAATATGTTTGGGGAAAAGATAGTTAGGCAAGTGGAATGCAGCAGAAGTGTTGCATCACTACTCTTGAAAATGAAGTAATGTCATTTTGAGTGACTTAGTTCAAAGTAATTCTCCAAAGGTCCACTTCAGCTTTAAGTGGCTCTCATGTAACCTAGTGAGGCAAGGGGAATGTCACTAGGAATCTCTGGAGTACTGCTGAGAAGCTGGCTAGGCAAAACCATACAATTATGTGCATGTATATATATTTTGTTAAACAATTCTCTTCAGAGAATGTTAAATTACTAAAACATTTGGCAGATGTAACTCCAGCACCCACATAAAAAGGATGTAGATGTTTGTTTTCTCCTAGAATGTTGTTTGATCTTTCAGAAAAATGAAGTCAAAGAATTTTTGACTATTGCTAAGTAATGAGTAACTGTTAGAATTAGCAAATCTGTAAGCAAAGTACTTCATGTTGATTTTAAGAACCACCTCAGCTATACCACTTGAAAGGTGCACAAACTGTGTTTAGGATGCCACTCCAAACCCTTGATTCATGAACTGACCACTTTCATTTGGCATGGAACCTTCACAGTCTATAATCATGACAAACTATTTGACATATGTTGCATCTGAGCAATCTCACATGTGGACTGATCATGAGAATTCCACCTCTCCCCCAGCAAAACTTCAGTCTCAATTCTGAATACAAAATGCTTCTGATTTCCATTCCAAGTGGAATCTGAACGTGAATATGGTAAGCTTCTCTTTGAATATGGTTAAGCTTCTCTTTCTCTTGGTGTGTATGTCTGTGTGCATATGAGAGAGGATAAGAGGGAGAACATGCTCAATATTCTGCTCCTTGGTCTAGTGCCTCTGAAGTGGTCCCTAACACGTAAAAAAAATTGACAGGAAGGATGAAATGATTTTCACACACAATAAAAAATGAGAATAAGAGTAAAACCTTAACTTTGCTATATTTCAAGGATATTTCAATTATGCATGCTATGAAAGACACTGGAATTCTGTGATAAATTCCATTGCAGATGCATACTGAACAATCAGAATGGATTACTGTATCTGTTTTTTCCACTGAAAGAACTATATAGTGAATCTGGCTCCCTTAAAATATTTAACCTCACTTATTATCACTCCATCAGCACCACTGGAGAGCCAGTTTGGTGTAGTCGCTAGGAGCACGGATTCTAATCTGGGAGAACATGGTTTGATTCCCCACTCCTCCACATGCAGCTGCTGGTATGACCTTGGGTCAGTTACAAGTTGTTTCAGAGCTGTTCTCTCAAGGGCAGTTCTCAAGAGAGCTCCCTCAGCCCCACCTACCTCACAGGGTGTCTATTGTGGGAAGGGGAAGGGATTGTAAGCCGCTCTGAGACTCCTTCGAGTAGTGAAGGGCAGGGTATAAACCCAATCTCTTCTTCTTTTCTTCATTGCAAAGCTTCATGTGAATATACATCTATATATATAAAAGCATAATTTGCATATGTATCTGTGTTTGTGAATATGGAATTAAAGAGTGTTTTGCAATCTTCTCATCATAAAGATTGATGTTGATCCTAGTCTGGACCTTGGGGTTCAGCATGCATTCGAATAGTAGGTCAACAAGAGTTTGCCAAATGGCCTCTATTTCCATAATTATGATTATTAGTATTGTGATGGTATTTATTTGTACATTTGTTAGCATTAGTAGAATAATATATTACCAGATAATGGATCCCATTCCCTGAAGTGTAAGTGGGTGCTAATTAATAATAATGCCACTGAAATAAAATTAACTGCTGTGATGTAAAGGTATTGTGAAAGAAGAATCATATTCCAGATCTTCCCTTATCTTCCCAGATTCCTCCAAAAGACAGCACCTAAAGGTTACACAGCTGAGGCATCATGTTATAATCAGCCCAGAATGCTCAGTCCTGAATTGAATTAACTTTATTATTTCTTGCTAGTTAAATCATCACATGTGCATTAACCTTTACAAATCATGCTCTATAATTGAACCCAGAATAAAGGTATCAGTGCAGATAAGAACAAATGTTCCGCTAACAATGTATTTTAACATCCTGAATGCATAGTTCTAAATGTCAACATGTAATCAAACCTCATCTATTATTGATTCTGTTTCCTTGCTTGCAAATATACATCTGTGACATTGGTTTCTATAAGCATTTTTTCCTGGATGCCATATTTCCCATAAGATAGATGACCTATCAGAGTAATAAATAAAAGGGCATAACACATAAATAATTAGTTAAATAGTACAGAATATGCCTTGATTGCCCCCTCTCACATTTTTAAACAAAACTTATTAATGGGGGAAAAAAGATAATATGTGGTAATTAGACAAAGTCAAAACCTAAGTTTTAGACATAATTTACCTTAGGGCAAATTCAAATATGAATGGTCTCCAATAAAGAACATTAAAGTGTTTCTGTGGGCTATTGATGCATAACATTTAAAAAACAGTTGCCCATCTGGATCCCTCTAATTATCAGGAATAGGGATGGGTATGAATTGGCTCACAAACTAAAATCTGTGATGAATTTTGGCTGGTTCATGCTTCACAAAGTCAAGTTCATGGTAGGTCATCCGGAACAATTTTTCCATGAACATACAAGCTGTTCATGGAGGTTCCAGCCAGTTCATGAGTGGAAACATTTACAGACAGACTGTCTCCACTCAGACAAGATGTTTACAGAACTTCAAAGCAACAACATGGAGGGCATGTAGAAGAGCATCTGGGAGAGGTCCTCTGTGACTCTGATGTCTCTAGCTTGCACAGGATCCGTTCTATACACTCCAATCATTTTGGCAGGTTCGGGAGTGTGTAGAATGGATTCTGTGCAAGCCATGTAGAGGAGCATCCAGGGGATGTCTGCTTTGAGTTTGGTGCCTCTAGCTGGCACACAATCTGTTCTATACACTCCTGAACCTCCTGATCCTGTGCCTGTCAAAATAACCATTGCCAGGTATAGAATGGATCCTGTGCAAGCTACAGACATCAACTCACAGGGGATCTCCAGCTGACTCTACCTACCTTCCAAGATTGGTGAGGATTTGATTCATGGGGTTTGAGTTATGGCCTCCCAAAAAGGTGCCCCCAGGAAAGTGCTTTCTGGGGAAATGACAGCTAGCCAGGGCAGAGATGCTAATTTGCTGAAATCGTACTGAAATTTTGATGAAATCTGCTGAATGGGCTTGATTTAATAATGTAAAAAAAAAGTCCATAGCCAGGCTTTAGCATATTGCTTTGGCATGCACGTGAAAGAACCAAACCACAGTTTTAAAATGGCATCAGTTTTTTTTGTAACCCTGCACGGATAACTTTTCCTTTAACTCAGACCTGATTCCAGAACTCAAAAAATGAGAAAAGAAATGAATGCCAAAATACCCATAGCCTGATTTGGCTCAGATCCAGTAATGTTATCCCCTATAATATTTGAAAGATGAGCTGAGAGTGGAATGGAATAAGACTGAGTTTGGAAAACTGCCAGCCCTAACAAGCATTGGTACCAAACATGTACATGGTGAAAAACAAGGGTTATTTCATAGAAAAAGAGGCGCAGGAGATCATTAGCATAACTTATTTCTATATGCCACACCCCCTGACATCACCGGAAGTGTGTCAGACTCCACTGGACTGTTTTGGATTGCTAGCTATGGGGGGGAGCACGCAGATCTGCCCTCACAGAGGAGGGAGAGCTTGTACCTGAATAAACCTTGGTCTTAAAGGTGCCACTGGACTGTTTTGGATGGCCAGCAAGTGCAGGAAAGTGTGTGGCTGCTCGGGGGTTGAGGAGGGTGGCACAGAGGACACACATGGCCTCGAGTAAGTAGGGGGCCATGGTGCAGGAGGAGGCTGAGTAGGTGCAGGAGGCTGGGGCAGAGCTCCTTGAGGGCCTCGCAGGAGTTGCCAGGGCCTGCCCTGCAGAAGTACCACACCAGGGCCAGCATGAAGATGGGCAGAGCCTGGGTGGGCTGGGTGCCACGGCCCACACAGTGGCAGAGCAGCTCAAGGGCCAGCTCGTGGCAGTGCTCCACTGGGTTGGCCAGTGGGCTGGGAAAGGTGAGGAGGGCTGCTGGGAACAGGGGGTGGGGCTTGCTGCATGTGCCCACCCCCCCAGGCTCCTTACTGCTGGAGCTTTGCTCCTGTGCACTCCTGCAGGAAATGAGCCCTGGTGAAAAAGAAGAAGAAGAGGAGGAGGAGGAGGATTTATACATGGGAATTCTCAGTCTGGGGCAGGTGATGTACTCTATTCTTGGTGCCGGAGGGGGCAGCAGGGGGAGGGCTTCTAGTGTCCTGGCCCCACTGCTGGACCTCCTGATGGCACGTGGTATATTTTGGCCGCTGTGTGACAGAGTGTTGGACTAGATTGGCCATTGGCCTGATTCAACATTGGCTTCTCTTATGTTCTTATGTTCTTATACCCTGCCCTTCACTCAGAGTATCAGAGCAGGTTACAATCTCCTTGCCTTTCTCTCCCCACAACAGACACCCTGTGAGGTAGGTAGGGCTGAGAGAGATCTGAGAAAACTGCTTTTGAGAGAACAGCTCTGACAGAACCTGAGGCCACCCAGCTGGCTGCATGTGGAAGAGTGGGGAATCAAATCCGTTATGTTATTTTGGTGCATGAGAGCATTGAGAAAACTGTGGCTAATAGAATGAAAAAAAGAAAATGCATTGGGTAACTGAGACCAAGTCATCAATTGATCTGAAACACAGTATTAAACAAATAAATTAGTGAACTGTTTCTATAAGGATATTGCTACCTTGCTGCCAAATAATTGGAAATATTATTTTTTAAGAATAAACTTCCAGTGGGGTTGAAAACATGCATTTTCACATTTATAGTTTGTCATTTTTTGTCAAGCACATATTGTCACCAAAATATTAGCATGAACTTAAAACTGAAATTCTAAGCACACACTAACAATGTAATCGATAACTTTCTCCGAAGTAGGCTTGCCAACTCTGAGTTAGGAAATCCCTGGAGATTTGGGGGGTGCAGTCTGGGAAGGGCACAATTTGGAAACAAGAGGGATTTCAGCAGGATATAATGCCATAGCTTCCACCCTGCAAAGCAGCCATTTTCTCAAGGGGAACTGATTCTGTAAACTGGAGATCAGTTGTAATTCCAGGAGATCGCTAGACCCCACCTGGAAGTTGGAAACCCTATTCCCAAACTGAAACAATATTTTGCTATTATCTATACTGTGCTGATCACAGAAGTATAGAATAAAGGTAGAGGTGCAAAAGCCAAGTACTAGGTCTCGTCCCCACCTAAATTTTTGGGAGGCACATTTATGCACTGGCATTAAGCTCTAAAGGAGAATATCCAGACTGAGAGCCATGTGCCTGTCAGCTGGCAATGCAGGAATAAATGGTGACCTCTAGCAGTTTAACAAAATTTGTGGGGTTCTCTTCAGACTGACTTAGTAGAGGAACTTTTCCCACTCATATTGTTTGTTGCTGCTAGGAACCTTCTCTAATTATCTGAATCTTTGGGGATTGGGGAGGCCCTAATTTAGGATGGCAGGATTATTGTGGATCACTGTGGCATAGGTAGGGATGGTTAGTAAGCACATTGAAGCATCTAAGGATGAAAGGAGGGTTTTTGACAGTCAGACACTCACTGGCTTTGCTGCCAGGATGATAGGAAAGTACCTTCTTTGATGATAGGCAGCACGGCCTGAACTCAAATGGAATGGTTGTCCCCTGCATAGAGCAGCTAGAAACTTTTTAAAATGTCATCCCTTTTTAAGAAGATGAAATAGTAATAACATTTTTCCAGGGATGGATACCAGAAAACACAGCTTATTCTGGGCAAATAGGGAGTAGTTGGAGCATCTACATCTAGAAACAGCTAACACTCAATGGTTATAAATGTCAGTTGCACCTTCACTCTGACCAGAAGGCCTCAGCCAAGGCAAATCACTTATTACACGCATCACTGATACCATTAACTCTATGTGACTTTTCCTCTTTTGTTCTTGGTGCAGAAACCATAAAATGGATCGCAGCTGCAAGGATCTTGGTAAATATATCTTTTTACCATGCCCTATATTTTGTCTGTGCATGTAATACTTTAACATTGTGTTTTGCTACAGATACTGTGAATTGGCCAATCTTTATTTTCCCTCCAAAGACAGTCTTCCCTTCTTCCTTGCAGTATTTGTTACATTAATAGTGGCAGCAGGAACATGAGGAAAATGAGGAACATGAGGAAAATAAGTTGTAGCCAATGGTGAAGTAGAATTCTATTTAGTATGTCACTTAGATTATAGTATGAGAAACCAAAAAGACATGTAGGCCAAAGGGAAGTCACTAGAAATCCTGAGGTTGTTTTATGAGTATTATTAGTCGTGTAAGGGAAAACAAATAGATGTTACCCATTCGTTTGCTTGTTTTCAGTCATTATATACTGTACAGTATGGAGAAAGCAGGCTAAGGTAACATTAGTCTTCCTACTCAATTTTCTACTGGCAATATAGGAATAACTGTATATTATCACATATACTTTTCCTCCTTCAGGTCCGACACAGTGAAAATTATGGAATGTTGGCTGGCTTTACAGGCAGAGTTGCACAATAAAAGAAGATGAAGAAAGTCAAAAAGGAAAGAAGCTGATCTTCAGATCTGTCAGCTGTTACATCAACTCACTGCCATTTCCTTATGTATTTTTAGTTAGTGTGGATGAATCAATGAGTAGTTACCCTTGAGAAGCCTTTCTTGAGGTTAGGCAGGCCATTGAAGTGCTACTTTGACAAATTAAGGTGACAAAGTAGCAAAAAACCAATTGGGAATCCCTATGTTATGTTTCTTTGCCACACATCTTCTAAAACATCAAAGCACTTAAGGTAACAGCTGGCAGCTGTGAAGCTGTTTTCCTAGTCAATAGGAACAAACCCAGAACCCAGGCCTAACTGCATCCTGTTATATCTCAACCCCAATCCTAAATGTTGTTGAGGCCATGACTACTGATGACTTATTGTGCTTCATCAGGAGTTCTCAATCCATTGCCAGATCTGCCATAAGGCTGCATTTCAGGTTCATGATTGTTAAGGCAGATATAATCCAGCACTACATATTTAGTGCAGGGAGCCACATTACTGGAATGAAAGGATCCTATTTATATGTATGTATGTATGTATTAATTTATTTAAAACCTTAATATGCCACCTTTCTACCTAATCAGGGTCCACGAGGACAAAAACATTTAAAGCACTGAAATACAGCCAAAAATATAAAATTAAATTTAAAATACATAAACAACACTAGAAGGAGAGCTGATAACCATTATTGGAGGTATACCAGATGAAACAAAAAGTCCTGGCAAAAGATACCAGTAGAGGAAGACAGGTAAATCTCCCTGGGGAGGGATTTCCAAAGTTTTGGTGCCACAACCAAGAAGGTCCTTTTTTGGGTTGCCACTCAGCAAGCCTCAGATGGTGGGGGCGATAGAAGCAGGGCCCCTGAGGATGATTGAAATGGTTGGATATGTTGGTATGGGAGAAAGCAGTCCTTAAAGCATGTTGGTTTCAAGCTGTACAGGTCTTTAAAGGTCAATGCAGCATCTTGAATTGAGCTCAGAAGCAAATTGGAAGTCAGTGTAGGTGGAACTAGACTGGAGTGATACAGTACCTATGACCCAGTCCAGTAAATACTCTGGCCACAGCATTCTGCACCAACTGCAGCTTCTGGACAGTATTCAAGGGCAATCTCACAAAGAGTGCATTGTAGTAATCTAATCTAGATGCTACCAGGACATGCATAAGGACATAATGTTGGATCAGGCTAATGGCCCATCTAGTCTAACACTCTGTCACACAGTGGCCAAAAATACCAGGTGCCATCAGGAGGTCCAGCAGTGGGGTCAGAGCACCACAGTGGCAAGATTTTTTTCTGTCCAGGAAGGGCTGCAGCTGGCTCACTAGCTGAAGCTGTTGGAAGGCACCCCTGGCCACCACTGCCACCTCTTTATCCAACAAAAGGCTACAAACCTGCTCCTTTATGGGGATTACAGTGTACAGCCCTATTCAGAACAGGTGATAACCCATTACCTAGTTCAGACCTTCATCTTCACCAGTAGCACCTCTGTTTTGTCAGGCTCAAGTTTCAGCTTGTTAGCCTTTATCCATTCCAAAACTGCCTCAGATACCTGTTCACAGTTTCTATAGCCAGTTTGGTGTAGTGGTTAAGTGTGCGGACTCCAATCTGAGAGAACCAGGTTTGATTCCCTACTCCTCCACTTGCACTTGCTGTATGACCTTAAGCAAGCCATAGTTCTGGTACAGCTGTTCTTGAAAAAGAGAAGTTTCTGTCAGAGCTCTCTCAGCCCCACCTACCTCACAGAGTGTTTGTTGTGGGGAGGGGAAGGGAAAGGAGTTTGTAAGCCGCTCTGAGACTCCTTTGGGTAATGAAAGGTGGGGTATAAATCCAATCTCTTCTCTTCTCTTCTCTTCTCTTCTCTTCTCTCTTCTCTTCTCTTCTCTCTCTTCTCTTCTCTCTCTTCTCTCTTCTCTCTCTCTTCTCTTCTCTTCTCTCTCTCTCGTCTCTTCTCTCTTCTCTCTCTTGCCTCCCGGGGTCCGCTCGTAGTGCAAGATAGAGCTGAGCATCATCTGCATAATGATGGCAACTCAGGACAGACCTCTGGATGACTTCTCCCAGTGGCTTTCAATAGATGCTAAAGAGATGAGGGACAAAATGGAACCTCAGGGAGCCCCATAGGCCAAAGGCCCCCAGCTCTGAAACTCCCCAGAACCACCACAAAACAATGCCTCCCACTCTCCAAAGGCAATGCAGAAATATACCATGATCAGTGTTCCCTCTAAGCTGAGTTAATGTGAGCTAGCTCACAGTTTTTAAGCCTCCAGCTCACAGATTTTTGTCTTAGCTCAGGTAGGATGGCTCCAGAGCAAACTAATTTATGAAGTAGCCAAATAACTTGCTCACAATTTTAATGCCAGTAGCTCACAAAGTAGAATTTTTGCTCACAAGACTCCCCAGCTTAGAGGGAGCATTGGTATCTAAAGCCACCGAGAGGTTTAGGAGAATTAACCAGGTCATACTCCCCCTGTCCATTTCCTGGCATCCACTGGGGCAACCATAACTGAGCCTGAAACCAGATCAGAATAGATCCAAACAATCATTCAGGTATCTCTGAAGTTTGTCAGCCACCCCTTCATCAATTACCTTGCTCTAGAAAGGTACATTTGAGATGGGCCAGTAGTTATTCAATTACCCCTGGTCCAGAGTAGTATTTCCAAGAAGTGAACACACCACTGCCTGCTTCAAGGCAGGAGCAACTATCCCACCTCTCAGAGAGGAATTTGCTGTTTCCCAGACCTAGTCCTTCAACCCCCCTGGCATATTTAAGCAGTCTGGAGGGGCAAAGATTGTACAAACAGGTGGTACATCCCAAAGTTCCCAGAATCCTGTCTTCATCTTCAGACTAGGGAAGGGCATGAAATGGCTGACAAACTAAAGTTCATCACAAATTTTGACTGGTTCATGAACCAATGTCTGAGAACTGAAGAACCACCATGAAATTTCACGAATTTTGATGCAGTTCATGGTGGTTCATGAAGAGCAGAAAGTGGCGGTTTAAACCCCCACTTTCTGCTCTTCACAAAAAACAGCTGAGCGGTTGGGAGCTTCCCACTGCTCAGCTGTTTACTTTCAGTAGCTTTGAGTCTGGGGCTGGATGGGGCTGGCTGCCCAAGAAAGCCCCTTTAAACAGCTGAGCCAGTGGAGCAGTTTGCTCCGTGTAGCTCAACTGTTTAAAAGGGTTTTTTTGGGCAGTGCTGGCTACCCAAGAAAGCCCCTTTAACCAGCTGATCCATGTGGAACAAAGTGATCTATGTGGTTCTACTTTTTAAAAGAACTTTCTTGGGCAGTCAGCCCCTTTATACAGCTGATCCATGAGGAACGAACTACTGATCCACATAGAACTCCGTGGCTCAGCTGTTTAAAGGGGCTTTCTTGAGCAGCAATCCCCTGAAAGCCCCTTTTAACAGCTGATTCGTGCTGCAGCACTAGGTGCCCAAGAAAGACTTTTCAAACAGCTGATCTGAGTGGACCAAACTGCTCCGTGCTCAACTACTTCAAGGGGCAAAATTTGACAGCCAGGGCTACTATGACACACCTGTCCATTTCCCTCCCTCAGAGGCAAGATTTTTCCAGTATTTCTTTCCCTTTGTGACCACCCTGTTGTTTTTTTTTCCTTTCCTCAAGAACTCTGGTTATCCCACCTTGTCGTGGTGTGATATTTTACTGTTGGTACAGCCCAGGAACCTGAGGGAAGGGCCACAACTAAAGTGGTACTCAAGGCTTTTGGAAGTTCAAAAATAACAAAATATTTTGCTCAACATAGAATGGAAAAGGTCAGGTGAAATTAAGGGTAAAATTTCTGCAGTAACTTGACTAAATAACTCTGAGGTAAAATCAGTACATGCACAGACTACAGTTCATATGTTTCAGGCTGACAGCCAGTTTGGTGTAGTGGTTAGGGGCGTGGACTCTAATCTGGGAGAACCAGGGTTGAGTCCCCACTTCTCCACATGCAGCTGCTGGTGTGACTTTGGGTCAGTCATGGCTCTTTCAGAGCTGTTCTCTCAAGAGCAGTGCTCTCAGAGCTCACTCAGCCCCACCTACCTCACAGGGTGTTTGTTGTGGGGAGGGGAAGGGGAAGGAGATTGTAAACCACTCTGAGACTCCAAGTGAAGTGTGGGGTATAAATCCAGTCTCTTCTCTTCTCTTCTCTTCTCTTCTCTTCTCTTCTCTTCTCTTCTCTTCTCTTCTCTTCTCTTCTCTTCTCTTCTCTTCTCTTCTCTTCTCTTCTCTTCTCTTCTCTTCTCTTCTCTTCTCTTCTCTTGCTATTCACAGTGACCTAAAATCTTTATGATGAGAAGGTTTTGTTCCAATGTTTCACAAACACTCTAGTACACATTATTTGGGTATTCACTAGCCCTTTTAATTTCTGGAAGTTTGGGACATTCCATCCAGTACCCAAACCCCTTCTCTATACACACCAGTACTCTTCTTGAGTTTTAACTGACTCTTAAGATTTCACAAGGCAGTCCCTGACCACACCAGACCAGGGGTCTCTCCATTCTTCAAAGCTATGTCCCTGTTTTGACCAGGTAGGGAAATTCTTCTCTCTCTCTTTTTTTTTGTAAAAACCTCTCCTAAAAAGGAGAGAATTTTATTGCTTTTTTAATAAGAAAAGGGTAGGGTATATAGATGGACTAAGAAATTTTTTGTTAGAGTATTAGTTTTAGTTAGTACAGATACAGTTTTTGGCATCCACCGTGGTTGGAAGATCTTCTTTTCATCTGCCAAGAATCCAAAATAACTCTGTTAGTTAAATTAGTAAAGTCCTTTGGGGTTAGTTGTTGATCAGCTCCCTTCTGCCGCCTCACAAACAGTCTTGGGGTGTCTTCTTTTTAAGTCTCTCAGATTGTATGATGGGCCCTCTTTTGCTTTCTCGTCTCCCGCTCCGGCACCTCCCTCCTCTGGGCCACTGTCCTCTTCACTGTTTAACTCTGTCCAATTGGCGAGTTCTGCATCTTCCTCTGAGCTGGCGTGTCTCTTCAGAAATTCTTGAGCTTTGAAGACGGAGTCAATCTTCTCTCTTTTATCCTTGAATTTGAACGTTAGTCCTTCGGGAAAGCTCCATCTGTAAATGGTTTGATGTCTTTGTAGGAACGTGGTCAATCCTTTGTATGCTTTCCTTTTCATACGAATTTCATATGGAACATCTTTTAAAGTTCTCATAGTCTGCTCTCCAATCTTCAAGGGCACCGCTGAAACCGCATGCAAAATTTGATCTCTAGTACGCTGCTTGATAAACTTGACAACCACTTCTGCTGGCAGATTATTTTTCTTTGTAAAGCTGGAATAGGCTCTATAGGCCATATCCATCTCATCTTTTAATTCTTGCGCTTCTCTGCCAGTTAGGGGTGCCAAGGCATTCGCCAGTATAGCTCTGAGATCCTCTTTCTCTTCTTCCTTTATGCCCTGAAAACGGAGAGTCAGATTTGATTTCTCCATCTGAAGCATTAAAATTATTTTTTCTTGCATGTCTTGATGTTTTTCTAATTTGTTGACCCTTTTCTTAATTTTCTTGGTGTCTTCCGTTGAGACCAGACATTTCTGTGTGATCTCCTCCATCTTCTTTGCTGTTTCTGTTAGTTGTTTTTGTTGACTGTTGAGAACACTTTCCATGTTACAGAGGGTTTCGCTGATTTTCTGCATTTGATCCAGCAGAGGGCGCAGTGGCTCGCTTTTCTGTTGATTGACAGCTGCCTCTAGGGGAGGCTGCCAGGACCGGAAGTCCCTCCCCCTTCTTTACCGGCTTCTCACGGACCTTTTTCTGTCCCAACATTTTTTGTTTGTTTACGTTAACAAAGTTTGTGCCGCGTCACCCAGGAAACAGGCTAGCTTCTTAATCTTCAGTAAAACCCCAAAGGTACTTTCACCAAACTGCTTTTTTGCTTTGCCCCCCTTCACTCTTTCTTTAACAGTCCCGTTTTTCAAAGGGGGTGGGGATTCCTCCCTCCTCCCATACGCTTATACGTTTATGGGGGGGAGCACATTTATACTGCTTCAAAACAGATCCCCAACTCATGATTCGTTGCCGATTCTTCTTTTTATTTTAATTCATTCCGCTGCTTCTCCACTCCTGGAATTCGGTGGCGTTGCTACTTCCCATACGGGCACAACGCAGCGGGGCCGACTGGGGCGGGGAGAAAGCCTCAATTTCCCGGCTGTTTGCCGGCAAAGAGGCTACTCCCCAAGTGCCCCCGGTTCAGAGCCTTTGCCTAAGGCTCACTAGGGTCTTTCGCATATGCGAAGACCCCCCCAACCGCGCGTGGGCTAACCATCTCCAGGAGCGTCCCAAGAGGTGGCCGCCATTCGCTCCGCCGAAACCGAAAGTCCGGGAAATTCTTCTCTTGATAGAATATCTTTCCTCTTTCCTCGGCCCAAATGGGAATCTCTGCCTAACTGCCTACTCTTCCTTGCCAGCCTCCTCAGTACTATGTCTGTGTTAAACTGCTCTCAGTCAGGGCTGCATTCAGACTGCCCTCTCCTCAGCATTCAGCTCTCAAGTCTTTTTCTGCTCAACTGGTGTTATCCAATCAGATCTCTTGGAGCAGCCTGTCACTCAAGGCTCTATGGCTCTGTGAGGAATTAATAGTCCATTTTTCAGATAATTCACAGTCCATTACCTGTTTACATAGTACTTATAACATTTTAAAGTGCAGTCTGTCACAGCTGCCCAAGAAAGCCCCCTTAAACAGCTCACTCCACGCAGAACTGCTCTGTGTGGCTCAACTGTTTAAAAGGGCTTCCTTTGGCAGCTAACCCCTGAAAGACCCTTTAAACAGCTGATCCATGTGGAGCAAAGTGTCCCACATGGATCAGCTGCTTCAAGGGGCTTTCAGGGGCTGGCTATCCAAAAACGTCCCTGAAATCCCCTTTAAACAGCTAAGCTGCGAGGAGCAGGTTGCCCCTGTAGTTCAGCCATTTTGGCATTAGCCTCACGAACCCGGTTCAGTTTGTATGGTACCCAACTGGGTTCAAGGGGTTCATGGTTTGGGTTGAACCATGAACTGAACCACATTTTTTGTGGTTTGTGCCCATCCCTACTTCAGACGGTACAAGCTGAAAGGTACCCCACAAAACTAGACAAATTGGCACACTGGGATCATCCAATCTTGTTGCTACTAATGTAGAGTCAAAGTTGGAATGGATGTGAGAATTTTACCACAGAATGGTTAGCAACATTATCACAGTGAGCTGCAGAGCAGTCCACCTCTCACTGCTAGAATCCAATAAGCCCCTGACCACTCAAAATAATTCTGCAGGTCTACACTGTGTGAAGAACTGGTGGAAGAAAAGTCTTCTTTGCCACCATCACCACCCCAGAGCAGGCTTTCAAATGAGGTATAGCCTGCGCCTTGTCAGATCACTCCAAGACTTTTGTCATTGTTGCTATAGCCATCTTCTGGGCATGGAACAGAGGCCACTGCAGGTGTGGAGGGGGAGGTATCTGTGAATTTCCTGCATTGTGCAGGGGGTTGGACTAGATAACCCTGGATGTACCTTCCATCTCTATGATTCTATGATCTATGGTCTTTTCATTGTCCACAGCCCCTCAATAAACCAAAGGGCTGCCTGAGCTTTTTAATCTAAGAAAGGGCACCTAAGTGCAATCATGTCAATCACCCAGGTCATTTCCCATTGCCCTCCCAGACGGAAGAAAGAGTCAGACAACAAAGTTGGATGAAATAAGGCCACTTTATTAACTCATTAAATTAACGGCAAGGGCAAACCTGGAAAAAACAGCGGCACAGCAAGGCCTGGTATTGCTTTGACCCCATCCTTAACCGTATAAAAGGCAAGACACCACGGCCCCGGGTTGGAGCCAACTGTAAGTCGCTTGCAAATCCAGCCGGGCCAATGATTGGGATGCGCCTTCAGGAGCCCTCAAACACCACCGCACAGCCAGTGCTGAGTCTCCATCGTGGCCACCCCCATAGGCAGTCTGCAAGCCTCATCCCTGGCTGCATGGCCGCAGGGTTGATCCCGCAGACCCCTCTACCCCCCCAGGGATTATTAATTGGTGCTTACGTAGCTGTTGAACTTTATTTAAACCTAAACCTGCCCTAAAAAAGTGACGAACTAGACACAAGGCACCAGCCCAAACCAATTCCACAATCCACTGCCGCAATGTAGGGTAGGCGAAAAAGACCTGTTCCCAAAAACCAATCAGAGAAGGGGACAAAAAAATCCTACCTGGTCCCCCATTAAATGGGGCAACCAACCTGTGTCTACACTACATACAGGGTGGGTGGGTGAGCTGAGCACGAGGTGAGCAACTACCGGGGGAGGGCGGAGCCAGCCTTTAAGAACCGCGCTGGCTCCGCTCCCCCTGTTGGGATTAAGGCTGCACCGCAGCCTTTCCTCCCTTCCTCCTTACGAGGAGGCAAACGCGGGCCCCGGGAGGCATGCCAGGGCTGCCTTCCGTGGGGCCGGATTTTCAGAGGTCAACCAGGGCATCAACAGGAGTGCCGATCATATCAGCAGGAAAATCCCCTAATGCTGTCTGAAAATCTATTGGATCCATCAGGCTATGGGGTGGATTATCTTTATCAATCCCCCACCCTTACAGAATTTTGTATCCCTGTGTCAGGTAGCCCTGTCATGTTAATGGAATGTGAGAGGAGTGCATCTGCCTCCTTCTCCTCTGAAGTTTCTCACGCAGTCTCTTATTAGGTCCCGTTGACCTTGTTGCTCCAGCTGGAGGCTTATACTGGGAACTCTAATGGTTTCTGGAATGTTTTTGCTAGCTTGCCCGCTTCAACTGCCCCCACGCACGAACTATATCAATTCGCTTCTGCTGTGTGGGGGGGGGTTGTTTGAATGTAGTATAACTTCGTAGGCTTTGCTGTATGTAGTCATTACAGACAACAGACTGTACACATGTCTTTAGTACTGTTCCATTATTAAACATTGTCTTCAGAAGAAGCCCTATGTTGTGTGACTGACTGAAGAACCTGACAAAGTGTCTGTAATCTCTTTCCTTCCTTGGAACCAAATCTCTCACCTATCGAGATGAGCGGGGATGAGGAAGACACAGCTGTGGTAATTACCACAGAAGAATTGGTGCCTACAACTATGGTACTGACCACCAGCCCTCTGGAAGAGGATCTGGGCAAACCATACTTCGACCCATTTGGTGGGGCATATGCCAGTGTAACCACCCAGCCAAAATGGCGAGAATGGGGACAGTTCCAGGCAGACACAGTTGAAACCTGGTGCCTTACCCCAGGGCCCTGCTGGGAAAGCCAGTACAATCGGGCTATTTATCGTCTGAGTGCGGTGCCTGGGGCCCAGAAACCAGCCAAGGTTGAGGACTTTGTAGACACCCATTTGGGACTGTTGGAACATGGTCAGGATCGACTCTACCAGATGGTCGAGGAGTCATTCTGCAAAATGCCAGGACTGATAACAGAGGTGGTGTGTGCAAACTGGATCAACGGTTACCCGCACTTCAGGCACCCCCAGCACAAGCACCTCCAGCCCAAGGTGTTCCTGGTCAGCAACCATGGCAGCTACCGCTGCCAGGCCAGCAGCTGACTCTACCCCCTCCCCTGCCATGGAGGGCCTACAGGAGACCTGTGAGGGAAGTGCCCCAATCGGCCAAACTGCTGGATGCAACGTTTGACGGGGCTCCCGAGAAGCTGGCCTACTTCCTGGTGAGTGCAGAAAAGTTCATGGGGAACTGGGGCCACCTGTTCCCAGACGAGGAATGCATTGTAGACTACATGGCCTCCCACTTGCGGGAGGGTGCGGCTGACTGGTATGTGATTCTCCATTGAGAAGATGTCCGGGAGCTCCGGGACATCGATGCGTTCATGTGGGCCCTGTGGGTGCATTATGAGGACACTATTGCAAGTGAGACTGCCCAAGCTTTCCTGCGCACTTTCTGCCAGGGGAAGAAGTCAGTGCGTGAGTATACTGAGGAGTTCCGGTGCCAGGCCACTAAGATTCAGGAGTGGCTGGATGGGGTGCTGGCACAACACTACCACTTGGGTCTCAACCCTGAGATCAGGGGAACGATCCTCCGCAGCATGAAGCCGATGTCTTTGCTTGCATGGATAAGGGAGGCAGCTGACACAGAGAGCTATCTCTGCACCATTCACATTGATGATGCAGCTTCTTTGGGGGAGAGTACTGTGGTGCCAGTGAAACCTGCGACCCCTGTGAAGCCGAAGGAGGGGTCATGTGAACTCCACATGAGACAAGGTTTGTGCCTGAAATGTGGGGAAGCTGGCCATTTCGCCACCACATATCCTGAGGGGGGACCTATGACCACCCCAAAGAGGAGTGGGGAGAAGTGACCTGACACCTCAGCGAAAAAAACAATGGCCCAGCTGAAGACTCCCGGGGCTCTGCAGGCTAGCCTCCAAGAAGAGGTGACCAACTCATCTGACAAGGAGGAGTTCCAGCTGGCAGGAAAAGGACAGGACCTGCTGTGAACAGCACTGACCAGCAGGTCCCACATTCCAAGGCACAAAAAATGGTGAGCAGCTACCCCCCCTTTTTGTGACTGTAACCATCATCAGCCCTGAGCTAAACACCCATGTATGGGTGCGGGGTTTGATTGACTCGGGGTGCGGACAGGATCTGATCCATCCCTCTTTAGTTACGGGACTCGGGGCTAAAGTGGTTAAACTCCCTGACCCCTTAGTGTTCACTCAAATGGATGGGTCTACTGTGAAAGATCCTTGCAAATACGAGACTGTGCCACTGAGGATGGGTGAGGGGCAACACAGGGAACATCTCCCATTTGTCATCACCCTGGCAGCCCATTTCCCTTTGGTGCTAGGCAGCCCATGGCTCCACGACCATGATCCCTACATCTCATGGAAAGAGGGGATTGTTCAGTTCATTTCTCCCCGGTGCCTAGCCCACTACTGGGACAGGGAATGGGGTGAACCTCCTAATGAGCAGGTGGTGTAAGCATGTCTGGCCGAGGCTGATCTCCAGTCGATCCCTCCTGAATACCGGGATTTGCCCAGGTGTTTGAGGAGGAAGAGGCAGACGAACTGCCCCCCCCCAGGCACTCTGACTGTTCCATCGAACTGTTGCCTAACCAGAAATTGCCTAAGGGCAAGTTGTACTCTGTGAGCCCCGCGGAGAAAGTGGAATTACGGAGGTTCATTGACAAAAACCTGGCAAGGGGCTTTATCAGACCTGCCTCTTCGCCTTTCGCAGCCCCTGTATTGTTCTGGAAAAAGAAGGATGGGGGTCTGAGGCTGTGCACAGATTACAGGGGGTTGAATGCTGTCTTGTCCACCAATGCCTACCCCCTCCCCTTGATTAAAGACCTCTTAGCTGCGGTCTCCAAAGGGAAAATCTTTTTGAAACTTGACCTACGGGATGCTTACTTTTGGGTCCGGATTAAGGAGGGGGATGAATACCAAATGGCATTCAATATCCCCTTGGGACAGTTTGAGTATCTGGTGATGCTCTTTGACCTTCAGGGCACTCTGGGGGTCTTTATGAACCTGATAAATGAAGTTCTACACAAGCACTTGTTTAAGGGCATCCTTGTTTACCTTGATGACATTTTGTTGTACTCCCCTGACAAAGAATCACACGTTGCTTTGGTGAGAGATTTTCTGAAAATGTTGCACAAGGACAAACTTTTTGCTAAGCTCTCAAAATGTGAATTTCACTGTTCAGAAATTGCTTTCCTGGGCTATCACATCTCACCCTGGGGAATTGAAATGGACCCCATGAAGGTCCAAGATGTAGTGGGGTGGGAGCCTCCCAAGACCCAGAGGCAACTCTAAGCCTTCTTAGGATTTGCGAACTTTTATAGATCATTTCTCGCGAACTTTGCCCAAGTGAGTTTGCCGCTCACAGACCTCCTGAAAATGAAAGGGAAGGGTCCGGACAGTACCCGGCCTGGGGCCAAATTGGACTGGATGCCGGAATGTCAAAGTGCGTTTGAACACCTAAAAGCCCTATTTACCTCTGAGCCCATGCTGGCACACCCAAACGAACTTAAAAAAATTATTGTACAAGTCGTTACCTTAGATGTTGCTATGGGTGGTGCCATCTTGCAGGAGGGGGAAGATGGGAAATTGCACTCTCTTGTCTATATCTCACAGAAGTTCACCAACACTGAATGCAATTGGTTGGTTTGGGATAAGGAGGCGGGGGCTATTAAATTTGCACTCTCGACATGGCAACATTGGTTGGAGGGGGCCAGGGAGCCATTCGAGGTGTAGCCTGATCATAAGAATTTGGAAGTCCTCCACACACCTCGTAATCTTAATGCCAAGTAGCTCCGTTGGGCTGACTCTTTCCTCTAAGTTCAATTTCATCCTCCACCATTTCCCAGAGAAAGCAAATTCACTGGCTGATGCACTGCCCTGTCTCCCGTAATGTGACAGCTGCCGGGAGGAGGTCCTCGATTCCATGTTCACACCCTCTCAATTGGGAGGGGCGGTTACTACGTGCAGCCAAGTGAAAGCCCCACCTCCCCTGTCTGCGGACCCTTGGGAAATGAAGTTCACTTCCGCCCTCTCTGATAGCAACTACTTAGAACTGAATAAGGAGGGGGAGGTGGAAGAAAGGGCAAATGGCTGTTGGTACCACGGCCAGAAATTATTCATCCCTTTGGCGTTACGGGGGGAGGTGATGGCCTCCATGCATGGGAGCAAATTGGCAGGTCACTTGGGGTTTGTGAAATCCCTACACCTCTTGCAGCGCCAGTTCTGGTGGCCAGGAATGAGGAAGGACCTCTCCCTATTCATCCAATCATGCGAGACATGCCTAATGAGCAAACCGCGACCCGGCAAGCCACCCAGACTCCTTCAACCCTTGCCCACTCCCAGTCGTCCATGGGAGGTCATCTCCATGGATTTTATTACGGATCTTCCCTCTAGCAGAAGAAAGACAGTTATTTGGGTCGTGGTGGACTTGTTTTCGAAGCAAGCCCATTTTGTGCCATTTAAATCTGTGCCGTTGGCTCAGATGCTTGCTAAGACATTTTTACACCATGTTTTCAGACTTCACATTTTGCCCTGGAAAATAATCTCTGACCGGGTTCGCAATTTGTGTCTAAGTTCTGGGGTGAATTAATGACTGTCATGGGGGTTGAATGGGGTCTGAGCAGTGCCTATCACCCGGAGACTGATGGGTAGACTGAATGAGTTAATCAGACCTTGGAGCAATACCTCCATTGTTTTTCTAACTTTCAACAGGATAATTGGGAGGGCCTCCTCCCCCTGGCAGAATTTTGCTATGGCTCAGCTTCTTTCCACATGTAGGAGGTAAGATTTTCCCATACACTGCAGCTGATCACATTCAAGCCTTCATGTTCATCCAGGCTACATGCTAAGAATCAAAGGGCTAAGAACCAAAGGGATTATTAGTATTCTGTATATCAGTAAACCTTTGGATCACAGTCGTTAGTATACCTTGATTTAATTTTCCAAAGTGAAATGTCTAGATTCAGGTCTAATAGCACATTAGAGACCAACAAGATTTTCAGGGTATAAGCTTTCAAGAGTCAACACTCCCTTTATCAGATACAAGAAAGAATGCAGATCTCTGTGTCCTTATATCAAAATCAGAAGGTAGGAGGAGTATCATAAAGAAAGGAGCCAGGGTACAGAGGTACAATGCAAAATGTAAGCAGCCTGATTAGAGCAGGGGAGAAAGGCTTGGGGCAGAAAATTAGCATCTGCAGTGAGATAGGAATCCTATGTCCCTTTTTTGTCCTCTGGGATCCATTGTTCTGAATTTGTGAGTAGACTTGAATTCAGCAATCTGCCATAAGATCCCCTTGAAGTTTCTCTGTTGAGGACTACCACTCTTAGTTCAGCAATGGAATGTCCTGGATGATTAAAATGTTTTCCCACTGTTTTTTAAGTGCTGTGATTTTTTAGTTCAGATTTATGCCTATTTATTCTTTTGTATAGGATCGACCTGTTCATCCAATATAGAGAGTGGAAGGGCATTGCTGTCACTTGACTGCATGTGCGTATTTGGAAGATGAACAAGTGAATGAACCTGAGATGGTATGATACGTGTTGCTAGGTTCAGTTATTGTGTTGTCAGAGTGGATATGGGGACAGAGCTGGCATCTTGGTGTTACATGCCTTGGTCTTAGAGTCTTTGTGTTAGGAAGTGCATTCTTGTCAGTGAGAAATGAGCCTGCTTGTGGGGAGGGCACAGTACAAATTGAATCAAATAAATAAATAGTTTAAGGTTAGGTGGCTGTATACAAAATATATAAAATGTATACAAGACATTAATTTCTTTTCTTCTTTGTAAAAACATATGGGATGTTGTTATCTGTATAATTCTGGGATGCATATTTTCCTGATTAAAATTCAGACTAGAAAATATATATATATGTATATATATTTTCTAGTCTGAAATATATATATATATATATATATATATATATATATATATATATATATATGAGAGAGAGAGAGAGAGAGAGAGAGAGAGAACAATAAAATGTTCACAATCACCATGACAAAACTCTTAAGCCCTTACTGCAATGATGATTTTTTTTCATAATGCAAATATAATAGAAAAAATACATGCAAGAGGTACTTAATTCCTCAAAGAATTAATTTTGATAAGTATTAGATGTAATTTACTGCAGGTAATTTTACAATAATAATTGGCTAAGAGATTTAATTGAAAAGGAAGGCTTTAAAAATGATATGGAATTTTGCAGACTTCTAGACCTTTTTCTCCAGAGGCTGGGGAAGGGGGTAAAAACTGTGGATCATTCCTCTTTCTCTCTGTCTCTTAAGAATTTATGTGTATAATAAATTCTTTAGTAAAATTTAATGGAGTGTTCTGGATAATTTTCTTTACAACCTTTCTGTCACCTTAAAGTTGGTTTCAGGCAGGAGAAAATTTATGTAAATGTCTGTATTAGCTGAGATTTCTTGTGCCATGGCAAGATCCTACAACTGCATTTCCCCATGAAAAACTCTATTGACATAGGTTATTTTGAACTATTAAAAATGGCAAAGCATTAAACTCTAGCAAGACTTTTCCATCTCATACCTCTCATGCCACTTCTGTTAACCTTTTAACAAAGATATTCCAGTTCTTCCTGTTTGCTGGTACCATCTAGTAAAACACTTGTTTTCTTTTGCTGTGGGCATCAGTTAAAGCTGTTCTACAAGTACAATAAGATCTATTATAAAATTAATGGTTTGTTAAACATTATATTTTAAAGCAGGGGAGGGGACTTTTATGGACAATTCCAGTACAGATTGCTTTAGAAAAATCAGTCCTGGACAAATTACTGCTGAGTAAATTAATATAGTGAACACGAAGTGAAGAAAAAGACTCATGTAATAACCATTGTCAAAAATCCTTTCATACCAATACTCCTCTGCAATATATTAGAAGATAGGAAAGTATCAGTAGGAAGAGATATGAACTCATTGGACCAAACTGGACAATAGATATAATACACCTCAGGTCTGGAGCCCTGAGCCTGAATTGCAGGTACACATGAGTGTGACTAACTAACATCCCAGAGCACTCTGGGACCCAGGTAGACTTGAGGGCACAGCACTAGGGGAGGAAGGGATTCAGCCCTCCCTCCTACACCTTTTTTCCACCAAAACAGCTGGGGGCAGCTCTGTTTGCCCTGCTGTGGGGCTTCATGTGCACTGATTGCAGCAAAGAATCTGTTTGCCTTACTGAGGAGGCTTCAGCTTGGAAAAAATGGCACAAGAGGGAAGGCTGAAGCCCCTCCTCTCCCTGTGCTATGCTCCTCAATTGATTTGGGCCCTAGGGCATTTGAGAACATTAGTTCCCCAAACTCACATATTGCTGTAAGTTGGTGGCCCCCAACCAGATGAGTGTCACATGTATTGTCTCGTTTTGCCCTTAGCATTTATATATTTATATTTATTTATTTGATTTGTACCTCGCCCTCCTTGCTGAAGCACATAAATCAAGTGGATACTATTTGGAGACATTTCACTGTTTTGAAAATCTAGAACTCACAGAATAGCATAAAGGGAAACTGTGTCCAAAGTAGCACCCACAGTAAACAAATATTCTTGAAAATATTTGAATTTCCTTCTACCAAGGCTTCACTGTTTGTTGGCTGAATATAAAATAAATCTTTGACAATAAACCTTCCTTCATATGAGTTTCTGCTTTTAACCTGTTTAGCTATAAAATAATGTGTAAGTAGAAACTCTTTCAAGGCTCGAACAAAGCTCTGATGTGAAGCACTTGATTATGTTGTCTAAAAGCTTTAAGAGGGTGGGTGTGAGTATATAAGACATTTGGTTTCTCTGAAAAGGGTTACCCCTTCAATAGTACAAGGTAGCAGCTTGAACAAAAGGTGCCTCCTACACAGTGCTCAAGTGCCCAATGGAGAGCAGAGAACGTTTGTGTAAACATGTCCTAATACAGCCACAGGGTTGCTTTACATATTCTTTAATAAGTTAAAATGCTATTAATTAGATGAATCATAAATGAGTTAGTGATGTGGCTGTGTAGTTTTGATTGTGCCACACCATGTCATTGTGAAATGCCTTTACAATGTGTGTTATTCATTTGAACTCAAAGCTTTTTAGAGCTTCAGTTGAAAAGAAAAAAAAATGGTATAAGGTGAACTGAAAATGTAGCCAGTAAACTTAAGACAACTGGTTTCCTCTACCTCATTGGCCTCTCTTTCTTGCACTCAGGGCCACCAACAGAGGGAGACTGGGGGGAGACGACAAAATTCAGGGGCCCAAGTCAGTTGGAGGGCCCTTGAAGACAGCATCATGCTGCATCAGCCGAAGAAGGTCTTTCCATTTATTTTTGATGCATTTCTGGCTGCAGCCACTAGGGGCACAGGGACTCTGAACACAGCAGGAGGCACTCTAATATCAGCTAGACTCCCTTTTCTCCACGACTGAAGCAAACTTGCCTAATAGATCATACTAAACCCATCAACTAATCCAGCAATGAAGTAAGACAAGCAACCCTGGCTGATGGCTGCTACGCTAACTGCCATCCTGCAGCCTGCTAACCAAGGTCATTTTCTATGATAGTCTAGCCTTTCTCTCTTCTTCTCCTTGCACCCAAGTCACCCAGATCTTGTGAAGCAGTAGTTAGGATGTTGCAGCAAGATAAAACAACTTTTCTCTCTCTTTTCTTTAATTCATCTCCCTCTTTTCCACATTTTTCTGTGTCCCCCCCCACCCTTATTTGCACTTCCTGGTCTCAAGACTTTCTCATCTCTATTCTGTTTGGCAATAGAATGTACTTAAAAGTAGTATAGTAGCAAACCTTTGTTAACATTATGAACAGAAGGATGGAGAAGAGTTAATATTTCCCTATGATCTAACAAAATAGTAAAATGATGCTTCCCTCCTCCACCACCCTTTAGAGTCTGACTATGATCTGGGAAATCCAGGTTCAAATCCCCACTCTGCCATGGAAGCTTGTTGGGTGTCCTTGGGCCAGTCACACACTCTCAGCCTAACCTAGCTCACAAAGTTGTTGTGAGGATCAAATGGAGGAGAGGAGAATGATATCAGCCACTTTCGAATCCCATTGGGGAGAAAGGTGAGATATAAATACAGTAAATGAATAAACAAACAAACATGGAGAGACAGGTCAATTATTTTATTACTGTAGATTCATGCTAACAGCAAGCCAAGTGATTTGTTCATTTTGTTATATTTGGTTTGGATCAGGGTCATATGGGGACGAGGCCCAGGGTGGCTCTTGGCAGCCCTGCCTGTGCTCTTATTTGAAATCCAACACTAACTGTAAGAACTGATTTGCCTGAGTCTCCCCATTTCTAGAGTACTTTGGTCTGCAAACTTTTACCCAAAAGGGGCCACTGCTGCCTCAAACATTTGTATGAAGGGAGAAACTGGCAGTTGTGGTTTCTCCCGTTACAATGTGCTGGAGTCCCTGTGTGGTGAAAGACAGATGGAGAAACATGTCAGAATATGTAGCATCTATTGACTTTCTCCCTTCATGCATATGTTAAATGAAAAGGAGACATTTTGGGCCAGGAGTAGGTAACCCTAACAGCAGCTGCTTGCTTCCTAGTCCTTTTACAGTGAAGGCTGAATATTCATTAAAGCATAAACTGGGATGGATCTGAGCTTCCTCCTGATAGCAAAGAAAACAAAATAATGATGAGGAGACTTTGCAGCAAACTAAAGATGTCTTTACCATTCATTTTGAAACACTACATGATTATATTCTAGCATCTCTTCTATGAATGACAGAAAAAATTGAGTCTGGTAACACTTTAGAGACCAGCAAAATATTCCAGGGTCTAAATTTTCATGAGTCGTAAATTTGGCTCACAAAAATGTTGTTGTTCTCTGAAGGTGTTACTGGACTCAAATTTGGTTCTACTGCTACAGATGAACATAGCTACCCACCTGAAAAAAGGTAAAGGAAAGCTAGTCGAATCTGACTCTAGGGGGCAGTGCTCATCTCCGTTTCCAAGCCAAAGAGCCAGTGTTGTCTGAAGATGTTTCCATGGTCATGTGGCCAGCATGACTAAACACTGAGATGCACAGAATGCTGTTACCTTCCCACCGAAGTGGTACCTATTTATCTACTTGCAATTTCTTGCTTTTGAACTGCTAGGTTGGCAGGAGCTGGGGCCAGAGATGGGAGCTCATTCCATCATGTGGCACTAGGGTCTCGAACTGCTGAGATACAGACTTTCCAGTCTGCAGCTTCAGCGTCTTAACCTCTGAGACACCGCTGCCCCTACCCACCTGAAACTCTCCCCTAAATAGCACTGCCTTTGTGATCCCCCCTCAGTTTACGCAGCTATTTTTACAGGATGGTTATATTTCACAATTTTGGCTTCATGAACTAGCAAAACAGAAATAGGGATGCACTCTATTCTTGGTTCTGGAGGGGGCAGCATTGGGAGGGCTTCTAGTGTCCTGGCCCCACTGCTGGACCTCCTGATGGCACCTGGTATATTTTGGCCACTCTGTGACAAGAGTGTTGGATTAGATGGGCCATTGGCCTGATCCAACATTGGCTTCTCTTATGTTCTAGGGACCATGGTGGAACAAATCCAAAACAAAGAAAACACTATGTACAAAAATCCAAAAACTAGCAGTCAATATCGCATTATCATAGGGATTAATGCAGGAAATTAATGCATTGGGTTAGGGACTGGAAATACCATTAATGACACCCATTCAAATCTATGTAGAAAAAACCCTGAAAATAAAATACAAAATAATATAAAATTAGGAGCAGACCAAGACTCTGCCACTGATACTCTTTGCTGGGCCTCTTGAATTCGGTGCAATACAGCTGCGTGTATAAATTTTTAGACAGCATTCCTGATCTCAAAAACATTCAAAAGTAAACTAACCCATTAATACTGGAAGATTCAGGGCAAGGTCCAATTATGTAGAACTTTTTGCTTGTATCCATTGATAGACAGAAAACAGATTGTCATGCTTGATTCCAGGGTCAAGAGAAATGACAAATCATTTGACTTTTCTCCCTGTAGCCACCAAAATGAAGTCTGGAAGCAGATGAATAATAGCCACATAGGTTTCACAACCTAATTACAGATCTATTTGGGTGTCACTGCCATTTCCTTCTGGCTCTTCTAGGCAGTACAGTGTCTTTGATAATAATTGAAATGATAGCACTTTCACATTTTCCCATTAAATCACACAGCTGTTCCATATGGTGAGTTAAATATGACATAGCTTTAGGACTGTCCATTAGGATTTATTAATAACAACTGTTGAAAAAAAGACCTCCAGCCCTGAGATGCTCTCACACAAAAGTGAATTGCACACCTATAACTAAATATGGGAATCTGCTGTCCACCTTTACTTTAATTTCATCCCCTGTTCTTAGACCAAGGTCTTGAACAATAAAACCAAAAAACTTAAGTCTGTTTATCAAGGCAAGGCGTAATCCATTTTAGCCTAAACTGGAGCACATAAGGATTTTTGGATTTTTGGTTTCATCTATGTTTGGTTTCATCAGTTAAATCATGAATGCATAAAGGTTCTGCATAACTTTTGGCTAACCAAGGAATCTAAGTAAACTTAACTTTAGACAGAAGGCCCAAGGCAAGCAGAGAACATGTTCTCCGAGCATCAAAATGAGTAAAATTCTTATCTCTGGCATAGATCAGTTTGCCACATGTTTTTTGCTTTGATTTCTAGAGGAAGAAAAAAGATCCTCCACCTTAAGATTTACAAGAGATAACGTCTGTTCAAAAAGCTAGAGCTAGGGAGCCTTATAAAAGTCCCTGAGGGTTAGGCTTACCAAGCTACCGTCAGTGGCCTCAAAAAAATAGATGAAACCAAAAATTAAAGACATGTACCCAGGCACAGGCTTCTATTGAGCTAAAACCAAATTCATAATGAAGGGCCAGGGATGAAATGTATCTGGGAAGCCCTCTGTTTGCCCAAAGGAATGAGAACATTACTCTGTTTATAGAATCATCTACAGCAGAAATCAATATAGGGACAACATACAAAAGTTGTGAAATCAGCATTTACTTAAGAACTCTAATAGCAGCTTGAGTATAATCTGCCCCATTAGAAAAGCAGAAACACCATAGATTTCTGAGTGACCAATTGTTTATGACATCTCCCAGACAAGGTAGAATAAAATAATACACCCAAATACCTAAAAGAGGAGACCTGTTCCACCCATTAACTATCCATTAACTATCCACGTCTCTCTATTGGTCGAAGAGGAAAGCACAAACTTAATAATTTTAGTTTTAGTAAAATTAATACATAATTCCTCATGCATACAATAAGTATGGAACTTCTCCAAAGCCTGTAGAAGACTGACCCAGGTTCGGGAAAGTAAAACTGAGTTGTCTGCATCAATTAAAAGAGGGACTTAAATGTCCAGTATTTTAGGCAAATGCATAAAAGGATCAGTTAAAAAAATGGCCAATCAGACAAATACAAACTAAATAAAGATGTTGCTAAAAGGCACTCCAGGTGAACCCCCTGGACGACAGGTAAGGAAATAGTTAATTGACCATCACTATTACACTGCACTTGGGCAGTAGAATCAGTACAGAGATTTTTAATTAACCACAACAATCTCCTGAGTATTGTTTCCGGCACTTGTTTTATGTATGTTTTTCACTGTATTTATATATGCATTTTTATGTAAGCTGCCCTGAGCCTGCCTTGGTGGGGAGGGCGGAGTAGAAATTGAACTAATAAATAAATAAATAATAGATATGGAATTGAATGCATAGGAAAGATCTATAAGGCTGCATATAAAAAGCCCTTTCTAAAAATGGCATACACTCCTGCTCAACAAACAATTGACTGGCATTGACATTGGTGCACATATATTGCAGGACCATTTTACTTTCCTTCTCCCTCAACAGTTTCCCTGCTTATAGCAAACCTGGAAAAGAGATATGCTACATGTAGGAAAAGGTATGTTTAAAATACACTGACATATTTGAAGCAATGACGTTGAAAAGAAAGGTCCCATTATATGTATTTTGAGTTCCAAGGGTCATCCAACATTAATTTGAAAGACAAGGAAGTTAAGCTTTAACTGTAGAATTTAACATTATAGTTTCCATGCCAAACACTCATGAACAAGCAAGATTGAACTTTGCATATTCTGTATGCAAAGTAGGTTAAGATACCATATGTATCTATCTCACATTCTATCTCTCCCAAGTGACAGACTTACATTTTACCACATATAGAAACATACACAATAGGCAAGTAAATTCAAACATTACCCTAGTTTCTTTATGAATGACCTTTTCATCATTGGCATGTTTTAACATCAATTACAAGACCACATGGCTTTAAACTAACATAGGTCCCGGTCACAGGGAGCATTTGCCCCGCCGAAGACACGGTAGCCCTGCGGGGTTTCTGGGTGGGATCACACAGGCACATCTGGGAGGCATAGCACTCCCGTGGCCAACATGCAGCTTCCCTCCGAAGATGTGGAATAAAAAACTACCAGGAAAGGAGCACTAGTTTCTGGAAAACCCGGGGCAAAGGCCGGCGTCTGATCGCGGGAGCACCAGTATCCCATGGCATCCGATGCCCGCCCATGTCCCGGAGCAAACCGGATGTTGTAAGTTTCCATAGGATGCGCACCAACGCCAAATGGCACATGTGCACACACAAGACACCAACAGCGGCCCACCCCCCCCAACGGCACATGTGCACATTACAACAGCGTGGCTTGTGTGATCACGCTGTGCCACTTTTTTGCCATGCTGCAGCATCGCAGTGTGATCGGCGCTAAGAGCTGGAGCATTGCAACTTGGCGGACCATGTGATTGGGCTACCATGCTTTATTTTGCTCCGGGAAGAACACCCCCGCCTCCCCCCTCCGCATTTTCTGGCCCATATGATCGGGGCCATAATATTTGTGTGCATATAAAGTATGCTTTAAGAATATAATGTGGCTTTCATATTTCAGAGGGGCAAGCTCTCCCTTGGCCCCATAAACACCCATGCCTGTGTGAATAATGAAAATTAAGGGCATCAGCCTGCTTGGTTGACTTGTTAAGGTATGAAGAACAATATGAATGTATATATTAATGGTGAGGGGAATAACTCCAAAATACTCCAGAAGGGACAGAATGTTGAGAACACCTGAGTGTTGGGTAAAATAAAAAAGGAAATCGGAATCAGCAGGCCCAAATCTCTGACAAGTTTAAGAATTCTGGAAAGGGAAATCTTGGGGGATTTCAAATTCTTTCCCGTGTTTCCTTGATTGGCACTATTTTAATAGTAAGACAGGCTCCCGGCCATGTAGCTGGAGGGGCCATTTGTGCCTATGGGAAGAGGGAAGCAAGGAAACTCTGGGCGGATGGGCCTGGCTTCACTGTAAGCCAGGTAGCTGTCAAACAGCTTCCTATAGCCTGCCTCCGAGGGGCCAGCTCAGTGCAAAGACAGGGGATCTGGAGCCCTAGGTTTCCCTCTAGTTCACAGCTTGGGTTGGAATGGAACTGGCTTAGGGCGGTGTGCCATTCTGGAACTCTTTCTCTGTGAAGACTCACCCTCCCACCCTATGCTTTCAGAGTGTCCTTGATTGTACTGTTTACTGTAAAGAGCATAACTGTCATAACTGGCTGCTGGCATTGAGGCATTGGCTGTGGAACATAGTGCAGGTTATGCAGGATATGCTCCCTGCATGATCAAAGGGGAGTCCTCCCTTGTAGGGGCTCTGGAGGGTGGGACACAGGGCAGCCAACCTTGGGGCTGACCACGCCCTCCCAGGAGGATGGTAATGGCTAGGACTTGCAGTTTCTGCCACATCCAGTCACACAGGCAGTGGGGATGTAGATGGGCTAGAAGGAAGGCATGAGAGGGGGTCCCGGTGGTGGTCAGAGGAAGAGAGGGGCACCCAAGGCACTCTCTGCTCAGGGCCTCCTAAACCTGGAAGCAGCCCTGGATAGAATACTAACAGTAACTAGGAGTCACTTAAAATAAAAGGGGGCAATAAAATGAGTTTGCACAAGCCCCGGGGTAAAAGAATCTTGGAGAGGGAGATTTTGAGGGGTGGGGATTCCCCCCCCTTCTCAAGATTTTTCACAGGCATTCAGCTAGTGTACCTCTATAAATACCATGGACACAACACAGAATTTCTAAAATATGATCTGGTCATTGCTATGACTTCTTGTTAACCTCTTTAAAAGCAGACTTCTAGTCTTCTTGGCTGTGTGATGCACTTAAAATATGGAAGCTTTTGCCTAAGCTGGAAAATGATTGAAGGCTCTCTTCATGAGGTTTGCCAGGGGATGCTGAGTGATTTGTCATTGCAGTGCTAATTCTCTCCAGTTAGCTGAGGGGATGTTTGTATGAAGTAGATTCTGGCACTGCAATAATGCTAAGTGGTAGTAACAGGACTGGATGAAGGCTCTTACAATCTGTGACTTTTTTATTCAGCAGAAATTTGAACCCACTATACTGTCTTCAACACCTGTTTTTGGAAATGCATTCATGTGGTTTTCCTCAGTCTGTTATTCACCTTAGCTAAAAACTTGGTAATCCATTGTGAAACAAACCCAATCCAGGAAATTTAGTTTCTATTTATGATCACTGTTTTTATCCCAGGGTAAAAATCTGATCTTGTTTTCTTTAAATTAGAGACAACAAATCTCTCCTTATATATAAAACTGACTTGGGGTGGCAAGATTCCATGTGCTCCCATTGGCTGTAAAATGCCCTCAGCCATTGGCCTGCCAGCTGCCACTCAAGAGTACTCGCGTGCCATTGGCGAGGTGCTAGGTCTGCTCCTCTTCCCCGCCCACTTCCCCTTCTCTGTCAGAATTCCTAGCAAATGGCTTTGTCTCTTGATGAAGACACTTCTCCTGCTTGCCTCCTGTGTGGGACTTAACTTTTCACTCAGTGGCTGTTGGTAGGTGTAACGAAATGGCAGTTACCTGTGTTTGTGGATGGCTGCTGTCTGTGGTTGTTTGTTTAAAATGTTCTGCCATAAGGTTTAGTTGAGCTGTAGTTCCAGAAAGGGGCCTGTAGGAGTATCATTCACTGGGTTGAATGGGCCTTCCTCATCTGCTGGACTACATTTCACAGCTGCAGCCCATCCAGGGAGGAGGTTGTCTTCGTCCAACAGGAGGTTAGGAAAGGCTCCTGCTACCTGTGCTGACCAGGCCATCCAGGCTGTCCAGGCCACAAGCCAGAGATATGGGGGAACCCTGGGAGGCAGCAGAAATTCAGCCACTCCACAGAGAGAGAGGCTAGAGCAGAGAGCCAAAGGCAGGTGTGTGGGGAAAGAGGATGGTGTTTAACCCCTGTGGGTTTATGCCCTGCTGGTTCATAGTGTGTGCATGCTCCCACAGTGTGTGTGTGCCCCATAACCGATACCATACAACATTTTGAGCAGAAAAACATCTGAAAATATCGGGAAGTGGTAATTCATCTTGAAAATGAGCCATCTAAGTTAAGCTTTTAACTGTTGCTAGCACTTTGTGTTTGTATTTTATCTGTTGTGTTCTAAATGATTATATGATTTTAACTGTATTTAGATCTGTATGGAAGCCACCCTGAGCCTGTTTTGTGGGGAGAGCATGGTATAAATTTGACAATTAAATAAATAAATAGTTAGATAAATTCTTTTATTTGGGCTAATAATCTGTGTTGTGCTCTGACCACATAGTCTCCCCCACTCTGCACAATAACAAAGGGAGGGGGTAGCCCAAGGAGGCAAGAAAAGGCCAGACCCTTGGCTTGCCAACTTTCCAGGGATCCCCCAAAGATTGGGGATTCCATCTCTAAACATGGAGATTCGACCATAGGGGTCTCACTGTCCCTCTAAAAAGGCAGTGATGATTCAGTGAGTCGTGGCAGTGAATTTAAGGAGTGAAATATGCACATGGGACGAGGGTGGGAGGCAAACAGCTGAGTGGTAAACTGGAGCCTGTTTTGCCACGGTAGGCAACCAAGCTTGGTTCAGACAAAGGAAGGAAACCCTTTGCAGGCCTTTGAGAGGAACTCATTGGGGCCAGTCCTGAGTCTAGGGTTGCCAGCTCCAGGTAGGGAAATTCCTGGAGATTTTCTGGAAGAGCCTATGGAAGCCAGGGTTTGGGGAGGGGAGAGGCCTCAGCTGAACAGAATGTCATACAGCCCACCTTCTAAAGCAGTTATTTTCTTGGGGGGAGGGGGAGATCTGTTGTCTGGAGCTCAATTGTGATACCTGGTGATCTTCAGGCTCTACTTGGAGGTTGGCTGCCGTAGGCCTAGCAGTCAGTGCTTCAGAGCAGGTTCTGCTAGATCCAGGTTCTTGCTGTAGAAGCTGAGTGCGTGATTTTGGACTGGTCACAGACTTTCAGCCTAACCTACCTCACAGGGTTGTTGTGCAAGTCGAAAGGGGGAGAGGAGAATGATGTAAGCTGCTTTGGTTCCCATTGCAGAGAAAGACGACTTTTCCTCCTGGGAAACCATTGTTGTCAATCTCCAAGTGAGGGCTCTGGAGACTCAGAATTACAACTGCTCTCCAGATGGCAGAGATCAGTTCCCCTGGAGAAAATGGTTGACTCTGTGGCAGTCAGGGCTTCAAAGCATGGAAATAGGTGGACTCTGGCAGTCAGGGCTTCAGAGCACGGGAGAGGCTGCAGGTGTGTGTGTGGGGGAAATGGAAAGCTGAAGAGAGAGGGAGAAACAAAGGTAGGTTGATGACTGGCTGGGAAGGAGATAGGATTGCCAACTCCAGGTGGGAGATTCCTGGAGATTTGAGGGATGGAACCTGGAGAGGGTGAGGTTTGAGGAGGGTGGGACCTCAGACAGGTACAGTGCCATAGACTCCACCCTCCCAACCAGCCATTCCCTTCTGGGGAACCACTGTTTCCAATCTCAGGAGAGGGGTGGAAATCACTCAGAATTACAACTGATCTCCAGGAGGGAGGGGGAGGATATGCAAAGCTGAAATCAGAGGGGCAGATAATGGCAGGCTGACGCTTAGCTGGGAAGGAGATAGGGTTGCCAACTCCAGATTGGGAAATTCATGGAGATTTGGGGGGTGGAGCCTGGAGAGGGTGGGGTTTGAGGAGGGGTGGGACCTCACAGGTACAATGCCATAGACTCCACCCTCCAAACCAGCCATTTCCTTCTGGGTAACAATTGTTGCCAATCTCCAGGTGAGGGCTGGAGATCACTGAAAATTACAATTGCTCTTCAGGTAGCAGAGATCAGTTCCTCTGGAGAAAATGGTGGACTCTGTGTCATTATACCCTGCTGATGTCACCACAGCACATTGATGCTGAGAGCCCAAGGCCTTGGCACTCTCCCAGAGCCTCTTTCTAGGGCTCATTGTATTTATTTCCACAATGGGCCTTATTCCTAGTCTGTTATAAACTTGTAATCCAACGGTCAGAGACATAAAAGCAATGCTTAAATCTTGTCTTATCAATGTTTTAGGTTAAGCACTAATTGTAGAGAAGTATGGAATTGGGGAGAAAGCTATTTCCAAGCAGAGCTCACACAGCCTTGATTTGGATTTGATTTTTGATGCAGTCCTTGTGCAAAGAGCTCTGTGAGAATTATCTGGGTTGTCCACATATCTTTTCAGGAGTAGAGATCAGTCCTTACCTTGGTCACAATCTATTTTTGAAGTTACCAATCAATTAAGATGAATGAAGAAGTTCACTCCTTGGTCAATACGATTGTCTCAGTCAGCCTTGCCACAGATAGAACAAGGCACCATTTTATTGATTCACAAGGAAGAAGGAAACAAAAACATGTGGAACTCAGGAACAAAATTTAAAGAACTAAAGCTTCTGGTCTGTTAGAATAGTAAAGCGGAAACAATTGTAACTTCTAGTGTCTATGGATTTGTAGAGTCCAGTAGGATTATATGTCCTTTCAAAATTCAGTTTTTATTTATTGGCAGTCATAATTGAGATTTTAAATTGTGTTCTTT
Source organism: Gekko gecko (assembly GCA_029375565.1). Classification (NCBI taxonomy): domain Eukaryota; kingdom Metazoa; phylum Chordata; class Lepidosauria; order Squamata; family Gekkonidae; genus Gekko; species Gekko gecko. The sequence goes on along the minus strand of JAPDNY010000004.1, from coordinate 62,983,145 downwards.
TATATTTTTTATAATCATGGTTTTATTTACATTGTAAACCTCTCTGTTGCATGGTAGAAAGACAGCTAATAAATGTTTTAAATAAATAGATAATATAATAAATTTCAAAATTATGTATTTGTTAGAAAAAGGCAAATACAACCTTCATCTGCATGGGAGAAACTAAGTTTCTCACCTTGCACACAAGTGTAAGAATGACAATGCTATCCAATCCATTTATTCAGAAGTAAGTCCTGATTTTATTAACAGGCAAATGTTGTTACAGTTGTAGTCTCTCAGTGTCATCCTAAGCAGAGTTATACCTTTCTAACTCATGCGCTTTAAATAAGATAACACTTTCATTAAAGCTAATAGAGCAAAATGCAAATGCAAATTATTTATCTCTTTGCTTATTGTCTTAAAACAGATCTAGTTCTGAAGTTATTGTTATGACACGTGAAACGTTTCAGTTAGCTCACTACTCGAAAAGCAGATTGTCTCATATAAAAGCTAAAAATAAATAACTATTATTCATTCAGGTATAGCAGGATCATGTTTAATGGCCTGTTGGCAATGGTAGTCTGCTGTAGTGACTGTGAACACAATATGCATCATGTCTTTTAATAATCTATACTCTGATATCTTCCTGATGTAACTGTTAAAAAATGGAATTCCATCCTCAGAAGTCCCTATTTCAAAACTTAGCCTAACTATGAACTCCTTGGTAGCATTAACAAATGATTTCTCACACAGAGACCAAACATTCCTTTGTATTGTGGAAAGTGTAATGATGACATATATTCTAGGTTAGTCTGTGGATTACTACCAATTCACTGTTATAGTACCAGACCATCCAAGCTACTTCTTCCCTGTAGCTCCTTCTCCCAGTAAACTCTTTATATAGTACATCCCATTGGAGAGGTTATTAATATTTACTCTTCTTTGGTGCTCAAGAGGTACCACTCCATCAGTGTATTCTATAGGATTTTTTGTATAAATATGTAGCAATTTGGGCAAACTACCAGGGGTAATGGCCAAACACACCGTTCAGAACTGTTCAGTAGGTAAAGTGTGTTGAACTGTTATAGAAAAGCCTTTTCTCCTATGATTCCTGCCACCAGCTAAGTTTTAACCAGCAAGCTCTACTGCTGGCATTTTTCATGCATCAGGTAAAGTTAAAAGCAGAAGCGAGGCCTTTTCTGAAGTAGCATCCATCATTTGGTATGGATTCCCAAAGATGTGAAAAGGCAAAGTCCTTCACAGAATCTCTGGGGAGATATAAAACATTTTTGTTAGATTGGCTGTGAGCTGCAAAAACAGATTCTATATAAGAATGTGATGCCTTTGAGCAGTCTCTGATTGGTGATTTACAGTACAATCCTAAACAGATTTACACCCTTCTAAGTCTCCAGTTCTAGTGATTGTATTGTGTTTATATTATTATCATATGACACTGTAATGACTGTTATGCATTAATCTTGATTTCTGCTTTAAACCATCCTGTTTGCTGGAAAGGTAGCACATAAGCACATGATCATAATATGGTTGTTATATTTGACCTTTAATTTTAGCAGAATTATTTATTTATAACAATAAATGTCAGAATTAACAAATCATATAAGAAATACAGGGAACTATAATAATCAAAATGGATTTGTATTAGTTTTCCAGCTCCTGTCTTGTTCTTTCTAAAATAATACAACAAAAAAGAAGTAGGGAAATATCAACTAGTTTATCACAAAGTTCTGTCTAATGTCTTAGAATATATATTGAAGTAAAATTTTTCTATAATTTAATAGTTCAATACCTACAGTGAAAGTGGATAAAATGAATTCAAACAAATAGTTTATTGTTATTTTTTGGTAGAATATTGGTGAAAAGTTTAAGAGATCAAACTACACAGTTTTGTTCTGTCATCACACTAACCTAACTGTAGAAGAATTATGTTCTGTGCAAAATGTAATGATGTTTCTTATATAACATGTTATATTTTGTATACCTCCCCCATAACATGCAAATATTAACGAAATGGTTTTTACTTCACCACGATGTTCAATATCACAAACTTAGTAGGTTGAGTCATCAATTTTCTTTTACATTATTTTTGGATGACTTTCCTTGGTTTATTAGTCAACAGTATGATGGATGCTACACTGAACACAGATATAATAAAAGGTCAGCCTGAAAGGCTAACAGGCTAGGTTGAGTGTCAGGTGCCAAGGATATCAAAGCAGAAGCCATTGTAGAAGCCAGGCACTAGCTCTTTACTCACTTATGTTTAATAAAACCAGGCATAACACTGTATGTGATCTAACAGTGTGATCTAATAGTGCAATCCTAAGCAAAGTTGCACCTTTCTAAGCAAACTGACTTCAATCGACTTACTAGGATGTAATTCTGCTTATGATCAAAATCTGAGTCCAGTGACACCTTTAAGATCAACAGTGTTTATTCAAGGTATAAGCTTTCAGGTGCATGCACACTTCTTCAGATACAGTGAAATGGATGTTATTGGTCCATGCATATAGGTAGAGGTGAGCAGCAATTAGCATATATCAAACTATCTGTTTATGATGGTACTGTAACTGTATGAAGGATGTTGGAGAACTAAAATTTATCATGGTACAACAAATAAGCCATCATGGCTTAAGATCAACTCTGAAAGCCTTTAGAATCAGAAGAATTTATATGTTGCCGAGCACATGCCTTGCATGCAGAAGATTCCAATTTCACTCCCTGTCATTTTCCATATAAAGATCAGTGGTAGCAGGTTTTTGAAAACAACTTTTTCTGCCTGAGATCCTGGAGAGTTGGTGCCAGCCAGAGTACACAGAGTCCTAGATGGACCAGTGGTCTTAGTATCAGAGAGTTTCATATGCTGACATGTTCATCTTTCCATTCCAGAACAACTTTGCTTCTGCAATTACAAATCTCAGTCTTTACAAATAGAAAGCCCACCTTTGGCCTTAATAAGGCAAAGTGATTCTTTCATACTACTTTAAACGTTTTATAGCACTCTCAAATATAGCCAAATAAGAAGAATATCCCACTAAAATCCTGCTTTGAAGATTATACCCCCCACTGTCTCCTGTAATAGTAGAATTCTATGCTCACAGAAAGCAATAGGAGTTCATATGTTGACAGTCTGTGGCTTTTCTTGTCAGCAAGTGTGGCCACAGGTCGCTAAGTAGTAACAAGACTGGTTGCCATGAGATTCCCAATAGACAGAAAAGTGGGATCTGGAATGGCTCAGATAATACCTTTCATGAGACCAATTATGTCGTAAGCACAAGATATCAAGCTTTTGACTTAGAAATCTCCTGAGAAGAACAAGATCTGCTTGAAAGTTTTGTCATAGTTGGCCCCATAAAAGCATTGATCTGAGCTATTTTGGACACCCAGGGGTTTACAGTAGAAGAGATAATATAGACAGCAGTAGTCTTTTCAGGTCTAGAAACTACCTATAAGCTTTGCCTGCTACATGGAACCTATCTTTCACTTTTTACTATATATGTCCATTGATCTGCTTCCTTATTGCCTTTCCCCTTTCCTTTGCTTTATCTTTCTCTTTTTAAAAATAATTTTGAAAGACAAAAGGAAATAGTCAATGAACCATTATATATTTCAGCACAGGTTGACCTGTAACTCAGTTTGTGGTCTAAACTGATGTCTATTGAATGAAATGTTGGATTGATCTGTAGGGCTCAAATATGTGTTGAACCATTGGCTGGTCTGTGTTAAGTCACCTATGTTCAGCCTCATTTTCCATGTCGTAAATGGTAAAAACTGATGACCTAGATACAATGCCAGTGTCAGGACAAACAAGACGAAAGCACTAATAGCATTTTGCATGGTAAAAAGAATAATATAAATAACATTAGGATTAGTTAGAATAATATTAAAGATATTTGTGCAGAGTTCCAGATATTGTACCAAATGAGAATGTTAATATTTTGTAACAAATACCTTTGCCACTGAAAACAACACAGGATCCAGGGAGTTCCATGCACACATTCATTTTGTGCACACACAGGGGCTATCAGTGATGTCCCTGGCACGCAATTGCCACTTTGGGAATACTTGACGCTAACATTACAAAAAGGGTCTGTTGGGGGGATGTATGAGAAGGTGCAATAGCAAGGAGGGCCTTCAGAGTTCCAGAGAAGGTTAAAAGTATGTTTGGCATTTGGATTCCACCGGAAGACATCCAAGCTAGCCATGTGAATCAAGTATGTTGTTAAGTAGGCCATGGGAAGAGGAGGGGGACTTTTTGGCAGGGGGCTGAGAGGAAAATTAAGAGCAAAACCTAGAGGCATTGGCTTTCAGAGCACCATTTAGTAACACAGCTGCAAAAGATCCTCTCTGGACTTCTTAAAAAATTAATTGCACAACTTACCCACCCACCTTTAAGAATTCTGTGGAAAGTACATCAGTGCTTTCAATCAAGAAGAAACACTGTATGCTTGTGATCTATTTTCAGGCCACGAAGAAAACAAGATATTAGTGTAAATGGAGAGCTGAGTGCTTCTGAAGTTTCACTGTAGTGCCTAATCAATGGCAGAGCTTCAGATCACTCCTCAGCCTTAGAATAATTGACCCTCAACTGTGGCTCAGGCTTGGGAAATCCTGCAATTACCACCTGAGCCTGCCTTCCACTCCATCCTGCATTAGAATGCAAAGGCTTTCCCCTCTATCAGTCACCTAAGTGGGGCAAGTCAATCGACACAGGCAGAAGACAAGGGGAAAGGTTCCCACGGACCCACCAGGACAGTCCAGCGATCCTTTCATGGCTTTGCCCAGCAGCCACCCTGAGCTTCAGGAAGAGGGGCAGTTGATTTTGGTTTGCATCTGCAGCACTCCCCACACAGCCCATCCCTTCCCACACCCAACGGCTTCCCTTTACCTTGGTTGCTGGAGACGTGACTGCAGCCTCCTGGCCGCACCGTCAGCAGAGGAAAGACCAAGCTAAATTTCCAGAGGAAGCCCCTCATTTCACATCTCTCCATGGCTGCTGCCTAAGCCCCTGGTCCTGGCCCCAGAAAAGGGGTGGGGGCTTCACGGTCTCTTCCTCCTCCAGGCTAATGAACAGTGCCCGAGGCCCCAAGGGCAAGAGGGGATCCAGGATAGCCGGTGCTCCCAGAGCTGGAGAAACTGCATCCACTGTGGCCGGAGGGGTGGCGTCCTGGAAACAGCTCGCCGGTCTCCCAGCAGCACCAAGGGACACGCCGAAACCTGGGGAACGAAGGCTCGCTCGGGTGCCAAAGAGTGCAGGAGGCAAACTTTCTCTGGCTCGGGCGCAATGCGTGTGTGTGTGAGTGTGCGTGCGTGCGTGCGTCGGTGTGAAAGGGGGAAGCACCCGATCCGGCGGTGCCCAGCCAACTGCCCCTCTCTCCTTTCGCGTCGGTTTCAGCCCCTCGGCAGCAGCTTGTTCACTCGCAAAACCCGCCGCTGCAGCCTCCTGCCCAGCAGCATCTCCAGATCCCTTTGCACATTGCCCGATGCCAAGAGGCTCCCGGGAAGCCAATTTCCGCTCTTGGTGGGAAGATCCCTCCCCCGAGCTGCTCCAGGCGCGGCGGGACGGTGCTGAAATGCTGGACAGCTCCCCGCGTTGACTGACACGTCAAGGAAACTTGCCAAGCAGGCTTTCCCCGCCGCCGCGCCGGACTCTCCTTGCTTGGGACGGGGGCTTCCGGACGCCAAGCAGTCGCCCAGCAGACTCAGTCGGGCTGGTCTTCCCGGAGCCCACCGGCATCTCCGTGCCTTCCCATAGGCTTCGGTGCGGGGCTCGACGATTCCCCTGTCTTGCTCCTTTGGGCGGGCTGTTTTTGGAACCCAAATGGCTCTCGGAAGAAACAAGCCGGATCAACGCTACCTGGCGCCCGAGCCGGCAGGAAGGTGGTGGAGGTTTTCCGGGCAGGCAAACATTCCAGGCAGCAGCCACCGCTTGCTGCAGAAATCCCTCCCGCGCTCTCCTTCCCCGCCAAACTGGGTGGGGGGGTAGAAAGGAGGGGGTGGGACACAGAGATATGCCTGGATCCTTAGACGGGTGCGTGGGAAGGGAGAAAAGAGGAGAAGCAAAAAAAAAGGGGGGGAGGGGAGGAATTGGACTCTTGTTGTCACCGCCTCAGTTGTTCAGTTGTTCTGTTGAGAAGAGGTGAGAGCAGTACGTATGGATGTGCCGTGCAGGAAACAGAAGGAAGAGCTCGTGTAGCTTGGAAGCTGTGAGCAGCCCGCAGGTCAAATACAGCCTATTCAGCACTAGAGGGGGTTAGTTGACAAGACAAAAAAAGAGGGGAGGGGCGGCTCTCGATTTTGTTTTTGGCAGGCGGTTGTGGCTAAACTTTAAAATTGCATTAGATTAAAAAGACACTGGTAATCCTCGGGGTATATGTGGCGATTTGTTATCTTTTGCTGTCTCTCCCCCCGCCCCCATTCCTGCCCCAGACAGGCTCCTTCTGTCATTACGGAGTAATGATCCCGCCCCCTCCCCCTGTCGCTCAGAACGTTCAAGGCTAAGGTCACGGAAAAGGTGGCGGGCACCGCCGCTCAAGGCATTTCTGCGCCATGCCAAATGCCCTCTGCTGTGCTGCCTCCACCCATACCCCCTGCAGCTGGGTCAGACGGGCTGCGGAAGGGTTGCCGCCTGCAGGCCAGCACGGATGCAAGGAACTCCTTCTGTGCCTTCTCCGCTGGGTGCAAGCAGCACCCCTTCAAATACCCCTTGAAGCCCAGGCAAGCGGTAATACCACAAATGCTGGGGACTCATCTCATGCCACCCCTCCCCCCAGGGTGCAAGGCGGCTTCAGGAGCAGCATTTCTGTGTCTTGGGAGCTGGCTGGCCTGCAGTGGCATTGGGGCCACGCTGTAAGGGTCCGAGGTGAGTTGCAGAAACAGTGCGGGTTGAGTGTCCCACCTGACTGACTTGGAAGTCCAACGGATCTTGGGGCTGAGGCTTTGGAGGTGGGTAAAAGGAGCAGGATCCAGACTCCAGAGACCTGTAACAATTGAGGCATGATCCATTCAGAAAACACATATTAATGATAAATACAGGACACATATTTTGAAAGGAGATCTCTTAAACCCTGTTGCCATGAATGAAAGCACAAGCCACATAAAAATGTATGCTAGATTTTTAGGACTTTTCAGCATGTCTGTGCCTCAGAAGAATGATGAGGCATATTAGAAACAAGTGAGGTGGTGAAATATATTGGGTTAAAACTATGTGCTAGGTACCTCCTGTTTAAATGTGAGGCCTCAGTACACCACATCCCAAATCTGTGATATGAGGACAATAATACAAAAATATTCTACAGTAAGGATTACTGAGATAATGTATGAGAAGCACTTTGAGCTCTTCAGGAAAGTGCTATAAAATACTAATGAACTAAGAACTAATATGAAATGGGGGAAATTACACTGAGGAGTAAATAGGACAACAGAATGAGATAAAGGGAATGCCCTGATGGAGAATAACAAAGCATAAAAGGGCAGATGTATGTGTAGAGTGGGATGGCAGTAGAACAGTGGCGTCCAGTGACAAGGTCATGGGGTGTCCCTGTACATCCATGCAGTGATAGCTACAGCCTGTGCCTTTCAAATGACATCAAATGAGAATCAAAGGATACAACATAATCCTTTTAGCCCAAGATGATAGTTATGAATGCAAAATGTATGTTCAGTCACTGAACTATGCCCCCCTCCATTATTTATAACCACATGATCATAGGAATTAAATAGTGTGTCCATCCAAATCTATGCCTTCCTAGTGAAACATTTAAGATTACTACCATCCACAGGTATGGCCACATGAACCACTACCTGAGGACAGTATCTTAATTTGTGTAGCTGGGTAACTTTAAACACAGACACACATCCTATAAACTGTAAACGTTTCCACCCCAAAAAACAAAACTTTCAAAGTCCTGCACCAAATGTATTTTTCTGTCTGTATATTTATGTTCACATGCCATGTCACAGGCTACCCAAAAAAGTGACTGACTGGCAGCAGAATCCTAAGCAGAATCCTGAAGACAGTGAGCTTAGAAAGGTTTAACTCTGCACAGAACTATACAGACTATCACAGGAAAATGTTGTATCAAGCAGAATAAAGGCTGAACTCCAAATAACCTTGAACTGTACAAGATACAGGAAACAACCATGCAAGGGTACAGCGAAAAGAGTGGTGTAATGTATTATTTTATTAGTGAATTGCCTTTGACCACACCTGAAAATGTTCAAGTCTTACTTATATTTCCATAAATCCACTTATACAGATAATTATACAGATAATTAAATTTAAACTTTGTGTGTCCTACAATAATCATAAAAATGTCAAAATCATACAAATGCAAAATCATACAAATGTCACAAATACACCAAGGAAACCCACGATACACAAAAGAAAAAAAGAAAAGATATACAAAAAAATAAAAACAAAACCCACCTCCTTGAAATGTCATCGTTATCAGAAGGTACTTTGTATTTTTGGTAAGAGTGATCTAGAAGAACTAGAATACAGAGATTTATATTGAAAATGGACAAACACACACATACTTCCCTAAACAGTTTTCACTACTACTTTAAAATTATATTTTGTCCAAAGCTAAAATGTACACTGGATCCCCCCCATACGCACACAGGACTCAGTCAAAGGAATAGCTTTAATCATGTCAACCTGCTCTTCACATCAACACACACAAAAGTTTTCTTGTATTCTTTTTGATGTTAATTAACTGTCTTCAGAGTGAAGAGGAGCTATCAAGCTATCCTATTTTTCAGTGATTTCCCCCCCTGCTTTTAAAAATGTATAGAAATACAGACAAAGCAAAATTTGCTGACTGGCACACACTGATGGCATGCTTATAAACCATTTATTAGTCAAGAAAACTACAGAGGAGGCAGCTGTGAAGCACTCTTTAGTCTGCAATCTTCTGTCAGCATCTTGTCTAGATCTGGAGGGAGCACAGTATTTTTTTTTAACTGTAGTGTATAGATCAAAATTCTTTGTGGCTGTCTTGTAAGCCATTCTTCAGGATGTAATGTGCAATGAGATTACCTGAAAGTTTGACACTGCTCCAGGTATGAAAGGGCACTGTGATTCCAACCCAGTTGTATAGTCTGTTTAAAACTAATGTGTTCCTTTTTTAAAAAAGAAGTCAACAACTGTAGTATGTTCTATATTTTAATAAAATATCCCTAAAGGAATTAGTAGTAGAATGTAGATTCTGGTGGGTAGCTATGTTAGTCTGAAGCAGCAGAACGAAGTTTAAGACCCCTGGCACCTTTAAGACCAACAACATTTTAATCAAGGGATAAACTTTTATGTGCAAGCACATTTTAAAAAAATTAACTCTATCGGAAGAACTTTTAAAATAATCTAAACAGGAGTCCAGCAGCACTTTAAATACTAACATTTTTTTTCAGCATAAGTATGTGTGAATTACAGTTCACTCCATATACCTAATCATTGTACCCTCTGTGCAACTAAAGAAGTGAACTTTGATTCATGAAAACTTATGCTGAACCAAATTTTGTAAGTCTTTGAGGTGGCATGCTTCAGTAGACTAACACTTCAAGTTTTATTCCTCCAGTCACCATTATACTTTGAGCACATTGTGATCCTAAACATGTTTGCTTGGAAATAAGTCCCCCTGATTTAAGTATGGATCACATCTTTAGTTTTTGAAAACTGAATGTAATATTAACTTTTAAAATACAGAGCTGCAGTTCTATTAATAAATTAGATCTACTGTTTCTTTGATAGGTATTAATGCTGCACTCCCCATTCCACAATCTCTCTATCCAAATTTCAGACATCAGCCATTCATTTTAAATGGTCTTGCATTGGTGTCTTGAGTCACAATGAGATGTGTTAAATTCTTCGTGACTGTTTTCAGAAGTGAAGAAACTGAGTTACTTAACTCAGGCCTACATTTTTATAAAACTGAACAGAAGTCCTCCCAGCAGTGCACTACATGCTCTATTTTTGTAGTTACTAATGCCACTGTATGTTCAGTGAAATAATTAAGGGTTCAATAACATTAGTAATTTTGGAATTTTATATCTTATGAAAGCATATGAGTAATATGTCACCATGAATAGAAAAAAAAAATTGACAGAAAGGTCAAATTTCTTGTTTGTGGCATGTGGAAGAAATCAAACACATTGCACTAAAACATCAAAGAGAATAACTTTAAAATTAAATATAAGATTTAAAAAATATATTTTGGCTCCAAAGATAGATAAGATCTATTCTTAGCTGGGAACTGGAGTGGTGAAACAGAGTTTGCAAATCTGTATTTTCCACTGCAGAAACCTCTCTCTTAAAATTTACTAGAGAAGAAATGCTAAAAGAAAGAAACCTTCTAAATCTTAAGATTTCTTTCTGATACAGGAATATTACACATGAACTGCATTACAGAAAAACACTACCTATGGTTTTTTGTTTCCACCAGTAAGAGAGATGTTTTTGTTTTTTGGCAAAAGCCTTAGAAGGCTCTTTGTCCCAGAGGACTACACTACTGTTAGTGTAAAAGTTCCATAGAATTCTAGTCCATGGGTAAATCCAGAATGCAGTTTCGCTTCATGTACAAAATCTAAAATTATTTATAATCCCACCCTTCATATACTGAATCTGCATCCATTAGTAACTCCATCTTAGTACATACCATCATGAGTGCAGCCCTAAAAGTACACCCTTAAGTGTAGTGAAAGCCTGTTTTGAAGTCACTGGGTTTAGCTGGGGGTGACTCTGTCTAAGACTACACAGTCTGATAGCTTTCTACTATGGGCTGGATACATTGTTACTAAAACACACGCTTTCTAATGAACCAAGTCATGCAGTTGGCTGCTTTGGTTGGTGTACTCTATCTTTTCTAGCAAGTTTGAACACCATGAGAATATTCAGTTAAAATAGTCAAGGAAACTTCATTGCTTTCTATCTCCATTATCCAAAGCTTTACAGAATTAGAATTATTTGTGACAGTTGTTTTGTGCAACTTGAACTCATTGCCAGTTTGGTGTAGTGGTTAAGTGTGCACACTCTATTCTGGGAGAACCACTTAAGAACATAAGAGAAGCCAATGTTGGATCAGGCCAATGGCCCATCCAGTCCAACACTCTGTCACATAGTGGCCAAAAATACCAGGTGCCATCAGGAGGTCCACCAGTGGGGCCAGGATACTAGAAGCCCTCCTACTGTTGCCCCCCCCCTCCAAGCACCAAGAATACAGAGCATCCCTTGCCCCAGACTGAGAGTTCTGATCTATACCTTGTGGCTAATAGCCACTGATTGACTTCTGCCACATATGTTTATCCAATTCCCTCTTGAAGCTATCCATGCTTGTAGCCGCCACCTCCTGTAGCAGTGAATTCTATGTGTTAATCACTCTTTGGATGAAGAAGTACTTCCTTTTATCCATTCTAACCTGACTGCTCAGCAATTTCAATGAGTGCCCACGAATTCTTGTATTGTGAGAAAGGGAGAAAGGTACTTCTTTCTCAACCTGCTCTATCCCATGCGTAATTTTATAAACCTCGATCATGTCACGCCTCAGCCATCATTTCTCCAAACTAAAGAGCCCCAAGCGTTTTAACTTTCTTCATAGGGAAAGTGTTCCAACCCTTTTATCGTTCTAGTTGCCCTTTTCTGCACTTTTTCCAGTGCTATAATATCCTTTTTGAGGTGTGGTGACCAGAATTGTGCACAGTATTCCAAATGAGGTCGCACCATTGATTTATACAGGGTCATGATGATAGTGGCTCATTTGTTTTCAGTTCCCTTCCTAATAATCCCCAGCATAGCATTGACCATTTTTATTGTAGCTGCACACTGTCTTGACAATTTCAGTGTGTTATCTACTACAACAAGATCTCCGCCAGTTTGGACCCCATCAACATGTATTTATAGTTAGGATTTTTGGCTCCAATCTGCATCACTTTGCACTTGGCCACATTGAACCCCATTTGCCACATTGACACCCATTCGCCCATCCTTGACATATCCCTTTGAAGTGACTCACAATCCTCCCTGATTCTCACCACCCTGAACAATTTTGTGTCATCCACAGATTTAGCCACTTCACTGCTTACTCACAACTCCAAATAATTAATGAACACGTTAAAAAGCATTGGATTCAGTACTGAGCCCTGTGGCACCCCACTGCTTACAACCCTCCACTGTGAAAATTGTCCATTTATACTCACTCCCTGTTTCCTATTAATTAGCCACTTTTTAATCCACAAGAGGGTATTTTTTATCCCTTAACTATTGAGCTTACTTAGGAGTCTTTGATGAGGAACTTTATCAAAAGCTTTCTTGAAGTCAAGGTAAACAACATCTATTGGGTCCACCTTTTACAGCTTCCATTACTTTCTTTGTTAACCATGCAGGCCTTTTTCTATACATACTTGTGCCTTTCCTAACCTGCAGTATTTATTTTATCTGAGCTTCTAGGACTGTAGTTTTAAATAGTCTGCAAGCTTCTCCAGTGGTTTTGACCCTTTCTACTTTTCCTTTCAGTTTCCTCTTCATATGTCCCCTCATTTCAGAGAAGTTACCCCTGCTGCTGGGTGAACTTGAATGACCTTAGGTTAGGCACAGTTCTCACAGAGCTCCCTCAGTCCCACCTACTTCACAGGGTGTCTGTTGTGGAGAAAGGAAGGGAAGGAGATTGTAAACTGCTCTGAGACTCCAAGTAAAGGGTGGGTTATAAATCCAGTCTCCTCCTTCCCTAACAACAACAACAACTCTTTCTCCTGCTCCTCCTCCCTCTTCTATTTTTATCACTGCTTACAACAGTTGTACTTACAGTAATTGGGCTCTGCTTCTGTACAGAGATAGATCAAAATGGGTAGCTTTGATAATCTGTCTGCAGCAGTAGAAGAGTAAGAGTCCAGTAGCACCTTAACGACTAGTAAAAATTTCTGATAGGGTATGAGTTTTTGTTCATTAAACTGAGTAGTGACTCATGAAAGCTCATATTCTACCACAAATTCTGTTAATCTTTAGGATGCTACTGGACTCTTACTCTTTTCTACTGCTACTTCTCTACAGTTTCATTTTCAGACTCTGGAGAATCATGCTTTCGTCTTTTCAATACACTGCTTTTCAGTACACTGAATGGTTTCAGTTTCTTCAGTTTCCCCTTCCATCACTCATTCCAAATCCATACCTTGGGTCCCCTATTCATTTCTTATATTTCCCCCCTTAAAAATCATGTTACTAAGGCCGAACACAATAGGTTGGATCCACAAGTGCCCTTCTGTATCCAGCAGGCATTCGTAGAAGGAGTGTTTTGCACTGCACTTCAGAGAATTGGGTCAGTAAATCTTATGATGTGCTTTCATTTGCACAACACTTGTACGTGCTGAAGCATGAGAGCTGCTGTAAAAGTTACCAATTACAGCACAACATGAACATTTTGAGCAAGGTCTGGTGAAATGATGTGGAGGTTTCCCAATCCATGCACATATATTACTCTCTCTTACCATTCACAGGATCCAACCTAATATTTTTTGCTGAGAGTAATTGTGTCAGAGACAGTGGACTCTTCATCCTCCTCCTCCTCCCCTAACTATACACATCTCTTTTTGTTAATGGAGCTCAAAAGCCATTTCATGGAATTGATAAGAGCCTAACAGCTTCTGATATTAATGCTATTTTCAATTTCTCTAAGTATCTGCAATATTTAAGATGGTCATAATTCTGCTTCTTTCAGGTTTCATATGCAGTATGTATGGTGAAGCTGAAGTCCTGATTCCTGCTGATCCTGAACCTTACACAATATGATGGGAAAGTGGACGATGTAATCAGTGTACCTAATATTTTAAGCAAAAATATAACAGAAGTCAAAAGAAAGGGGTGTTGACAATCTAAATACATTGTTGTAGATTTTCCATGCTGTCTGGCCATGGTCTTGGCATTGTAGGACCTGACATTTTGCCAGCAGCTGTGACTGGCATCCTCAGTGGTATAACACAGAAAGATGGAGCATTCTCTGTGTCAAGTACTCTCTGTGTCACCTTGACACAGAGAGTACACCATCTTTTTGTGTTATATCTCTGTGGATGCCAGTTACAGCTGGTGGTGAAACATCAGGTCCTACAGTGCCAAGACCAAGGCCATACAGCATGGAAAATCCACAACTAATGAACTCCAGCCATGAAAGCCTTTGACAACAAATCTAAATAAGGTTAATGTATACATTTATTAAGATCTTGACTTGAAGAACTTGTAATCCATGGCTTGTTTTGACTCTACTGGATCTTAAAATAGTACAGAACAGTAAGGCAAAAATGACAGTTTGCTACAAAAATTGCACTATTTGATGTTGCATTAACAAAAAAAAAACTTGTATGCAAATAAAGGCAGCCATGCTGTAGAGAGGGAGAGGAAATGCATATTACCAAAGTAGTTTTAATACCCATGAAAACAAGTGTTGAGCAGATCCTATTACATTCGTATTGTGAGTGACATAACAGGATTTACTTCTGTGTAAACATGCACGGGACTGGGGTCTAGGATATCAAAACAATTCCTATGTACTGTACTTGAATTTTACAATAGAAAATAATGGGGAAACAATCATGGTTTGGAGACATATATTACTTCAGAAATCAAGGTGTTTTGCTGCTTGCTGTTTATCTCAATCTAACATGGTACCCACATAAACACTTTAATCTTCCTGGTTGTTGTTTTTCCCCACCCCACCTCCCTTTCAGCTCAGGTGTGTTGTAGATGAAAATGAGAAAACACCAAGGTTGTAAACCATGGCACAGTACAAATAACAAGAAATGCAAACAACAACCAGACTTATTACCAAGACATATATCTTTGCCCTTATCCAGCTAGAGCATAATGAAGAAAGAGCTCCAGGCCCAGGAGCAGACATGTTTATCATCACCACAGATGAATGTTCTGTTTGAACAATAACTCTGCCTTTTGTTTTGCTGGTATTATCTCACTCTTTGGTGTGATGTGACACATATGATTCTATTCACTGTGCTGAGATTGTTTGCAATAAAGGGAAGCAATTCTTCCCAAAGGACACTATGCTAATGTGAGGAACAATTGAAATCCCTTCCATAGAGTATACATCTGATCTCAGCTGAAAATTATTTTTGCTATTACTGTACAAAAATTCTACCCTCTTGCAATCATGTGCAAAGATCTTTGGGCATAGCACACAAATGAAAGTCGAGCTGTCTACCACCAGCTCTGCCCCACAATACCAGCAGGCTATGGCATACAAATAATCAAGGATA
Source organism: Gekko gecko (assembly GCA_029375565.1). Taxonomy (NCBI): domain Eukaryota; kingdom Metazoa; phylum Chordata; class Lepidosauria; order Squamata; family Gekkonidae; genus Gekko; species Gekko gecko. Next base: position 62,967,902 of record JAPDNY010000004.1, on the reverse strand, counting down.
GCCTAAGATCTGTATTGCAAACCTTTGAACAGTGAGAACCCCAATTTCTAAAATAGTAGAAATTTTGAACAATCTGTTTGTCATGTAAGGTGGATACAAAAACTGTCTCCAAAGCAAATCCATACTACTTACAAAGTTGTGCCTTGGCCCTTCAAATATTCAAAAAAGCATCACAAATGCATCAGATTGCCTTGCCAAAAGATGTTTGTGGTACCACATAGCTCCAACACTATGTTCTTGGTGGTACACTGCATATGAACCATGAAGTTACATTTAGTAATTATAGAGAATAGGTTACTCTCATAGACAACTGAAGACAGGTATTTGGCAAGTTTGTTAACAAACTATATAAATAGTTGTGATACTATCACACAGAGATCTGGATGCTATGAATTTATTGAATTCAGTGAATTTGTTGAGTTCAAGAAAAATCCAATCCATGCTTTGAAGTTCGCTTTCTATGAATTTACTGCAACAGGATTATGCAAAGAAGACAATAACTGAGTGTAGGCCATTAAGGCAACAGAGGGGCCTTCAGAGCATAAGCTCTAACACATACTACTGTACAGCAGAGAGAGAAACAACAAGAGGTAGGCTGAACTGCAAGTGAAAAACATGCAATAAACCCTAAACACTAGAGAATGCCCCAAAGCTCCCCCTAAGGTACAAATGGACTAAACTACTCCTTTGGCAACATTCACAGTAATCAGACCCCCAGCAGGCTGTCGCTTCTCCAACATTTTTTGTGTGAAAAAGTACTTCCTATTGTCTGCCTGAACCTGTTCTTTCATCAGGTGACCTTGAGTTTCTAGCACTGTGAACAGGTTAGAAAAGGTTTTCTTTCCCTCAGTTCTCTCCACAATGTTCATATCATACCAGCAAATACAGTGCCATCAAACTTGCTATAAGATGGCACTTACTCATTTTTTTTCTTGAACTAAAAATCTGGTCGCTAGGTGGCTGGCTGCATGGCCATGCAGCCTGGGAACCACCTTTGCTGTCCAGTTAGGAAGGAGGACCCAGGGCTGCAGTTGCGCAGCCGTGGCAAAGGGAGGGAGAGGTGTGGCTGGAAGTCTCTTGGATGTCCCCTTGCCTCCTCCCTGTCAGTCTTCGGCAGTTCACAGCAGTGGAAGGAGCTTAAGGGCGAGCTCCTGGGGCTAGGCTTTCATGACCTAGCGAAGGCGGTGTCAGGACCAGCGTTGAATTGTGCCTGTTGGGACAGGCGCTTCTCCGGCGGTGCTGCAGAGGCATTTGTGGGTGGCAGCTGTGGTGGTGGCGCAGGGACCCGGTGGTGGACTCACTTGATGAGTATCGGGGGCTGGGTTAGGGCACTGATCAGAAGGCCTGGGGAGCAGGAGCCGCTGTAGATGGTTGGCGGGCTATTTCGGTTCCCTGGGGCAGTGACTGGCCAGTCGGTCCTGGCTTCAGCTTCTTCCTTGGCTTCAATTCAGGGCTGGGTGCTTGGTGCTGGGACCACTTTTGTGGCTGGCTGGGAGATTTCATTAGTCTCTGACCTAAGCAGGGCAGCCCTTGCTTCTTGGCTTCTGATAGCATACAGTAGGATAATTTCCCCCCAAGGCTGGTTTTATTGCATTCCTCCTTGGTTTCCTGGGCTAGTTTGGTGACCTAGTTGGAAGAAGCTTGGGGTCTTGGTGGCCTGTACAATAGTTTCGCTTTTGCTGCTGGTTTCGGTTTCATGGCTGGGTGGTTGGAGTGCCTGCTGGTGTGTGGTTTCACTTTTGCAGTGGCCATTTTCTGTCCTTGGGAGACATTATACATTTATTCCTCATGGCTCCAAAGAATGGCTCTGAAAAATCTAAAGGAAAGCAGCCAGCCCCAAAAGCCCCTCCTAAAAGACCTGCTCCCGCTTTTTCCTCTTCTGAGGATGGAGGGGATGATGTTATCCAGCAGGCCATTCTGGATCGGCTTCAAGCTCTGGAGGAGGCTAGGGGGGTGATGGCGCCCAGTGTGCTGGCAGTACCTGGCAATACAGGAAGAAAGGAAACCCAGGCAGCTTCTATCAAATGTTTTCAGGCAGAGGTTCTCATGCGCTTGTCTTTTCTTGAGACCAGGCTTTCCCTGTCTGGGACAGGAGTCATGGAGGGGCCAGATAATCCATCTGGTTCTAAGGACAAGGCTGGGGCACAGCAGCAGAGTGGCCTGGACAATGCAACGCCATCTGGCGATGGTTCTGCAATGGCAGCAGGTGCTTTGCCTACAGCAGGTCTGACTTGGCCATGGGGTCCTTGGCCGGCTCAAGCTGGGCATGACACAGGAGTGTTGTATCCAGTTGCTCCAGCAGGTGGGCTGGCGCTGGGTCAGAGTGGCACTTCCTGGGCTTTACAAGCCCCTATTCAGGGGGGTGCATCCCAGACTTTGGGTCCGCCTACCACTGTGCATCCATATGGGTGGGCTAATGCTGGTCCCATCAGTGGTATATATGTGGCAGTGCTGGCCATGGCCCTCTCCTTTGGGGATTTGGCTCTTCCACTGGGTGACCATTTGCTTCTGGCAACCAGGGAAAAGATATGCAGAGGTGATTACGTGGACCTATTTTCACTCCTTTATCGGGAGTTTGAGAAAAAACAGAAGGAAGATTTAGAGGATAAGGAAAAGTTGAAATGAATGAGAGTAGATAGGACTTGGGCCAATTGAGTTGCTGGATTCCTGGTGTATGACGGTCTTATTTCCAGGGCACACCCTTGGCAGGCAGCATTCTTGGGGCAATATTTCGATATTATATACAAGGGTTATACTGGATTTAGTGGGCCAGCTTAATTAGAATATGATGAGGAGTTCAGGATGAGAACTGCTATGAACCCAGTGCTTCGTTGGGATCAGGTGCACCCACACTTGTGGTTACAGGTGATGTCTCCATGTAAGCAGAATTTGGGCGAGCAGTCTCACAGTGGTCACCTGGTGCAACGTGTCACTAACCCGGCGTGTACACGCAGTTTGGTGGGGCAGGTGGTTCAATCCCGCCAGTTTTGCTGGGAATTTGGTTCACAAGGTATGTGTAATAGGAAAGCCTATCAGTATAGGCATGAGTGCCCACTTTGCGGCAGTCCACACCCATTCTTGGGTTGTTTTCAAGCAAAGCCACAGAGGGAATGCTGTAGGCTGGAAGGGGCTGGTTCTGGTCAGCCAGCTGGAAAAGGGACCCAGTCCCATAAAGCTGAGGGTTCTTGAAGACCTTTTGCGGGTGTACCCTATGTGGGAAGATGCTTTGTATTTGTTGCAGGGGTTCCAGTATAGTTTTTATTTGCCCCCCCCAGACGGAATAAAGAGACGGACAACAGTTTTGGATCAGACAAGGGCCACTTTATTAACTACATAGCATTTAACGAACTGGAAAAACAGCAAGGAAATATTTTCAAAAGCAGAACAGACAAGGCAGGTATCATAAAGACCAACCTCCTTGTCCAGGATACGGGCGAGCCACCAACCCCGGTCTTAAGCCAATCATCTGGCTTGCGACCAGCAGCCCAGCCACTGGTGGCCTCATGGAGCACCTACCCCTGAAACCATAGAGTTCGCAGAGAGGAGCTAATCCAAGAGGTTCCCAGAGAGGATCATCATTAACCGCCTGGAGCCTTAATAACCCGCAGGCCATTCCTGATGACCCCATGTTCCCTAAATCAAGGAACGGCTTGAGGTGCTCACCAATTTCTGCTTTCCTATCCCTGCACTATTCTGCCAAAGTGACCAACCTATTTAGATGCCCTGCCCCACCCATGGATCCACCATCAACCAGTGTAAGGTAGGCAAAAACACCATCTTCCCTATTGCCAATCCCGGGAGATGATGAAAAATTCCTACCTGGCCCCAATAGGCGACCAGCCGTAGCCTACACTAGAAGACAGGGCGGGAGGGCGGGCCAAGCACGAGGCTGCAACTGATTTGGGCGGGAGCGGAGCCGCCCTATAATGGGTAGGCTCCTCCCCGCCCCCATCACAGCGTTTTACGCCATGACGCTGCTGCTACTGCTGCTCCGTCATTCCTCGGAGCGGCAAAATAGCCCCCGGACTCCATTGCTTTTCAGCGGGAGTCCGGGAGCTCCATTGCCCCCCCAGACGGAATAAAGAGACGGACAACGGTTTTGGATCAGACAAGGGCCACTTTATTAACTACATAGCATTTAACGAACTGGAAAAACAGCAAGGAAATATTTTCAAAAGCAGAACAGACAAGGCAGGTATCATAAAGACCAACCTCCTTGTCCAGGATACGGGCGAGCCACCAACCCTGGTCTTAAGCCAATCATCTGGCTTGCGACCAGCAGCCCAGCCACTGGTGGCCTCATGGAGCACCTACCCCTGAAACCATAGAGTTCGCAGAGAGGAGCTAATCCAAGAGGTTCCCAGAGAGGATCATCATTAACCGCCTGGAGCCTTAATAACCCGCAGGCCATTCCTGATGACCCCATGTTCCCTAAATCAAGGAACGGCTTGAGGTGCTCACCAATTTCTGCTTTCCTATCCCTGCACTATTCTGCCACTAGCGAGGTCAAGCCTCTGCTTTGACTGATGCGGCCTCCAAGCCAAGTGCAGCCCTAATCCCTTGCTGAATATCCCCCAAAAAGAATTTGTTGCCCTTGTCTGACATGTGAATGCCATCTTCCCTATAGAGGTCAACATTTCCTACCACAATTCCAGGATGTGGTAAAAACTGACCCAGGCCACCCTCCATAGCTTTCTTCATTTGTCGGTTAACCTTGCGGTGAGCCCGGTCAATGCACCTAGGATCCCCCAGGTTGTGCCATACCTGCCTCGGCAAGATCGCCGACCATATTATCAATGCCCCAGGCCATCTTCTCCGGATCACTGAAAGATCGTGTGTAGCCTGAATCACCAGGGCCTTGCCTTTCATCAGGCCAAGATCATTGCCACCTAAGTGCACAAGTAAAACGTCAGGAGGCGGCCCATGCCGTTCCTCAAACAGAAGTGGGAGCAATCTGGGCCAATGCATGCCCTGCCTTCCCCACCATTCAACAACAGCAAACTCACTCAAGCCTAACTGAGAACCAACCGACGTCCTCCTGGCCTGGCGAGCCGCCCAAAAACCATACTGTGGCCGCATAATATGACTCTCCGTCGCGCCTGCAGGCCCACAGCACCTGAAAAAGAACTATGTTAGTAACATGAACTGTTTAAAATTTACACTGACGAACGTACCTTTTAAAACTACGAGTTCTCCAATGCCCTATGCCCTTTATGTCCTCTTGAGTGTACCCCATGGAGGCTGCCGTGGAAGCAGCTCCAATCCTAAATGAATGGGTCCCAAAACGGAAGCCCCCTAAACCCAAAGCGTCAAGTGCCCGTTTTGTCAATGCCCAAAACTGAAACTTTGTGAGAGGTGAACCATCTCTGTGTTGAAATAAGACCCCAATGTCGGACCCACGCCACTGCAGGTAACGATGTAAACTTGCTACTGGGCACAAATCTGGCTCATAACAGCGTCCCAATTCTATTGCTGAGCCCTTACCCAACTGGTCAGTCTTAGACCGCTTAATATGAATGACAACACAGTCTGCAGTAACCCGGATGTCACTCAAATTAAGAGCCCTATTAGAAGTATCATGTTGCGAAGCGGGGACAAGCTCGCTGACACGGAGCGCTCCAAAAAATGCCAGCAAAGATGCTGAGTGAAAAAGAGCAGCCTCGTAATCATCAGAGCAAAGGTCCGGCCACAACGACTTTAGGCCCTTTAAAATTGAAGGAGTCAAAGGCTCCCTGGAATCAGGCAGCTGCTCCGCCTCGCGAGACCACCCTTCCAGCATTTTCTTAATTCGAAAATCATTAGTCTTGTCCTCATGACCAGCAGCCTTACCTGCGTAAGCTAGAGAAGATAACCTGCCCTTTATAGAGCGAACCGACAAACCCTTGCCCTTCAGATAAACACAGTATTGCATCAATTGATGGACCGGAATAGGCCACTCATGCCGTAATCCGGCCTCACGTTGAAAAGCAACAAAGTGTTGACCAGCCCTCATGTACGATTTACGTGTTGAAGGGGTGAGGGCCATACCTATCGCTCGCTCAGCTTCAAGTCTCCAATCTGCCAAAAACTGGGGGGCATCCTTACCGGGCGCTCGTCTGCTTCCGGGGCCAGCTGACGGAACCTCTCCATCTGTTTCCGAGAGAGAGCGTCAGCGACCCCATTACTTGCGCCCGGAACATGCCTTGCACGAAACAATATATTATTCCGTAAACAGATCAGTGTAAATGCCCTAACTAACTTCATGACCCGCACTGACCTGGATGTTAGGGAGTTTATTACGTGTACTGTAGCCTGATTGTCGCACCAAAAGTGGACTGAACGACCAGCAAAATCAGCCGTCCAAATCCTCACTGCCACAACAATCGGGAAAAACTCCAGAAAGGTTAGGTCCTTGACCCAGCCTGCCCGGAACCAATCCTGCGGCCAATCCTCAGCACACCAATGACGTTTAAAGTAAACCCCGAAACCTGAAGAGCCTGCAGAATCTGACGTCACCTGCAACTCAGCTTCTAAGTGCAATTCTTCTCTCCAAAAGGACACCCCATTAAATGACCTTAAAAACTCTTTCCATAGCAAAAGATCCTCCCTCATCCCCCTAGTCACCCTAGTCCTGTGATGTGGGAGGTGAAGCCCACGCATGGCATCACAAAGACGTCTGACGAAAGCCCTACCAGGAGCTACAACTTTGCATGCAAAGTTGAGATGGCCCACCAATTGCTGCAACTCCCAAAGGGATATCTTCCTCAAAACTATAATTTTGTCAATCAAAACCTGAAGGCTGTCCAACTTCTCCATAGGGAGCCTAGAGCACTGCTGAACCGTATCTATCTCGATACCCAAAAAGGTTAAGATAGATTTCGGACCTTCCGTTTTCTCTTCTGCCAGGGGAACTCCCAATTCAGCCGCCAAGTGTATGAAACTGGACAGCAAAAATTCACACTGCCCAGTCCCTTCCCTTCCCACAAACAAAAAATCATCCAAATAATGAGCTGTAGAGCCCAATCCAGTCCTAAATCGCAAGGCCCATTCCAAAAAGGAACTAAACCTCTCAAATGCCGCACAGGACACAGAACAACCCATGGGGAGGGCCCTATCCATATAGTAGTAACCCTCAAAAGCAAAACCTAACAAATCAAAATCTGCAGGATGCACAGGCAAGAGCCAGAAGGCCGATTTTATATCACATTTAGCTAACAGTGCTCCATGTCCACAACCCCGCACAACCCTCATGGCCTGGTCAAAGGAAGTATATTTAACCGAGCAAAGCTCATCAGGTATAGCATCATTCACAGATCCACCCCGAGGGTACGATAAATGATGAATGAGGCGATACTCACCCGGAGCCTTCTTTGGTACAACGCCCAAAGGAGACACCCGTAGATTAGGCACTGGGGGGAAAAGAAAAGGCCCCAGGATTCTCCCCTCTTTACACTCTTTTCCAATTTTAACTCGTACTATAACTTCCATCCCTATGACTGACTTTAAATTAGGAGCACGAAAAGGTGCCCTCTCACCTTGATAAGGAATCCTAAATCCCAGCAAAAACCCCTCAAATAAATACCTACCATCTGTTTTATTTGGGTAACTTCTCAAAATCCTCTCTAAAACCTGAATCTTAATTGGGCTGGGCCCCTTTGTCATTAAAGGCAGCTTGATTTCCACCCCCACCGGGACGCTTACCTCCCCTCGCTCCGAACCGCCCCTTCGGTTTGGGGCAACTGGACAATGCATGCTGCCCCCCACATAGAGGGCACTCATGCCGAAAGGAACAAGACTTCCTTCCACAAGTACCTTGTGATGTAAATTCCCAGCACAGGGGACGCTTCTGGACTGGAGTCCCCGTCTGCACCCGTGAAGGATTCTGACCCTGCAGCCGCTGCACTACATGACCACTGTCAGAGTGCTCGGAATACAAAGATTTAGGGGCAGACACCACCTGCAGCCACAAGTGGGGATGAATGAGGTCCCAGCGCAAAGACGGATTCATCGCCGCCCTTGTGCGAAAACCCTCATCATATTCCAGCCACGCGTGTCCAGTGAAACCCGTAAAGGCTTTGTAAATTATATCCATGTATTGTAAAAGTGCTGATGCCCTCCAGGGCTGGTGACGCACTATCACTCCAGAATAAATGAGGAAACCTGGGTACCAATTACCCCAGGTCCTGTCTACTCTACGCTTCTTCATACGTTCTCTGTCCCTTTCATCCAAGTCTTCTTTATCTTTTTTGTCCAATTCACGGTATAACAAGGTAAAAACATCCACATAGGAACCTTTAAGAATTTTCTCCCTAGTAGCCAGTGAAAGGTGATCTCCCAATGGCAGGGCTATATCACCCACAGGTAAAACTTTGGCTGGGGCTTGATCATAAGAATATCCCACCGGAGTAGCTGGAGTAGATGGGTACCACCCACCCTGACCGGAATATTGTGAGGTTCCCCCGTCTAAGGCAGGTGGCACAAAGTGCCACCCACTGGGCGATGAAGAAGCCCCCACCCTTGTTGAGGAACTCCTGCCAGAAGGTGAAGCCCCTGAAGTGTCCTGAGTACCTGAACCCCAGGGCCACGATGTGTCATCCTGACTAACAGCCCCAGCCTTACCATCTTGGCCAGGAGGACGAGCAGGACCCTTGTAGAGCTCCACTTGATGAGACCCCTCGCCTTCTTCTACTGGCCTATTCTCTGCATCACCAGTCCCCGAAGTAGATGCATGACCATCCTCGAGAAGTGCCAGTCTCGCTAACACCTGTGCTTGGAAAGAAGAAATACCAGAGTTTTTTGCCTTCTTTGCCACGGATGGAGCGGAATCACTTTGTGGAGGCATGGCCCGCTGTTTCTCTAAAGCCTCCAGCCTAGCCAAGATTGCAGCATTAATAGGATCAGCATCATCATCCTCATAAGCTGATGGGGCAGGAGCAGCCGCGGGAATCTTAGGTGCAGGCTGCTTACCTTTAGGCTTGCCCTGTCCCTTCTTGGGAGCCATCCTATTGAAATATAGTTAGAGCCTATTGTAAGGCCAATTGCGACACTGTATTGCCAATAGAGCAAAAGGGGCTTAAGGGGAAAAACCACTACCCAAATAACACACTGTAAAAAACCCCACTAGAAATGGCCGCCAGCAAACTACAATAAGCAATCCCTAAAATGGCCGCCTCTGTAATCTGCCTCACTTTCCTGAAGCCTCACCTAAGATGGCTGTCACTCAAATGAAGAGCTCGATCGCATCCACCACTAGGGGGCTGGAGCCCGCCTAAAATAACAGCCGCTTAAACTCTCCCAATCAAGAAGGCGGGGGGAGGGCGACTGTAACCACTAATCTAAAACGTAAGGAGGACCGCACCCCAACACAATCGCCCAATACAACAGTCCCTCAAATGGCCGCCAAATAACTAAAGGACCAGCAGAGTCTCATCCCCTGGGCCACAGCCCCTTCCCCACAATTCAATAAAATTGAAGCCGAGAAGGTACTCGGCACGATCACCGCATCCAGAGTTTGGAGGACGTCGCTGCGCCGACTGGTCTCTGGGCCACTTCTGACCACCGTCACCCCCAGAGCCCACTACAGCCGCACGCTGTTGTGCCGCCCGCCTTCAGGCCGCTTCCGACTGCTGACCCCAGAAACCCTATCAACAGAAAGCCGCCGCGTCTCCTGGCTTCAGGGTCGCTCAAGACCGCCGATGCCCAGAGCCCACTGAAGCCGCCGCCGAGTAGCCGCCTTTTATACGGAGCAGTCCCCAGACGCTTGCTGGCCCGACGTGCTCCGTTAAAAGGCCTACAGAGCTACCCTGTCAGCAGCAGCAGAAGCCTCTAGCTAGCCCAAGCACGAGGCTGCAACTGATTTGGGCGGGAGCGGAGCCGCCCTATAATGGGTAGGCTCCTCCCCGCCCCCATCACGGCGTTTTACGCCGTGACGCTGCTGCTACTGCTGCTCCGTCATTCCTCGGAGCGGCAAAATAGCCCCCGGACTCCATTGCTTTTCAGCGGGAGTCCGGGAGCTCCAATCCCTTTCCAGGGTGTTAAGGCCCCTTTTCAGGCCCCCAATTTGCCTTCAGTTCAGGGTTTGGAGGGGATTATTAAGGCTAAAATTGCAAAAGAAATAGTGGGAGGTAGGGTTTAGGTCCTTTTCGGCACCCGCCAGTTCCTAACCTATGGGTGTCCCCATTGGGGATCATTCCAAAAAAGGCCCCAGGCAAATATCGCCTTATACAACATCAGTCGTACCTCCATGGGGAGTCAGTTAATGACACTATTCCTGATGTATTACATTCAGTTAAATACACTTCTTTTGATCAGGCAGTACACATAGTTAGGCGGTGCAGTCCTGGTGTGCTCATGGCAAAATGCGACATTGAGTTGGCCTTTCACCTCCTTCTAGTTCACCTGGAGGATTTTGAGCTTCTTGGTCTCTCCTTCAAGGGTTTGTTTTATATGGACAGGGCCTTGCCCATGGGCTGTTCAGTGTCCTGTGCTTCTTTTGAAAAGTTTAGCTCATTTTTGGAGTGGGCCCTTTGTCGCCGCTTGAGGTTGCACACTGTAGCACACTATTAGATGACTTTGTTTGTGGGTCCTTGTGACTCTGGTCACTGTGCACAGTTATTGCAAGATTTTCTTGACCTCACTAAAGAGTTAGGTGTGCCTCTGGTGCACGAGAAAACTGAGGGTCCTTCACAAGTTCTTATGTTTTTGGGTGTCGAGTTGGACACGATGGCTCAGGCATCTCACCTGCCCATGAGCAAGTTGCAGGATTTGCGGGAGCAAGTTTCCAAGTTTAGAAATAAGTCCAAGGCTACTTTGCAGGAGTTTCAGCAGCTGGCAGGTCACCTTAACTTTGCATTTAAGGAGGTTGCGCCCGGCAGGCCTTTTTGCGTCAGCTTTGTACAGGTATGAAGGGTTTGCAATTGCCTCGTCATAGGGCACACATTATGGCAGACGTGAGGGCCAATCTGGATATGTAGTTATAGTTTTTAGAATCTTTTAATGGGGCTTCCTTTTGGAGGGAGGACCTTCGGTTGGAAGCAGAGTTACAAATTCATTCCGATGCTGCAGGATCTTCAGGCTTTGGGATCTTTTTTAGATGCCATTGGTGTGCCAAATCATGGCCTGCAGAATGGTTTGGAACTGATGTTCTTAGGGACCTTACCTTTTTAGAGTTTTTTCCCATCCTGGTGGCGGTCCAATTGTGGGGCCAGGAACTGGCCAATCACACAGTTCATTTTTGGTGTGATAATCTTGCGATGGTGCAGGTCATTAACTCCCTTACTTCAGGATCATCACGAGTGATGGTTCTGGTGTGGGCCTTTACCCTTTGCTGTTTGCATTTACACATTCTTTTTCTGGCCAGACACATGCCGGGGATTGACAATGGGGTGGCTGATGCTCTCTCCTGTAAACAGATGGAGAATGCCAGGGGAGCTTTGGTCAATTGGAAAGCTGAGGTAAACAGAGCTTTAGGATTAGCCATTGCTCCTGGCACAAAGAAGGCTTATGACCGTGTGGTCTGCCAGTTGTCCAGCTTTCGAAGGGAGGAGGATATCCTTCTGTCTGGCCCGTATCTGTTGATCAGTTGCTTCATTTCTGTGTTTTTCTTAAAGGTAAGGGGTTAGCTGTTAATTCTGTTAGGGGGCTGCTATCAGTGGTAGCCTATGCTAGTAAGACCCAAAGATTTAGTGATGTCACTGGGAATTTTAGTATTTGGAAGATGTTAGAAGGGTGGATGTGGGAATCAGGGGCTCGTGTGGACACTAGGCATCCTATTTCCCCTGCAATTCTGAGAGGCTTGCAGGCAGGTTGGAAGGAAGTTTGTGGTTCCCCCTATGAAGGTGTTTTATTTCATGAAGCTACTCTGGTTGATTTCTTTGGTGCCTTTCGCATTAGTGAGCTTGTCGCAGAATCCAAAACAGATAGGTTGAATAGGGCTCTGTTAGTTCAGGATGTTAGGTTGGAACCAAGCATGGTACATCTAACACTTCGGAGTTCCAAAACGGATCGGCATCGAGTGGGAACAGTGGTCACTTTGGAGGCGTGTGCTGAGAAGGAATTGTGCCCAGTGGCAGCTTTGGCGGCCTACTTGGCTGTGAGGGTCCCAGGTGGGGGAGTTTTGTTCTGTCATATGGATTCCACCCCGCTGATGCGACATCAATTCTGGGCTGTGACGTTGATGGCTCTTGAAAGGCTGGGGTTGTCTGGAATGCGCTTTTGTATGCATTCTTTTTGCATTGGAGCAGCTTCCACCACAGCAGCAATGGGGTATTCAGTGCAGGATATAAAGCGTTTGGGCCATTGGCGTTCTTCTGCCTACAAATCCTACATGCACCTCATGCCACGGCCTTAAGGTGTGTTGGTTTGTAGTGTAAGTTCTTGGTTCCATTGCTCCCTGTTTTTTGTGTTTCAGGTGCTGGCTGGCAGGAGAAGAACATTTTCATATGCAGCCACAGTTTTGTTTTTTGGGCTGCACACCAGGCTCATCGAACCTCCATTGATACGCAGCTGGGGCTCAGCCAGTGAGCTACAGTGGAGTGGTGTGGGTGTCGGGGGCTGCATTGGCCCAGCCTGTTGCCACTGCTGTTTGAGGGTCAGGTTGGCCCTCCTCCTGAGGTGCTATTCATTCACTTGGGTGGCAATGATTTAGGGCTCATGAAGGGAAAGGCCTTGATCCTTCAGGCTCAGGCTGATTTTCAGGAAATTCAATGCCATTGGCCAGGTACCAAGATTATTTGATCAGCTATGATACCGCATTTAGTTTGGCAAGGTGTTGCCAACCCATTGGCCATTGATAAGGCTCACTGGAAGGCTAATCAGGAGCTTCAGAGGTACCTGGCCAGTACTGGGGGCCTGTTTCTTCCTCACATGGGCCTAAGCAGAAGCTTGGCCTTGTTAGTGGAGGGTTTTTTGTTAATAATATGGATTACAGTCTGGTGAGCACCTACTGATACCCCAATTGGGGCACAGGGATCTTGCAAGTGCAGCCCTTGGGCCATGAGGTAAGGGGTGAGGAAAGTGGACTTCCCTATAGGACCATCCTGGATTACTTCCCTTTGGATCTTGCAGTTCAGGGGAGGGAGTTCAGGGTGACCTCCCATTTATCCTGGCCAGGCACAGGCTGCACTGGTTGGCTGATGCCTGGGGCATGGGTGCTCACCCTACATACCTGGCAAGGAAGGGGTCTGTCCATATTACAGTACTTTTGGCCCTTGCCGTGATTTTGTGTTATGTAGTAGTTAATAAAGTGGCCCGTTAGTTAACCCAACAACATTGTGTGTCTCTTCTTTCCAGCTTGGGGGGCAAACAGCCCTATTATCTAATCTTTCATGATTCATAAGGTGTTCTACCCATCAGCATTTTAGTCTCTGTTACATTGGATTTAACCTTCTTGCTTCCTGAAAATATGTGTACACTCCTGTCCAATGGTACATTGTAAGTTTCTTTTAATTAATACCCTACTTTTCAATACTATTCAAAAATAATACAATAATAATATTTTAAAAGTACAGTCTCTGTACTTCATACACATGGATTTTGATAGAACAGCAGTCATGTCTAATTGCTTACATCTTGTACAATTTTATCAATGAACAGCAATGACTGAAACGTGAGAGGAATATTAGATTTCTGATCAGGGAAGCAGCTTGGGAAAGGACTGTTAAACCCTCTTTCAGCTGGACCACAGCATTGACCCAAACCATCGCCCATTCAAGCCACAGTTTTGTGTGTGGGTATGCAAACACAGAATCTCCAGTGTCACATATATCTTGGTCCTTAGGATCTTGACAAGAAAGACATACCTCAAAAAGCTTGGAAGAACTTGCATACTTTTGCCCCTTCCCTAACTGTTATTGCAATCCCACAGTATGCTCTTACTCAATGCTTATTGGCCATTAGGTATGACTGAAAAGGACATGTAAAGGTATTTACAGTGTGTGTCTCCCAGATTTGGATTTCCTTTTCTTTCTTTGGGATTTTGCTAATGTAAGACATATTTGTCATCAACCATTTTAGACTATAAGAACTGTCCTGCTATTTTAGACCAAGAGTCAGTCAGGTACAGCATTCTTTTTCCAACACTGGCCTGTTAGATGCCTTTGAAAAGCCTAGAAGCAGGACAGAAAGGCAACAGTTCTTTCCCTGTTGCTTGCCCCTCAGCAACTGTTGTTCAGAGTCACGCTTCTTTTGCCAAGTCCACAACATCAGAAAATATAGTGTTTCTGTTAACAGAGATACGTGATCCATTTTTGGACCTTCAAAGTGTTATATTTGTCATTTTTCTATTAGGGATGTTCATTTATTTACATGATTTATCAGTACTTCTTATTGCATCCTGGATTTACCAGTAGGGTCATGTTTACAGATTTTTTGCAATCTGTATTTTAGTGACCTCTTTGTCTAATCTCTGTAGCTTCTGAGGGAGACATTCTAACAATGTGGATAAAGATTTAAACTGGGAACTAGCTAAATGCCTGGTTGATTCCATTCACTAGGATTTAGCATGGATAATGTATTATAACAAAATTGTGGAACTACGAGAAAACCTGTAAAACCTCAGTCAGGCTTTGCCTTCTCACTTAATAGGATCTAACTTTAGAATGTGCATCTCAATTATTCTTACAACAGCCCTGTGCAGTATGTTAACTGAAAGAGTTGCTTGCCCTGGAACATCATGATACAGTGCCCATGCATGGATGTCATTCATTTCACCGGGATTTACACAGGCAAATCTGTCAATGGATTGCACAGTAAAGTGCTAGTTGGATTCTAGACCAATAAATAAATGTGCAGTCCTTATGTTAGTATCAGGAGAAGTAACAGTGCATGCATCTGTCTCCCAAATGAATGGTGATTGTAGAACATGCTCTGTATATATGAGGTCCACAGCATTTTGCAGTGTCCAGAAATAAGTTACACTGAATTCCATGGGACACCCCGTCTAACTGAGGATTACGACTTCAATCTTTGCTTTATTTTAGTAATATGTGAAGGAAAACTGACCCATATGGCCCTTATTTCCTGGAATTTATGCTGATCAGGGCTATTGACTACTGTTTTAAATCTCTTGTAGGCAGTCATGTTTTCAAAGACTTTACATTCTGAAGTGCTCATGATCCAGTAGTATAAACAGAATGACGTTCTAAGCAGAATTACTTCCTTTTAAACCCATTGACTTTGTTGGAGTTAGAAGGGTATCACTTGGTTTAGGATTCTACCAATAATCATTTCAAATTCTCTATAGTTAAACTAATTTGAATTCACTGCTTTTACCTAGGAAAACAGCAGCTGATATTAAATGTGCTTGCTGTAGCTAAATCTGACACTCATGCTTTAATATAATTGCTAATGTAATTGAAAAAAAAAATCTTGGGGAAAAAAGGTGAAGGGAACATATTTTGGAAGTTCTATTAAAGCTGCTTAATGAAGCAATTCCTGCATAACTGCGGTAGTCACTGCCAAATAAACAATTTAAATATTGTGTTCACTTCTCCCTTCAGACTTTGTGTTACAAAAAAACCAGAACTGAATGCCACCAATAGAGAATGAGGATTAGAATGAGGATGGGACAGGAGACAACATAAAAACATGCATGAAAGTTGTTTTTAATTTCCTTTGGTACTGTTTTTAAATCATCACCTTTATTTTAGATTGTAACATTACAGATTTTTTAACATAATTCAACCTAAGATATGTGGCTGGAGTTCCAGTCCTGGTACTCAGTATTCAGTAGATGGACCTGGCGTAATGTTCTGCTGAAGTTTCAGTTGTTCATCTCTAATTAATATCGGCCTGATTTATGGGCCTAAAGTGGACAAATAAGGGAAGTATTGTTACATGCCTTGAACTTTAGGGATGTGTGTGCATCTGTCTGTCTGTCTGCCTGTCCACACACACACACACCCAGCATAGCAGAATAGAATGATAGTATGCAGGTCCCATAAATGGATTTAATATTGTAGTCTAACCATAGCTAAATCCCAGGAGAAAATCTGTCCTTTCATTTTCCTTCTGTTAAAAACTTTTCCTTCAGCTGTGCAAATGTTTGATGAACTCATCTAGAAGACTGTGATGAGTCATCTCATACAACTGCCATGTTTCACCCTAATAAGCCTTCTTAATAGGAAGGAAATATTTTTTTCCCTTGGTTCTCATGCAGAGCAGTATGATTCACAGCATTTAAAAATGTGATCACAAATCTATCTAGGAAAGAAATGTTTTAACTATAATTTCAAAGACAAATTAATCGTGTTAATTTATATCAGTTTTATTCCATTGGAAATTTATGCAGCAGTAGTCTAATTGCAGAGACCAATGTTTGCTTTTCATGATGTACATCAAAATAAGAATGTTGTTAACATTTTTAATGGTATAGTTGTTTTATAAGTACATATATTACCACTCATAAGTTTGAACATCATAATCATGGTATTTGTACCATCCTTCATAATACAGAATACTATCAAAAATAAAAGGGATTTTCTCCTTCCTTCATAATCTTACAGTCATTAAAAACATAATGGGTGAGTTTGGGAACAGAGGGGAGGGCTCTCACATCAAAATGTAACCATTTTTTTTAATGATCAAGATTTTTTGCAATTAAAATATTGTAGTTAGTTTTTAAATTCTGCTACTTGGATTGAAGGAGCTGCTGTGGCTCAAGTGGTTAAGACGCTGAACTGCAGGCTGTGGAAGGTCAGTAGTTCAGCAGTTTGAGACCCAAGAGTGCCGCATGACGGAGTGAGCTCCCATCTCTAGTTCCAGCTCCTTCCAACCTAGCAGTTCGAAAGCAAGAAATTGCAAGTAGATAAATAGGTACCACTTCGGTGGGAAGGTAACAGCGTTCTGTGCACCTTGGTGTTTAGTCATGCCGGCCACATGACCACAAAAACGTCTTCGGACAGCGCTGGCTCTTTGGCTTTGAAATGGAGATGAGCACTGCAACCTTAGAGTCAGATTCGACTGGCTTTCGAGCAAGGGAACCTTTACCTTTACTTGGCTTGAAGACCCTCATTGTGATGGAATCTACACAGAACTGTGGAACTGGAAAAGAATGACATACAATAGGTTTCATGGCCACCACAAGAAAAGTAGTGAAACTGCCTGCTTAACTTCATGTATTTTAAATCCTAGTACTTCAGTGGAGTGGAAGTGCATACTACTGGTATTCTGCAATATTCAGCAATGCCAGTGAAAGGTTCCCTTATATACTTAAGGATTACTGCGTACTGTGGTTAGCAATGAGTGGCACATACACAGGAATTTATATTATTTTGGGAAATGTTTTTGTAAAGCATGCTTTCTTTCCATTTATGAAATTTGCTGAATTTAATACACCTCTGTTTTTAGTAATTGAGCCTGATGCATGATAAAAAGGCATACTTTTAATTTTTAAAAACCCTTTCCCTGTGTAAGCTATTTTTTGTAACATGATTGGTCATCTCTGAAGATATAACTGTATAAGGAATTTAATTTAATTTAATTTAATTAATGTAATGCAATCTTCATATTCCTTATACCAGTTTCAACATATACTTGAATTAGAAGTTCCCATGAATCACGAAAATAAAGTTAATTAAACATACACATATTTAACCATGTGTTTATATTCTGTAAATTTTCCAATAACAGACTTTAGTCCAGCAGAAAATATATCTCATCTCCTTTGTGGCTCTAAATAATGTGTGCTAGAAACACAAAGGTAGTCACCTCATGTCACTGAATACCAAACATAAAAGAATATGTATCTCTCTGAATCTTTGTTGAATACATTTAAGAAATAGAACTCAGGTGTGTGAAACCAAGACTTTTTGATCATCAGTTACATACAGGACACCACTAGAGGGACTTATATAGCCAAGAGTCTCTTGCACGAATCTCAGAAAGATACTTGCAGAAAATAGATAGACGATGGCAAAAATGTTCCTTTATATATTTAGACTATGAATTTTACATGAAGAAATGAAAGAAGAGGGTTGCTTTTATTTGTAATGTTTCTGCTGTCATTTAACTACATACAAGAATTACTTACATTAATGTATCAGACATATATTTGCATATTTGTATATCTAAAGATGTATTTTGTACTCTTTTAACACTGCAAAATAACCTTGTCTACAGTCCTGACTACATTGCTTATTTTTATATGTGAAACTCCCTAATTATTAGAATGTGAGAAAGAATGAGGCATTTACAAAAATAAATTACATGGGTAATGGATGAATGACACAGCAATCCTGAGGATGTTTTTCTGGGAATAAAGCCTGGAAAAGTAAATACAGGTGATATGTCAAATCCTACACTGACCTTACGTTATGAATACCAATATATAATTATATAGATAATAAAGGCTTCCTTATACTATCCAGGAGGAACAACAAGCATAAGAAGAGCCCTGCTGGATCAGACCAGTGGTCCATCTAGTCCAGCATCCTGTCTCACACACTGGCCAACAACAGGGGATAGAGGCTAAGGCCTTCCCCTGATATTGACTCCTGCCTCTGGGGTTCAGAGGTTGACTGCCTCCGAGCATGGAGGTTCCTCTTAGTCACGATGGCTAGTAGCCACTGATAGACCTATCCTCCATGAATCTATCTAATCCCCTTTTAAAACTATCTATTTCTGTGGCCATCAAATTCCACTGGCAGTGAATTCAACATTTTAATCACCATCTGTGTAAGGAAATATTTCCTGTTGTCTGTATTGAATCTCCTGCCTATCAGTTTTATATGATGCCCTTGAATTCTAGTATTGTGAAAGACGGAGAAAAATTCCCTTTGTCAACTCTCTCTACCTCATGCATAATTTTATAAACCTCTATCATATTTCCTCTTAATTGTTCCAGACTCTTCAGCCTTTCCTCATAATGAAGGAACTCCAACCACCTAATCATCTTGGTTGTCCTCTTCTGTACTTTTTCCAGCTCTGTGACATCCTTTTTGAGATACGGTGACCAGAACTGTACACAGTATTCCAAATGAGTCCTCGCCATAGGATCATTATAATATTGGTGATTTTATGTTCAATCCCTTTCCTAATAAACCCTAACAGAGAGGTTTTTTTGTTACTGCTGCAGCACTTTCACTGAGCTATCAATTACAAATGCAAGATTTCCCCCCTCTCAGTCTTAGCAAGTTCAGACCCCATTAACTTGAAGTTGGCATTTTTTTTGCCCTATTGTGCGTCACCTTACACTTCCTAACACTAAATTCCATTTGCCATATTGTTGCCCACTCATCCAGTTTGTGGAGATCCTCTTGGAGCTCTTCACAGTCAGCCTTGGTTTTCACTGTCCTGAATAATTTTGTGCCATCTGAAAACTTGGCCACTACACTATTCACCCTAGTTCAAGATCATTTATGAATAAGTTAAATAGTACTGGACCCAGTACTGGTCCTTGTGGGATCCCACTGCTTAGTTCCCTCCAGTATGAGAACTGTCCATTGATTCCTACTCTTTGCTTCCTGTCATTTAACCAATTTTTAATCTATAAGAGAACCTGTCCTCTTATCTCATGACTGCTGAGTTTACTCAGGAGTCTTTGGTGAGGTACCTGGTCAAAAGCCTTTTGAATTTCCAAGTATATAATGTCTACTGGGTCACCATTGTGTACATGTTTGTTCACTTTCTCAAGGAACTTCAAAAGGCTGGCGAGGCAGGACTTCTCTTTGCAGAAACCATACTGATTTTCCCTCCGCAGGCTTTGTTTCTCTATGAGGAGAAAATGGTCTCTTATAAAGGTGTCTGATTCCATGGAACAAACTTCACACCATGAACCTTTGATATATCTATTTGATTAAAAAAAACCCCTATGTTAATATTGAACTCTGTATTGAACTTTGGCTACTGTTAATGTCATAACAGAAAAAAAATATTCAGATCAGAATCCATGTAATTAGATTAACCATGTATTTCTCTGATGCTACATGGCTCAATCTTGACCATTCATTAAAACTAATTTTCTGTAAATATAATTTGAAATATCTTTATCAACCACACCACAAATTTTCAAGCAACAGTTAAATATGCATATCCAAAAAGAAGAGAACAACTTCAACAAAAGGCAAAAATGGCAGGGTGGGATGAGTGGGAATTTCAGTGGGAATTTTTTTGGGGGAGTCCTGATCTCCCTATAAATTCAGCAGCCTCTTTATGGAGCGGGGAAAGAAGGAAGACTGACTTTTGATGACATAATACCTTCACCATCTAACCTACTTCATAGAGTCAGATGGGGGTGAGAAACTTTAGACTATGCTGACCTCCATGAAGGAAGGGTGGGATATAAAAATGAGTATTGCAAGAGGAAAAAAATATGTATGACATAAATATGTTAAATTTTAGTCTATTTATGCTAACAGCAAGTGAGTTGTTTTCATGTCTGAGTTGAGTCTCAGTACTATTGTGGGAGGGGAAGGGACCCAGCAGGAATGTTTGTTTGGGGGAGAAAGTGAGGAAAGAATACATTGTCTCCTATTAGAGCCATTTCTCCCTTACCTGTGTCTTCTCATGTACACATGTATATTTGTTTTTGTTTTGTTTTTATAAAACTCTCCTAAAGAGGAGAGAAGTTTATTCTTTTCATATAAGGAAAAAGGTAGGGTATATAGATGGATTAAGAAAAGATGTGAGTGAGTATTCTGTTAAAAAGGGTTAGTTTTAGTTAATATAAATGCAGTTTTTGACATTCACCATGGTTGAAGAGTCTCTTTTTCATCTTAGCAAAGTCAAAAAAAAAAACACTCTGTTAATAAGGTTAGTAATGTCCCTTGGGGTTAATTATTAATCAGCTCCTTTCTGACGCTTCGCGAACAGTTATTTCTTAGGCAGTCTTTTCTTGGTATCCCTCAGGTTATACGATGGGCCCTCTTTAGCTTTCACGTCTCCTGCTCCGGCACCTCCCTCCTCCGGGCCGCTGTCTTCATCGCTACTCGATTCTGTCCAAGTTGCAAGTGCTGCCTCTTCCTCCGTGCTGGCGTGTCTCTTCAGAAATTCTTGTGCTTTGAAGATGGAGTCAATCTTCTCTCTTTTATCCTTATACTTAAACTCCAGTCCTTCAGGGAATCTCCATTTGTAAATAATCTGATTCCTTTGTAGAAAAGTGGTCAATCCTTTGTATTCTTTCCTTTTCATGCGGATTTCGTAAGGCACATCTTTCAGTGTTCTGACAGTCTGCTCCCCAATCTTCAAGGGCACCGCTGAAACTGCACGCAAGATTTGATCTCTCGTACGCTGCTTAGTGAACTTGACAACAACCTCTGCTGGCAGATTATTTTTCTTTGTAAAAGTGGAATAGGCTCTATAAGCCAAATCCATCTCTTCTTTTAATTCTCGCTCTTCTCTGCCAGTTACGGGTGCCAAGACATTCGCTAGTGTCGATCTGAGATCCTCTTTCTCTTCTTCTTTAATGCCCTGGAAGCGGAGAGTCAGATTCGATTTCTCCATCTGCAACCTCAAAATTCTTTTTTCTTGTTCATCCGGATACTTTTCTAATTTGTTGACCCTTTTCTTTATTTTTCTGGTATCTTCCGCCAAGACCAGACACTTCTGTGCGATCTCCTCCATCTTCTTAGACGTTTCTGTTCATTGTTTCTGTTGGCTGTTGAGAACACCTTGCATGTTAATTAACATTTCGCTGATTTTCTGCATTTGATCCAGCAGAGGGTGCAGTAGCTCGCTTTTCTGTTGATTGACAGCAGGCTCTGAATGGGGGTTACCCGGACCGGAAGTCCCTCCTCCCTTCTTTTCCGGCTTGAGTGGGACCTTTTCCATTGCCGACATTTTCCCTGTTTGTTTACTTTTTCCGGGTTCGCGTCGCGTCCCTCAGGAGACTCGCTGACTTTTGGTTTCAATGAAACCCTGAGGGTACATTCACTAGCCCTTTTTCCCTTTCGCCCCCTTAGCTTTCCTTTTATAAGTCCCGCTTTTCAATGGGGGGGGGAGTCGCCCCTCCTCCCTCCGCTTATTTGCTTAAAGGGGGATTCAGTTTTGCGCTTTAGTTTAGACCTCCAACTCACGGTTTGATGCCAGTTCTTCTTTTTATTTTATTTTATTTCATGACGCTTTTCCTCACTCCTGGAAATCAGTGGCGTTGCTAAGTCCCATGCGGGACACACTACGCAGCGGGGCCGATTGGGGCGGGGAGAAAGCCTCAATTTCCCGGCTGTCTGCCGGCAAAGAGGCTACTCCCCAAAGCGCCCCCGGTTCGGAGCCTTTAATTAAGGCTCACTAGGGTCGTTCGCATAAGCGAAGACCCCCCAACTGCGCGCGGGCTAGCCTCCTCTGGGAGCGTCCCGAAAGGTGGCCGCCATTCGCTCCGCTGAAACCGAAAGTCCACACATGTATATTTGTAAAGCAAATATTTCACTCCCTGGTCATCCTACATGGCCCATCAAATCTGAAGGCCTTTCAGTGGCTAAAAAGACAAGGAAGAGATTTGGAACAAATTGCCCCCTATTGTTTAATTTAGAAAATACTTAGTTTGTGTTCCTATGTGGAGTTAAATGTCATTGCAGGAAATGTTTGTTGCCAGCCCTGCAAGGGGGGGCTTAAAGGGGAGGATTGACAGACAGTAGGATGAAAGCCTAATCCATCTAATACCTATCAATGCTCTCCTAACAACTGTCCCCTTCAGCCTTAAGTGACCTTATTTGCAGTTCCAGAGTCCACTGGGGGAAAAAAAAATCAGTACAAAACTTCCTAAAAAGCCACATGCAGAAGAGAGCAGATGGTGAAAAGATAAGCAGCCCACATTCCCTGCAAGTGTCCCAACCTTATAGTGTTATGAGGAAAACCTCATTCTGGGAATCCAGGAGGGGCTGTGGCTCAGTAGTAGAATATCTGCTTGGCATGCAGAAGGCCCCGGGTCTAACCTCTGCACTTCATTTAGAAAGGATTAGGTAATAGGTGAAGTGAAAGACCTCTAATCTGAGCCTTGGAGAGCCACTGGCAGTCTGAGAGGACAATACTGACCCAAATGAATTAAGGGTCTGATAGGGCAGCTTTACATTATGTTACTTGTAAGAATTCACAGGATACTTTTAAGTCCTGTTTTCTCAATAGCTTAGTTAGCAGATTAGCTATTAGGAAGAGATTTAAATGCATGCCCCTTTTACGAATACCTAACAAGCAACTGATTATTCAATCAATCTTATGAAAACAGCCACTGCCCAAATCCTTTATATATCTGGCCATGAAATATTCCATGAAAGTATTTCCATGAAATATTCCAGTGTTTGTTGAGTTGCAGTAATTTGTTTGCCCCTCTGCTGGTGGAAATTCATAACTTCATAGCCCAGAAAGCTACTCCAGGTTTTCAGGCTGGGTATATTAAGCCCTTGTGTATAACTATTTACTGTTGATACAGTTGAAGATCTCATCATAAACAAGGTGAAACTTGACTTTCAGTGAAGAAAACTCTTCTCTATTTCTTTTTAAATCTGAACAGCTTGTCCAGCTAGCAAGCTGGCAGCTAGTAAATCTACCAAATTGTATGGAACTCCTCACATTTTAATCACTGGACAAAGAGGGCGATTGTTCATGGAATCTCCGACATCTAGATTGTTGCACTCCTTCTTTATTTCCCTCACCTTCACACTTCAGAGATCTCTGCCTGTGGTCAGAAATAGTAATCATTGTTCTTGAGTGGCTTCAGTTTGTTACAGAAGACAGGCACACTGTGCCTCCACCAGGATTCTATTTTCCATTTTATGAACTCACTTTTGAACATAAGATTAGCAGACTTTGGTTGTTGTCTTTTTTCCTAATAAGACATGTGATTCATTGTTCATTCTAAATTGACAGTCTGGCATCTGATCATTTCTGAATATAACCAGTCATACACATTTGAAAGTAAATGTTTCAGTAACAGAAGAAATGACAATGTCAAGGTCTCCTTTGTCACCATCTGGAAAAAGGTGTATAATTTCCAGCAAATCATTTGGGTTGGTTTCACGTTATACATACTTGCATGATACAAATATACAGGTGTGCAATGCTCACACAAGAAGGCCTATGCTCAGTGGCTGAGAAGATGATTTGTATTCAGGTTCTGCATTCAACTCCCATTAAGTCTGGTTTGAAGGATATGAGCTAGTAGACTTGGAAAGATCTTGGAGCAGAGCTGGATATATGCACAAACTGAGTAAACTATAGTCAAGACTTCAGATTATCAGAGAACTCTAAATACAAAAATAAAATTAAAAATTGCTGAAACGTATCTATCTAGAACCCTATTCAGATGTATTCAGGGAGGTTTACTCCCAGGAATGTGGCCTTAAGATTGCAGTGTAGATTACCTTTTTTGGGGGGTAATGCTATGGGGCATCTTAAACTGGACATAGTTTAGGGCCTTAACATGTCAGTGCCCCTGCCTTGGAGAGCCACTGGTAATCAGAATAGCCACTGAGCTAAATGGACGTTGGGGTAATTTAGATTCATAAATATGTACACGTTGCATAAATCCACTTCAAGCCTTACCTATAAAAATTTCAGTGAATGAAAATGAGTTAAATTGAAGAATAAAGTGTTCCAAAAATTGTAGTATAGTATCTGCATAACCATACTTAATATTTGAACTGTCATACTGTGATACTCCCTCTGTTTAAATTGAGTTTTAAAAGAGTTATTTCATTATGCAATAAATGAATATGGATCCTAGTCTTTTTCTAAACATAAGTTCCCCAAATGAAGAACATGCATTTGATATGTCAGCCCATAGCTGTACAAACCAAAACACAATTGCTAAACATCATGCATAAGCACAGTTTAATAATGGACTTTGATTTGTTAAGTACACTCTGATTAAGTATTCAAGCTACACTGCAGTAGTTTACGTTTTCCGCTAAGAGCATGCCTATTGCACCATTTCCAGGTTGTAAATCATTTATGCCAGTTGAACATTATGCCATCAATAATTTATTTACTTATGAAATTGTAAATTATAATGTACTGACAAATTCCATGCAAGCTAGTGTGAGTAATCAGATATATTGGACATTATCCAGGGAAAGTTATGTATGCCTATGTTCTATTGCATTGCTTATGTAAAGCATCCTTGTATTTCAAAGCCAAACTTCCTCTGGATTATGTCCAATGAAAGTTGAAATGATCGATTGTATCATTTTCACACACAGACACACAACAACAAAAAATAGACAATAAACTTCTGAAATGATTGTAAAACAAGTGAACGGTGCTTTCTATTCCAATACTTATACTCAGGGCCACCCTGAGCTTGCCCATGTAGGGACGGCAGAATAGAAATCAAAAATAATAAGTAAATATATCCTGTAAAATAAAATTAATTTCGTTGGCTTTGATGTATATGTCTAATGTCTGATAATATCCATATTTTAGATATAAATATTGTTAGAGCAGCCCCATAGCCAGAGATTTTTGGTTGGTGGGTCATGGGGAAATTTTGTGGGGGGATGGGGGAGGGAGGGGGTGGTTCTTTTCGCTTTCCCTGATCTCCAAGCAGCAATTTGCTTGCTTGGAGAGCAAGCCAAAACAGCATTTAAAGGGAACCCTTTAAATGCTGTTTTTCTAGTGGAGGGCCATGCTTTCCCTGATCTCCAAGTGGCATTTTCACCACTTGGAGATCAGGCACAGGCAGCCCCTGCTAGAAAAACAGCATTTAAAGGGAGGAGGGGAAGGGGGAAAAGGGCAGCAGCTTTTGTGGGGCGTGCCTCCCATTTGAGGGGGTGGAGCCCCGAAATGCCAACTGTAGCTACAGGCCAGCATTAGACTTCCTTATATAATAATTGTGCATTTTATTGATTACTGAAGTAAAAGGCATGGATAAAATCATAACTTAGTGGTTTGGATCTTATGTAACTATTCTCTTTATATACCTTCTATTAGATAGTTTGTTGTTTGCTTTGTTCTGTAACCGTAGCCCTATTGCAGTGTTCATTGGTTATCTTATTGGGTGTGACTGCAGTGTGTATATCCTATAATCCACCTTGACACTCAGTAAAAAAGGCAGACTATCTCCCATCCTGTATCCTGCTTTTCCTCCTGTAATTTGGTAGAGCAGTGGGAGCAAATTTGGGTGGCAGTGGTATCATGTGGATGTCACAACATCATTTCTAGTGTAAACCTGCAAGTGACATTCACTGCATTTGGGCAACACTCCAGGATTCAACTGAAACTGCCCTAAAGCATAGTGTTAGTTCCAGGCTCATGCCAAAAGTGATGATGAGTTTGTGGCATAACACTGTTTTTGTTTTTCCTGCCTTCCTACCATCTCCTACCAGTGACAAGTTAGTGCTTGTCTGGCAACTCTAGAAGCTGCCCTGCTGAATGATTCCAGAAGTTGCTCACCTGATCTCCCTGCATATGTAGTCAAGTGTTGACCCACTGAACAAGAATGAAGTTCTACTTTCCACTGAAGGTTGGCAAGGGAAAATTGTGTGTGTGTGTGTGTGTGCTTTTTTAAAAAAACTGGGCTGATGTTGGTAGAAACAGAATGATTAACCACTGTTTCAAAGGTAGAGTAACTTCTCAGTTAAGTACATGGTTCCTCAGCTATGAGTCATATGGCAAAAAAGATAAACTGAGTGTCTGAGAAATTCATTCCATAAAGGACAGAGCAAATGAGGTCAGGAAATAATCTAGCAAACAGGAAATACAATGAATCAGTGGGCTCTGTGGGACAATGAAATTAATTACAGAAGCTGTTAATATTAGTTTGTAATATTACCCTGGGTGTGTATGTATTAAATTATATTCTCTTATGGCTTGGCTACCCCAAGAGCATTGTTTATCTACATCATAGTATATTCTTTATTCAAATTTTAGTTGTATGTATAAAATCCCATGCCATTTGCTATTAATATAGTAGGATTATTTAGAATAATCTTCTGGATTATACCTGTTTAAAATTCTGATATCGATGGTACTTCAGACTGCATACAAGGAAGAAAACAACAAAGCCTACTGCATGATATATCAGTTTATGGCAGCGTCTTGTTAGTGTTGTTAGCATAGCTGCTGATGTTACATGTGTTTGGAGAGAAGTCTAAAAATAATTTCTCATTGCACTGCATCAATGTTTTCTTCTCTCACAACTATTAAAACCTGTCCTTTATAGGTCAATCAGTTTGTTAAGGTTCACAGTTCACAGTTCATTTGTTGGGATTCAGTATAATTTAGGAGCACATTTTATAAATTTACAATTAGACTTATGTGTTTAGCATTGATCTGTAGGCATTGCTTTTTCCAGAAACTGGAGTTCAATGATCACACGCTTATAATATTATAAATATAGCAGTTATGCTGGAGAATAAGAGGCATCAAATAGGTGATTAAAGGCATGAACATTGCATTTTATTTTATTTATACTCGTTGCTTAAACAAATACTGAAGGCAGCCTACAACATTAAAATCCATACAGAAAAGCTAGAAATAGATAACAATAGCAATTCAAATGTACAAACACCAGATTCAAGAGTCAACTAAAAAAGTTAGTCAATAACTTTTGGTATTAAAAATGTTCAGCAGACACTGGAAAGCCTCTAAGGAAGGAACCCAGAACAGTGTAAGGGGAAGTATCTGCTCACTTGCAGATTCTCACTGACAGATCTCTCTGAAGGGAATTTTTGCACTAATTGCAATCTCCTCAGTGAGCCTCAGAGCATAACCCATAATGAATTGATGGAGGTGGTACATCAACTACCTTCAGTCCAAGCTGTTTAGAATCTTGAAGGTCAGTACTTTGGGTTGGGGTCAGAGGGACACTGGCAGCCAATGTAATTTAGTAATATGCTGGCTGTGGTCATCTCCTGTAAACACACTGGCTGTGTTATGAGCCAGTTGAAACTTCTTCAAAAGCAGGTCCAAACAGCATATATTAATAGAATAACCTGTAGACCCAAAACATGTGTGACTGTGCACCCTAAGTGGGTCTTTTCCAGAAAATGGGGTACATTCCTGTTGTTGGAGGGCCAGCATAGATTGTTGTTGTTGTTGTTCAGTCGCACAGTCGAGTCCGACTCTTCGCGACCCCATGGACCAGTTTACGCCAGGCCCTCCTGTCTTCTGCTGTCCGCTGAAGTTTGCTCAATTTCATGTTCGTTGCATCAATGACACTGTCTAACCATCTCATCCTTTGCCGTCCCCTTCTTCTTTGACCTTCAATCTTTCCCAGCATCAGGGTCTTCTCCAGTGAACGCTCCCTTCTCATTTGGTGGCCAAAGTATTTGAGCTTCAGCTGCAGGATCTGGCCTTCCAGGGAACAGTCAGGGTTGATTTCTTTTAGGATTGACTGATTTGATCTCCTGGCAATCCAAGGGACTCTCAAGAGTCTTCTCCAGCACCATAGTTCAAAAGAATCTATTCTTCGGCGCTCGGCCTTCCTTATAGTCCAACTCTCGCAGCCATACATTACTACGGGGAATACCATTGCTTTGACCATGCGGACTTTTGTTGGCAAGGTGATGTCTCTGCTTTTTATCATGCTGTTTAGGTTTGCCATCGCTTTCCTCCCAAGGAGCAGGCGTCTTTTAATTTCATGGCTGCAGTCACCATCTGCAGTGATCTGGGATCCTAGGAACGTGAAGTCTGTCACTACTTCTACGACTTCCCCTTCTATTTGCCAAGGAGTGATGGGGCCAGATGCCATGATCTTAGTTTTTTTGATGTTGAGCTTCAAGCCCACTTTTGCGCTCTCCTCTTTCACCCTGAGCAAGAGGCTCTTTAGGTCCTCTTCACTTTCTGCCATCAGAGTGGTATCGTCTGCATATCTGAGGTTATTGATCTTTTCCCCAGCAATCTTAACTCCAGCTTGTGATTCATCCAGGCCAGCATTTCGCATGATGTACTCTGCATATAAATTAAATAAGCAAGGTGACAATATACATCCTTGTCGTACTCCTTTTCCTATGCTAAACCAATCAGTTGTTCCATATCCGGTTCTAACTGTTGCTTCTTGACCCTTATACAGGTTTCTCAGGAGACATGTGAGGTGGTCCGGTACTCCCATCTCTTTAAGAACCTGCCATAATTTATTGTGATCCAGCATAGATTATCAGCCTGCAATTCCAGGAGGTACATGGAAACACCACCTTCCAGTCCTTATTCAAGAAGGGTAGACTTGATACTAGCCTGTAGGTGTTCAATCCAAACATGACTTTTTTCAGTGAAGGATTAACAACTGCCTCTTTAAGAGAAGATGGAATTTAACCTTTTGTCAAAGATGCATTCATACCTGTAATCCAGGAAAACAGCTCTCATTTTACAGATTTAGTTATAAACGAGAAGAGTGTGTCCTGGAGAAATGAAACAGGCCTCTGATGGACCTGCTGCTTACTTTGGGTTGGATCCAGCCCACTATAGGTATTATGTCTATGTATACAGGATTGCCATAAGGTATATTGATCATAACAGTTGTATTTCTTGTATTTTTTAAGATTTTTATTGTCCCTTAAGACATTTCAGTTAGGGGTCATTGGATTGTATTTATAATTTTAGAACTTGAGGGGCACTTATTTAACTTAGTTCACATTCAACTAGTGTTAGAGGCTTAACTGGTTATCATCATTTCTAAGGTATGAATTGTTTCAAACCATGTATTCATGACCACTCACTTTTTGCAGTTTGAGTGGCAGAGGTAATTGCAATCTGATCTCTAATGCTTTGCAGCACTACATTGCAGATGACCAGAAGGTGTAGTTCAGACTTCAGCATAGGATATGAAGAAGAGGAGGAGGAGGAGGAGGAGGAGATTGGGCTTATACCCTACCCTTCACTCAGAGTGTCACAGTGGTTTACAATCTCCTTCCCTTCCTCTCCCCACAACAAATACCCTGTGAGGTAGGTGGGGCTGAGAGAGTTCTAAGAGAACTGCTCTTGATAGAACAGCTCTGAGGGAACTGTGACTGACCCAAGGTCACCTAGCTGGTTGCATGTGGAGGAGTTAGGAATCAAACCCAGTTCTCCAGATTAGAGTTTGCTGCTCTTAGCCACTAAACCAAACTGGGTTGTCAGGTCCGATGTCTGTGCCAGATGGGTGGGTGGGAGGGGGCTTTCTGGGAGTGGGGCAGAGTGACACAATATGCTGACATCATGTGGAAGTGATGTCATCACATTGGGGATGTCTCACAGTGATGCTATCATTTTGGGGCACAGCTCTATGGTAAAATAGGCATTGAACCATAGAGTTTTGCCCATAAATTAGAGCATCACCACACAACTTCCCCGATGCGATGATATCACTTCAGTGTGACATCAGTGCATCAGGGGCATTGTGTGGCAACACTGTTGTTTGAGGGTGGCAGAAACCCCCCAAAACAGGGGATCCCCCATTCAGTACTGGGAACGGAGCTCCCGCCTGCCTAGCAACGCCACTGGTGGGTGGGGGCTGTTTTGCCGTCCCAAAGAATGGAGACAGCGAAGACACTCAGGATGCAAGGCATCCTGATGTGGAGTGGGGCAGAGCTGGTTTATTCAAAGTGCAAGGCTCCACTCCCACCTTGGTAGTTGCCCCATGTGCTCATCCACCCTCCTGCCCTGTTCTTAGTGTAGACTGTTGCTGGCCACCATTGGGGCCAGGTAGGAATTTTTCACTTCCACCCAGATTGGCAGAATGGGTGTGGGTATTTTCACCTACCTTACACTGAGGGCAGTGGACTGAGGGGATGTTTGTGGTGGATGACGTTTAAATAGGTTGGTTACTTGGCAGGTTTGTGCAAGCAAGAAAATGGAGCACCTTTCGGCATATCCCTTTAGGGAACAGGGGGTCATCAGGAACTTTCTTCGGATTTTAGGGCCCAGGGTGGGGAATGGTGATCACCTCTGGGAACCTTTTAGGACAGGCTCCTCCCTGCAAGTTGAAAGGCTTCAGGCATAGGTGCTCCTTGGGGGCAACCAGTTTGCTGGGCTGCTGGTCATGAGCCAGAGAGTTGGCTCAGGACCGGAGCTGGGTGACCTGCCCTTCAAGGGCAAGGGGGTTGGTCAGGGAGTGACGCCTGCCTCACCTGTTCCATGCTTGCTTAGTTGTCCATTGCTGCAATGGTCTGTTAAATAGTTAATAAAGTGGCCTTTGTTTAATTCCAAACTGTTGTCTATCTCATTATTCTGGCTGGGGGGCGGGGCGGGAATGGCAACCCTAGCATAGCAAGTCATTAAGGTCCTAGCTGGCCATATTTGAATTGATTGTTAACTCTAGCTTACTTCTTGGTACTCACTGCCATTTGCATGGCTACAGTCTGCCTGTGGGCTCTGACACAGACTGTTCTGACTTTTTGTTGCTATTGTTCCTGTTTCATTTAACTGTTCTGGGCTTGTGATTCTACTCTTGTCAGTAAATGCTTATCTTCTCAAAAGATGTGCAGTAGCTGTATTGTCGGTCCATCTGCATGATTATTCTTAAAGTCTCTGTGGTGGTTGCTCTCCTAATGAGCCAAGATAAAAATCATTAAAACGTAATTGTTTGCAGGTTTTGCAGATAAGTTGCTGCTCTGGGATGAGGCAGTCCTGACAGACTGTAATATTTCTAAGGCAATATACTCCTCCCCACCTGTTTAATGAGCTGTAAATTTTTAGTCTGGGAGATTTTGGTGCTAGGTAGAATGAATACCCAAGAGATTTCGTCATATCCAATATGATGATAATGATCATATACAATTGTGATGGGCATGGTAACTAGAAAAAAGGGGACCTCAACGCAATGTATATATGATCATAAAAATACAGCATTACAGATGGTTCTTAGTGGCTTTGCCTCCCATTTTTTGTCCTGCTGTGTAATTCAGTACATTTTCTTCCTGAGGAATGGCACAGATCTCACTGTCAATATGGAAAATTTGTGTTAATGGGTTGCAGGTCACCCACTAACACCAGTTGTCAAAAACTATACACACAATCCCCAGAAACAATTTAATTCTTTGTCATAAATTAGGATTAAAATCTTCTTGCTAGTTATTAACAAATCTTCAAATTGCTCTTCCATTACAATTCAGAAAGAGTTTTTTTTTTAACAACTGTCCCTAGAGACAGATTTTTATTTGTTTTCCAACAAACAACAAACATTACATTATCCTACAACACAACAACACTATAACAATACATTACACTACAACACATACATCTAAACTACATCACATAAAAACATATACAGGGGGTACCTTTTAACACCATCATCATCACATGCCATCTATAATTAACTCTAATAATCTTTTCTATTCATGTGAGTATCTCTTATATCAATCCATCTATTTCTTCCCTAATTTCCCTTATGCTATACACTTTTAACTCTGATCCCTCCTATTCGTTTAAGTTGTACTATTCATAAAATCGTAACCAAGTGTTCTGGAAGGTAGATTCTGTATGTCCTTTCAAAGTCAAAGTCAACTTATCTATCTCCGCTGCCTCTAAGTTCTTAGCGATATATTCTTGCTTTGATGGTGTATGGACAGTCCTCCAATATTTTGCATATAAGATCCTGGCTGCAGTCAAATATATTATTAAATAGCGATCATCTCTATTTAGTTCCTTAGGTAATATGCCTAGAAGTAGTAACTCTGGTTTAAATGAAATTGTCCTACCTATAATTTTCTGTGTTAACCTATGTACTTATATCTAATATTTTTTAGTAACATCACACGTCCACCACATATGGTAAAAAGAGCCCGTCTTATTTTCACACTTCCAACACTTATTAGCACATTTATAATCATATTTCACAATTCTCTCTGGTGTGACATACCATCTATAAAACATTTTATACATATTTTCTCTACAGGAAACAGCTTTGGTTATTTTAACATTTTTATTCCATATTTGTTCCCATTGTTCAAATTCAATATTATAGCCTAAATTCTGAACTCACTGGTTCTGATTGATTGATTGATTTAAACATATACTTCATCTTTGGTAGGTAAACCATGCAATTCTAAAAAGAGTTGCAGCTTTCTAAGTTCACTGAAATTTGCTTAGGATTGTACTGTTACTATTTTATAAGTGACATAGCTAATTGATGACATACATAAGAATCTCTAGCCTTCTTTAATAACTGGATAAATTATAAATTATGTGTTGAATTTAGATGTGTAAACGAATGCTCCCTCTAAGCTGTGGAGTCCTGTGAGCAAAAACTACTGGCTTTAAATTTGTGAACAGGTGATTTGGCTGCTGCATAAATTAGTTCGCTCTGGAACCATTCTTTCTGAACCAAGACAAAAATGTGTGAGCCAGAGGCTAAAAAACTATGAGCTAGCTCACACTAACTCAACTTAAAGTGAATACTGGTATAGACTACAGAGATCTTATATCTACATTCTAGCTTCTGGCTAAATACTTCTTTTCTATCATATCTTTATGAAGGGCAATCTAAAAACATAGCTTGTAGTCTGAGCAAAGCCCACTGTGTGAAGAGCTCTTCATGTGGAAACCTGGTTTGCATGACAATTAGCCTTCCAACTTTGTTTTGAACCAGTGCTTTGAGGCTGAGTCCATGTGGCTAAGGCAGAACAAGCTGAAGCTGAATCCAGACAACACAAAGGTTATGTTGATCAGGAAGGCTGATATTCTAGAGAGACTGAATCCACTTGTCCTAGATGGAGTGGAGTTGACTTTTCCAGAACATGTTAAGAGCTTGGGCATGCTCATGGCCCTGCCTTGTTCCTTGAAAAACAGGTTAATATAGTGGCCAGGAGCACCTTCTATCAACTGCATCTGGTTTGCCAACTCTCTTATTACCCAGACTCAGGTAATCTGGCCACACTGATCCATACTTCTGCTACCTCATGGTTGGATAACTGCAACGTGTTCTGTTTGGGGCTACTCTTGAAGACAACCTGGAAACTACAACTGGTCCAGAACTATGGTCAGGGTGGGGCTAGCTACAGGGAACATATGTTGCCCATTTTGAAACAACTACATTGGTTGCAGTCTTTTCCCAAGTTTAATTCAAGGTGCTGGTTATGACTTTTAAAGCCCTTCACAACCTGTGACCCACATATCTCAAGGACTGTCTCCATTCATACTCCCCTGTGTGCCAACTATGGTCTTAAGTAGCCATTTGTTGGGTATCCTACTACTTAAGGCAGCCGATCATATGTCTGGCATCAACCTTTACCATTGTGGCTCCTGTTCTGCAGAATGACCTGCCTGGGGAGGTGAGAGGAGCCCCCTCCTTGGACATCTTCAGGATCTTCAGGAGGCGCTGCAAGGCTTGCTTGTTTGCCAGGGATTTTGCAGGGGTTTGAATGGAGGCATTTTTAAAGCGGGGAGGGAGAGTTTGGTTTTCCGTTTCGAACAGCCCCCGGTCCTTGTGGCCATGGGGCTGGGAAAGCATCTTTGCCTCCCAGCTGGAGGGGCGGGCCGTTTCTTTAGGCAGCAAAAACTCCACTTGCAGGTCCTCTTAAGGGGGCAGGACAGAAGAGCTTATGTCTGCCCCACCCTCTCCTCGCCACAGTTCCATGGTGGATTTCTGCCTACCCTCCCACTCTGTTAGTAGTGCAGGCTTTGGCTGGTCGCCCAGTTTTTGGGGGCTGGGCAGGAATTTTCCACCCTTTCCTGATTGGAGCATGGGAAGGGGTGTTTTTGCCTACCCTGCAGCAGTGTTACAGGGGGTTTTGTTATGGTGGAGCTGTGTTAGCTAGATTGGTCACCTATAGTTGGGCAGGGTTTCAGGCTGAGACAGTTTGCGGTCCGGTGAGCACCAGCTGGCACCCCTTCTTTGGGATTGAAGGGGTCAAGTGAGTACAGCCTTTGTGCCTGATGGCATGGGGCAGGGAAAACAGACTGCCTTCAGGACTGCCCTGATTGGACCCTCCCTTTAAGCTCTATGGTTCGGGGGATGGGCCTCCATGGCTGTCCTACAACAGCCAGCTGGTTGGGCAGGAGTCACAGCTGAAGGCTCTCACTCGGGCAGGGTGGCTCATCCTATTTCACATGGCAAGGGGGGGTCTTTGACCCCTGGCCTTGACCATACCGCAAACTTTGTTGCCCTTGCCGTTATTTTCCAGTTAAAGTTATCGTTAATAAAGTGGCCCTATAGTTATTCCAATACTTGTGACTGCCTCTTTATTCTGGCTTGGGGGGCAATAATTGGAAATGTTTCTGTTATTGTAAGCCACTTGAACCATGAGAAAATAAGTAAATAAATAAAATCAATTTAAAAAGTGGTATCACTTTGATTGGCAGGCCTGGTTCAAATGGCAGACT
The DNA here is from genome assembly GCA_029375565.1 of Gekko gecko. NCBI lineage: Eukaryota > Metazoa > Chordata > Lepidosauria > Squamata > Gekkonidae > Gekko > Gekko gecko. The sequence continues at coordinate 62,932,760 of JAPDNY010000004.1, read as the reverse complement.
ATGGGAGAGCCAGTTTGGTGTAGTGGTTAAATGCGTGGACTCTAATCTGGGAGAACCGGGTTTGATTCCCCACTCCTCCAGTTGCACCTGCTGGATGACCTTGGGCAAGCTATAGTTCTGGCACAGCTGTTCTTGAAAAAGAGCAGTTTCTGTCAGAGCTCTCTCAGCCCCACCTACCTCACAGGGTGTCTGTTGTGAGGAGGGGAAGGGAAAGGAGTTTGTAAGCCGCTCTGAGACTCCTTTGGGTAGTGAAGGGTGGGGTATAAATCCAATCTCTTCTCTTCTTCTTCTTTCAGAACTTTCAATGGTTAGCAACTTCCTAAAAAATCTTGGACAGCAGGCATTAGAAAAGACCTTTCTCTGCTTGAGACTTTGGACTACCACTGTCAATCAAAATAGGCACCACTAAGCTGGTTAGATAAATGGTTTGACTCAGAAATGTAGGCCCACAGTGAACAGGAGCACATGTTTTACTTTTGAAATAAGCACAAAGTCCTCTGTCTGCACTAAGGAAAGAACACCCATACAGGTAAAGAGTTCCACATTTTTTAATCTTTCTTGAGTAATGTTACTGTAAGTCAAAATCAGTCTCTGGAAAAGGGAGGTCAGCATCTTCTAGAACTCTTTTGGTGCTTGATCACTTTAATTCTACTTTGGTAGCTGAAACACAGAAACAAGCAGCACTAGACTCTTGACACCTCAGCTGTGCAATGCTGCTGTGGTCTATAAATAGCTGAAATGCTTTTCTCATGACTTTTTAATGTTATAGCCAGAGGAGGATCTTAATTTATTTTTTAAAAATCAACAGGGAAAGAATGAATTCTGTAGCTCAGGAATATTGTTGTGCAATAAATGCCAGAAAATAGACAAGGTGGAATTTTAGTTTTTGCTTTAAATATTGTGTAGTTTTTGCTATGCTGTGATGTAAAGATTAAGAGCCAAGAAGTCTTATCTCTTCCTTAGCTGAAGATGTTAAGAGCAAACCTGAGACTTCTAAGTATGCATACCATGGTTACTCATAGTTGAAGCTCTCTATCAGGGCTTTTTTGTAGCAGGAACTTCTTTGCATATTAGGCAACACACCCCTGTAAGAAGAGCTCTGTAAGCTCTTGGAGGATTGGCAACATTAGGGGTGTGTCGCCTAATATGCAAAGGAGTTCCTGCTACAAAAAGAGCCCTGCTACTAGTTAACATAAAATGTGACGTTCCAAAAATGTGAAGTTCTGACTGGTATCTTTAACATTGGAATTTATTCATACATCCAGCTTACTGAGAGCCTGTTTTAATGCTAAGCCATATTTCCTAAAGTTCAGCCTACATTCTATATGTGAGTTGAGATATTTACTGGGCCACTGAGTGCCCCTCCGCTGAAAGAATATCATGTACGATGTTGATAGTCTAGATGAATGGCTCATGTGGACTTATGTCCTTTTTGTGGAGGAAGAATTACACAAATTGGGCATATGTATGCCTGCATAAATATTCAAATATGCTTTCAGCCCAGCAAATATCTTGACTAAGCTTTGACATAAATTCTGGTTTACACTGTCATTCTTTCATGGGGATGTGTTGTTTGAATAAGTGGTAGAAGCACTCCTCATATGTGTTCCCACCCCTTTTTGAAGGAGGGGAAACGTCACAGATCTTGGTACCCTTGTTCCTCCATCATATGAAAACTGTTGGAGACCTGAAATATGTCATAACCATTCCATGGGCTGGGATTCTCAGACGGGTGGTGGAACCCCACCTTCCATTTGTATGCTGCCTTTTAGAGGGACCTGCTGCTAGTGCATGTTTGTAGAGAGCACCTCCTCTCTTTGCACATATGATGAGAGGAACATTAAGATTCCTCCATGGCCTTGGATTAGTCCTCATTGCACAACACATCCTGTTTCTCATCTTGATTTTTTGTCCCTAACTCTCTTTGGTTGCTGATGTAATCTTGACCTTGACACTGGTAGTGTAATTACTCTTGTGGCTCCAATATTCCTATTGTATGACTCTGATGTTGTGTCATGATTGCAGTTCAGTGGGTTCTGAGTCTGGAAAGGTTAAAGACCACAGTGTATAAGCCAACTCACATAATGAGAGAGAGAGAGAGAGAGAGAGAGATACATGATGAACTCATTCAGAAGTATGAATTCCACACAGATCTCTGATGTAATGCAAAAGTTTGGATGTAAGTAGAACTAGTGCAGCAATCAAATAAAGCATGGTGAGAATACTGGGGATGAGATCAGGTAAGTTTTATTTTGTTTAAGGTTTCCATTAGATAAATTCCAAATGAACATCCCTATTTTCTACCAGATGGTTGTTTGGTAGGCTCTGTTGCTACAAATATGATACAATTTTGTTTCTGACACATATTCTCATATATGATGTAGGTTGGGACCCATGATATTGCGTTGGTAACCTGTGACTGATCAGTGGAGCAGGTATTCTCTTGAGATATAAATTTCATAGCCAGAGTCTTTAAAGAAACAGTTTATCTTCCATTCTTTCCCATGATTTTCAAATGTCATAGTTTTTTTGAAATTCCATTGATCCATTTATTTGTTATTTTTAAAAAACAAAACAAAATAGGACATACTCCATTTTCTCTCAGGTTCTTTTGTGTTGAATGAAAGGGTTTTGTCTGCATAAGCATTTATGTAATGTATTTCTCCTCATTTTTTATTTCATGGAAGTGGTGAACATTTGTACACTGGCACACACACACATATTAGGAGGACCCCCCATTAACAAACCGACAAGTACCAAGTGCATGCAGACAGTGCTCATGAATAATAGTTTTGTTTTGTTTTTCTGCACTTCATTTTGTTTAATCACACAGGGGCTTGCATTAAATCACTAAACATACTGCTGTAAACACAGAACAGGAAAACAGTGACAAAATATTGCACCAGTGTGGAAGGATAGGTAGAAATAGAATCTTCACTCCATGACAATAGAGCAAGTTATACAAGCAGGCCTAGTTATCTGTACTGCAGCACTTTAGCACAAAGAAAGAACCAAGGAAACTGAGTGGAAATCTCATGCAGTAAGTTATCATTGGTTTTAGCCCTGAGCAAGCTACATTTTAAAAACAGGTGTTATTAAGCTTGGTTTCTAAATACATTGATTGTAATAAATTGCATTTCCAATTTCATACTGAGTGTATAATCCATAACAAAATAATTGGCATAGATCTGATCTAGCACAAGTGGACCAGTGCTCTCAGAAGCAAACTTTCTCACCTCCACCTGCCAGTATAACCTGTTCTGCCTCCCAAAATAATGTCCATGGGGGGTTGGTACCTTCTTCTAGTAGAAAACAAGATAGGTCCATGATAATGTTTTATTTGATATGACAGTGACCAGTAGGGATTCCAACCTCCAGATGGGATCTGGGGATCCCCTGGAATTACTGCTCATTTCTGGACTACAGAGGTCAGTTCCCCAGGAGAAAATGGAAGCTTCAGAGAGTGAACTCTATGACATTGTACCCCACTAAAGTCCCTGTTCTCCTCAGGTTCCTCAACCAAATCTCCAGGAGTTTCCCAACTATTTGGTAACCCTACCCTCCATCCCCTGCCAGTGGTCATGGGGGACCTGGCAACTCTAGCTGACCAGGCATGGTTTTTGAATGAAAGAGAAAATGCCAGTTTAGTTATTCTGTGCATACCTTCTAAGCTACCTGGACTATTGAAGGTGATCATTAAAATTAATTGCCTTCGCTGAAGTTGTTTGAAAAATCAGTGCCAGGAGTTATTACCTTAAAAAAAAACATTTTGAAGCCAAGCTTAAGTATTTATGGCACCTATAATATTGCACTCTAGGTATATATATTGAGAATTTTATGTATTTTTCTGTATACACTGGCCTACATATCAACTTTGAACTTAAGAAGCTAAAGATATTTGAATGTAAGTACAATCAGTAAGTTGTTATTATTTTTGGTTATTATGTGCATGGCAGAGTTTCTCAGCAATCCCATGATTTTTCTTGTATATGGTTTCTATAGCCTATGGCTAAGGCAACATAAATAAATGAGAAGGAGAGCAACAGGAATTTAACTGCAGGCATCATTTACATATCACTTTGGGAGCAGTGCTGGTTTCTATTGTGTTACAGGTCATTTGTACCATGGCCCTCATTAGAACCAGGCAAGGATCGATTGCTTTACTTTTGTTGAAGCACCTAGTAGCTCTTAACAATAAATAGCAACTGGCAATAGTTACAGACATTGAACAGTCTAATAGCACATGCTCAACTCCATGCAACTATACTTGCCATTGCTTTTGGATTTTTTTCAAATTAGGATTGCTGTTATATTCATTTTTCCGAACGAGTTTCTGTGTCATTAATTTCAAAATAAAATTCTTGTTTAATATTTATATCACAGAGTCATGGCTTCCATCTACAGAAGAGGACTGAGGCAGGGATGCATGAACCCGTAACGCTCCTTCAGGATCCCTCTTTCATCTCTAAAACTCCACATTCAGATGATTATGTAATCCTACTATCACCTATGTTTTACACTTTTGTGATGTCTATTTTTAGTCATCTGGTTTAATATATTGTTTTAAAATCCTTAGAAACTTGCTTGCTTATTTATGTATTGTCCACCTTTCTTACTGAGACTCAAGGCAGGTTACATAAGGTACATCAGTACAATCAATTAGACGAGGAGACATTGAATAAGCACTCTAATTGGACCAGGGTTGTAGAAATCTGAAACAGGCCATGATTATTAAACATAATACGTTAAACAATGCAAGAAATGGTATCACATAAAGGGAATTATATTGCAGTGAGAACAAGATAAAAACATACAACAGATAACACACGTTACTAGTATAGTCCACAGTCCTGTTCACTCCATCAAAACATTTTCCTGAATAATTTCATTATAATACAGTCCTATTTCTTTATGAAAATGCTCTTCTTGGGCTGCTCTTGAGATGGATTCCGAAACTTCAACTGATGCAGAATGTTGACTGGAGTGAGTGATAGGGATCATATCTCTACAGTCTTGGTCCATCTATACTGGCTCCCAAGCTATTTTCTGACACAATTTAAGATGGTGTACTTGCATGACTGCCTAGCCTATTACAAACCTACCTGAGCACTGTGGTCACTGAGCCCCTGCTTCATGAGTCCCAGCCTTCTGAGAATTTTTGTTGGTTTTAATGGTGTTTACAATTCAATTATGTGTTTTAATTTGCTAGCTGCCTTGGTGGCTGTTATGAAGGCAGAAAGGCAGTGCAGAACTTTTGTTAAATAAAATAAAAAATAGAATAATGACATCCCAAGTAAAGCAAAAACAAAACAAAGATGATGTTAAACAACAAAAAAGAGAAAACCAAATGAAAGAAAAAAATCCAGACAGAATTCTGATTAAAATGTGATAGAATTACAGTAGAAATATGCTGTCACAAACCCTGGCAAGCAACCAAATAAGATTGGTGATGCCTTTTTGATACACAGTACAAAAGAAAGCATATGCAATACCATGTTTTAACTTGTACAGTTGCACCTGTGAATTCGTTTTGCATCCCTAAATTGTAGGCAAAAAGTAAAATAAAATAAAGAAGTGTTATTGGAAAATGACTAAGGAATAGAACACAAGGAAATAACACTTAGGAAAGGTGCCTAAAATGAACTGCAAAATGAAAGAGAAGCATTCACTTGCACTGGCTGGTTACTGGAGTTCCAGATTCTAGAGCAAGGCTGGAATCATTCTGATGTTAGGAGGCAGGTAGGCAGTGTCCAGATGTATGTATAGTTGTATATGCACATATGCATGAACATCTCTCTGATTTGCTCTCTGTGATCTACCTCCCCACATAACCAACTGTGCAACTGTGGCAATTCAGGTTGTCTCCTCCATGTTCACATGGGAAGGCAGCAGCCAGTTTGTATCTAGGGAGTCATTCTTCAAAGAACTGTAACTGTAAAAAACATGGGACCCCCTCTTGGGAGCCTGACTACCAATCTCTGCAGGGTTGTACAGAACTGGTAGTATGCAGATAGTGCATGCTTGGATCAGATGTTATCAGTAAAGTGATGGAAGCACTCTGAAACATTTCACTTGAGATTCCTTGTGATGTTGTCTTGTTAATACACAGAATGTAAACTGCGAGGGGGGCTCTCTAACAAATTATACATATTTTTGCTGGGATAAATTCATACCTCAAGTCAAATTACAGTGTTATCTTGGATGAGAGAAAATCCCACACAATCCAAAATGTTTATGGTGGCATGTTGTCACATTTCACAGTACTCAAACACCCAGAGCTTGAAAACAAACGTTCACATTTGGTAGAACATCTTCTTTGAGTAGTTTTACCTTTTCCATTTTGCATATCAAATAACACACATCAGTACCCTTCCTTCATAAAAACCATTTTTTCTATTTTGTTTAGAAAACAAAAAGTATGTTTAGAAAAGTAGCACAAACGTCCACAAATTTAAAAGAAAAATGTCTAAAAATAATTTCTCACATTAGTTGTATTTGGGGGTATTTTTCTCTTCTTTAGGGGCCGTGGTGACTCAGAGGTTAAGACACTCAGCTGCAGACCAGAAGGTCTTTAGATTGGCAGTTTGAGACCCTAGTGCTGCATGATGGAGTGAGCTCCCGTCTGTGGCCCCAGCTCCTGCCAACCTAGCAGTTTGAAAGCAAGAAATTGCATGCAGATAAATAGGTATCACTTTGGTGGGAAGGTAACAGCCATGCACCTCGACATTTAGTCATGCCAGTCACATGACCATGGAAATATCTTCAGACAGCACTGGCTGTTCGGCTTGGAAATGGAGATGAGCACCATCCCCTAGAGTCGGATTCAACTAGTTTTTGAGCAAGGGAACCCTTTACCTTTACCTTCTCTTCTTTATGGTAAGGTAAACATTCTCCAGGTTATCAGAAAAGGTCAAAAAGTGGTTGGGAGGAGTTGTATGTCTTCAGAGCACTTACAAGACTTCCCTGATCCAACGTTTTCTATTTAAAAAACTCATGTGGTATTTTTGTATGCCAATATTTTATATTAATAGGGGTAAGGAAAGAAACAATTTTTAAAAAACAACAACACCCCAAAGTATATTCATGGATGGTTTTGTGTTCCACGTGCTTTTTATTTGCAGAAATGCCTGCTCTTGAATATCTTCTGATACTTGATTCTATGAATGGATGGATGGTGGGATAGTCCATCATTATTACTTTTGAAAAACTGTTCTCCCTCCACTGAGATTATAGCTAAATAAGAAACAGGATTTCACTAATGCAGAGACTACAGGAGCATAATTTGTATTTCTGGCTTAAAATATGAAATAAGTGGCTGAAGGCAGTTGAATTACAGACATCAGGAAGAGAATTGTTAGCAAGTTCTGAAGAGAAAAGAGCACTTCTGTTCCATTTAATATAGGAGCTCTTAGTGTGATTGTTCTTACCATTTGCAATTTGAATATATTATGTCTTCATTCACAAAACAATAACTATCTATGTGAGATGGTTTCTAAGAGAGATAATGCAGTCCTGAAAGATGATGCTGAATTAAAGTATCTTGTTGTAAGACTATATGGAAAGTAAATGCAGTGATACTTTGAATTATATTTAACTACTACAAAAACAACAAGCCTTAAATATGTTGGATGGTCATACGTTTTAAACATTTCTCGCTTACTTTTCATGTACATTTAGAAATGAAGATAAAAAAATTATGAATATAAAAATGAGGCAAAATATGCTTGCATTTGGTCATATTCACATTTTTGGCTACCTTTAAAAAACAATGCCTTTTCTTTGTATATTTTGGGGGACAATTGCTGCAAAAGGGAAGCACAGATTATCTACATAGTTTCAGCTCCATTACTAGGTGATCTCAGAGTGGCTGGCAATGCCCATATGACTATTACCAGATCAAATAAGAAGTGGCTGTGATCCCCAACACTGTTTCCATGAGCACCCTGGCACCTACTGATGTCTTTCTCATTGTCCAGTAGGTTCTTTCTCAGAGTATACTATACCTAATGAAACAGCCAATCCTGGCTCTCCTTCACTTCATTAGAGTACAAAAGATAACATTTCTGTCTTCTTCTGTTATGGGGGATGCTTCCCCCCAAATTTTATGATAAACTCCAGCCACCTATGACTTTCCCCAAGCAGGCCCGTAGCTACTGTGGGGCCCCTTCCCTCTCCCCCCATCACTGCCCTCAGACCAAAAGTCGGTGAGGCTCGTATCCACCGCCCGATGAACACCTTCATGGTGTGGGCCAAGGATGAGTGCAAGCGACTGGCACAGCAGAACCCGAATCTGCACAATGTCGAGCTGAGCAAGATGCTGGGTAAGTCTGGGCAAGAGGGTGGAGGCGGGAGCACCAGTCTGGCATGACTTCGGTGCACCTCAGGGAGCCACTTTCTGTTGTGAAATACCCTCACCTCCCCTCCCCCATGCTAGAGCAACACCTGGGGTAGGCTGGAGTAGTTCTGGGAACCCCACCACCATTTTCTTCAGGGGAGCCTACTGAAACTGCAAGCATAATGCTTGTTTAACTGGGAGCCCCAATCAAGTCAGTGGGGTTCACCTCCGAGGCAATCTGCTCCCCCTCCATTCACCATCCACAGGTGGTACCTACAGCGACCAGCCCCAAAGTGTCCAGAGAGAATTACACAGTTGTGCTTTAGAAGGTGGCGGGCCATTAAGGGGGGCGGGGGGGAGGCAACCAGCTCCTGCAAAGGGGTGCAAAAGGGACCCTGGCTGGGGTGACTCCAGAGGCCAAAACTGCTAGATTGGAGCCCAGGAGTACCTCACAGACAAGCAAGAACTTCAGGGAGGCCAAGGGAGGTGGGGAGAGAGAGAGAGAGCACCCCGGTGCATCTGCAAGACCTGAGGGTTAGTCCGCGGTGCGAGGGCTGTTCCTGCTGTTGGCAGCAGCACTCTCCTCCCCCCTCAGTTGCAGCCAGGGCTGCCTTAGGAGTCCCTCCAATTAATTGGCTAACTTAATTGGCTAACCTGGCCCCTCCCCCAAACCCCTCAACTACAGGGCTGTTCCCAAGACATATGGAGAGAGGCAGTCCCATCTTTGGGACCGCCTCTCTCCATATGTCCTGGGAAGAACATTATGATCTGGAAATAAGAACCTCCTGGTCCCCTACCGGGTGGAGCTCTCTGCTTGAGGACATCCACACCCTCTATACCATTCTATAGGGCTTGCAAGGCAGAGATGTTCTGCCAAGCATTTGGTTGAGGACAGCAATGGCCTTGCACTCTCACCCCCTGCCCCCTCCCTCTGTTCCATATTTTATTTGCCCTAGGGGGAAAGTGAGCATTAGTAATTTATTTCCATCTGGGATTGTACCATTTTATTGTGGCTGCTGAATTTTAATACTATTTTAAGTTTTGTATTGTTGTATTGTTTTAGCAACGTAAGCTGCCCTGAGCCCTGCTTGCAGGGAAGGGTGGCCTAACAAGTTTAACTTAATAAATAAGTAAACTATTTTGTGGTTAGCTGCATGCTTCCTCCATGATAACCATTTTGTGGTAGTACACACTCCTTGTCCTCAAAATTCCAATAATGAGTACAGAGACAAAAAGGTCAGGGATCCTTGGGCTAAGGTATGATAGGAACTAATCTGTAGTGATAGTTCATTGGCATCTATATAAATTGTCTATAGTTTGACAGTAGGATACCTTGGGTGAAGGCCATGGTCCCTGAGTTTGTTATGTCAATTGAAGGGGAGAGGAAAAAAGTTGTGTGGGAACTGAAACCGATGTAAATGTTAGATCCTGAACATGTGATAACATATTGAAGAATCTAAACAAAAAAAATTAATGAAACAAGCTAAAAATATTATAACTGTACAAATTCCTGCCATTAAGGAACTTCTGATCATAGCAGAGGATATTCATGCTTTTTCCCTAGGACATTTGCTCAATTTATGAAGATTGCTGGTCAGGCCAGTTGGGGGGCGGGGTCTCTCTATTTTCTTAACTGATCTTAAAGTGTAGCCCAAGCATATCCGATAATCAACACAACTGCACCGCAGAAGTCTGTTGATAATGGTGGGCTAGCTGCCCTACCAACCTGCTGATTTTCTCATTGAAGAATTCCTGATCAATACCAGAACAATCCTGATTTCTGTGTAACAGCATTTGAAAATCACTGGCCTACATAATATGAGACATGGGTGACAAAATAACAACAATACTACAGCTGGGGTGTGCAAACAAGGTTCAGCCTTATTGTTTTGCCCTTTACAATGTCCTAGGCTAGACCTAAATTTAGCCAGGTGAGCATACTAACCACAAAGACTATATTAAGTAGTTTATTCTCCTGCTTCATTAAGAAATTGCAACAAGTAACATTTCTACCATATCAGCTTCCATCATGAACGTCTATATGATACTGCATTTAATAGTATACCTCTAAGGCAAGGAGGTACTCAGTGTCTTCCTTAAGAAATAGGGCTTCAGAGCTCTGTTTTATATTAAATTTGCTGCATTTTGATATGAGCCCCAAGAGAAAAAGAGAGAGAAGATCATTACCACATCAGTTTCCAGGTTCAGTTTATTGAATCCATGTAGAGTGACTAAATATAGTGTTCAGGAGAGAGGTGACTGAGCTATAGCTTAAATCTTCTCACTATAGCATTGAGATGATTTAAAGTGCAGTTTTTCAATCATGACACTTAATCCATGGGTGTAAATTACCCCAGGGACCAATCAGTGCTCCATTATTTAGTACAGAAACTAAATATGATGCTGGATTGCTTGCATCCTACAAGCTCCTGCATTGCCTCTTTTCAAGCCATACATCACACAGGAAATATTGAAAGTGGACAAAGAAAATGAGCTTGACAATTTAGCGATTTAAGAAGAAATGTAAACTCAGGTAAAATGGAAGCTGATCTTTTACTGGGACTATCTAACAACTGGAACATATGACAAAATTTACATAAATAAAAAAGATTAATAAAATGCATACAGAGAAGAATATAATCAGTGGTTCCCTGCTGATTTTAATGGAATATACTCAGGGACAAAGATAAGAAAAGCCCTACTGATTTCTCTAGTCCACTATCCTGTTTCACAGAGCAGCCAACTACTTGCCTTGTAGAGCCAACAAAAAGGGCACCTTCGCCAAATGTTGGCTTCTAAGGCTGGGTTTCAGAGGTTTAGTGCCTCTGAATATGGAGGAGTCTTTTACTCACAGTGGTTAGAAGCCACTGATAGATCTATCCTCCACGAATGTGTCTAAGCCCCTTTTAAAGCTACCTAAGCTTGTGACCATCACAAACTCTACTGGCATCGATTTCCACAATTTAACTACTCATTGAGTGAAGAGGTATTTCCTTTTGTCTCTCTTGGTGTATACATACTCAATCGATGTGGGTTCTCTTTGGTGCTTTTAAGTCTCTGTGCCTGTGTGTGTGTGTGCACACAGGTGTGTGTGTGTGTGTGTGTGTGTGTGTGAGAGAGAGAGAGAGAGAGAGAGAGAGAGAGAGAGAGAGAGAGAGAGAGAGAGAGAGCGCTGTATGCAATGCTTTTGCACAATAAATGCATTAGTATTGTTGTTGGCAGCCACTGAGTCAGTCACAGAAGGGGGGGTGAAGAAGGACCACTCCAACTCTGTGATTTCTTACAATTTCTTGACCTGAGATTATTTAATTTTCTCTAAATTTTGTAATGTACATTGCTTTATGCTGGTTGCCTTTGCCTTCAGGCTCAAATGACAAAGGAAGTGTAGTGCATTTTTAGTTCAGGTTCTATCCTATATTCAGCAGGTAGAGCCAGTGGGGTCTCCTCATGTGGTAGTGCCCTTGAATAGTGAGGCTTGAGCCAGGGCCAGCTCCAGGTTTTTTAGCACATTAGGCGAGGCTACCTTCTGGCGCCCCCTCCCCCGTGCACCCACCAGTTTTCAAAGATAAATGTCTTTGCTCTTGATCTGGTTCTACAGTAACAATTAGCACAGTAATACAACCAATAAACATAAAAAAACACCAATGAATCAATAACAGGGCCATTAACAAAGCTATGGGGGGGAGAGAGAAAATGTGCAGATCTGCTCTCACAGAGAATGGACAGCTGATACCTGAAAAAAACTTGGTCTTTAAGGTGTCACTGGACTGTTTTGGTTTACTAGCTATGGGGGGTGGGATGTGCTGATTCTCTCCACTCGCTTAGCCAAGGGGTCAGCCTGGGCTCCCCCAACCTGCACATGGCTTCCCCATCGAGCTACAAGGTGGAACTGCTGTTGATCAAAGTGGAGCCCAGGGGGAAGTCTGGCAGAGGCAGGAGGAGGGGAGCCACTGGCAGAGGAGCAGTTGCCTGCTCTGGTGTAGGTGGTGGCATTGGAGGATGAGGCAGCGGGGGCTATCAGAGGAAGCAGCCGGTGCAGCGCGGCAAGCCCCTGTATTTGTACATCGCACTGACCTAATAGCGCAGACAGAGCACCCCAGCTGCAGCAATGGGGAAGCAGCTCCTGGGGGCATGCCTGAGCCCATTAGGGTGCAGGTGGCAGGAAGCAAGGAGGCGGGACTGGCTGGCCACAGTCCCCCTTCTCTTCCTCCCCAGGCTTCCTCTTCCAAGCTCCTTGGGGCAGGGACCTGGGTCTTCCCTACCCCAGGTGCACGGCTCCGTCTCTCTCCACCAGGCAGGATTGCTGGCAGTGCCTCTGAGCATGTGCAGAGCACTCCCTGAGAGTCCCACCATTCCTCAGCTGCAGGACTGCTGCAGGGCTCCCCCACACCTCTGGAAAGGAGCCCCACCCAGGAGGCAAACAACTGGGCAAGGGCCTCCTCCTCCTCTTCGCTTACAGAAGATCCCAGCCAATGTGCTGCTCCTGGGCCATAGGAGGGGCAGGTCTGGGGTTCCCAGCTAGGGCCTGCCACTGCGAGACTACCCTCCTTCCCTCCCTCCAGCTTGGCCGTGGCTCCCCAGGGGCCTTTTGGGGACCCTTCCCCAATTGAGGGGGGGCTTTAGCAGCAGAGCTTCCCCCCATGGGGGCCCACTGGGGTGCAGGCAGCAGGCAGCAGTGGGGTGTTGGGGCCAGAGTCTGCTCTGGCAGAAGGAGGGATCGCAGCCTGGGAAGAAGGAGGGAGGGTGGTTGCATCGGGGGACAGAAGGAGGCGGTGGCTGGGGGCAGCTATGGCCAGGGTGTGTGGTGCAATGCAGGGTTTTTGGTAGGGGCAGGGAGGGTGGCACAGTTCGGTGCCCCCATGATGGCCCCACCCTAGGCGAAGGTCTAGTTCGCCTAGTGGGTGGGCTGGCCCTGGCTTGAGCACTGGCTGGAGCTGGAGACAAGGAAATGGAACAGGAGGCAAGGAGCTGAGCTGGCACATAATGCCTAGTTAACTGGTTAATGCAGTGACAAGGCAGCTTTCCTGAGCCTTGGCTTAAATAGGCTGGGAAGTAATCAGGCTCAGCTGCCCTGCTGGCGGGTGTTGAGTTCCTGTGGCTACACAGTGTTTGGGCCAGGATCTTATGAAGAATTATTGTTATAAGTGCTTGACTCTGGGATGTGCTTGCATGTAGCCAGCTGAGCATTTTGTCTCCTTTGGGCCAAGCAGGCCAGTGCCTTCTGACATCACCATTCCTGTAGTGTGAGAGGGTACCCTGGGGACTATGGGCCTCGGGTCTGTATCCTTCCTAGCAGAGAAATCTGGTGACTATTTAGGGTTGCCAGGTCTGGGTTGGAAAATATCTGGAGACTTTGGGGGTGGATCCAGGAGATGGTGGGGTTTGGGGAGGGGAGGGGTCTCAGTATGGTACAATGCCATAGAGTCCACCCTTCAAAGCAGCCATTTTCTCCAGGGGAGCTGATCTCTGTCAGCTGGAGATCAGTTGTAAAAGTGGGAGATCCCCAGGCCCCATCTGGAGGCTGGCAACCCTATGACTATTCCAGGGGCTGGTGACCAGGCCTGTCTTGCAGGATGACCTCTGTTGCTGCTGGACCATTGTCAACAGGTATCTCAGCCAAGTTAGGCCATTCTTGGTTCTGCTGGTTCTCTTTGACTGGTGGCCTTGGCTTTTTGGGCTCTTCCTCTGATGACTGAGTCTCAGTCACTGAACTGGTCAGAGGGAGTCGTGGCAGGTTCCAGTTTTAGAAACTACTGGCTACAAGTGGCTTGCATCCATGCAAACACTGGATTCAAAATACATTTGATTGTAAATAAAATAATATGTGGGCAGGCTAATTAAGCAGAAATATGAGCTACCAAGAAGGCAAAAAATGCAAATGTTTGGTTTATGAGTAAGTAAAGTTGGAGCGATCAAGACATTGTTGTGCCCTGCTGATAGAGCTTTTTTATTTGTTTATGTGTCAGTAAAGGCAACCTGTGACTATATCTATAATGAGAAGGAAGAGAAGAAAAGAAAAGAAATCCAAGTAGTCTTCATAGGAGAGGAGCACAGTGAAACCTCTACATGATTTCAGTAGTCTTCAATAGGGACAGGCATAAACTGCAAAAATGATGAACCAGTTTATGGGCACAGCAAACCTTGTTTAAAGGGACCACTATCCTTTTAAATGGGACTTTCAGAAAGCCACAAAAACAGCTGATTGGCGGGAGTGCTCCCAGCCACTCAACTGTTTTGAGCTTTCTTGTGCAGTCCCTTTAAAGTTTAGACTACACAAGAAAGCCAGAAAACGGGGGAGCAGCCTGTCCAGGGTCAGGGCTGGGCACCACTTCAACAAGGGACTAGATATAGTGGACTAGAGAAACCATCCATTGCCCAATGATCCAGGAGAGCCCAAGCACTCCCCCACCCTCCTTCATCACCCGAGGATGCCCCTGATACCCAGAGCAGTGGGGAAAACTCCCAGATCTTTTCCAAAGAAAGGTTTAGAAAAGTTTATTGAGGTAAAGTGTAAGGGTGAAAGAACTGAAAAGGTACTCAAGCATAAGAACAGTGAAACTGTTGTGTTCAGAAGGATGAGAGAAGACAAAGTAAAAGAGAGCCAAGCCTCTGGCTGTGGGAATTCTGTTTCAGAGAATGGCCACAATGAGGAGTGAGGGAGAGAGGGATTTAAAGAAGAGGAGAAGGGAGTTTTTAAGAGAAAAAGAGTGAACAGAGAAGGAGTTTACTTATCCTCATCCAGTGGTAGTGCATGTTGTCAGTTTAATGTTGCAGAGATTCAGTGTAAGAGGACCTTTATGCAAAGCATTTGAAGGTCCCAAGGAAGTCATGAGAAGGAAAAGCAGCAGAGAGACACTCCTGTGTGGCAAGCCAATGTCCCAAAGTCCCGGAGAAAGAGAAGCAGAGTTGGCAGCCTCTGAGCCAGTGGTGGGGATTTAACTGCACTATTTTGGCTGATGGAAGGGTGATAGTTAGAGGAGCCCATACACAAAAAAATTGAAGGAAATAGTTGTAAATGCCAGAAATTTAGGTTGGAAAATTTGTGGGTTTCCTGGCTTTAACTGAATGGGAGGGGGGAGGATTTCCAGAACGGTAACAAAAGTTGATTGCATTCTGGCAAACTGGAAGCTTTACCCATGCCTGAGACAGGTTGGAAGGAGACATTCAGGCAAAGTTAGTAAAAGTAATCAAACCCACCTGGCTCCTTGATACTAATTAGACTTTGTACTCAGGAAGACTTGTCTTTTTTGATGAAATTACATTGATAGAACTGGGTGGGTGCCTTGTTTATTTATTTACTTTCAGTTTATATCCCGTCTTGCCCGTGTGAACTGGCTCAAGGTGGCTTACACAAGTTAAAATACAATAAATACAATAAAATTACAATAAGAACAATTACATAAAATACTAATATAAACAGATGGCGAGAATTTCTGTACATGATCCCATGGGGAGAGGCCATATCTGGCGTTGTTGCATAGGGCTGTAGTATGTTTGATTTGCAGAAGTTGTCAGTGGAGGCTCCTAATCAAAGGCCTGGTAGAAGAGCTCCATTTTACAGGCCCTGCAGAACTATAAAAGGTCCCATAGGGCCCTGATGTCCTTCGGGAGCTGCCCAAAAAAGCCCTAGCCCTCATAATGGCCAGTCTGGTGTCTTTCGGGCCAGGGAGGGTCAGGCGATTTTGTGATCCTGACCTCAGTGCTCTCTGGAGCACGTATGGGGAAAGGCAGGCCCTCGACCCTATAGGGCCTTAAAGGTCAAGACCAGCACCTTGAAACAAATCTGGTATGCTATGGGCAGCCAGTGCAATGCCTTCAGCACAGGATGGATGTGGTCTCTTATGGAAAGACTCATCAACAGCCTGGCTGCTGCATTTTGCACCAGCTGCAGCTTCCGGATTTGGGACAAGGGCAGCCCCATGTAGAGAGCACTGCAGTAGTCTAATCTCAACATGACCATAGTGTGGATCAATGTTGCCAGGTCATTGCATTTGAGGAAGGGAACCAACTGCCTAATCAGCTGCAGATGATAAAAGGCTGACTTGGCAGTGGCTGCTAGCTGGGCCTCCATAGTTAAGGCAGCATCTAACAGCACTTGGCGCTGGCACCAATGGTGCCCTGTCGAAGGTTGGTAGTGGGATTCCTACCCCTGAGCCACTCCAACTCAGGCACAGGACCTCCATCTTCGTTGGATTCAATTTCAATCAGCTCAGCCTAAGCCAGCCCGCCATGTCCTGAAGCACCCACTCCAGGTCATCTGGGGTAGAGTCAGACTGACCGCCGAACAACAGATATAGCTGGGTGTCATCTGCGTATTGGTGACACCCAAGCCTGTGCCTCTGGGCTATCTGGGCAAGGGGGCACATGTAGATATTGAATAACATCGAGGATAACACCGCCCCTTGAGGGACCCCACAAACCAATGGATACCTCTGGGACATCTGTTCTCCTACCACCACCCTCTGTCCCCGACCTTGGAGAAAGGAGATGAGCCATTGTAAGGCAAGCCCCTGGATCCCAGTTTCAGTGAGGTGGTGGATCAGCAACTGGTGGTCAACCATGTTGAACGCCACCAACAGTGCCGCTGGTGTTTTGCAAACCCCCAAGGCAATGGGTAGGCATGCAGATGTTCCATCACAGCCTGAGGAGAGCCTTGATCTCATTTTCACCAAAGCGTAGTGTTGCTAGCTCCTAAAATGGCTGCCAAAGTGAATTTAGCCATGACAGAGTCAGAGCAGATAGCACACATCTGGGAAGGCATTCCTTGATAACATAAAGGTAGGTTTGCTGGTGGGTGGTGTTAGCCCAATTGCTCTATTTTAAATATAGCAATTGGTTTATTATTATTATTGGATTCTCGCCTGTATATACAGAGAATGCTGCTAGTCTGTAATGGTTCCCAGTAAAAGACACCGAGTCCAGGTATAATTAATAAAATATTATTTTACTGAATATAATCCTTATTTATTCATTCACAAACACACAAACAGTATTCAAACATATTATTTTACTGAATATAATCCTTATTTATTCATTCACAAACACACAAACAGTATTCAAACATTCACACACATAAAATAGAACTAAGAAAGCAGAGGGGATTGATGGCTTATGGAGAGGTGATACTACCTGTCAGATGTGCAGAAGTCCATGAAGAAGGATTGTGGCCTAAACCCAGAGGGTTCAGGGGTGGGCTGCCATTTTGGCTCATGGCAGAGACACACACGGTCTGAGGCCATGTGTATGCTGGGATATACCCACTGTAAGACAATGCAGCCCAATGGGTGGCCCTGGGGGCTGGTCTCAGGTGAGAACAAAAGATTTCCTGGACCAATGATGAGTCCCAGGGGTGTGTGATGTCAGTAGAGGCAGACCTTAGGTTTGACCAATGGGCTTCCAGAGAGGCAGGGTCTGGATTTAACAATAGAAGCCAGGTGTTGGGTGTCTAGTTGAATGGATTATAGGACTTGCTGGCCAGGTAAACAAAAGGTGGGAGACTTCCCTGATTAGCATCAGGAAGGGTCGTTAACAATTTGAATGCTTGACTGGGTAATCCCTTCATGCACTGGCAGAGGAAAAGTCCTTTGTCTGCTGTATGGCCCTTAATCCATGTATGTGACATGCAGCAGGTATGTAATGGAGTCCCTCAGAGTAAAAAGACAGCTTTTTCCTTTCTCTATGGGCTTCTACCTTGGCATCCATTTTACAGTCTAGACAGACCATGTGGCAACAGCAAACAGTCCATAGCAAAGCCCCATAATGGCGTCAGGGCTTACATATCCCCCCTTGCAGACGTGGCAGCGTCAGATGACATCGTCTGCACATACACACTTCGATGGAGACTTCCGGTATCTTGAGGGACAGAGGCAAGAAAGACAAAGAAACACAAAAGGCTGGGTAAGGTGCTGAAGAGTGCCAGGTGGCTTTTAAATACTTACCTCTGGAACTCATTGTTATTCCATGAGCATAATCTCTGCTGGGTGGAGGGGGAAGACTTGCTCTGAGGTCACCTTATGAAATCTGAATATGAAATCCCTTTTGCAGACCACTTGCAGCCCAACTCTGTGGTCAAGCTGAGAGTGCCTAGCTTTTGGGGACTTTGGTTCAGGTTAGAAAGTAGGGCACCCCTGTTTTGGGGCTACCCAAGAATAAAAGGCAGTGCCTCTGGTAACAATTCCCCCTTGAAGCCGTCTTTAGGCGTGAGCCAAGATGGCTTCACTTCAAATGATGTTTCGCTGTCGCTGGAGTTCCATATGACCAGAAAAGAAAGGACAGCCGAACAAGGTTAGAGAGAGAATTTACAGGGGAAGGCTCGGTGAGGGAGTCAGGCATACCGGCTATAAAAATATATCTTTCTGGGAACCAAAAGGAAAAAAATTAAAAAAAAAATGTTTTAAAATAAGGATGTGTGAGTGCCTCTGTGTATGTGTTTGCAGGGACCTTCTGCACATCTTCCAGAGAGACATGACTACTGTACATAATGCTACCTATAGCAAATCTAATGAAGGCTTCTAATTATTATAAAGCAACAAAAGGAAATGCAAGACATCCTAAAATAATTCTAAAAACTTATAAGCTAAAAAGATATCTAACTCAAATGTTATCAAAATTCCTAAACAATTAGACAAATACAGAAAGCAAAAATTGGTGGGTTAAGCAAACTTAAAGCAGAAAGATAACTAAAAGCAATGCAAATGCTATGCTGGAAGAACTGAGAATGAATATGTGTAAAAGCATGATTACAAAACATTTAGAACATGTGAGCAACAACATGAAAATGACATGGACCAATGAATAAATACAGTCAGTGATACAAATCAATTTGAGCTTCAGTTGAACATTACAGATAAATGTGGGTAAGGAACATTGATACATTTTTGAAACCACCCCCCCTAGGTACCCAAGTTGCCAGAAGGCACAGGCAATCTGAGCCTTAGTGTCATGCTTTCAGGGACCAAAAAGCAATTCTTGGGCCCCAAAGTAATAACTGGGTGGGTGCCATGAGGTATTTGCAGCTGGTTGTGAGAGTTGCCTGCCCTTGAGGTGGCATCCAATGTCCATGAGATGGTTTGCAAGCAATTTGCAGGTCAGCAGTGGCTGGAGGACCAGAGAAGGCAGCTGGTAAGTTGGCAGGTCCTTTGCTGAAACTGGAGCAAAGGCAAATTAGGAGGCGACTTGGGTGCGTAGCAAATAGGGAGCAATGGCTTTGGCAAGACCACGAGGTCTTGTAGGCTGAACAGGAATCTTGGAAAGTCTTTGATGCATATGCATAGCAAGAGTATTCTCCAGGTACAATTGGAAATAGCTGAACGTTCAGTTTTTATTATGGTGACCAGAGCAGAGTTCCAGGTGAAGATGTGCACAGTTTGGAGGCACCAAGAAGTTATAAAAAAAATGGCCAAACAAAAGAATGTTTCAAAAAAAAAAGGAAGTTAGATTGCCATGGCTGTTGTAGAAAAAGTTGGGGGCCCCCAGGGAAAACTGCCGGCTTATGGGGGTGGGTCATACCCCAAAAACAAAGCTAACAAAAAGCTGGAAAGCAATAATTAACACACATATAAAACAAACAATTCCTAAAATAACTTATAAGGTGTGCCTTTACTATCAGGCATAAGACTTCAATTGCAGGTTCAGATTTTCAGTTCCTGCAGATATGAAAGAACTTGAGAGACAGATTAACAGGTTTGCATGGATAGAAAGATGCTTAGCCATGCAGGGATAAAACTTAAATAGGAGAATAAACTTAGAGCATCAGGTACTGATTGTATACCTCAAAGAGGAAGCCCTTAAACAAAATAAAGATGAAAGAATCAAGTAGCTAAATTACAGACAGGATTGAAAATCCAAGAGAAGAGAAGAGGCAGTAGCCCTTGATAATTCTGCATGATTTAAGAAGTCGGCCAAAGATCACACCACAAGAGAAGAGGAAAGAAAGGAAAAAAAAGTTGTCTCTGGCACAGGCTTTTAGTTCTTCTGAGCATGTACAGAGTTTCTTTCCTTGCTAGTAGAAACTGGGCTGAAGGGGGCCTGGGCATATAGATTACTAGAACAAAATCAGAAGGGATGTGCTGCCAGACTTAAACCCTTTAAAATATTCTATGGTAGCTATATATAAACTGATATCAAAACTAAAGAAACGTTAGCCCTAAAGGTGGGGCTTTAAGAGAACAGCTAATTCCAAAACCAAAAGAGTATTTATAAAACCTTAAAGAGATGAAATAGTTCTAGATCACACAAATTTACCAAGAAATTTTAAAAAGAGATTCCCTTCTATAAGAATGGGAAGATAAGACAAAGCTTAAAATCGAGATGCTGTAATAAATTAATGGAACAGAAACAAATCTATTTTAAAATCTATTTTTAAATGTACCATTTTGAAAGTAAGGGATCTCTAATCATGAGAAATTCCAAGGAAGAGGATGCAAATAAATGTATTTTTAACTTTAAAACGGACCTTTAAAAAAAACAAAAACTAAACTTTGGAATGGGGGGAAGGAAGATGACCTTCCTGTAATAGACAAGGAATTACAAATTCAAAAGGGAAGAAAAGATCAGTCTTCTCTATGCATTTTCATTCCCCATCTATGCTTTAAAAACCAAAGGAGAAAACCATTAATTACCAGGAGCCTTCCTATCTTGTGCCCCTAGCTCTTTGGTTATGCAAAATTTACACAAGGGGTTAACTTCTTTTGTCAGGTAAAGCTGAAGTTGGGCTCAATTTTTTTCTTTTTCCTCAAGGGCAGCTGAAAGGAGAGAGTCTGCCTGGGTTCTGCCAAGCAGCACTACTTCAGTTTTCGCTGCACTGGAAGCTGGAGGCTCTACTTTTGTGCCCAAAATGAAGATTTTGCTGCTTCTTGCAGACATGGGGAACTAATGCATTGCTGGGGCTCAAAAGTTTAAAAATGTTCCACTTAAAACTATGTTTGCCCCTCAATTACTTCTGTTTAAACAACAGATTTCCAAATAACGTGGCATTCTTCCAAAACATATAAAAGAGGCAGCCTTTAAAGGCTTGTTATTATAACACAAAATGGAGAAAACATTTTTTTCTTTCTGTGCTCCCCCTAGTTCCTTTACAGAGGGAGATTTCTCTTAACAAAAGAAGGAGGTGCAATTGTTACCCTCCAGAAGGGCCATTAATCTAGCTAGGAGCCTTATCTTGTCCTCCTTTGGGTTTTCCCCTGGAAGGTGGCAAGTCAGCGGGTTCATTTGAATTTTAAATGGAGAGTGAGAGTCTTACATTTTCCTCTTCAATTTGAGACAGAAAAGTCAGAAGAAAATTAGTACACATTAATCATTAGTACATTCCCTACATATTAATACCTTTAGTAGTAATTAGTTAGAAGGACAAATCTTGATCAGTAAATGCTCTCTCTCTCTCTCTTGAAGCTGTATTCCTACGCTGACAGTCACTGAGACAAAGTTGGGCTCGCCTCGAGGGGCATCTGGCTCTCTTTTGTCTTCCTGTGCTGATCACAGTGAAGAGGGGGGCTGCTAAAGTTTCCTGATTAGGCAAGTGTTAAATTTCCACTCTTTTGGCTGTTTTAAACATGACTAAAATGGATCCAATTCTCTCCCAAAGGCATTTGGGAAGAGAATGGGATTTCTAGAATTCTATCTTTTAAAAGGTAAAACCAGAGGTACAGAATTTTCTCAATTTCTCTCAATTATGCCAGTAATTATAGAAAGACTATTTCTGATGCTACATCTGTATTGGACTTCATCTCTCAAGCATTTAAGCATGTTTTGGGAATTTTGGTGACATAGCTGCACTGTCCACTGAATTCAGGTTCTTTCTGGGGCCTGAGTTCTGCAGCTAAGGTTCCTTACTTACATAAAAGTTACAGATTTTTGGACCTGTTGGTCTTGCTAAGCGCTGAGCAAGGCTGCCAGGTCCAGGCAGGAGATTCCTGGAGATCTAGGCTTGGGTCGGAAGAAGGATGAGGACTCCAGTGGGGCAAAAGCCATAGTCTTCCCTCTCCTCCAAACACTCATTTTCTGCAGAGGAACTGGACTCTGCAGCCTGGAGATTTGCTATAACTCCGGGAGAGCTCCAGGTCTTGCCTGGAGGCTGGCACTACCAAAGGGAGATGCTATTCTCTGGGCAATAAGCTAAGGGGTGAGGTTTTTCCTTTCTTTCTCAGTTCTTTCCACAGGGAAGTCCTGTGTGCACTCCATTCCTTGCCCAGTTTGGAGTTGGAATGGGGGGAGGTTTTACTTTAGGCATTCACTGTCTTATTTATTTTGTTCCAACCATTAAGTGGCTGTACTTAATGACTGCTTCTGTTTCTATACTGAGAGTTGGCCTGGTCATTCCCAGAAGTTTCATTCTAGCAGCATCACATGGGGTGCAAATGCAACCAGGGTCTCAAGCTGCTGTTTCAGGGGAATTTAATCTCAGCATGGCAAGACTGGTGACTTACTTCTGCCTGCTGGGTTTTACTTAAGAGGCTAGGGAGCAAGGCAGTTTGATTTCTAAAAAGACTGCCTGGCATTTTGTATATTCTGTTACAATTCTATCACCCTTTCCAGGTCTCCTTCCATTTGGGAAAAGGGGAATTTGAGAGAGAGGATCTTGATTACAAGGTCAGACTTCCTCTTGTTTTTAACTTAGCATTTTTGCCTAACTTCAGATTCTCGGATCTGAGGAACAAACTTACTTTACAAACCAAAAAGGCCAATGGCCACCAAAGGGAAAAAGACCCTGATTCCTGGGGTCTCAAAGTCCATGTGGGATGCTGGTGTGCAGCTACCCACACACAAACACACATTCAGCTTCTGGTTTCCAAGTGTTCTAAAACTTGGATGTTTCTAACCAGTAAGGATTCTACAGCTCACTGGCAGGTTCTCTGGCTTATGGTTCCCAAGTGTTCTAAGACTTGGATTATAGAAGGTTTTAAGGCGTTCCACCCGTGACCAGGAAAACCAACTTAACCCGGGAGAATTTCAGGATATTCCCATCCACTATGTAGAAGGTTTTAAGGCATTCCACCTGTGACCAGGAAAACCAACTTAACCCGGGAGAATTTCAGGATATTCCCATCCACTATCTAGAAGGTTTTAAGGCATTCCACCCGTGACCAGGAAAACCAACTTAACCCGGGAGAATTTCAGGATATTCCCATCCACTATATAGAAGGTTTTAAGGCATTCCACCCGTGACCAGGAAAACCAACTTAACCCGGGAGAATTTCAGGATATTCCCATCCACTATATAGAAGGTTTTAAGGCATTCCACCCGTGACCAGGAAAACCAACTTAACCCGGGAGAATTTCAGGATATTCCCATCCACTATCCACTAACAAGGAAGAGGGGGGGGAACTGGTGTGCAGCAGGGCTGCTTTTTATTGGGAGCAACGTGGCTCCATTTCCGAATAGGGATCCCCTGATCACGTTGCCTCTCCCCTCTTCTGTTTCTGCTCGCGGGTGAGGTGAGCTTAGCTCTTTAGGCCTCGTGGTCCGTGAGTGACGGTTTTTGAAGGCTAGAATTCACTCCCCTGCCTGGATTACCGAAAACCCTTAGATTTGAGGTTTTTTAAGGCTAGACTTATGTCCCCGCCGGGTTTTTCCCTCAATAACCCTTTCCATCTGGTTTTTCTAGGCTAGACCTCTGTCCCCGCCGGGCTTACCATTAACCCTTTTAATTCGGAGTTTTGAGCGTGGGCTTGGCCTGGGCCTCACGTCCCTTGCCGGATTACTCCTTTAAACCGGTCTTTGGGTTTTGGACACCCTGTCCTGCCGGGATAACCTCTATAAACCCGGGAAGGCTTCAGGAAAACCTCCGACCTAGGGTCCTCGGAATAATATACTCCAGCGAGCGGACCTCTTTGCTCACTTTAATTCTACGCTCTGCTAGCTAGTCAAAGCTGAAAGGGACAGGGAAGTGGGCTTCCAGAGACTCTGGAGGACGGTTGGAACCTTGCTGCGGCTCCTCTTAGTTTACAGCTATGGCTGCCTGCGCAGTGTGGTGTGGTGTAGTGTGGTGCAATTCCTAACACCCTACACTATCGGTCTTGGTTCCCACCCCACAAAATAGACCAGGAGTTGCTGAAGGAGACAAAGGGGAAAAACAGCCTCCCGCAACAGAAAATGCTCTCTAGCCAATCACACAGACAGCAACCTTTCACACAGGTCTTTACTGAAACCACACAAACAGCTTCTTCTCCACGTCTGGCCATCTGAAGGACACGTGTCGACTAGCATGCACGTTCAGATGGTCAGGGCGAATCCCAGCGGTGCCTCCATTTTCTGTTAGCCCAATTGCTCTATTTTAAATATAGCAATTGGTTTATTATTATTATTATTATTGGATTCTCGCCTGTATATACAGAGAATGCTGCTGCTTTGTAATGGTTCCCAGTAAAAGACACAGAGTCCAGGTATAATTAATAAAATATTATTTTACTGAATATAATCCTTATTTATTCATTCACAAACACACAAACAGTATTCAAACATATTATTTTACTGAATATAATCCTTATTTATTCATTCACAAACACACAAACAGTATTCAAACATTCACACACATAAAATAGAACTAAGAAAGCAGAGGGGATTGATGGCTTATGGAGAGGTGATACTACCTGTCAGATGTGCAGAAGTCCATGAAGAAGGATTGTGGCCTAAACCCAGAGGGTTCAGGGGTGGGCTGCCATTTTGGCTCATGGCAGAGACACACACGGTCTGAGGCCATGTGTATGCTGGGATATACCCACTGTAAGACAATGCAGCCCAATGGGTGGCCCTGGGGGCTGGTCTCAGGTGAGAACAAAAGATTTCCTGGACCAATGATGAGTCCCAGGGGTGTGTGATGTCAGTAGAGGCAGACCTTAGGTTTGACCAATGGGCTTCCAGAGAGGCAGGGTCTGGATTTAACAATAGAAGCCAGGTGTTGGGTGTCTAGTTGAATGGATTATAGGACTTGCTGGCCAGGTAAACAAAAGGTGGGAGACTTCCCTGATTAGCATCAGGAAGGGTCGTTAACAATTTGAATGCTTGACTGGGTAATCCCTTCATGCACTGGCAGAGGAAAAGTCCTTTGTCTGCTGTATGGCCCTTAATCCATGTATGTGACATGCAGCAGGTATGTAATGGAGTCCCTCAGAGTAAAAAGACAGCTTTTTCCTTTCTCTATGGGCTTCTACCTTGGCATCCATTTTACAGTCTAGACAGACCATGTGGCAACAGCAAACAGTCCATAGCAAAGCCCCATAATGGCGTCAGGGCTTACAGTGGGGAGAGAAGGAAAACCACCTTCCTCTCTTTTTCTGGATTAGTCTGTTGATGGCAGGTAGATTTAATTGTTTTTGATGGTTTGTTATTTATTGTTTTCTCATTCTGCAGGCTGCTTTGAGTTCTATTGAATGGAGAAGAGCAAGTTAAAAGCACCTAAAGAAGTAATCATGATTGGCTGGAACTGGAAAAACATATGTGAGGGTTGTGTGTGACAATTGAAATCAGTGGGGTTAGACTGGAGTAAATGCGTAACACCACACTGTACATAACGTGGCAAATAGCAGATGGACAGGTGATGGTGTCAGCTAGGAATGGGAGAATGGAAGAAGATACAGCAGCAATAAAACAGTATGTGATTACTAATGCATAGTACCCCCCCCCCAAAAAAAATGAACATGTTTGAACTGTTTAGACACAGTCAAACAGTTTTTGAAAAGTTTGGCTGTGATGATTGCAATTCGTAAGCAGATTGTGAGTTGAACTCAGCTTCCTTTGATTACTAGATAGTGTTAGGAATATGTTTTTTTCCAGTATGCTTCCCTTCCACATCACCAGTTGAGTACTTCAGAGCCAAAACAGCAGCTCAGAAAATCACCTGCACATCCTAAAATCTATAGAGAGCTATAGAAAATGAAGAAGCAACTACAATTTTAATTCTAAGGAGAAGAGATAAGAGATGGGGTCATGAGATTTAATTCCTTCAAATTTGAAACAGAGCTTTTATCCCCCAGAAAAGTTTCCAGCTTTTTAAAGCGAAGTTATTCCTTCTATAGTCAAATCATCTAATCCAATGAATACTGATGCATGGCAAAGTATAAAGTTCAGTACATTCAAATGTAAATGAAAGAGAAGAATGGGGAATTTGTGAATAGGATTATTGTATAGAACCACTTCCTTGAGGTTTCACTAAAGCCTACAGACAATCACACTTCATACAGTAATAAAACAAGCTACAGTAGGGAGCCATGTAGTTCCACTAACATTGTTCAAAGCCTATTGTGATTGTACTAAAGCTTTGCGTGTGATGGAGTGAGAAGTGGGTTACCATTTCTTCCCAGACAGCCCCCTCCCCAATGGAAACAGCTGCTTCTGAATGCTTTAGCTGGAAATCAGTACTTGTTCTAATATCGAGGCTGACTTAAAAAAAAAACAGATAAAAAGAGCAAAAGTCTATAAAAAGAGCATAACATAATATAAAATCTTTAGTTTCTTTTTTTAATTATTAAACATTTGTCTGGAAATGTACTTATTGTGGTAGATGAGCAAATCTAGCAATATATCAAACCCAATACGCTCATGCTTGTTGTTGTGATTAAATGTATCCCTGCATGATCTTTCTTATGATCAAAATGCAGCTAGAACAGGGTCAGGGATATTAGAGACTTGCTGCTTTGGCTTAGGTTCTGCTCATTTGGCATGGACTGGGTACATTTTTTTTTTTTGTCAAGCACTTTGGCTATTCATAAGCAGCTAAGACTGGTTTGGAGGGTTCCTTTCCATGTAATCAACACAACTGGCAGCACTCTAGCCACAGACCAAGGCCAATCATCTTCACTGGCCATTTCCACAAAGGTTATTTGCCTCAAACCTGATGCTCTTGGGAAGTTTTTCCTCCCTGCTTCCTCACTGCACTGTTGTGGATTCATGCACTTCCAAGGGCTTCCCTGGCTTTCCCCAAATCATTCCCAGTTGTACTTTGCTTTGTAAGGCCTGCATGGCTGCCATTTAAGCAGTAAAGTTTGAATGTTATGGTCTCACCACATGACAATCATTTTCCCCACAGCAGCCATTTCCTCCCCTTCATCACTGATTTTGTTAAATTGTCAGCTGTATATTATTATATTGATATTTCTTCATTAAAATATTTCTATGCTACCTTTCCACCCAATTCAATGTCCCCAAGGTAGCAAACATTAAAATATTTCAAACATTAAACTCCTTTAATATGATATGAGAAACATTTTATGAGATATAATGTTACAACAATCAAATTAACTGCTTCTCTGAATTCCACCTTTCATTGTTTTTTTAAGTTAAGTCATTAGCACATTTTGTTGCAGAGATGTAATGGGAAAGGCTAGACACTACTTTTTAAAAATGAAGGTGGGAATTCAGAACACCTGTTACAGAGACTGTTATAACATTATAGTGATATAACAATATTCCACCGCTGATTTAAAACAATCTGGAAAAGTCATGGTCATGGTGTGGGAAGGGAGGGGAGTGGTCATTGCTGAGGGAATGGGGCAGGGAAACTGGGGAAACCTGACATTTTGAAGCCCCATTGCTGCAGCTCTGAAATGGCAGCAGCAGCTGCAATGGGGAAACTACACATACTTGTCCCCATATGGAAAATACCTGCAGCTAATTATTTAAAAATACTGGAAAAAAACAGTCAAGCAATGATTTATAAAATGTATTTTTTAAAAATATACCTTTTGTTGTTAATTTAAGTAAATATTATCTACATTGATTCATGCATACACACTTATTAAATTTGCAGATTAAATTTGCAGATGATAATAAATTGGGAGGGGTAGCACATACAGTAGAAGAGAGAGTGAGGATATGGGATGATCTTGACAGGCTAGAAAACTGGGCTAAAACAAATAAAATGAATTTCAATGGGGATAAATGTAAAGTTCTGCATTTAGGCAGGAAAAATCAAATGCATAATTATAGGTTGGGGAAGACTTGTCTTGGCAGTTGTATGTGCAAAAAGGATCTAGGGATCTTAGTAGACCATACACTGAACATGAGTCAGCAGTGTGATGCGGTTGCTAAAAAGGCAAATGCAATTTTGGCTATCTCAACAGATGTATAGTATCCAGATCACGCAAAGTGAACATAAGAACATAAGAACATAAGAGAAGCCAATGTTGAATCAGGCCAATGGCCCATCCAGTCCAACACTCTGTCACACAGCGGCCAAAATATACCAGGTGCCATCAGGAGGTCCAGCAGTGGGGCCAGGACACTAGAAGCCCTCCCACTGCTGCCCCCTCCAGCACCAAGAATAGAATGCATCACCTGCCCCAGACTTAGAATTCCCATCTATACCCTGTGGCTAATAGCCACTGATGGACTTCTGCTCCATATGTTTATCTAATTCCCTCTTGAAACTGCCCATGCTTGTAGCTGCCACCACCTCCTGTGGCAGTGAATTCCATATGTTAATCACTCTTTGGGTGAAGAAGTATTTCCTTTTATCTGTTCTAACCTGACTGCTCAGCAATTTCATAGAGTGCCCACGAGTTCTTGTATTGTGAGAAAGGGAGAAAAGTACTTCTTTCTCAACCTGCTCAATCCCATTGATAATCTTATAAACCTCGATCAAGTCACCCCTCAGCCGTCGTTTCTCCAAGCTAAAGAGCCCCAAGCATTTTAACCTTTCTTCATAGGGAAGGTGTTCCACCCCTTTTATCATTCTAGTTGCCCTTCTCTGCACTTTTTCCAATGCTATAATATCCTTTTTGAGATGTGGTGACCAGAACTGTACACAGTATTCCAAATGAGGTCGCACCAATGATTTATACAGGGGCATGATGATACTGGCTGATTTGTTTTCAATTCCAATTTCAATAGCGTTGTCCTTCTTTATTGCAGCTACACACTGTCTAGACATTTTAATTGAGTTATCCACTACGACTCCAAGATCTCTCTCTTGGTCCGTCTCTGCCAGTTCAGACCCCATCAACGTGTATTTATATTTAGGATTTTTGGCTCCAATGTGCATCACTTTGCACTTGGCCACATTGAACCCCATTTGCCACGTTGACGCCCACTCACCCATCCTCAACAGATCCCTTTGGAGTGCCTCACACTCCTCCCTGGTTTTCACCACCCGGAACAACTTTGTGTCATCTGCAAATTTAGCCACTTCACTGCTTACTCCCAATTCCAAATCATTAATAAACAAGTTAAAAAAGCATCGGACCGAGTACTGATCCCTGTGGTACCCCACTGCTTACCACCCTCCACTGAGAAAGTTTCCCATTTATACTCACTCTCTGTTTCCTATTTATTAGCCAGTTTTTGATCCACAAGAGGACTTGTCCTTTTATCCCATGACTATTGAGCTTACTTAGGATCCTTTGATGAGGAACTGTATCAAAAGCTTTCCGGAAGTCAAGGTAAATAATATCTATTGGATCCCCCTTGTCCACATGTTTGTTCACTCCCTCAAAAAACACTAACAGGTTAGTGAGACAAGATCTTCCCTTACAGAACCCATGCTGAGTCTGCCTCAATAGTTTTTGTTCATCAATGTGCCTACTAATTCTTTCCTTAATAACAGTTTCCACCAACTTACCCGGTATCGATGTCAGACTGACTGGCTTGTAATTTCCCAGATCTCCCCTGGAGCCCTTTTTAAAGATGGGAGTGACATTAGCTACCTTCCAGTCCTCAGGAATGGAGGCAGATTTTAAAGAAAGATTACATATTTTTGTCAGGAGATCCACAAGTTCACATTTGAGTTCTTTCAGAACTTTCGGATGAATGCCATCCAGGCCTGGTGATTTATTAGTTTTTAAATTGTCCATCAGTCGGAGGACTTCCTCTCTTGTCACCACAATCTGATTCAGGTCTTTCAAACCCCCTCCCGAAATCGGTGCTTCTGGAGTGGGCAAGCACTTCTCCTCTTCCACAGTGAAGACAGAGGCAAAAAATGCATTCATTTCCCTATCATCCTTCACTACTCCTTTTACCCCTTGGTCATCCAAGGGCCCCACTGCCTCCCTGGCTGGCTTTCTACTTCTAATGTATTTGAAGAAAGTTTTATTGTTGGCCTTTATGTTTTTTGCGATATGTTCCTCATATTCCCTTTTTGCTTGCCTGATCACAGACTTGCATTTTATTTGCCATAGTCTGTGTTCCCTTTTATCAACCTCACTAAGACTAGCTTTCCACCGCTTAAAGGAATCCTTCTTACCTTTTACAGCTTCCATTACTTTATTTGTTAACC
This sequence comes from Gekko gecko, assembly GCA_029375565.1. Classification (NCBI taxonomy): domain Eukaryota; kingdom Metazoa; phylum Chordata; class Lepidosauria; order Squamata; family Gekkonidae; genus Gekko; species Gekko gecko. The sequence goes on along the minus strand of JAPDNY010000004.1, from coordinate 62,902,220 downwards.
ATGCAGGCTTTTTTCTATACCTATTTGTGCCTTTCCTAACCTGCGGTATATATTTTTTCTGAGCTTCTAGGACTGTATTTTTGAATAGTCTCCAAGCTTCCCCAATGTTTTTGACCTTCTCCACTCTTCCTTTCAATTTCTTCCTCACATGTCCCCTCATACCAGAGAAGTTACCCCTTTTAAAGTTAAAAGTGGTTGCATCTGTCTTTTTGGGCAACTCCCTATCTGTACAAATGTTAAACTCAGTGACATTATGGTCACTGTTCCCAAGCAGTGCAATCACTTTTACATCTCTCACCAGGTCTTGGGTGTTACTTAGGACCAAATCCAGGATCGCCTCTCCCCTAGTAGGATCTGTGACCATCTGTTCTATAGCACAGTCATTGAGAGTGTCTAAAAACTCAATCTCTTTTTCCCAACTAGAACTCATATTGACCCAATCAATGTGTGAGTAGTTAAAGTCGCCTACTACGACACAGTTATTTCATCTAGCTGCTATCTTTAATTTATTCATCATTTTATAATCCTCCTCTATCTTTTGATCTGGTGGGCGATAACAAACTCCCACTGTTAAGCTTCCTTTTGGACCCACTATTTCAACCCATAGCATTTCCAGAAGCGAATCCAGTTCTCTTACCCTCTCAATCTTACTGGATGGTATACGCTCTCTGACATACAGAGCCACCCCACCTCCAACCCTTCCCCCTATCCTTCCGATATAATTTATAACCAGGAATCACCGTATCCCACTGATTTTCCTCATCCCACCAAGTTTCTGAAGTACCCACAATGTCTATTTCCCCCCCAACACCAAGCATTCCAACTCCCCTATTTTACCTTGGAGTCTTCTAGCATTTGTGTATAAACACTTATAGTTTCCCACGTTTGTTAAGCCCACAGCCTTCCTCTTGCTGCCTCGAGACCTTGCCAGACAGTTCCTATGATTAGCCACAGTCTCAGTGGACAATTGTAATCCATTTCCTTGTACAAAAGTAATAGCTACCCCTTCATCTCTTTGAGATGAGCCATCCCGAACCAGAGACTTTTCATCTCCTGTCGGCTTTCCCCCATTATTCAGTTTAAAAACTGCTCTGCCACCTTTTTGATTTTGATTGCCAGCAGTCTGGTTCCTTCTCGTAACAAGTGGAGACTGTCCCTTTTGTACAGCTCCCTCTTGTCCCAAAAAGCATCCCAGTGCCTAACAAACTTGAACCCTTCCCCCCTACATCACCATCTCATCCACGCATTGAGACTCCTGATCTATGCCTGTCTCTCCGGCCCTGCACGTGGAACAGGTAGCACTTCCAAGAAGGCTACCTTGGAGGTCCTGGCCTTGAGTTTCCTGCCCAGCAGCCTAAATTTCTCCTCCAGGACCTCACGACTGCATTTCCCCACATTGTTGGTGCCGACGTGCACCACGACCACTGGCTCCTCCCCAGCACTATCTACCAGCCTATCTAAAACACGCGTAATGTCCGCTACCTTCGCACCAGGCAGGCAAGTCACGATACGGTCAGTACGCGGGTTCGCCACCCAGCTGTCTACCTGCCTAAGGATCGAATCACCACCTACCAAGAGCCCCCTCCCACCCTTCCCAAGGACGGTTCCTTGGTACGAAAGGATACCCGTTCACCAGCTGAAGAAGAGGTCCCTTCTGAGGGCACATTCCCCTTATCCTCAGCATGGTGCCGCATTTCCCCTTGACCCTCATGCTCCCTGGCAGCAGCCGGGCTACCAGATCCAGAGTGGGACATACCTACCAAGTCCGCGAGAGTCTTCCCCATGCACCTAACTGACTGTCTCTGCTTCTCCAGGTCAGCCACCTTGGCCTCAAGGGAGCAAACTCGCTCCCTGAGAACCAGGAGCTCCTTGCACCGAGCACACACCCAAGACTTCTGACCAGTGGGCAGATAGTCATACATGTGACACTCCAAGCAAAACACTGGATAGCCCCCAACCCTTTGCTGGCATTCTGGCTTCATAATTGTTTTTAAACAAATACTTTTCTATAACCCCCCTTTTAAAACCCTTTGTATTTATATGGTTCCTGTTGTAGGAGTCTACTTACCTTACTGGGAACCCAAAGAGCCAAGGTCCCTGGCTTTCTGGCTCTTCCTGGGCTTCTTACAGAGCCCCTAGGCTAAGAGCCATGGGCCAAGAGCCTCACCCTTTTGCTCTCACCCTTCGGCTCGTGCCAGAGGCTCGTGCCTCTTGCAAGCTTCCTGCCTTAAATAGAAGTGCCCCCCAGGAGAGGGTGTGGCCAGCAGCTAGTCAAATTTACCCAAGGCACTTAATGATGGTCAAACAAAGCCCCTTTCACACCCCAACTCCAGCAGCCAGGAGTCTGCTATTCAGTTTCACCCAGGCACTTAATTACAGGCAAACAATGACCTTTCACACCCCAACTCCAGCAGCCAAGAGTCTGTTACAACTCACCCACACACTCCCAAATACAGTCCCCCACACAGTACCTTCTCAGCTAAAGCACCTCAGCTGAAAGTAAATAAATAAAAATACCACTCACCCCTCTGGCAGCTCAAAACACCTTGCTCCTTCTCAGAGCTCAGCTGGGTCAGCAATGGTACCACATTGGTCTGGTTAGACCTCACCTAGAGTATTGTGTTCAGTTTTGGGTACCACAATTTAAGAAAGATCTAGAGAAGCTGGAACATGACCAGAGGAGGGCAACTAAAATGGTGAGGGGTGTGGAGACCAAGTCTTGTGAGGAAAGGTTGAAGGTGCTGGGTATGGTTAGCCTGGAGAGGTGACTGAGAGATGATATGATAGCCATCTTCAAGTACTTGAAGGGCTGTCATATAAAGGATGGTACAGAGTTGTTTTCTGTTGCCCCAGAAGGTCAGACCAGAACCAATGGATTGAAATTAAATCAGAAGAGTTTTCAGCTAAACATTAGGAAGAACTTCCTGACAGTTAGAGTGGTTCCTCAGTGGAACAGACTTCCTTGGGAGGTGGTGGGCTCTCCTTCTTTGGGGGATTTCAAACAGAAGCTAGATGGCCATCTCTGATTTCTGTGAACTTAGACAGATCATTAGAGGAGGGTAGGAAGGGTTGCCTCGGTGCTTAGTTCTTGTGGCCCTTTCTTACATGCCCAGGGAAATGCTGATTGGCACTTTGGGGTCAGGAAGCAATTTTTCTCCAGGCCAGTTTGGCCAGGGATACTAGAGGTTTTTTGTCATCTTCTGTGGATGTGGAGGAGGGGGGTAATTGTGAATTTCCTGCATTGTGTAGGGGGTAAGACTAGATGACCCTGGGGGTCCCTTCCCACTCTATGATTCTATGATGTGTTTGCACAGACTTATGGGAACTGTAATTTGACCCCCCATCGTTTAATTACCTGACTTAACCATTTGTAACTGCAAGGAAGAATCGATTCAACCTACTATGCTGATGTAAATGTGGCCACATGGCAGAAGAAAATGCAACTCCATCACCACAGCCACTGAGCAGCGACAAAAGAATTTGGCAGCTGCTTAGATTGGATGATAGTAAACTGAGAAGACCCAAAGCTTGGCTCATGCATGATCATGGCCATAATCATGGCAGTCAAGAAACATATGTTCACCTGCTGAACATGCTCACTGTAAAGTTCATGGCTCCTCAAATTAAATCCAGAACACAGGCATTAGATGTTGACCTATACAAATATAGCATTTCTAATATTCCAACCAAGACCAAAAGATTGCAATTATGCAGCAGGCTCACATTAAAATTAATACAGACAAGATCTCCGCTTTGAAATCTAATTTTTGAGTGCTCTGCAAATGTTGATATGAAGTAATATGGTTAACATTAAGCCATGATTTTGCTCTTGCAAAAGTACTGCTACTTCATGCTAAAGCAAGCTAAGCAATGGCAGGGAGAGGAATTCTTTTAAGAAAGGAACCTGTGAATATATGGCATATTTCCGTGACTCTAAAATGCCTCTAGGCAAACAGATACAGAGTGACACTATAACTTTAATGATAAGATAACTTTGCAGGCTACCTGTTTCAAGAGAAGATGATTCTATGGATGATTCTATGATTCTTTTTAATGCTAAGGTAATTTAGCACATGCTGTAAACAGTTCCCTAGGGAGACGGTGAGCTCCCTCTCACTGGCATTCTGTAAGCAGCGGCTAGACAAACACTTGTCAGGGATGCTCTAGGTTGATCCTGCATTGAGCAGGGGGTTGAACTAGATGGCCTGTATGGCCCCTTCTAACTCTGGGATTCTATGATTCTATGGTTTTACCATAGAGTTTCTGGCAATTACTGGAGAGGTGTGATGGTGCCCCTAATTTTCCCCCACCCCAATTCTGCTGGTTGCCAGCTGGGGGTGAGGAAAATAACTCTTATCTTTTACTTTTGAGCAGTTACAAGGAGTTGCCAAGCACTGCAGATTTGCTTTACTTTTCCTGACTCCTACTGAATCATATGCCTTACAGAAGGCAGAAGGACCTTGGAGTGTCAGAATTTCTGGCCTTTCTTGTTGTTGTTCAGTTGCACAGTCGAGTCTGACTCTTCGCGACCCCATGGACCAGATTACGCCAGGCCCTCCTGTCTTCCGCTGTCCGCTGAAGTTTGCTCAATTTCATGTTTGTTGCATAGGTAATGCTATATTAGCAGCTAGGAATTTCTAAGACAGTCTCTTACCATGGCACTGTCAGAGTCTCGCAGCAATCAATTCTCGACAACATTCCTTCAAGAAGGTTTAAGTTTATTGAGTACAGTAAAGGCAAGTCATATGTGCATACATTTAGTGTCAGAACTAACTCTAAAGGTGGGAGGGGAATAGATATATGGGATTCAAAGTGGGGTCCCCTGACGAGGTCGAGCCAATCAGAATTAGCTAGAGTGTGCCTAAAATAACGGGGTCATATTCCCAGTGAGGCATCAGGAGAGAGGTACCAAGGTCAGACACTCAGGCTATGAGATAAGACTCAGTGTGGAAAAGCAAAAGTCAAAATCCCAGCATAAAAGGAAACACTAAATCAGCCGCCTCCCCCCCCTCACCTGCAATGGCAGGATAGCTGACAGGCATGCCTGTTGAAGAAAGTGCTGAATTACTTGCCCTCAGTCCACTCTCTGGAGGGTTTACTTGAGGAGTCCTGGAAGGATCTTGAGGGAGGCCAAAATCTTCTCTAGCTTGCTAGAGAGTTAATCCAGCTGGGATTTTTGGGGTAATTCAATCTATCTTGAACATCCAGAAAAGCTTCACTTGGTTTATCAGCTTCTTCTGTTTACTTTATCCGTTGCTAATTTATTTATTTTTGGACAGTGTCTGGACAGTGTTTACAAAAAGCTGTGGGGCAATTTCTGAATAGTAGTCATTTAATTAGAATGGTTTGCTTCCAGTTCTTCATGGTTTTGTTTATTTTTAGGAGAGGAGGGATTGGGGGGGGATACATTCTTCAAAAGTTGGACTGATGTAATCCTCTTCCCTGGCTTCCAAGCAGAACAGAACTGAGGATTTCTATGTTCAAATTAATTCTTCTGAGTTTAATGCGTCTACTTCCAGCTGGTTTTCTGCTCTGGTCTCTCAAGTGGAGGAACCTTTAGTCTATATTATAACATCTGGATCAGGGAGAGGTCCAGTCTCTTTGAGTGTAGAGAGAGTGAGGAAGGGATTGATGTGCCAGCAGAGTTCTCTTTCTTGACAGCTAGAAAGCTTGACAGTGGGAAGCATTTTTGGACAGCTGAATCCAGTGCCTTCCAAACTGGATTATCTCATCTGTGAACATATGGCATGTTTCTGACTTCTTAGTCATAGTGAAGAGGCTGGGAATGTGGCACCTTCACTTGACCTCTGATTCTGTGATGACACTTCTGAGTCAAAGTCACGATTTTGTTGCACCAGAGGTTAATGCTGGGATCAATTTGAAATTAGTAACTTTCATGCTTTCAATTTTTCCTATTGGAAGTGAACCCTAACATAATGTAGCTGAGCATTTTTCATGTATTTTAGAAAAGTGCACAGAGCACAGCAGCACTGAAAGACCAATACTTCTATCATTCTGCTTACATACTTTATTTAGAACTAGAGTTGTTCAATAAAATGCAAATGTGGAGAATTTAAAATAAGTGGTTCAGACTCATGAAAGTTAATATGCATATAATGTACCAGTCCATGTACAGTGATACAAATAAAGCAAAATGAATTCTGTTCAAGAGCTTCATGCATTCCTCTGGGTTCTATTCCTATTTAGTCTGTTTCCCAGATGCAGATATCAGTGATGAGGCTTGGGGAGAAGCAAGCCTTTATCATTCAGCATTCCCAGAACACACGTATAAAATTAGCCTACATTTCAAGAATTGATGAGTGATTATTTTTGAATACCCAGTGAAATGCTTCAAAAGATCATGATATTTAAGAGTGTGCACTCAGCATTTTTCTTGTGTAGACCTCTCTTTTGCTCTTTTTAATGCTAAGGTAATTTAGCACATGCTGTAAACAAAATATGAGTTAGCTTTTCTCAAGTGAATTCTGATTGATAATATTGTGTTATAGTGTAGAACTAGTTTTGTTTCCCATTTTATTTTTCTAACAGTGCAACCTGATACAGATTTACTCAGAGCAAAATCCCACTGTATTCAGTATGGGATTTACTCAGTATGTAGATTTACTCAGAGCGAAATCCCACTGTACTCAGTATGGGAAGTATGCATGACATTGCACTATAAGTATGTCAGAGTGCTCCCAATTGTTCAGGGTTTTGTTTGTTTTAGGGGAGAAGGGATGAGGGTATCTTTACACTGAGGTAAGCTAGTTTGGTGTAGTGGTTTAGAGTGGTGGATTCTAATCTGGATAACCAGGTTTGATTCTCTACTCCTCCACATGCAGGCAGCTGGGTGACCTTGGGTTAATCACAGTTCTCTCAGAGCTGTTCTCTCAAGAGCAGGCCACTCAGATATCTCTCAGCCCCGCCTACTGTTACCTCAAATGGTCTGTGTTCAATGCTCCCTCTAAGCTGTGGAGTCTTCTGAGCAAAAATTCTGCTTTGTGAGCTGCTGGCATTAAAGTTGTGAGCGAGTGATTTGGCTACTGCATAAAGTAGTGAGGAGCAAAACCAGAGGGTTAACTGGCTCCTCTGGTTCTGCTCCCCCCTCAAAGCTATGGGGAGCAAAACTGGACAGTTTAAATGGCTCAGAGGGGGCACTTCCAACGGGGCACTTCACCCCTTGCTTTATGCTGGCTGGGGAAATCTGTGTCCAGCAGACAGAAGGGGGTGAAGCACTCCCTGGGAGGCTTTTTGTGGCCAGCAGAAAGTAGGGGGGTGAAGTGCCTCCCAGGGAGCACTTCTTCCCCTTCTGTCTGCCAGCCATGGTTTCTGCAGACATACTTTAGAGAAAGCCACAGGGGAGAAAGGAGGGGGTGAAGTGCTTCCTGAGAGGCACTTCACCCCCTATTTTCCACTGTTCATGGAAAGCCTCCCAGGGTGCACTTCACATTCTTCTGTCTGCTGGCCATAACTTTCCCCGGCCAGCAGAAAGGAAGGGATGAAGTGCCACATGGGGTTAAATGGCTTGGTTTTGCATCCCTGGCTTCAAAACTGTGGATAGCAAAAACGGAGGGTTTAAATGGTTCCCAATCTGCACCCCATCACTTTGAGAGCAGGGGGAGCAAAACCAGAGGGTTACATGAAGTTATTTAACCCTCCAGTTTTGCTCCCTTCCACTTTGAAGTGGTAGGATGCAGAAGCAGAAGGTTTAAATGGCTTGGAACTATTTAAATTCCTGCTTTCTACTCCACACCATTTTGGCAGAGGGCAGAAAACAGTGGTTTAAAGCTCACAAAACTATACCAATCGGTTTGGTTCATGAACTGGCATGTTGGTTTGTGTAGGTTTGTGGTTTGGTTTGTGGTTCAGCCACTAACTGTACTACAAAAATGCAGTTTGTGCCCATTCCTATTGCTGTTCATAGAAGCAGAAGACAGTGTATCTGAGAGTTTTTGTGTACAGAGGTGGTACAGAGAAAAACAGAATGTGTACTGTATGAACAGACAGCCAAGAGAGGATTAACGGTTATTAGGTTACAAAATTAAGAACCTATTTTTTTTGCAAACAGTTTTATTTCTATGTATATTTTTAATGTCTCAGTTTTCCTCTTAGCCTTTTCCCATCATTTTGTACTCCATTACTATAATTATACTGTAATTATGTCACCCAGTCCTAGTGAGACTATAGACTATAATCTCACATTGCTGAAATAGAAATGTGCATTCCAGTTTTCTGTGAATTATTTCAGAGCAGGTTGTTTCTAGTTAATTATGAGCCTAATGGCTGGACTCTGCCATTTTTCATCTAATGTGAAATATTTAAATGGTTTATAATCTACAAGTTTGTTTATTTGATCATAGCCACATATAGTTACTGTTTAAACTGCATGCTGGCAATATCTACCCTTATGGTATATACCTGTAATACTAGTAAAATAAGGGGGTTGTGTCCATACTCAAAAGTATAGAAAGGATAAACTGTGGTGCCTGATAGGTATTCAGAATTTTATTTAAAAATATGTGCCAACATAGATGACTCTAGTTCCAATCCAGTTTACCATGTTCTTATGAACTCCTGAAGATGACTGGAGTGTACAGGTAGGTTCATATGAGTCCAGGCGCTCCTTAAAGTATGTTGGTTCCAGGCCATATGGTGCCTGAGAGGTCAATACTAGCACCTTGAATTGAGATCAGACACAAATTGGAAGCCAGTGTAGATTGAACAAAACTGGAGTGATACAGTTCCTGACCCACTCCATTCAACACTCCAGCTGCAGCTTTCTGTACCAAATGCATCTTCAAGGACCAACCCACAAGAACTCATTACAGTAATTTAATCTAGATGTTAGGGCATGCACCACAGTCACAACATATCTTCTGTCCAGGAAGGGCTGCATTTGATTTACCAGCTGAAGTTGGTGAAAGGCAACAATGGACACTTCTGCCACCTGTTTATCCAACAGGAGGCCTGGTTTCAGGAGCATCCTCAAAATATGAACTTGCTTCTTTAGGGGAATGCAACCCCCCCAGAACAGGAGATAAACAATTTCCTGGATCAGATCTTCCCCCTGCAGTAGCACCTCTGTTTTGTCAGGGTAAGTTTCAGCTTGTTAGGCCTCAGCCTCATCCATTCCAAAACTGCCTCCAGGCAACCGTTCACAATTTTCACAGCATCCTTGCAATCTACTAGTACTATGAGATAGAACTCAGTATCATCTGCACATTGATGGCAGCTCAACCCAGATCTCTGGATGACCTCTCCCAGCAATTTTACATAGATGTTGAAAACCATGGGGGAGAAGATGGAACTTTGGGGAAACTCATAGGCCAAAGGCCAAGAGGCAGAGCAACTATATTCCAGCACCACACTCTGAAACCTACTCTTGAGGTAGGACCAGAACAACTGCAGAACAGTGTCTCCCAGTCCCAGACCTGAAAGGTGATCGAGAAGGATACCATGATCCATGGTATCAAAAGCCATCAGGAGGTCCAGGAGAATTAATAGGGTCACATTTTCCCTGTCCATCTTCCAGTGCAAGCCATCCATCAGGCAACAAAGGCCATTTCAGTCGCATAACTGACAGACTGTTCATTACATATGTACATATATACAATAAATATATTACAATGAACGGATGTAAACCAGGGGCATCAAATATATGGCCCGTGGGCCGGATCTGGGCCCTGCAAAGCTGCAATCCAGCCCAGGACTTTGTGCTGCTTACTGCTTCTAACATTGTAGCTCCTTTGCCCCAGTCTCTCCTATTTACTGCTTCAGAGGAGAGAAAGAAAGCCTTCCCTCAATTCGCTGAGGGCTCCTTCCTCCTCCTCTTCCTCTGGGGAGTGAGGGGAAGGGGAAGAGCCAGAGAGAGGGAGGAAATGGTGTCTTATGAGACCTTTAAGAAGACCAGCAACATTTTATTCCAGGTATAAGTTTTTGTGTGCAAGCACACTTTTTCTTCTTCAGAGAGAGAGGAAGGGAAAGAGACAGAGACAGAGACAGAGACAGAGACAGAGACAGAGACAGAGACTCCTGTGATTAAGAGCAAAAATGTTTTATTCCAGGTATAAGCTTTTGTGGCAAGCACACTTCTTCTTCAGAGAGAGGGGGAGGGAAGGAACCAGAGAAAGCATGTCAGAGAGAGGAGGAGGGAATCCCATGGCACTTGGAGTGATCCCCCTTTCATTTCTAACAAATGGGGGGGGGAACCTAACAGCACATTCCTTATTAGTGAAGGGAGCAAGATTACAGCAGCACCTTAGTGATTAACAAAATTTGTGGTAGGGCATGAGCTTTCATGAATCACTGCTCACTTCCTCAGATATAGTCAGAATGTGAGTCCATCTGTCCTTATATCTTGGAGAGTAAAGTGATTTCAGACACCAAATGACAATAGCAGACAATGGTAATGAGAGAAGGATGGCTACTGAAGCAACTATTCCCTGTTCAGGAAGAGGCTTCTACTGCTGCCACTTCTCCTGCTACTGAGGTGAGCCAATGGCCATCAAATCATTCCCTTCTCCTCTTGCTGTTGGGATAATTTCCCTCTCAGTGGCTGTTGCTAGGCAACCAAGCTTGGTTCTGTCAGTAAAAATATGGGGGGAGGAGACCCTTTCCAGGCCTACTTTGGCCTTTGTGGGGAACTCATCGGGGCTCATCCTGACTAGGGTTGCCAGATCCAGGTTGGGAAGTCCCTGTAGATTTTGTGGTGGAGTCAACGGAAGTCAGAGTTTGGGGAGGGGAGAGGCCTCAGCTGAATAGAATCAATTAGAGTCCACCATCCAAAGCAGTTATTTTGTCCAGGGAGAGAGAGAGATCTGTTGTCTGGAGTTCAGTTGTGATACTAGGTGATCTTCAGGCTCTACAGGAGGTTGGCTACCCTAGCCTGGCAGCATCCTCTGGGTGATTTGATGACACCTGACTGGCATGACTTTACAAGGCCTGGCTGCTTGCTTTTGTTCACCAGCAGCAGCCTCCCTAGGACAGTCAGTGTGGCATAGCAGTTAGCACTTCAGAGCAGGGTCTGCCATATCCAGGTTATTGCTGTGGAAGCTGAGTGGGTGATTTCAGATCAGTCACAGACTTTCAGCTAACCTACCTCACAGGGTTGTTCTGCAGATCAAAAGGGGAAGAGGAGAATGGTATAAGCTGCTTTGGTCCCCACTGCGGAGAAAGACTGTACTTTTCCTCCTGGAAACCATTGTTGCCAATCTCCAGGTGAGGGCTGGAGACCACTCAGAATTACAACTGCTCTTCAGATTGCAGAGATCAGTTCCCCTGGAGAAAATGATGGACTCTGTGTCATTATACCCTGCTGAGGTCACCACAGCAAATTGACACCGAGTGCCCAAGGCTGGGGCACCCACCCAGAGCCTCTTTCTAGAGCTCATTGTATATTTCCACAATGGGACTTATTCCTATTAATATATAAAAGCCAAGACATGCTGGTGATGACTTACCTATTCTCCCATTGGCCACTGGAGAAGCTGCCTTGGCACCTATTGGCCCATCTCACTGGCTCCTCCATTCTTATAACCCTACTTTTGACACATTGCACACTGGGATTTGTAGTTCTCAGCTGGCCTTACTGCAGCCATAAGCAAAGGGAATTAGAACTACAACTCCCAAGCTGGAAGTCCCAAGAGGCTGTGGGGCATTAGCAGGGAGTTAGTTGAAGTGCTAATCAAGAATTGAGTGGAAAAGAAAGGCCTGGACATCTCCATGAATTACAATTGATCTCCACACTACAGAGATCTGTCCCCATGGAGAAAATGGTTGCTTTGGAGGGTGAGCTCTATGGCAGTATACTTCACTGAAGTCCTTCAACAAACCTGGCCCTCCCAGATTTCCGGTTTGGCAGGCTGATGGCAGCCATTTCTCCCAGCTCCCAGAGACATGAACTGCAAACCAGTGGGTAGAGAGGGGGTGCGATCATACGCATCCCCCCAGGGCTTGAGGGATGAGCCCTGAGTCAGGGGGCGCTGAGGTCCACCACCACCCAGGCTGAAAGCCCCGACAGTCTCTCTGCTGTGTTCCAGGCTTCACGTACTGGACCAAGCGAGCGGTGATCAAGTTCTAATTAAGCAATTGGCTGAATCGATGAAGTAACTGAAGAAGAGTGAGTAAAAGCTATGAAGCATTAGAGGGAGGCAAAATTTATCCCGGTAACTACGGACACCCCCCCCCCCCAGATGACTAGATAAAGGAAATTAATTACTACTGGATAAATAGAGCTTGAAGGAACTGTGATGGAGGAGTGCTGAGATTAAAGAACTGAGTAACAGATAAGCAAACATTTGGGACTTTAAAAACAGTATCTGAAAATGTACACCATCTGGCTGGCTAGAAGGCTAAAGAATCAGAAGTTTTCTTTTTAAAGACTGTTAACATCACAGTAAGAGTCAAAGTGAAGCAAAGTCTACCCCCCCAAACAAAGAGAACTCCCTCCCCCAGTATAACAATGTAAAAATAAAGCTCTTAAGGGGTTAGACAGAACTACAAGAGAGAAAGGATTGAATGGGAAAACTTACGACTGTTGAAGTGCTTTGATGAATGGCGGCTGTAAATGCAGCAGACCCTTCCTCTAACAGACAGAGGGTGGGAAACCCCCCCTTGAAAGACAAAGTAACTATGCAAACAGTTGAAAACAACTTCTATAATCTCCCCCTTTTCTTTAAAGAGAATTTAAACATCTCCGTGAGTGGTGGCTGGCAAAATTTTGTTTAAATGGGGGGGAACGTCCCCTTTAAAAATAAAATACTTTGGAATCAACTTGAAGTACTCTGGATAGACCTAGAGAAACACTAGAGGTAGTGGAACAATTTGACGGATTTATGGAACCCTGGTAATTTGAAGATAAACAGACCCCCTAACTCTGAAAATGGCGCCTATTGCATCGAAAGAATTAAAACAAAAACTGAATCTTCAACCTGGACTAGTATTATAACTGAAAGAGGTGAATGGGATGTTATTGGATACCTATTAAGGTTCTTTTTTGTGTGTGTGTGGTTTTTTCTCAATAAGAGTGTAAATGGAGTGAGATTTTAGAAGAAGTATATTCAAGCCTAATTTTGATGTATTTAGTAATTTCTAAATAATTTTAGATGTTGGGAGGATCGCAGGTAATGGTCGGTTAAAACTTTATAAACAGCCAGACGGGCAGAATGTAATAGCCAAATGGGCAGAATTTACTGTTATCAGATGATGAGGATGCCTGATGTTTGCATAAAAGAAATTTAAGTGTATTTCAGAAGTATACTCCAAACAGTCAGTATGAGCTAGAGCTTCTATAAGCGATTTATTCAACTGTCACCTTCAAGGTTAACAACTGAAAATTTTTCTTATTGCCATATTTGTAAGCATTGTATACGATCACCACAACTTGGATTTTCTTTTCTATCCCCCCTTCTTGTAGTATGTATTAGTACCCCTTCCCTTTTCTGTAGTTTTTTAGAAAATGCAATAAAAAAATCCCCTTTGGGGGACTAAAAAAAATCACCCCAACCTGGCCTTCCCCTAAGTATTGCCAACCTCCAGGTGGCATCTGGAGATCTCCAGCTATTAGAACTGATCTCCAAATGACCAAGATCAGTTCTCCTGGAGAAAATGGCTGCTCTGGGCAGTGAACTCTATGGCATTATACCCTGCTGAGGTCCCTCCGCATCCCAAACCCTGCCCTTCCCAGGCTCTACCTCTCAAATCTACAGGTATTTCCCAACCCAGAGTTGGCAGACCTGTACCTGGCTATGGAACTGCTTTCCAGACCCTTGGAACCCAGAAAATATGGCATAGGAGGAGATGCTTTTCTGCCTTAGCTGCCACTGCATATCCCCAAATCAACATAAATCGGAGTGGAGGGAACCATACTTGTTACCATGTGGCTCTCCTTCCATACTACCCACTTGGGGCAGCAAATGACTTGAGACAGTCCTGCCTTATAGCTAAGCAGAAGGGAATAAACATGGCTCACCTCCCTCTATTTCCTCCGCTACCCCACCAGCCACAGCCAGGACTCTCACCTGGAACCTCTTTCTAGGGCCCATTGTATTTCTTCCCACAATGGGCCTTACTCGTAGAACACAAATAAAAGAGGACTAAAGGCTTTTAAGAAATCCCATCAGAGCAACAGTAATAAAATCAGTGAAGCAAGCTCAAAACTGTAAAGCAGAGGGGAAAATGAAAAAAAAAAGTTTTTTTTTTAAAGTATTTACCTGGTGTTGAAAAGAAAATACAATTTGAAGTCAGGTAAACATCCAAGGGAAGGGCATTCCACAACTGGGGGACATAACTGACAAGCCCCTGCTTTTAATAGCCTCATCTCAGGGGAACAGAGCCTCAAATGATAATCTCAGATACAGGGAAACACAATGGGGAGATAGGAGTCTTTTAAATATGGTCCTATGTTGGCCTTTGAATTGAGTTTGTAAACAAATGTGAAGGGAGTGAAATTGTTCTAATGTTGACAATATGTGATCTTTATAGCTAGAAACTCTCAGAAATCACACTCTGGCATCTCGCAGTTTCCAAACTATCTTTCAAGCCAGCAGCATGAAATAATGTAACCTGGAAAGGTGTCACCCATAAAGCTGTTAAAGCTGGTTGAAAGTGCTATGCGGAAAAAAGATCTGAATCTCTGGTACGGGCGATTTGATCTGTTGCCCTTGCTGTTCCCTTATGAATTTAAAGTGCATGATAAGACATCAACATCTGTCTGTCGTTCCCCTATTGTCTGAGTCCCCTTCCCCTGACTGTGAGTTTCTTTGATACCTTAGAAAGTCTGGTCCTGTTGGATTTTTTGCTGTCTGGTTGCACTTTTGTGCACCCAAACCATCAGGCAGGTCTGACTGGTCTCTCGTTTTCCAGCAGCCATTTTTTAAAAACTAGTTCGCAATGATTGCATAACTGCACATTCGCACCCCCCACTCTCTCTTCCCCCCTACAGAGGCTGCTCAAAACTTACTTTGTTTTTTAAAACTCTCAAAGAAATATGCCTCTGTTCTTCAGCTTTTTTCTGACCTTTGGGGAAGAAGTAAATTGAAAAGATTATGGGGAGGACGGCAGTGAACTCTAGATCCCAGCATCCTCAGCAAGTGCTTGTGTGCATGCTCAGAGGGAAAACTTTTAAAAGTAATGGCTGACAGTCCCATGAACTACATATCCCAGCAGGCTCATCCCTGCTTGTGGGCATGCTCTTAGGACAAACTTTTTTTAAAAAATGGCCGATGGGCTGACTCCTTGGCCAGTAAAATCACTTTGAAGAGTGCTAAAAGGGGTGAGTCTGGTCAGGATTCTCTGTAACAAAACAATCTGGCTCCATTAGAGGTGGGGCAACAGCGGATTGAACTGCCCATCTGATTGCGATCTCCACCTATCTAGACTTAGCAGCATGCAAGAAAGGCAAGTCCATCCAGTTTGGGGATAGCTTGGTTAGCCAAGATTGGCTCACACTTGCAGGTCTTTATGCCAAAGTGCTTACAGTCCCATGAGATGCTCCCTTTGATGCTTTGCTCTTTTTAGTAGCAAATTGTGGGGTGGCAGGTGTTGGTGGGTAGCCCTCTCCCAACAATGGTGATGTCAGGCACTTGTATCACCACTAGGAAGAACAGTAAAGTAAAAAGATGTGAAACACAAAGCTGATGTTTTTGACTGGCTTTTCTTTAATTAGTATAGAGTTTGTAAAAATGATCAAGGCAAATATAGGGATGGGAGAACTTTGGCCACTTAATTAAAAAGTGCGTTCAGAAAACTGAACTACTTTTTAGAAAATGATTAAATTGCTCATTTTTCTTCTAACCTGAATAATGACTTTCAGACTTCATTTAATTCCTGATCAAGCCAAGAAGGGTGTAACTCTGCTTCGAATGACATTGCCAATCTCATGTGTGGCTCCTGAATTCCCCCCTGCCTCTCTGCTCCCATTCCCTGCCTCAAGTAGAGGTTGTGAAAGGGCAGCAATAAGAGACCCTCTCTGGGTGCTGCTGTCTCCCTTCTTCTTCTGTTCACCTCCAGCACCAAATGCTGCAGCTATTGCTTTCCAGATGCAAGGAGACCTAGGATCCTCAGTCCATAGGATGCAGGCTGCCATTACAAGGGGGCAAACAATGCTGAATATTCTTAGCCTGGGTATTGTGAGCATTAACAACATCAAATGTGTATAGTATCTTCATTTTAATAGTCATTGGGACCAATTAAAATAATTTTTGGAAGGAATGTGCATTAAGATTTAATAGTTGTCCCTCTGTTTATGACACATGCAATACTTGTAGCTCAATGTGGAATGTGCAAAAAGTGGTACCAGTAGGGACAAACCATTCTTAACAAAGTGCACGGTCCATAGGAAAACCAGTGCAAAGTAATGATTAGACTGTGCAATACTGTGGGCTCAATGATTTTAGTGGCCTTAGACTGGACTAACTTAGCACAAGATTGTACTAAGCATATCATAACAGGGCTGACTAGAGTTGGATTCAGATCCATTGAGCTGTGAGACTCAGTGGGCCTTGGGCCATTCTCTCTCAGCCTCATAAACATGTGGCAAAGTTAATACAGACCACACCACTCTTTAGAAGAAAGCAGGATAAAAGTGTGACAGAGACATTCACAGTACTTAATTTTGAAGCTAGCACATACTTAATTCTCTTCTGTTGCTAACAATGGAACTTCTAGAGCATGTAGCTCAGGCTGGGCTGTGTCCAGTACTCTTTGATTTACTTTCTCTGTTCTCTGAATGAGTGGTGTTTTCCAAGTATACTTTCATCTATCATTTCCTTCTCTTGGGTTGCCTGTAGCATTTTTGCACTGAAAGGATTGCTCAGCGGGTTGCCTGATTTATCCACACACCAGTAAAGCTGGAAGACTTATATTTCTTTACTCAGAAGTAAACTCCACTGAAATCAGTGGGCCTTTCTTCCAAATTAATGTATTTATTGTTGTTTTCCATTGATACATTGAGACTAAGGGGAATATTTAATACTTTCGGCATTTTACATTTTATGCTTGAATAGAGCCTCTAGTACAGATAGAGGAAAGGGGAAGATTGTTATCATCATATCTGTACCTTTTCTCTCCTTCATTATATATGGCACATTATAATTTATTTTTTAAATGAAACATTTTTATTGTAGAGCTGGTGAACATTCCATAAATCATTATAGCATTGCTATAAATGTTTTCTCATATTACTCTTTTTGTTGTGTTTTTAGAAAACAGTGATGTCTACTATGGGAAAATATATATCCAATTTGACCAAAATATTATTTGTATTGTGTAGTGGACAATGAACATAATTGAAATATTTCAAATATCTAATACTTACAATATTTTTTCTCAGCAAAAAGAGGGATTACTTTTCCAATGTGGTCAAAATATCTAAAAGCTTACTTACTGATGCACTTGAAAAAAACTAAAACCACTCCTACTTTAATACAGGCAGTTTAATGTGAGCACTGTAATTAAATGAACATTTCTACGGAGGCTGCAAGTAGCTCACAGGTTGCCATGTTGGTCCAAAGAAGAATAAAAAGGCAAATAGTACTTTCTGTTATCAGTCAAATAATACAAAACAGTTGGCATCATTTCACATTTTCTCAAACTCTACATCAGTCTGGAGATTAAAGGACATAAGGAAGAAAGAACTGATCAAATGTAACACAAATCCCTAAATCAGATCTATCCACAGTGATCCATGCCTCATTGTATCTAGACTGGACTACTGCAATGTGCTGCACTTGGGGCTATCCTTGAAGAGTGTTAGAAAGCTGCAGCTAGTTCAGAACTCTGCAGCTAGACTGCTGGTGGGGATGGTGCTATACACAACACTACGGCAGTTTTCTGGCTACCGAGCCATTCCTGAGCCCAATTCAAAGTGTTGTTTTTTGTCCTATAAATTCAAGGCGTTGTTTTTGTCCTTTAAAGTCCTATGTGGCTTGGGAACAGGATATCTCCCATACTTTCTTGTATGGAAATTAAGATTGCAGGGAGAGGCCTTCTTGACTGTCCCATCACCAATCATAATGGTATCCCGTCTGGCTAAATGCAGGAAGCATGTTTAGATTCTCTCCTTCAGAAATTTGTTTTTTAATTTCCACCTATTTTAATTTCTTAAGATTTCATGGGGGCATACAGAGTTCAGAATTATACTTTGCGCACCAAGAAATATACTCAAAAGGTGCACCACCTCAACCAAAACCAATAAAATAAACAGTTTTCAGTCAGCAGTATCGAAATTTTGTGATGTCCCTCGAATGTCTGTAATGATGGTCAATTTTATAAGAGACAGTTAATTTCAGAATAAAGACCCTATCCTACTTCTCTTATAAATGTTAAAAGAAACCTGGGCTGAGGTCACCTGGCAGGGCAGTACTTTAAAGTGAGCAGACAATTGTTTCATATTTCCAACCACTAGGAAAGGGGAGGGGGCAGGAATTGTGCTTCTGTTAACCTGGACTTGCAACAAAACCTGAATACAATTTGTTAAGACATCTTGGAGAACGTATAACAGACTCAGGTACAGACAATAAGAATGCTGGAAATAATCTTAACTACATGGCACAATGAAACTGAGTATGCTATTAATACTGGTACACCATGAAATGCAGCCAGCCAGGGAAAGAGAAAAGGAGATAAAAATGACAGACTTCTCTCTTCCATCAATGAAGGCTGAGACATAACTAAAGCAGGAGAGACTTTGTTTGCCAGGAGAAAGGAATATGCCAGACTGGGCACCTTGCAGGAGTGACCTGACCTCACATGCCTGATTTTGTATATGAAGAATCCAAATGAGTTAAGGTTTTTTCATGGGGAGGGAGGCAGATACTGGTGATATTATCTTTGGGGGAAATGAGTGGGTAAAATTGGGTGAACATCATGCCCTCCTTCTGTCGTATCTGAGATGCCACCTTTAATCATGGAGGGAGGTATAAAAAGATTCAGAGCAGGACTGTCCCACCTCCAATCAAAGAAGCTTGTTGGTGAACATACAAGAAAGGGTCTTTTTGGTGGCAGCCTCGTAATTATGGAACAACTTCCCAAGGGAGCTGTGTCTAACCCACTCACTGTTGATCCGTTGATCTTCAGGAGGCAGTT
Source organism: Gekko gecko (assembly GCA_029375565.1). Taxonomy (NCBI): domain Eukaryota; kingdom Metazoa; phylum Chordata; class Lepidosauria; order Squamata; family Gekkonidae; genus Gekko; species Gekko gecko. Next base: position 62,883,137 of record JAPDNY010000004.1, on the reverse strand, counting down.
GAAGACAGTTTTATTTAGGATTGCATTTGACTGATTTAGTTTTTATTTATTGACAATCCTAATTGTTGTTTTTTTAATTGTAGTTTTTTCAGCTGTGGCCTTTTATGTATTTTTATAATTGTTGTTCCATTCATATTATTTTAAGGTAAAGGTTCCCTTGTTCGAAAGCCAGTCGAATCCAACTCTAGGGTTGCGGTGCTCATCTCCGTTTCAAAGCCGAAGAGCCAGCGCTGTCCAAAGACATTTCCGTGGTCATGTGGCCAACATGACTAAACACCAAGGTGCACGGAACGCTGTTACCTTCCCACCGAAGTGGTACCTGTTTATCTACTTGCAATTTCTTGCTTTCGAACTGCTAGGTTGGCAGGAGCTGGAACTAGAGACGGGAGCTCACTCCGTCTTGCGGCACCCGGGTCTTGAACTGCTGAACTACTGACCTTCCACAGCCTGCAGTTCAGCGTCTTAACCACTTGAGCCACCGCAGCTCCTCATATTATTTTATTGTGGTTTTTATTTACAATTCATTTATATTGTAAGCTGCCTTAATTAATTGATTGATTGATTGATTAATTCAACTTATATTCAGCCCTCCCTTCATAGCAGGCTCAGGGTAAGTGCCATCAAATTTAATAAACAATACACAATATGCAAAAATTAAAACAGTTAAACCACCAATTAAATACAACAACATCTTTCATCTGGTGTAAATTATAATAACAGTTAAAGCCTCATGGATGTCATTTCTTTCAAGATTTGGTCCTTAGAAGGTAATGCAGTTCTGACCCAGTAAGGGAAGGCCAGCAGAGAGGGAGGGACATTTGTTGCCCTAGTTAAAAGCCTGGTGGAAGAGCTCTGTCTTGCAGGCCCTGTGGAACTGTTAAATGTCCTGCAGGGCCCTGATCTCATATAGGAGCTCATTCCACCAGGTATGGGCTAGGACTGGAAAGGCCCTGGCCCTAGTTGAGGCAAGGCAGATGTCCCTGGGGCCAGGGACCACCAGATATCCCACAAGGGAGAAAGTTGCATAATAAATAAACCAATTTAATAAACTTAATGGTGCTTGGGTGAGCTCAGTCTATCCCAGATATTTTTTTCCAGTTGAAAAATTCCTTTTTTTGTACTAACCTTATGCATTTTCCCAGTGTTATAAATATTCTTTTTGAGGTGTGTGTGCTGTGAGTGGTCTAATGAGGTTGCACCATCAATTTATACATGTATAAATGTTGTTCCTTTTGGTCTTTTAGGGTTTCTGTGTGGCACTGTGGCATGCTTGCACTGCCACAGTGCCACTTGTTCTGGAATGTGCCACTTGTTCTCATAGCAAACAAGCACCTCCCAAGACAGTTCACTTTCCCTGAGACTCTCTGGGAATCCCTGCCTTAAGTGCGGCTGGCTGGGTTTCCCCATTGGAAACAATGGAGGTAATGGGGGTAACCTGTTGGGATGCCCATAGAATTAGGCTGATTGGTCCAATTGCTTTGAGACATGGGGGTGTATGTGGGAAGAGGCAGGGCCGGCTCACCCACTAGGCGAGAAAAGCTGCCGCTGCCACTGGGAGGGAAGGGGTGGGTGTTCTAAGCCCACCCCTTCCCCGGCTCTCCTGGGCACCTCGCAGCTGTGAGGCGCCCAGGAGAGCCGCGCTGCTGCTGGGAGGGAAGGGGTGAGGGTTCTAACCCCACCCCTTCCCCAGCTCTCCTGGGCGCCTTGCAGCTGCGAGGTGCCCAGGACAATGGTGCTGGGCCATCTCCAGGCCCCACTGGGAGGTTGGCATCCCTGGTGGGGTGGGCGCCCCAGGCTGTCCTGCCTAGGGCACCCAGACACCTGGGGCCGGCCCTGGGGAGAGGCTCCTGAAGCTACCCTGAAAATTTGGAGCCTCTCGCTCAAACCCCCTCCCCTCAGAGCTACTAACAGCACCGTGGGAAAAAAGTAACTTTTTCCCCACCATAGAGAGCAATGGAGGGAATGGAGGCAACCTGTTTGGAGGCCCATAGAATTAGACCCCCTGGTCCAATATTCTTGACACTTGGTGGGTATCTTGGGGAGAGGTTCCAACAGCTACCCTGTGAGTTTGGAGCCTCTCTCTCAAACCCCCTCCCCTTCAGCCCCCAGAATATACCCTATGTTTTTGCCATTGACTTCAATGGCCCATAGGATATAATGGGGCCGAATTGCCGCCAAATTTCTTTCATTCCCTCCTTTCCTTCTCTCCTTTTCCTCTTTCCCGCCTTCTTCTCTTCTCTTTTTCCTCCTTTCCCTGTTTCCCTCCTTCTTCCCTTCTCTCTCTTTCTTTCTCTCCTTCTTTCCTTCTCCTTCTTTCCTTCTCTTTCTTTCCCTCTTTCCTTCTCTCTACTCTCTCTCTTTCCTTCCCTCTTTCCTCCTTCTGTGGCCCAACTCTAGTGGGCCCTTAAACCCCTTCTCTCTTCACTCCCCCACCCAGGCCAGCTGGGGAACAGAAGGGGAGGCTTTCGAAGATGCTTCCCCTTCTGACATCACTTTGGGTGATGTCAGGGGGCGTGGCATATGCTAATAGCCTAGTAGCTCATTAGCATACCATTTTTTTCTACAAAAAGACCCATGGATACACCAAAACAATTTTCTAATACATCTAATGCAATTTTATACTACAATAATCTACTACAATAATCTTATGCAGTTTCTTAAAGTATTTTACTTATAAAGCATAAACATCTTCTTTAGCATATTTCTTTGTTCTTATTTAGAACTTGCTTGAATAATTTCTTATTTATCATCTTCTATTTACATATCTTTATTGTATCTTTCCTAATTAACTTTGTTAACTTCTTTTCTGATAGTTTATTAATACAAATATTACCCAACCTTCATTTTCATACTCTATATCTCAATTTAGGTTTATCCCTGATTTTCAGCTATATAATCGGAAAATATTTTCCATTTTTCTTGAAATTCTGAGACTCTGAAATGAGAAATTATCATGTATGTAAGAAGTTAATTTTTCCATTGTTGCATATACAAGATGTTTTTCCTTTCATTCCTTCAGATCTGGACATCTGTCTGCCTTCCACTTTGCTGCAAATAAAATTCTTGCCATCATATACTTAAATAGATCATTATAGATTCTTGGTATATTATCTGGTAATATATTTAACAAAATACATTTAGGGTCTATTGCAAACTTAATGTTTTATATTTTTTGCATTGCATCATGTACCTCTGTCCAATACTTTTTAGTTTTCTTACAGGTCTACCACATATGGTAAAATGTTACATCTGTATTTTGGAATTTCCAACATATCCTCTTGTATTTTTTGTTAGTTCTGCAGTGTCTTTGGGGGTTATGTACCACTTATAAGACATTTTATAACAATTTTCCCTCAGTATTTGGCATCCAGTAAATTTAATTTGTTTTGTCCAAAGATTTTCCCAGTGACTCATACTTAGGTTGAGTACAGATTGGCAGTTTGCTCCAGTAGCCAGTCATAGCAAAAAAGCCCTGGAATAAACTATACTGGGTTTTCCCGTTCACACAGCGGGGGCCACTGCCGGAAGATACAGGATGGAGGCACGTGGGAGCGTTCAGACTGCCGAGCCGGAGGCGTGCTATATTCGCCATTTCCCCATTAATACGGCTGTGGGTGTATGGTGTATGTGCGCATGAGCACCCATGCGCTCATGCACTCATGCACTCACGTGCTCATGTTAGCCAGATTGCACATTATTATGAATAATAACGAGGGGAATATGATTGATTCCCTTTCTGCCAGGCGAAAGCTGCTGAATAACTGGGAGGTAAAAGAATCCCGTTGACTGTCCAGAAAGAGCCGTGGGCAGCTAGTGCCCTATCTGAGAAGCTGGGGTCCACCCCAACCTGTAGCATTGGGCTTGGCTCTTCTTTGCAGTGACCAGCTGCCTGGGAGAAGACAACCTTCCGGAGGAAGTGGGGAAAAGTCTTCTTCTCTGAACGCCTTCTTCTGTCGAATGGGCAGTCATGCCTTGTGTGTCTCCCTCCCCCTTTCCACTGTGCAGGTATGAGCTTCTGCTGTCACGTGGGTCTCTTAGAGCCTTCCTCCACAGGGCTAGATGTGTGGTCGCTTGTTTGTTTCAATTCGTCTGCCCTTTTCCTTTGATGGAGACGGTGGGAATATGGAGGCTGCAACACAAGAATCAGTCATGACCTGCCTTATAGTAGATTGGAAAAGTAGGATACCCACTACACCGAGGAGGAAGACACCCCTCCACCCCGCTGCATTTTCAGTGTGTACATCTGTTTCGGAGTTGGCGGAGAAGGGAAGGGTCAGAGGGTCACATTAGGCAAGCGGTCAGGAGAGCTTTTCGCACTGAAGTTGAAGTGGCGCCTGGTCTTCAGAGAGCATCCCCACTTCGCTCCCACGGCTTCCCTCCTCTTTTAGCATTTAACGTCCTTGCTGTTCTAACAGGTGCTCTTATCTTCTCTGTGTATACAGAGGTCAGCCCCGCCGGGAGGTATTGGTAACAGACCAGGAGACTTTTGTAGTTGAAAAATAAAGTATTTTACTGAAGTTCTGTACATGCAAACAGTTACACAAGCTCACACACAATTATTCAAGGCCTAAGAAATACAGAGAGAGGCAAAGCACATTTGCATTAGCAGGTAAATCGTTGGTGGGTAATATTTACCAGTCCCGTCGTGTACAGCGTTCCTCAGGAAAAATGGAGGGGAAAGAAACTAAGAAAATTGAGAACCATGCGGCCTGGCCAGCAGGGAACACGTGGGAACTTGGCCTGCAGACCAGAGTTTAAAGATGGAGGCAGGGGTTGGGGATAGCAAGCTGGACATAAGAGGGTCAAAGATTCGATAGGGGTCGTAGAGCAGAGAGAGCGCCGGTGGGCTGGCGTCTCCTTATAAGCAGGAGGGTGGGGGCTGGTTCCAGCCTCTGATCCCACCTCTTGGTAAGTCCGTCCCTGAAAATACCCTATTGGTTGGAAGGTGTAGGGGAGGTGTGTGGAGGTGTGCCTGGGGGATGGTCAATACTGAGAGCTAGAAACTTGCTCATGTCTGACACCTGGTAGCAGCTAGGATGAGTCGCCTGGCCGATTCCATTGTCTTCTTGATGGCATTAGCCAGGCTGCTGATGGCCATCAATTAGTTACCAGGCAATGATGAATAGACTCTGCCAGGGCTACGTGAGGTCTTGCAGGTGAGGGGGGAGGGAAAGAGGCTGCCTGCCTGATGTAGAAGGAACTCTCAATGGCGTTTTTGGAGTTCCTAGTCCTTGTATTTTATTAAGGCATGGTACTGTGCTTAGTGTATACTGGGTCTGTTCCATTTTCCTTCATGAGGAACAGGCTGGTAACCTATGCTGGGCACTGGAGCTGCTGGAAAGGTCAGGAGAAGCATCTCTCACCTGGGTGCAGTCTCTGCTGGCATCTGGGTGGGTTACCATGTGGTTCAGTTCCTTATGCACACACTGGCACAGTTTATTATTTTATTACAGTCCAAAACGAGGCTCAAAAGCCTTGCAGGGCAACACTCATGCACATTTTGCCAATTGGGGGAGGACCCTGCAGCGCCAGCACCGCATTGGGCAGTGGAGCGGAGCACAGCCAATCACACCGCTGCTGCCTTCTGCCCAACGCAGGTTGCTCCCAGCTTTTCGGCTGCGCGTTCAGACTCCCCAGAAGCGGAGAAACGCGCGACACACGCGGGCTTTCAGATTTGCTATGGGTTTTATCAGGTATCTTTTTAATCTGGTGGTGAAGCGCAACAGCACGGGTTGGCTACAGGTGGGGGATGCCAGGCAGATGTGCCTGTGTGAATGCCCCATTTACTCTGGGATTGAGTCATCGCTGGTCCGGGTCCCTACCGGGGCAAATTGCCAGTCTGAACTCAGCCTTATATTTTCTCCAAATTTTTGCAACCATTTTATCATACAGTTTTTTACTTTCTCTGTTTCTATATCATATTGCAGTAGCATTTTATAGATTTTAACTAATAAATGCTTTAAATCACCACTGATTAATCATTCAAAAGCAGTTTTCCCTCTTAACCAGCCTTCTTCTTTAGCTATTTGCTCTTTCAACTTGGATTTCTTTCGATAATATAACAACCACAGAATATTTTCCCCTTCATTTTGAATTTCTTGTCAAGATTTTATTTTCCCTTATCTGTCCATCATATGCTCATAATTCATGTGGTCAGTTTTCCTTCTTGTAGCAATATAACAGTATGCCTTAACTGGGGATGTCAATGGTGAGATTGCAGGGCTTATTTTGTTTCTGGATTAAAACCATATTCTTGTTAATCCATCCCTCAAAATGTGTTTACCATCTTGTCTTTGAGGACTTGAAAAACTAAGTGAAAGAGTAACTTCTAGTACAAGTAGTAAACACATGAACTGAAGGAGACAGAGTTTTGTCCTCCAGGTGTTGAAAAATTGAGTGTCAGTCTGGCTTATTCCATCTGAGAAAACCTGAAAAAGTACAATTTGAATTTCCACCTGAAGAATGGAAGACTGACCACACAAATTTTGAATGATACTTATGAAATGGCCCCAACACCTGAAAGTAACCTTGCGGACACAGTTTTATGAGTGTGAAGTTGGGTTTTTCTCTTTTGTTTTTGGTTCTGTTGCATACTTATGAATTCTTTAGAACCCTGCAACAAAAATGAATTTTCTTCTGCTGCTACAAAGCACTTTTATGCTAACAAATAAAATGGATGGTTCTCAAGGATTCCTAATTGGGTAATACCCAAAAACTCCCTTCCACTAAGTGAGGACCTTCCTCCAATGTAGGAGTCCTCCTGCAATAAAGAAAGACACTTACCCACTGTTTATCTCCATAAGTTTCAAAGCATCTACCAATCCCAAAACGATTTCCTGATATCTTCAAGTAAGAATTAAAATAGTGTTAGAAAAGCATACAATATGTTGCACACCGTATGTTTCTTTACATTGTTCCAGAGACTGTGGATGCATGGCAGTCTCTTGATATGTGCACAATACAGACATAACACCTGGACACAAAATCTATTTATTCCCTGCTACTCTCTGGGGAATGATACATTGAATGAAGAAAAATAACACAGCAGAAGCTTCAATGTGTTTAAGCCTCTGGCTGACACAAAATAATATAGGAACAAAGGCTTGGGTTGGGGACACTTCATTGATCAAGGAGTAACATTTGCAGCACACTCGTGGTACTCACCCAGAATAAATTCCTAAAACACAATCAAGAATGATGAAAGAATCAACAGCTTATGTTTGTAAAAATTCAAAAGAAACTGGAACTCAAAACTGGCAAAGACAATCAGAAAAGAGAGGCCATTTAAATAAGGTAGAAGGACATGTAAGTGTGCCAATTAACTAAACTATCATCAGTAGTGTATTGAAAGTAAAATACTAATCCTTATACCGGAACTAAGTACATGAAATTGGAAGTATCATGCTGAAATGAAAGGGAGATATTTTGAAGAAAATATCTGAGGAGCAGGTTATTAAAAAGGAAAAATCATTCTGGAAAAAAGTTTGAACTGAGAAATGGTAGCAGGGGGGAGCAAGGCTTTAGAACTGTTTCCAGTAAGAAGTTCTTTCATATTTTTCTTGTTGGGTTTTTTCATTGTTTTGTCTCTGGAGGTTTGTGTAACTTGATTCCTATAAGCAAAACCTTATTGTTTGTATTCTGAATAACACAGGCCCTCTCTGCTTCATGTTTATTGTGTATTTATTCAGAAAGGCAGTAGACTCAGCTCAGTTAATCTCAGACTGAATATTCTGTTTTCAGCCATCTGAACTGAAAAAGCATTCTACATATGTAACAAAAACAAAACTTAAATCTGGCATTTGAAAAGCTTAATTGGTCCAAATGTTTTTTTCTCTCTCACTTATTTGGTATTTCTCATTCTACCTTGCTTTATGTTTCCCAAAATTACTACGATGTTGAATTAATATAGCCTGTGCATCGCCATAGTTGTTCAGCAGCCAGAACCTTGGTGACTCAACAGCAGATCTGTACAGTTTGCCTGTCAAAGCCTTATTTCCATAAGTGAGGTAATCTTGCTTCATAATTCCTCAGTTTAGGACAGCTGGTAATGTTTAGATGCATTATGAAATGAATGTAACTTCCATAGAAGTTCTTTTCCAGCTTGGAATGTAAAATGATTCTGCACACACAAGGTCAGTGTTCAGGCTGATCAAGATGCTTTGTGGGCACAGGAGCAAGAGTACTTTAATGTTGGATCATTACTCTCAATGAAACTCTCATTGAAATTCTTCATTGATCTCTCTGAAACTACATGTGCTATGCTGGGGTATGCACAGATGGCTTTTCTTTAATGTTTTCCCTTTAATCTTGCTGAGCAGCTCATGGAAATCTTGTTGATTTCTGTGGAAATTATGAAACCAGAATACACAACATTAGTTGGAAAGTATCATCGGGTCAATTCTATTGAATGTTCCTTGCTGTTCCCCATCTAATTCTCTTGTTCCTTGAGGTGTCATTGTTTGGAGCCAGGGAGATGAATACTATAGTTCCCAGGAGGTAATACAGCAAATCACATTTATCCACTACTGTATGTTGTCAGGATTCAGAAAACCTTGGAGAAACTTACAAGTTTACCTGCACAAATCTAAGAGCGTTTAAAGCTTCACAAAGCCCAAAGGCCCCAAAAAGCCGAGACAGACTTTGGTTCACTGAAGTGCTGGTTCAAAGAAAAGCAGGCCAGCCTGATAATTTTTCAGCTGAAGAAAATCGTTTGTAAAAAGATGTTTAGATTAGGAAAGGCCATGTTATGGCGAAGCAGCTGTTTGGAAGGAAGAAGCCACTTGTATCTGCAAACAGAGAACACCAGGAAAACAGCAGCGCCTAAAATCAACTGCTTTTCTTTGGTCACAGGGAAGGCTAGATATATTAACTGCACAGGATTACCTGCACAAAGGCATAACCACAGGAGGATACATATACACCTGCATGCACATTATAAGAAATCATTTATACATCATAAGGAATCATATAGGGCAAAAAACATTAGAAGAATAGGAATTAAAGGGATGCAATAGGAGAACTGATAGTATTGGTAAGGGGCCCCCCAAGCAGAAATGTTTAGAAGGGCAGAAGTAAACACTAGCAAAGCCTCTAATATCAACAGATAGCATGTTTATCAGAATAAGGAATGAATCAGCGTGGCTAATATCTACAGAAACCCCAATGACACGCATATCATAAGATGAACACGAGGAGCACGAGTGTTCATGAATAGGTCACTGTGACCGGGGAAAGGGAAATGGGGACATAATCCCATATTTGGAATCCCCCAAAAACGGCCCATGAACAGGCCACTATGATGAGGAAGAAAACAAGATAACATAATGCTCATGCCTAATTAGGAGAATTGTAAAGGTCAGTGTTTCTGATTGGCTAGGGGGAAAGTAAGGTGGGCAAAAGAAGAGAAAGGTATAAAAGATGGAAGGCTGAAAATTAGAGGAGGGGAAGAGGGTGCCAAGAAGAAGGGAAGCACACCCGCCGTCTCTCGCTTCAACTCCTGTTTACACAGGAGCCCAGAAGCTTTGTCAGCCTGTCTTGCTTCTCAAGCTTCTTCAAGAGTGGTGAGATAATATGCTTTTGCTGGGGAGGAGGAGGGAAGTGTTGTTTCTGGCTCATTTTGTTAGATTGAAATAAAGAATTAGGGGACTAAGCATGGAGTGATTTTCTTGAATGTTAATAATGAAGGCTGCTATTAAAAGTCATGTTGAATAAATCTATCTTTTCTACCTCCACAAAACTGTCTGGTCTCTCATGCTTCCGAGACATCTGTTTGCAGAGCCTAGCTTAAAAGATCCCCTCTTGCATTGCCAACAGAGTTTAGCCACTAAGAGCATGTGAGCTAACAATGTGCAACAATATTACCAACCAGAAGAAAACTTTCAGAAAGAGGTGAGTTCTTTCCTGAAAGATCTTTGAGAAATTGCATTAATGCTGAATGGATATGAAATTCAGCTAAAGAAAGATTTCCCGGAGCTACTATTCATGATCTTTTGACATGAAATTAGAGGTTTTTAATCAGTCTAACCTGACTTCCAGTTGAGCTACAATGCACCAAAACAGTTATAATGATGCAAATATCCTGTGGAGAATTCTGTGCTGGTCTGCTTTCTTCATGTCATTGTGGAGTCTAGAGATGGTGTGCACATGCATTGGCATGTGTAGATTGTAGAACCATTTCTGGACCTAATGATGGGCCCCTGAGACTGATACATATATTTAGTGATATGCTTGTCCTTTTCATTTTAACTGAAGGGTTCTACAGTTTAGGTTTAGATTATTACTGCAATAACAAATTACTACAATGCAATAACAAGTAACATGTAAAAACAGGCATATATAACTTTCCAAAATTTAGAACATTTCAAATAAAATAATAAAACAGGTTAATAATAAACCCATAATCTCAACAGCGAGGGAAATTTGTAATTTTTTTAAAAAAAGAAAACATATCACTAACATATAAGAAATTTAACAAAGTTTAAATCCAGTGGCACCTTTAAGACCAACAAAGTTTAATTCTGCGTATAAGCTTTTGTGTGCATGCACACTTCATCAGACTACCCCCTTGAATCTAAAGAAGAAATTTGTAATTACACAATTTAAAGACTGGCAATGTAATCAATCATAAGCATAGTTATGGTCTCCTATTTGAAGTGTTGATCAGCATTGCAGTGTTACATTCGGGTTTCACCCAGAGCTGATAATCTCAATTGATGTTGCAGTTGCTCGTATGACCAAATTTATGTGACTAGATCCGGTCACAAAATGTACTGATTCTACAAGGTTTCAGGTTAATAAAACTCCAGTATTACCACTTCTATTAAATCAATATCAACTGTGATTGAACCATTAATCCTTTTTTTTTCCTGAATGTAATTCTTTTCTAAAGCAGTTCCAAACAGAAAGTAATGAGGTTCTAATGCTGCTTTGTGATATATAAGAAGTCCATCCTTCTTAATATTTGGGATCATTACATCTAATAGTATCTTGGGGAAAAATGTTTCAAATTAATTGAGTCAAGCAACTATACTATGTTCATTTAAAACAATTAACACAATGGTATAAATATGTACCAGGAATTATGAGACTACTTTTCTCCTGCTTATGATGTTCTGTATTGAAACCTATTAAGAGTCTCCCTGTTCCAAATAAATGCATTTAATTTGCATTGCCATTTTTTCAGATTTTTAAGAGAAGTACTAACTGATAGTCTAAGTTGGCGATGCCCTTTTCTGTGTTCCTGCCATGAGTAAAGTGGTTTTAGAAATCCATGCCCCACAAAGCCTGGTCAGCAAGCCCAGGGCCGTCCCAAGGTTTTTTTGCACACTAGGTGAGGCTAGCTTGTGGTGCCCCCCCGGTGAGGCTGCCTTGTGGTGCCCCCCTCACCACAAATCTATATTTCTCCAAGCTAGCAGCCATCTAAAGGGACAGAGAACCAAGGAAGGTTCCCCGCCTCCTCCTGCTCCTCTGGCGGGGAAGTGCTTTTTTTGCTTCGCCTGCCAGCATATTCAGCTCAGGCCTTGGAATTGCCAGTTTCTGACTTGGCCTCCCTAGCTAGCCCCTTTTTACATCTGTTTGCTCTGCAGCAACAAGCAGCAGCTCCTCTTGACCTCCCTGCCATTCAAAGCTTTATTTGCAGCTTATACATTTACAAAAGGCCCAGGTGCCACCAGGAAAGATTGCTTTTTGAGTTTTAGATCCCCACTCCCGCTTGTATACTCAAAACCAAATATCCCCTGGCTGCACAATTTTGAACGGGGGGGGGAGAAGGAGGGTTGCTGCCTGTGTGGATGCACCATGGGTGGTCAGGGCTGCCTGCAGGTGATGGGAGGAAACAAGGGGGTGGGGAGCATGACTAATTCTGTGAGGAGCTCGTTGGCAGGGCCAGGTTGGTTGGCTGCGAGCATGGAGGCAGAAACCATGGTGATGGGGGGCGGTGTTCTCAAGGCACATGTGAAGGAGGGCAGAATAAAGTTCTTGTTTCTTGGCATGCATGGGAAATGGGCATTCTCGCACATTTTCTGGTTTGAGCAAGAGCAGCGGTTGTGTAGGAAGAATTTATATCTGTTAGCTGGAGAGGGCTGTGCACTGTTGGGCAGTGGGCTGGCACTCTGGGTGCTGAATCCTGGGCTGATTGGAAGTGAGCGCCCAGTTGGGGGAAGAGCAGCGAGGCAGGCAGGGCAAGAGAAGAGCCGCTCTATGCTGCATGAGGACAAGGCATTGGGCTAGTGGTCCTGCTTGGGGGCTGGGATATGATGGAGCCTTGGCAGAGCATGAGGCAAAGCGAGAAGGCAGGAAGGTAGGAGGTAGGAGCAGGAGGTAGGAGGTGGGGGTGCAAGGTGAAGTGAGCTGGTGGGAAGGGGCACTCTGTGGAGCAGGCACCCAGAAAGCCATGCTAGAGGTGGGTGGGCAATGGTGGCAGGGGCCTTGCTGCACCCCTTGGAGGTCTGAGCCCTAGGCCATTGCCCTAGTTGGCCTAGTGGAAGAGCTGGCCCTGAGCAAGCCTCATCAGTGAGCATTTGGTGGTTAATGAAAAATGATATTTTCCCAGACAGATTTTGAGCAGGATTGGGCAACTCTTTCTTTTAATGATCTTGTCAATTTTGGCCCAAGAAGTGCCTTGCACTTAAGGTATTAGGTTGATATTAAGAGGGATGTTTCTGGCTCTTTAACCTATAAACTGCCCCTCAGTGGAAGGAGGTGTCTGACTGCTAACAATCCCCCCCCAATGAGCTTCCGGTCTATAGCGTGGCGATGGCAGTCGCTCTCCCCGAGGCTTGGGGGAGCGATTTGCACACCAGCGGTTTGGAGGGAAGCTACTGATGTGCCCCCCCACAGAACCCTTGGGTGGGGTTCCAAGCCATAGGGCTTTGAAGGCATAGCCTCTTCAATGGCGGAATGCTGGCGAATTGAGGCTCCCCTTTGCCCTGATGGTCCTACTGCTGTGTGTCCGCATGGCACCAGCTAGGTTGGCCAGAACAAGCAGCGGAGATTGAGTGACTGGTGAAGATCCAAGCGAGGCCGACTGTGGCCGGCAGTGATCGTGAGTTGGCTGTAACTGAACTTTAAAATAACCAGAAAATCCCTCACCCCCCGTATAGTGGCAAACGGAAGGTGGAGGGATCCCCCCCATGAGCGAGAAAAGCAGCAGAATAAGATTGGGGGTGGGAATTGATCATTTGGCTTGTTTGGTGAGACTTACCAGAGCGGATTTGAAACATAAGCGACTTTCAGAGGTGGTGAAACAGCGGCTGGCTTTTGTAAACAATCAATCAAAATGTCAGGCACAGGGAGAAAAGGAGTGAAACCGAAACCTATGAGAGGTCAAAGTCTGAGGCTGGAAAACGAGGGGGCGGATGTTATGAGACTTTTAGCAGACACGCTCAAGCCTGTCATGGATCAACTCACTGGTATTAACCAGCAGTTAACTGTCCTTAATCAGACCCTCGCAGCGCAACAGCTCCAGATGGCTGAAACAGTTAAACAGATGGAGCAAACGATGGAAGTAGTGAAAGAGATGCACACCAAAAACAAGACTTTGAAGAAAAGAGTGGCCCAATTAACGAATAAACAGAATCATCAGGAAACTAGACTGTTGTTTCTACAAATGGAAAAAGCCAATATGGTCTTCAGGTTCCAGAGAGTTCCTGAATTGCCGAAAGAGGACCTGAAGAAGCTTCTGAGTGATCTTATCACACCAGTAGTAGGCTTGACAGCAGAAGAAATAATGCATGATATGGATGCAGCGTATAGGGTGTATTCCAATTACACCAAAAAGAATAGCCTGCCTTGAGAAATATCAGTCAGATTCTCAAGAATATAAACCAGGGATGCAATTTTAAAAGCTATGTCAGCAACTCCACTGAAAATGGGGAATGCTATCATCAAGACTTTAAAGGATATTCCATTTGAAATTCGCCAAAAATGAAAGATCTACAAGGATTTAATTCTCTTCCTTCAAACTAATCAAATCGCATATAAATGGGCATTTCCAGAAGGGGTCATCTTTAAGCTACATGACAAGAGAGAGAAGATTGACTCCTTGCACAAGGCTAAAGAATTCCTGGTAACCAAAGAAGACAGTGAAACTGGTTCGAATGGATCCACACCCTCGGAGATGGAGAAAGGCCTGGCCACAGAAGAAGGCATAGCTGCCTGCAAACCAAGTTATGCCTTTACAGATAGAAAGCCTAAGTAAAGGCAGAAGGATTCTGAAAATTGCCTTTATGAAGCGAGTTTGGGAGATGCTCTGAAATTCTCCCATAAAAGTAATCAGCTAATTTTTGATCAGGGATAGATAGAAACTCACAGCATGCATTGTTTACTAACAATATAGTACTAACATAGACTCTAACCGGGATAATGATCTCCTACTCTTGGGTTTTTAGTATAGTGTGGGTATATTTTTCTTTCTTCCTAGTTGTTAGTTCCCCTCCCCTCTTTTTTGTTGTAGTTTTAGTTGTCTATTACAAAAAAGCAATAAAAAATCCACTTCGGGGGCCAAACCCCCCCCCCAATCCCCCCAATGAAGGAAATATGACTTCGGTGTATGACTTCATTTTTCTCACTATTTGTCATATAAGAACATTGGGATATTGGAGAGGCATACAAGACTGAGGAACAGGGAAGGAGAGGAAGGAAGGAAGAGGAGAGGGAAAGTGTGTAAAGGAGGGGGAGGAGCCATCAATTAAAAAAAAGTATAGACAAAAACTAAAATGAGCTTGATCAAAAAGGCACTGGGTTTTTTTGAGACTTAAAACTGCTTCTGAGTATCAGGGGAAGTGGAGGGAGGAGAGTCACCATCTACAATACTACACAATATAAGCAAAAAGGAAAACAGAATAATCCTTGATCAACATATGGCAAAACACTATCAGGTAATCCTACATATAACGTATTGGCCATTTCCAGCTCTCCCATTGGCTGTGCTGTGCACTCCATCACCCACTGGCCCATCAACCACCACTCAAGAGTACTTGCGTGCCACTGGCTGGGTCTACTCCTCTGCCCCGCCCACTGCCAGCCTGGACACTCTTCCCTGACAGAATAAACTGCCAAAATGGCTGTCTCTCCTGACGAAGACACTTCTCCTGCTTGGCTCCTGTGGGACTGACTTTTCCCTCAGTGGCTGTTGCCAGGCAACCAAACTTGGTTCTGCCAGTAGAAAGGCAAAGTCAGGGGGCCCTTTCCAGGTCTTTGTGGGGAACTCGTTGGGGCCAGTCCTGACTAGGGTTGCCAGCTCCAGGCTGGGAAATTCCTGGATATTTTTGGTGGAGTTTACAGAAGTCAGAGTTTGGGGAGGGGAGAGGCCTCAGCTGAATAGAATGCCATAGAGACCACCTGTCAGGTAATCCTGCCATAAGATGGATGAAGGAGGGAGGGAAGGTCTGGTGTTTCTCGCCTTTTGGAATGTGGGGAGTGTTCGAAGAAGGGGAGGCAGATGAGCTACCCCCCCATAGGAATTCAGACTGTGCCATTGAGTTACTGCCTAACCGGAAGTTACCAAAAGGGAAATTATACTCCATGAGCCCTGCTGAGAAGGTTGAATAGAGAAAATTCATTGATAAAAACCTAGCTAGAGGATTTATTCGACCGGCTTCCTCCCCGTGCACAGCTCCCGTGCTGTTCCGGAAAAAGAAGGATGGAGGGCTGAGGTTGTGCATGGATTATAGGGGGCTCAACGCAGTTTCCGCAACAAACACTTACCCTCTACCCTTAATTAAAGACCTTTTGGCTGCTGTGGCGGGAGGGAAAATCTTCTCTAAGCTTGATTTCAACACCCCACTGGACAGTTTGAATATTTGGTGATGCCCTTCGGCTTACAAGGGCCTCCTGGGGTCTTTATGAACTTGATAAACGAAGTGTTGCACAAGCATTTGTTCAAGGGGGTCGTTGTTTACCTTGATGATATCTTACTGTATTCCCCTGATAAAGAGTCACATGTGCAGTTGGTGTGAGAGGTCCTCCGCACGTTGCACAAGCACAAACTGTTTGCAAAACTTTCCAAGTGCGAGTTCCATCACTCCGAGATCTCGTTCCTAGGCTACCGAATCTCTCAACAGGGGATTGAGATGGACCCAGCAAAAGTGCAGGATGTGGTGGGGTGGGAGGCCTCAAAGACTCGTAGGCAATTACAGGCATTCCTCGGATTCGCCAACTTTTACAGATCATTCTTGGCGAACTTTGTGCAGGTGTCTCTCTCTCTCTCACACAGATCTTCTAAAGACAAAGGGGAAGGGGCCTGACAGCACCAAACCGGGAGCTAAACTGGAGTGGACCCCTGAGTGCCAATGCGCCTTTGAGCAGCTCAAAAAATTCTTTACTTCTGAGCCGGTGCTGGTGCACACAAATGAATTAAAAAAATTCATAGTGCAAGTTGGCGCCTCGGATGTGGCTATGGGAGGGGCCATCCTGCAAGAGGGGGAGGATGGCAAACTACACCCATTAGCATATGTGTCAAAGAAATTTAATGATACAGAAAGAAATTGGGCCGTGTGGGATAAAGAAGCAGGTGCAATAAAATTGGCCCTCTCGACCTGGCGTCATTGGTTAGAAGGGGCCCAGGTGCCATTTGAGGTTTGGACTGATCACAAAA
This sequence comes from Gekko gecko, assembly GCA_029375565.1. Lineage (NCBI taxonomy): Eukaryota > Metazoa > Chordata > Lepidosauria > Squamata > Gekkonidae > Gekko > Gekko gecko. Next base: position 62,866,543 of record JAPDNY010000004.1, on the reverse strand, counting down.
ACCTCAAACTGCTACGCACACCGAGAAATCTGAATGCTAAGCAGCTCCGTTGGGCTGATTTCTTTTCCAAGTTTAACTTCACGCTGCACCATTTCACGGGGAAAGCAAATTCCTTGGCTGACGCGTTGTCCCGCCTTCCCCAACATGACAGCAAAAGGGAGGAGGTCCGCAATTCCATGTTCATGCCTTCCCAGTTAGGAGGTGTTGTGATGACATGCAGTCAAGCCAAGACTCCACCCTCCCCTCCCTCTCCCTCCTGGGATGCTAGATTCACCTCCGCCCTCTCTGACACTGATCGACGGACTCTCGAGACGGGGGGGCCGAACGCGATGATGATGGCTGTTGGTGGAAAGGGGGGAAGCTGTTCGTTCCACTGTCACTGAGGGGGGAGGTTATGGAGTGGGTCCATGGCACCAAGCTAGCGGGACACACCGGGTTTGTGAAATCTTTGCAATTGCTGCAGAGACAGTTTTGGTGGCCAGGGATGAGAAAAGACTTATTGTTATTTGTCCAGTCATGTCAAACGTGCCTCATGAGCAAGCCGCGACCTGGCAAACCACCTGGACTGTTACAACCACTACCGACTCCTGGTCGCCCCTGGGAGGTCATTTCCATGGATTTGATAACGGATCTTCCTTCAAGCGGGGGAAAAACTGTAATATGGGTGGTTGTAGACTTGTTTTCAAAGCAAGCACACTTCGTGCCCTTTAAAATGATCCCCTCAGCTAAAAAGAAAGCTAAAGCATTCATGCAGCATGTTGTGAGATTACACACGCTGCCGTTAAAGGTCGTATCTGATAGGGGGTCGCAATTTGTTTCCCATTTCTGGGGTGAGTTGATGGCACTGTTGGGGATGGAGTGGGGGGTTAGCAGTGCATATCACTTGGAGACGGATGGACAGACTGAGGGGGTGAATCAGCCTCTGGAGCAATACCTGCATTGTTTCACTAACTTCCAACAAGATGATTCGGAATCATTATTGCCTTTAGTGGAATTCTGTTACAATAACACATGTCATGCTTCTACGGGGGTCTCTCCATTCATGGCAGTACATGGATATGAGCCGCCCCCCCTACCATTCATGTCACAGCCTGCGCTGCCAGCAGGAGAAGCTGGGGATTGGTGTAAACAGCTACAAGCAGCTTGGCCCCTTCTTGCCAGCACTCTGGAAGACGCCAAGCAAGTCTATAAAATGCAGGCTGATAAAAAGAGAGAGAAAGGGTGGGACCCCAAACCGGGGGAGTTCGTGTATGTGTCCACCCAAAACATCAAAGGGCTCCAACCTAGCCGCAAGTTGGGTTGGAAATATGTGGGACTGTTTGAGATTAAGAGGCTAATCAATGCAGTCACGGTTGAATTGATTTTACCTAAGTCTCTGAAAGCAAGTCATCCTGTGTTCCACCTCAGGTTACTACACCGTTCGCCTGGGAGGAATCAATGGTGGCTGCAACACCCAACACCCCCCCCATGGTGTGGGGGGGAGCCACATTACAAGGTTGCTGAAATTCTGGATTCCAAAGTGTCACGCAATCACCTATACTATCTCATTGAGTGGGTTGATTTTGGACCTGAAGAAAGAGAGTGGGTGCAAGCTGAACATGTCAATGCCCCACGCTTGGTATGGCATTTCCATAAGATGTACCCTCACAAACTTGGGAGGGGTCAAGAATCAGGGGGGCAGAATGTCAGGTAATCCTGCAATAAGATGGATGAAGGGGAAGGAGGGAGGGAAGGTCTGGTGTTTCTCGCCTTTTGGAATGTGAGGAGTGTTGCAGGTTGTCTAGAAGACCCAGATTTACTATGACTAGGGAGAATGTTATCTCAGCAGATGGCCTTGGGTCCCCAGCTCTGTCTTTCGCTGTCTGGGAAGATTCTGGCCAATTGTTATTTATGGCTGAAGCTGCTTTTTGCCACGCGCGTGCTCAGTAGCTATTGGTGGGTAGGTTGGGGGGCATTTTGAACATAGTATAACTGGGAGTGTTAGGAAGCTCTTGGCATCACTGACAAAGCATTGCTAATGTATCTCTATGAATAGCTTTCAATAAACACTATCTTCTTTATGAAGCCTGGTGTTTGACTGACTTTCTGGAGAACTTGACACCACCCTCCAAAGCAGTTATTTTCTCCAAGGGGAAAGAGATCTGTTGTCTGGAGTTCAGTTGTGATACCTGGTGATCTTCAGGCTCCACCTTGAGGTTGGCTGCCCTAACTGTAGCAGTTAACGCTTCAGAGCAGGGTCTGCCAGACCCAGGTTCTTGCTGTGGGTGATTTCGGACCAGCCACAGACTTTCAGACTAACCTACCTCACAGGGTTGTTGGGCAGATCATAAGAGGGAAAGGAGAATAATATAAGCTGCTTTGGTCTCCACTGCAGAGAAAGACTGTACTTTTCCTCCTGGGAAACCACTGCTACCAATTTTCAGGTGCAGGCTGGAGATCACTCAGAGTGAAAACTGCTCTCCGGATGGCAGGGATCAGCTCCCCTGGAAAAAATGGCTGCTTTGCAGGGTGGACTCTATGTCATTATACCCTGCTGAGTCTCCACTGCTTGAGTCTCCACTGAGGAGGAGAAAGACTGTACTTTTCCTAGGTAGAGGCTCCAGGTGTGTGGGGGAGATGGAAAGCTGAAGTCAGAGGGACAGATAAAGATAGGTTGATGGCTGGCTGGGAAAGAGGTAGGGTTGCCAACTCTAGGTTGGGAAATTCCTGAAGATTTGAGGGGTGGAACCTAGAGAGGATGGGGTTTGTGGAAGGGTGGGACCCCAGGCAGATACAATGCCATAGACTCTACCCTCCAAATCAGCCATTTCCTCCTGGGAAACCATTGTTACCAGTCTCCAGGTGTGGCCTGGAGGTCACTCGAATTACAACTGTTCTTCAGATGGCAGAGATCAGTTCCCCTGGAGAAAATGCTGGGCTCTGTGTCAGTATACTCTGCTGAGGTGGCCCTCCATGGTAGGCAGTGTGACATAGCAGTTAGTGCTTCAGAGCAGAGTCTACCAGACCCAGGTTCTTCCTGTGGAAGCTTTGGGTGATTTCAGGCCACTCTCAGACTTTCAGCCTAACCTTCCTCACAGGAAACAAATTTGGAGTCCAATGGCACTTTTAGGACCAACAAAGGTTTATTCAGGGTATGAGCTTTCACAAATTGTGCACAAACACAAATCAAAAGTGGGAGAGGAGAATGATGTGAGCTGCTTTGGTCCCCACTGTGGATAAAGCCTGTACTTTTCCTAGGTAGATGCTGCAGGGAGAGGGGAGGAGATGGAAACCTGAAGTCAGAGGGGCAGATAATGGTATGTTGATGGTTGGCTGGAAAGGAAACAGGGTTGGTTGCCAACTCCAGGTTGGGAAATGGTGGAGTTTAAGGAGGGGTGGGACCTCAGACAGGTACAATGCCATAGATTCTACCTTCCAAACCAGCCATTTCATCCTGGGGAACCATTGTTACCAATCTCTAGGGGAGGGCTGGCGATCATTCAGCATTACAACTGCTCTTCAGATTTCAGAGATCAGTTCCCCTGGAGAAAACAGTAAGCTTTATGTCACTATTCCCTGCTGAGGTCACCACAGCAAATTGACACTGAGTGCCCAAAGTCAGGGCACCCACCCAGAGCCTCTTTCTAGAACTAATTATATTTATTTCCACAACAGGCCTTATTCCTCGTAAAACAATAAATTTAGATATGAGAATTTAACAAACAAGAAATGTTATACACAGTAGAAGTATAAACAAGCATGACTATTTACACCAGCAATTTATGTGGTGGAAGAAAAACTATTGTATATTTTGGGTGATCACCCCCTCCAAAGTCCTCAGTGAACAGCTGCACAAACAATTTTGCTTTACACACCGTTGGAAGGTCTGGAAGTCATCCCCCTATGTGTCCAAGATGAATGTGACAAGTGTCAAATCCCCCCTCCCCCACTTCCCGGTTATCCAAAACTGCATCTGGAGAGACTGGTTGGCGGGGTTGTGGAGGCAAGGAAAGGGACTTCCAGCTGGGAGACCAAATGGATGGATGGATGGATGGATGGATGGATGGATGGATGGATGGATGTCCCCATGAGATAGTGTTGGCAGGTGCACTTGTCGTTAACGGGATCTGCAGTCAATGAACAGGGCAACTTGGGTACCTACAGATTTTGGAAAGAAAACTGGGGAGAGGTTAGTGTTGGATCCACCCAGCCAGAGCCGTGGGCCAGGTAACAAAGTCTAGGAAAAGCCTGGGGAATCTGAAGTTTGTCAGTTTCCTCTGAGATCAAAAGAACAGGAATGCATTGGGTAGATCTACGATACTGTAGTATTTGGCTCCTGCAGCAATGAGCCATGACAAGGTGTTACAGTGATGTGATTCTTCTATGGGAGGGGAGGGGTATTTCTGTTGATTTCTATCTCCCACTTTGCTCCATACAATGTTCCTGAGGGTTCCTTGATAAGTAGAGTCACTAGATTTGGTAGGCCCAGTGGGCAACAGTAGTAGTGAAAAGGCAGGGAAGGCCTTGTGGTTTTTTGAGTCCAGCCCAATGTCTTATGTTTACAATCTGTATGAAAGATAAGGTTTTGATTAGGGAATATAGAAATGTCCTTCTAGTGCCTTCCTTAGAGTTTCCATTTTCTTTGACAAATGAAGTAGCTGTATTTCCCCCCCGTAAAGCATTATTTGTCATTGTGGCTGATTCAACTGCCAATTGATATCTGATACTGTAATTGCACTGGCTTGTAAAATATCAAAAGTATCAAATTACATAATTTGCCAATAGGATTGAACACAATGATAAGTGCTTTCGAGAACTTTTAAGGGCACTGTTGGGAGATTTTGCAACTACTGCTGAAGCATCAAGTAATGGATATTGATCCTGATACCTTTGTTAAAAGGGAAATTGATTGCTATGTTATGGACTAGTAGTATTTTAAGTGCAGCATACAATCAATTGAATAAGAGTCCTTACAAGTATTTTAATTTTTAGGGAACAAGACTATATTTCTAAATATGTTTGCAGCATATATTCATACAGAGTTTAGAGTGTGTAGGCAGTCAGATAAGTAGGCACATCACTCATCTGTTGTCTAATTTTACAGCCATTTCCATGCTTGTAAAGTGCTGTGAGGTATCAAGGCTTCTAATCCTGTACAAAATCCACAGAGGCCTGTTTCCTTTTTACACTCCGATCTCCTAACTTTTTATTTGGAAAAGATTTACCTGTTTTACTGTTCAACAGCCATTGTGCTATCATAACTTTACTGATTTCAATTAAACCAGTGTAAATGTTCTTTAATGGCATGCTTAGCATCACTGTGATAGACAGGCTGGGTTCCACCTAAGAGCAACCAATGAAAGCAGACGGAATGTTGAGAGGAGGAGGCTTTAAAAAACAGCGGTTGAGAAATGATAGAGTTAGCAAAGAGATTTCAGTTCAAAAGTTCAATGGAAGTGAAACGTTGCTTCTTCGACTTTACTTTCTTCCCTGTTTTGTTCTTATAAATACACAATTTAATATCTTGATCTACAGTTATTCTAGGATATGAATGAATAGTGGCAGTGATTGATTGGAATAGTGTTTCAGCCCCAACCCCAATAAGCTCTTTTTGAGTGAGGGCTGGTTACTAAAGGGGGCTGGGCTACCCTGTCTGTGGATGTCTCTGGGAGTGAGAGAGAGGACCTGAGGTGTGAGATGGTCATGACTCTTACAATTTCTGTAGTATGATTTTACCCGTCATTAAGTGTCAGTTTGAACTCCAACTTGATGCTGTGAGTCTGCGGCACTTGTTCCACAGTAGGGCTTTTCCCACACTGTTTCTTGTGTTTTGGACGAGGCTTTGACCTGCCACATGTCTTCCACAGTAACTCCAATTGTTGTTCTGCCAGCATGCACTGGCCACTGACGGGAGCAATTTTTCCCTATTTTTTATATATGAACATAAGAATATAAGAACTTAAGAGAAGCCAATGTTGAATCAGGCCAATGGCCCATCTAGTCCAACACTCTGTCACACAGCGGCCAAAAATACCACGTGCTATCAGGAGGTCCAGCGGCCAAAAATACCACGTGCTATCAGGAGGGCCAGCAGTGGGGCCAGGACACTAGAAGCCCTCCCAGTGCTGCCCCATCCAGCACCAAGAATAGAGTGCATCACCTGCCCCAGACTTAGAATTCCCATCTATACCCTGTGGCTAATAGCCACTGATGGACTTCTGCTCCATATGTTTATCTATTTCCCTCTTGAAACTGTCCATGCTTGTAGCTGCCACCACCTCCTGTGGCAGTGAATTCCATATGTTAATCACTCTTTGGGTGAAGAAGTATTTCCTTTTATCTGTTCTAACCTAACTGCTCAGCAATTTCATGGAGTGCCCACGAGTTCTTGTATTGTGAGAAAGGGAGAAAAGTATTTTTTTCTCAACCTGCTCAATCCCATTCATAATCTTATAAACCTTGATCAAGTCACCCCTCAGCTGTCATTTCTCCAAGCTAAAGAGCCCCAAGCATTTTAACCTTTCTTCATAGGGAAAGTGTTCCAACCCTTTTATCATTCTAGTTGCCCTTCTCTGAATTTTTTCCAATGCTATAATATCCTTTTTGAGATGTGGTGACCAGAACTGTACACAGTATTCCAAATGAGGTCGCACCAATGATTTATACAGGGGCATGATGATACTGGCTGATTTGTTATCAATTCCCTTCCTAATAATCCCCAGCATAGCATTGGCCCTCTTTATTGCAGCTACACACTGCCTAGACATTTTCATTGGGTTATCCACTACAACTCCAAGATCTCTCTCTTGGTCCGTCTCTGCCAGTTCAGACCCCATCAATGTGTATTTATATTTAGGATTTTTGGCTCCAATGTGCATCACTTTGCACTTGGCCATATTGAACCCCATTTTGCCACGTTGACGCCCACTCACCCATCCTCGACAGATCCTTTTGGAGTGCCTCACAATCCTCCCTGGTTTTCACCACCCCGAACAACTTCGTGTCATCTGCAAATTTAGCCACTTCACTGCTTACTCCCAATTCCAAATCCTTAATAAACAAGTTAAAAAGCATCGGACCAAGTACTGATCCCTGTGGTACCCCACTGCTTACCACCCTACACTGAGAAAGTTTCCCATTTATACTCACTCTCTGTTTCGTATTTATAAGCCAGTTTTTGATCCACAAGAGGACTTGTCCTTTTATCCCATGACTATTTAGCTTACTTAGGAGCCTTTGATGAGGAACTGTATCAAAAGCTTTCTGGAAGTCAAGGTAAATGATATCTATTGGGTCCCCCTTGTCCACATGTTTGTTCACTCCCTTAAAAAACACTAACAGGTTAGTGAGACAAGATCTTCCCTTACAGAACCCATGCTGAGTTTGCCTCAATAGTTTTTGTTCATCAATGTGCCTACTAATTCTTTCCTTAATAACAGTTTCCACCAACTTACCCGGTATCGATGTCAGACTGACTGGCCTGTAATTTCCCGGATCTCCCCTGGAGCCCTTTTTAAAGATGGGAGTGACATTAGCTACCTTCCAGTCCTCAGAAATGGAGGCAGATTTTAAAGAAAGATTACATATTTTTGTCAGGAGATCCACAAGTTCACATTTGAGTTCTTTCAGAACTCTCAGATGAATGCCATCCGGGCCTGGTGATTTATTAGTTTTTAAATTGTCCATCAGTCGGAGGACTTCCTCTCTTGTCACCGCAATCTGATTCAGGTCTTTCAAACCCCCTCCCGAAATTGGTGCTTCTGGAGTGGGCAAGCACTTCTCCTCTTCCACAGTGAAGACAGAGGGGAAAAATGCATTCAGCTTCTCAGCCATTTCCCTATCATCCTTCACTACTCCTTTTACCCTTTGGTCATCCAAGGGCCCCACTGCCTCCCTGGCTGGCTTCCTACTTCTAATGTATTTGAAGAAAGTTTTATTGTTGGCCTTTATGTTTTTTGCGATATGCTCCTCATATTCCCTTTTTGCTTGCCTGATCACAGACTTGCATTTTATTTGCCATAGTCTGTGTTCCCTTTTATCAACCTCACTAAGACTAGCTTTCCACTGCTTAAAGGAATCCTTCTTACCTTTTACAGCTTCCATTACTTTATTTGTTAACCATGCAGGCTTTTTTCTATACCTATTTGTGCCTTTCCTAACCTGCGGTATATATTTTTTCTGAGCTTCTAGGACAGTATTTTTAAATAGTCTCCAAGCTTCCCCAATGGTTCTCCACTCTTCCTTTCAATTTCTTCCTCACATGTCCCCTCATATCAGAGAAGTTACCCCTTTTAAAGTTAAAAGTGGTTGCATCAGTCTTTTTGGGCAACTCCCTATCTGTACAAATGTTAAACTCAATGACATTATGGTCACTGTTCCCAAGTGGTGCGATCACTTTTACATCTCTCACCAAGTCTTGGGTGTTACTTAGGACCAAATCCAGGATCGCCTCTCCCCTGGTAGGATCTGTGACCATCTGTTCCACAGCACAGTCACTGAGAGTGTCTAAAAACTCAATCTCTTTTTCCCAACTAGAATTCATATTGACCCAATCAATGTGTGGGTAGTTAAAGTCACCTATTATGACACAGTTATTTCGTCTAGCCGCTCTCTTTAATTCATTCATCATTTTATAATCCTCCTCTATCTTTTGATCTGGTGGGCGATAACAAACTCCCACTGTTAAGCTTCCTTTTGGACCCACTATTTCAACCCATAGCATTTCCAGAAGCGAATCCAATTCTCTTACCCTCTCAATCTTACTGGATGGTATACGCTCTCTGACATACAGAGCCACCCCATCTCCGACCCTCCCCCCCCTATCCTTACGATATAATTTATAACCAGGAATCACCGTATCCCACTGATTTTCCTCATCCCACCAAGTTTCTGAAATACCCACAATGTCTATTTCCCCCCCCCAACACCAAGCATTCCAACTCCCCGATTTTACCTCAGAGACTTCTAGCATTTGTGTATAAACACTTATATTTTCCCACGTTTGTTAAGCCACAGCCTTCCTCTTGCTGCCTCGAGACCTTGCCAGGCAGTTCCTATCATTAGCCACAGTCTCAGTGGACAATTGTAATCCATTTCCTTGTACAAAAGTAATAGCTACCCCTTCATCTCTTTGAGATGAGCCATCCCGAACCAGAGACTTTTCATCTCCTGTCAGCTTTCCCCCATTATTCAGTTTAAAAACTGCTCTGCCACCTTTTTGATTTTGAGCGCCAGCAGCCTGGTTTCTTCTTGGGACAAGTGGAGACCGTCCCTTTTGTACAGCTCCCTCTTGTCCCAAAAAGCATCCCAGTGCCTAACAAACTTGAACCCTTCCCCCTACACCACCATCTCATCCACGCATTGAGACTCCTGATCTGTGCCTGTCTCTCCGGCCCTGTGCGTGGAACAGGTAGCACTTCCGAGAAGGCTACCTTGGAGGTCCTGGCCTTGAGTTTCCTGCCCAGCAGCCTAAATTTCTCCTCCATCACCTCACGACTGCATTTCCCCACATCGTTGGTCCCGACGTGCACCACGACCACTGGCTCCTCCCCAGCACTATCTACCAGCCTATCTAAAACACGCGTAATGTCCGCTACCTTCGCACCAGGCAGGCAAGTCACCATACGGTCAGTACGCGGGTTCGCCACCCAGCTGTCTACCTGCCTAAGGATCAAATCACCACCTACCAAGAGCCCCCTCCCACCCTTCCCAAGGACGGTTCCTTGGTACGAAAGGATACCCGTTCACCAGCTGAAGAAGAGGTCCCTTCTGAGGGCACATTCCCCTTATCCTCAGCATGGTGCTGCGTTTTCCCTTGACCCTCATGCTCCCTGGCAGCAGCTGGGCTGCCAGATCCAGAGTGGGACATATCTAACAAGTCCCTGAGAGTCTTCCCCATGCACCTAACTGACTGTCTCTGCTTCTCCAGTTCAGCCACCTTGGCCTCAAGGGAGCAAACTCGCTTCCTGAGAACCAGGAGCTCCTTGCACCGAGCACACACCCAAGACTTCTGGCCAGTGGGCAGATAGTCATACATGTGACACTCCATGCAAAACACTGAATAGCCCCCAACCCCCTGCTGGCATTCTGGCTTCATAATTGTTTTTAAACAAATACTTTTCTATAACCCCCCTTTTAAAACCCTTTGTATTTATATGGTTCCTGTTGTAGAAGTCTACTTACCTTACTGGGAACCCAAGGAGCCAAGGTCCCTGGCTTTCTATATATAAATATATAAATATATATATATGCATGCATACTCTGTTCTTTCCCTGCTAGGTACTTCACTCATTGAGATATGGGATATTTATCCATCAATAGCGCATGGGCCTCATCAGGTGCTTGACTATTCCAGCATCCTTGCATTCGTTATATCTTTCCTCAGGTTTTGTAGTGTGTAGGATTGGCAGAAAGAAAGCCACCTATCAAAGAAACCACTTCTCAGCTGTAACTCCTGCTGGTCCTCTCTTCCTTTTAAGTGTTTGTATAGAAACACAGCTGCCATGAGGTAATGCTCTATTTTATTTATTTATTTATTTATTATGAGATTTATACCCCGCCCTCCCCGCAGAGCAGGCTCAGGGTGGCTTCCAGTCAGTATAAAATACATACATAAAACATATTTAAAATATGACAATTAACAACACATTATAGATACAAAATATAAAACAATTACAAATACAAAATACAAAGTACAAAAATGCTGGCAGTGGTTAAAACCATTAAACCGATGTTTCACGATATCTGAAGAGCTAGTGTTCCTTGCTTGCCAACTTCAATGGTCCCTGCTTGATAATAGGTGCTAGATGTTCCTGATCAGGCAGCTGCTCAGTTGTAGCATTGCGGGCTGGGCACTCCAGCGACGGCGGCCCCTAATTGAATGTTTGGCGGAAGAGCTCCATCTTACAGGCCTTGAGGAACTGAAAGAGGTCCTGCAGGGCCCTGATCTCTGGGAGCTAATTCCACCAGGTAGGGGCTGCCACCAAAAATGCCCCATCTCTAGTGGCAGCTAACCTGGCCTCCCATGGGCCAGGGAGGGTCAGACAATTTTGCGACCCATACCGTAGTGTTCTCTGAGGTATATACAGGGAAAGGTGGTCCCGTAGATATGTTGGACCCCGGCCATATAGGGCTTTAAAGGTGAAAAACAGCACTTTGAAGCAGACTCGGTATGCTATTGGCAGCCAGTGCAGTGTCCTTAGAGCTGGCTGGATGTGCTTCCTTCTAGGGAGGCCCATCAGCAGCTTGGCTGAAGCATTCTACACCAGGTGCAGCTTCAAGATCCGCGACAGAGGCAGCCCCATGTAGAGAGCGTTGCAGTAGTCTAGTCTCAAGGTGACCATTACATGGATCACTGTAGCCAGGTCAGCCCAGTCGAGGAAGAGGACCAGCTGCCTAATCAGCCAAATGTGATAGAAGGCTAACTTGGCAGTGGCCACTACCTGGGCCTCCATGGTAAGGGAAGAATCCAGGAGGACTCCCAGGCTTCGAACCTCTGGCGCCAGGACCAGTAAGGCCCCACCAAAGGACGGAAGCGGAATCCCTACCCCCAAACCACCCTGACCCAGGCACAGGACCTCTGTCTTCACCGGATTCAACTTCAGCCAACTCAGTCTAAGCCACCCAGCCACGGCCTGCAATGCCTGGTCAAGGTCTTCTGGTCCGGAGTCCGACTGGCCACCCAACATCAGATAGAGCTGGGTGTCATACCTCCGGGTAATCTGGGCAAGGGGGCACATATAGATGTTAAATCTAAATTCCAGAATGCTCTAACCCCAGTACACATGTGCACAAAGAAGAATCAGCTAGATAAGAACAATTTTACTGCATTTGGTGTATATGGACTGACAGTACCTATTTCATCCATTTTGATAATGCTGTCCCTTTCTTCTCCATTTGCAGAGAAGAGAAAGGTCCCTAAAACACTATGTAGATAAGCCAGAAGATTATGGCACCATGATGGAAGCATTTTTATGTGATAAAAATACACATACACACCTTGAATTCCCTTTTCACTCAAGTAATCGAGTAATTCCCTAGAAGTCTTATAATAGCTCACTAGCCTTGAAAGATGCTGTCAGCTTTAATTAGTTGAGTTCTGATCCTTTATCCACAGAGGTCAGTGAGAAAATTGCCACTTATTGATGTTTATGTTGGCAGCAAGACTCCTGCAGTGAAGCCTTGATTCTACCAATGGGATCTCTTCTTTAGTCCATCCATTGTTGGGGATCTAATACTAACACCTTTCTTTTTCTTTCCCTGAAAACTTTCTTTAATGAAAGACTGTCCTTCAGGGATAAAAATTTATTGGCAACCTATATAGCTAATATTAATGTTTGGTGAAGAATTTTAATGGCTATATAATTATCTTCATGACAATCATTTGTTTGTTCAGTGTTCACAATACATTTGCTTGATAACGCCATTCTTTACAAATGGTTTGGGGGTCATTTTGTCAACCCCATTACAGTATTTCTGTCACAGAGTAGGAACAGTACAAGAAATTGATCACTGAGGGGGGGGGGAAGAAATTGAAAACCCAAATTCTGCTTCTTTAATGTAGTCTTAAATTAGGGTTACCATATTTTGAAAAGAAAAAAAGAGGACATATTTCCCAACTGACTACTTCAAACAAGTGATCACTATGACAAATTTTAAACACCTGTACTACTTAAGCCTGTGATAATTGCTAGTAACTAGGAATATTCCTAACCTTCCAACCCCAAAAGAGGACATTTTCATCCATTTTTTTTTTTAAAAAAAACAGCCCAAAAGAGGATGGACACCAAAAGAAAGGACATTTCCTCTTAAAAAGAGGACACCTGGTAACCTTACTTAAACTTCAGCTCTGTGGGTGTCTGCGGTGGGTGGGGGATTATAGCTATGTTGGCCCACCAACATTTTAGTCATCAACTGACTTCTGACAATTCATAGGCCCTATTTCTATTTTCTATAAATTTTTAATATATAAAAATGTTACATACAAAGTAGATTAATTTATTCACTATATTTATAGTCTGCCTTTCTTGCTGGGACTCAAGGCAGATTACCAAATACAAAATTAACAATGCAATAAGCAGATTTACAAAATTAGAAAACAATGCAATAAAAACAAGATAATACACACAATAAACAGTGCAGTAAACAATTCTATTGTTCAAGGATGCCTTGCGGCTTTGGTTATGATTTTTACGCTTCAAATTCTGTTCATTGCAGCAATGCTGTATAATTCAATTGTCACAATAAAATAGCTATTAAGCTTTTTCCAAAAATGTATTACAAGTTTTACCAGAGTTTTAATAATGTCATATCAGAACTCTGAAGTTCGATAGTTCAAGTCTCTTATTTGAATGTCTTTGAGGAGGTGACTATCCAGGATTTATCCTGCAATTTTGTGGTTGTAAATGGTTGATGGCCCTACCAGTTTGGTGTAGTGGTTAAGTGCGCGGATTCTTATCTGGGAGAACCGGGTTTGATTCCCCACTCCTCCACTTGCACCTGCTGATGTGACGTTGGGTCAGTCACAAGCTCTGGCACAGCTGTTCTCTCAAGGACAGTTTGTGTTAGAGTTCTCTCAGCCCCACCTACCTCACAGGGTGTCTGTTGTGGGGAGGGGAAGGGAAAGGAGTTTGTAAGCCGCTCTGAGACGCTTTTGGGCAATGAAGGGCGAGGTATAAATCCAAACTCCTCCTCCTCCTCCTCCTCCTCCTCCTCCTCCTCCTCCTCCTCCTCCTCCTCCTCCTCCTCCTCCTCCTCTTCTTCTTCTTCTTCTTCTTCTTCTTCTTCTTCTTCTTCTTCTTCTTCTTCTTCTTCTTCTTCTTCTTCTTCTTCTTCTTCTTCTTCTTCTTCTTCTTCTTCTTCTTCTTCTACCTTCATCATCAAGCCCTGCCAATCTAATCCCTGCATTTCAGCTAGTATGGATCTAGCATCTCTTTGTAAATAGCCCATTCTTTCAAAAGCCACTGGCAGGGAATGGGGGGGTAAGATTAGTAAATCCATGCTGAGAAACTCTTGGAGATTTGGGAATGAAGCCTTGAGAGGACAGGGATTTCAGCGGGATGCAATGCCATAGAATGTACCCTTCAAACCATCCATTTTTTCCAGGGGAATTGATATCTGTAGTCTGGAGATGAGCTGTAATTCTGACAGATCCCCAGGTCCCACCTGGAGGCTGGCATCCCTACGAGAGTACAAAGCTGTATGCCATCATGTTCATTTCTCCAGTGCCATCCTGAAGGTCTGATGCTTTGAAAGTAGTGAAGGGAAATAAAAAGGACCAAAAATACAGTTAGGGGATAAGAATAGGCCAATATCAAATTAAATCTCTCAGCCATCTACTTTATATTTGAAGTACAATATCCTTCAAGGCATTACTATTGATAAATACAATCATCATAGATGCAGGAAAATTCTTTTCAGTTCTGGGACTTTCAAAGCCACTCCTGGTAAATTTTGATGTTCACTGGCAAATAATGGAAATGTGGGTGGAACTGGAACATTTCTTTCAGAGATTTGTGACCTACTTGGTAAGTCAGTGGGAAAGAACATGGCAACATAAACCAGGAAATGAGGGTTTGAATCTCATTGGTGGTCAAATTCTTGGGACAGTTGGAGAGATTTCAGAGCCCCCAGAGCACCTTTGCTGCCAATCTGTGCAGCAGTGGTGATGAAGAGCATCAGTCATTGCTACTGATCTCCTGAATCCCACTTGGTGCAGCAACAACCTCTGCCATTACTAACCTTATATCTCTTGTTCTGTGTTGAAGACGATGAACAGTGGTACATACAATGCCAAGTTGGGAGGGGCTGGAGGTCACCTTGCAAGGGTCCTTCAAAACTAGAGCCAGGCCTGATTTAGAAGAGACCCTGTCATTGCCCAGTAGCTAAAAGCCAGACAATAGGCTTTTACATAGGAATTTATTTAAATTCCTTTTTGCACTTGCAGTTAGAGCGTAGAACAGTTGTTCACAATTATGTTAATAGGATTTTTTTTTCATTAATATTCACAGGAAAGTAGTTTGTCTCTAGAAAAGACTAGATTTGAACATTCAGGCTTAACTGAATATATTTTAAGACATTTATTCTGGAATATCAGTCAATAACTATCACATAAATAAATATCACATAAAACAGGTACCCACAAGATTTCTTTTCCCTAGAATACTAAGAAGATAGACTATTATGGAAATGAGTATAGAAGTTATATACTCACACTAAAGTCATAACTCCATGGTAGAATAATTTTCATTGACCATAAATAGGAAATGTAATTTCATAGTAGAAAGCTATCTTTACTAAGATGGTTATTTACATTCCAAGGACTTCGATATATGTTGATGGATTGTTTCTGGTTTAAATGCAAGCTATGTCCATTGAAAAATACCAGTTGAGAATCAGTTCATATTTAGAGCAACTTAATATCACATACTCACATGGTATTTGACAGGGTAGAAACTCAAAATAAAAAGCATTTCACACAAACACCAAAATTCAAATTTGTAGCAAAACAATGACAGAGATACAGTCATACATGTGAGCTGATACTGCTTTAAAGCTCAAGAGGAATGGGGAGCTACTGATATTGCCTTCTGTTAGTGCTATTTTGATTTTTTTTCTACAGGGATGGGGTAGAGGGAAATGCTAGGGGACTGCACTGAGAAGGAAGGCAATAGGGAGTACCTCATATGACCCTCTGGATTCTACCAAAGCTATTCAGCAAATCAATTCCTGTTGGGGGTTTGTAACTAAAATCTGTATGACACCGAATTAGTTAGGATGGTAAAAGCTCTAATGAAGGGTGTAACACTATATAGCATAGCACTGGAAATATATTTAAAGTTGGGATATATAGCTTCTTGAAACTTTACTGTGTTGTGAAAAAAGGCATATTCTACTCTAGGAAGCAAGGACCAAGAAAAAAAATGGAGGGAAGGGATTTATTGCCATCTATTGTTGTTTTCTGCCAGCAAGTGAAGACTTTTTTGTTGTTCTGTTTGGCATACCCCCAATATTACTGGGCCTCTTCTCCGGTTGTGTTTTTTTTAAGTGTTATGTCTGTTTATATGTCATTATTGAATTGTTGTATGTATACATTATTCCAATATTTTTAATGTTGAAATGTTTTGATATTTGATGTTCGCTTCCTGGGGGATAGGTGGTATAGAAATGTTTTAAATTAATAAATGAATCTACAGAGAGATGGGGAGGCTGGAAGTTCTGGTAACTTTTCCCAGTCCACTGGGGAAAGAAGGCAGTCTAGGAAGTGTTTCCTTATCCACTAGAAACCTTGGGGCATTGAACATGTATGGTTAGTTGTATACTCTTTGGTAGACTGCCGTCTGCATATCTTGTTTTTTATTACTGTTGTCTGAAAGTCCTGGGATTGAAATCAGGAGTTCTCTCTCTCTCTCTCTCTCTCTCTCTCTCTCTCTCTCTCTCTCTCTCTGTATATATATATATATACACACACACACATATACACATAACACTTTATTAGGTTTTTAGGGTATACAGGGGTAAGGGAATAAAGAGATACAAAACAGACACAAAAAAAGTCTTCTGGATATAACTCTTCTCCACATAGAAAAGATAGACTGGGATATTTTAAAAGCTCATAAAGGTTTCTTCATGTTATATTGAAAAGTTCATATCTTTATATTTCTTTCTTATCCATAAAAAGGAGTCCATATTCCAACATAGTCTTCTTCCATTTGCCCTTTTAAGATCAAAGTGAGTTTTTGTCCATTTCCGCCCTTTCCATGGTCTTCATTATTAGCTCTCGTTCAGAGGGTATTGTTGGAAGTTTCCAAAAAGTTGAGAAATCAGGAGTTTCCTCACCTAATGTCAGCAGTGCAACATCACCTGTGTTTACCTTCTTGTGAATCAGCCATTATTTATCTATTTATTTATTTTATTCAAAACATTTATTAGCCACCTTTCCACTTTACAAGAACTCAAGGAGGCTTACAATGTAAACAATAATACACAGGGGTCTTTTCGTAGAAAAACAGCTGCAGGAGCTCATTAGCATATGGTAGCTAATGAGCTATTATGCTATTAGAATATGCCACACACCCTGACATCACCGGAAGTGATGTCAGAAGGGGAAGCAAAAGGGGGGGAGGCATCTTCAAAAGCCTCCCCTTCCCTTTCCCAGCTGGTCTGGGTGGGGGAGCTAAGAGAGAAGGGGTTTAAAGTTTAAACTCCTTCACATGAGAGTTGGGCCACAGAAGGAGGAAAGAGGGAAGGAGAGAGAGAGAGTAGAGAGAAGGAAAGAAGGAAGGAAAGAGGGAAAGAAAGAGAAGGAAAGGGGAGGGAAAGAAAGAGAGGGAAGAAGGAGGGAAACAGAGAAAGGAGAAAAAGAGAGAGGAGAAGAAGGTGGGAAAGAAAGAGAGAAGAGAAGAAGGAGGAAAAGAGGAAAAAGAGAGAAGGAAAGGAGGGAATGAAAGAAATTTGGCGGCAATTCGGCCCCATTATATCCTATGGGCCATTGAAGTCAATGGTGAAAACATAGGGTATATTCTGGTGGCTGGAGGGGAGGGGGTTTGAGAGAGAGGCTCCAGACTCACAGGGTAGCTGATGGAGCCTCTCCCCAAGATACCCACCAAGTTTTAAGAACATTGGACCAGGGGGTTCAATTCTATGGGCCCCCAAACAGGTTGCCCCTATTCCCTCCATTGTTCTCTATGGTGGGGAAAAAACTTACCACAGTGGTTATTTTTACAGCCTCTTTCAAGTTTTGAAACTGGTGGAAGAAAACACGCCTGAGAATGAAATTGTCTTTTTAACTGCTTTGACAGAGGCTCTTGGAATTGGGTAAGTATCACGCAAACACAATTTGTGCCAATGTGTGTGTGTATAAAACTCTTGTTTTTTGGCAAAGAAAAAAAAATCCAGCTGAAGCATGGAGGAATGCTTGAGTATGCCATATGAGCTGCCACAGTTTCTGAAAACCTTGAATGAGGCCATGCCATATAATTCATGAAGCTGGCAAAGAAAGCAGTAGATTTAGTGCAGTGTAATGTTCAAATCAGGAGACATGGGTTCAAACCACCCCTCTGTCTTGAAGCTCCCTGGGTGAGCTTGGGCCAGTCGTTCTCTCTCAGTATTCCTCATTAGGAGGGTCTACGGCTCAGCTGTAGAGCATGTGCTTTATATTCTGTCTCAACTAACCTATATGACAGAGTTACATGGGGACAGAATGGAGGAGAGAATCCTTTATGTCTCTATGTCTCTTCTGAGAGAGAGAGACAGAGAGACAGAGAGGCAGAGGGAAGGAGGGAGGGCGGGAGAGAGAGAACAAAATAAATATTAAAAGGTGACAGATGTAAGGAGCTCAGGCCCATAGCTACAGTGGGCCCCCCTGGGGCCTACCCCCTCAACTTCCTAGCAAGGCCCCATGACTTGGTATCCACCCCAGGCCCCCTGACTCTCTAGGCAGCCCAGATTACTCCCTGCTGGAGATGGCGGGGGCAGCAAGAGTTGGACCACAGGGGGCTGGTGCTGAGGAGCCATGTGCACCCTTCCGTGGCTGCTGCCAGGGAATGCACCACCTACCTGCACCTGTCCTGGCAGGAGGAGAGAGGCTGGTGTGGGCACCTCCTCAGCTGGGACCCCACTTGGGATGGCAGCCATCAGATTCAGCGCCATGGCCATGGAGCTCCCACCACTGTCCTGCTGGCGGTGCTCAGGCAGCCTTGGCAGGTCATGGGGCTGGGGGAGGGCCCTTGGGGCCAAGCCAAGGCTGCGCTCCCTCCTCCACCACTATTGCTGGGGCCTTGCCAGTGGCACCCACTCTTCCGTGCACCACTTTTCACTTCAGGGCATTTTCTGAGGGCTGCTCCCTGGCAGAAGGACTTAATAAAGCCCAGCCAACTTTGTTAGCTTTGGTGTCCTCCCCCCAGTGCTGGATTGGAGAATCTTGGCTGGGGTTTGAACCTGAAGAGTTCATCTCCGGTGCTCATCTCAGGAGCCTTGTCTTTTGGCCACTGATGCTTTCTTCCTGATCCCCCACCTCATGCACGTGCACTGCCCCCCACATCCCCACACCACACCGAGTTAAGAGAGCAATCCTAAGCAATCCAACTCAGACTCCTCTTCCAGCCTGCCTTATTATTTTTATTTAATTTTTTTTCAGTGCCCCTCGACTTTTTACAATCCCCCCCATTTAATAAATCCTGGCTACAGGCCTGAAGTAGCTGGTGTAAATTTTGATTGTGGCATGTCTTTTGCATATGTTTTAAAGAACATATGAAACAGGCAAA
The DNA here is from genome assembly GCA_029375565.1 of Gekko gecko. Lineage (NCBI taxonomy): Eukaryota > Metazoa > Chordata > Lepidosauria > Squamata > Gekkonidae > Gekko > Gekko gecko. The sequence continues at coordinate 62,847,302 of JAPDNY010000004.1, read as the reverse complement.
AACACAAGTTATCATAACAGTTATTTTCAATCTATACATATCTAAAATTGGCTCTCAATGCTATTTCCAACAAAGTGAGAATTGTGCTAATCTGAATGGCATCTCTTAAGATTCTTCTATATTACCTTGGATAATACAGTATAATGCCCCATTCACCATCCATCCTATGGGCAGCAGACCTAGAAAGCCAGGGTCAGGAAATACAAGCAGAGGACCATGACTTGTCTGGTGGTGAGGAACAAGCCAAGAAGTCAGAGCAATGGAGGATTGTCTCACTATCCTGCTTCTTCTCTCCACATCCGTACAAAGAGAAGCAGGAGCCATGGTGCCCTTCCTGTCTTTGCATGCCCACTAGTAGAAAAAAGGCAGAACAATGGCAACTCTAGAGGTACTTGTGACACAGCAGGTAACAGACCTAAGGGTCCTCACACACAGGTTGAAGACTGCTGTCTTAAGGAAACTCACAAAACAGTTTAGTCTACAATTCCACATAGAAGAAAAAAGATAGTCTTCTGCTAAAGCTGTCCTAAATTTAGTATACGCTTGCTGTTACTTTTGAAGAACAAAGTTGTTCTTAATATCCATTTGGTAGTTGTAAATAGTCTGGATATATAATATAAGATTAGGATTCCTATACAGACAGGCATATAAATAAACTAATCCATAGTAGTCTGACATGTTCATGTTTAAATCAATTTAATCAGCTTTCTATGGTTTGGGGTCTCCTCCTGTCCTGCTGCCAGGCTTATGAGTGACTATTTGCTTCACAGTGGAAAAGTAATGGGAAAAGCTAATTACAATTCCACACTGGCAATAGCTTGTTCCTGTGATATTTCTTTGCATACAAGAACACATTTGCACTGCTGGATAGACCAGAGCACCAAATGGCACAGGGCTTTTGCTTTGGAACTGGTACATTTTCTTGACCTTTGCAGGGTCTTTATGGATGTTTTTGGTTCAGTATTATGAAATAATTCATTCTTCTCTAGTGGATTACAGTGAACTTTGTTCTGAATGGGTCCTTCAGGAGGTGCTATATGCTAATGAACTGTGTTAATATGTGTTTATACTGCACTAAGAACTGTATATGTTTGCCAATATCCTGAAAAATGTACAAGAATTTCTCTTGATTAGTTTCATGCTGCCACTTTGATATCATTTTTAAAACACATTCAGTGGATCTTTCTAAGCCTGGCAGCACAATGGAATGAGAATGAGGTGGCAGAAGGCTGGACTGTCTCCCTCATGTGCTTGATTTCTATATTCAGGGATTTTTTTAAAAAAACAACAACTTTGGAATGCATTTATAAAATTTATCATTTATCTTCAGTCTAAAATTATTTTGCCACCTGAGGACTCAATGTTCTCATTCTGTGCTGGTGTAAATCTGGTTTAGAATGTTTAGAATTGGCTCACAGCTGGGATGTTTCATTGTTTGCAAAACAGGTCTCCAAAACTTACATTCACATTGTCTGCAATGCCTGTTTGCTGTCTAGTTGAACATCTGCTACAATCACTGCAGTGATTTGCAGTCAATTCAAAATAAACAGCATTTTGAGTAGTTTTGTGTCTGGCAATGGTGGCATTCAACATGGTGGCTGAATGAGTAGCTAATGATGATGTAAGGTAGATTACTATTGACTTGCATGGTATATGCCTTACAGTCATCACTGGGCAAGGGCAGAACATTAGAAGGAGAAACAATATTGCTCCCACCTCCCACACCTCTCAGCAGATTTAAGGCAACTATGGAAAGCAGCTCACTTGTAAGTTAATTTTATTCTCCTTGCTTGGTGCAGTTGAACAGATGGACAGGAGGCAGTTACGGAGAAAGCAGTGTGGGAGTGTGTACGTACAAAGCAATCAAATCTAAATACTTCCATAAACAAGCACCAAAATAGCCAGGCAAAATGGTAAGACTAGAACAGAAAGACAACCCATATACCTTCCTACCCCAGTAGGACTGAAATGCTTCTCAGGAAAACAGTTTTCACAATTACCATTGTTTAATTACAATAATTAACAACAGTACATATTCATCACATGAAGGACAGAGGGACAGCTCCAGGGAAGTAATATAAGAACTCAAAGTATTTGCGAGTTGACTCCCACTAAGCCAACCAGGGAAAATGGACAAGATTGGAACACAGAGACAGGTCACACACCTCATCTCAGCTCTGGACCAAAGTCTTCTTTTTGTTTTATTGGTTTTTCAACAAAGCCGAATGATGCAGGGTAAAGATGTGGGAAATGAGTATAAGAACATGAATGCGCAGAGCATTTGTGATCCAATTTCAAACTTTTGAAAGTTTTTTAAAGTGCTACAATCTGAATAGAGGAGCGATAGAGCATCCCTGATTAGCAGACTAAATCTTACCTGCATTTTTTCTTCTGGTTAAAAATTTCATTGCAAACTTTTAAACAGATTACTGCAGATTTGCTGTATGAATGGCAATGGATTCTCATCCATCTCTCTTCAAAGCCTCCATCTGGACTTCTCCCAAGCGCATCTGTTTTAAGCAGATGGCAAACAGTATGACATGTACTTTGAATTTTGGGCACACTCACAACTATTAAACTAATAACCCCCACCTATTCATTTTATTTAATTTAGCTAGATTGGGGAGACTTTGCAAAACTGTATTACTTTTTTTTCTGGATTAAATAATCCAGGAGAAATTCCTCTCCAAAAATCTGTTTCCCCACAGCCCTGTGTTGTTTGGTATGGATTAACTAAACATTAATGCTGTCTAGTCACCCTTCCATGGTAATCAGTATGTGGATGATTTATTGAGATAGTGTATTTTTTATGTTTTAATTCATTATAAACTTTCCATATTAGGATGGAAGAACAATATGTAAACATTCCTAACAAATAAAGAAATAAATAACAGGTGCTTCCACACTCCTTACTATTTCAATGAATGTTTATGAAATCATCCTTGAAATCCTTGCTTGATGTGCCTGAAGTCATTTACAATGCCTTCCGAAGCAGTGTGCCTTCTTCGATTTAGGACTACTCTCTCCAATGCAGAGTCGAACAGCAAACTTTCCTTACTTGAAATAATGAAAACAAAGGGGGGAAACTGAAATAATGAAAACAATTTTCTTAGAGTAAACAGGCTTGTATTAAACATTATATGAGATTCTGTGATTATTTCATGTGTATTTTTAAATGGTCACAGAATGGAGCTGTTTAACTCCTTTCCTCTTGGACTTTCAGTTCAAAAATGTTCTCCATATGCTGTTGTTTCACAATGGGAGAAAGAAATGGAGTCCCTGTAACTTCTGTTTCTTTTCCAGGTGAAAAGAGATGGTGAGTGTGATTTTTGAGCTGAAAGCTACTGTTCTAGGACTCAGGATGCTTTGAGTAAAAAGAAATTTACAGAAGAAGAACTCTGTACAAATTTGAACCTGTAATATCTCCTCACCCTAGATGTTTATTTCTTGCAGCCAGTCACTAATTACCAAAGTGACACAACCGTTAAACTTCAGTTAATGGTATTAGGATGTAAATCCCATTCATTACAAAGGGCGCTAATTTCCTTGTACACATCTTTAGGTCTGGGTTGTGTTTTTTTTTTTAAAAAAAATCATTTCTTGAGATATGTACACACTCAGAGTTGTTATTTGACAGATACAACACATAAAGCAATTGAATTTATGATCTTCATCTCTAGTTAGGATTTCAGTTCTTTCTTGGCTGTTATTTAAGACAAGAATTTTGAAAGCTGAAGACATTGCCTCCTTTTAAAATGCGATACTGTTTCATTGTAAAATATTTTAATCTAGTTTATATGTAACATCTTGTTAGTCACTAAAGTCCCTATAAAACAGGGCACATTGTTCCTTACTTTTATTGTCTAAGTTCAAAATTCATGGAACATACTGCACCACACTTCAGATTTATATGCCTATAAACATTTAGAGTTAAAACCAAATTAAGAATTATACATGTCTTTTACAATATGGAGGGCCAGTATTTCACAGCAACTGTTAGCATTTTGAGGAATAGATACAGGAGATCAGAAATCTCATGTCTGCATACTGATAAAAATCCTGCCTGACCATAAAAGCTGAGTTGCTTTCACCAGTATCTGAAAGACTAACTTCAGAATGTTGGTTAGGAACATGCTACAAAAGCAGATCTATTGCCTCATTGAAAGGGGCCGAATGGAACAAAAATTGTGTAAACTTTATTGCTGAGCTGCATACAACTAACATTATATTAAAGGTTTCCCTTGCCCAAAAGCCAGTCAAATCCAACTCTAGGGGGCGGTGCTCATCTCCATTTCCAAGCCGAAGAGCCAGTGCTGACTGAAGACTTTTCCATGGTCATGTGGCCGGCATGACTAAACACTGAGGTGCATGGAATGCTGTTACCTTCCCACTGAAGTGGTACCTATTTATCTACTTGCAATTTCTTGCTTTCAAACTGCTAGGTTGGCAGGAGCTGGGGCTAGAGATGGCAGCTCGCTCCGCCACATGGAGTAATACTAGGCAACACTTCAATCAGGCATTGCTCATAAATAATCTGAAGAACTTCTGTGCATTGCATTTTAGATGACATGTTTTCTTCTGTGTTCTGGGATTTCCTCAGGTGTAAATATTCTTTGAACTGGTAACACTCATTTACTAATTTATGGTCAATATCATCTTTCTAATGCAATATTACAATTTTAAAATTGTCCTCACCAATTTCAGAATTGTTCACCAATTCTGAGAGGAACTTGAACCTTTTTGCAATCTGCTCATATCAGTCAATCCTTTTGCCTAACTGGATTACCAAGCAGTCATACAGTTGATTTAGAACTTCTATCCTAAACTTTTCAGCTCCTCTCAAAGAAACTCTTCCACTTGTTCCATCTGAAAATTTCTTTGTAACCATGTGTTTGGAAGCATCAGAATAACTTGAGATAATTTGCCCCCATAGATGGAAGAAAGAGTTATACAACAGTAGATGGGAAACTAAAGGCCACTTCATTTATTTACAAAACAATAGCAAGGACAAGCAGTATGCCGTGGCATGGTCAAGGCCTGGGGTCACCAAAACCTTGCCATAAGACGGGCAATGCACCTGGTGCCCGTGGTGTAGCCCACTGTAGGCAGCTCGGATCTGGGCAGCCCAGCCATGGAATATGCCATGAAGACCCCTCACCCACAGCCACACAACCTGTGTAGAGTGTCCATCAAGGCAATCCAAAAGGCAGTCTGTCCTCCTCATCCCTGGCCACAAGGCCACAGTGATGATCCTGACAGACCCCTCTACACTCCCAGGTTGCTGATTGGTGCTTACCGAACCACAACAAATTTATCCTTAAGCCAAACCCAGCCCTACTATAAAGTGACAGACCTAACCACTGGCACCACCCTTGTCAGTTCCTCAATCCATTAACTGCAGTGCAGAGTAAGCAAAAAACACCCCTCATCCATAGCAAATCAGATAAGAGGTAAAAAATTCCTACCTGGCCCCCCTATCAAAAGGAGTGACCAGCCTAAAACCTGCACTATCACCAGGGTGGGTGGGTGGGCTGAGCACAAGGCGACAACTGAAAATTGAAGCAGGGGCCAGCAATTAGGATGGCACTGGCTTGCCCCATCAGAGACCTGGCTGCAAACACAGCTGGACTCCTTCCTTTTCACTGTAGGCAAAGGCAGCTCCCTGCAGGATGCCTTTGGCATCTGTGGTGGAGCCAGAATCTTCACACAAAACTTTTGCTTCTGATTCATAGTGTACAATTGGGTCAGCTGAATTTTCTTGGAGTTCTTTAACAAATGAAAGTAAAGATAACAGCAGAGGATAACCTTCAAATACATCAAAAACAGGAGTCTGGAGTTTCTTGTTTTGTTGAAATGCTCAAGAACTTCTTCCCAAACAACTGTTAAAATAGCATATTCCAACTTTACCAGCTTGTGGTATAAATTCTTTGCATCTCATTTTCATTCAGACTTCTCTTCTTAGTCTTCAAAAATATGTTTGAGAGTTTGTAAAATACCTGTATATCCATTTTTAATTGCCCGGACTACTTCATATTATACAGACCATCTAGTTACACTTAAGCTCTTCAAGGAAAAATCTAGATCAGGGGTGGCCAAACTTGCTTAACGTAAGAGCCACATAGAATAAACATCAAATGTTTGAGAGTCACAAGACATGAACAAATATTACACATTTTTACTGGGGAATATGCTTTTTATTAACATTGAATGAGACTGCCAAAAATAATAACAAAAGCAGCAAAAGCAGATATTGATAATGATATTTATTTGTCCAGTGATAATTTGCTTGCTAATGATATTTAGCTTCCCCAGCCACCCTGCTGGGAGCTGCACAATATATGTGAAAGAGCCACATGCAGCTCCCGAGCCACAGTTTGGCCACCCTGATCTAGATTATGTGTGTTTAAAATTCCCCATCTTCATGGAGATCCAGAAAAGAAAATATACGGCTCCCGCAAAATGCCCAAATAGTCAACAATTTCAGGCATAGTAGACACTGCCTTTACTCCAACAAAGTTGAGTGAATGTGTTGCATATGGTACATAGTCTGTATACCTGTTAATGTTTTTAAAAAGTGCTTGCAGCCCTTTCTCTGAGCGTTTCATGTTAGATGCATTATCGTAGGACTGACAGCTTATGTTTGCCTCAAACTTCTTGTATTTTGTTGAACAAGGTCATGGATGAATGGTTTTCTATTGGTATATATGTTAAAAATCTCTCACAGGGTTTTCCATTATAGCAGTATCAAACAACAATTAGCAGCTGGTCAAAATGTGTCTGGTCAGACGTAGCATCAACAATAATAGAGTAGTATTTGAGTCACAATTTTATCTTGCACATGTTTCCCCATGATTTCTATCAGTTCTTCATACACAATTTTGAATAGGTAATATTTACTTTTTCATTTTTACATTTTTCAAGATAGTCATGTAAAAATGGGTCAAACTCTGCAATGTCCAATGGCCCCCATGAAGTTTCCATTATTTGGTGAGCCCCACTTCTCCTCATGACCGCTAAACGCTAAACCTCTTTCACTTAAAAACTTTATAACAGCTACAACCAATGTTCCCTCTAAACTGTGGAGTCTTGTGAGCAAAAATTCTACTTTGTGAGCTACTGGCATTAAAGTTGTGAGCAAGCGATTTGGCTACTGCATAAATTATTTTGCTCTGGGGCAATCCTTCCCAAACTAAGACAAAAATGTGTGGGCTGGAGGCTAAAAAACTGTGAGCTAGCTCACACTAACTCAGCTTAGAGGGAACACTGGTTGTAAGTAATGTTTGGCATTTAGAAAAGAGTTTGCAAGCAAAACAGTATATACAGCCTTTGCTCTTTTAGTAAACTAACCAGGATCTCATCACAGGCCGAGGACAGACTGGCAATTTGCCGCGGGATGGGACCCGGGCTGACTATGACTCAATATCGGGGTAAATGGAACGTTCACACAGGCACATCTGCCTGGCGTCCCCCACCCGGAGCTTACCGGAGCCCTCGCGCTTCAGTGCCGGTTTTAAAAAACTCCTGTAAAAAGCCGTCGCAAATCGATAAGCTCGCTCTCGTCGCGCGTTTATCCGCTTCCGGGTTGTCTGAACGTGCAGGTGGGAAGCCGGGCAGAAGCCGCGTTAGTTCCGTGCTCCGGCGGTGGCGCGCCCAGTGTGGATGCGCATGGGCGTTGATCCGGAAATCGCGTTCATGCGCACAAGCGCACAAGCGCGCGAAACAAGCCCGGTGGCCATAAAAACCCTAACCCAGTAGCACCCAGGCATCAGGCAGTATGAGCGGGGTCAGAGGAGTTTCGTGGAGGAGGGCAGAGACTCTGGACCTGCTGGCAGTGTGGGGTGACTCCACGGTGCAGGAGGCCCTGGGGGAGAGCCACAGGAACAGGGAGGTGTTTGAGGAGGTGGCACAGCAGATGGTGGCTCTGGGCCACAACCGCACAGCGGATGAGTGCCACTCAAAAACAAAGGCCATGCGCCTCATGTACCGGCGCACAATAGAGCATAACAGTGTCTCTGGGAATCAGCAGACGACCTGTCCATATTACAAGATCCTGGACAGGATTCTCCAGGGTGATGGCACCGCCCGCAGCCGAAGAGTGCGCAATAGCCTCCCCTGCAGACCTGCCCATCCAGCAGTAGGGCACAGGACAGCGGACCGAGCCAGGCGGCGGCAGGGCCAGAAGAGGGGTTCCACCTCACCCTGGAGCCAGAGGAGGAGGAGAAGGAAGCCGCTGAAGTTCTGGTGCCAGGTCAGTGTGAAGCGTCCAGCACAGGCCTCCACCCTGGCTGCTGCTCAGATACCCACATGCCAGGATGCTGCTGCCACATTCAGACGTTGGCGGTGGGGACGGAGGCCATGACATGGCAACAGACCCTGGGCCAGGCATGTCTCCCATGACAAAGGTCCGGCCACCCAACCACGTGGGGAATGTGTGGCCGTGACACGTCAGGTTAGGTCTGCACTGGGAGTACGTGCGAGGGCCCCCTGCAGGCAGATGGATGGAGTGGCCACACAGGCTCCAACAGCCATGCCTGGCCACACCACAGGTCCCCCACCAGACAGCCGCCTCAGCCTGCCCCATTCTTCACCATGTAGACACCCTTGAGCCACCACAAGAGGAGCCGGAGGATCCGCAGGACGACACCGTCGTGGAGGAGGAGCCGCAGCCGGGTAAGGAGACGGGCCCTAGCCACGCCAGGGGTTGCCGATTGGCCAATGGGGAACCCTGGCCACCACGGGACACGCTGGCTTCCGGCCCTCGGACAGTCACTCCAGTGGTGGAGGCCACGGAGGACCCCCACATGTGGCCCACAGCCGAGAAATGGGTCTGGCAGTCCATGGGCCGGGTCTCCGTGGGGCCCCACACAACCTGTGTGCGGTCGGCACAGGCGGAGCCCTGCGAAAGGGTCCCCCTGTGCCCATGGGACTGACCAGTCTTTCGCCCCGCCCCAACACCACCATAGGCCCCTCAGGAGCTGGCAGCCTGGAGAGGGACCGGACCCCCGGACGCGGGACCCAGGACACGGCAGGTGAGTGGCCATGCTGGGCTCCTGCTCGAGGGGAGCCATGGCACAGATGGCGTAGCTTTGCATCACAACTAGGGGTGGCCTGTGGAAATGGCTGTATTCTGGGGCCATGGCTCCCCGCGGCGGGCCGCCATTCCCACAGGTCAGTGGCCCACAGGGACAGTACCCCCTGGGCCACAGTGACCCAGAACCACAGGCGCGATGACTGGGATTCCTGTTCCCCTCTCCGCAGATGTGCCACCTGGTGGCCCCCTTGCCCAACTGTCCCCATACACCAGGATGGCAGTCACCCAGGCTCGGAGGCAGCGGGTGTCAGCCCTACAGAGAGGGGGCGAGCGGCTCCTGGACCAGGCCGAACGGCACCACGAGGCCCTGGAGGACCGAGGCACTCGGGAGCATCTGGACTTCCTTGAAGAAATGCGCCGCCTACGGGAGGAGGAGCATGAGACCAGTCGTTCCACCCGTGAGCTCCTGCAGGCGACGCTGGACACTCTCTCTCGCATAGCGACGTCTGTGGCTGAGCCCCGTGCCATGGCCCCCACCCCAGAATGTGGCTGCCACAGGGCAGGCCGAGGTCGGGCGCGGGGTGGAGCCAGGGCTGGCACACGTGGCCGTGGCGGCGCCCTCAGGGGAAGAACAGCACAGCGGGGTGGAAGGGGCAGGCCCCAGACGAGTGCCCCCGACTCACCACCCAGCTGAGCCCCGTTGATGAGCCGAGGCAGGTGTCTGGAGTGGCAGTGGCAGCTCTGAAGCCCTCCACGCGCCCCTGAAGGAAGGGCTGCAGAGAGAGGTGGTGGTATTTGTGAAAAACATTTATTTCAAAAACATGTCTTTGAACAGGCAGCTGTGGTGTGGGGTGAACGCCGGAATAAACAGTAGCAGCCACACGCCGTCCGTCATGTGAGCCTCATTTCATGGGAGGGCGGTGAAGGGGTGGGGGCGCCGAGGCTAGGCATGCCACTCTGGGCAATTGGTAGGCCCCGTCATCCCTCATGGCTGCTGTCTGTGGCCAGGGGCTCCGTGTCGGTGCCCTCCGTCCTTGGCTGTTGGCCCTGGGCGGCGAGGAGCGTGTGGAGATCCCTCCGCATGTGGCGCATCCCTTGTTGTTGAATGTGCAGGAGGTGCACCATACGCTCAACTGTCGGGGGAGGCAAACATGGGCCAGGTCAGCCACCCCATGGTGACACTCGCGCACCCCCCCGACAGCACAGTGTGGTGGCGGCTGGAACCTCTGGGGTCTTGCATGGCCTCCCCTGGGCCGCCACCGTCATCCACCGTGGCCTGATCCCTACTGGGTTGGTCCGCACATGTCACCATGGCATACTCACATCGCCGGTCAGTCTGCTCGGCCAGGGCCGTCAGGCGAGCCGCCAGCGTAGCCAGGGTCGGGGCATCCTCCGCCACGTCCCGGAGACCTGCAGGACCTGGTTCCTGCCCCCCTGAAAGGACATGGGTTGGCCTGTGTCAGTACTGGCAAGCTGCCAGAGCACCCACATGGCCCGCCAACAGGGTGACCTACCAGTATCAGAGGCGGACCGGGATTCTACCGTCACGGGTGGCTCGGGCATCCGAACACCCCCCTCCGCCGCAGGGGCCGTCTCTGGAAACAGAAACCCCACGGCATCATGTAGGGTACCCGGACAACCACACACACGTGCCCTGCCCCCCCAGCCCTGCTGCTGCAACCGGCATGCGCGGGTGTCGTGCCCCAGGCATGTCACCAGGCCAGTGCCCAGTGTGGTTGGCGGGCCTGGCTGCCTTCCAAGGTGGCGACCACGAGAGGGTGCCTGACAATGCCAATCAGCACAGCCACAGCCCACCTCCCAGCATTCCAGGCCGGGCCTCCCCGATGCCATAGGGGGGTCTGGAGGTTGCATGGCCCCAACCCCCTACTCATGGCTGACCGCCCTCCGGCCTGTGTGGTAACGGGCGCCTGGAGGGCCATCCGCCACATGAGACTCACCGGCTCCGCTGGCCTCTGGAGTGGTGTTGAGGACGACGACGGGCCCCTCCCCCGCTGCAGGTCCCCTTGGCTCTATGGGGGGCAAGGGGAGCGGTTAGTCCTGGTCTGTGGCCAGGCCGGGCACCTGGCAGCACCTGGAACCCGTGTGCATGAAACACAGGCCCCCAGGGACCGCCCCTGGCCCTGCCACCCCACCCTGGTGGCCCTTGGTGGCCCTTCGTGGGAGGCTTGGCCCCGTTCTCACTGCCACTGTGTCCAATGTTGCCCCGGCCGCGGTGGCCAGGGCGCCTGCAGCTGACGGCACACATGGTGCCCCAGCAGTTGACGCCACCTACCTGGGCGCCGCTCCACTGGTGGCCCTGTGGCCTCTTCCTCGGAGGAGGTCCGGGAGGCGACCGGAGGTTCCCCAGCTGGCCTCCGGCGTCTGCGCCGACGGGGACGGAGCCCTGTGGGGGGAAAAGGTATTCCTGGAACACTGAGCTCCTGCAGGTGCCGCCTGACCCCCCTGGGCCACAGCCACCCACGGCCATCCCACCATGGGTTCTGCCAATGCCCCAAGCTCACCAGGGACACGCCGCTGCCTCCACGATGGCCGGCCTCCTTGCTCCCAGAGGGCCCGCAGGAGCCGGAATCGGGGGGGGGCGCTCTCCCCGGGGGGGAATGCCGTCCCAGTCCTCCAGGGCCTCGAAGAACTCCGCCTTCTCCCTCTTGAATTTGGCCCTGCATTGAATGGCCGAGCGGGGGTAGCCTGCCTGTGTGAGCTCCACAGCCACCCTGCCAAAGAGGCCCAGGGTTGGCAGATGGGTGCTGGCCATCACCCTCCTGCCGGCCTCGATTTCATGCAGGGCCCTGAGCAGCAGCTCCACCTCCTCGGCCATCCAGTACACCCCCAGACGTTCGGGCTCCATGTCCTGGGCCTGCATTTGGACGGAGAGGCCTGGAAGCGGCTGCTTCGCCAGCGACGTCGGCAAGTGCGGAGAGGCGTTTGGGCAGCGGCGCGTTTGGGCGGGGCCACGGCTATGCGCACGCCCAAGAGTTCCCGCCTCAGATGGCACAGCGACTGTTCTGTCTCCCTCTCCCTTCCTCCTTCCCCCCTGCCCAGGCAGCGATCCGGCCCACGGCAGCAGGGCTCTGGGGATGGCATAGAGGGGACGGCCGTGCGTGACGGAGCGCAGACAGGCGTTTGGGCGGGGACGCACTCGGCCGTGCACGCTGCCATGCGCATGCCCAGGTTACCCAGGGATGGGTCGGCATCAGCACAAATTCCCACGGCCAACCCCCGCTGCGGGTCTCCCTCAGTCGAGTCCCTCAGGACTCCTGTATCATGTCGTTCAGCCCTCAGCCGTGCATGGCATCCTTCCATCAGAGAAGCATCAGGAGTGGCTGGGTCCCGGACAGCATGGCAGACTCGGTCACTGTCTCTCTCTCCGGGACTGGGCCTCCGGCCTCTGGAGACCAGAGGCCTCCAGTGGCCGGCCTAAGCTGGGGCCACGGGGAGAGGAGTTCTGCTTGGAGGCTGTGCCTGTCTTGGCAATGTGCACCCATGGGCCACACTTTCCCCCTGCACATGGGTCAGCCAGTGCAGCCACATTCCTGCAGGACACCGGTTTGACTAGCCAACCGTGGCCCCCCATGGGCCAGGAACACCATATGTTTTCCCCGGGGGGGCAGCCTATGACGGATGTCTAGGTGTGTTCCTCTCGATACATCATGGTGCCCAATGTAGACTGTCCCCCACGGGAAGGCCAGCAGCCAGCCTTCAACGCCTCCCACGGGCGGGCAGGCTACGAGGGGTCTCCCTCCCAGGTGCCACATCCAGTGGACAGGGCTTGGTCAGTTTCCCAGCCGGGAAGCCACAGCTAGCTAGGAAGGACCCTGGCGCTGGGGCGTGGCCCATGGGCGGCCGCGGCCAGCACCCACTTCCCAGCCTCAGCCACCAGGGAGAGCCCATCACGTCCTCTGTCGCTCAGGCCGTCCCACTCCCCGGTCTTGGTGGCGCCCTCTGGCCCAGCTGGGGCCTGGGATGTACGCCACTGGGTCAGAGCTGGCCTTGCCCACAGGGCTCCAGGAATCGTCTGTCGCCCCCGCGTGTCGCCACACCTAGCTCTGGCCGGGAGTCCTACTGACACCCCTGGCTGCCCCACCATCACCCAGGGGGGCCTTGCCCTCCCTCACCCACCGGGCGGGGATGCTGAGTCGCCCGCAAGCAGCCAACCATGGGCACCACCTCTCATTGGGGCCACCAGGCGAGACAGTCGGAACCCCATTGTTGGGGCCGACCTCAGCTGGGCCTCCCTGGGGGCCCCCACACACCCTGCCACAGCCCTGGTGGCCACCTGGGGAATGAGGGACGCACACACAAGCAGCTTGAGCGAGTCAGTTTCTTTATTGGAGCCATCACATTGATGGGTGCTTGCACACTGGTCAGCGCTCGGGACCCCTAGCCAGTCGCCAGGGGGTCCTCTGTCCCATGTCCTAGCCGCCACGTGCGACCGCAGTCCACTTGTGATCATCGTTGGTGCCTCATAAGCCATGTGGCTAGTGCCTCCCTCACCACGCTTCCCTCTGCCCGGTTGATGACATCCACCCTCCGCAGGCGGGGCCTCGCCCCTGGCGCCTGGGCCAGCTCCTCGTCCGCCTCACGCCTGATGATGGCATGGCCCCGCTCCTCACAGATGTTGTGTAGAGTAACGCAGGCTGCCACCACCGGATTGTAACTTGCCTCCTGGACATCCAGTTTCAGTGCAAGGCGACGCCAGCGTGCCTTAAGGCGGCCGAAGGCGTGCTCCATGACGTTCCTGGCACGGCTATGTGCCCTATTGAACACGGCCTGCCGGTGGTTCAATGCGCCCTTGTATGGGGTTATCAGCCATCTCCTGGAGGGGTATGCGGCATCACCAAGGATGAGGGGGGGAACCAGAACGCCTTCTATGAGGGCCGTGGGGTTGCCCGGAACAAAAACCCCTGTGTCCATGGCCCTGCAGAGGTGTGACTGGCGGAATACATGGGCATCGTGGCTGTGCCCAGCATGGCCCACGCAGATGTCAGTGAACCTTCCCCGGTGGTCGACGGTTCCTTGGAGTATGACAGAGTAGACGTGTTTCCGGTTCATGAAGTCATGTGGGAGGTCGGGTGGTGGCTTGACAGGGATGTGACATCCATCCACGGCGCCCACACACTGGGGGAAGCCCAGCGCCGCAAACCCATCCATGATCTGGGGGGGAAAGAGACTTCAGTTAACGACAGCCCAGCAGGCTCCCAGGCCCCGGCTTCCCTCCCTGGTTCACTGACACAGTTATGGCACACGGCCACATTGTGGCTGCTGGGGTGCAGTGTGTGGCAAGGCCGGGCGTCGCCGATGGGGGCTGCAGAGCCGTTGTCCCTTCATCTGGATCACGGACCGGGGCCAGGCTCCCCTTCCCTTGGGCTCCCTCGCTTCACCCGTGTCCATCTGACCCCGCAATCGCGTCCTGCTGTGAAGGCCCTCGGCCTGGCTCCACACCCTTTCTCTCCCTCAAAGCCCCATGTCGGTGTGCCCGTTGATCCAACCTTTGCCCTGGGGGCCGATGGCCTCGGGGCGACGGTGGATTCCCTTGGAGGTGGGTACTCCCTCCCCGCCGTGTTGGGGCTGGCCTGCCATGTCTGTCTGCACGCTCTGTGGGCTCTGCAGGGCTGAGAGTCCAGTGGGGGGCCCGGAAGTTGCTAGGGGGACTGTGGACACCCACACCTGGGGTGGACTCACCCTTCCAGGTGGCCCAAGGCAGACCGTCCTGCTCAGCAACTCCTTGTCCATGGCCACGCACACCTCCACGACGATCCCTGCAACAGTGGACTTGCCCACGCCAAACTGGTGGCTGACCTCCCGGAAGCAGTTTGTGCCCGACAGCCACCACAGGGTTATGGCGACGCGCTCCTCTGCAGCGATGGCACGCCTCATTGGTGTGTCTGTGTGCGCTATGTAACAGCGGAGGCTGTCCACTAGCCAGCGGAACGTCGCCTTGGTCACCCTAAAGTTTTTCAGCCACTGCTCGTCTTCCCAGACTACACAGACGAACGTCTCCCACCAGTTGGTGGGGCGCGGGTACACCCACCAGCGACGGGACGCACCCTCTTCAGCCAGCCTGATGAACCCGGCCCTGACACGGGCGTCAATGCGCCAGTGCTGCCTGATTCTGGCTGCTCTGTGGGCCCTGTACCGCAACAGGATTCGTGCCCTCTGAGCATGGATGCTGCGCACCCTGTCTTGGTGGCACTGTAGCAATGTGATGCAGGCCCTAATGCCCAGGAGTAGGAGCAGACCAGCTGTGTCCATGCTGCCTGGCCTCACCCTCTCGCTGTGCTACGTGGTGGATGCTGGTGATTGCCTTAATAAGGGCTGTGGGCGGGGCCCATTTCTGGCGGGATTCGCCTCATGGTCGCTTGTGCGCATAACCGCCTGGTTGCGCGTGCGCACATGTGCGCATGCGCGCCTCGCCGTATCCGGCGACTGCCGCGGCAGTTTGCGGCATCCACACACCCCCGTCTGAACGCTCCCGCGCGCCTCCGTCCCATATCTTCCGGAAGCGGCCCCCGCTGTGTGGACGGGAAAACCCGGTATCGTTTACTCCGGGGTTTTTTTGCCCCGACTCGATACCGGGGCGAATTGCCAGTCTGTCCTCGGCCACAGTCTGACCATTTTCCAATCTTTTTTCAAAGTATTTGTTTGAGAAACTTCTGTTTTGTTCCTTGTAAACCTTGCTGGATTTAGTATATACATCATCTGGTTTTTTATTTTGAAAACCCCCCCAAAAAACAAAAACCTGATGTCCTACATTAAACAATTCTGTATAAAATTATTACCAACTGTTATTGGCCAGTTCGCAAGGTCACTATATTCTTTGAAATCACTGAATTTGCTTCCTGTTTCCTGTTTCTGCTCTGTCTCTTCTTGTTCCATGGTACTTTCATGTTGACCACTATGATTGTCATCTGTATCAAAAGTGTCAACAGTGGGTTGATGATTGCTAGAAAGAGCTCCTATGGTTTGTGCACCATCACTGGCTTCACTGGTGCTTGCTCGGCTTGTTTCAGCTGTAGGTGTTGACAAAGTTTGACTTGACATTGTAAAATAGTTTGATAATTTTTGACATTTAGAAATTTCATCAGATCATTTCTCCTTGAGTTTGTGTTTTTGGTATCCACTTAAGTACTTCCTTGAACTCATTGCTATTCCTCTTGGGGTCTTGATCTCTACAATTACATCCATAAAGTTGTTATTGTTATTAGTTCTACTGCAACTACATGTACTTATGAGCACTTAAATGCAAACATAAAAGAGGCAATGCAACAGATGCAATTTAACATTACAATAAACTATATAAACAAAAGCATGGAGGTTTTCATAGGACTCCTTGTTCATCCTAGTCCATTTGCTATTACTTCATAGCAAGGCTTTTTAGGATAGTATTAGCTACAAATATCTTCAGCATCCACAAAGATGCATAGTACAAAAAGTCTAAACACATAAATAATACATATATTGTAAGTCCAGATTAACTTCACAATTTTGGAACATCAGATAAGATTTCCAGGCTATATCTGGGAGGCTGCAGTTCTTCTCACTTGGATCCTGAATCCTACTTCACTTATGTTTTAAAAGATCTCTAATACTTGCACAGATTACCAACATTTACTTGCAATAATCCAAAGCAGGCCTTGAAAGAATAACATCTGTGCAGGCCTTTCCCTCCCCTTCTTTGCTTCTTACTGGGCCAGGCTGAACTGCTGGGATCAACCAGCCCACTTTAGGGAAAGTTATAACACTGAGCATGCTCCATTCTAAGGTCAGTATTAAGTACTTCAACCCACTGGCTTATGATTCTATCAATAAAATAGCCTTATTTTAATAACAAACATTTTAAAAACTCTATTAATATTAATAAACCCTGGGACTGGGGCCCCTGAAACTTAAGCTTCATTGGTTTCACAGTAGATCCACCTCTTAACATACTGGACAAAGGTGAAAGAATTGTAAATAAACACAGGTCATCTCCTAAAATGGTAATCAGAGATAGGCTATCTAAACTGCAACTATTTAGGCTCAATCAGGAGAACCATGCATTCATGGCTGCTCTCTTGAGTGAAGATAGATTCCTTCCATACTTTATGAATATATGAATGCAGTTCTTGTCTTCTTTTAGTTGCTTTAAAATGTATTTATTTGTAAGCTGCTTCAAACACAACTCTGCAGAGGTGCCACAAAAATCTCATAAATAAATAAACAAACTCTCTATTTCAGGACTTCCAGGTTCCTCAAGATTCCTCAAGATTTAGCCTTAGAGCTAAAGTCTCCTTGATAAGGCTCTAAAGATACAGGGCCTGATATAGGGTAGCTGTATGAAATCACTCTGCATTTGGTATTAATTTATTCCATTATATCTGTTATATTCATTTATATGCTATGTATGCAAGAGTGTGAGAAAAATATTCAACTGTAGTTTAAATGACCATCCTCTGTAATAGATTTATAAATAATGGAGCTCAGAATCTTTGTTCCTGCTTTTTTCAGGATTAAATATGATTTAAAATACAGAATGATTCTGTCCATGAGTTACACCTGCTGGGCAGGATAGGATTGCTCCTAAATCCCAGTATATTGTGTAATGAATTCATTTGGATTTTGAGCCACAGTTTGACCAGCATAACTTATCCCTTTATGAAGGTAGTGCAGAATGAAATACATAATATCCTCACAGTGTTCACCACATGTAGGGAAGGCACACAAGGTAAGCCCATGCTGGCTTACTTGAATCCCTGTATATCAGTGACTTTGAATGAAACAATACTGTTTATTTATTTTAATTTTATTTTATTTATATTTATTTTAAATACAAAAACACAACAATGTGACTTCAGATATTCATGTTCATACAAGTGCAGTGCACATCCTTATTTTTATGTTCTTAATGTACCCACAATTTGTAGTGTATCCACACTTTGTACATCATAGAAAAAAGTAGATATATAATCAAAGACTAGAGCATTAGACACAACTCTTTCAAACTAGTGTTTGCTTTCTTTGCATATTTTCTCTAATGCATTGCAACAGCAAGTTTTAAAAGGATATGGAATGAACTTCAAAGCTTCCTGCATTCAGTCTGCCAATATTTACATTTCAGTGAAACAGCAGATTGCTGTGTAACTTTGTGATAAATGTAGAAATGTCACTTAAATATATTCTGACATGAACACCCACAATGCTGTGTGAGTCTTTTGTAAGTGACAAAAGATCCATTTAGAACAAACCATTAATTGCCTATTTTTTCATGTATTATGCCAGTGATAAAAACTGTGGAAACTCAGTGGGATGCCAGTGTTTCAACACCACATAATTCTACAGAAAAAGGCAAAACAAAACTTCCAATAATGCCGGGTTGTCCAAAATATATTTCTGCATGCATTGTGCTTAGTAGATGTTCTCACCCATTTCTTGCCATTTTTTACAGCAAGAAATATGCAGAAATGAAGTAGGTCTCTCAGATGTAATGGACGCTGTAAAAGGTAAGAAGGATTCCTTTAAGCAGTGGGAAGCTAGTCTCAGTGAGGTTGATAAAAGGGAACACAAGCTGTGGCAAATAAAATGCAAGTCTGTGATCAGGCAGGCAAAAAGGGAATATGAGGAGCATATTGCAAAAAACCCCATAAAGACCAACAATAAAACTTTCTTCAAATACATTAGAAGCAGGAAACTAGTCAGGGAGGCAGTGGGGCCCTTGGATGACCAAATGGTAAAAGGAGTACTGAAGGCTGATAGGGAAATGGTGGAAAAGCTGAATTCCTTTTTTCCTCTGTCTTCACTGTGGAAGAGGAGAAGTGCTTGCCCACTCCAGAACCGCTGATTTTGGGAGGGGTGTTGAAAGACCTGAGTCAGATTAAGGTGATGAGAGAGGAGGTCCTACGACTGATAGACAACTTAAAAATTGATAAATCACCAGGCCCAGATGGCATACATCTGAGAGTTCTGAAAGAACTCAAATGTGAACTTGTGGATCTCCTTACATTAATATGTAATCTTTCTTTAAAATCTGCCTCCATTCCTGAGGACTGGAGGGTAGCTAATGTCACTACCATGTTTAAAAAGGGTTCCAGAGGAGATCTGGGAAACTACAGGCCAATCAGTTCGACGTCGATAGCAGGTAAGTTGGTGGAAACAGTTATCAAGGAAAGAATTAGTAGGCACATTGATGAACAAAAACTATTGAGGCAGACTCAGTATGGGTTCTGTAAGGGAAGATCTTGTCTCACTAAACTGTTAGTGTTTTTTGAGGGAGTGAACAAACATGTGGACAAGGGGGACCCAATAAATGTTGTTTACCTTGACTTCCAAAAAACTTTTGATAAAGTTCCTCATCAAATGCTCCTAAGTAAACTCAATAGTCATGGGATAAAAGGACAAGTCCTTTTGTGGATCAAAAACTAGCTAATTAACATAGAGTGAGTATAAATGGGCAATTTTCTCAGTGGAGGGTGGTAAGCAGTGTGGTACCACAGGGATCAGTACTCGATCTGATGCTTTTTAACTTGTTTATTAATGATTTGGATTTGGGAGTAAGCACTGAAGTGGCTACATTTGCAGATGTCATGAAATTGTTCAGGGTGGTGAAAACCAGGGATATTGTGAGGCACTCCAAATGGATCTGTTGAGGATGGGTGAGTGGGCATCAGTGTGGCAAATGGGGTTCAATGTGGCCAAGTGCAAAGTGATGCACATTGGAGCCAAAAATCCTAACTATAAATACACATTGATGGGGTCCGAACTGGCAGAGACTAACCAAGAGAGAGATCTTGGAGTCATAGTAGATAACTCAATGAAAATGTTGAGACAGTGTGTGACTGCAATAAAAAAGGCCAATGCTATGCTGGGGACTATTAGGAAAAGAACTGAAAACAAAGCAGCCAGTATCATCATGCCGCTATATAAATCGTTGGTGCGACCTCATTTGGAGTACTATGTTCAGTTCTGGTCATCACCACACCTTAAAAAGGATATTATAGCTTTGGAAAAAGTGCAGAAAAGGGCAACTAGAATGATAAAAGGGTTGGAACACTTTCCCTGTAAAGAAAAGTTAAAGAGCTTGGGGCTCTTTAGTTTGGAGAAGCGACAGTTGAGGGGTGACATGATCAAGGTTTATAAAATTATGCATGGGACAGAGCAGGTAGAGAAAGAAGTACTTTTCTCCCTTTCTCACAATATAAGAACTTGTGGGCACTCAATGAAATTGCTGAGCAGTAGGGTTAGAACAGATAAAAGGAAGTACTTCTTCACCCAAAGAGTGATTAATACATGGAATTCACTGCCACAGGAGATGGTGGCAGCTACAAGCATGGACAGCTTCAAGAGGGAATTAGATAAGCATATGGAGCAGAGATCCATCAGTGGCTATTAGCCACAAGGTATAGATAGGAACTCTCAGTCTGAGGCAAGTGATGCACTGTATTCTTGGTGCCTGGGGGGGAACAGTGGGAGGGCTTCTAGTGTCCTGGCCCCACTGCTGGACCTCCTGATGGCACCTGGTATTTTTGGCCACTATGTGACAGAATGTTGGACTGGATGGGCCATTGGCCTGATCCAACATTGGCTTCTCTTATGTTCTTATGTTCTTAAAAGGTGGTACCTTTGGTCTAAAACTTCCTGCTGAGCAAGGCTTGCCAGACCACAGATTTGTCAGGGTTCAATAGCCAGATATAGCCTTTTAAAAACCTTAAAGCCTTTTTCATAAAATCAAGGGGTACATTTTTAATGGCTAGTATGTGCTGCTTGTCTCTCTCACACACACGAAAACAACCAATTTATAAATAGATGAAGTAGAATAAATAAATGGTGGAATATACTCCTTATCGAGATCAGAGCCCTGTGGGATCTTATTCAGTTCTGCAGGGCCTGCAAGACAGAGCTGTTCTGCCAGGCTTTTGGCTGAGGCAGCAGGCATCCACATATGCCCCCCCACCAAGATTGCATTCTCCCACCTACTGATAATCAGCCACACGTAGTTACATCAATGGGCCAGATTCTCCCTATGGCAAGCATGACTATTGATTTTATATGTTTTAATGTGCTTAAATTTTATTATATTTATTGAACTGTTGTGGCCAATCCTGAGCCTGTTTATGGGATAGGTGGGATATAAATGCGAAAAATAAATAAATAAATAAAAATTTCTGTAGACTAACCACCACTACTACTTTAAAGGTTACTGAGTGGTACATAGGTTCACATGAGGAAGCAAATATTTGTAGCCTCTAACCATATGACTAAACACAATATTATTACACAGTCGTCTTGTATGATTTCCAATCAGAGTTCCAAGGAAATGTAAGGATGGTAATTGACAGCTTGGAGGCAATGGGCAGCTACCTCCTTTCACAGAAAAGATACCTTTTTTATAGAAGCATGGTCCAATAGCCTCCAACTCTAGTCTCAATTAATCTGTTAGCAATCTGTTGCACTTTAAGGTCGCTGAGGTCTCTGTCCATGCAATGGTATCTGACTGATCATCAGAATGCACAGCTCATTTTATACGTTTTCAGATTATCTGAGAGTTCTCATTCCTGAATGAATCTTCCTTCGTATCTAGGTTATCTGGAAAGACCCCAACCTTCTGAAGTCAGGTGGATAGCTTCTAAAACCTGGTTCCTACCTAGGAAAACTCACCAGGCTGGTTTTCTTCTGGGCTTTGAGAAGGCAGACAAGAGATTCACATGGCTTTTGAGAGCTAAGTGCCCATTATTTGAGCTGATGCTATCTTTGTATAGGTGTTGGTTATTTAGTTGATTTTTTACAAGCTGGTTGTATTTGATGCATTTTAATTGTGTTTAGAGTGATTTTGATGTGAGATGCCCTGACAGCCCTTTGAGGGATATATATAATTTAAACTAATTAATTTAATTCCACTTGGACAGAGAGAAACAACTGAAAAGGCCTTGAGATTTTATTGATCTATTCTACTTTATGGATAGTTGAAAGACTGGCAAAGGGAACTGTGGCACATGCCACTGAATGTGTCAAAAAAAGTAGAGAAGACTGGCAAGAAACTGTCATCCTAACTGCATGTTATACTTCATAAAGTTATGGACAAATATAGGTAATGCACCTTTATTTCATTGTGAGAAAACTGCAGTGTAATACACCTTAATATGCAGAATGAGAAAGTGAAAGAAGACATGAACACATGCAACTGCCTTGTGCTGAACTAGTCCATGGGTCTATCAAGCTCAGCCTCATCTATTCTGATTGGTAGTGTCTCTCCAAGGGTCAGCTACAACCTAACCGTTTAATGGGAAGTGCAAGGCATTGACCCTGGGACTTTCTGCATGTAAAGTAGATGTTCTATCACTGAACCACAGCTCCACCCCCAAATGAATATGCCATTTTCATGGGAAGCACCATATTTGATTTAATCTACTTTAAGAACATAAGAGAAGCCAATGTTGAATCAGGCCAATGGCCCATCCAGTCCAACACTCTGTCACACAGCGGCCAAAATATACCAGGTGCCATCAGGAGGTCCAGCAGTAGGGCCAGGACACTAGAAGCCCACCTACTGCTGCCCCCTCCGGCACCAAGAATAGAGTGCATCACCTGCCCCAGACTTAGAATTCCCATCTATACCCTGTGGCTAATAGCCATTGATGGACTTCTGCTCCATATGTTTATCCAATTCCCTCTTGAAACTGTCCATGCTTGTAGCTGCCACCACCTCCTGTGGCAGTGAATTCCATATGTTAATCACTCTTTGGGTGAAGAAGTATTTCCTTTTATCTGTTCTAACCTGACTGCTCAGCAATTTCATGGAGTGCCCACGAGTTCTTGTATTGTGAGAAAGGGAGAAAAGTACTCTTCTCAACCTGCACACATCGATCATGTCACCCCTCAGCCGTCGTTTCTCCAAGCTAAAGAGCCCCAAGCGTTTTAACCTTTCTGAATACTTTCAGTCAGGGTAATACATTGGAAAGGAATGAGCATCACAAAGGGCCCAAATGGTTTTTTTTTAAAAAGCAATGGAGTAGCTGACCAAAACTAAGGAATACATTGCTAGATACTTGGAGATATACAATGGTACAATGTTTCAAAGCCTCTTCTTTTTTTAAGCAAGAAAAAGATATGCTTTGGCTGTATGTGAGACAGATGCTCAGCCTCTAGCTACTGTACCTCCTGTGGCTCTTGTGATACCAGATTGATTGAATATGAGCACAGCAGTGCTTTCTCTCCTTCAGACAACCTGACAAATGTTCTTTGTGTGAAGGGGCATTTGGTTGCTCTAGTAAACAAAGCCTTCTTACTTTTCTCCAGATGCCCAGAAAACCAACAACATCTCACAGTTGCATCACTATCTACCATATCTCAGCCTCTCTAGAGAGCCTGTGATGTGCAGGTGCTTTCAGATAACTCTTGTTGCCAATGCAAAAATGTTTGCAGCCATCAAGTTAAATGCTCCCTTGCCACACAAAATGTGCACATGATAGAAATGACTCCCACCTTCCCCATGCACTGTGTCACATCAGTGATAGCAACAAATTACAACAACTTCTTCCAGCAGAGATGGGCTGTATACAGGGCTCTTTTTGTAGCAGGAACTCCTTTGCCTATTAGGCGACACACCCCTAATGTAGCCAATCCTCCAAGAGCTTACAGAGCTCTTCTTATAGGGGCTACTGTAAACTCTTGGAGGATTGGCTACATTAGGGGTGTGTCGCCTAATAGGCAAAGGAGTTCCTGCTACAAAAAGAGCCCTGGCTGTATAGTAGATATAACACGATGACTGAGATGTAAAGTTGAGTAACAAGTAGTTGTCCTTTGTTCAAGTCTCACTTATGTCATAACTAAAAAAAAAAGCATTTGCTCAGATCAGTTATTCGACTTCTGTTACAAAGCCTTCTTTACAAAGACATTGGCTGAGTTCAGACTGGCAGTTTGAAGCGGGAGCCAGTCATGGCAAAAAAGTCCCGGAACAAACCGTTCCGGGTTTTCCCGGTCACACTGTGCCGACTGATGCAGGAGCATATCGGGAGGAGGCACGCGGGTGCGTTCAGACTGCTGGCCCGGAGGCACGGCTGTAAATGGCTTTTCCCTGGTAATTCAGCTATGTGTGCATGACCGCATATGCACTCATGTGCATAAGTGCATCCGGCCGATTTGGGGAGGATCCCATTGCACCGGCACAGCATTGGTCGGTAAAGCGGAACACAGCCAATCATATCACTGCTGCCTTATGCACAACGCATGTTGCTCCCAGCTTTTTGGGTTGGCGTTCACACTTCCCAGAAGCAGAATGAATCAGAATAAACAGGCTCTCAGGGATTTGCTACCACTTTCACCAGGTATCTTTTAAATGCGGGAGTGAAGTGGAACAGCACAGGTTGCCTACAGGTGGGGAACGCCAGGCGGATGTGCCTGTGTGAATGCCCCCTTTAATCCACTTGTGAAACATGGCTGAAACGTGGCTATAGCAGGGCAAACTGCCAGTCTGAACTCAGCCATTGAATTAGTTACTGAGACAATGTATATTAAGTCTTTGAATGCACTATAGCTGCATTCATAATACAACTCTGTTTCTTCACAATAGATGCATGAGAGATAAAACTGAGACTGGAAAGTTGCAGAAGCCCAGTCATTGTTAGGGGCTGGATACAAGGACTGTATTGTCCTGTGCTGAAAGATCTGTGGTGGCTGTGTGTTTGTTAACAGGAACAATTCAACATACTGGTCCATGACACAAAGGCTGTAAATGACTTTTGGGTCTGGGGTACTTGAGGGGCCACCTCCTCTTGTACTGTCCAGTTTAGGATCTTCACAAATCTTCCCCTCTATGAATCTGCTTGCAAAAACAGGGTTTTTCATTAGGAGCACCTCAACCCTGGAATATCCTTCCACTTGAGGCTTGTCTGGTATCTGCTTTAGTATTCTTTTGCATATCTCTTTACACAAGATTTTAATTGAAGTACTTCCTTTTTGCTGCTTTTATGGTCCACTTCTTACATGAGGGTTTTTATGCTGTTTAATGTTTTTATAGCATTTTTTAATATTAACAATATTATTATTTTAATGATTTGTATAGCGTTGGTATTCATGCCTATGATGAAACAGGTATTTGTTGTTCTGTATGAATGTCCTCTAGAAAATGATGATGATAACAATAATTTAAATAATAAAAATTGCAGAACACCACATTCCAGTCAAATATCTGACTGTGACAATTCATCATCATCATCATCATCATCAATCATCGTCGTCATCATCATCATCATCATGCAAAGAGAGATGGGCTAGAAAAGTGTCATAAAAGGCAGCGATAGTGATTGAAATGTGTGAATAAGATTCAGAAGAACTGATTCCCTGATATATTTTGAAATTCACATTATCTTAGGTAAATCTAACCAGTTTTTCCCACTTGGTTTTTCCCTAGACAAATTGAACTGTTTTGTTTTGGATTCAGAGATGACTGTGAGGAACAGCAAAATTTATTTTTATATTTATCTATGTCCTCCATGTGTACTCCGCCACCAAATGACAACAAAAATTACTTTATAGTGAAGGAAGTAGGCATATAAATACATCATAATTAATGAACAACACATGCTACGTTTTGCAAAATTTTCCTATATAATTGTTTAAAGATAAAAATATGCTTAATATAGTCCAAAATATTTATCAGGTGAAATTGGGGAGTTGCTGGAAAGGTAATTGCAGGAGAGCCATCTGCTTCCCATGTTGTTTTCTCACAGTCCCCTTCCGCAGTCCCCCTCCCACTTTCTGAAGTGGAAAAATAAAAGCTGATAAGTGCCAATTAAAAGGTGGAGTCCACTATTGTGGCAGCTGTGTGAAAGGGAAGCAAGGAAATTTCTCATAATTTCTAGCAGGAATCAAGTTTGTATTTCTCTCTCTACCAGGGCCATGCACATCTCAGGTGACCGATCTTGTTGCCAAGATGTGCAGTGAATATGCATTGTAGTCTCTTATAAAACTGAGTGGATCTTGGCATTTAATTTTAAAAGTCACTGATTTTTCAATATATGAAAAGTTCCCTGATGTTTTCAGACTTTGGCACAGATCATTTTTTTCCTGGGTAGCTGATTGGTGTGAAAGTCCCTGTTTTTTCTATAATATTAGTTTGCGGTTTGATGGAATCATAATGATACTGAGAGATGTGCAACTGTCAATAAAATAATGGTCAACAAATAATGATGGTGTCGTCTTCATATCTTGATCTGGAGTTTGAGGCTTCTATTGAGAAAAGAGAATTATCACCTACTAAGTCACACAAAAGTAGCACTGAGTAAGGAACTGGGCTTCATCATCCAACAAACAGTGAGTGAAGTGCAAAACAGGCTTTGTTTTCTTGCGTCAAATAAGCTTTGTAAAACTGTTCTTTATTTAAAATATTAATTTATGCAGGAACTGAAAACAATACAATTATATTGATGACAGAATGGGTTCTTTGTTTCTGACACCATGTGTGCCTAGAATTAAATCTGACTGACAAGAGCATTAAAAGGTGCGTAGACAGAAAAAAAACTTGGTCAGAATCCAAATATCAAGCAGAAAATTCCTTGGATTAGTTTGAGGAATGGTTCAACAAGCATTGACCCCATATTTTCTTCTACATATCCTTACTTTAGGATTTAAACTAGTAAAATAGACTGGGAACAATGAAGAAAGCTGACAAGAAGAAACTTAGTCTGAAGTGGCAGAACAAATTTTGAATCCAGTAGCACCTGGAAGAAAGTTAATTCAATTGAAATGTGGTGTTGGAGGAGAGGTTTACAGATACTGCGGACTGCCAAAAAGACAAATAAGTGAATTCTAGATCATATCAAGCCTGAACTCTCCCTAGATGCTAAAATGACTAAACTGAGGCTATCATAATTTGTTCACATTATGAGAAGACGAGAGTCACTGGAAAAACTAATAATACTAGGAAAATTTAAAGGCAGCAGGAAAAAAGGAAGACCTACAAACAAAGGCATGGCCCTCTGTTTACAAGACCTGAGCAAGACTGTTTAAAAAAGGATGTTTTGGAGGGCATTGTCAGAAGTGACTCGATAACACTTAATCTGCGCACAAAATAGAGTGGAGAAGAGAATGGGCTGGGCATTGGGAGGTCCCCAGTTCAATTCAGATATCACTCACTGTGTGGGCTCAAGTAGGCCATTCTCCTAGCACTGAGTCCAAGACACAGGAATAATAAAACTGGCCTATTTTATGCAACTGTGGTGATTTCTAGATATATGTGTTCTGAGCGATTAGGGAACCCCCTTTTAAGCATTAGGCACTGTTGTGCAGGTTGATAAAAATGTTTTAACACTATGGGTGAATATAGATATCAGATGACCTGATCATTACCCCTACTGACAAATTGTTTTTCAGACCTTTGGCATCTGAAATAAAGGACATTCATTACACTCCAAGGATATAATAATCTACGAAAGGGAATATCCTTTCTATGTGCTATGAAAACCTTATGGCTGAACACAGGATATGTTTGAAGGCACTTTCAAATAATGAGCATTTGGCAATCCTATGGAAAGAGATGCCATTGTACAGCAAGCATGGTGGTGTTTATCTCTGCCAAAACAAGCCTCACTTTATCATGAAAGAACTGTGAAGCTCTTGGCATTGCTTTGATTTTGTTTGGGAACTAAGTCCAGAGACAACCAGAGCAACAGGAGGAAACTCTGTCCTATTGACTCCTTTTCAGTTGAGCATAGAATGATGTTAGAATTAACATAGGCCTGTACCTTTGCCAAACTGAGAAAAACTGGCAGTTTTTTTCCTTCAAAGTTATAGAAGGGATTACTTTTAAACCAAAATAATCTACAGTCAATTGAAGCTCCTCATTATGTTCCCATGAAAGAATGAATGCACAATCAAGGAATGGGTTCTTTTTTTCAGCACAAGAGTTGAAGAAATCTACAGAGTAGGATGACAACTTAAGTATAACAAAATAAGGAGGGTTGAAAGGACTTTGACAGTTTTCATTAACAGTGTTGTCTGAGGGAAAATGCCTACTTTGCCACTTTTGGCAGCAAGCTAAGACAGCAGTGCAGGAAACATAATTACTCTGGGCCCTTAGCCAAGTAATTCTGTGGTAGCATTATCATGCAAAACACATTAAAGGTTTGATGAAATTTAAGAATCACTCTATACTTGCTTTTAAAAATGTTATATTGACTTAAAATTTGATCTGATGATCACAGGTAGAAGTGTGTTTTTTTAAAAGTAAGAAGTCTTATCTGCCTAAAGTTTTGTGATTCAATCATCAGCAACAGCCTTTTAACAACAGAATGAATTTTACTTCCTCATAACCATAAACCTTTGTAGTATTTTTAGTTTATATTCTGTCTAGCATCTATATTTGCAAACCGCTCTGCATTTCTTAGTGTTTTCTCTTACATAGGTCTTCATACAGGTAAAGGTGTGCATTTATGTCTCATTGAAATCAATTTAACTCAAATCTACAATGAAGCACATAGATCTCTTTCAGTAGAACTTAATCAGAACTCTTTTTTCCCCTGGACAGTGCTCATTGGCTGCAGTCCATATAATTTATTCTTTAGGCCAACTAATAACGGTTACTATCTGATGTCCTTTACAAGAATTAGTTGAACATGACATGTAATGATATTCTTCCACTGACTTGGGATCAGGTCACATGTTCAGTTAAATCAGCCAGCCCCTAATAATAAATAGCTAGTATATGATTGACGTGACATCTGCCATCTTGACTCCCCTTCAGAGTTATTTCTTCCTAGCAAGATAAGAAGTAATGATCCCTGATTAATGTTAATGACTGATTGCTGTACTTTCCCAGGTACAGATCAAATGATAATGTTGTTATGGAAATGCTTCCTAGGCACAGCTTTAATTTGTCAGGAAGAAATCCATAGATTTTTCTGCCACCGATTTTTATTTGTTTTTAATTTTTTTATTTAGTGTCTGTTTTTCAACTAGGTGCCTAAGACAGTAATTCTAGGCATGCCTACTCAGAAGTAAGTTCCATTTGAATAAATAGGGCTTTCTCCCAGGAAAGTGTTCTTAGGATTGCAATTTTGTGCATGCCTTCCTGAAAGCAAATTCCACTGAATTCAATGGGGGTTTCTTCCAAGCAAATACACATAGGATCAGGCAATGAGGGATTTGTACTGCTCCTTCTATAATAGCCACCTATTTACATCTGAAATATTCTTCAGGAGAGATAATGATGGTTCTTAGTAGCAATCCAGGGAAGTCAAGGTGATGGCCTATTTTACAAGGGTATAGTGACTTGATTACTATTGATCTCAGTTTCCTTGAATTAGAGCTAGTTAGGAACTGGAAAATGTTTTTTCATGATAGGCTACATGATTTCCCTCTCAGTTTTCTCCCCATTAGTTTTTCAATTATCCAACCAATGCTACTTTATCTTTCTTAAAAGATAAGGTAAAATATATGGATTGGTGAGCCAACAAATGCCATCTTTCTTACTCTCCAGTCCTACAACTGATTCTCCCACCAAGCTCAGGCCCCTCTGAACTCCTCTAAAAAGTCATGTAGGTCTACCAATGCTTTCAAAGTGAAATAAGTATTAGGGATTCTTGAACACCTGCTGTTTTAACTCATGATCTCTACACTGGAGCTGGAAGCTGAATTTTTGCAAAAAGTCCAGCTGTTGTGAACATTTTGGACTTGTTTGATGTGTTATTTATGTATCTAAATAGTACACTACTGAACAGTACAGTGCAGTCAGCAATATTTCATACGTGTGTTAAATAGTCCAACCTTCTGCACTCCACCATATACCTGTTGTCTCTGCAGGCTGCCCAATGAGCAAATAGTGAGCAAATCAGCCAGCCAGTGATTTTAAATAAATGTATATTATTTTTAAGTCCTATAATTTAATGTTTGCTTAATTCCATGTAATTTTTGCTATTTTGCACATGTGCATTTTACATGTTTTATGCTAGGCTGTCATAGTTTAATTACCCCCTGATATCATTTAATTACCTGATTGGGCTACCCATGACCCTGAGCAGAATCATCTTGCCTACTGCTCAGATGCAAAAGCACCCCCCCCCAGCAAGGAGATGAAACTCCACCAGCATAAGGAAACAAAACTCCATCACCATAGTTACTGCACATCTGAAAGCCACTCAAGGCAAACAGCAGCCAAAATGTATGATTGTGGCTCAGATATTCCAGACATTGTGGCTCTAAAATATGGTATGTTCGCCTAATGAATACAAACTCCAGGGTTTGCAGAATCCATAACATACCCCACAGATAGCATTCCTAGAAACAGCCATATATAAAATATATAAAAACAGCTCAGTGGTACAAACTTACACACAGGTGTCTTGATTCACAGATCTTTATGTTCTCTAATGCACTCATGTTTTGCCTGTATGTCAGAGTAAGAACACACTTTCCATTTAACATACAGATCAATAATCAGTACCTCTTTTGGAATGTATGGTGGTCACCTTGATAGTTAGATGAGTCTGAAGGAAATGGGAAAGGAATATTTGTGTATGAATTAAATAGTCAGAGGTCATTTTGTAGAAAAAGAGGTGCAGGAGCTCATTAGCATACCTGCTATTAGCATAATCATTAGCATATGCCATGCCCCCTGACATCACCAGAAGTGATGGGCTGGCTGGAGACAGGAAGGGGAGACAGGAAAGGTGGCTGGAGACAGGAAAGGCTGGAGACAGGAAGGGGAGCTGGGCAGACATGCCTGGTTTCCCTGCATGATCTTCTCTGCGGCTGCGGGGCACTCAGAGAAGATTGTGCAGGGAAGCCAGGCATTTAAATCCCCCTCTGCAAAAGCAGAGAGGCTCAGGGGAAAAGGAGGGCATGTCTGCCCGGTTCTCCTTTCTGTCTCCAGCCAGCCTGGGCAGACATGCCTGGCTTCCCTGCGCCATCTTCTCCGAGTGCCCCACAGCTATGCCCCACAGCTGTGGGGCACTTGGAGAAGATTGTGCAGGGAAGCCAGGCATTTAATTCTCCCTCGGGAGGGTGCGGGGCCTGGGCTTGTTACTGCCGGAGCGCCGCTCTGGGGTGCTATGGCAGGAAATGACCCCTATAAATAGTTATGGTTTTATGGCATCTCTGAGATGTGAAGGACTAACTTCCTTGATCCCTCTCTCCCTACCTATTATCATACTTTCCCATCATCATCAAGTTGTGAGAATTTATGTGCAGATATAGTAGCAGGCCACACTGAAAGTAAATACATTCCTTCAGCAGGCAGCACAGTCACTGGCTTAGCATCTGATTCCCAGAACAACTTATTACAATTCTCCCAGGGTTGTACCCCAGTTCAGGTGAAGTTCTGATAAGGATTCTCTCTCTCTCAATTCAAACTGCAAACTGCTCCAAACAATATTCCTCCAATTAGTGCCAAACTCTTAAGGTTATTAGAAGAAAATCTTCTGCCACTAATTTCCATCAATAAACCATCAGTCAGTCATTCTTGACTTTTGTTTGTGTGTGTGCCTTTTCTTTAGCAAATTTTGTAACCAATGCCTTCAAGTCCTTCTTATTATTTGTAAGATACTGAGCTGTACTATATACTACATGGAGCTTTGTAGAATGACAGAAGCAAATAGACATGCACAATTACATGCAGGTTCCTGCTTTAATGAGTTTACAATCTATTTTTTTTAATAAATAGCCCAAAGGGTATATGTGAAAGATAATAAGAGATGTATATAAGCCAGGAGAGTTAAGAGTACTTAGGGACCAGAGGGAGAAAAGGGGGGGACGACACATTCGGTGTTATGTCAAGAAGGCCCTAGGCCATCTTTTGCCTTTGGCCATGTGCTTTAGGGAGAACGAGCAACAAAAATGCCCTGATCTGGACAGCCCCAGCTAGTCCTCTTTCTTCAGATCTTGGAAGCCAAGCAGGGTTGATCCCAGTTAGTCCTTGGATGAGAGATCACCAAGGAAGTCTAGGGTTACTATGCAGAGGCAGGCAATGGCAAACTACCTCTGAATGCCTCTCGCCTTGTCACAGCGGCTGTCACCTAATCCCCCAACACATGGAGTGCCAGTCCCCTCCCACCTGCAAAGGGGAAAATGACCCCCCCCCCGAAGAAGGGCATGGTTTTCTAGGCTACATCAAGCGTGAGAAGCCACCAGACTGTCTATCTTGGCATACTTTGCTTTGCAGCCTTCACCCTGTGGGTTGGTGTGGAGGCAAGGATGGCAAAAGGAAGGGATCCATCTGCAGAAATGTTATCTCACTCTAAACCCAGGAGCCTTGGGCCTGCAGCGGCTTCCATGGAACCTGCTTGAGCCCCATCCCTGTTCCCCTGGATAGCAGAGATCCAGCCGGACCCCTCATCCTTCCAGAAGCTACAGACCTCTGGCAATTGTAGGAAGGAAATGCTCTCTGCACATTTTCTTCTCTCTCAGACCCCCTCCTCTACTGCCTAGTCCTCCAAATAAGCAAGTGTTAAACTTCATTAAACTGTGTCTGGATCCCATCCTTTTGGTGTAGTGGTTTGGTGTAGTGATTAAGAGTGTGGACTCTAATCTAGGAGAACCAGGTTTGATTCCCCACTCCACCACATGCAGCTGCTGGTTTGACCTTGAACTGTTCTCTCAAGGGCAGTTTTCAAGAGAGCTCTCTCAGCCCCACCTACCTCACAGGTTGCCTGTTGTGGGGAGGGAAAGGGAAAGGAGATTGTAAGCTGCTCTGAGACTCCTTTGGGTAGTGAAAGGTGGGGTATAAATCCAATTTCCTCCTCCTCCAGACTGCAGGTGGACAGAAGCTCAGGTGAAGGAATGAGCTGCCTGGGGAAAAAAATCCCAACACTTAGAAATCTAGCATATCAAGAGACGGACAAGCTGGTTTTCTATGTGCAGGGATTCTTTTTACATATTTAATTCATTTGTACCTCCCCTTTCTCTCCAATGAAGACCCAAAGGGGCTTACATCCTATCTCCCCATCCTTCATTTTTATCCTGTGAGGTAGGCTAGGTGGGGAGGGTGTAACTGGCCCAAGGGCACCCTGGCAACTTCCACAGCAGGAATGGGGATTTGAACCCAGATCTCCCAGATCTTAGACCCAGGCCAACCTGATCTTCTCAGACCTCTGCAGCCAAGCAACATCTGCCTGGGTAGTACTTGGAAGAGGGTCCACGGAGGAAGTCTGGAGTGGGGGGCTACACAGAGGTAGGCCACATGGCACACCACCTTGGAATGCCTGTTGCCTTGAAAATGAAAAGTACTGAGACTGACGAGTGATTTCAGCTCTCACATACTTTATTTAGATCGGGAACAAGACAAGTGAGCCGGCTCGCAGGCCGGCTTTTTATCCCCAGTGAGCCCACACCCCAAAACACACAGCACCCAGTGATTCACTATTTACATTGATTGGATTAACTCCTGCTCCTCCATTGGAGGGGAGTCAGGATCCTCTAGTCCATTGTCTTTCTGGGCGAAGCTCAGGCCCTTCGCCTGGCCACATGGTGGACCGGTTAGAACCAGTCCTAGCATATGGCTGCCCTGAGCCCATGTCCTCAAGTGGATACATTACACCCCTCCCCCCTTGGTCAGAGATACACCCGCACACAAAGTCCTTTAAATAAGCTGGAGGCTTTCGTTCCTGGGTTGAGCATCGGGGGGCCAGGACGGGAGGAGATGCAGGTGCCTGTGTCCTGGCCGGGGAGCCGACCGGTGCTGGCGGAGGGGACCTGGCCGCCGGGGCGTCGTCAGCTGTGGTCGAGGCTTCAGTAGACGGGGCGAGGGGGGTCATGGCTGTGCTTTCCGCCGGGCTGTGTTCCTGCGGAGAAGATCGTGGTTCCTCTGCCTCCTGAGGTTCGGGGTCCTCGAAGTCATCTGGCTCCCGCGGCGCCACCCTGCGGCGGAGTTGGTCGATGTGGCGGTGGAGTACTGTATCATCTTCGCAAGAAACTTCATACGAACGGGGGCCCCTGACCCGGACCACCCGGGCCGGAACCCAGGGCGGACCCTTGGTGTAGTTTCGGGCATACACCGGGTCCTCGGGGAAGAACCCCCTAGCTGCTTCATGGGACTCTGTGACCGGTGCCTTTTCTGCAGCGCAATCGGGATGTAGACGGTCCATCCGGGTCATCAGGCGACGGCCTAGGAGGAGTTCGGCTGGACTACGCCCTGTTGCAGTGTGGGGAGTGATCCACTGGCCAAAGAGGAATGCTGCCAGCTTGTAGTCCCAGTCCTTTGAGTCCAAGCGACGGAGTGCATCTTTGGTTGTCCTGACCATACGTTCCGCTTGGCCGTTGGTCGCGGGGTGGAAAGGGGCGGACCGGACATGGCGTATTCCGTAGTAACGGGTGAAGTCCATAAATTCACTGGACGTAAAGGCTGTCCCATTGTCTGTGACTAGGGTGTCGGGAATGCCCTGGGCACTGAATATCTGCCACATTGCTCTAATAGCAGCTTTGGAAGAGGTGGATGGTACTGGGACCACCTCTAACCACTTGCTGTATGCATCCACTAGAATGAAGAACAGCTGCCCCTGGAACGGGCCCGCAAAGTCCAAGTGCAACCGAGACCAGGGGCAGTGTGAGGATTCCCAGGCACGCTCAGGGGCCCTGGGTGGCTCCGGGCAGGACAACTGGCATGGTTGGCATCTCTGGACCATGTCTTCTATATCTTTGTCCAGCCCCAGCCACCATATGTAACTCCTAGCCAGGGCTTTCTTCTGAACCACCCCCGGGTGTGCCTTGTGGAGGGTGGTGAGGACCCGTTCCCTCAGTGGCGCAGGAATGACCACCCGGCTCCCCCACATCACACAGCCTTTGTGAGTGGACAACTCTTCCTTCCTGGAGGTGAAAGCTGTGAAGTCTGGGCCTGCCTGGCCTGCGGGCCATCCCCTTACCACCCAGTCGAGAATGCGGCTGAGGACCTTGTCCTTCGCGGTGAGGCGCGCCACTTCTTCAACGTGCACCGGCTGGTCCAGGAGCGCCTCCAGGAGGGCGATGTGGTAGGCTGGGGCTGGATCAGGGTCCATGGCAGGCAGTGGAAGGCGGCTCAGGGCATCTGCATGACCCATCGCCTTGCCGGGCCGGTGAACGAGGGAGTACGAATAACCCAACAAAAACACAGACCACCGGATGACTCGTGGTGACGGGGGTGACTATGGGGGTTTCCCAGCGTGCTGAAGCAACTGGTTCCAGCACTCCCTGTTCCACAAGGCGGTCGAGCTCGGCCTCAATCTTAGGCTTCATCGCAATTGGGGGGTGGCGGGCTTTTATGCGTATGGGCCGGACGCTGGGGTCGAGATCCAGTGAAATGGGGTCCCCCGTGTACCGCCCCAGTGTACCGTCAAAAAGCCAGGGAAATTCGTCACAGACCTTGGCAAAGTCCGGTGCCCGCACGTGGTTCACCCCTGTAACCGTGAGTCCTAGCGGCCTGAACCAAGAAAGTCCCAGCAGACTCGAAAGATGTCCCTCCACCACCAGTAGATCCAGGGTTCCGTCAAAGTCTTTAAACTGTACCCGGAACTTGCCCCAGCCCCGGACAGCCACGGGGTTCTTGTTAAAGTCCCGCAAGTTCAAACCCCATGGCTTTTGCAGGGGGTGTCCCCCCTGTGGACAAATCTTGCGGAGCGTGTCCGCAGAAATTATGGAGAATGACGAACCCGTATCGATCTCCATTGAACAGGGGAACCCCTCAATAAGAACTGTCACGTGTAATTTGTTGGGGCCGTCCGGGGGCAAGTTACATACCATGGTGCGGCTGCTGGGTGGATGTGAGGGTGTGGAGGCTTGACGGTCGATCCGTTTCGGTCGGGCGGGATGGAGAAGACCTCAGGCGCTTACCCCGGGAGCGGCAGGCCCGGGCGATGTGGCCCGTCTTTTTGCAAACTCGGCAGACGGCAGTCCTGAAGTGGCATGACCGTCGATCGTGTGGGTCACCACAGCTAGCGCAAGGGGCTGGTGAAGCGGCACGATGCTGGCGAGGCCTGTTGCTTACGGAGATCGATGCTTGCGAAGAGGGCTGCTTTCGAGGAGCGGCTGCCATTTCGGGGTGGTTGAAAACATGGAGCGTTGGCGGCAGATGAGTGTGGCGTGTGGCGGTGCTGCACCCGGAGTCCACGAGGCGATGCGCAGTGCGAGGCGGGCGGCCCTTGGGAATGCGGCGCGTAGTGGGGCCGTGTGATGAGCGGCAGGAGATGTGGTGCGAGGCTGGGTGGCGTGCGGTGATCACGGCGCTGCGGAGGAAATGGCTGCGGTGGTGGTGAGCGGTGCGGTGCTGCTCTCGGGGTCAGCGGTGCGATGCTCGGGAGCGTTGGCAGCTTCGGTTGCGGTGAGCGGTGCGTTGCTGCTCTCAGGGTCAGCGGTGCGATGCTTGGGAGCGGTGCGATGCTTGGGAGCGGTGCGATGAGCAGCTGGGCTCGATGCGATGCTCTTCGTTGTGGTCGTTGTTCAGGGCGGGAGTTGGCATCCCACCTTCGTCACCAGTGAAAAGTACTGAGACTGATGAGTGATTTCAGCTCTCACATACTTTATTTAGATCGGGAACAAGACAAGTGAGCCGGCTCGCAGGCCGGCTTTTTATCCCCAGTGAGCCCACACCCCAAAACACACAGCACCCAGTGATTCGCTATTTACATTGATTGGATTAACTCCTGCTCCTCCATTGGAGGGGAGCCCTGAGCCCATGTCCTCAAGTGGATACATTACAGAAAACCAGGGAGACTTGTGACTAGTCAATTGCAACTTCAGAGCCCTTTCCCCCACCACAGAGAAAGCGGCATTTCCCACACAAGTCTCTGTTGGAAGGGGACCAGCTCAGGCAGACACGGGGGGGGGGTGATCCTTCCTCTGCAGTATTCAAGCCCCAGCCAGGCTTCTTCCTGGCCTTGCAAAGCCCAGAGTCTCTCCCCCCGCATCGTGATGTAGTCTGGCTGCTGGCCACCACTGAAAGTCACCAGTTACCTCTTCTCATCCAGCTTCCTGCACCAGGATCGCCCTCTGGGTGCTGAAGATCCCGGCGGTGGTGGGGACCCTGTGATTTCCCTCCCAGCCAGACGGGCCGCATCTAGCACAGCCGAGGACACAGGAGAGGGAACCAGAGAAGAGTCGGGCAGGTGGAACTTGTAAGGCCACAAGCAGAGTGCAGCAGTCCTGTCCCAAGTGAGGGAGCACAAAGACTGGGGGGTTACGGCAAAGTTTTACTTTCTGCGTTTTCTTTCAGAGCAAAAGCAACCAGCACATGCCCCCTTGTGCCTCCACTTGCAACTCAGAATGGCCACAGCACTTCCTGCAAAAACACATTTTTCTCTCCCGCCAGCTCTGGCTGGCACCCACAGACATCTGCATGCGATCTTCTCCCTCCAGTTTGGATTCCTCTTCATTGCAAACCTGGCACAAACACCACTGCATCTGAGCCTGGCAGGGGACAGTCAGCTGCACACTGGCCAGGACCCCGCAGCAAGCCAGGTACATGACCCTGCTCCACAGCAGCAGCAGCAATGGCAGGAGGAGCCAGGGTGGAGACGTGGGGCTGGCTGCGCTGTGGTGCCTTGGGCCATGCTCTAGCAAGGCCTTTTCCTGACAGGGGCTCGGGGCTTGGGCTGCATCCCTCTGTGTCTGCGCCCTTCGGTGGCTACCTAACTTGGCCTAATACTAGCACCGGGCCTGCAGAAACAGGCACATTAGATTTAATAGCAGTTGGTTTTGTTGGTGTATATAGAAGGCCCTGATAAGAATCTATAGAGTACAGATTCTATCCTGAACTACAGCATGACATTGATAAAATCTGTCCCTATCCCTAGAAATTCAAAAATTATAATATCACAGTTCTTCATTGTATGCCAATACCCCTGGAGCTTTACACTGTTTAGTTTATGACATGTTGCTTCTTAACAATTTTTCTTCATTTCCTTTTGTTGTTGTTGTTGATATTGAAGTAGCTGTTTGTTATTTTCCAAATGTAGAATCCTTGCTATCTGCAGTTTATTTTGTTGCTGCTTTAGGTTGTTGTTGTTTTTTTCCATTCCTTTTCTGCCGATGGTGCCTTTGATTCTGCAGAGAAATATTTTAAATATTTTTTTCTTAAGGATAGTGGCTTTTAGGACCCCACTTTTTTATACCTGATTGAAACATTAGAAACTTGATCAAGACATTTTTGATTAGCACTATTGAATATGACTATAAAGGAACAAAAAAAGAGATTTTAAAAACCTGGAAATTCAGAGAAGCAATTATGTTATCTATTTGAATGTGATAAAGATGCTTTGTCTCCACAGTTTATATGAGACACAGTAAAATAGTTATGCACTGTAGCTCAAGCTTGGATCCAATAGGTTGTATCCAGTGTAGGGATGGGTATGAACCACAAAACGAACTGAATTTTTACTTGAACTGGGCTGGTTCATGGTTCATTTTACCCCGGTTCATTTGGTTGTGCTGTTCCTGAACCAACAATGAACCACCACTTTTCCCGTGTGTTAGCCAAATTGCCATTTAATAAATGTGGGGAATTATGAGTATTAAATGGCAATAGGCATTAGATATAAGACTATAACCCTTGTATATGGGAGTTAGAATTCCTGGGACCGAGAAATAGACACAGAGACTGTATTGCTAGAGCAATGATTTCTTTCTTTCTTTTTTTTTGGTAAATACATTTTATTATTGGATATATTTTCATGTTCATACAATTTAAACAAACCAATACATATCCATTATTATGGTACTTGATTATAGCAGCTAGAATGACTTTTGCTCAATGTTGGAAACAAGATAAGATACCTGAAACATG
The DNA here is from genome assembly GCA_029375565.1 of Gekko gecko. Lineage (NCBI taxonomy): Eukaryota > Metazoa > Chordata > Lepidosauria > Squamata > Gekkonidae > Gekko > Gekko gecko. Next base: position 62,808,543 of record JAPDNY010000004.1, on the reverse strand, counting down.
GGAATGGATTAAAAAGACTTTGTTTATGGCAGAAATGGACAAAATAACAAGAAAACTAAACAACGAAGAAGACGAAACCTTTTTCGAAGATTGGAAAGACTTTCAAGAATACTTGTTGAAAAATTGGGATGTCAAACGTGGTTTGATTTGTTTTGACAGCTATTGAGGAGAAATTGAAAGAGATTTAGACCTTTGAATTGTTACCATTAGTAAAAGAAAATAAGTTTAGTAGTAAATGTAACTAAATAGAGAGTCATTATGGGGTTGAAGCATTGCGGGAAGCCTTGTTTGGGGGGGAGAGGGTGAATGATTTCTTTACTAAATGTTTTTCAAGCATTCAAACAAGAAATCAAGCACTCACACACACAATACAGGACTAAGAATACAGAACAGAAAATACAGAGATGTTTGCATAAGCAGGAAGTATCATTGGTTGGATGATACTTTACTTGTCTGGTGAGATGAGTTGATTTTTCAGTGAAAAATAGGATAAAATAAGGGAAGGGGTCATGAGTTGACCAGCAACACATGTGGAAAGGTCCCAAACTGCACAGGGATGGAACCAACAAAATAGGATGGGGTCACACATTGATTGGGTCAATATGAGGCAAGCAAAAAGGGAATATGAGGAGCATATCGCAAAAAACATAAAGACCAACAATAAAACATTCTTCAAATACATGAAGTAGGAAGCCAGCCAGGGAGGCAGTGGGGCCCTTGGATGACCAAGGGGTAAAAGGAGTAGTGAAGGATGATAGGGAAATGGCTGAGAAGCTGAATGCATTTTTTGCCTCTGTCTTCACTGTGGAAGAGGAGAAGTGTTTGCCCACTCCAGAAGCACCGATTTCGGGAGGGGGTTTGAAAGACCTGAATCAGATTGCAGTGACAAGAGAGGAAGTCCTCCGACTGATGGACAATTTAAAAACTAATAAATCACCAGGCCCGGATGGCATTCATCCGAGAGTTCTGAAAGAACTCAAATGTGAACTTGTGGATCTCCTGACAAAAATATGTAATCTTTCTTTAAAATCTGCCTCCATTCCTGAGGACTGGAAGGTAGCTAATGTCACTCCCATCTTTAAAAAGGGCTCCAGGGGAGATCTGGGAAATTACAGGCCAGTCAGTCTGACATCGATACCGGGTAAGTTGGTGGAAACTGTTATTAAGGAAAGAATTAGTAGGCACATTGATGAACAAAAACTATTGAGGCAGACTCAGCATGGGTTCTGTAAGGGAAGATCTTGTCTCACTTACCTGTTAGTGTTTTTTGAGGGAGTGAACAAACATGTGGACAAGGGGGACCCAATAGATATTATTTACCTTGACTTCCGGAAAGCTTTTGATACATTTCCTCATCAAAGGCTTCTAAGTAAGCTCAATAGTCATGGGATAAAAGGACAAGTCCTCTTGTGGATCAAAAACTGGCTTATAAATAGGAAACAGAGAGTGAGTATAAATGGGAAACTTTCTCAGTAGAGGGTGGTAAGCAGTGGGGTACCACAGGGATCAGTACTCGGTCCGATGCTTTTTAACTTGTTTATTAACGATTTGGAATTGGGAGTAAGCAGTGATGTGGCTAAATTTGCAGATGACACGAAGTTGTTCCGGGTGGTGAAAACCAGGGAGGATTGTGAGGCACTCCAATGGGATCTGTTGAGGATGGGTGAGTGGGCGTCAACGTGGCAAATGGGGTTCAATGTGGCCAAGTGCATAGTGATGCACATTGGAGCCAAAAATCCTAAATATAAATACACGTTTATGGGGTCTGAACTGGCAGAGACGGCCCAAGAGAGAGATTTTGGAGTCATAGTAGATAACTCAATGAAAATGTCTAGACAGTGTGTAACTGCAATAAAGAAGACCAACGCTATGCTGGGGATTATTAGGAAGTGAATTGAAAACAAATCAGCCAGTATCATCATGCCCCTGTATAAATCACTGGTGCGACCTCATTTGGAATACTGTGTACAGTTCTGGTCGCCACATCTCAGGAAGGATATTATAGCATTGGAAAAAGTTCAGAGAAGGGCAACTAGACTGATAAAAGGGTTGGAACACCTTCCCTATGAAGAAAGGTTAAAATGCTTGGGGCTCTTTAGCTTGGAGAAACGATGGCTGGGGGGTGATGTGATTGAGATTTATAAGATTATGCATGGGATTGAGCAGGTTGAGAAAGAAGTACTTTTCTCCCTTTCTCACAATACAAGAACTCGTGGGCACTCCATGAAATTGCTGAGCAGTCGGGTTAGAACAGATAAAAGGAAGTACTTCTTCACCCAAAGAGTGATTAACATATGGAATTCACTGCCACAGGAGGTGGTGGCAGCTACAAGCATGGACAGGTTCAAGAGGGAATTAGATAAACATATGGAGCAGAAGTCCATCTGTGGCTATACCACAGGGTATAGATGGGAGCTCTCAGGTGATGCACTCTATTCTTGGTGCTGGAGGGGGCAGCAGTGGGAGGGCTTCTAGTGTCCTGGCCCCACTGCTGGACCTCCTGATGGCACCTGGTATATTTTGGCCGCTGTGTGACAGAGTGTTGGACTGGATGGGCCATTGGCCTGATTCAACATTGGCTTCTCTTATGTTCTTATGTTCTTATGTAGTGCCTTCCTGTTTCCTCCAAGCAAAGAGACCCAAACCCCCTCTTTGGGATATTTTGGGTCCTTGCCACCAGGCCATCCAGGTTCTCAACATCCCAACTCCTTCATACTGCTGACGCCTACATTCCCCCTATCCTCCCAACCAAGTGTGGAAATACACTTCACTGCAGACTTTGGACACACCACCTTGTAGACAAGTTGCTGGGGTGACTGTCATCCCAGGTCTGAGTTGTAGATTAAAAGTTTATTTGATCTTTGCTTATCATTGCCCACACACTTGATCATGCACCAAGGAGACCCTGTCAGCATCCTCAGAACTCTAGCCATCAGGTCAATGATGCTGACAAGGCCTAAAAATGGCTCCTTGTGCCAAGATCAACCCAAATCAATGAGTCATGAAGGATGCTTTGAGTAAGCTTTCTATCTCCAACAGCTATTTTGTCATGGTGCTCACCATTGTGCTCTGACTCCCCTTTGTTCCTCTAGTCTGTTCTATACCTGGCAATTGTGACCTGTTTAAACATAAACAGTGGACCCAAGGATTCACTCAACTAACACTGGCCTTGCAGCAGGACAGAGAACACAAAAAGGCTCTGTTCACAGCCTAATCTGACATTGAAGCCAAAACATTCCTACTTGGTCCAACCAGGTGGCCAGTCACTTTTACCAGCATCAAAAATTGTGTGGGTGAGAAAGCTACTACAGCTGTGCCAAAATAGAGGTAGCGACAGTCGGTATTGACTTTTATATCCACTGCTGTGCTGATCCTTGTTTGGCAGGCCACATTCTGCCTTTTCAACCTACCTGAATCTCATGTTCAATTCATTCTGTGGGTTAGAGATTACACCTGTACTGGAACAGTCCCATAAATTTTATTAATAAGCATGAAATTCCTAGGGTCAGTTGGGAACATTCAGCTTTTCCTCCCAGGTTTCTATATATTCTCTGAAGTTCAGTAAATGTACACTCTTAGGTATGGAATAATTGCCTTCTCACAGTAAATGGCATAATTATAATTTCATGAGAGATACCTGGTTTACATTTTCATTAGATTTATCATCATCCACTGAGTTTCATCACCTGAAATGAGGTTCAAAGATCTAGCAACCAAAATACATCCAATAAATTAACTCACATGTGACCAGAAGACAAATATCAGAAGCTTCAAACAGGTTCTAATAAGGTACACCACACTAAACTCATACACACAAGTCCTTCACTTTAAGTACTACTTAAAATCCTATGTCTCTGAGTTTTCAGAAAGCCAAAACAATCCCTCAGGTGTCGGTTGCCTCTGATATTATTTTGGTGGTTTGCAATTTAGAGGCAAATGATGCTTTAAATGTCAGCATTCTAAGCTGTTTCACTGGTCATTAACTCATAAGTCTCATTAGTTTTTCCAAGGTGCAAAGGGCTGGAAGGACAATGGATAATGAATGTTGGGAGAGGGCAGTAGATGAAATATGCAGTAGATGAAATATGAAGAAGGCCATGGCTTGGTTTCTCAGCAAGTTCTGCTGAACCAAGCCCATAAAAAAAATGTGGATACCAAACAGACAATCAAAAGCAAAGCCTAATGTGGATTATGTCCAACAACACTTTGGGATATTCACAGCACCATCTATGTAGAGTTACACACTTTTAGCCATCACTTTACATGGCTGTAGATAAGTTAAATTCTGCTTAAGATGGCACTGTCAATCCCTTTGCTTAACATGCTGTCAAACTGAACACAGAGAAAGACAGAGGTGTTGAATCCTATACTGAAACTATACAAGGGCACTCAGAAACTGGATGGAAATGCTATAAACAGAGGCATTTTGCCTGCATAGTAACCAGGGCTGTGTGTGTTAGTACAGTCCTTTCTCTGGGAAAAAAAATGGGATATGTGTGAATAACACATTGCTCATTCTACGCAACTCTGTCTGGTTGCAGCAGTCAAGAAGAATGAGGATGATACAGAGCATGGAATGTCCAAAGACCATCTCAGACACCATATTTTTGCTTTTCAGATTTCTGAGATTGTTAGGAGATCCAGTTCCTTCCCCATGTGATGTAGCAACTGTTGTTGCTCTTGTTCATCTTTGATAATGAAGGTGCAAGGGCAGTCTGGCTTTTGCTAACACTGGCTGCCTTGGCTATAGAGATTTGAAAACCCAGGGGAAAAATTCAGGGGGGAAAGATGGCTTATTTCTGTTTTTTTTCCTGAGATCCCCCCCCCATTTTTTCAGTTAGAAAATCTGGAAAATCAATGACACAAAACTCTTATGAACTGTTTTCTCTTTTAAAATAAAATAAAAATAAAATGCTTCTCAAGGCAATGTTATTTACACTCAAAGTACATTGTATGAAAAATCTGAGAAATTTGGAAGCACTACTGGAAAAAAATATTATGAAGTTTAGCTTAATACCCAGCAGCCCCATAGCTAGACAATTTTTGATGGGGGCAGTGGATGGAGGGGGGCACTAGATGGAGGAGGGGCAGGAGAGAAAAAAGATGGAGGTGACCAACAGCAAGGAGAGCAAGTGTGTGCACAGTGTAGGAAGGGGGTGTGGCAGGGAGGGGTGGGCTGGCTTGCATGTGCACATTGGGGCTCCTATCCACCCTCTTCCCTCCCACCCCAATCCACCTGAAAGAGCTTTGTTTGGGGAAGGAGGGAGTCATTAAGCTGCATGTTTGTTGTGAGATGAGCTTTCCCCCCCATATTTTGAGTATTTCCTCCTTCAGATCTCATATTATTTGAAAACCAGATGCCCACCATTTCCAGAATTACTACATACTTCACACCATTCTTGCAGCATCCCATAATAAGGAAGGGAGCAAGCAAAGAGGTATGTTCTGAGTGCTCCCTAAAAAATGTCCAGTTCCTGCATGCAGATAGTAAAATATTTTATGTAAGAGGCCAATGCAGTGGGAATATAGAATTAAGGGGCAAACAGAGAACTTTATTGGAACTTAAAGAAACTACAGCAAAAATCTTTTGAAGGAGCAAACAAGCCAGGGAAGTATTTGGCGTGGCAATTGAAAAACCGAAGGGAGAGAAGGACAATAACCAAGATAATGGAATAAGGCAAAGAAATTGTAGACATGAATGGAATTAAAAGAGCCTTCTTCAAGTATTATGCAAAATTATTTCAAAACAAGAATATTGATCCAGCAAAAATCAAAAATTATTTGGATAAAGTAATCTTACCTGAGATGGATAGTAAAACTAAGGAAATGCTGAATGGTCCAATACAGAAAGAAGAAATATATAAAGCAATAGAAGATGCCAAATTAGGGAAAGCTCCAGGACCAGATGGATTTACCACAAAATTTTATAAAAAAATTAAAGGAGGAGCTGACCCCGATTATGGAACTTCTAATTAACGAAATTCAGCGGACTAAGTTAATACCAGAATCTTGGAAAGAAGCCAACATATCACTCATACCCAAGGATGGACAAAATTTGACAGATGTAAAAAATTATAGACCAATTTCACTACTTAATAATGATTACAAACTGTTTGCCAAAGTAATTTTGGAAAGATTGAAGACTTATTTAAAAGATGTCATTAGAGAAGACCAAGCCAATTTTTTTACCAAACAGACAAATCAGAGACAATTTAAGGATTGTGATTGATGCAATTGAATACTATGATAAACATCCAGAAAAAGAAGTTGCCTTTCTATTTCTAGATGCGGAAAAAGCCTTTGATAATTTAAATTGGGAATTTATGCTTCAAGTGTTTGATAGAAGGGACATTGGGCAGCCCTTTTCAAACATGATTAGAGCTGTATATTGTGAACAAAAAGCGTCGCTGAATGTGAATAAAGAGTTGACGGAATACTTTAAAGTTCAAAAAGGGACAAGACAAGGATGTCCGTTATCTCTTTTACTATTTATTTGCATTTTGGAAGTGATGCTGAATTAAAAAAAAAAGAAGACAAAGATATAAAAGGACTTACAATCGGAGGTTTCGAGTATAAATATAGGGCTTTTGCAGACGATGTAATGTTTATAATTGAAGATCCAGTAATGAACGTACCGTTATTGATGGAAAGGATTAAAGAATTTGGAGATTTGGCTGGATTTTATGTCAATAAGAATAAAACAAAGTTACTTTGTAAAAACATGAGAAAAGAAAGCCAACTGGACTTACAAGAAAAAATCCAATGTGAAGTGGTGAAAAAAAATAGATATTTGGGAATAGAGGTTACAGCAAAAAATATAGACTTGTTCAAGAACAATTATGAAAAAACCTGGAATAAAATCGAACAAGATATTAAAAAATGGAACACTTTGAATTTATCACTTTTGGGCAGAATCTCAGTAGTCAAAATGAACATTCTACCTCGTCTGTTATTTTTATTTCAGACAATCCCAATTGTGAAGGACTGTAAAGTGTTGAATTTATGGCAAAGAGAAATTTCAAAGTTTGTGTGGGCTGGAAAGAAACCAAGGATTAAAATGAAAATTCTTTGCGATGCCAAAGAAAGGGGAGGTTTTCAATTCCCCAATTTTAGACTATGTCATGATGCAGTGTGTCTGGCATGGCTGGAACAATGGACTAATTTGGAGAACAGAAAGCTGTTGGCATTAGAAGGACATGATCGAAAATTTGGTTGGCACGCCTATTTATGGTATGAGAAGTCTAAGGTCGACAACCTCTTCAAACACCACTTCATAAGGAGATCTTTATTTATGACGGATGAGATACAAGAGATATTTTTTTGAAGCAAGACCATTGTGGATTGTTCCAGCAGAAGTAATTAAACCACTCTCAAGACATAAAGGGAAAGACTGGTTACCCTATAGAGACATTCTGAAAACTGAGGGGAGAAGTTTCGCAATGAGACCTAGAGACGAACTGGACTTTGAATATGACTGGCTAAACTACAGACAGATTTATGATTTGTTTAAGACTGATAAAATGAGATACAGTTTTAGAAAAGAAAATAATGAAATTGAAATGATTTGGATCGAAAAAGGTAAAAAAAATGATTTCTAGAATTTATAAGATTTTGTTAAAATGGTATACAGAGGATGAGACTGTAAAAGAACAAATGGTGAAATGGGCTATAAATATAAATAGAGATATAGAAATGTCATCATGGGAATGTTTGTGGAAAAAAATCGATCAAAATTTCAACATGTGTTAATGTTAAAGAAAATTGTTATAAAATGATGTATAGATGGTACATGACGCCAAAAAAAATTGCTAATATAAATGAGAATATGTCTAACAAATGTTGGAAATGTAAGAAAAAAGAGGGCTCGTTTTACCATATGTGGTGGACATGTGAAAAAGCAAGTGCTTTTTGGACTGAGATTCATAATGAAATTCAGAAAATTCTGAAATGTACTTTGAAAAAAGAGCCAGAAATGTTACTTTTAGGACTTAAATTAGAAGAAGTCAAAATGGCAAAGAGAACTTTGTTATGGTACTTAATCTCAACTGCAAGAATGACTTGTGCTCAGTTTTGGAAGCAGGAGCAGGTACCTGACAAATGGGAATGGATAAAAAAAGATTTTTATGATTGAAATGGACAAGCTGACAAGAAAACCTCATGGAAAAGAAGACAAAGAATTTTTAGCAGATTGGAAAGATTTTAAAGACTATTTAGAATTTAACTGAGATGTGAAAAACAGACTGCTATGTTTTGATAGTTATTAATAATAGAGGTATTATAAGAAAAGGGATTGTAACAGAAAGGTTACCTAACTGTGAAATATAGAAAAGGAAAATATTGGAAATTATGAATTGAATATTGAAAATGAATTGAATGTAAGAGAATATTGATAGAAATGTTAATGGGGGTGGAGCCAGGGGAGGAGGGGATAAAATTTTTAGAAAAGGATATGCTAAGAATTGGTTGTTGAATATGGAACATGCTGTTATATCCTGTTAATAAATTTTCTTTAAAAGGGGGAGGGGGGGCAAATAAAACAGGCAGGTTTACATACCTATTTCTTCTTGCTGAGTTTTGAAAAAATCATGCTGTTTACCAAAGAGTTGCATTTTTCCCCCCTGGCAGGGCTGGGCTTTTGTACAGGGAGAAATGCAACAGATGGGAGATGAGGTAGTTAAAGTGCAGTGAATTTCCAAAGTGTTTATTCTTTATAACTCTTACTTATGAACTGAACAACTAAAATATGTATATACTAAATTAAATAGCTGTGCTCTCTGCCTTATTCCAGGTGATATTTACCCGTCGTTCAGCTTCCATTTTGTTGCAGATTGTTTTTTTAAGCCAGCAAATGAGAAAACTCATCCAGTGGAAGGAGGGGTGGTGTGTGATTATTTCAAAGTACAGGCTGACCAGGGTTGGGTGGGACATGCCCCCAATGGTGGGCTCCATAGTCATGGGAAGGGGGATGGCACCTTGCCTCAGTGGCCCCCCAGCAAAAGAGGGAGACACCCTTGCTGGAGCCACGCCAGAGCCACCACCACCACCTGCTCACTGCACCTTTATGCCACTGAGCTTGGGGCAGCTCCAGGCAGCAACTGAGAGCAGTGTACTTGGAACCAGCCCCAGGCTTCCCTCTGCCTCCCAGGGGAGGGGGCACTGGGAGAGGAAGGGGAGGGGCATGGCACATTTGTGAGTGGACGTTGCCCCAAGGCCTCCCAGGAAGAAGAAGAGAAAAGAAGAGATTGGATTTATACCCCACCCTTCACTACCCAAAGGAGTGTCACAGAGTCTTACAATCTCTTTTCCGTTCTCCTTCCCACAACAGACACAGAGGTAGATGGGGCTGAGAGAGCTCCTTCGAGAAATGCTCGTGAGAGAACAGCGCTAAGAGAACTTGTGACTGACCCAGGGTCACACCAGAAGCTGCATGTGGAGGAGTGGGGAATCAAACAAGTTCTCCCAGATTAGAGTCCTTGCTTCTAACCACTACACCAAACTGGCTACAGGCTTGATATCCGAACATGCTGGCAGACCTACCTTCTGTGAGAGAGTCTCTGTCCAAATGTAATTTCTTTTGTTTACAACAATACTCTTTGTTCACCTTCACCTTGTATTTTTTCCTACCTCTCAGATGACAAAAATTAAACATAAGTATACTGTGGAAGTACAGGGTGCAGCAGTTTGCATGTCTTTCTCAAGTATTGGGTATACTTACAATTTTTCTTATATGCCAAACAGTACAATTTTTTATGTTATATACATATTTCAATTTCCCCTGAAATTTCCTTTTTCCTCTTAAAAAATGGGCCAAACCAGGTCTCCAGGATGGGTGGTATACCTACAAGCCACACCCTGTCTATGCTACCTGCTGGTTTTTACTGGAACCAGGCTTGATTCCCCACTCCTCCACTTGCAGCTGCTGGATGGCCTTGGGGAAGCCATAGTTCTGTCAGGGCTGTTCCCTCAAGGAAAGTTCTCTCAGAGCTCTCTCAGCCCCACCTACCTCACAGTGTGTCTGTTGTGAGGAGGGGAAGGGAAAGGAGTTTGTATGCTACTCTGAGACTCCAAGTGATGGGTGGGGTATAAATCCAATCTCTTATTATTATTCTCTTCTTGATTGGAGAGACCATGTTCTATCAGGCTTGAGCCCAGGGGCCTGTCACCCAGATTGGTTAAGGTCCTAGGAACCCCACCTGAGAGAGATCTGAAAGGGGGAGTTGGGAAGAGAGGGAAGAGAATGGGAAGGACAGGAATGTGCATGTATGTGGGTTTGAAAAGAGAGTTCCTTTGAAAGAGGATTCAGTGTGAACAATTAAGAAGGATACTGCTTGCAGGTGTGGCCTGGGGGAATGTACCATGCAATCAAAAGCCAGCACAACCCATAAGCGAGAGGGGCAGATTTATGAACCCCAAGGTGGTAGCATGTTATCAGAGAAGAGAGGGAGGTGAGAAGCAGCTTTCTGCCCCAGCTTTCTGACAAGGCTGCAAACCAGGGAGGAGAAAGCACCCTCTCATTGTAGATGAGATCTGGGATGACATCTATTTTGAGAGATGATTGTACTCCAACTGAGAAACTGGTGGAATGATTGGGGGGGTTCGTTATCCTATAGAAACTTTAGTGCCATATATTATATGATGTGGGGGGTTCATATATCTACCTTATAAAATCTTTAGCATTATATTACACTAGGGAGCAAAGCCCGTTGTGGAGGAAGACAATAGCCCCTAGAAAGGAAGGGAGGGAGGGAGGGAGGGAGGGAGGAAGGAAGGAAGGAAGGAAGAGGGGGAGAGTAAAAGAAAGAAGGAGAGAGGAAGAAAGGAAAAGGGGAAAAGGAAGGGAAGAGGGGCGGAACGGGCTTCTCTGGGCCAACTGGGCCCATAGAAGGCCCAGAGGATGGTGTGTGTGGGGGCGGAAGGGGCTTCTCTGGACTACTGGGCCCATAGAAGGCCTAGAGGATGGTCTGTGGGGGGGCGGAAGGGGCTTCTCTGGCCTACTGGGCCCATAGAAGGCCTAGAGGATAGTCTGTGGGGGGAAGGGGCTTCTCTGGCCTACTGGGCCCGTAGAAGGCCCAGAGGATGGTGTGGGGGGCGGAAGAGGCTTCTCTCACCTGCCTCGGCCTTGAAGGCCTGTCCCTGCGCTCTCTCTGCAGACGGTCCTCTCCTGTCAGAGGACTGGAGCAGACTGAGCCAAAGATACGGGTCAGGGCTGACGTGAGCGGAACTCCGCCCAGCAGCCAGTCAGCCCCAGCCAGTGTCTTCTGATTGCCAGTTCTTGTGCCGAATCAATTATGGCGACCATAGAATGTTGTGGAACCAAAATTCAAATATATATAAGGACAGATTATATTACCTTCCAAATAAGAAGCATTTACATAAATAAATAATTTCTTCATACTGATCTTTGTTCATAAGGCATGCTTAGCTTATTAGTAACAATATGAACAAAACCCGCTACAGTCAGCACCATTTTTGGTGAAAAAGGAAATACTCGAATTGCTGCCCTCAGTGGTTTTATTGAAGACAATGAGATTGGTCTTGAAATAGTTGATTAGAACATTGCCATATGACACGTACAAATATATCATACTGGAAGGGTCTTGGTTGGTGGAGGATTAAACTGTTCTCCATTTGATTCAGTGCCTGCCTTCCTACTCTTCTTCTATCATTATACGAATGACAGTGGAAATCTCCTGCTTCACTCCAAAACAAATTTAGGTACTGAGATCCTTTCAAACTGTCAAAGCCATAATAAAAATGTCTGCTGCAGCTCTGTAAGTGCAAACTGCTATTTCTAACAATAGGTTTTGAAACAGCCAAGAATTTCCAGGCCGTAAGGCACCTCAGATAAATTCAGATGAGTTTATTATTTATTCACATATTTTTCTCTCACTTTTCACCATGACCTGGTAACCCCCTCCGAACACTGCAACCTACCATTTCTACCCTAGACCAATCATTTCTAATCATTTCTGCCCATAGAGCCAGTATGGTGTAGTGGTTAGATTGTTGGACTAGGATTTGGGAGACCCACATTGAAATCTCCACTCTGCTGGGGAAGTTTAGTAGGCTAGTCTCCCTGGGACAGTCACTTCCTCCCAGTCAAACCTACCTCACAGGGTTCTTGTGATGATAACACAGAGGAGAGAAGAACTATGTAAGCTGATTAGGGAGCATGCTGGGGAATTAATGAAGCAAATAAATAACACAAATAAAATATTCATCTTACTTTGGTTCTATTGTGATGATTGCAATAGCTGGACATTTCTCTATATTTTTAAAATTTAGAATAAGAAATTCTAATACATATTACTAAAACTACTATTTGTATATAGATTGCCAGTTATAAATGATGATGACAAACTAGAAGTACACAGCTCGAAACAAAGCATATTTCAGCAAAAAGGAAAGTCTAAGAGGTAATATAAGCTAAAAGTGGATTACAATTACACTCAAAGTTGCTTTCATTGCTCTGGAGCATCTAAATTACACTCTCAGAAGAGACTGCCTTTGTAAGCAAGATTTTCCTGTTCTGATGAAGAAGTCTCAGATTTCGAGGTCTTACCACTATTTCCTTAGAAACCAATAAAATTGTACTAATCCATATGAAATGCCCTCATCTTGATTGCCAATTCCATTGGAAACATCACGGAGAATTTTAAGATGAAGTGGAAACTCTTATCGGTTGCATTTCAAATTTGGTTTAATGCTGTCCATTATCTCCTGCTCTGAAAACTTTTGAAACCTGAGCCTTGTACAAAAGGACCTGACATGGGCAGTTATTTTATGCCTGATATACAGGAAGAATAACTGATCTCTGTGTTATGAATATTGACAGCTGATGCCAAGATTTTACAGGTGTGTGTGTGTATACTGGATCTCCAGTGTGAAAGGTGGCAAAAAGCAGTGTGGGGATGTAACAAAGGGAGATACTAATTTCAGTTAAGTCAATCAAATTATTACTATTGCTCTGTGTATTAGTCCAGAATATGCTCATAGGAAGCAGTTTTGTATCTAGCCAATGTATGTATACATTTTATTAATATCAGAGCAGCCACATGAAACCACAGTCAGTCAGGGGAGGGGACAGGAGGGTCATCTGGCCCCTCAAATTCAGACATGTTAAGTTTTAGATGTTTGATAAAAGTTTTATACCATGTTTTTAAATAAATCTCTATGAGACACACTGTCTCAGTTTAGAGCTACAGATTTAAGCAAGCTGACCAAAAACTGTTAACTGTTGTATTAAAGAGTTCAACCTGTTCCTAAATATTACTATTTATTCTATAATAGTATATAAGTGATAGTGTTGTGACAGTATGTATTTCTGATGATTGGAAGATGAGTAGCCTCCTGCTCCAATCCGCAAGCATATTTTACTTGATCTTATCTGAATGCCCTACCTTCAGCTGTGATGTCAGGAAGATTTAATGGGATTACAAACTCTGTAATTGTGGCAGCAGTAAAATTGACTCTGTGGATCATATTCTACTTGATTGTTCCAAATGTTCAACTCTAAGAGAGGAACTGATCTCCCCTTTATTTAATCAGGACTTTCTCTCTCCAGAAGCACAATCATCCTGGTTACTTAGAGATGAAGACAAACAAACTACTCTGCATGTGGCAAAATTTCTAGCAGCTGTTGTCAAATCACATGACAACTTTTGCAGTAGCAACCTTTAAATTCTTCCACATTTTCCTATGGAACAAGATTTATTGTGGGATGGGGTTTTGCAATTTATGACTCCGGTTGCAAAAACAGTAAAGACAATAATAAGAATAATAATGATAGTATTGAAGTATATTTTAACATAATTTTTATTACAGTTATCAGGCCCTTTTACAGCAATTCAATGTCAATTCGACATCTTCTACCTTTGTCATCCTTTCTTCTGCACAGTATGTAAAATTTTAGACAGCTTGTGAAGCACTTTGTTTATGAGGTTCATAAAGACCCCAGGAGCACCAGCCAACCCAAATGGCATCACCAGGTATTCGAACTGCCCCAGCAGCGTGTTGAACGCAGTCTTATGTTCATTCCGCTCCCTAATGCGCACCCTGAAGTAAGCATCTCGCAGATCCAGTTTGGTAAAGAACTATCCCTTTGCGGCCTCGGTTAGTACGTCCTTAATCAAGGGGAGGGGGAAGTATTTGACAAGGAAACCACATTTAGCCCATGGTAATCTGTACACAGTCTCAATCCCCCAGCTTTCTTTTTCCTGAATAAAACTGGGGCAGCAAATGATGACTTAGCAGGGCAGATAAAGCCTCTCTCTAGGTTCTTGTCAATGAACCTCCTAAGCTCCTCCCTTTTGGAGGGATTCATGGCATCTTGTGCCCAGGCATTTCCCTTTCGGCATCTTGTGGCCTAGGAGGATTTCTATAGTACAGTCAGTTTTTCTGTGGAGAGATAGTTCATCCGCCTCTTTCTCTTCAAAAACTTTCCTTAAGTCTCGATACTCAGGGGGGTATAGCATTCAGCTCCTCTCGCACCAGGCATACACACTCCGGCACCGGGGTGGGTTCTGCTCCCCATTTAGTGTGCCACTGGTGCTCTTTCCATCAGGGGTCTAAGAAAGTCAAGCAGTCCTTGCTCCACTGTACGTATGGGTCATGCGCCTCCAACCAGGGTTTCCCCAACACCATCAGGAACTGAGTGGTGGGGTGTACTATAAAGTCTCACAGTTTCCACTGCTCTCCCACCCCATGAGTAATTCTACAGTCTGGTACTGGCATGACCGCATGGTGGTCCCATCCATCTGGCTCATCCAATTTCACTACTGCTGCCCCAAATCCAGTTACTAATGAGGGGCTGATGAGATCACAAGAGCACCCAGAGTCTATAAGGGCATGAACCCGAATGGAGGTGCTCACCTCAGGATTTAATACAGTCATGGCAGCAAAAAACAAGGAAGAACTATTTCTCACTGAGTCTTACGCTGATGTTTGGCGGACCTGCCGGCTGGTCCTTGTCATTTCTCTGCCCTTGAGGCTCGTCCCCATTGCTGGAGGAGGAGGTACTTGAGGACACAAATTCAGTTACTTGCAGTGCACAGGGCGACTTCTGCCTCTTCTCAGCCAATTTTCCCTTCTCACCTCGTCCTTTTCCCTCTCGCCACTCGCCTTGCGTACTCACCTCTTTGTTATGACTCCCAGTACATTCCAAGATGATGTGCCCTGGCTTCCCGCATCTATAGCAGATGTTCCCAGTCACCTCCTCCTGGGGCTCACTGTTTCCGCCCTCTTGCTCCATGCTGTGTAACGGGTTCCCAAGTAGGGGCTTTCTGGTGATATAGCTTACTCAAATTATAGCGGTTCTCAGCCTCACACGCCACCTGGATCCACCCAGCCAAAGTTAGTGGGTTATCCTGGGTTAGAGCCCTCTCCAGGATGATGGCGTTTAACCCCGCTCAGTAGAACTCTATTAATACCACTTCTGGCCAACCTAGCAACTTGGAAGCTGTTGCTTTGAACTCATCTGAGTACTCTTGTACCAACTTGGATCTTTGGTGGATCCCACGCAAGTGGGTGTAAGCCTCCTCGAGTTCAAGCGGGTCTTCGAACTGCTGACGGAGGAGTTGCATGAAAGCATCCATGTCCTTCAACTCTGGGGCAGCAATATTATACAGTCCCATGAACCAATTGGCTGCCCTATCATGGAGTCAGGATCCCACATAATCTTCTTGCTGCTCGTCTGTCACAAAGGTATGGCCCCATTCACGCAGCATTTTTCTCACCTGGATGGCAAAAAAGGCTAACTTGGCTGGGGTCCCATCAAAGGTAGGTTCTAGTGCATTGCGAGGTTGCTCATGCTCCTTGGCCCCACGGCAAGGTGCTGGATGAGGAGCTTCCCTCCCCTCCTCCATTGCCTCTTCTTTGGGTGAGGATTCAGCCATGTCTCTCTCCAATAGGGTTTTCATCACCTTTGGTAAGTTTTTGATCAGGAAACGGTAACTGTCCTTCAGTTCCTTCATGTCAGCACGGAGGGCGGCTACAGTTTTTTTGGAAGGTGATTCCTCCTACCACTCCTCTCATATATTTTCTAACTCTAGATCATCTTGAAAGGTCTGAGACGCATGTCTGTGCTCCCTCTCACCATGTTTCCTCAAACCTCATAGCCCCGAGATGCCGCTTAGCCAAGCAGGGTCATCCCAGCTCTCGGAATTCTGGATCATCACTTGCTTCTTCACCTTGGTTCCTTCAGATTTGTGTGTTTTCTTTTTGGCATTGGGTGCAGGCACTTCAGTCCCCGAACTTCTGCCTGCACCCTTACCATCATCTCCGTCTCCATTTCCCATCATGGTTGCAGGGGACTGGGTCAAAGAAAAGGGAGTCTGAACAAACTGTCAGACTTTTGAGTTAATCCACTCTCAGTCCAAATAGTCGTTTATAAAAGATTTATTAGAAACAGAGATTTGGATGTGCACAAGAGAGATCTCTTGTTCAGACTAAAGGACAGATCAAAGGTTAGGTATTGTATAGGTGATGGAGCCTTGTCCCACAATGCAGTGGTCTTGCAGTGGCCCTTCACTCACTCCTCCTCTTTCACTCCCCCCCATACTATTTTGCTCTAAAAAGTTTATATTTCAGTAACCTATGTTTCTCCAAAGATGAAAGGCTTCCGGCCACTACACATCTTGGGGTTCATTCCCATGGGAAAGTTGTCGCTAATCTGCCCCTCACACATACACACGTATGCATTCACACCTACTCCTCCCATCCCCGGAGTTTTATGGCAGCGAGGGCTGGAAAGGACTGACTTTGAAGTGGATGTAAACTACAAAGAAAAACCTGTGTCACGACGACATTCAACAGAGCCCAATTCTGACAGCAACACAGCTTATGACACAGTCTGGAGGGATGGTCTGTTGTACAAGTTTTCCCCTGTAGAACATTATTTTGACTCCTAAATAACATGCTAAGCAATAGAACTTGTTGAGTAAATATGCGTCAGTCAACCAGCAAGCAGAAGAAACTGAATAATGGTCTACCCCAGGGCATGGTCCTAAATCCAGTTCTTTTCAATCTATACATCTCTGATGTTCCCAAGACAATATCCAGTAAGTTTGCTTATGCTGATGACATGGTGATTGCAGTAAGACACAAATCAAATTTTTGGTGGGTTTCTTTTTGGTATTTTTCATATGTGCGTGTGTGTGTGTGTGTATGTGTATGTGTGCACCTGGAAGTCATGATGACCTCTGGTGACTGTCCCCTACTGGGGACCTGGAGGATATTCAGAGAGTTGGCTGAATAAAGCCTGCCCCCTGCCTCTGGTATTACAAGGAGGTCCCCCATTCAAGTACTTGCTGCTTAACTTCTGAAATCTGACAAGATCTGGCTTGCCTGGGCTATCCAGGTCAGGGCAAGGCACAAATCCATTGAAAGAACTGAGGAAATACTGATTAGAGACTTCAAAATTTTGACTAACTGCTACCATAAATGGCAGCTCATCCCAAGTCCAGGAAAAACAGAATGCTCCTGTTCCCATCTCACACAATGGGGTCTGATCTG
This sequence comes from Gekko gecko, assembly GCA_029375565.1. Lineage (NCBI taxonomy): Eukaryota > Metazoa > Chordata > Lepidosauria > Squamata > Gekkonidae > Gekko > Gekko gecko. Next base: position 62,791,032 of record JAPDNY010000004.1, on the reverse strand, counting down.
GCAGAGACGGACCAAGAGAGAGATCTTGGAGTCGTAGTGGATAACTCGCTGAAAATGTCTACACAATGTGTAACTGCAATAAAGAAGGCCAACGCTATGCTGGGGATTATTAGGAAGGGAATTGATAACAAATCAGCCAGTATCATCATGCCCCTGTATAAATCATTGGTGCAACCTCATTTGGAATACTGTGTACAGTTCTGGTCACCACATCTCAAAAAGGATATTATAGCATTGGAAAAAGTGCAGAGAAGGGCAACTAGAATGATAAAAGGGTTGGAACACCTTCCCTATGAAGAAAGGTTAAAATGCTTGGGGCTCTTTAGCTTGGAGAAATGACGGCTGAGAGGTGACATGATCGAGGTTTATAAGATTATGAATGGGATTGAGCAGGTTGAGAAAGAAGTACTTTTCTCCCTTTCTCACAATACAAGAACTCGTGGGCACTCTATGAAATTGCTGAGCAGTCGGGTTAGAACAGATAAAAGGAAATACTTCTTCACCCAAAGAGTGATTAACATATGGAATTCACTGCCACAGGAGGTGGTGGCAGCTACAAGCATGGACAGTTTCAAGAGGAAATTAGATAAACATATGGAGCAGAAGTCCACCAGTGGCTATTAGCCACAGGGTATAGATGGGAACTCTCAGTCTGGGGCAGGTGATGCACTCTATTCTTGGTGCTGGAGGGGGCAGCAGTGGGAGGGCTTCTGGTGCCCTGGCCCCACTGCTGGACCTCCTGATGGCACCTGGTATATTTTGGCCGCTGTGTGACAGAGTGTTGGACTGGATGGGCCATTGGCCTGATCCAACATTGGCTTCTCTTATGTTCTTATGTTAACCATACATGTAAGTACCTCAGCATTACCTTGGACAGGACCATAGATTTGCCCCATGTTTCTGAGATACCTACTATATCTAAATTGTCATTAAACACCAAGCATTCCAGCTTCCCCATCACGGCTTGGAGACTTCTAGCACTGGCTTATAGACACCTAGAATGTGTTTCCCTTTCCAGTAACCCTCGCCTCCCTCAGTCTCTTAGTCACTACACATAGCCCTCAGTCATCACCATGCCTCAAGTTCTATTACATTTTTATCAATATTACCCTGATATTACTCAATCACTGTTTATCCTGTCACTCATTACCCTGATATTACTCAATCAATATTACTCAATCACTGCTTACTGACTTGTCCCAAAATGGAGGCTCTCCACCTCCTGTTGGCTTTCTTCCTAGGATTATTTTAAAAGCTGCTCTGACACTTTTTTGATATTAGCTGCCAGCAGCCTGGTTCCCTTTTGGTTCAAGTGAAGCCCATCTCTTTTGTACAGGTTCAGTGTGTCCCAGAAAGTTCCCCATGCCTAACAAATCTAAATCCTTCATCCTGGCACAACTGTCTCATCCACACATTGAGACCCCTGATCTGTGCCTGTCTAATTGGCCCTGCACATGGAAACAGCAGCACATCTGAAGATGCAACCTTTGAGATTTTGGCTGTTAACTTTCTGTCTAATAACCTTGCAGGTTCCACACTGTGGATCTAGGCCTTCCCTGGAAATTGGCACCTCACAACTGGGCTATAGTTTTCTTGGGGAGAGGGTGCCAGGGATAGGTTAGGGAAGAAAATCAAAGATGAGGAAAAGATAAAGGTGGCTGGAAGGAGAGGATGTAGGGAAATGGGAGCAACTATGGGGGCTTTTAAAGAAGGGACAGAGGCTATAGTGGGGTGGAGGGAAATATATCCTGCAAGTCTATAGTGGGGTGGAGGGAAATATATCCTGCAAGTCTTTGCAGGTTCCCATTTGTCAGTTTATAATTGATATCAGGAGTACATCAGTGTCTAAATGCTTATCCCTTCTGTAAATCCCTGGTCTGCCCTCTCTTGAAAGAACCATCTTTGGACTCGGCCGAATTGGTGAACTATCAGCCAGTCTCAAATTGAGAGAACAGAGGTGATTCAGTTGCAGAGATTTATGGATGACACTTCCATGCTAGACCCTTTCCAGTCTGGCTTCCCTCTGGGCCATGGGATGGAGATGGCACTGGTTGCCCTCACAATGACCTCCAGAGGCACCTGGATCAAGGTGGCATGGCGGTACTGTTGTTGTTAGACCTGTCGGCAGCCTTCGACACACTCGACAATCAGTTACTGACCCACCGCCTCGCTGACATGGGGATTCAGGGGCTTGTCTTGCAATGGCTTGTTTCCTTTCTCCAAGGTCGGGGACAGAGGGTGGCACTAGGGGAGTAGATGTCCCAGAGGCACCTGCTGATCTGTGGGGTCCCCCAAGGGGCAGTGCTCTCCCCAATGTTGTTTAATATCTACATGCACCCCCTTGCTCAGATTGCCCAGAGGCATAGGCTAGGGTGTCACCAATATGTAGATAACATCCAGCTATATCTGTTGTTGGGTGACCAGTCTGACTCTACCTCAGAGGACCTGGATCAGGTGCTTTAGGATGTGGCAACTAAGTAACTATCTCCAATGGTAGAGTCAAGAACTGTTCACATAGGGATTTAACTTACTGGTTTCATAATCCATGAACAATATTTTGCAAACTTATTTGACAAAGACCTGGCTGTGAGAATAAATGGTTACAAGTCTACCCTATGAACCAAAATATCAAAAGAACCTTTTCTTTCTTCGTCTACCCTGTAATCAGTTTCAGTAATGACAAGGTTAGCCTAGAGCAAACAAGCTGAATGAATATTTCCTGAACTGATTGTAGGAGATAAAGAATGAATTAAAAGAAAAAGTCAATTGTTATTGACTTTCTTCGTAAAAAAGAGTGAAAGAAACCACTTTCTGTTTTTCGTAAAACAAGAGCTTTTCCTTACATTGCATAACAGAGGGGTTTTTGATATTACAAATACTGAGTTGACTTCTAGCTTTGCTAACTTCAATGCCTCTATAATTTCATTTGTGGCATTTGCCATATTCTCTATGACCTTGAAAGTTTTGTTGCCTCCACAGTTGATGTGCATTATGATTTCTAATCTGCGTGTTGTAAATTCACTGGGGGAGGGCTTCCATTCTAATCAGCCTGTTGACTTCAGTGGATTTAAAATGGTGCAACTGCTTAAAATTGGTATCTGACAAAGGGAACTCTGACTCTCAAAAGCTTATACCCTGAAAATCTTGTGGCTCTCTAAGTTGCTACTGGACTCTAGAATTGCACAGTAAACTAGAATTCTAGAAATCTAGAACTGTACTGTAAGACATCCTGCCCTGCCCTATTCCCGTCTTCAGCACTTAGCACAGCCAAAATCACTATTTAATGGTGGTTAATGGAATTAATTTCTGTATTTTGTAATCTGTGCTTAGTTTCAACAACAAAGGTGGGCTATAAATGAAGTAAATAAGTAAGCAAATAAATAATGCATGCCATGTCTGCACAATTTGCTTTGGTGGTGAGGATAATCTTGGAGGGGGGCATTATCCAGAGCCCAAAAATTAGCTGCTCTTAGCAGCTAGGGCATGGGAGTAAGAGCTCTTGTATCTAAGATGGAGTTTCCAAATGATCTTCAGAACATGTTCTACAGCAACTCACAGCACCAGTTTCATCAGGCCCTAACATATACTGCTGCATTTGGCTGAACTACTTCCACTGTGTAAAAGACCAGAACTGTACATCTCTCTGTAGTTGTTAGGATACTGTGGATATATTTGAAGGTTCAATAGTTGGTTTTAACTAAAAATGCACTGAGGGAACAAACCTGCCAAATGAGTTAAGGCAAGATAAATAAAAATAAATAGAAAATAATCTGTAATAATGAATGGATCTGTGTGTCCTTCCACCCATCTGTCCATTCATCCAATTGTGGCACATATACTTCATCAGAAAATAAAGCTAGGAGTCTCAACATTGGCCACCAGCTTCAGGATGATCATGAATAATAGAATCATAGAGTTGGAAGGGGCCATACAGACCATCTAGTCCAACTTCCTGCCCAATGCAGGACCAGCCTAAAGCATCTCTGACAAATATTCATCCAGTGTCTTCTTGAAAGCTGTCAGTGAAGGGGAGCTAACCACTTCCCTAGGCAGCTGATTCCACCTTTGAACCATTCTGACCATGAAAAAGTTTTTCCCAATATCCAGCTGATACCTTTCTGCATGTAATTTAAACCCGTTGCTTTGGGCCCTATCCTCTGCTGCCAACTGGAACAGATCCTTGCCCTCCTCCAAATGACAGCCTTTCAAATATTTAAAGAGAGCAATCATGTCCCCCCTCAGTCTCTTCTTCTCCAAACTAAACATTCCCAAGGCCATTAGCCTTTCATGGGAGCTGCCCCCCCCCAAGAAAAAAAAAGAAATTAAATAAAATAAAGTGGAAGGGAGGGAGGGATCAGAATATCCTGACATCTCTTGGCCAAGCATACATTCTCAGCCGAACCATCCTCACACATAGGGTTGTTAACTTCCAGCTGAGACCTGGAGATCTCTTGGAATTACAACTGGTATCTAGACTACAAAGATCAATTGCCTGGGGAAAATGGCTGCTTTGAATTCTATAGCATTGTACCGTGCTGAGGTCCCCCTCCCCACATCCTCTCTTCCCCAGGATCCACCTCCAAATCTTCCAGTAATTTCCCAGCCTGGAATTAGCAACCCTATTCACAGACTAGATGTTGGGAGGATACAGTGGAGGAGAGGATAATGATATCTGTTAGTTTGGGTCCATATTGGGTAGAAAGGTAGGGTATAAATTAGTTAAATAGATAACAAAAAAGTCTGTCTGCTTACTTGTCTAGGAATGCATATCGTGACAAGGCTACAGGTCTTACAGACACTAAGACAAAAAGAGAAGCAAGCACTCACTAGATTTCACTGGTCCTGGATTTTACCTTGCCATTTGTTCTAGAGAAATGGGCACAGGACAGCTGGAACTTATAAAAACACAGGATGGTTGTTGCAGACTTCACTCAGCTTTTCTGTCAGTTCGCTGCCCCTTGGCTTGCACATATTGACCTATCCTGAAACAGGACCTGAGTCTCCATATTTCTTGTCACTTGGCATCAAACCAATGAAGTTTGTGGTGCTACCTGGGTCAGCGTACTAAAAGTAACCCATCTTATTTCTTCCTGGAATTTCAGCAAATGGTCTTTCAATCTAATTACAAATGGGAGTGCCTTTCTTCCATATGTAACAAGAGGTTTTTATTGCCCAGTTCCCATATGATCCAAGGGCACTGGAGTCATAAAGCAGGCTTGTTTATGTTACTTCAGGGTATTCCACATTCCCTTGTCATATCTGGAAGATGGATAGTCTAGCCATCTCAAGGCTTAATTCTGTAGGAAGAACAAAGTTTGAGTCTAGTGGCACCTGTTACCCCAATGGTATGGTAAGCTTCTCTACTTTTCCATTTCATTCTGCTGCGCTTCTCCAGTCTGGTCAATTTTTCTCTTCAGAGCTGCCCTGCCATCTTCAGGAAGCAGGCTTAGCAGGTAGTTTGTTAAGGAAAGGGTTTAAACTGTGTTTGTACTTCACAGACGCATTTATTTCCTTTTGTGGAGCCTCCATTTTTATTTACCTGATTTAACATGGTACAGAGCAGTAAACACTAAAATACAGTAATCAAAAGACATGCCAGAAGTCGGAACCCACTGCCTGCAGGCTGTTGCCATGAAAGTCAATTGACTCTTTAGAGTGATATAGGCATTTCTTTATACTGGCTTAGACAAAGAATTTTTTTTTCGAAATGTGTCTAGAAAAACTTGCAGCCATAACTAAAGTCAAGCCACAAGAGACATCTTTGCATGAAAAAACTACACAAGTTCTTCTTAATTGTGTCTATGCCTTCAAAATGGTTTGTGATATGCCCAGTAGGATTATGCATTAGATGTACAAGTATTGTTAAATTTATTTAAGCTACATTTAATTTTTATTATATAAAAATAGAGAATCTATAACGTAAGTTAGCATGGTGTGGTTTATTTTTGTTTTACTAAAATACAGCATGATGAAGTAAAACCCCTCTCGGCAATGGCTTAAAGACACAACAAGTGCTAAGAATTAGGCAACAAAATGTATAATTTCTGGATTATTCTCTGTCAGCAAAAAATGAGATTGTATGTGATTCAGCAGGCACCTGATATTTACTCAGAATAGGTCTCTGAGTGGTTCCATTGATCACAGAATAAGATGAGATGATCTATAGTCTCTTTTCCTCCACAAGTACTGCAGCAGTGTAAGTAGTCTTGCCTGGACACTTTTCTTTTGCCCCTTCATAACCTTGGCCATATCAGTCCTTAATGTTAATTTTGTTTCCTCAGCATCCTTATCAAGAGTTCCATAAGCCCGTGTCCAGTTGATTCCTGAACTGTGCTGAATCTTGGGAAATGCTCTTTGACAGAGATTTTGCCTGCATCTTCATCTACAATTCTTAACGTAAATCACATCTTTACATCATGTTGTGCAGTCTTGTATGATGAAGTACTATTTGGCTTCATCCAACTTGTTATATATTTTGGTCATAAGGATGATCAGGTCATTTGCAGTAGGCACAATCACACTCCTTTGAAGATATGGACCACAAATGCTTGCACATTACCTCATCATACTTGCCATACCCCCGAAAATTTTCATTGCTGTCTGTGAAAAGCTTGTGTGAAGATCCCTAGTATGCCAAGTTGTGTGGTGCCAGGAATACCATAATAGCCTTTAAGCATTCAAGCACCCCACTCCAATTCTTAGTTTCTTGGTTTATAATCCACTGGTGCATTCCATCAATGCACTTGTTTAATCTAAACCTGAATTCAGTTTTCATCTACCTGCCGTATGTAACCAAATGGCTGGATGGACTTTTCATGCTGTTTCATTTATTTCAGAAGTGCTCTCTATCACTAGTTCCAGTACTCCCAAGTGAGAAAGTGACAGAAAGTGCCTCCTAGAAATATTTTGCAGCAGAAGCAAACATTAAAAAAAATAGTTGGTCCTTTAACAATATATAAGTGGCACCCTTTACACTCCTGCCCCCATTCAACAACTTTTGCAGCAAAAGTTTTGTTGTAATCTAGAAGAAAATCCATATTTTAAATTTCACTTGGCCCACTGGAAACAACTACATCTACAAATTCAGATTGTATTACTTTTGGCCACAATGCAGGATCATCAGTGCTATTTCAAAGGTTAGTATGTTGTGGTTCTCTTTGTAGTACTATGCCATTTGGCTTTTGATCAGATGCTGAGCTGTCACTATTTTTTAAATTCATGGATGAAAAATCCATATATTTTTTTGCAACTGGGCCTGTTGCTGTGCTTTGCGTTTTCTGTTCTGAGCACCAAACAACTTTTTAGAAGGTATTTTCTCAAATAAATCAGTCAAAACACCAGTTGCATTTGGGATACTTCAACTCTCTATATTGGGGCAGCAGCAGCAAAATGTCATACGTATTTAAGCAGCCAAGTAAAGAGATCATGAATACCAGGGGTCTTTTCGTAGAAAAAGAGCTGCAGGAGATCATTAGCATAACTCATTAGCATATGCCACAGCCCCTGACATCACTGGAAGTATGACAAGAAAGAAAGAGAGAGAGAGAAAGAGGGGGAAAATAGGAAAGAGATGGGGAGGAAGGGAGGGAAGGAAAGAGGGCAAAGAATGGGAGAGAGAGAGAGAGAGATAGGAAGGAAGGAAGGGAGAGAGGGAGGGAAAGAGGGCAGGCAGAGAAAGGCGGCGGGTGGGGGGGGTGCTCCAGAGAAAGGTGGTGGGTGGGGGGGCGATCCGGAGAGCTTTCTCTGCTCACACGCCTTGATGCACGGGCAGAGAACGGTGGCGGGTGGGTGGGGGACACTCTGGAGAGCTTTCTCTGCTCATGCACCTTGGTGCACGAGCAGAGAAAGGCAGTAGGGACACTCTGGAAAGCTTTCTCTGCTTGTGCACCTTGGCGCACAGGCAGAGAAAGGCAGCGGGGGGTGCTCTGGAGGAAGCCGGAGACCAGGCTGGAGGCCTTCTCGGTGCGCCATGCCTCGGTGCGCTGGAAGAACCGGGGATAGGGCAGGAGGCAGGAAACTTACCTTGCTTCTTCTGCCTCCTTCCCTCTTCTGCTGGGAGCAGGGGGGCAGGGCTTGGTCATGTGCCCACCCCCCGGGCACCTCACTCCCGGAGCACCACTCCTCCCTGCTCCAGCCCCATCTGAAGCCTGATGAGTACACAGTACAGCAGTAGAATACAGCCTGGCAACCAATGGGAGACCAGTTGAAGTAGAGACATCGGGGAAGGGAAAAACTCAGAAGTTACATCATGCCTCTCTAGGAACTGCTGGAAACTCTATGGTGAAAACATGGAGTTTTTAATAATTCCTAGAGAGATGTCACTTCTGAGTTTGCTCTTTTTTCTTGAAAGTGAAGTCATGCCTTTGGCCCAATTGTGATAAAAAATTATATGTCCCCCTCCCCACCAGGGGACTGGAAACAGTAGTTGAATAGTTAAGAAGCAGAATAAAAGGGTGCAGCTGGAACTGGTATGGAAATCAAATTTCTTCTTGACAAAGGAGTTCAGTAAAGCACTTGTTTAAAATTTAAATTTTCATATTATGTTTGTACAGATCTCTCTCAAAGGGGAAAAAAGCAAAAAAAAAAAAAAAAGGTTTTGCAAAAATATGTTTTTTTTCTCCACCCTGAACATATCTGAGAATTTTTAGAATTAAAAAAAAAAATGTGTTTTGGCAGGACAATTGTGCCTTAAAAGGTGATTATTTTACAAAGTTAAAAGCAAATGATAGAGGAGGATCTAAGATAATTCAAACTCCCGTGTTAAGTCTAGTGCTGATACTGTTCTGGCTGTAATGCTGGAAAGATTATATTCTCCCTTAGGTCATTTACTGATATGCTGAAGTACCAATCACTATGTGGTTCCACAGGATGCCTCTTCATATTTTGACATCATTTGATATTTTTTTTCTCACCATTTCTTCCACTTATTTTAACACTATTAATTTATAAGGCTTCCCTTATCTCTTCAATATGATACATTTAAAGTCTAGATAAATTATTACCATGCTCCCTCTTCTTGCAATATAAATATATATTCTTATTTATATTTGTATGATCTGTATTTCTCACATCAGTTTTAGTTACAATGGATGAGGTTCCACTGCTACATTGGAGCTCCCGCCCGCCCGGCAACGCCGCTGGTGGGTGGGGGCTCTTTTGCCGCCCCGGGGGAATCTAGATAGCAACAGCAGGGTTGCTAGTGTCCCGACGTGGCAGGGGGCGGAGCCGGCTGTTTCAAAGGGCCAGGCTCCGCTCCTGCCCTTGTCCGTTGCTCTGCGTGCTCGCCCACCCTCCCACCCTGTTATCAGTGCAGGCTTTGGCTGGTCGTCATTTTGCAGGGGCCAGGTAGGAATTTTTCACTTCTACCCATATTGGTGGACGTGGTAGTGGTGTTTTCGCCTACCTTGCACTGAGGGCAGTGGTTTTAAGGTAATTATTGTGGGAGCACTTAATTAGTTTGGTCACTTGGCAGGTTTGTGCAAGCAAGAAACGGAACTGGTGAGCACCTTTCGGCATATCCCGTTAGGGATCAGGCGGTCATCAGGAACTGCCTTCGGATTTCAGGGTCCAGGGTGGGGAATGGTGATCACCTCCACTGGGAACCTTTTATGGCAGGCTCCTCCCTGCAAGTTGAAAGGCTTCAGGGGTAGGCGCTCCAGGAAGGCAACCAGTTGCTGGGCTGCTGGTCACGAGCCAGAGAGTAAATGGCTCACGGCTGGAGCTGGGTGACCCGCCCTTTAAGGGCAAGGGGTTGGTCAGGGAAGTGACGCCTGCCTTGCCTGTTCCATGCTTGCTTAGTGGTTATTGCTGCAATGTTCTGTTAAATAGTTAATAAAGTGGCCCTTGTTTATTCCAATCTGTTGTCTGTCTCATTATTCCGGCTGGGGGGGCAAACAGCATCACCAGGAATTCGTATATTCATTCTTACAATATTTACTTCTAGAATTTCAGTTGGAGGCATGTTCTGAGTTTGACATTAATTTCAGAAGCATTTGATCTATGAATATTAAAGGCAAGCTTTTCCAAACTCCCTAATGGAATTGGATGTTCAATCCCCAGTAGCATTAATAGAAATAGGATGTCCAACTTCCTTCAGTGGGTTTATAGATTTTCAACATTATTGCTTGATATTAAAAACAAAAAGGATATGGTAAGGTCTGTTTTATGATCATATGTATCTGCTTTGCATGGATATTGTAGTACATTGTTTGTGCATAAAAAATTAAACAGAAATATAGCTCTGAAGATTATTGTCACAATTGCAACTAGCAGTAAACCAGTCCCCCCAAAACTCCCAGTACTGAGTTCTCGGCCTCCCAGCAAGACCGCTGGAGGCTGGGGGCTGCTTTGCTGCCCCAGGGGAAGCTGGGGCAGCAGCAGCACCACGATGCTAGGCTTTGTGACATAGGTGGGGGTGGAGCTGGCTTTGCAAAAGGCAGGACTTCACTCCCACTCAAATCAGTTGCTCCACATGCTCACCCGCCCTCCTGCTCTATTCTTTTTTTTTTTTTTTAAACTTCTTTTAATTTATTTTAACATATCATACAACTACTTGGATACAATAACAAGAGTAGATTCATGTGTAAACATATTCATATATCAGAAACTGCTGTATTCTCTAATAAAATGCTCTAACATAAACATTAGAACCTTAAACAGGTAGATCCTCATATAAATGCAAAGAATTTCAATCTATTGAATGTTGGTTTGTAGTTTGTCATATTGACTGTATTATTTCCAACTATTGTTGGACCTGCAGGAGTGAGTTAACCTCATTTCATAGTGTCAACCAGTCATGGAAATTGGAATTAGATGGGAGTATGCCATGTGTTGTTAAGTAAGAAAATATTGGGTACCAAGTAGACTCAAATCTGGATATGTATGTTGCTGAAGACTCAGCTTGGTCTATTGTGCTTTTTATTTTTGCCATCACAAACTGTTCCCATAACTGCCCTGTTCTTAGTGTAGGCTGTTGCTGGTCACCTATTGAGGCCAGGTAGGAATTTTTCGCATCTACCCACTATTGGTTGAATGGGTGGAGGTGTTTTTGCCTACCTTGCAGTGAGAGGAGTGGATTAAATAGTTGGTTGCGGAGGTCGATATTTAATAGGTTGGTCACTTGGCAGGGTTGTGTGGGTAAGAAAGTGAAATCAGTGAGCACCTTATGGCATTTTCCCATTGGGAAACAGGGGGTCATCAGGAACTGCCTTTGGATTTTATGGTCCAGGGTGAGGAATGATGATTGGGGCAGGCCTCCTCCCTGCAAGTTGTATGGCTTCAGGGGTAGGTGCTCCTGGGTGGCAACCAGTTTGCTGGGCTGCTGGTTGTTAGCCAGACTGTTGGCTCAAGACTGGAGCTGGTGACTCACCCATGAAGGGCAAGGAGGTTGGTCAGGGAGTGACACCTACCTTGCCTGTTCCATGCTTGCTTAGTTTTCCCTTATCACACTGTTATGTTCTTAAATAGTTAATAAAGTGGTCCTTGTTTGCTTCCAAACTGTTGTCTGTCTTGTTATTCTGATTGGGGGGGCAAAGTCAGGAAGCTTGTGATTTCAGAGAGTCCTGTTTCATAATTGCCTATTACGTGAGTGTTTGGAAGCACTGTTCAGAAGTGGGAATCTTGATCAGCAATACACAAAAGAGCACAAAGTCCTTTCATTCTTGATACCTTTTAAACTAATGTTCTCTTCCTTGAAGAAATGTACATAGTTGGGCTTATGTTTTGCCTGCCACTCAAAGGGGGAAGTCAATGGCTTACAGAATAATAGTGTACTCTCTGAGCTGAGTAAGGAATCCAAGTAGGAATTTCTCATTTATGAACTAGAGGAGATTGGTGGTCCTCAGACTGCCCATGGCAGGTCCTTGTTCCTGCTAATGTGTCTCACATTGCACTGCTTTATGATTCTTGGTTCAGAAGCAAAGCCAGGCATTTCTAATCGAATCTGCATTTGCATTTTTAAATCAGTTTCGTGCTGCTGTGACGCCATCAAGCAAAGAGGAAGACAGTGTCACAGCAGCACAAAACTGATATAAAAATGCAAATGCAGATTCGACCTAAATGACTTTTTAAGAAATAAAATTTCCCAATCGTTGTTGTTGTTCAGTTGCACAGTCGAGTTCAACTCTTCGCAACCCTATGGACTATCACACCAGGCCCTCTTGTCTTCCACCGTCCTCCAGAGTTTACTTAATTTCATGTTCATTGCATCGATAACACTGTCTAACCACCTCATCCTTTGGCATGCCCTTCTTCTTTTACCTTCGATCTTTCCCAGCACCAGTGTCTTCTCCAATGAATGCTCCCTTCTCATTTGGTGGCCAAAACATTTGAGTTTCAGCTTCAGTATCTGGCCTTCCAGGGAACAGTCAGGGTTGATTTCTTTGAGGATTGACTGATTTGAACTCCTTGCAGTCCAAGGGACTCTCAAGAGTCTTCTCCCAATCATTACAGGGGTTTAAAATAAAGAAAATTCTTCAGAAGATGTGTTTTACTACTTTATAAAAATTACAACTTGCCTTTCTATTAGAAATAATACTCAACTTTCTTTGGTATTTGTTTAATGGTTGTTTGAATTTGTTATTGTTATTATATTTTTTAAAAAACAATAAACATTAAATAAAAAAGGAATAATACTCAAGACACATTATATTTGCAAAAGAGTTACAGTACTGAACACATGTATTTCTAAAAGAACAATGATATATAATAATATTAAAATAGTCTAAACAACCTGCCAGCAGCAAACTCAAATGTCAATAAAACAGCAATAAAGAGCAGAAAAATCATGTGATAATTGTTTTTTTTTAAACAGCCCAATAGATTAGTAATGAAGTTAGAGGTAATAAAACCATCTATCAGTAACCAGATTAAAAACAAAGTTAGAGTCCAGTAGCACCTTAAAGACCAACAAGATTTCCAGGGTCTAAGCTTTCAAGAGTCAAAGCTCCCTTTATCAGACATCAGACATTCTTTGTCCTGTCCAAGTCTGTTTAGCTTTCTGTTTGCACATCACTGGGTCCAAGGCAGTGTTTGGAATAGGATAACTGTGGGCACTATGACACATCCTGCTAAGTTTCTTGGTGCCCATTTAATTCCTCCCCAAAGCATCTCAAAAAGGTTTCATTTATTGTGTTGGAGAAGGTGTTGCTTCAGAACAGTCCAGAATACATCAAAGGGTGATATTGCCCTTTTCACTTCCTCACTGCAGCCCAATGACTCACATAGTTATTTCTTCATGTTGGTCCTACTACAGGGTCAAAGATGTGAAAATGAGAAAGATCTAGAGTCACTAGCACTTTCCAGTGATGGATGCTGGGATGTGGGCAAATGACATAAAGCCGGAAATGTGTCTTGCTTTTACTTGCCTTCAAAAAGGCATCTTTCTCACCCTGACCTGGATAGCCTAGGCAAGCCCAGTCTTGTCAGATCTTGGAAGCTAAGCAGGGTTGACTCTGGCAAGTACTTGGATGGGAGACTTCCTTGGAGTACCAGGAGTTGAGAGACAGGGGCAAGCTTTATTCAGTCACCCCTCTGAATATCCTCCAGGCCTCCAGTAGGGGTCAGTCACCAGAGGTCACCATGACTTCCAGTTACACACAGATGTGAAAAATACCAACACCCCCCACAAAGGGTACTTTCTCTTGTCTGTTAGAAATTTGGTAGGAGAAATACCTTTGGTGATGGGATACAATTTTTAAAAACTGTCATACATATTCGATAGAAAGGAAATATGATGGTGACCAATGAAAATGAATATAATTATCATAATTATAACACCTAAGCAATATCACATCATGAAAAGAGAAAGTCACTATAGTGAATGCATATTTCATAGGAGTGGATATAGTACATATTTCTTATTCAAAAATATTTTTAAAATATTTTATTAGATTTTCATTATCTGAACAATTATATGCTTTGAACTGTAAGTTAACAATCAGTACCAACAACATCAGTAGTAAACAACATGGACAACATATATTTTCCTTTAGAAAGATAAATGGAGGAAATAAACAGCTTATAGATGACAACTAATAATATAAAGGTAAATACTCTGAACAATATTCAATACATCCAGGAGGAAAGAGGGTCACGTGTCTGAACGTCCATATAATCAACATTTATATAGTAATGTATATATTAGCAAACATTGTACTGATACCTGTAGATGTATTTACTGTATTTGTAATAAGGATTCATAAAAGAGCCATAATGTCATAATATTGATGATTGATAACATATTTTTGAGGCCATGTCCCCTGTTCTAAATTCTAAAAAGGGTAATGGTTTTTCCATTAAATTGGAAAGGCCAGAATGAGGAACAGAGCAGAATGCTGAATCAACTATTTTATCCATTTAGAATATCTCCTGTACCTTGACATACCAATCTTCTGTAGATGGAGGGATTGGGTTTTTCTATCTAGCTGCAATGAGCCATTTTTCTGCCATTAGGAGTATCATAATTAGCTCTTGCCTTATTTTTGGGACTTCCTGAGTGTCCCACATATCACGTAAGATAAATTCAGGTTTTTTCTTGACCACATAACCTGTGATTAAATTGATTTGTGAAATAACCTCACTCCAAAAATGGTCTACTAGTTTAAAATTCCACCGACACAGCAACAGTGTTTCTAGCTCACCACATATTTCCAAAAATATTACCTACCAGTTGTTTGGATTCTCTTTGCATACACACACACAAACAAGTCCTGCTAATCAGTTTTTCTGATTGAAATCCTATGAATTTATGATATTAAATATATGGACTATCATCTAAAGGAATAATTATCTAGTACTTAAATATAGAAATTGTCTAGAAATTAGAGAATAATTTTCTAGAAATTATATTGGAGTATGCCAGAGTCCGAAACATATTACTGGGCATACACTACACAATAACAAAAAATATTCTAAAAAGGTTATCTTAATGTCCACACTGTAATTTGCTTTTGAAATTCTTTTGAACTGCATGTGAAGTGCCTTGCCAGATTATGTGTTGTGTTATTGTTTGACAAAAGTAAATCTGCAGCAGCACTAGGTATGTAATGTTGGCTACGTGATTCTTTGCATGATGGCAGTCTGAAACACACATACATACACTCTTTTTAATATGTGCAGCATCAGAAAATTTAATTGTGTTGTTTTTTGAGGGAACTGCTTTTTTAAAAAAGAAAACTCTTCCAGGTGTTTAACTTAAAATCCACAGTTTTTAAAAAAGTACAGACGTAGAAACTGGAACTCTAATACTCCAAAGAAAAATGTTTTTTTCTGACAAGTTTTTCCCCTGATGCCATTATATGCATCGAATAACTTGATTATTTGTTCCTCAGTCCTGTTTCTCTGGAAACAAAATTGCTGGGGGAGGGAATTCATACTGCTTGGTGAATACGTGCCTGGTTTTAATTCCTTTCTTATTGCCAAGGTGAAGCCGACAGTAATTATTATATCCACCCCTGTTGCAGTCATTCTTCCTGACATCCATGTGCTCTACTGGCATTTTTACAGCAATCCAATTTTCTACATAGTTTACACTTGCTTCAGCAACACATGTTCACATGACATTTTCAAAGGAGCTGACTTTAAAATTACATTAAAAAGTTGTGAGTTTGGAGTTTTAATCATGACTCTTCTGCCATTTATGGGGCAGGGGGACAACAATGGCTGATTGACATCAAGGCTTCTAATGACACTATGGTGAATCAAAGCTGGACTGGCTGTAGAGGTCCTAAAAGAGACATACTTGGATTTGGAAGGATTTGACATGTGAATAAGGAAGAAAGTGTGGGAAGCCATATGCTAATCTTCTTTAATTAAAAGATCAGACAGTAAGGGGGCTGTGTTCAGGTCACAGATTCTTTAGTGCAGCTGCATAAACGGCTTACGCTGGGTTACAGTAGATTCTTTTCAAAGGTAAAATTTTGCAGCAGTAGTATGCTAATAATAGACACTGAGATGAATCTACTGAGGAACAAGAAACCTCATTAGTATTGTCTCCTTGCAGGTCTAAAGTCTTCTGTTGATGACCCAGGTACAGAATCACAAGTAATGTAGTATATCCTTGCTCGGTGCCTAGAGATTTTAAATCCTGATGACAAAACTAAAGTTGCCAGATGGAATAGAGCCTCCTTTTAATCTAAATGGGCTCTGTATAGCATTTCCCCCCAAAAGTTTGGAAGTTAAATTTGTTGAAACTTGTACATTCATTAGAGTCACCAGCTCTTATAAAAGTTTAAGAAGAGGAAAAAAAAAATAAACAGTTCATGCCCCTGACCAAAAAAAGGGCAACTTCTACAGCTGTCCTGAACAGGGTTACACCTAAATCAATTGACTTATGTGGATTTACATGGGTGTAACTCTGTTTAGGACTGCACTGTTAGCTTCAGTGCTACTTGTGCTCTAGTGATGACCAGCACAGGAATATCCTTTCCTAAATAAAACTAATCATACAGAGAAGATATTAGAATGCTGTGGGTTGAGATAGTGGGCCCAAAAGGAAACTTAACACTGGGAGTT
This sequence comes from Gekko gecko, assembly GCA_029375565.1. Lineage (NCBI taxonomy): Eukaryota > Metazoa > Chordata > Lepidosauria > Squamata > Gekkonidae > Gekko > Gekko gecko. The sequence goes on along the minus strand of JAPDNY010000004.1, from coordinate 62,774,520 downwards.
TGTTATCACTCACCAGATCAAAAGATAGAGGAAGATTATAAAATGATGAATGAATTAAGGATAGCGGCTAGATGAAATAACTGTGTCATAATGGGTGATTTTAACTACCCACACATTGATTAGGTCAATATGTGTTCAAGTCAGGAAAAAGAGATTGAGTTTCTAGACACTGTCAATGACAGATGGTCACAGAACCTACCAGGGGAGAGGCAATCCTGGATTTGGTCCTAAGTAATGCCCAAGACCTGGTGAGAGATGTAAAAGTGATTGCACCACTTGGGAACAGTGACCATAATGTTATTTATGTAGTTTAACGTTTGTATAAATAGGAAGTTGCCTAAAAGACTGACACAACCACTTTTAACTTTAAAAGGGATAACTTCTCTGATATGAGGGAACATGTGAGGAAGAAACTGAAAGGAAAAGTAGAAAGGGTCAAAATCATTAGGAAAGCTTGGAGACTTTTTAAAACTACAATCCTAGAAGCTCAGAAAAAAATATATACCACAGGTTAGGAAAGGCACAAAGAGGTATAGAAAAAAGCTTGCATGGTTAACAAATAAAATAATGGAAGCTGTAAAAGGTAAGAAGGATTCCTTTAAGCAGTGGAAAGCTAGTCTCAGTGAGGTTGATAAAAGTGAACATAGGCTGTGACAAATCTAATGCAAGTCTGTGATCAGGAAGGCAAAAAGGGAATATCGGAAGGCAAAAAGGGAAAAAGGGAAGGCAAAAAACATAAAGACCAACAATAAAATTTTCTTCAAATACATTAGAAGCAGGAAATCAGCCAGGGAGGCAGTGGAGCCCTTGGATGACCAAGAGGTAAAAGGAGTACTGAAGGATGATAGGGAAATGGCAGAGAAGCTGAATGCACTTTTTTTGCCTCTGTCTTCACTGCGGACGATGAGAAGTGCTTGCCCACTCCAGAATCGCTGATTTTGGGAGGGGTGTTGAAAGACCTGAGTCAGATTGAGGTGATGAGAGAGGAGGTCCAATGACTGATAGACAACTTAAAAACTGATAAATCACCAGGCCTGGAAGGTTTACATCTGAGAGTTCTGAAAGAACTCAAATGTGAACTTGTGGATCTCCTTACATTAATATGTAATCTTTCTTTAAAATCTGCCTCCATTCCTGAGGACTGGAAGGTAGCTAATGTCACTCCCATCTTTAAAAAGGGCTCCAATAGATGTTGTTTACCTTGACTTCTAGAAAGCTTTTGATAAAGTTCCTCATCAAAGGCTCCTAAGTAAGCTCAATAGTCATGGGATAAAAATACAAGTCCTCCTTGTGTACACTCTGGGCTGACTGGATTAACTATGGTTCCTAGGCACTGCTGGCTCACCCATTAGGTGAGCTAGGCACTTGCCTAGGGTGCCGGGCCCACAGGGGTGCCAAATGGCCCCCTGCCACCGCCGCAGCCTCCCTGCCACCGTCGCCAGTGAAGCACCCTGGCAGGGCTCCGGAGGTGGCAGCAGCGGTAGAGCTTGCCCACCCTCCCCCGCCAGCACTCCCCCTCCCCCCGCCAGCATTCCCCCTCCCCCCGCCACCCTCCCCTCTCCTCCAAGCCAGTGCTGGGAGGGAAGGGGCGGGTGTTTGAACCCCGCCCCTTCCCTGGCTTGCCTCAGCACCCCCGCGGCTATGGAGCGCTGAGGCAAGCTGGTGCTGGGAAGAAAGAGGCAGGGGTTGGAAACCCCTGCCCCTTCCCTGGCTTTCCTGGGGGCCCCGCAGCTGTGGAGCCTCCAGGAAAGCCAGCGCTGGGAGGGAAGGGGTGGGGGTTAGAACCCAGGAAATCCAGTGCTCCACTGTCCCCCCGGTCTCCAAGCCCCACCAGGAGGTTGGCATCCCCAGTGGGGTGGGCGTCCCAGGCTGTCTTGCCTAGGGCGCCCAGCCACTTGAGGCCAGCCCTGTTCCTGCCTGGCGTTCCCCACCTGTAGACAACCTGTGCTGTTCCGCTTCGCTCCCAGGATTAAAAGATACCTGTTCAAAGTGGTAGCAAATCCTGGAGAGTGCCTTTATCCCACTGCATTCTGCTTCCTAGAAGTGTGAACGCTAAGCCGAAAAGCTGAGAGCAACCCACATTGTGCATAAGGCAGCAGCGATATGATTGGCTGTGCTGCACTCTACCACCCAAAGCAGTGCTGGGGCAACGAGATCTTCCCCAAATCAGCCGGATGCCTATGTGTGTATGAGCACATGAGCGCTCATGCGCTCATACACAAATAGACTTCTGGCCGATTTACCAGGAAAAAGCCGTTTACAGCTGTGCCTCCGGGCCAGCAGTCTGAACGCTCCCGCGCGCCTCCTCCCAGGATGCTCCTGCATCAGTTGGCGCAGTGTGACCAGGAAAACCTGAAACAATTTGTTCCAGGGCTTTTTTGCCACGACTGGCTCCTGCTTCAAACTGCCAGTCTGAACTCAGCCATTTATTTAGCTGGACAAAATGGAGAAGACTTTAATAGAGAGACAATCCAGTCCAGTTCTGCCTCTGTCCCCTAGGAATGAAACACCTCTTTTTAATATGGATTGTAATTTATTTTTTATCACAGAACAAAAATGATGGCTGATAGATAGAGATTGCGAGCCCCAACTCCCGCCGAGCCTGCACTGGCGGGAGGGGGCTGATTTGCCTCCACGTGAGGCAGGAAGAAGAGGACACCAAACAGGGGGCGGAGCCAGCCTATTCAGGCTCGGCTCCTGCCCTCTGCCCTGTGTAGTTCTTCGACGTGCTCGGAGCCAGTAGCAGCTCCGAGCACGATCTGTGGGCCTGGTGGGACGGGGCCGCGGCGGGCGACTCCCGGGGAGCACTCGGGCCGTGCTGGCGACTCCCGGGGAGCGTCTGGGCCGCGGTGCCCAGTGGGTGTCCGGGCCGTGGCGCCCAGGAGGCACCCTGGCCTTGGCGGCGCGCCTGGGCGGCGTCGGGGCTGCGACACGGCGCCCGGGGGGGTCCAGGCCGCGACGCAGTGCCCGGGGAGTGTTCGGGCAGCGCCGCGGCGCCCGGGGAGCGTCCGGGCCGCGGCTGCTGTGCCTGGGCAGCATCCGGGCTGCGGCGCCCGGGGAGAGTGCGGGGCGGCTCAGCACCCGAGGAGAGTCCGGGCCAGGCTGCAACACCCGGGGAGAGTCCGGGCCGCAGCTGCGGAGCCTGGGGAGCATCCGGGCTGTGGCTGCAGTGGATGGGAGCATCTGGGCTGCTGCAGCAACAATTTGGAGAGTGGGGCAGTGCTTCTTTTTATTTGTTCTAATCTGATTGCTCAGCAAGTTCATGGTATGCCCATGAGTTTTAGGGGGGCCCAAGTGCCTGTAGTTGTGGCTTCCACAGTTGGCCCTACAGCGCCTAACATGCGGGTGGGTGCCGTATCTACGCAATTGGTGTCCTTGGCACCTTTGACCTTGTCAGTTCCCTTGGATGCCATTTTGCCTCTCTCTTAGAGGTTCCTTGAATAACCCAGTAAACAGGGCTATTTTGGAGAGGTGGCCACCATTGAGGGACCTATGGTTGGGCTTTCATCCATTGTTGGTGGGAGCACTGCCCACTGGGTGTACATTGTGGGGAGGAAAAGGGAGGTTTTGGGCAACTAGTGGCATAAATCCAGTCCCTTTTTTCCTTCCTTCCTTCCCCCTCCATTCACGGTTGCTGGCATGGTTTTTTGAATGTAGGACTTATACGAGAATTAAGCTCTGTAATATCTGATTTGCTGAACTATGGAAGGGGATGTGTCTCAGTGAGAGACTGTCTGTTTAGGGTTCAGAGGGTCCCAGGTCTAATCCCCAGCATTTTAGTTAAGGGATTAGGTAGTGGGTAATATGAAATAGGTCTGCCTGGGACCTGCTGAGCTTCTGCCAGTTTGAGTAGGCTATACTCATTTTAGCAGGCTTGAATAAGACATAGCGCTATTGAAGGGGCTATTCCTTTTGAAGTATCAAAATGACTTAACTACTTATGGCAACTGGGCTTATTTATTTTTGAGATGGTAGATAAAGATCTCTATTCAAAATAACAATTTTGCATGGTTTTATTCAGAGGAAGGCAGTATAAATTGCCAATCTTCCAATTATGATATTGGGCCCTAATACAAGAGGGATGTACTTTCCGATGCATTGGTTAGGAGTGAAATCAGGTGCAACTTGATCGGAAAACAGCTGAACTCTAAGGGTTTCCTTCTTTGAAGGAAGCCTCGCAGCAGCACGTGAATTTGTCAGTATGAGTACACTCTTGAGTTGGTAAATTGTTAGTTTTGGTCATGTGTTAGGATTTGAAATAACTATTGCAATACGTCAATTGTGCTTTCTGTTTTCTGTTCTGGCAGGAATACAATGTGATTTCCTCCTGATGCTGTGATATGAGAATTGGACAGCCAGCACGTCATTACATGTCATTGGTTGTCCTAATGAGCATATTTCACAGCTTACAAGTGCATTCATTTGTATGGGAAGGTTCAGTGAGTAGCCACGGCCTGTCGGAGTTGCATGGGTCTTTATAGGCTGTGGGTGGTGCCGGCTGGGATGCTGTGGCAGTAATGAGGCAGGTGGCTTCCTTGGAGGTTCTGTGGGGGCTGTTCTGCCCAAGCACTTGGCCAGGAAAGAAATTTTCTGGCATGGCAGCCCAGCCTTACTCATGTACATATGATAGTAGGGTTCACTGAATGTAGGTTCACATTACAATGAATGAACATTTAGCCTGCATATAGGTATTCACCTGTTTGTAAAGGGGCATGTGCACTTTACTGTGTGCTTGTCCTTGATCTTTAGATGGAACCCAGTTTCTATAGAAATATAGGTACTGTGCACTCGTTAGGATAGGGTGTTTTTCGAAACAGATACACAAACAAATTAATAAATATAGGGGTTTTTACAGTAACAATTCTGTTGATTGGCATTTATGTTTCGAAAGCCAAACTAACTTTTTATTCTAATGGGTCTTAGTGGTTAGTTGAACTGGGAAAGATTATATACCAAGAAGTGTTTCAGAATGCCTTATGGGGGATAGTCCCTTGAGTTTTAAATATTGAATGCCTGCGAATAGTCCTTTAAGGAACTCCGTGGCTGAGAGAATATTTCATAGTCTGCCAATCCAGTGGATTTGGAACTGAATCAGAGACGTTCTTTTCTGATATAGAACTTAGACATGATCATTCTTGGCCTCAAATTCCTTTCTTTCAGGGTGCAGGATGGCCAAACAATCCAAAGACTTAGGTCTTGTCTGCCTTATAGAGACGGACTATGTGGAGTTGCACAGCTGTGGTTTTTTCATGGCATGGAAGTAATAGAATGCCATTGGACAATTAATGTCCCTTTAAAAGGGGTGGGCTGCCTGTGCACCCAGAAATATCAATAAGTCAATTCACTGGATCAGTGTTGACAAACGCCCTATGAATGTTGGGCCGTGCCTTGCAAATCACACTGACTGCGAAGGTAAGCATTGCACCCAGGAACGTCATTAAGTAATTCCTTGATTATGGCAAACATAAGCCTTATGAATATTGGGCAGTGCCTTTCAAAGCAATGTCGGTGTAAATGTAAACATTGCTGGTCAGGTAGTGTAATTTCTTCTGCATTCTATGAAGGTCTTGGGAAATGGAAGCTCTAGAGGACCAGAGGCAACCCATTTCCCTGGCCGTAGAAAAAGGGTCAATTTTGCAAACTGGGTGTTTCTGCACTTCTCATTACGAAGACGGTTACTGCTTGGCATGCGGATGGAGTTCTGAGGATCAGGCACCAGTTTGCGGCAGTAGTGCCTGGGCTTTGGGCAAGTTGGGCCTTTCCCGGTGGGAAGTTTGGAACTCATTTCTCGGTTCAGTGCTGCTTCCACTACAGCTGCCCTGGGCTATGTATTCCCTTGCTGAGTGGTAGTGTCAGTGGGACCTTGTTCAGGTCAGGACATTTGTCCAGTCACTGCACTCCTGTTGGGGGGTGGCTCTGTGGATTATGAGCTGTGTTGGGTTTTTGCCTAGCATTCAGGAATGGAATTGCAAAGTTTTAAGTTACTAATGAAGTTTGTCCTTCAGGTGCTGCTGGGCAAGATGAGGAATCAACATCTGCGGTCACAGCATGGTCTTTTGGGCCACCCACTGAGCTGAGAGGACTCCCTGGATGGGAAGGCCCTTGTGTTACAGGCTGAGACAAACCTTTGGAAGATAAGAGCAAGATGGCCCAGAGTGCAGATAGTCTGGCCAGCTATTCTGTTTCACCATGAAGGACAAGGCCCTTGTGATTAAGTGGAGGCTGGCCTTGTGATGATAGGAGCAAGGTGGCCTGGCGTGCATGTGGTCTGGTGGCCATACTGCATCGGCATGAAGGGCAAGGCCCTTGTGATAAAATGGAGGCTGGCCTTGTGATGATAGGAGCAAGGTGGCCTGGCGTGCCCGTGGTCTGGTGGCCATGCTGCATCGGCATGATGGGCAAGGCCCTTGTGATAAAGTGGAGGCTTGCCTTGTGATGATAGGAGCAAGGTGGCCTGGCGTGCACGTGGTCTGGTGGCCATGCTGCATCGACATGAAGGGCAAGGCCCTTGTGTTAAGTGGAGGCTTGCCTTGTGATGATAGGAGCAAGATGGCCTGGAAGGCACATGGTCTGGTGGCTATGGTGCATCGTCATGAAGGGCGAGGCCCTTGGATAAAGTGGAGTCTGGCCTTGTGATGATAGGAGCAAGGTGGCCAGGAGTGCACATGGTCTGGTGGCTATGCTGCATCGCCATGCAGGGCGAGGCCCTGGTTTCACAAGTGAACTGGTTGCCTGGGGTGCAGCCTCATCGTGATGGGCTGGTGGCCCAGAGTGCACATGGTCTGGTGGCTGTGCTGCATCATCAGTAAGGGTATTGGCCCTGGCTTACAGGCAGAGGCTGACCTTGCAATGATAAGAGTAAGGTGGCCTGGAGTGTGGATAGTCTTGTGGCTATTCTGCACTGCCAATTGGCACAATTTTGGGGACTCCGCTAGATGTTAAGGCAGCCAGTAGCCTAGGGTGCAGCTGGTCTTGTCTGCAATAGTGCTGTGCCAGGAGTGGCATAGCCTGGGGGTTTCTAGGTCCTTGTGCTTGATGAGATTAGGCACCACTTGGCAGCTTTAATTGCCATGGAAGGAGGCTTGGACCTCTTCTTGTTGCACCCTGATATACGGGTCGGGTTAACGGACCTGTATAGGGAAGACAGGGTGCACCTCCTTAACAAGGGCAACACTATATTTCTGGCAGATTTTAGGCGAGGGTGCTGTTGGCACTGGATCGCTTGGTGGGGGCGAAGGCCTAAGCAGAGGCTTGACCTTTGCTATGGCGGGGTAGTGCGATCAGCAAGTTGAAATCGGTGAGCACCTGGGCATTGTTATAAAGGAATTAAAGGGTCCTCCATGAACGGCTTTCGGGCCTTTGCGGCTCAAGGCCGGGAAGGGGTGAACTTCCTTAGAACAATCTGGCCCAGCCTATCTTAGCAGGCCTTTGCGGCTTCTGGGGTGGTGGGTCAGGGGGTTCTCATAAACATGCCAAACCGCTGGTCAAGAGCCACATTGGGTGGCTCGAGATCAGGGAAGGTGCATCGCCCAGAAGGAGATGAAGGTGGTCAGAAGTTTGACACCTGTCATATTCCTCAGTACATTTTTAGCAGCCCCTCGCCGGTTGTTTGATTATAAATAATTAATAAAGTGGCCCTTGTTAAATCCATATTGGTGCCTGTCTCTTCATTCCGATTGTGGGGGCAAAGGGAAAGCAGTGTGAGTTCATTGAGCATTTTGACGCAGTTTTGATTTTTTTTCAAATAGTGAACATTTTGACCCAATTTTGAATATTTGACAACTACATTTTTAAAGGTTCAAGTAATCTATTCATAAATTGCAAAAAAATATTGTGATCCAAACAAAGTAATGACTGAGCATCTCTGAGTCTTCTAGCCGTGCTGGAATACATACAACTCAGAGCACAGTAAACCTGTGGAAAATTGGTGGGTCACATGCCAGTGTTTTTTAATTATATTTATTTATATGACCTACAAGTTAGTAAAACAATCACAGGTACTTTCCATAAATATCACAGTAGCAAAGTTGTAATTTTCTCACTATCTGAACTTCCTGTTTGCAATATTCTGAAAACAAAACAAGTCTTTAGAGATCACAAACAACCAATTTCACAGTACAAGCAGACATAAATAGAGCTGAATTCCCTTTCGTAATATGCTATTCATCTTTGTGCTTCATTGGGTTCAAAGAAAAGCATTTTTCAGAGTTTATGCAATTACATTTATTTTTTTACCTCCTTCCCTAGAAAGGAAATTATCGCAAAAGCATGGGATTAGGAACTACCATGATACTGGAGGTATCTTCAGTGTATGAAATTTCAATTTAGCAAAGCGTGTAAAACCCTAAAGGCAGTTAAGACTTAATATACTAAAACCATTTTGTTTTCACAGTATATTTATTTTGTATCATCATTGACCCAGGCTAGTAACCAAATTAAAAGGGCCTAACATTTGAGACATGTAGCAATGCCTGTTGCAGCCTGTCATGCTGATGATTTACTGGGCAAATTAGTTTCCTTGAAAGGGAAGTGTGCTTACAAAAAGAATCCCAAAGGCAAAGGGAAACCTGTACATGTACATGCTCAAAATTCAGATTAGAAACTGCCATGCCAATCTAACTAGGACTTTTGAGATGGAAAGGAACCTTCAACTCATAGTGAAATAAATTTCCTATGCCAGATATGCCCTATTAGCTATTTCCAAAATTGTTGTGTGTCCAACATACTTATCACAATGCTTCTATTGTCATTTGAAAGGGATGTTTGATGGACTCTGTCCTAGCCCCAAATATACGCCCATGCAGATCTTGTTAAATTCTGTCAGGAGGTCTCCCAGGAGATGATCTGTAGTGGGACAGCATGGTTCCAAAGGAAGTCTTCATATGAGAGTGGGGAGCAAGTATGGCGTTGCCTCATACCTTTGTAGCCTCACATTCTGCATTGTTTGCACTATGTGGCCTGGGCAGTTTGCTATTCACACTTTAATTTGAATTCTTGGCCCTATGGAATTGGTATTGACATTCCGTTTTCTATTCCTTTCTATTCCTATTCTATTGCATTGTTTATTTGCATTTTTCATTGAATATCATATACTGTATGATCGCATTGTCACTTACATTGTCATTGAACTTTGTGGTGTAATGGTTAAGAGCAGTGGACTCTAATCTGGAGAACTGGGTTTGATTCCCCACTCCTCCACATGAAGCCTACTGGGTGACCTTGGGCCAGTCACAGCTCTCAGAACTCTTTCAGCCCCACCTACCTCACAAGGTGCCTGTTGTGGAGAGAGGAAATGGAAGGCAATTGTAAACTGTTCTGAGATTCTTTAAGGTAGATTCTTTAAGGTAAGATATAAAAACCTACTCTTCTATTCCTAATCCTTTTGCATTTTTTATTCACTGTCCTATATAATATGCGATTATTTTTCCCCTTCTAATGTACTCTGTAACTGACCTGGAGTCTCAGTGAGAAAAGCGGGTTATAAATAAACTAAATAAATATACTGAAGATATATATATACTGAAGAATATATTGAAATTCCAAGAACAAGAGTGTTCTGGAAACCATTAGTGGCAACTGTGCCTCACCAATATGGTGGTGTTACATGCCTTGCCTCAGACACACCCATTTAAGAGACCCCACCCACTATGGCATATTCTCTGGGTGCTGTGGCTTCAAATAGCCTGCTGTGGGGACTGGACTTTATTTTAAATTTTATCTGCATGTATGGCAAAATACATCTTATTCATTTTAGTCTGCCAGATTTTTTTTTTTAAAATACTGATCTAATGATTATTTATATTTAATTGAAAACTGTGTGGCATCTGTTCCCATTCAGTCTCTTAAATCTAATATTGCAGATCTACAACCATTTAGCTGGGGTTGACATGAAAATCATAAGGACAATCCAAAATCTAATTTTATTAACTATAGAAATTATAAAACCTAAGAAGCTGACAAATATAACTGACTACATATTATCAGTTGAGTATATCAAGTGATGAGGATATCGTTAGGAATGGGGGATGTGCTGATGATCAAATAATACAGGTTTATTCACCAGAACAGATAAGCAGATCTCCAGCTGCACTGAAGAGGCAGAATAGCATTTTAAGTGGGATGGATGGCTTAGGAAAGCTCAAAGCAAGCCATGGAGTATCCTCTGAACTGTCACCTTTCCCTGCCCTAGCGTCTGAGGCAATCAAAGCCAAATGTTCCATAACCAAACTGGAGGGAGCTTTCAGTGTGCCTTTGGTCCATAACTGGGAAGATTGATAAACTGGTTTGTGGTAGAAAATGGAGAGTGAGCCCCTCAGTTGTCATTGGTCCAAAGAACAGGAGATCCTTGCTGCAGTATCAGAGAAAGGGTGCCCAACCATGTGTCCTTTTGTTTCATTTGATAGTTTGTTTAGTCTTAGAACCTTAAGAGGTCAGAAGTAGACCCATCCCTCTGATTATGAAGAGTGGAGATGGTCCTAAGAGTTCTAGGTAGCATTTCCCCCCCTGCCTACTTCACAGGGTGTCTGTTATGGGAAGGGGAAGGGAAAGGGATTGAAAGCCACTCTGAGACTCCTTTGGGTAGTGAAGGGCGGGGTATAAATCCAATTTTCTCCTCCTCCTCCTCCTCCTCCTCCTCCTCCTCCTCCTCCTCCTCTTCTTCTTCTTTTTCTTCTCCTTCTTCCCCTCTAGTCGAACTTGCTATATATTCCCTGGCAGTAAAATACCTCCTAAATTTGTAGAACACAAAGATTTATTTACGAATCAAAGGGAGCGTTCAGACGCTCCGTTTGAGTCACTTTCAGCATGCCTCAGAAACGGCTTTTATGTGCACGTTCACACACCCAACATCTGCGCACCATCCCCAGCCGTCACTTTCCGGAGCAAGACCCCTTTAAACCGGGGTATTTTGACACCATTTACCAAGTGGTGTTTTCCAGATTCTCCGTTTCAAGCCTCACTTTCCTGATGTCTGATGGCTCATGGAGCCACTTCTGGGTGCTTCAACCCCCCTCCCCTCTGGGAAGCTGCCTCGGGCTTCCGCTTTTACTTCGCCATTTTTAAAACATGCCTTGGCGATGTGCGCTTGAGCGGAGCTCCGCGCCTAAGTTAAGTAAAGAAAAGCTTAAATGGTGCCTAGTTTAGGCATTTAGACAAGTCCGGGATCTCGGCGAGGCCAGTTTTGGGGTGAAAATTTAAAGAGAAGTCTTCATTTAAACTTTAAAGGGATGCGTTGAAATTGCTGTTCTGTGCACGTGCCAAACTGCCTGTGCACATGCTCAAATGAGAAGAAAAAAACCTCCACCTGTATGAGGACGGTGGGGAGCCCAGAACGAAGAGGTTAGTGTGATCGCGATTCTCCAGGTTAAAAAAAAAATGCATCGGACCAGAGCAATTTAAACCGCTCCAGCACGCTGTCTGAATGCACCCAAAGTGTCTGATTCTTGGGAAAGAGGGCCTGCCTTGCAAAAAAAAATTTCAACCTCATGATAACATAAGAACAGAAGAGAAGCCAATGTTGGATCAGGCCCATCCAGTCCAACACTCTGTCACACAGTGGCCAAAAGGTGCCATCAGGAGGCTCACCAGTGGGGCCAGGACACTAGAAGCCCTCCCACTGTTGTTCTCCCACCAAGCACCAAGAATAGAGTGCCTTACCTGCCCCAGCCTGAGAGTTCCTATATATACCTTGTGGCTAATAGCCACTGATTGACCTCTGCTCCATATGTTTATCCAATCTTGAGATTGCTTAGAAAACAGCCATCAACAGTACTGGGAAGAACAGCTCAGTCTCTAGCTGAGAGAAAGAAATACCCTCCAAAAAGGAGGGGAGGGAGATACTGAGAAAAGTTCCTTGTTGGCAGAGTTCAGGAATTAATCCAATTCACACTTTGGAGTTTGCGTTCAATAAATTTACTGCAACGGCATTTTGCAAAAAACAAACAAACAAACAAAAATCAATAACCGAGTGCAAGCCATTAATACCACAGAGAGGCCTTCAGAGCACAAGCACTAACACATTCTAACACACAGCAGAAAAGAGAAACAACAAGAAGGAGGCTGAACTCCAAGAAAAAACATTCAATAAACCCTAAACACTAGGTGTTCCACAGCTCCCCCTAGGGTTCAAGTGGACTAAACTGCTCTTTCAGCAGTATTTACAATAACTAGACTCTTAGCAGGCTGTAGCTTGTCCAACATTGTTTATCTCCTCCTTTTCTCTCTCTCGTACGCACCACCTGGGACCATCTCTTTCAGTATTATACTGGAAAAATACCCCTTCCTGGGATTTCTTGTGTGGTGGTAGTACATGGTTCTGATTTGTGTGGAAGGGGTTCAAAGTTGATAAAGTTTTTCCCTACTAAGTTAGTCTTCTTAGCACCTTAGCTCAACTACCAAGCCCAACAAAAGCCAACAAAAGAGTTAGCTGTGCGCCTGAGGCCGAGGGTAAGATCTATAATACATTTCATTTCCGAGAGCCAGTCTGGTCTGGTGGTTAAGAGTGGCAGACACTAATCTGGAGAAATGGGTTTGATTGCCCACTCCTCCACATAAACTGGGTTTGATTCTCCACTCCTCCACCTTGGGTCAGTCACAGCTGTCTCAGAGCTATCTCAGCCCCACCTACCTCACAGGGTGTCTGTTGTGGGGAGAGGAAGGAAAGGTGATTGTAAGCTGCTCTGAGACTCTTTCGGGTAGTGGAGGGTGGGGTATAAAACCAACTCCTCCTCCTCCTCCTCCTCTTCTTCTTCTGACTAGTGCTGCACTCATATGAAGATCACAAAAATCTGTCCAGGATAGTTTTTTTGCCATACTGTCTACTGTTGTGTCCTGGGATCAGAAGGCAGAGCTGGCGAAATACAGCCAAGCTTCGCTCTCTGAGAACAATAGGGACTAGGTTCCTGAGCTCACCAGTAGTGAACCAATGGCAGCATTGGCGGGCGATTCAAACCCGCCAATAGGAATATAGGGCCGTCCCCCCTAACTGTATATAGTTGGCCTCCGGCCGTTACTGAGTGTTCTTGTCTTATGTGAAGTACGAATAAACGCGTCTTCTCTTATGTCGTCGTCCGAGTCATGAGGCCCGAAACCCAGTACTTTACAGTGGCGATGAGGATGGGATTTCAATGCCTTCCGTGACTCCATGAGCGACGAAAAGGACACCGCCGAGCGCCGCATCGCTGACCCCGAGAGCAGCACCACACCGCTCGCCGAGCATCGCATCGCTGACCCCGAGAGCAGCACCGCACCGCTCGCCCCGGCGCACGCCTTCCCAGACAGAACCATGGCCGCTTCTCATGTAACACTGGAGCACTTCGATCCGTCGCAGCCAGAAACCTGGGACGCATGGGTCGACCAGCTCATCAGCTATTTGGAGCTCAACGAAATCCGCCACCCCGACCAGAAACGAGCGATCCTGCTGAACGCCTGCGGCACCCAAACCGTCCGCCTCGCCAAGAGCCTCTTGGTGCCCCGCACGGCCTTGGAGAGCTCGTTTGGGGAGATCCTGGATGTCCTCAATGCCTACTTCAGCCCCCGACCGACCTTCCTGGCCAAGAGGATGGATTTCCAGAGGCGAGTCCAGGCCCAAGGGGAATCCATTGCCAACTTTCTGGCCGCGCTAAGGGCGCTCGCGGTGGACTGCGGATTCCCGAAGGTGGAGGACAACCTGCTGACGCAGTTCGTGTGGGGCCTGGCGGACTCCAAGCTGCGGCGCAAGTTGGTGGGACACCGGAGGCTCTCCTTAGATGAGGCCCTAGACGCCGCAACAGCCCACGAGGCCGCGGAAGGGGAACGGCCGGTCGCGACCGCCCATGTGGTCGGAAGGAGTCCAAGCCCTGGGTATGCAGATACGGAAGAGGTCTTCGCCCTCAGACCTCAACAACGCCGGCCGGCGCCGTTCCTACAGGCCAACAGAGAGCCAACCAAGCCTTCCGGCAACCGGACCGTCTGTGCCAGCTGCGGGGAAGGCCACGGAAGGAAATCCTGCAAGTTCCGGGATGCCGTTTGTCACGGGTGCGGAAAGCAGGGACACCTCGCACGGGTCTGCCGGTCCAAGGGCCACAGGAATTCGAGAGCATCGGTTCCACCGCACCGCGCATCGTCCACCGCCTACGAGACGACGGAAGAGGTCGCCGAGTTGTACCACCTCACCGACCAGCCGCTGCAGGTACTTCGCCTCCCCAACCCCAACCTCTCCTCTGCCCCGAAGATCCAAGTAACCGTGCGGACCGAGGGGTCCCCCTGTTGCATGGAAGTGGACTCGGGATCGGCGGCGTCCATCATTTCCCTAGACACTTTAAAAAGACTGTGCCCATTAGGGGGACCCCTCTTCGTCCATCGCCACTAAGCTTGGTGGACTTTCAAAAGAACCCTGTCCCCATCCGGGGAGTCGGCACTTTCCGAGTGCAGTACAGAGACTTTGAGGGGAACTTGGACTTGGTGGTGGTAGAGGGAAATCTCGTGAGTCTCCTGGGGCGGGCGTGGTTCGACGCCCTAGGCATAACGATTGGGGGAGTGAATAAGTGCGGGGTGCGGGACTGGGGGGCGGTGTGCAAGGAATTCCCGGAGGTCTTTGACGGGAAACTGGGATGTTACAAAGGGCCCCCGGTGTCGCTTCACTTAGACCCCACCGTGACGCCCGTCCGACGGCGCTTCCGCACCGTGCCCCTGGCCCTCCGCCCGAAAATAGAGGCCGAACTGGACCGGTTAGTGGCCCAGGGAGTCCTAGAGCCCGTCCCGAACGCTCGATGGGAGACCCCGATTGTGACACCCGTCAAGCCAAACGGGGAAATCCGCATCTGCGCGGATTATAAGTGCACCATTAACCAGGCACTTCAGGCGCATGCATACCCCGTACCCGTGGTCAGCCATGTCTTAGCCACACTGGCGGGGGCGCGCATATTTGGGAAGCTGGATCTCGCGCAGGCGTACCAGCAACTCCCAGTAGATGAGGCCACGGCCGAGGCACAAACAATAGTAACACACCGGGGGCCTTCCGGGTGAAGCGGCTGCAGTTCGGGGTCAGTGTGGCCCCAGGGATATTCCAAAATCTAATGGACGATTTGTTGAAAGGGATCCCTGGGGTGACGCCGTTCTTCGACGATGTCCTCATCGCCGTGACCACCCCGGAAAGCTTCGCCGCCCGCCTCCGAACTGTACTGGAACGCTTCCAAGCCGCGGGGCTGAAAGTGAAGCGGGAAAAGTGCCTCCTCGGGGTGCCGGAGGTGGAGTTCTTGGGATACCGGGTAGACGCAACAGGCCTGCATCCGGCGAGGGACAAGGTGAAGGCCATCGTGGAGGCCCCCGCCCCGAAGTCCAAGGCCGAGCTCCAGGCATTCTTAGGCCTCCTGAACTTTTACCACGCCTTTCTTCCCCACAAGGCCGCCGTGGCCGAACCCCTGCACAGGCTGCTGGATAAGGCGACACCTTGGGCATGGGGAGCGAGGGAGGCGGCGTTTCGGGGGGTTAAAGTACTATTGATTTCTAACGCAGTGCTCGCCCACTTTGATGAAAAGCTCCCGGTAATCCTTGCATGCGACGCATCACCGTATGGGGTCGGGGCAGTCTTGGCCCACAAGCTACCGGATGGGAGGGAAGTCCCGGTGGCTTACTACTCCCGCACGCTGTCCCCCGCGGAGCGGAACTATGCTCAAATCGACCGGGAGGGCTTGGCACTGGTGGCGGGGGTAAAAAAGTTTCACAACTTTGTGTACGGGCGGCCCTTCACGCTCGTAACCGATCATAAGCCGCTCTTGGGACTGTTTGCGGCGGACAAACAAACGCCGCAGGTACTGTCGCCCCGGGTGTTGCGCTGGTCCTTGTTTTTGGCGGGCTACCAGTACCAGTTGGAGCATCGGCCGGGCAAGGCACTGGGTCATGCCGATGCCTTGAGCCGCCTGCCGCTGCCGCATACAGGGGAAGATCCAGCCCCAGCTCCCGCAGTGTTGTTAATGGAGGAGCTGCCAAACCCCCCCTTCAGGCTGCAGACGTGGCCGCCCGCACGTCCCGAGATCCCATTCTCTCCCGGGTCCTAAACTGGGTGATGAGGGGATGGCCAGCGGAACAGACAGGGCCAGAGTTCACGGCATACAAAGCCAGGCGGGAAGAGCTATCTGCCTTAAAAGGGTGCTTGTTATGGGGGGACAGGGTGGTCATCCCGGGGCCCATGAGACAAGGGGTTCTAGAAACGCTACATGAGGCCCACCCCGGCATTGTACGAATGAAAGCTCTGGCAAGGAGCTACGTGTGGTGGCCCGGGATGGACGCCGAAATTGAAACCTGGGTCCGAGGGTGCACACGGTGTCAGGAAGTCCGCCCCAATCCCCGAGAGCGCCAACCCAAAGCTGGGAGTCTACCCACAAGCCGTGGTCACGCCTACACATAGACTTTGCGGGGCCGTTTCAGGGGCTCCAGTTCATGGTGACAGTAGACTCCTACTCGAATTGGGTGGAAATAAGCCCAGTGTCTACCACCTCTGCCAAAGCGGCAATAAGGGCCCTGCGGAAAATATTCGCGACGCACGGGTTACCCGACACAATCGTGTCGGACAACGGGGCAGCGTTCACCTCTGCTGAGTTTCAAGCGTTCCTCGAAAGGAACCTCATCAGGCACATACGATCAGCGCCCTTCCACCCGGCAACCAATGGACAGGCGGAGAGGACGGTACGCACCGCCAAAGAGGCCCTGAGCCGCATAACGGAGGGGGACTGGGAGTTTCGGCTGGCCCGCTTCCTTCTCACATACCGCACCACCCCAAACCCCATCTCCAGGCATTGCCCCGCAGAACTATTAATGGGCCGCCGCCCTACCACCTTATTAGACAGACTCCACCCGGACCGAGCCCCAGAGAGAAAGCTGGTCGAGAACAGGGAGGCGCCCCGAAGCTTCCTACCGGGAGACCCTGTCTACTTCCGGAACTACAGGGCGGGGCCGCAGTGGGTGGCCGGGCGCATCCTAAAACCCACCGGGCCAGTGTCATACGAAGTCCTAACAGATGGGGACCGGGTCCTCCGTAAACACGTCGACCAGCTCCGGAGGCGGCAAGACCCCGACACAGAGATCCAGTTACCGGGAAATGCCGCCGCCGCCCCATCATCCGATCGACCGCAAGCACCGACAGCGGAGCCAGCGCCAGAAAGTCCACGGAATCCGGAGGGGCCCCGGTGACAGCTGAACCGCCGCCGCCGCCGCCGCCGTTACAGCCGCCACCGTCACCGCCTCGGCTACTACCAGAGGTCCAAGCTCCTTGTGCTGGCGGACCACCCGATAGGGGCCCCGCCAGTCCGGTACCGGCCCCCGACGTTCGCTAAGAGAACGGAGGGCACCAGCATACTTAAAAGACTACGTCACCTGATAGGAGATGAACTATGGGGGGAGGGGTGTTGTGTCCTGGGATCAGAAGGCAGAGCTGGCGAAATACAGCCAAGCTTCGCTCTCTGAGAACAATAGGGACTAGGTTCCTGAGCTCGCCAGTAGTGAACCAATGGCAGCATTGGCGGGCGATTCAAACCCGCCAATAGGAATATAGGGCCGTCCCCCCTAACTGTATATAGTTGGCCTCCGGCCGTTACTGAGTGTTCTTGTCTTATGTGAAGTACGAATAAACGCGTCTTCTCTTATGTCATCGTCCGAGTCATGAGGCCCGAAACCCAGTACTTTACATCTACCTTATAAAGATATAAGTTAACTACATTTATCACATGCTTAACATAGGGTAAATTCTTAGTTTATACATACCAGTTTACATATAAAATTACCACCCAAAAAAACAAGTGCATCTTCTTCTTAAAAAAATAGGAAGGAGTAGCAAGAAAAACATACTTTTTCAAAAGATCCTGAAATTCTAAAATCAGAATATGGAACTTGAGCAGGAATTATTTCTCGTGTCAATTAATATTATAAGAAAATTTGTTGTGCTACTTCTGTATCTGATAGTTTTATCAATATTATCTCCACTCTGTTAGAAAGCAAACATGGTGAACTTGGCTCAGTCATTCTCTCTCAGTACAACCTATCTCATGTTAGAGTTGTTATGAGGTTAGAGTTGTTATGAGGATACCATGGGAAAAAAGTGGGATATACAACACCATAAAAATGGGATGTTGTTGTTTTACTATCAAGCTGATTTAAGTTTTCAAGGCAAGAGATGTTCATAGTGATTTGTCATTGCTTGCCTCTGCCTCATGACCCTGGTATTCCTTGGAGGTCTCCCATCCAAATACTAGCCAAAGCCAATCTGGCTTAGCTTCTGAGATTTGATGAGATCAGGCTACCTCGGGCTATCCAGGTCAGGACATGGAAGGAATACAAATATAAAAGAAGAACACACATGAAGCAGCTGTCCTGTCATCCACTTCCTATCCTTTATCCTACTGCCTCATGCATTGGCCCATTTAATTGTCTGTAGGGTCTATAGAGGAACAAAAGGGCTTTAAAAAGGGCTCCAGGGGAGATCCAGGAAATTATAGGCCAGTCAGTCTGACATCGATACCGGGTAAGTTGGTGGAAACTGTTATTAAGGAAAGAATGAGTAGGCACATTGATGAAGAAAAACTATTGAGGCAGAGTCAGCATGGGTTCTGTAAGGGAAGATCTTGTCTCACTAACCTGTTAGTGTTTTTTGAGGGAGTGAACAAACATGTGGACAAGGGGGACCCAATAGATATTATTTACTTTGACTTCCAGAAAGCTTTTGATACAGTTCCTCATCAAAGGCTCCTAAGTAAGCTCAATAGTCATGGGATAAAAGGACAAGTCTTCTTGTGGATCAAAAACTGGCTTATAAATAGGAAACAGAGAGTGAGTATAAATGGGAAACTTTCTCAGTGTAGGGTGGTAAGCAGTGGGGTACCACAGGGATCAGTACTCGGTCTGATGCTTTTTAACTTGTTCATTAATGATTTGGAGTTGGGAGTAAGCAGTGAAGTGGCTAAATTTGCAGATGACACGAAGTTGTTCCGGGTGGTGAAAACCAGGGAGGATTGTGAGGCACTCCAAAGGGATCTGTCGAGGATGGGTGAGTGGGCGTCAACGTGGCAAATGGGGTTCAATGTGGCCAAGTGCAAAGTGATGCACATTGGAGCCAAACATCCTAAATATAAATACACGTTGATGGGGTCTGATCTGGCAGAGACGGACCAAGAGAGAGATCTTGGAGTCGTAGTGGATAACTCAATGAAAATGTCTAGACAGTGTGTAGCTGCAATAAAGAAGGCCAATGCTATGCTGGGGATTATTAGGAAGGGAATTGAAAACAAATCAGCCAGTATCATAATGCCCCTGTATAAATCATTGGTGCAACCTCATTTGGAATACTGTGTACAGTTCTGGTCACCACATCTCAAAAAGGATATTATAGCATTGGAAAAAGTGCAGAGAAGGGCAACTAGAATGATAAAAGGGTTGGAACACCTTCCCTATGAAGAAAGGTTAAAACACTTGGGGCTCTTCAGCTTGGAGAAACGACGGCTGAGGGGTGACATGATCGAGGTTTATAAGATTATGAATGGAATTGAGCAGGTTGAGAAAGAAGTACTTTTCTCCCTTTCTCACAATACAAGAACTCGTGGGCACTCCATGAAATTGCTGAGCAGTCGGGCTAGAACAGATAAAAGGAAATACTTCTTCACCCAAAGAGTGATTAACATATGGAATTCACTGCCACAGGAGGTGGTGGCAGCTACAAGCATGGACAGTTTCAAGAGGGAATTAGATAAACATATGGAGCAGAAGTCCATCAGTGGCTATTAGCCACAGGCTAAAGATGGGAACTCTCAGTCTGGGGCAGGTGTTGCACTCTATTCTTGGTGCTGGAGGGGGCAGCAGTGGGAGGGCTTCTAGTGTCCTGGCCCCACTGCTGGACCTCCTGATAGCACATGTATTTTTGGCCACTGTGTGACAGAGTGTTGGACTAGATGGGCCATTGGCCTGATTCAACATTGGCTTCTCTTATGTTCTTATGTTCTTAAATGAATCAGCCTGAAATATGAGTTCCCAGGGAATTAGCCTATATGATCGAAACGAAACAGAGTTCTTGAACATAATATATTTATTGCAGTCTCCTAAGGAGCAAATGCAGTGGAGGGCCTGGGAAGGGCCGAGTTGGCAGCTGGGGCAGCAGGCTGGGGCAGTGGCCAGGACATTGGTGCTGCGGCGCTGGCTAGAGCGTCGGGCTGGGGTGCTGGCTGGAGCATCGGGCTGAAGAGGTGGCAGGGGTTGAGGCCACGGTGGCAGCCAGAGCACCAGGCTGCAACAGCAGCCAGGGGGAGATGCCATGGGCTGGCTGGAGCATCGGGTTCTGCAGCCGGGGTGGAAGCTTTGGTAGTGGCTGGGGCGGCAGCTGGGGTGGCAGCTGGGGCATTGGGCTGCGGCCAGACCATCTGAGCTGCGGCGGAGGCTTGATCTTTGGGACCGCGGCTGGGTCCAATTTGTGTCTCTTCAACTGGTTTTCAACAAGTAATGAATACCTAAGAATAACCCATATGTGCAAAACGTGCGCCCCCCATTTTTGTTTAAGCTGCGGGACACTTTAGAGGGCATGGGGTGTGGGTGGCTGCAGTTTGTGAGGCTGCTTAGGGCCACTCCCCCATAAGTTTTTCCCTCCGTCCCCCCCTTCCCTCCCCTCATGTCTGCATTTTGGCACCTGGGGAGGGGAGGCTGATAACTATACTCCCTCCTGTTTAATGGGGGGGTGTTTTCCAGTTGTTAGGCCAAGGCTCATAGGCCTTCCTTGCAACTTGCCTCTCCAGTGGTGGCCTTTTTGTGGTGGTGCCCAGTGAAGAGTGGCTGCACCCATTTTGTTATGCGGAGCCAAGGTTGTTAAGGGTGGCCATTTTATATTGTAATATACTCGGGGGGAGGAACAGGGTGAAACAATTTACCTCTTGGCTTTTGTAAAAAAGTGGTGTTGGTTCTAGCCAATTTGAGTGAACCAGGATTGATTCCCTGTTCCTCCATTTGCAGCTGCTGAACGTCCTTGGGCAAGCCATGGTTCTGACAGTGCTGTTCTTTAAAGAGCAGTTTTCTAAAGAGCTCACTCAGCCCCAACTGCTTTGTGGGGAGGGGAAGTGAAAGGAGTTTGCGGGACATTTTAGGCTCTGAGGGTGGGGCAGGGTATACATACTATCTCCTCCTTCCTTCCTCCATCTGCTTTTGCTGGCATGGTTTTTTAAAGAATATTTATAAGGGAAGTAATCTATGTAATAACTGCCTTGAGGGCATTTGGGCAAGAGGTGTATCTCAGTGAGAGAACATCTGCTTGGCATGCAGATGGTCCCAGGTTCTATTTCCAGCAATTTGTGGGGGATTTGGGAGTAGTGATTCAAAAGACTTCTGCTTATGATCTGAAGAGCCTTTGCCAGTCCGAGTAGGCAATACTCAGTTCAGCAAACTTGTAAGCGTAGAGTGCTATTGAAGGTGCTATTCCTTAGTTAAAATGAATACTTATAAATATATAAATAAAACCTTCTTAATGTAGCAAGGGATTTCTATTCAATAGCATTTTTTCATGTCTTTATTCAGAGAAAATTGTATAAATGGCCAGTTCTTCAGAATGTTATATTTGGCCCTAAAGCAAAGGGATATTTCCAGTTTAGTGGTTAAGAGCAGTGGACTCCACACGGAACCAGCTGGGTGTCCTTGGGTCAGTCATGGTTCTTTTCACAGCTGTTCTATCCAGAGCAGTTCTCTCAGAACTGTCTCAGCCCCACCTACTTCATGGGTGTTTTTTGTGGGGATAGGAAGCAAAGGATATTGTAAACCTCTTTGAGTGAAGAGCAGAGTATAAATCTAGTCTCTTTTTCTTCTCTCGAATACTATAGAGGCCTTTAATGGTATCTAACTAAACTATGTATAGCAACTGCATTTGAGGTAAGGGAGTGCAGCCAAGGGGAATGTCTACTTGAAACTCGGTAGCTCAATTGGGCACTCAGTGTGTGGGGGCGAAATCTGGATGGGAAACACCTGACCTTCTACTGGTTTCCTTCTGTGAAGGAATCCTTATCAGCAACATATGCCTTTGACAGTGTGAATGCATGCTGAATTGGCAAATTGGGTTAGTCTTTGTCATGTATTAGGATTCATAATATCCATTGCAATATGTCATTAGTACCATATGTTTTCTGTTTTAGCAGGGATATGTTGTGACTTCTGATCTGTTGCTGTGACCTGGGAATCTGACAGCTGGCACGTCTTACACGACATTGGTTTGGTCCTAATGAGCATTCTTCACAGGGTTAACAGTGCATTTGCCATTAAGGGGAGGTCCAGTGAGTCGTCAGGGCCTCGTTGAATGTGATGGTTACGACAGGCCATGGGAGGTGCTGGCTGGGATGAAGTGCCATTGCCACGGCAATAGGAACAGAGGCAGATGGTTTCCAGTGAGGTTCCAGTGGGGGGCAAGTGTTAAGCAGAACCCATCAGAGGATCAGCAGAGCTTGGGAGGCCAGACGGCTGTTCTGCCCATGCACTTGGGCAGGATGAAACTTCTTCTATATCTGGCAGCCCAGCCTTACTTGCATATAGGTAAAGAGGCGCCACTTGAGCTAGCTTCCCTTATGGCGAGTGAGTATGCTGTCCACACATATGTGCATATTCCAAACGGTAGAATATGGTCTTTAGAATAGGAACCCAGTTTCTATTAGGAAATGATAGGTACTGCGCACTCTTCGGGGTAAGGTTTTTTTGAATAAATTGTAAATAGAATACCACACAAACAAAAAGTAAATTATATAGGGTTGTTTTTTTTTTAAGTGGCACCATATTGTAAATTGGCACTATCACAATAAATAAATAAATAAATAAATAAATAAATAAATAAATAAATAAATAACAGGCAGATCAGAAGTCGGGCCATTTAAAAATTATTTACAAAGACAAGGAAACAAATTGGTCATATCACAATTTTAAAGCCGACCTCACCAGTTGTCTATGATGGTTCTTAGTGGTGATTGAATACCTAAAAGCATTTTGAAATGCCTTATTGCAATGGTCCCTTGACTTTTAAAGCAATGGATGCCTCCCTGTTTGGGCCAGCTTGCAATCATAAGACAGTTCTTTAAGAACGCCAAGACACTAAGAGGATTGATTCAGATCTCTTCTAGTGTTGTTTCCACGGTTTGACAATCCAGGGGATCTGGGACTAGATCAGAGATGCTATCTTCTGATATAGACTTTAGCCAGTGGCAATTCCAGGCCTCAGTTTCCTAACTTTCAGGGTGCTGGGTTGCCAGAAGATCCTGAGGAAACGAATCTGGTCTGTTTAATAGAGAATTTATGCATGGAAATGCACAGAGGTAGTTTTGCATGGCATGGAGGTAAATAACATCATTGGATAACTAACATCCTTTTAAAGGGAGGGGGCTTCCTTGCTTACCCAGGAATATAAATAAGTTATTTCATTTGATCAGTACAAACATAAGCCCTATGAACGTTGGGCAGTGTCTTGCAGTTCGCAATGACTGTGTAAACATGAACATTATGTGTAATGGTAGTGGAATTTCTAAAGTATTCTGTGAAGGTCTTGGGAACAGGGAGCTCTGGAGGACCAGAGGCAACCCTTTCTGGGCAATGAAAAAGGGTCATTTTTGCAACCTGGGGTTTCGCTGCATTTCACGTTATGAAGACAGTTACTGCTTTAGACATATGGATGGAACTCTGCTGACTAGGCACCAGTTTATGGTGGTTAGTGCCCGGGTTTTGGGTGAGTTGGGCCTTTCATGGGGTAAGTTTGGAACTCACTCTTTTTGGTTCAGTGCTGAGTCCACTGCAGCTGCCCTGTGTGTTCCCTTGCTGTGTGGGGTTGTTAGAGGGATCTTTCGGATCAGGATCTTCATCTGGTCACTGCACTCCATTTTGAGGGGTGGCGTTGTGGATCAGTGTACTAGTGGCGGGCTTTTGCCTAGTGTTCAAAGAATGGAATTGCAAAGTTTACAATTATTAATGAGGTTTTTCTTTCAGGTGCTGGTGGCCGTGGGGCAAGACAAAGAGTCAATGTCTGTGGCCACAGCATGGTCTTTCGGGCTATCCACTGGGCCATGAGGACACCCTGTCTGTGAAGGCCCTTGTGCTATGAGCTGAGGCAGACCTTGGAATGATAAGAGCAAGATGGCTCAGAGTGCGGGTAGTCTGGTCAGCTATTCTGCTTCGCCATGCAGGACAAGGCATAGTGCTACAAATGGAGTCAGACCTTGCGATGATAAGAGCAAGGTGGGCTGCAGATAGTCTGGCTGGCTATTCTGCTTCACCATGAAGGACAAGGACATGGTGCTACGAGTGGAGGCAGACCTTGCAATGATAAGAGCAACGTAGCCTGGAGTGCAGATAATCTGGTCGGCTATTCTGCTTTGCCATGGAGGGCAAGGCCCTGGTGTTACAAGTGGAGGCTGGACTTGTGATGTTAAGAGCAAGGTGGCCTAGAGTGCAGATACTCTGGTTAACTATTCTGATTTGCCATGAAGGGCAAGGCCCTGGTGTTACAAGTGGAGGCTGGCCTTGTGTTGATGAGGGCCTGGTGGCCCGGTAGTGCAGCGAGTGGGGTCGGTTATTCTGCCCTGCCAGGCATGGCACAATTGAGGCAACGCCGCATGGCATAAAGCCACCCATCCGATGAAGACTGCCATGGAGGGTGGTGGTTTTTTGTTTTTTTTCCAGGACCCGTATAGGGCTGATGGGGTGCACCTATCAGACAAGGGCAATGGGTTAATTTTGCAGGACTTGCGGCAAGGGATTAGGTCAGCCTTGGGCTTTAGGTGGGGAGCAAAGACCAAAGCAGAGGCTTGGTCTTGGCTATGGCATGTTGGTGCAGGCAAGAAACCGGAACCGGTGAGCACTTTACGGCATTTTCCCCATTAGGGAACAGGGGGTCATCAGGATCTGACTTTGGATTTCTAAGGTCCAGGGTGGGGAATGGTGATCACCTCCTCTGGGAACCTCTTAGGGTACGCTCCTCTCTGCAAGTTGGAAGGCTTCAGGGGTAGGCGCTCCTAGGTGGCGACCAGTTTGCTGGCCTGCTGGTCATGAGCCAGACTGATGACTCTGGACCAGAGCTGGGTGACCCGCCCAAGAAAAGGGCAAGGAGCTTGGTCACGGGAGTGCCACCTGACTTGCCTGTTCCGTGCTCACTTAGCTGGTCCCTTGCCGCAATGTTATGTTAAATAGTTAATAAAGTGGCCCTTGTTTACTTCCAAACAGTTATCTGTCTCGTTATTCTGACTGGGGGGACAATATATTTATTGCAGTCTCCTAGGAAGCAAATGCAATTGCTATGTCTGCACAAGTGTTTGCTTTATGTACTGGCCAGGCCATGGCTGGAACTGAGAGCAAGGGCTTACATGGAGACCTGGCATTTCAAAGAGATTGGCACAACAACAGAGTATGTGAAGGTAGCAGAGCTGTGACCATCACCCAAGCATGGGTTAGACTTTAAGGGCTTGACTGGAGGCATGTCTGCAGGGCTGACATGAAAAGTTCATGTGGGAAGAAATGGTACAGGCCCTAGAAAGAGGGATGGAAATAAAAAGCAGGATAGAAAGAGAGAAAAGGAAGGAAAGAGGCTGAAAGACAGTGGTAAGAGGAGAAGGAGGAAGACAAGATAGTGAGTCTGAACAGTGAGGCTTGTACTTGGAAGGGAAGCAGTAGGAAAGCATCCACAGTGTGCTGTTAGCTGGGCATGTAGATGATCTAGATTGAGAGATTCCAACACTTTTCAATAACAGCAAGCAGAACAGAACTTTATTAAACTTTTTTAAACAGACTGGTTTAACTAACGGAATAGTCTAGGCTTTAACTCTCATCTCCCATGGAAGCCTTCCATTCAAGGCTTTCCTTTGACCCCTGAGCCAGAAACTTATCTCACAATCAAGGGCAAGAGCTGAGAGAGAACCCAATAGGATGCTGTATGCTGTTAATCATTACCATACCATAATCACAATAATCATTACCAGTAAAGGAAAGTGAACAGAGATTTTTGATTTTTGTCTTATATGTGAAATATTGGAAGGAACATTGACGTGTCTCTCCCCGAGGCTGAAGAGACACCATAATATACTACCAAAGTAGGGGGTGATGATAGGGTTGTCAGCCCCCAGGTATGGGTGGATTTCCCCCCACTTTTGGGGGGCTTGAATCTGCCCCAGCCAACTGGCTGTCAGGGGAAGCCCTGACCCTAAGCTCTGCCCCCAAACATGGCCACCCTCCCAGCCACCCCTCAACCCTACCCTCCTGTCAGATTTAAAGGGCCTCAGCTGATAATATACACCCAAAGTAGGGGGTGATGATAGGGTCAGCCTAGGGCTGTACTGTTAGAGTTCCTGGTTACAATAGATGAGAATATGCTAGATATGTGTTCTGTCTGATCAGGAAGTACACATGTAACATGTAGCAAGGAAAAGCATTAAAACAAGAAATGGGAATCCCAATACACAATCATAACATGTATTATTTAGCATTTTCTCTTTAAAAGCCTGATAAATTAAAGGTATCACTGGAAGAGGAGCTGATTATTTTGATGAGGCCAGTGACACTATTTCAGCACCAAACCATTAACATTTAAAATACATTAACCCACTTGCTAATGTATTCTGCCATTGCCTACAAGACTATGAAGGCTCATGAGATGGAAAGTGGATACCCCTGAAACTTTTTCCAATTCTTGCTAATTTCCTGCTGTGGAAATAATAACAAGAAATGACCATTTTATTCCAGAACAGAGAAATTAACTGTATATTACAAAGCATGGCAGTCCTCATTTTAGGCAAAACTCACACAGTACATTTTAAAATTATGCGTTCACTTGCACAAGTGATCTTGTGTCTGGATATGATTAAGAATGCCACACATGATAAATGATTTATGAATATACAATAGTACTTCATAGGAGTCTGCAGTCTCC
This sequence comes from Gekko gecko, assembly GCA_029375565.1. Taxonomy (NCBI): domain Eukaryota; kingdom Metazoa; phylum Chordata; class Lepidosauria; order Squamata; family Gekkonidae; genus Gekko; species Gekko gecko. Next base: position 62,747,633 of record JAPDNY010000004.1, on the reverse strand, counting down.
AAGTGAGAGCATCCTGGACAGGGATGGTGAGAACTTTGATGCTAATATGATCACTGGTCATGACTCATTACTGTGAATGAATAAACTCTTCATTTACACCTGAGTCCAGCTCCCTCACTGGATTGTCTTGACACCTTTTCTCAAAATTTAACTTGAATACAGTGCATGTTCTACTGGGTCATGGTCAGGTCATGCCTTGGTAAATAAGCTACAACTGTGTTTCAGCTTGTGGCTCTTTTTGTACCTGGTCAACTAAATCTCTCTGATCACAGGAAAAAAGTTACATGCCCCAGGGTCATAGCTGGATCATTAAAGTGACATACTTGGTGAGCACTGAATCACCTGCAATTTGCCCCCTGTGCACAGTTGGATACATCATTTAAATGACCTGCAGGGTCTGCATCTTTTAACAAATGCTTTACAATCAGGACATTAAGTTGCTTTTGCTTTTCGTTTTCAATGTGGGCATTTTGTGCTAGAAATACTGTGATAAAACAAGCCCTGGGATGTATCTTTTTATTGGCAATTTTTTTTAAAAAAAAACCCAATATTTTTGTGAATGTGGGAAAGAGACTGCAAATCCCATGAGGTAGTGCAAAGTCTAATTAAAAAGAAATGTGAAACATTATTCTTCTTTTTGCTTTTAACAGTGTGCCTTTTAAAAATTAGTGGTGGCAGACGTAGACATGGTTGCTGGGAGAGAGAGTGAAGAAGCAGCTATGGCAAAGCAGTATAAAATTTCACATGTGAAATCATTTCCCCCCCTCCCCCAGAATGAAATATGTTAGAGCTGTTTGGACACAGTTTAACAGTGTATATAATGTTCAGCTACAATGGATCACAATATAGGTGCAGGCTGCAAGCCAAAGCAGTGAGTAATCGAGTATCCTGGTTCTGAAACTATTCAAGACTGCTGTTAATTTTCACTTGGAGGCACTCAAGTCAAAGTGTTTCCATATGATCACCATAGTTGTTATAATCATAAGTGCCAAAGTGGCTTGATGTGATTGATTCCCAGCCACAATCTAAGCAGATGCCCTAGCCATACCTGAGATTTATATTCTGGCTGTCATCTAGGGAGAAAAGCTTTTTGCATTATGTACTAGAGACACTTTCACACATGCTGAATAATGCAGTTTCAATCCACTTCAGTGACCATTTGCAAGTGGATTTTGCAATTTCACAACAGTAGAATCCAGTTGTGAAGTGCATTGAAAGTGTGTTATTTACTGTGTGTGTGAAAGGACACTACTGAAATTAGCCATAACATAAAATATACAAGTGACTTAATCTACTGAGTCAAAATTTGTGGAAGGACATTTGTTCTATTTATTATGAAGGCAACAGGATATATTTTGCTAAATCAAAGGCCACAGTGTCAATGTTTCCAGAGAGGTCAATATCCTAGTGAAAACAAATTCTTCTCAGTTCAAAGGCATGCAGAGTTTATGTGTCACCTATCACTTCTAAGCAATTAAGTCCAATTTTTCAATATTTGATTTCTCTGAAACTTTTTCTCATTCAACACTTCGGAATAAATTGCAATTCACTTAGGGACACAGTTTAACAGTGTATATAATGTTCTGATCAGCAGGAAATTAATTGAAACCACTCCATGCATTCTTGATGGAGAACAATTTGCATCTGTAGTTTCAATGTTCACTTTCTTGTTTATGGTAACAACATTATATTGTCCATCTTTTCTTGGAGGGGGGGGGACAAATATTCCTACCAAATACCAATTTTGAAGGATTTTTTATTCCTTAAAATTTGTTATATTTGGCTCTGTTTTAAATAATTTGCCTTCATAGTTCTGTTGTAGAACGTTGTACAGTATAAGTCAAGTCACTCAATGCAGTAAAAATAAAGGTGAGCAAACATGATTAACTGTGAGCTACAATGAAAAACATATTAAATTATTCAAGCAAATGTTTTTCTGAGTTGGGTAATGAGAAATTTATGGATTAGTCTTTTCCTCCCTCTCAGATGATTCCTCCCTCCTGATAGTCAGGATTGAGGAACAAAATGATGAAATACTCACTTGATTTCTGTCAATAACACTTCAATTTCTGTTTTTAAGATTAAACTGCAAGTATTACTAAAATCAATGGAATTGCACAAAAGATAAATTTACCTAGATGAAACTGATTACCTAGAATCATTTTGGTGTTTGTCTCTATCAATCTCTGTATCTATTTCAGGGAGGAAGGAATTAAGAAGTTAGGAGATCCAATGCAAACTAAATCTATGATGGTGGACACCCAAACAGGTTACCCCCATTACCTCCATTGTTTCCAATGGGGAAACCCAGCCAGCAGCACTTAAAGCAGGCAAGCAGGCAGCCACCCAGCAGTCAGACTCTCCCACAGAATCTCAGGGAAAGTGAACTGTCTCGGGAGGTGCTTGTTTGCCATGAGAACAAGTGGCATACTCCAGAACAAGTGGCACTATGGCAGTGCAAGCATGCCACAGTGCCACACAGAAACTCCAAAAGACCAAAAGGAACATCATTTATATGTGTATAAATTGATGGTGCAACCTCATTGGACCACTCACACCACACACACCTCAAAAAGAATATTTATAGCACTGGAAAAAATGCAGAAAAGGGCTACTGCAATAATAAGAGGAGAACACTTTCCCTATGAAGAAAGGTTATCACGTTTGGGGATCTTTGAGAAACAATGACTGAGGGGTGACATGACAAGAGGTTTACAAGACTATGCGTGGGATAGAGCAGGTAGAGAAAGAAGTACTTTTCACCCTTTCTCACAAGACAAGAACTCGTGGGCACTCAATGAAATTGCTGAGCCATCAGGTTAGAAGTTAGAACAGATAAAAGGGTTTTTTTGGTTCTTACAGGTTTACAACTTTAAAAAGTTCTGCTGGTTGCTGTTGCTTGGTGGTGGTGGGGTTGGTTTGTTTTTTTCCTGTCTGCTCCAGCCTCCATACATTTGTCAAATTCCATCTGGAAGCTGTTCATGCCAGCTGCCACCACCACCACCACCTCCTGTAGCAGTGAATTCCATGTGTTAATCACTGTTTGGGTGAAGAAGTACTTCCTTTCATCTGCAGTTGCCCTTTTCTGCATTTTCCCCAGTGCTATAAATATTCTTTTTGAGGTGTGTGTGGTGTGAGTGGTCTAATGAGGTTGCACCATCAATTTATATTTGTATAAATATTTTTCCTTTTGGTCTTTTAGGGTTTCTGTGTGGCACTGTGGCATGCTTACACTGCCACAGTGCCACTTGTTCTGGAGTGTGCCACTTGTTCTCATGGCAAACAAGCATCTCCCAAGACAGTTCACTTTCCCTGTGATTCTCTGGGAGAGTCTGACTGCTGGGTGGCTGCCTGCTTGCCTGCCTTAAGTGCTGCTGGCTGGGTTTCCCTATTGGAAACAATGGAGGTAATGGGGGTAACCTGTTTGGGTGTCCATAGCATTAGGCCCATTGGTACAATTGCTTTGGGACATGGGGGTGTATGTGGGGAGAGGCTCCTGAAGCTACCTGGAAATTTTGGAGCCTCTCCCTCAAACCCCCTCCCCCCCAGAGCTACTAACAGCACCATGGGGAAAAAAGTAACTTTTTCCCCATCGTAGAGAACAATGGAGGGAATAGGGGCAACCTGTTTGGAGGCCCATAGAATTGGACCCCCTGGTCCAATGTTCTTGAAAGTTGGTGGGTATCTTGGGGAGAGGCTCCAACAGCTATCCTGTGAGTTTGGATCCTCTTCCTCTAACCCCCTCCTCTCCAGCCCCCAGAATATACCCTATGTTTTCACCATTGACTTCAATGGCCCATAGGATATAATGACACAGAATTGCCATCAAATTTCTTTCATTCCCTCCTTGCCTTCTCTCCTTTTCCTCTTTCCTGCCTTCTTCTCTTCTCTTTTTTTCTCCTTTCCTTGTTTCCCTCCTTCTTCCCTTCTCTCTCTTTCCCTCTTTCCTTCTCCTTCTTTCCTTCTCTTTCTTTCCCTCTTTCCTTCTCTCTACTCTCTCTCTTTCCTCCTTCCGTGGCCCAACTCTAGTGAGAAGGGCTTAAACTTTAAACCCCTTCTCTCTTCGCTCCCCCACCCAGGCCAGCTGGGGAAGGAAAGGGGAGGCTTTTGAAGATGCCTTCCCCTCCTTTTGCTTCCCCTTCTGATATCACTTCTGGTGACGTCAGGGGGCGTGGCATATGCTAATAGCCTAGTAGCTCATTAGCATACCATATGCTAATGAGCTCCAGCAGCTCTTTTTCTACAAAAAGACCCCTGGTTATACCTCTGAGGATGCCAGGCACAGCTACTGGTGAAACGTCAGGTCCTACAATGCCAAGACCATGGCCACACAACCCAGAAAATCTACAGCAACTAGAAAAGACCATTGCAAATTGTTTTAAGTATGTTTTATTATCCCTGTTTCTATAATAGGACTGTTTCATTAAGGCACCATTGCTGCACACTATTCAAATGACCCACACGCTCTACGATCAAAGTATAGCGACACAACATCTGCCATATGCAGTAGCAGTTGTTAAATTCTTAGAAGACAAAACCCAGAAACTTACACATATATTTTAACAAAGAGAATAATCTACCCTGACAAAATGGGCCAAACTTGGAAAACAAAATTGGTTCATTTTACTGGGACCTGAAGCCCAGAAGGACCTAGCCTAGATTGCAAACCTTTTAGCATGATGTGAACTATTTACATCATTACACAAATGGCTCATGAAATTGCACATATGAGATGGGATTATATTCCATATTTAGACCAGTCCTAGGAAATGATGCTTAGCCTCTTACAGAAGTATATGAAACAAGACTTTGATGTGTTAACAAGTGGACTTTTTTTTTCAAAATTCAAAACCTTTTAAAGTGAAGATATTTTTGTGTTTCTTTGTTTTTTAAATGTATGTCAACTTTAAAGAAGGCTCAGCATTACTAAAATGAATAGAATATATGAAGTATTTATAAGTCCCTAGAATATTTTCCAGAACTTTAGGGTTGCTTGAACTGGACTGTTGCTTCAAGGGCCCAGCATGTATTCGCAGTTCTGGAGTACAATGGCTGTTTCCAGTCTGGACTCGGGTGGAATGGCTTGCAATAAAGAATCTGTTAAATGGAGCTTATGCTTGCTATCTCTTGTGGTCTTAAATCATTAAATCTCTGCTGGAATCCCCTCCTCCCTGCACAGACAGATACTCATGTTGCTGACCCCCTGCAGAGTGAGATTTCAGTAAATTATACTACTTGTCTCAAGAGCAATTGCAATAAATCTGATACGACTGGCAAACATGATTTAGGTCAGTATATCACAATTAATTACAATAGGATTTCAGTAGTGAACTAATATTAAATAGTAATGTTCAGATAACAGCCAAGAAGCATAACGTCTGGTGCTAGAAGAACATAAATAAGGATCTGAACTCATCAGATCCTGATCTGAATTGAATGATTGTTTGCCCTGCAGACTTCTATCAAGGTGATTGATGAAGGTTTTTCTTTTCTGACTACTGAAAATTCAAAGTAATAAAAATGTATCCAAGTCCTAGACTTTCAATCCTCCTCTCCTGTTCCCAGTAGGTCCCCTTCCAGTGAATGATTGAGGGCCACAAATACAGAATATGAAGGACAGCCAGCCTAGTAAAAACATATGAGATTATAATCCCAGCTGTGATAAAAACTGAGTAATTTAAAGGGACATAGTTATAATGAGATGTTTTACTATGGGCTTCAATCCTATAAAAAGTTAAATCCCATTAAATCAATACAATTTGAATGCTTAACTGTGTGTCAGATTCCATCGATTTCAATGGCACTTAATAAGGCTTAATTTTCTCCAGACTGTAGTATTTTTGTACATTACTATTATAAGCATATATATGCTTTTTTAAGAGACCCATTTCCAAGTAAAGTATAAAAAAACATACAACATTTTTGGTATTTTTGCATTTTGTGTGTGTGCGCGCACTCATGCCTAGAAGTTATAGCAACCTCTGGTGACTCCTACTGGGGCATGGAGGGTGTTCAGAGAACTGGCCTGATAGCACGCCTCAATGTCTCAGCCCTGGTATTCTTTGGAGGTCTCCCATCCAAATACTTTCCATGGTCAGCTCTGCTTAGCTTCCAAGATCTGACAAGATCAGGCTTGCCTGGGCTATCCAGGTCAGGGCAAGATACAATTTTCTAAAATCAGAAGAAATAAAATGGTCATTCCATACAATCATATCGGTTGAGATCTTTGCTGTGTTTGGAATGTGGTGAGGACATATTTTCATTACTACATTTCTAGTTCACAACTCAATAGTCAAATGACTTTTGTGTTTTTGGTAGATTTATGGTCCATAAATAATTGTATATGTTAGCATCTTAAAGAGCTTCCTCATACTGTTCAGGATGGTGGTATATGTATAAGAAGCTAATATGGAAGACATGCTACATGATTAAATATATAAAGTATGAAGGGGATAAACATATTTGAAAATGAACATACCTACACTATCATACAAGGAAACTTGCCAGGGAGCAGATATTCTCTGGAGTTCCCCTGCAGATATCTGGTAGCAAACATGGGTCTACTGCTGCATAGTAACCAATGTTGTAGCCAATTTAGAATTCATTTATTTTATTCCTATCCCATAGTTATTTGTTTATTTGAATTTCTAACTAGTCCTGCCCTAAGCACTTGGGGTGGCCACTGTTACATATGTTGTAGCTTCACATAGAATAGAATGGTTAAAAATACTCTTTCAGATCACAAAGAGAGTCTTGGTCTAAGCCCCTTGAGCCTGTGGTTTTGGGATGATTGACAGATACATTTCTCTTTCTCTAAGAAATTTGCATTGTAGAGTGACAGCTCAGCAATCAAAACAGGATACTCTGTGTTTCAAAAGAGCTTGGAGGATTTTTTTAAGATGCCCAGACATCCAGAAAATGATGGAATAAATGATACTTTTTAAGTGTCAAGAGAGAGAAAAACCTGACATCTATATAGTTTCCTGTTCCCTGCTCAAGATCTTCAATGGTTGGTGATTTATCCCTGATGGCAGCATGTTCCATTAAACTCTTGGTAGTCATGGTCCCTTGCATTCTCATGCCTCAGTTCTAGTAGGATGAGAATATATAGCAGGGATGGGCACTAACCAGCTGACAAACTAAAGTTAGTCATGAATTTTGGCCAATTTGTGGTTTGTGAAGCAATGTTTGCAAACTGAAGAACCTCCATAAACTTTCATGAATTTTGCTGCAGTTCATGTTGGTTTGTGAACAATTGTTTTTGTGAATAGAAAAACACTGCTTTCTGCTCCCTGAGAAAAGCCACAAGGAGCAGTAAGCAGGGGTTTAAATGGCTCCCAGCCATTTCACCCAGTTTCTGCTCACTGCTGTGCCTGGGAGCCATTTAAACCCCTGCTTTCTGGTCCCAATGGTGGTGAGCAGAAAGCAGAGCGTGAAATGGCTGGGAGCCATTTGAACCCCTGATTTTTGCTCCCCGTGGTTTTTCATGGGGAGCAGAAAGCAGTGGTTTAAATGGCCCCTTGCTTTCTGTCCCCTGTGACTTTTTGCAAGGGGCAGAAAGCAGGGATTTAAATTTTAAATGTCTCATGAACTAATACAAACTGGGTCAGTTCGCAAACCTACCTCCTCGTTCATATGGTTCAGTTTGTGGTTCAGCCATGAACCATGAACTGAACTGCAAAAATGTGGTTCATGCCCATCCCTAGATATGGCCTTCCACATCACAGACTTCCACTATGTGCACCTAGTGTATAATCTTAGACATATTGACTAGTAATGAATCCCACTGTCCTTAGCACAATTAATCAGGAAGCTACAAACCAGAAAGCTCTTTCCCCGTGAACTTACTATTTCCTTGGAAAAGCCACTGTCTCTTAGCCTCAGTGACCTACTTGTAGCTCAATGGCCACCTCCAAAACACAGCCTCCAGCAGCCAGGGGACCTCCAGGAACAGTGCAGTGTGGAAGTTTGTGTTAGGAGAAGGGAACCAACAAAAATTGCTCCCTCTCTCCTGTATCCAAGCAGTAGCATTATTAAGCCATAAGAAATACTGAAGAGTTCATTTCTGAATTTACCGGACTGGCATCCATTATTACTTCAGATTATAGCCTACAAGAACAAAGTAATATTCTAAGAAGACCTCTACATGGTTGTATTCTTACTTCAGAGTATGAACCTTAAACTGTAATTCAAGAGCCTTCTGCATATCATGACTTTTGTGAAATCTGACTCAATTGATTTTTCCCTTCAATAATTAGAAGCTATTTGCTGCAGTATCTTAAAATATGTTGTTGAAGGCTTTCATGGTCAGCGTTCATTAGTTGTTGTAGATTTTCCGGGCTGTATGGCCATGGTCTTGGCATTGTAGGACCTGACATTTCACCAGCTTCTGTGACTGGCATCCTCAGAGTTATAACACAGAATGATGGAGTACTGTCTGTGTCAAGGTGAGAAGAAAAATGGTAGGCAGGTAATTTATATCTACTCAGAAAGGTGGAGTAGGGCTGAGTCATTATCTTGTAGGAGTTCCCCAGGCTGTGACATACTAATGGAGGAGCTTTCCTATGGAGGTTCTTTTGCAGATGGATTGGCTGTTGAAATTCTAATCTTATCTGTAGTGCTATTGTAAGATGTAGAGTATTTTGTGTTTTTCAGGACAGGAAACCATGCCCTATTTATTTTTAAACTCTCTTCTTTCTTGTTGAAATTGTGTTTATGTTTATGAATTTCAATGGCTTCCCTGTGTAATCTGACATGGTAATTGGATGTGTTGTCCAGCCTTTCAGTGTCTTGGAATAAGATACTGTGTTCTGTTTGAGTTAGGCTATGTTCAGCCACTGCTGATTTTTCAGGTTGGCCCAGTCTTTCATGTTCTTTTATTCTTGTCTGAATGCTACACTGTGTGGTCCTCACCTTCCTGAGTAGATATAAATTACCTGCCTACCATTTTTCTGCTCACCTTGACACAGAGAGTACTCCATCTTTCTATGTTATGCCTCTGAGGATGCCAGTCACAGCTGCTGATGAAATGTCAGGTCCTACAATGCCAAGACCAAGGCCACACAGCCTGGAAAATCTACAACAACTAATGTCTTAAAATAATTTCATTTCCAGTCCTGTTTGTTGCAATAGTTTGTTGTCATCCATGAGCCTTATTTTCTCAAGAATATATCTCCTGTCATTGTGATATTTAATAGCCAGGTTGTCACTGTAAGCCACTGATGCACATCATAACCACCAAACTACATGACAAATATAGTTGCAATTTTTTTCCTGTAAATGCTTTCTGACAAGTACTAAAATTTGATCTGAAGCTTGCTTTATGAACTGATATTTTAAAGTTGTTTTTTCCTCATGGGTAAGACACAATGTCAAGGTTTTGTCTATTAGCCCAAGTTACAAACTGGAGTCCTTCGATTTAAGTCCTTTTTGATCCATTCACTTCTTTGGGCAGCTCATAAATTCATTTTTTCTTCTGTGGTGTAGGTTACTTTATGTCATTTTCTCATCGATATAGCTCATTTTTAACACCTCGTGCATTCATTTGGCATGATAAGTGGATGGAGTTTCAAAGGAGACATCTGACCCTTTGGTATATAAAACGGATTACCTGGTTGTCTGTTGTGCAGTAATTGAGAGATGTTGTAAAGAAAACACCATTATGTGATACTGGAGAATGGCCACAAGACTCCCCGATTGCAACAACTGTTTCTATTCAGGGTGAGATACTCAGCCAGTGAACTTGTGGCTAAGGAATGATTTAAACCTGAATCTCCCACATCCAAGTGTTAATCACTACAAATGAAGTTAACTTTGCACTATTTTTTGATAGAGAAGAAAGAGAGCACATATGGTATTCTGCATTCACTTTCCCACTGCCGTATGGTCTTAGATGGAAAGAATTTTTGGACATATTGGGAGTTATTCCCAAGTAAATGTGTCTAGATTAGGGTGTCAACCTGCCAGGACCCCATTCTTTTGATATTTGTCCCTGTTGAATAAAACTGACTTCAGCAAGACATGAGATTAAATAAAAATGAACCAGTGCACTCTAGTGTTCTGTTTTCAGAAACAAAATACAGGATTGAAATGCTCCAGCTGTGCAATGCCCACCAACCAATTCTTCTTGATGATATTGGGAAAAGGGTCCTAAATTGAAAATACAAACCATCTTATGAAATCCATTGATTCTTGTGCAAAAGAAATTGATTCCCATTTCTCACATATATCACTAGCCAAACAGATGCATTGGCACTCCAAAGTGTATGATTTGGTTTTGCTGTACAGACTGCATTTTGAATGTTAAATCATCATATTCATTGCACATTGCTCTGTTTAAAGGAAAGTTTTAGTGGTCTTTAAATATGTGTAGAAAGTCTTATGAACCTAAGAGTATATGTCCTGAAACATACACATTGGACTGTATTCAGATGACTTTGACATCTTCTTGTTATTTTGAAACAAATATGTTTCAGATGCTTAGTACAAATTTCCTTGAATTAAGAACAGCTTTATGTTAAACATTAAACTGATTTAATGTGGTAACTCAATACCTGTATCACAGAACTAGGTGAGCCTATGCATATATATAATCCCTAAGGTAACTTTGGAAGAATGTATGACCATGAAACTATTATAATAATTAAATGTTCAAAATAAAGGAACATGGAGTATCCCTTCTAAGACCATTTCACATTTTAGTCAGGAAAGCCAGTGATGGGCTACCATATTTATTCTTGACAACCAACTGACCAGTACTCAATCAAGATGCACTTCTCCCAAATCCACTTCTCAAAGAAAGACATATGACAATACTATGGGTTCAACAAGTCAGGCCTCACCTGGAGTACTGTGTCCAGTCTTGGGCAACCAGGACACAAGCTCGAAGTGTGTCCAGAAGAGGGCAACCAGGATGGTGAGAGGATAAGAATCCAAGTCTTATGAGGAAAGGCCGAAAGAATTGGGTATGTTTAGCCTGGGAAAGAGAAGGCTTAGAGGGGACATGATTACAGTCTTCAAGTATTTGAAGGGCTGTCATGTAGAAGATGGAGCAGATCTATTCTCTCTTGCTCCGAATTGCAAGACTAGATCTAATGGGTGGAAATTACAAGGGAGTCGTTACCGGCTAAATATCAGGAGAAACTTCCTAACTGTAAGAGTGGTTGAGTAGTGGAACAGACTGCCTCAGGAGGTGGTGGATGCTCCTTCGCTGGACGTTTTCAAGCGGAGACTGGACGACCATCTTTCAGGTATGTTGTAGGTATGTAGGTAGCTATCTTTCGGCTATGCTCCTGCAGAGTGCAGGGGGTTGGACTAGATGACCTGCAAGTTCCCTTCCAACTCTAACATTCTATGATTCTATGAGTTTGTTGATTTAAAAATTGCTTGGTCTACATCATTACTATTATCTACCTTTAAAGGCAGCTTCCTACCTTATGTGCTCAACTCTACCCTGGCTCCAAATAAGGCCAACAGTAAATTACTGACTTCATTTATCCTCCCCTGCACATGCCAGTGCTGAGAAGTGCCAAGAGGTTCCAACCTTTATTGCCTCACCCAGTGTGCTGTAGAAACAACAAAGTGTTTGTTTAATGCTACACAGAGTAGGTTTTTTATGCTTGGTTAGGAAAGACAGGAAGCTGCTTTATGGCTTTTCCCTTAGCCCTTCTCATACACTGGGCAATTAACTGTCCAAGCCAAAAAGGTCCCATACCTTATTTGAATTATAAAAGGGGCTCAAGAAACAGGATCCATGACCACAATGGTTGTTTTGTTGTTGTTCAGTCGCACAGTCGAGTCCGACTCTTCGTGACCCCATGGACCAGATTACGCCAGGCCCTCCTGTCTTCCGCTGTCCGCTGAAGTCTGCTCAATTTCATGTTCGTTGCAATGGTTGTTAATAAGCTGCTATTCAACTAAGTTTGAAACATGGTGTCTGTCACATTTAAACTTTACATTTGGGTAAGGGGTGAAACGGTTTTAGAAAGTATATACCTGTGTTGTCTTGTTAGGAATTATATATTCTGGATATACCAAAAACATAAAGAGTGAGCTAAATCAGAGTAATGGTCCATCTAGACCAGCATATTATTTTTCAGCATGACTACTTAAGTCTGAGGAGACTTGTCCTGTGGGACCTGTCTGCATTCCACAGGGCATGTAAAACACAGTATACTAATGTAATTTTGTTAGACTTTATCATCAATGCTGTTGATTTTTATGCCAGATGTGTTAGTTTCTGTGTGCTGAATTTTTAATTAGATTTTATTGAAATTCTGGTTTTATTATTGTTGGTGTATTGTTATATTCTTAGCTGCCCTGAGACTGAATCTGGGGGACAGGTGGGATAAAAATCTAAAATAAATAAATAAGTGCATTTTAGTTGTTCTTCAAGCCATTTACTTGAGAATAGCTTCCCTGTTACTGGACAAGCCACAAAGGAAGGGCACAGTTCCTCCAATATCTACTAATGGTCTTACTTTCCATTTTTATCTGTCTTACCACAGATGTCCTAATTATCCACAAGTAATTGATTGTCCTCACCATGCAGGAATAACTACTGATATCAGGTAATACTGCTTTTTTATCAGTATAATCTATACACAATATAAGAAACAACTAATTCAATACCAGCTGCTGAGATGGGACACACACAGAGAGAGACTCCTTGTTTATCCCTTCCATTAGACAGAATGACTAAAGGGAGTTTTTGAGATTCCATATGCAACTTAAAGGTGTTCCAGAGACTAGAGAGAAAGGCTAAATTATTCATAATTCATTTATATTCACTGACTCTTGTGGAAATTGTATTCCACTGGCACTACATCAGGGAGGCATTTCTCCTACAGTGTTTTCCATTGTTGAGCTGAGTTTGTATTTCTGTTAGTTATTTAGAAATTACTTGTCATAATTAGGATATTGTATTTCAAGATATCATAACAGCCCTCTGGAGATTTTACCATCTACAAATAATTCTAATCAATGAAAATACTGATATTTCCAAGAAGACTCTATTCTTAGCTGCAAATCTTGCAGGAATTCTCTCCAGTAGCAAGAGGATGTATGCATTGGGCTCTATCCAAGCCAAAAAATAGCCAGAAAATACCTTGTTGGTATTTATCAGCTATTTTTCAGCTGGACATAGAGGGGGGTGTAAGTTTGGCTATCGAGCATAGCCAATCCTGGATAAATTCAGGATTATCTGGGAAAACAGGCTAGCCACAGTTAAACAGTGTTTAAAGACAGTGCACTCCCTTTATACACCATTCCGGATGAAGCTGCAACACCTTTAAATGCCTTCAGCTCCATTATAGCCTGTGGAGACCATTATAGTCAATTATCCCCATAAGCTATAATGGGGAATCTATCCAGGGGTATGCAGAGCTGTTTTTTGAGGTAGAGGCACCAAATTTTCTGCATAGCTTCTAGTACCTTAACACAAAAGACCCACCCCAAGTTCCAAAAGAATTGAACCAGGAGGTCCAATTCTATGGACCCCAAAGAAGGTGTTCTCATACTCCAATGGAGGGGGAAAAAAACAGCAAAAACAAGGACTGATGTCAAATCAAAGAGTCTTTGCAGTAGAAACTGAAGTGGGGGGGCATTTTATAGAACCAGTGTCACTATGGCAATGCTAGCTGAACAAATCCAAGTGAAGGGTTTTTTTGTGTTTTTTTTTGCAAGCTTAGCACAGCCAGTGCATGTATAGAGTGCCCAGCAGAACCAATGCCACTTTGTCAATGCCAGCTCAACAAATCCAAGGAGGGTAGGTTGCAAGCCTAGCACAGCCAGTGAATGTACAGTGCCCAGCAGAACCAGTGTATGTACAGAATGCCCAGCAGAACCAATATATGTACAGAGTGCCCAGCAGAGCCAGTGCCACTGTGGCAATGCCAGCTTAACAAATTCAAGCAAGTGGGGTTCCAAGCCCAGCATATCCAGTACATGTACAGAGTACCAAGCAGTACCAGTGTAATGTAGTAGTGCCAAGCAAAATCCAGTGCCTTCCCTTGAATGCTTTCTTTCCCCCACTCCGTTGAAAACAATGGAGGATGAGGACACTTTCTTTGGGCACTCTGTACAGGCACTGGTTCTGCTGGGCACTCTGTATATGTGCTGGCTGTGTTGGCTTGCAACCACCCCTTGCTTGGATTTGTTGAGCTGGCATTGCCACACTGTCACTGGTTCTACTGGGCACTCTGTACAGCACTGGCTGTGCTAGGCTTGAAAAAAAAAATCCCCCACACTTTCAGTTTCTACTGCAGAGACTCTGGTTTGACATCAGTCCTTGTTTTGTTTTGGTGGGGGTTTTGCTGGTTTTTCCATCATTGGAAACAATGGAGGATGGGGGAACTTTCTTTGGGGGCCCATTGAATTGGACCCCCTGGTCCAATCTTTTTGAAACTTGGGGATCTGTTGAGGAGAGGCAGCAGAAGGTACGCTGAAAATTTGGTGCCTCAGAAAACAGCCCCCAAACCCCTCCATACCCCCAGATAGATTCCCCATTAATTATAATGGTCCCAGAGGGTATAATGGAGCTGGAAAAAATTGTGATTTCTAAAAAAATACCTGAATATGAATACCATATCAGTATTGGAATTCAGGGGTTTTTTTGGGGGGAATCCCATTTTTTGGGGTTCAATATATTTATTTATAAGTTAAATTTTTAAACCACCCTCCCCTGAGTACACAAGACTCTGGGCAGTGAATAACAGTAAAAACACTCATAAAATAATAAAGTAAAGGTGAAGGTTTCCCTTTCTTGAAAGTTAGTCAAATCCAACTCTAGGGGGTGGGGCTCATCTCCATTTCCAAGCCGAAGAGCCAGCACTGTCTGAAGACATTTCTGTGGTCATGTGGCCAGCATGACTAAATGTCAAGGAGCATGGAATGCTGCTACCTTCCAACTGAAGTGGCACCTGTTTATCTACTTGCAATTTCTTGCTTTTGAACTGCTAGGTTGGCAGGAACTGGGGCCAGAGATGAGAGTTCATATGGCACTAGGGTTTCAAACTGCTGAGCTACAGACCTTCTGAGCTGCAGCTCAGCATCTTAACCTCTGAGCAACAATGCAAACAATTTAAATAGTACAGAATTAAAATATTCTTAAATAGCGCTAAACTTCAGAATTCCAGTTTGTGCCACTATCTCGTAAGTAGATCCATTCAGTGAAGCGCACTGCACAGTGAAGACTATTTTATTAGTTTACATTATTTCTAGGCCATTGTTCTAAGATTAAAGTATTACCCAAGGTAGCTAAAGACACTAAACTTGGAATGGGAGGTTGTTTGCTTTCTTTCATTTTTGTTATTAATTCCAAAAGGAAATGTTTTGTTATTCAGTTATTTCATGTGGTTTTGTTTCATTGTTGTTTCTTTTGTTGTTGTTTCATTGATTAATTCTATTTGTTATTCTTTCTTACTGGTTTCAGTGGTAGATCTCATTCTCAGTTGGGTTTGTACCTTCATGGTTTTTCATCCAAACTGGACAAACCTCAGGGGAACTTTACCACTCTTCTAGAACACCCATACATCCAAATTTCAGACAAATAGAACAAAAGGGCTCCTGCTTTTTAAGGCAGTGGGAGGTACCCATGTTTAACATTAAAACCAATGGGAGAATTGCTAGGCAAGATTTCAAACATGCAGTAACACAGATAACCATGTACAATGAGCAAATTTGGCACTGCATCCATTTAAGGTTTTTTTTAAAAGCTTTATTTATCAGTTTTATCCATTATTACATATGGTAGATCATTTACATTCGAGTCTACATTTTCCAAGAGTTATTTATCCACTTATACACTCTTGCCCACCTAATTGTATGAATGCATTCGTCTTTCCCTTGTAACATCAAATTTAGTTTGTCTATTTGTATCAGTTCAAGGAGTTTTGTCCTTATTTCCTCGCTTGTTGGGTTTTTTTTCTAGTTTCCAATACTTAGCCAACAATATCCTGGCAGTTGTCAATATATAGATCAACAGATAGACATCTTTTTGTACAAAGCTATCTGGAATTATATTTAACAAAGCCATTTCAGGTGTTAAAAAATGTTCTGTTCCATTATTTCTGATATTATTTTTTATACCTTTAACAAATAGTTATAAACCTTACTACAACATCACCACATGTGGAAAAACATTCCCACATTTCCTTTGCATTTCCAACAATTGTTGGAAACAAATTTATGACACTTAGCTAATCTATCTGGCGTCTAGTACCATCTATGAAACATTTTAAAAATATTCTCTTTATAACTTATAGATCGCATATATCTGACTGTTTTCCACATTTTCAGCCATTTATCTATTTCTATGGAATGGCCAATGTCTCTCATCCAGGAGATCATGGTTGTTTTAATTATTTCACTGCATATATTCTTCCAAAAGAAATCTATAAAGTTTCTGTGTCACTTGTCGATAGCCAGATCTTGTCTCGTTGGGTTTTAGCAATATAGAATCCCACAGCTGCATCTTTGGCATATCTAGATTGAAGTTGTAAGGTTTCCCACCAAGTAAATTTGATGTTGAGAGTACCCCAAAGTCTCTCCTTGGACTTCAGTTTATTATCCTCTTCCAATAAACCTTCATAGGTTTCTCTGTTGTGTTCAGTAGTAAGGGAAAGTTTTATAAATACTTCTAAGGGGGATACCCATCTCAGAGATTTTATATAATATTTGTCTTTAATATCATTCCAAATCTTTAAGGGCCCCCCTTAACACATGTTGCCTAAAATTAGAGTGTACTTTATCCTTCCCGTACCACGTATACACATGCCAACCATGCTTAAATCATGACCCTCTAGATTTAACAATCTTACATTTCCTAATGTAATCCACTCTGTTATCCAATCTAGTGCAGCAGCCCGGTAGTACCAATACCAAATAGGAAGACCAAATCCACCCCTTTCTTTTCTGTCTTATAGGGCTTTCCATTTTATTCTAGCTCTTTTAGGATACCAAATAAATTGCCTTGTTATTTTATCAAGTTCTACAAAAACTTATTGTCCTTTCAGTATAGGTATATTTTGTTCCAGGAACAGAAACCTTGGAAGAACATTCATTTTTAATAGTAGCTATTCTACCCATCAATGACAACTGTATATCTGTCCATCGTAACAGATCCTTCTTAAGTTCCTCCACTAATTTATAGTAATTATTTTCTATTAATGAACTATTTCTGTTAGATATTATTATTCCCAAATATTCCCATTTAAGTTGAAGGACAGTGTCCTGCTGCAGGCCATCCCAGCCCTGTTGCAGGCTGTCTCAAAGTCTCAACAAGTGGGACTGGAGGGCAGGGGGGAGCCACGGGAAGTGGCATCACCTCACTGTCCAGGCTGGCTGCCGATGTTGGCTCGACACCCCGGGAGCTCGTTAGTCCTGGCGACCTGTCACCTGGTTTGGTCCTGGGCCCAACGGAAACCAGGCAGGATGGTGGGGCAATGATGCACCATGTCACCATGGGGTCATGGGCGGTGGCAGACTGGACCACCTACTTACTCCTACCACCAAGGGATGGGCTGCCTCAGGCCACCCCAACTACTAGGGACCTGGAAGTGGGAACAGGTCCAGCAGTGGGGAGGTGGGAGGGGGACCAGAGGCAGTGGGGATGGGGGGGCAGCCCAGCCCCAGACCGTGTTGATCAGGAGAGCATGGGCTGAGGAAGGTGCCACCCAAATGTGCCTGGGGGTGATGCAGGGAATGGTGTCCACGCCCTGGCCAGCCCCAGACACTGGGGCTCAACTTACCCCACTCCTGGAAGCCAGAGGAGAGATGGAGAAGGAGCCAGAGCCTGGCACACGGGGCCCCCACAAAGATGACAACACCAGCTCCTGAGTGTCTGGAGAGGCAGAGCTTCCCACCTGAGCCTAAGGGGGGGAGGCAGCCGGCCAATGGCACAAGGGTTCTGGGGAGACAGACAAGCCAAGGAACTAATGGGGCCCAGGAGGGGATTGAAAGGGCAGACCATGTGTTGGTGGAAGGGGATAAAAGAGGGGTGGAGGCCAGAGCCAGGGAAGAGACACAGGAGACAGGAGGAAGTTGCCTGCCGGCTGAGAGAGACATGGAGGCACCCCTTTGAACAGGCTCCTGGTGGAGAGTAGGCTGCCAGTGGTGACATAACCTTGGGCCCTCTCCTGCATCTGAGGCTCCTGGCTATAACTCCTCTGAAAGTCTCTTCAGCCAACTGGGTTTTTCGCTAATAGTGGCCTTCGTCCTCCCCCCCCCAGGCTGGACACAGGGTGTAACAAACAGCAGCAGGGGAAAGAAGCAGGCTAACAAGGCAAGGGCATTTGGTGGCCATTCAGGGTGAAAAAATATATAAAATGGAATACTTTTCACAGGGGACAGAGGGCATAATAAAAGGAGGGAATTCAAAACTCTTGGGAGTGAGGTTTCACAGATGAAAAGTGTAATAAGTACAGCTAAAAAAGTCCTGACTTACTTGCCACCTGCCTTAACTTCTCCTATCATGCAAACCTAAGAACACTTTCCTGAGAATTTATAATGAATGGACTTCATTAGGAGTCTAAGCAGAACTACTTAAGATTGCACTGTTAGTGTAGACAAAACACAGCATTGGCAGCAGACCATGAGCAAACTCATATGGGTGGAGTACAATGTACATGGGGTGTATGTTGCTTAGAATTTTTCATAATCTTCTATGGTTTTCAGTGGGCTCACATGTTTACATTCTTTACTTCAATTAAGTAGTTCATAGGACTGTGCCCTAAATTGTGTTTGTTTATAATATCAGAGCTCTGTAAATAATGGTGGAAACAACAGTAACTACCCTGTATCCATTATTCATTAGGTATACAATTAAAATTCTCTATTGAACAAGGTACATAGTTCTACAGTTCTAGCACTACCTACACTTGGTGCCTAAGCTTTTCTAATTCTGCACAATCTGTGTAACTGTGTAACTCATGTGAATTACTAAAGACAGGTTAATTTAAATATTGTTAACATTTTTTAAAAAATGACATTACTAATACAACACAATAATCAAAATAAATCAGTTTGACAGACTCAGTAATTGCTAACTTTCACTTCAATTAGTTCGTAGCAATGATGCTAATTCTAATTCTTTTCTTGGACTTAACAATAATTACCTTTTCCCTCTTTCCAAATTTCCCCTAAACATCTGGGGGGGGAGGGGAGGAAGTGATTCATTATGTTTTTAAAAAGACGTGTATTTAGCACCTGCCTTTCAGTAATTCCATTTTCAACTGTGAAAAAGTGCACATGCTGATAAAATCCATCTGCTGGAGACAGACAAATCATTACGCCTTTGTTACATTTAAGCAATGAACACTACCTGTGAAAGAGTCCTGCAGGTGGGAGAAATGGATCCAAATGACATAGTGAACAGTGTGAAACTGATGAAAAGCAGCTAAAAATGAACATGGAATAATTTATTCCTCATGCCATATTTCCACTTTCCCTCAAATTCTTCTAATGCCCAATCCTACTAACTGGAAAATAAGGATTTATTTGTTGATTTATTTTATTCAGTTTCTCTCCTGCCCTACCCTGCAAGTGGGCCCAGGGAAGCTCACAACATATAATAGGAACAATGGATAGTACTTCACAGGAACATCAATCATTTCATCTAAATATGTTACTTAAAATAATACCTGATGGCAGCTTAACAATTCCTAAGTACAGTGCATGCTGCAGCAATGTCAGGGAGGGGCCTTTTTTGCATTGGCATTTTGCTCCGCATTGCATTGGCATTTTGCTCTTTGAGGATTTGCATTCCACGTCTATCTCTGCCGTCACTCCACAGTTGCCCTGCATTAAAATTTTTATTCTACAGGCGTTTTTGGTGATTCCGTCACCAAACCAGTGTCACTATACAATTGATGTGCATTTTCTGAGTTTTGCGATGGATTTTTTAGTAAAATTCAGTTTGAGAACGCATGTGTAGAATCATTGCCCATTTTCCTTCCTCTATCTTCCTTGGTAGTTTTTCAAGCCAGGAGGTGGCACTCACCTGTACTATTCTCTGCCCATTACCAGCATCATGTTTCAGATAAACCACCCAGCAGCATCATATTCCAGCCAATCACCTTTTGCTGGGCGGGGCATAAGGTGGGCTCTCCTGTCTTCCTTGCTTTCTTCCCTTTCTTTCCTCCTGCATCTTGTCTGGCAAACTAAACAGCAGGGAATTCCCCAGCACAATGTGCCTGCTTCCAACACCTATACCACGTCTTTACAGGTGACTCAAGCATTGCTCCTGGATGAGTAACTGCCATGCGTGCGGTAGTTCTGGCGCCCTGCCAACCCTTTTCCTATTCTCTTCCCATGACTGCCTTCTACCCCATCACTCTCTTTCTGTCCACTTTCTACCACCCCACCCCATCATTCTCTCTTTCTCTCTGTCTGCCCCTCCAGCTAAGTCTTCCCTCCCCCCTCATTTTCCTTGCAAGCTCTGTAGGAGCTGTTGTGGGCATGGGATGCTTTTGAGGGTGGGGTGGCTTCTCCCTCATAGCTGCCAGGTCTGCCAGGTATCACTCCCTTCTCCCCCACACAGCAGCAATGGACGCCGCTGTTGGACTGGGGGGAGAACCAGGGAGCTGGCATCCAAGGCCCTCATTCTGCTAGTGAGAGACTGAGGATGAGCAGTTTACGTTATTCTCCTTCCTGCCACCACTGTTCTTTCTCTCTCTCTGTCTCTCTCTCTCTCCCCTCCAGTCCTCACCTAGATGCTGGCAACATTAGTTCCCCTGGAGGAAATAACTGCTTTGGTGGGTGGACTGTATTGTATTATATATCTGAAGTCCCTTCTTGCCCCAATCTCCACCATCTCCAGGCACCATCCCTCAAATATGCAGGAATTTCCTAACCTGGAGTTGGCATCCTTGACCCCCCAGCCAACCTGAAACGATGGAAAGCTAATTGTTCTGCCTGCCCCTACAGATCATATGCATTGAGCTGCGTGGAGCGGAGGACCGCAAACCTGCTTGTCCTTAAAAAATATTTTACTAATAAACCACCATTTGCAATGAACTATATATTAAGGTTGAAATAAAGATAAAAGTTATACAGACAACATTTTCATTGTGTTGCTGTAAAGGTACATTTGCAAGTTTGAATAATAAACACAAAAGAAGACTTATACAAAACAAATTAAACACTGCAAGGAGTCAACATGAAGCCTGCAAGATCTGGGAGCCTCCATTTCTTGTGAATAAAAACTTTGTTATGAAGCAGAGTATAGGGGAAAGATTATCCTAATTTTTCTCAAGACTTAGAAATGTAAAAACAAAACAGAACATATAGTTTTAAGAGGGAATCGCCAATGCAGTTTCAAAATGTGGTGACAGCCTTCTAGCCCTGCCCTTCCATCAACAGGTCTCCATTATTATTTCAATCCTGAGGTCATTGTCCCCCTCCTCCCCCCCCCCCCCCGCTTGCCCAAATCTTCTTCTAAGGTAATCTATTCTTTTGAGTATTGTCTGCACTGGAATAAGAAAGAAATTTTATTATGAGTAACTCATTGACACAGCCATACTCTATTTAGATTCATAGTAGGTAAATGTGCTTCCAAGAACACTATGATGTTTTAAATAGAGCCAATTTTTAAGTAATCAGTTCAACACCTGGTGTTACTCAGCAAGCAAAAACTAACTTGAGGAAAGAAGAGGGGCCCCTCACTCCTATTCTGATGCAATAACACCCTAGGGCCTGTTTCCCCGCATGTTTTACCAATACAATTCAAAAGTTAGCTTAGAAATGCTAATTTTGCAAGAGCTACTCACTGAAGGAAAAGCATCTCTCTGTGATTGTCCTGGTAACCACTTAAGCCATGTAATTTAAAAGCTTTGTTATTTAAAAATTGCAGAATTCTTTACTCATTTGTTCCCCACAAAACATCAGAAAGAATGCATTTTTTAAAAAACTTTGAAGCAAAGCACAGGTGGGTGGAGGGTTCAGCGAGACCTAGCTGAGGACCAGCAGGGCTTTGGAGGCCAGGGGGCCAGACTTTCAGACCTACAAGTCCAGCCTTACTCAAGTATATGTGAATAGGTTCCACTGTAGCCATGTTCACATTATGATGAATGAACATACAGCCTGCATGTATGTGTATTCACCTGTTTGTAAGAAGGAACCAGTGCACTTTGACTGTGCACTTGTCCTTGGTCTTTAGGATAGGAACACAGTTTCTATAAGAAATTATGTGTACTATGCACTTTTCAGGGCAAGGTGGTTTTTATCATTGTGTCGTATTATATAAATGTGTAGTGGTCTGGCAGTGTTCTATGCATGGCAAAATCAGTTGGCTGCAGGAATTGCCCATCAGAAGGTGTCCCTCGATTGGCTGCCTTCCATTCCACCGTGGCATCAGTCCCACCCACAGACCTGCCACCCAGCATCTCACCCTCACTCTGCACGGGGCCATCGGCCAGGATGGATGCTCTTTTGGCCACTCCGGTGGAGAGCCAGGAGGACAGGCCCACCTGACCAACACACAGCCTGGTCACTCCCTCCGCCCTGCCCCTGAGGCTGCTGGGAGGCCTCCAGGAGGGGCAGGTGCTGTGGAGCCTCTCCACTGCTGGCCCATCTTTGCCCCCACCCCCCAACTGTCTTCTAGGCCCACTCAGAGCCCTCCAATAGGACCAGGTGTCGTGGAGCCTCTCCGCTACTGGTGTGCTGGCCACTGATGGCCTGTCTTTGCCCAACCCCCACAGCTTCTAGGGCCACTCAGAGGCCTCCGGGAGGGGAGGGTGGTGTGGAGCCTCATCAGCGGTTGCACGCTCACTGCTGCCAGCCCATCTTTGCCCACCCCTGCTGGCCCTTCTTCGCCCACCCCCACCTTCTAAGACTACTTGGAGGCCTCCGGGAGAGGAGGGTGGCATGGGGCCTCTCCACCGGCAGCACACTCACTGCCACCCGCCCATCTCTGCTCAACCCTCCCACCTGACTTTCAAGGCCGCTCGGAGGCCTCCAGGAAGGGAGGGTGGTGTGGGGCCTCTCCGCCACTCCGCTGGCACCACGCTCACCACCACTGGCCCGTCTTCATTCGACCCCCCCACCTGGCTTCCAACGCTGCTCAGAGGCCTTCAGGAGGGGAGGGTGGTGTGGGGCCTCTCTGCCAGTGGCGCGCTCACCACTGCTGCCCCATCTTTGCCCACCACCACCCACACTTCTAAGGGGCACTGACCGCCACCAGCCCAGGCACATGCTGCACACTGCCATGTTCCCCCTGCCCTCTGCCTAGCGCCTGTTGCCTGTCTCTTTGCAACAGGCCTTGCCACCAGTGTGTGTGTGTGTGTATATATATATATATATATATATATATATATATACTAGGAGTAAGGCCCGTTGTGGAAATAAATACAACGGGCTCTAGAAAGAGGCTCTAGGAGAGTGCCCTGGCTTTGGGCACACAGTGTGAATTTTCTGTGGCGACCTCAGCAGGGTATAATGACAGAGATCACCATTTTCTCCAGAGGAACTTATCTCTGCTACCTGAGGAGCAGTTGTAGTTTTGAGTGATCTCCAACCCTCACCTGGAGATTGGCAACAATCATTACCCAGGAGGAAATGGCTGGTTTGGAGGGTGGAGTCTATGGTATTCTACGTGCCTGAGGTCCAACCCCTCCTCAAACCCCACCATCTCCAAGTTCCACCCCTCAAATCCCCAGGAATTTGCCAACCTGGAGTTGGCAACCCCATCTCCTTCCCAGCTAACCCTCAACCTACTGTTATCTGCCCTCTGATTTCAGCTGACTTCTGCCCTCTGTCCTGCAGAGCAGTTGTAATTCTGAGTGGTCTCCAGCCCTCACCTGGAGATTGGCAACAATGGTTCCCCATGAGGGACTGGCTGGTTTGGAGGGTGGAGTCTAACTGTCTGAGACCCCACCCCTCCTCAGACCTCACCATCTCCAGGCTCTACCCCTCAAATCTCCAGAAATTTCCCAACCTGGAGTTGGCAACCCTACTTCCTTCCCAGCCAATTGTCAACCTACTGTTATCTGCCCCCTGACTTCAGCTTTCCATCTTCTCTCCCCTCCCTCCTGGAGAGCAGTTGTAATCCCCCAGGATGGAATGGCTAGTTTGATGGGTGGAGTCTATGGCATTGTGGAGTCTGAGGACCCACCCCTCCTGAAACCTCACCTACTTCAGGCTCCATCCCTCAAATCTCCAGGAATTTCCCATCTGGAGTTGGCAACCCTATCAGGACTTGCCCCAATGAGTTTTCTCTCAAAGGCCAAAACAGATGGCAGGACCAAGCTTGGTTGCCTACCAACAGGTACTGAGGGGAAAGTAGGGTTGCCAGCTCTAAGTAGGAAAATACCTGGAGATTTGGGGGTGGATCCTGTGGAGGGTAGCATGGGGGGGGGGCGGAAGGACTCATCAGGGTATAATGTCATAGGGTCTACCCTCCAAAGTAGCCATTTTCTCCAGGGGAACTGATCTCGGTCATCTGGAGATCAATTGTAACAGCAGGAGATCTCCAGGTCCTACCTGGAGACTGGCAACCCTAGGGGAAAGACAGTTGCACAGCAGGGGGTGGAAGAGAATGGTTTGATGGCCACTGGGCCAAGATTGGCAACAATAGTTCCCCAGGAGAAAATGGCTGGTTTGGAGGGTGGAGTCTATGGCACTGTACCTGTTTGAGGTCCCACCCCTCCTCAAACCTCACCCTCTCTGGCCTCCACCCCTCAAATCTCCAGGAATTTCCATACCTATAGTTGGCAACTTTATCTCATCTCCTCTCAGCAGCCTCTTCCTAGGCAAAATTCTGTCTTTCTCATTAGCAGGGAGCAAAGCAATTTACTTCATTCTTTTCGGCTTTGTGATCTGTACAGCAACCCTGTAAGGCAAGTTAGGCAGAAAGTCTCCAGCTGGTCCGAAATCACCCAGGCAGTTTCCATAGGGATGCTCTTGCTGAACAGGAGCAAGCAGCCAGGCCTAGGGTTGCCATTGCCAACAAAGACAAATTGATGCAAAGGAGGATGGAAAAGTCTCCGTATCTCTATTTTGCCTTCAATTGGTTTTGATGCCAGCAGAGTGAGAAAATGCCAGAGGCTCTGGGTGGGTGCCCCATGGTAAATGCACCAAACAATTCCTAAAGATTTTCCACTGTGTCGATAAATCATTTTCTACACTCACAGCTTCCCCTGCCAGAATAAGTACCAGAGCTTTTTTTGCCTTGTGGTATTCTGCTTGTGGTGTGATCTGTCTTTGCCCCCACAATTGGAATGAAGAGACGGGCACCAATATGGATTTAACAAGGGCCACTTTATTAATTATTTATAATCAAACAACTGGCGAGGGGCTGCTAAAATGTACTGAGGAATATGACAGGTGTCAAACTGCTGACCACCTTCATCTCCTTCTGGGCGATGCACCTTCCCCGATCTCGAGCCACCCAATGTGGCTCTCAACCAGCGGCTTGGTATGTTTAGGAGAACCCCCTGGCCCACCACCCCAGAAGCCGCAAAGGCCTGCTAAGATAGGCCAGGTCAGATTGTTCTAAGGAAGATCACCCCTTCCCGGCCTTGAGCCGGAAAGGCCCGAAAGCCGTTCATGGAGGAACCTTTAATTCCTTTATAACAATGCCCAGGTGCTCACTGATTTCAACTTGCTGATCGCACTACCCCACCTGCCCACAAAGTGACCATCCTATTTAGCAAAAGCCGGCCCCCAAAGCCAATTTCCAAACACCACCATCTTCAGTGCAAGATAGGCAAAAACATCCCTACTTCTGAAGCCAAATTGAAAAGGGGTGAAAAATTCCTACCTTGCTCCATTAAAAAGGCAACCGGTTGAAACCTGCACTAAAATAGGGTGGGAGGGTGGGCCGAGCATGCCGAAGACTGCTGGGGCAGAGGGCGGGAGCCAAGCCTAAATAGGCTGGCTCCACCCCCTGCCTGATATCCTTATCTTCATGCCTCACGAGGAGGCAAATCAGCCCCCTCCCGCCAGCGCGGGCTCGGTGGGAGTTGGGGCTTGCATTTTTGTGGTGTGGCATGGTTGTGTTATTGGGTTTGTTTCTTTTGAAGGGGAAGTGTTGTGAGTTGGGACATATTTCACCTCAGAATACAACAGGTTGCATAAACAACTGACAATTCCAACTGTCTTGTGGGGGGGAGTTTGAGGTGCGAAATGGAGTGAAGTCCAATCAGCTTCCATATGCAAATGAGCTTGAAATGCTGGCCCAATCAGAGAAGAGTGGCCTAGGCTGCAGTGGGTGGGAGAGAACTCAGGCAACGCAGCTAGTGGATAGGGACAGATTCTGAGAGACATACCAGGGAGCGAACTGATTTTGCCATGCATGGAATCTTGCCAGACCACTACCCTTTTATATAATAGGACAGGATGTATATGTGTGTGTGTGGACTGGCAATATCATGTCTTTAAAGCCAAACTAACCTTTTACTATGATAAGTATTAGTGATTATTAATGAACTAGAGAAAATTAAATATCAAGAATATTTCAAAATGCTTTATCGGAGCAGTCACTTGACTTTTAAAACAATGGATGCCTCTCTGCTCAGAACTGCCTGTAAATGGTGGAAAGTTAATTAAGGAGTTCCAAGGCACATAGAGAATGATCTAGCTTTCCTATTGGTACTGTTTCCACAGTGGAACTGGAACTGGATCAGAGACGCTCTCTTCTGATATAGACTTTAGCCATTGACAATTCTAGGCCTCAATTTCCTATTCAGGGTGCAGGGTTACCAAAAGATCCAAAGAGAAAAGGCTTCTCTGTTTAATAGACTCTTAACATGGCTAACTCCTCTGGATCTGTGCTGTGCAGATGCACTGTTGCCAAGAAGAAGCAGAAGAGATTCAATTTATATTCAATGGTTTATAAACTCTTTTCCCTTCCCTCCCCACAACGGACACCCTGTGAGGTAGGTGGGGCTCTGCATCTTGACCCTATTGAGCCATACCTTCTTGCATTTCCAAGAGGGGGCAGGGCTAGTGGGGGGAGGAATTTGCAGAGGAATTCCATCTAGAATCTAGGGGTGTACCATACACTTCACCCTCAGAAGCTGCCGTTTTCTTACTGGGAACTGATCTCTATAGTCTAGAGATGAGTTTTGGTTCGGTGATATATCCAGCCCTCACCTGGTGGCTGGCAACCCCATTTCCAACTGAGACAAAATTCAGGCAATGTTGTGTTCGCTGGCCATCACTGGGGGAACAGCAACAGAGCCGGAGCTTGAGTCCTGAATAACAATAGGGACTACGCTCCTGAACCTTCCTGTGGGGAACCAATGGGAACTGTGGCGGGAAGTTTAAACCCGCCAACGGGACTTAGGGGTGTCCACCCCAGTCTGTATATAGTTGGCCACCCGGCCGGTATTCTATGTTCTTGTTGTGTCCAGTAAATATGCTTTACATCACTCTGTTTCATGATCTTTGATGCATCGAACTCACTACACAACAGGCGAATAACCCCACCCCCACCAAAACAACTGGCCAGGTATCTTGCTTAACTACTAGTTGTAGGGCTTTGCCCTCTCTGGGGGATGTACTAAAAGGAAGGACAGGATTGCCCATTGGAAACAACAGGAGAGACTTGAAGGCCCATTTGAAATAATGGGAGCCAGGAATGCCAACTGACTTGTATGGTGGGCTCCTTTGAAATACATTACAGCTCAAGAATAGTGGCAAGGAAAACGTGGAATGGATTCTCCATTCAGGTCTCTAGTCCCATATACACTACTCTGGAACTGGAATGACAGGCCCAGAGTGGAATGACAGCCCCTAGGGGGAGCAGGACTGTTCTGGGAGTGGATTGACAGGCCCCAGAATGGAATGACAGCTTCTAGGGGTAGCAGGAGTGTTCTGGGAGTGGAATGACAGGACCAAGAGTGCAATGACAGCCCCTGGAAGTGGCAGGAGTGTTCTGGGACTGGAATGACAGGCCCAGAGTTGAATGACAGCCCCTGAGGGTAGCAGCAGTACTCTGGAATACATATGACAGGACCCAGAGTGGAATGACAGCCCCTGGGGGTAGCAGAAATATTCTGGGACTGGAATGACAGGTCCATGAGTGGAATGACAGCCCCTGGAAGTGGCAGGAGTGTTCTGGGATTGGAATGACAGGCCTCAGAGTGGAATGACAACCTCTGGGGGTAGCAGTAGTGTTCTGGGAGTGGAATGAGAGGCCCAAGAGTGGAAAGCCCCTGGAGGCAGCAGGAGTGTTTTGGGATTGGAATGACAGGCCCCAGAGTGGAATGACAGTGCCTGAAAGTAGCAGAAGTGTTCTGGGAATGGAATGACAGTGCCCACAGTGGAATGACAGCCCCTGGGGGTAACAGGAGTGTTCTGGGACTAGAATTACAGGCCCCACAGAGTATTGAGAGCCCCTGAGAGTAGCAGATGTACTCCCAGGTAGAGGAAGAAACGCTTCCACATGCAGCTGCTGGTGTGACCTTGGGTTAGTCACAACCTCTTTCAGAGCTGTTCTATCATGAGTTGTTCTCTCAGAGCTCTCTCTGCCCCACCAGACTCACAGTGTGTCTGTTGTGGGGAGAGGAAGGGAAGGTTCTCATAAGCCACATGTAAGTATAATTAAATTATATGTGCATATCTAGATTCATATGCTCATGAAACTCGATAATCCACACCATAATTTACATCACAAGCTTGTTGCAAGGATAAAATATGTAACACTTGACCACTGTAGAGGAAGAAACAGTGACTAATAATGTTTGACCACCATAGAGGAAGAAACTCTTCCACATGCAGCTTCTGGTGTGACCTTGGGTTACTCACAAGCTCTTTCAGAGGTGTTATCTCAAGTATATAACTCACAGTGTGTCTGTTGTGGGGAGAGGAAGGGAAGGATCTTGTAAGCCACTCTGAAACCTTTTCTGATAGTGAAGAGCAGGGTATAATACCAACTCTTCTTCTTCTTCTTCTTCTTCTTCTTCTTCTTCTTCTTCTTCTTCTTCTTCTTCTTCTTCTTCTTCTTCTTCTTCTTCTTCTTCTTCTTCCCCCAACCACAGGCACCTTGTAATGCAGGAGGGGCTGCAAGAGTTCTTAGAGAACCATGACTGGCCCAAGGCCACCCAGCTGGCTTCATGTTGAGGAGGAGTTGGAAATCAAACCCGGTTCTCCAGATTAGAGTCTTCCAGTGTTTTCCACAACACCAGGGCTATGATTTCCACTGTGTCATGGAAGCTTGGCTGGGTGACCGGAGGAAGACATGTCATCAGCAAATCGCTCCTCTGCAAAATGAAGCAGAAGGGGGGAAAGGAAATGAAATGAACAGCACTGTCTGTGTTAAGCATGGGTCAGGATGCCATCTGCTGTGAAATCATAGAAATGACACTAGGGGGGAAAGAAGGAGCATCAAAATGGATTTGAAACAATAATCTAGAATTGGGGGGAAAGTTTCAATACAGTTTAGCAGTATATATGTAGAAATGGAGGAGCTGCGGTGGCTCAAGTGGTTAAGACGCTGAACTGCAGGCTATGGAAGGTAAGTAGTTCAGCAGTGCAAGACTCAAGTGGCCGCATGATAGAGTGAGCTCCCGTCTCTAGTTCCAGCTCGTACCAACTTAGCAGTTCAAAAGCAAGAAATGGCAAGTAGATAAATAGGTACCACTTCAGTGGGAAGGTAACAGCATTCCGTGCACCTTGGTGTTTAGTCATGCCAGCCACATGACCATGGAAATGTCTTTGGACAGCGCTGGCTCTTTGGCTTTGAAACGGAGATGAGCACTGCAACCCTAGAGTTGGATTCAACTGGAGAAAAAATACGGAACAAAGGTGTGTCTGTTTGACACTGTGGTAAAGATGGATTAAAAGGAGACTGTGGAAAGGGCCAGGGTGTGAGGAACTCCCTTATTCCTGAGTATGTGGGGTTTGGTTTCTTTAACCTTTCACAGGCTGGAGCGGTCTTATTTTCCACTGACACTGACTGCCAGCCTCTGTTCTCCCAGGAATACACACAGTTGGCTCTTCTGTCACAGATTAACCCACTTATTATCTATGGGGCTTTTCATGAACACTGTCTTTTAAAAAATCTTTTTGTATGAGAGAACTTAGTGTTTAACTTAGTCAGATTTTGTCAGACACTGAGGCACATGCAATTTGGAACAGTAAAACCAACTGAAGATTTTATTTACAAAGACAGGCAGGCAGGGAAAATACGTATGCTGGAAAAATTTAATGTTTGTGGTTTGCAGATGGTATATTTCAGCTTTCAGTTAGTTCCTTTATAAACAGTCAATTCAGATGTCACACTATAACACACGCTTTCACTCTCAACTCAACCCCTGTGCAGTTTTAGACAGCCAGTTTTGGGGTGGATTTCCCAGGTATTCTGCCCCTTCACAGAGAACCCCTCCGCTGTGCCTTGGTTTAGATTTTGGACAACCAATAAACACTTCTGGCACACACTAAAATCCACTAAATTGGACTCCCTCTCCAGCAGGGTATAAATTCTTAGTGAGATGAATGTATATCTTTTTTTTCATCACAAGGAGTTTATTTTTCTTTTAAGACTCCTTAGTTGTCACTGTAGTATGCAGCTACGTTTGGCTCTTCTCAGGTTCCCTTAATATTGGGATCTGTAGAGAAGGCTCATTTGCTCCTCGGACTCAGCAATGTTCAGCCAGACTTCCCAGTCCCCTGGAACAGAATCAACTGACTAAAACTAATTGCCAACTCAACTGCCAAACTCCAACTGTCAAGAGTTTGTTTGTTTTTTCATTAGAACCCTCACCTGAGTTCTGCATCAGGATTACATCATCCCTGCTAGTCACGTGACTGCAGGTGTCTTGTCTTGCAGGCTGATCCCAAGCCTGGAATCCGTCACAGAGGGCATATTTCTCTCAAGTAACCAGGGTCAGCTGGTACTAACATCAGGTTGGTATGAATAGTATCCTAGGTAAATGAGGTAGATTGAGCAGATTGATTGAATTAAGCAGGGAAGGCCGGTGTCATTTGGACATCCACTGCCTCAGCCAAAGTCCCAGCAAAACAGCTTCATTTTGCAGGCCCTGAGAAATAAATCCCACAGAGTCCTGATCTTCACCAGAAGCATGTTCAACCAGGCAGGGGCCATGGCTGAAAAGTCCCTGGCCCTGGTCAAGGCAAGGCAGATGTCTTTTGGGCTGGGGACTGCTAGGCAGTGCTGCTCAGAAGAGCACAAGGGAGAGATGGTCCCATAGCTATGTTGGTCCCTGGCCATATAGGGCCTTAAATGTTAATTCTATCACCTTGAATCTGAACTGGTAACCAATGCAATTGATGCAGCACTGTCTGGATGTGCATCCACATAGATGTCCTAGTTAGCAGTCATGCTGCTGTATTTTGTCCAAGCTGAAGCTTCCAGGTCAGACTCAAGGGGAGGTCTGCATAGAGTAAGTTGCAGTAATCTAACCTGGAAGTGACTCTTGCATGGATAATTGTCATGAGTTCCTGGGGGGGGGGGAGATAAGGAACCATTTACCTGACCAGCCAAAGATGGTAAAAGGTTGATCTGGTAACCGTGGTGACCTGGGCCTCCATAGACAGGGAGGCATCCAGAATCACCCCGAAACTACTCATCTTTGGGGTCAGCATCAAAGGCACCCCACCAAGGTCTGGAAGTCAGATTCCCAATCCTATCCCCCTACAACTCAGGTACAGGACCTCTGTCTTCACTGGATTCAGCCTCAAAGGTCCTGGCCAAATTTTCTGGGGTGGGGTCAGGTCCATCGACAAATACAGCTGGGTGTCATCAGCAAACTGATGATAGCCCAGCCCAAATCCCTGGATTAACTGGGTGAGGGGGCACATACAGATGTTGAATAACATCGAGGAGAGGATTGCCCCTTGTGGGACACTGGATACCAAGGAGCAGCACAGAGATACTGTCTCACCCAGTGCCACTCTTTGTCCCCAACCATGGAGAAAGGAGGACAGCCACTGCAAAGCACTCCACCGTATCTCCATGATGGTGAGGCAGTGGGTCAAGAGATCATAATTGGCTGTGTTGAGCACTGCCGTTAGAGCAAGCAGCAACAGCAGCGCCAACCCACCTCAATCCAGACACCTCTGAGGGTCATCTGCAAGGACAACCAGTGCTGTCTGCATCTCACAGCCAAGGCAGAAGCTGGACAGGAATGGATCAAGGATGGAAGAGTCACTCAGGAGCTCCTGGAGTGGCTCAGCTACTGCCCTCTCAACCACTTTACCCAGTAATGGAAGGTCCAATACCAGGCGGTAGATGGCTAGAACTGTGGGATCCAATGATGGCTTTTTCAAAAGTGGTCTCACGACTGCCTCTTTCAGACACCTTGGGACCGCTCCTGCTATTACGGACAGGTTGATTATTTCCCCAGGGAAGTTCGGATTTCATTTCTGCAGGCTTTAAAAAGCCAAGACAGACACAGATCCAGGAGGCAAGCAGTGGGCTTCACAGCTGCCAAAGTCCTGTCAATCTCCTTGGGTGGAAATTACAAGGGAGTCGTTACCGGCTTAATATCAGGAGAAACTTCCTGACTGTATGAGTGGTTGAGCAGTGGAACAGACTGCCTCGGGAGGTGGTGGATGCTCCTTCGCTGGATGTTTTCAAGAGGAGACTGGACAACCATCTTTTGGGTATGTTGTAGGTATGTAGGGGTTTCGGCTGTGTTACTGCAGAGTGCAGGGGGTTGGACTAGATGGCCTGCAAGGTCCCTTCCAAATCTAACATTCTATGATTCTATGATTTTATGATTCCTCCTGGGAGAGGCAGCTGCAACAGTCCAACAGTGGACTGGAACATGGCCAAGGGGTTTCCAGTTCACTTACTGTTTCAACTGTGGTTTCCATCACAGGAAAACAGAAAATGGTGCAAGAATTGTCACGAAAATGATTCCTGAGTTGTATGTGTTTGCATTTATTCTTATCTCTCGTTATAAATAATTATCTTTTGGTTTCGCAAGATTCCATGCACTCCCATTGGCTGTAAAATGCCCTTCCTCAGCCATTGGCCCATCAGCCGCCACTCAAGAGTACTCGTGTGCCATTGGCCAGGTGCTGGGTCTGCTCCTCTTCCTCACCCACTCCCCCTGGCAGACAGCTCTCTCTCCTGAGGAAGACAGTTCTCTTGACTCCTGTCAGGGACTGTCTCCTCAGTGGCTGTTGGTAGGCAGCCAAGCTTGGTTCTGTGAGTAAAAAAAACAAAGGACTTTCAGCATAACCCCCTCCCCCCATAACCCCCTCCCCAATGGCCACTTTCCTGTCAGAATAAATGGAAAAAGGCTCTTTCTCCTGCTTAGCTTCAGCATGGCTGGCTGGCTAACGAGGTGGGCCAGCGACCATTGGTCCATTTTCTTCAACTCCCCGCTGTGTGGCTGACTTTCCCCTAGGGCTGCCAATCTCCAGGTGGGACCTGGAGATCTCCTACTGTTACAATTGACCTCCAGATGACAGAGATCAGTTCCCCGGAAGAAAATGGTTGCTTTGGAGGGTAGACTCTATGGCATTATACCCTGCTGAGTCCTTCCACACACACCACAAATGCTGCCCTCCACAGGATCCACCCTCCCAAATCTCCAGGTATTTCCCTAATCAAAGTTGGCACCTGTACTTTCTCCTCTGTCAGTAAAAGGCCCTTTCCACACCTATGTTGGCCTTTGGGAGAAAACTCATTGGGCCCAGTACTGATCAGGCTGCCAACTCCAGGTGGGCAATTCCTGGAGATTTGAGGGATGGAGCCTGGAGAGGGTGAGGTTTGAGGAGAGGTGGCACCTCAGACAGGTACGATGCCATAGACTCCACCCTCCAATCCAGCCATTCCCTGATGGGGAACCATTGTTGCCAATCTCCAGGTGGGGGCTGGAGATCACTCAAAATTACAACTGCTCTATAGGAGGGATGGGGGAGGAGATGAAAACTAAAGGTAGGTTGATGGTTGGCTGGGAGGGAGATAGGGTTGTCAATTCCAGGTTGGGAAATTCCTGGAGATTTGAGGGGTCGAACCTGGAGAGGGTGAGTGTTGAGGAGGGGTGGGATCTCAAACAGGTACAATGCCATAGACTCCACCCTCCAAAGCAGCCACTCCCTCCTGGGGAACCACTGTTACCAATTTTGGGGGTGGGCTGGAGATCACTCAAAATTACTACTGCTCTTCATGTAGCAAAGATCAGTTCCTCTGGAGAAAATGTTGGACTCTGTCATTATACCCTGCTGAGATTGCCACAGCAAATTGTCACCGAGTGCCCAAAGCCGGGACACTCTCCCAGAGCCTCTTTCTAGAGTCCATTGTATTTATTTCCACAACAGGCCTTATTCCTAGTATTGTCATAATTGAAAATAAGAACACTATGTATAAGTATTTTCTGGATTTTTACTTAGACATTGAAGTGTTTTACTTAGCAGGACCTGTATGAGGTTATCTCACAGTGGAATTGCTAGCAGCTGGGAACTGTCAGAGTAATTGTTTGACAATTGGTCATCTACACAGCATTATAGCTCAAATATCAGTTTGACAGCTAGTGATCTAGATGTCATTTTAGATCAGCTAGATTAAGTAATTGGCCATGCTGATTGGTTTCTTAATTAGCAAGTGACAGCTGGACTAGTATATAGGATAAGGGTAAGAAAGCCAGAGAACAAAATGATGTGACATATAGAAGCTAACATCACACTGAAGGATACAGACTTGTGAAGAGCGCGTGAAGTGGAAGAAGGACCTTCACTCTCTTCAGGACTTCCACTTTCTCTCCTGGAATTTTAGAGCTGTAAGCCACTTAGGGTTAGTGTCTAGAAGTTAGTTAGTTAAGTTTGTTGTTTTGTCTTTGTCCCATTGTATACTCTTCCCTTGTATGTTTTTATGTCTTGTCTATTTTTATAATAAATTCCTAAAATTGTTTTTAAACATTGGAGTGAGTTATTAGACCAGAACCCTTGTTCATTTTGTTCCAGTGCCAAATTTATGCTACCAAAAGGGTATATTTAATTTGCCTTTTAAAAATAAAATCTCAGCCAGTCGACATCTTTAGGGCACCCTGATGTTGTGACAAGAAGAGCGATACGCAGGCTCCATTTACACAAACAATAGCAAAGGGGGAAGTGAAATCAAAACAGGGATTTTCAACAGCAATGAGAAATTTGATAGCATTTGTAACTGGAAATGGTTTTCCTGGAGCAAATGGGAATTGTGTTATATTGTATACATTGTTAATACATTTAGAGCTACAGTTGCCAGTTCAAATAACTCCCGCCCCCAGGTTTACATAAGGTACATTGACAGAATTCCAGCTTTTCTTTATTAAAGAATCAGCATCATTCAGAACTGTGCAACACCTCAAAAGGGCCATAGAATTGTATTGTAGAAGTGAACATGAATATTATTGTGTGGCCATTGCCTATTTCCACAAGGTCACATTTATAATCCCCATGCAGCAGCTGCTCAACAATTCCATCCTAAGTAGAGTTAAACCCTTCTAAGTCCATTGAAGGTATAGTGTAATAGTTCTTTGCATGTCTGTAACTGGCCTGTAACATTTGTAAGGCTTTTACCAGACACTACATCTTTGTTATATTAAGAGCCCCCATGCTGATTCTGGTATTGGCTCTGCTATGGAGTTTTGCCACATGATCAAGCAAATGCTCTTTTGTAGATGCCATACAAATGAAGTTGCCTTCTTCACCAAATAACCTCAGCCATGAAAATAAACTGGCAGCAACAAGAGATGTCTAGAGACTGGAGAGGTGTAGCAATAGAAACTTAAATGCCAATGAACCTTTGCATTCTGAACATGCTGAAAATGAGCTAGACCATACATATTAATAATACAAGGTGTCTCTTATTACTCACCAAGTTTCCTTCACTGTTTCCCTGTGTTAGAGTAAGTTTGTTGAAGGATAGGAATCTTACAAGAGGGTCTAGGGCTAAGCTGAAGTCCACTAGGCTTGAACATTTCAAGTTTCTTCTGAGAATATGTTGTCAAAGGCTTTCACAGCTGGAGTTCATTAGATGCTGTAGATTTTCCGGGTTGTCTGACCATGGTCTTGGCATTGTAGGACCTGACATTTCACCAGTAGCTGTGACTGTCATCCTCAGAGGTATAACACAGAAGGATGGAGTACTCTGTGACACAGAGGTTGGCACAGAGAGTACTCCATCTTTCTGTGTTATACCTCTGAGGACGCCAGTCACAGCTACTGGCGAAATGTCAGGTCCTACAATGCCAAGACCAGGGTCAGACAACCCAGAAAATCTACAACAGTTAATTTCTTCTGAGAACTTCTAGAAAGAGCCCAGGTTTTTCCAGGAAACTGGAAAAATTCAAATATTCCATGCTCATTATTAGGTGTGTGAGAGAGAGACTGTCTGTGACCTCAAAGGCACAAAGCAAATACTTGTAGGAATATATGAAGCATATATATGTTTTTATTTTCAGGTGTGTGAGAATTGGTCCTATGTTACTGAATGTGCATGGATGAGAAGCATGTATTTATTATTTCCATTTTCTGTTATTGTTCCTCATTTAGTTATACCTAAAGCCCATCCACACCAGAGAGAAGATCAAAGTTAAACATTCATTAGAATA
Organism: Gekko gecko; assembly: GCA_029375565.1. Classification (NCBI taxonomy): domain Eukaryota; kingdom Metazoa; phylum Chordata; class Lepidosauria; order Squamata; family Gekkonidae; genus Gekko; species Gekko gecko. Next base: position 62,711,130 of record JAPDNY010000004.1, on the reverse strand, counting down.
ACTAAATATTGGTTATTTTCAATGTCTGTAGCAAAACCTGCCCAAATTTTATTTATAAGTCTATAGGAAATTTTATTTGAAAGTCTATAGGAAAAACAAAAAACATGACATTGTGGAACCGATTGTACCCTTGAGCGTATTTCATGGAATGGTGAGTTATACAACATCTTGGTCTGAGGTGAAAACCAGCCATAATTCAGCCATTTCTCTCCTTACTCAGTACAGATTTTTCAGACAAAGTGTAGTGTGAGAAAGAAAGTGCAGATTGGCAAGTGTGCGTTTGTGTTAAACACTGTCAAGCCACTTCTGACATGGTGACTTTATGAATTAATGACCTCCAAAATGTCCTATCATTAACAGCCTTGTTCAGGTCTTGCAAACTGAAGCCTGTGGCTTCCTTTATTGAGTCAATCCATCTCATGTAGCATCTCTCTCTTTTCTTGTTGCCTTCAGATTTTCCTAGCATTATTTTTTCCAGTACCTCTTGTCTTCTCATAATGTGAGAATAGTACAATAGTCTCAGTGTGGCCATTTTAACTTCTAGGAAGAGTTAAGACTTGATTTGATTTAGAACCCATTTATTTGTCTTTTTGTCAGTCCATGGTTTCCATAAAACTCTCCTCCAACACCACATTTCAATTGAATCAACTTTCTTCCTTTCAGCGTTCTTCATTGTCCAAATTCCACACATATATATAGTAATGGGAAATATTATGGTATGAATTATCATCTGTGACTAAGGAGAGATCTGTGCAAAGAGAGGTAAGGAGGCCTTCCTGAATGAACAATGCAAGGTAATAGGGGAAAACAACAGAATGGGAAGGACTAGAGATCTCTTCAAGAAAATTGGAGAAATCAAAGGAATGTTTCATGCAAAGCTGGCCATGATAAAGGACAAAAACAGTAGGGACCTGACAGAAGCAGAAGAGATTAGGAAGAGGTGGCAAGAATACACAGAAGAACTCTACAAGAAAGATCTCAATGCCCCAGACAACCATGATGGTGTGATCGCTGACCTCAAGCCAGACATCATGGAGTGCAAAGTCAAATGGGCCTTAGAAAGCATTACTAACAACAATGCAAGTGATAATGGAGCCAAGGGATAGGAAATCTTGAACAATTTCAATGTCATCATTGTTGACATTAAAGTTGTGTAATTTTCCAATAGTTATTACTAGTGGTGTACATTTGGGTCTACGCGAACTGAAAATATACCTGAAAAACACCTTACCAGTATTTTTGGGATAGATTTCAGCATCCTAAATGTATCAAAGTTTTCTTGGCAACTGAAAAAAATCCCCTCCAAAATCCAAGATGTATTTGGGAATTACCGGGCTGAAAACTGCAGTGAGGCTGGAGCAGATTGCTCCCACCTCTCAGTTGTTTGTCGGGCTTCTACTGCAGTCTCTTTGAAGACTGCAGAAGACAGCCCAAGGATCATCTGTGCCAATGGGAAGCAGATTGTTCCTGCCAGCTCAGCTTCGGGTTGGCTTCTCATGCAGCCTAATATAAACCAGGCTGCTCAGCTTTGTGCTGGCTTAAAACAACAACAACAGTATTTTTCTTCTCAGGACTATTGGACCTGAAATCCCAACATTTTTGGGGGGGGGTCCAACAGACCTGAACTGGAAAATATTGGTTATTATTATTTTTCTGCACATTCCTAGTTATTACTTTTGTTTTCTTGATATCCTGCTTTGGCACTTTCTGCTTTAACATTTATCAGTATTCATTTCAAGTCTTCACTATTTTATGTCTTCTGCATATCTCAAATTGTTAATGTTCCTTCCACTAATTTTCACATTCATCTAAATCTAATCCAGCTTTCCTTATGGTATGTTCTGTATATAGACTGAAGAGATAGGGAGGTAAATGTAGTTCTATTGTTTAAGAAATACAAACCTCACCATCTAATCAGGAATAATGCCACTCCCCACCCCATTCCAGAAGCATGTTTAAATCATTTTTTTTTATTTTAAACAATAACAAATGAACAATGTGTGCATAGGAACTTCAATTTTTTAAAGAACAATATATAAAGAATACTCTTTCATTTCTAAACCATAAATATTGTACAATTGAGACATATCTCTGTGTCTTTAAACAGGAATCTATTTGCAGATATATGAGGATGTTAATTATTCTTTTCTTGTCCCATTGATATATTTGAACCTTTACTGTCCATCCTGGACAAAATATGGTTTTTAAGAAAAGATGCAGAGTTGGGAATATAACCAAATGACAAATTTCTGATTGTATGAAATGAAAAAAAGTTTAAATTTTATTTCTCTCTTTTGCTAAGGTAGATCCACTGTTTTTGTACATTTTCAGCTTCCTTGTTAATGTGATTAAAATGTTACTTTTTTCAATGTTAATGTTTCATCAATAGTATACAAGTGGCAAAGAATATATAAATAAGGTAAAAGTGGCATAAAAGAAAGAAATTAGCTGGGAACACTAGTTGGGAACATCAGCAGCAGAGATGGGCTGCTGAAAGTGAATACACTTGCAACGACAACTTGGAAAAACAAGAAGAAACAAAAATGTGCATATTCCTAGCACAGAGCTGGCTTTTAAGGGTTTTCCATAGCAGTTTAAACTGACCCATAGGATCTGGTATTTTGTGTTTTCAGATACAAAATCTATTGATTCCACAAAGAGCAATTACAAAAAGCAGGAAGTATAACAATAACAGATTTTTTATTATCTCAAATTCATGTGAAACTGAAAAATGCATGAATTAATTTGGTCCACAAAATTAAAAACAACAACAAAAAAATGCATGGATTCCATTTAATCCTTTACTGTATATTGGGAAATTCTTTTTAATCTCTCCTTTCAGTGTTGGAAGCTGCAGCAATGAATCTATAAAAACAGTGAGATCATAATCCTATCCTAATTAAAAACATCCCTATTTCAACACAGCTGTTAAATATATGCCAGGAGACCTTTGAGATGTTGTTCTTATTTCTCTTTCATTTTTTCTGGCTGATTTTACATAAAGCAATGCTCCTGGTCAGAAATTTTACAAAACACTCCATTGATTTATTTTCAAAGGCTCAGAATTCTGCATTAACAGTTTACATGGTAGCCTGAAAGTTTTTTTTATTTGAAAAATAGTTTTGCAATGTACAAAGGCTTACATGTTATTTCTCATTAGGTGAAACAGAATTCTTATAAGCAGTAGCACAAATATATTAATTCACAACAACAGCAATACAAAGCAACTCCCATTAGTTTATAGAACATTTATATATACCACTTCCTGATGAAAAGAGACCTGTAAAATTGCAAATGCACCAAATAATAAGTCCAGTCCATACGAGTCCTGTCTTTTCACTGATACCTTGTTTACTTGTGGGTTTTTAAAAATACCATTTGATTATATTAATTTGTTTGTTATTTCCTAGAATGTTTGAAGTAGGCAATGTATACTGGTAGTTTTAACAGTTAATTCTGCAAAATTATGTCATGATAAGACCAAAATCATAGATGGTCCAGTTTAGAGAAAGGCATTATGTTAGTTGGGACATGCTATCAGAAGTTTGCAAGTCAAGATCTGGCCTGAACAACACACATTCTCAAATATTGGAAACCTGAATTGAAACAAAATTATGTTATGGATTGCTTACATTAGGCACAGACAGGCAGGGTGGCAGAGAAATGCTACTGCCCTACAGATAGATGAACAAAACCTAGTTCCCTAATGCCTAGGGACAGCTACCTGTGCTGTGCCTCTCCTATTTGTAAAGAGATAACAGCTTCCGGTTCTCTTGCAGCCAAGCAAAGGCAAGGACAGGAGTTGTGTTGGTGCTCAGTGATTTAGTTGAGAAATTAAAATGCCTGAAGCTATTAGCAGCCACATCACATGAGTCCCGGCATGTCATTGCAGCCTGCAATTTGCTCAGCAAACTCGCAGCATGTTAGCGAGAGGAACAGTTGGGAGACATCAGTTCTCATGAGAAAGAGAAGACTGTCTTAAGACCAAATCTGCTCTGCCAGGTGATCTTGCTGATTTTCCGTCTGTTGGTTTAGCAACTGATTCAGCTCTAGTCTTTGCTCTTGCTCACTTTGTTCACACTCATTATTTCAGGGTCAACAGTTCTGGATTTTCTACATGACAGGAAGATGAAATCCTTTTAAGCCAATAACAACTGCAACTGCTGATCAAGCTGGTCGAATTGAAATCCAGCCCAAATTTCAAAGCAATGTCACCTTCTAATCTCCTTTCAATGCTTCTTGACTGAAATATCACAAATAGGGTTCATGCAGCTTTGGAAGAGAGCTGAGGAGGGATGATTCAAGGATCAGCCTACGTCCTCTCAATCTGCTAAAAAAGTAGTCTTGAAGGGTGGGATCAGTGCCCCCATCCTCTTCCCAGTGTCTATTCAGTTTTACTAAATCATTGTTGTAGTACCCGTTTAATATATATTTGCCATTATTGACAGAGCAAAACATTTTAAACTGAGGCATTTGGGAAGATGACTGGAACAGCAACTTTCACTGCATGATCAGGTCAAAGGGTTTCAATGGAGATGACAACAGACATCCAGGCCTTACTTTTATTACCACATTTCCCCAAAGGTTTGATTCCCTACTCCTCCACATGAAGCTTGCTGTCTCAGAACTCTATCAGCCCCACCTACTTCACAAGATGCCTGTTGTGGGTAGAGGAAGCCACTTTGAGACTCTTTAGGATAGAGAAATAGTGGGGTATAAAAACCTTCTTCTACTACTGTTTAAAACCGGCCAACAAAATTACCTGTCAATAGCATGATTTTATGGCTTTCACTGAATCTGCACAAGAATTTCACATGTCTGCAAGGATGTTTAAATCACCTTTGCAATATATCTGTGAGCTTGCCCCTAAATAGCCACACTGGAACAATATGTTTCCATGTGCCAGTTATACAGAGAGATGTTATTTCCTGTGTGACCTAGACCTAGCATATAGGAAAGGGCTGGTACAGCTGCATGGATTCCTACTACATGGTTTAGATATTCAATAGCAGTGCACCTATACTGCTAACAGTGGGCAAACTGTACATTTATAGTAGGTTGTAATTGTGAGGTGAGCCCATCGGGGGTGGGAAGAAAAAGCCTGATGTTGTGCGGCATCCCCAACACTAAGTTCAAGAAGGGGAGTGACCAGAGAATAAATGAATGGGAGAGAGGTGAGTTCAGAAGTTTTCAGGTAAATTTGAAGGGACCTATGGCAGGAAAGGATGTCTGTAATCTGAGATATCTTTATACTAATGCACAGAGTATGGGAAATAAACAGGAGGAACTTGAACTTCAAATATTGGAAAGTAAATATGATCTGATAGAGATCACTGAGACTTGGTGGGATGAGTCTCATCTATGGAGCACAGCAATTGAAGGATATACATTGTTCAAATGGAACAGAATAATAATAAAAAAAGGCGGCGGGGTGGCACTATATGTCAAGAATGAATACACTTGCACTGAAATTCAGGATTTTGAGAGTTGCCCTGTTGAAAGTGTGTGGGTAAGGATAGAGCGGGGCGGGGGGGGGGAAGAAGGGGATATTGTTGTGGGGGTATACTACAGACATCCAAATCAACTGGAGAAACAGGATAATGCATTTGTACAACAGCTTGCTAAACTTTCACAGAGACAGGCTGTGGTGGTTATGGGAGATTCTGACTAACAAGGAAGAACTGATTTGATGAAGTGAATGTTGTGGGATCCTTGGGGAATAGTGACCATGTCAGCTTGGAATTTGACATAGAGAAGGATTTGAAACCAGGACATAGTAGGACTTGTATCCTGGACTTCAAAAAACTCAGAGAAATAATAGGTAGGATCCCGTGGCTGGAAATGCTGAGGGGGGAATCTGCACAGGAATTATGGGAGATGCTGAAAAATGAAGTGCTTAAGGCACAATTGCAAACTGTTCCTGTAAGAAAGAAAGGTGAGCGATGGGTAATGAAGCCAAGGTGGCTGAACAAGGAACTTTCTGAAGAGCTGAGACTAAAAAGGGAAATGTACAGGAAATGGAAGGAGGGTCAGATTACTGAGGGTGGGTACAAGAAGCAGGCTCGAATCTGTAGAGATGTTGTCAGAAAGGCTAAAGCACAGATGGAGCTGAGGCTTGTGAGGGATGCTAAAAATAACAAGAAAAAATTCTATGCCTATGTTCAGAGCAAAAAGAAGAACAGGGATGGGGTAAGCTCATTGGTAGGGGAAGACGGTCAAGCCTTAGACAAGGGATGGAAACAAAGCGGAATTACTCAACTCTCACTTTGCATCAGTCTTTAACCGTAAAGCAAGTTGTATACAAACTGAAGAAAGCAGGGCATATGAAGGAGGGGGGAACTGCCAGTCCAGAATAAGTAAGGAAATGGTTACAGAGGGCCGGATGGCATGCATCCCAGGGTGCTAAAAGAAATTGTAGATGTTATTTCAGACCCTCTGGCTCTAATCTTTGAAATGTCCTGGAGTACTGGTGTTGTGCTGGAAGACTGGAGAAGAGGGAATGTTGTCCTGATCTTCAAGAAGGGAAAAAAGATGGCCCTGAGAAATTACAGGCCTGTCAGTTTGACATCAATACTTGGAAAAATTCTAGAGCAGATTATCAAACGCTCTGTCTGTGAGCACCTCAAACAGAATGAGTTAATTGGTAGTAGCCAGCATGGGTTTATCAAGAATAAGTCATGCCAGACCAACCTTATCTCCTTTTTTGACAGAGTTACTAAAATGGTTGACTCTGGCAATGCTGTGGATATAGTGTATCTAGATTTTAGTAAAGCATTTGACAAAGTTTCTCATGATATTCTTGAGGATAAGCTGGTTAAGTGTGGGCTGGATGGTACAACCGTTGGATGGATTCATGGTTGGTTGAAAAACCATACCCAACGAGTGCTCGTAAATGGCTCTGCATCTACATGGAGGGAAGTCTCAAGTGGAGTGCCACAGGGCTCGGGCCTAGGCCCGGTGTTGTTTAATGACCTGGAGGAAGACATACAGGGGATGCTTATCAAATCTGCAGATGACACAAAACTGGGTGGAATTGTTAATTCTGAAGAAGACAGAGTCAGGATTCAAAATGATCTAGATAGGCTGGAACAGTGGGCTGAGACACAGTGGGCTGAGAAAATGAATTTCAATAAAGATAAGTGCAAAGTCCTACACTTAGGTATAAAAAATCAAAGGCACAGATATAGAATGGGAGGGACTTGGCTTGACAGCAGCACATGTGAAAGGGAGCTAGGTGTTCTGGTTGATCACAAGCTAAACATGAGCCTGCAGTGTGATGTGGCTGTGAAGAAAGCTAATGCAATCTTAGGATGCATTAACAGAAACATTGTGTCCAGATCACGGGAGGTGGTAGTTCCGCTCTATTCTGCTATGGTCAGGCCTCACCTGGAGTACTGTGTCCAGTTTTGGGCACCACATTTTAGGAAGGATGTTGAAAGCTCAAGCGTGTCCAGAAGAGGGCAACCAGGATGGTGAGAGTCTTACAAGAAAAGGCTGAAAAAGTTGTGTATGTTTAGCCTGGGATAGAGAAGACTTAGAGGGGACATGATTGCAGTCTTCAAGTATTTGAAGGGCTGTCATGTAGAAGATGGAGCAGATCTATTCTCTCTTGCGGTGGCGCAGTGGGTAAAATCCCCTGCATAACTATAACATCTGAACTGCCAAGCTTTGTCAGTTCTAGCCCTGCGCTGGTGTGAGCAACCAAGCCTTGTCCCTAGCTCATCATCTACCCAGTGATTCAAAAGCTTCGGTAAGTAGATGAATTGGGGACCACCCGCTAGGGGTGGGCACACCAATCCCTTCAGGGGGTGTTGGCTGCCGTGGGAAGGCGTCTGCTGTACTGCGAAATAGGAAGGTGGAAAAATCTGTGTCAGCGTTCCCTGCAGTGGAGCAAATCGGCCTGCAGTGGAGCAAATCGGCCAGGCAGTGGCAGTGTGACAATGCAACATCATGAGTCCCGACGTCATCAGCCAGCCGACAAAGAATATGCCGTTGGATCACATCTGATACAGCCTGCAGATGAATCCTCCCGATCAGCTACAGTGTGTGATTAAATAATTGTATGTGTTGTCTCCCTATCCCCCCATGAATATTGTTAGTCCAATTGTCAAAAATGAGTAACTGTAAATCGCTGTGAGCTCACAGGTATGTGGGGAAAAGTGATCAATAAATCGAAAGTATTATTATTATTATTATTATTATTATTATTATTATTATTATTATTATTATTATTATTACTACTACTATTATTATTATTATTATTATTATTATTATTATTATTACTGCTGCTCCGGATTCCAAGGCTATATTTAATGGGTAGAAATTACAAGGGAGTCGTTACTGGCTAAATATAAGGAGAAACTTCCTAACTGTAAGAGTGGTTGAGCAGTGGAACAGACTGCCTCGTGAGGTGGTGGATGCTCCTTCGCTGGACGTTTTCAAGCAGAGACTGGACGACCATCTTTCAGGAATGTTGTAGGTATGTAGGGCTATCTTTTGGCTATGTTCCTGCAGAGTGCAGGGGGTTGGACTAGATGACCTGCAAGGTCCCTTCCAAATCTAACATTCTATGATTCTATTAGCCAGAGTAACTAATAGCAAAGGCCATGAATATTAAAGTGCCACTGGGGGAACTGGAAAGATAAAATGTTGTGGGCCTTGTTTACCAAGGAGGCCCTTACAGCTGGGCACCTCATGTGATTTATTTTCATATAATGCTTGGGATAGGTCTCTTTGTGGTGTGGGCCAAGGGTGAATCTTTACCTGAGAGATGCGGTGGACCCTAGCAGCCTTGCTAAACCCTATATATCCTAGGTGTTAAATCTGAGCCCCAAGTCTGCTCTCCAAGAACCTTCCTCATCAGCAATGACACAATTCATTACAAGAAGACACACCTTTTCAACTATTATACACAAATTTTAGTGGTCCATAATATCATTCTAAACCCTTTCTTACTGCTGGTACGTGTTGTGCCTTTTTGTTGTACTTGTTTTCATTGCAAATGTTCCAGATGTTTCTTTTAAACTATTTTATGCTGGAAATAGGAAATAAGCCATATATCTTATATGTTATTCACATCTAGTTGATACAATAACAGGCATCAATTTTAACAGTAATATTCATGTTAATTTCCTTAGTAGGGTTGGTAAAAAAGACAACTGCAGTTTTATGCTGAGCTGTGTAAACCTCAGATGACAGAAACTGAAAATTTTGGATCAAAATAGTGTGGCTACAAAATTAATTTGCATTCCTGCTTCATTTTCTAGCATAATTTCTCTATAGTTCCCCAATTAGTTTTATATATTTATCATGTATTAGTGGATTGTACCACTGATTTATAATTTGCCTCCCATAATTTGTATCCCATGCAACGAACATCTTCTCCTTCGTGGAAATGTATTGTCAGGTGTAATTGCCAGGAGACAGGGTGGGAATTAAGCTAGTAGCTCAGCAGCCACCCTCACTTGACCTGTCAAACCTTGAGATGTGGGGATTACGAGACATGATCAAGTGGCCTGGTACAGAAAATTCTGGAGCCAACTAGAAACAGGCATTAGGTCTGAGAATGTCTGATGACAGATTGGAACTGCTTACACAGGCTTATACCTCTGATACATTCTGCAGTTGGGCCAATGTAATATCAAGGTCATGCCTGTTATGTTGCCAGTGTTATAGTGGGCATGATGGCACATCAAAACTATGAGCAGTTTCCAGCTCAGTTCTTTTCCTATTGTCCTTGCTCTTTGTCAAATTAATGTGCATTTCCCTCTAAGTTTTTTTCTATGCAAAGGCAAGGCATATTTATGGTTATTGTCAAGAGTCTTAAGATGATGAGCATCTGTTCCCTGTGACAGAAGAAACTGTGAAGATTTTTTTTAGTTTGTCATGCAGCATTTAATAATTTTCCCCTTGAATTTAGACTTTCTTGAAATGGTCTGAAATCTAAAAATATTTCTGGCAGAAGCAGTTATACCAGACATCTTAATTATTATGTTTCCAAGGAAATGACAGCCTGTGTAAGGGAACCTGACAAGTCTCCCTGCAGCTATGTGCTTTTTATATTGGAACTTTAGGCTATTATAAATTACCCAGGATAGAGAATGGCATGAACACAATACGTCAGAATTAAACCAGCTGTCACATGATGTACTGATATCATTAACCCTTTCCCTGTCCATCCTCCCACCTTCCTTTTCATTGCTTTCCTAAGACTGGGAATTCAAGAAATGTGAAGACTGCTGTTTAAATCAGACCATAGCCTCTTCCCTGACCAGCCCATAACTATTCATTTCAGATTATCAAAGGGAGCACAAAAGCTCAGTATGCTGGGAGGCTGTTATTCTTGGCCCTGCTGTTCTTGTTTGATTTGACACACTGCTTGAGATGCCGACTTGCCAGATCTTCACATCAGAAGAGGCACTCGATCTTTGCTCCTGCCGCCTCCTAGTTAGAGGTGAAGGAGAGAGGCAGTTTGGTGATCTGGCTTACGCTGTGTATATCACAATGTACAAAGTCAAGTAAACACGGTAAAAGTGGAGCCTGCTGAGCAGATGCTTTTGGGATGGCAGTGCCATGCTGAGATATTTTGGCCTGGCAAATTAATCTTTATATATATATATATATATATATATATATATATATATATATATATATATATATATATATATGTTTACAGAAGGCAAAGAGAAACACAACATTTTCAGACAGACACAGAACAGACAGAGCTAACACTGTTAGCTTGTATAATAAAACGACCAGGTTTATTAAATTTCACATTCATCAAAGGATCTGCAGTGCCAATGTGCCAAGCCCTTTAAAACTGAGTTGCAGAGTGTGCTATTGGCCACTATGTGAAACAGGACCCTGGGCTGGATGGACCACTGATCTGTTCCAACAGGGTATATCTTACTTTCTTATAACACATGCTGTGAGGCATTGATAGTGACTATTTACTTTCCACTTACTGTTCATTGAATCCTAACAATTATTTTTCAGGAAGAGTCCATAAGTAATAACACTAGATTATGGATTACAAGTGGAGACCCGCAAGAAACTGGCAGGATGGTCATCCCATTCCTCACACCTTTGCTTCCTCCCCTCTACCCCTACCTGTCTCACATTCTTTCTCCCTTCTGGGGGTGGAGCCTCAGGACAGTGAGACTTGGGGAGGCAAGCAGCCTCAGTAGGCAAGCAGCCTCAACCTTCCAAAGCAGCCATTTTATCCAGGGGAACTGATCTCTGTCACCCGTACAACAATTGTAATTCTGGGTGATCTCCAGCCCTCACCCAGAGGCTGGCAATGGTAGTTCTTATGGAGGTAATGGCTGGTTTGGAGGGTGGAGTCTATGGCATTATACTGGTCTGAAGTTCCTCCCTGCCTCAAACCCCACCCTCCCCAGGCTCCACCCCCCAAATGTCCAGGAATTCCCCAACCTGGAGTTGGCAACCCTATTTACTTCCCACTCAACAGCCAACCTACCTTTATCTGCCTTTATCTGTTTTCATCTTTTCGTCTCCACCCCCCTCCCCCACAACCTCTACCAAGGAAAACTATAGTCTTTCTCCACAGTGGGGACCAAAGCGGCTTACATTACTCTCACATCCTTTTTATCTGCACAACAACCCTGTGAGATTGGTTAGGCTGAAAGTATGTGACTGGACCAAAATCACCCAGTTAGCTTCCACCGCAAGATGGGGATCTGAACCTGGGTCTTGCAGACCCTACTCTGAAGCTTTAACTGCTGCACCATACTGGCTTTCATAGGGTGGCTGCAAGCAAGCAACCGGGCCAAGTTGAGTCATGCAAATCAGGTGGTATCAAGTCACCCAGAGGGTGCTGCCTAGGGATGCCAGCCTCCAGGCGGGATCTGGGGATCCCTTGGAATTACTGCTCAGCTCCAGACTACTGAGATAACTTCCCCTGGACAAAATGGATGCTTTGGAGGGTGGACTCTAGGACATTGTGCCCCATTGAGGTCCCTGTCCTCCCCAGGCTCCACCCCTAAATCTCCAGGAGTTTCCCGACCTGGAACTGGCAACCATACTACCCCCTGCCAGTGCCTAGGGGGGACCTGGCAACCCTAGACTGCTACCATGCCTATGGTTGGCAACCTCTAAGTGGGGCCTGGAGAGTGAACTCTAGACAACTACTGTACAGGGTGCATTGTTTCCTTTAGAGTTCCTTTAAAAATAATTTAAAAGATCATTTGATCCACACAACTATTAAATCAAAAGGAAAATTGAGTGCTTTGGAGATAGTCCAGTCTCTCTCTCTCCCTCTCCCTCTCTCTCAAATTTAAAATTTTAATTTTAAGTTTATTACTAATCGGTGCCTCTGCCTGGCTTTCCTTGGCTAACACATCATAAAGTATATATATCTCAAGTTCATAATGAATTAATATTTAGTGCTAATGTTTTTAGGGTGATTTCTCACAGTAATACCCATGTAATAATATTTAATGATCTTACAGAGATAAATGAAATAAAATTCTGGGTGAATACTGAATGTATATTATTTACTACTAGGAGTAAGGCCCGTTGTGGGAAGAAATACAACGAGCTCTAGAAGGAAGCTCCAGGTGAGTGTCCCAGCTGTGGCTGGTGGGGCAGCAGAGGGAAGGGGAAAATAGATGGAGGCAAGCCATGTTTATTTCCTTCTGCTTAGCTATAAGGCAGGACTGTCTCAAGTCATTTTGCTGCCCCAAGTGGGCAGTATGGGAGGATAGCCTCATGGTAACAGGTATGGTTCCCTCCACCCCTGACTTATGTTGATTTGGGGCTATGTAGTGGCACCTAAGGTAGAAAAGCACCTCATCCTAACCATACTTTCTGGGTTCCAAGGGTCTGGAAAGCAGTTCCATGGCCAGTTAGAGGGTTGCCAACTCTGGGTTGGGAAATACCTGTAGATTTGAGGGGTAGAGCCTGGGCAGGGTTTGGGGTGTGGAGGAACCTCAGCAGGGTATAATGCCTTTGAGTCCACTGCGCAAAGCAGATATTTTCTCTGGGAGAACTGATCTTGGTTTTGTCATGTGGAGTATGTGTCTTTGTGGGTCTTCTTTTGTTTGTGCTGGTGTTTGAGGTGTTGTCTGTCTGAAGGGTAGTCTGTGGGAAGTGAAGAGTGAGCTCATATTAGGAACGGAGGATTCATGTTTCATATATGAGACGGGAAGCTGTTTTGTCTAAAGTGGCTCCCCACAGTGTTCTTCCCAGTGTCTCTTAAGTTTTCCAGTGTTTGTAGAGTTCCTGCTTTCCTTTGTTTGACATTTTCTGTAAACTTCACTTTGTTTAACACATTTACCTGGCACTCAAATGTGTAAGGTGTGTGTTTTCGCACATCTGTCATAGTGTCTTCTGAATTATGAGGTTCTCTGTAGGTCAAGTGCAGTCTGCAGAAAAGGAAACATTAATTTATGTAGGGTACTAAGGATGGATATGGCAACCATGAGGAATTAGGGGTTTTTTTTTGTAAAGACCTCCCTTGTCTGCTGTGGCTGAAGTGTGTTGTAAGTTCTCCTGTTTTGCAGAGCTATGTGAGTTTGTGACATGTAGTGTGTGTTGCATATTGCAGTGGGTTTCCCCCCGTAACACTTGTATATGTATATCTGTCTCCCTCTAGAGTGAAGGCAAAACCCAGACCATGGAATTGAATAACAGTGTGTGCTTATAATTTCAATAGGAAGCCTAAGTGGTGACCTTGATTCCTGATGTTTCCTATCATTTGCTTCCTGTAAACATGTATCTGGAGATCTGCAGCTGTCTGTGTTCCTGTGCCTTGCTGTGTGGACTTGGTCTTCAGACCAATGTTCCCTTTAGCTGTGTAGTCCTTTGTGCAAAAATTCTACATTGTGAGCTACTGGCATTAAAGATGTGAGTGAGCAATTTGGCTGCTGTGTAAAGTATTTGTTGTGGGCCGAGCCTTCCTGAGTTAAGACAGCAATGTGTGATCTAGAGGCTAAAGAACTGTGAGGCAGTTCTCACCAAGGCAGCTTCGAGGGAACAGTGTTTGAGACGATGGGTGTGGTGGAAGGTTCCCCCCACTTAGCAGTGGGGGGGACTGAGGGTGCTGAAGGACAGGAGAGCAGCAGGCAGGCCCTCAGCCCATGCTGTGCGCAATTCCCGGATCCTGAAGGGCGGCAGGTGCAGTCTGGTGCCACTGGGCCACTGAGGGAAAGGAGTGTGGTGGGCAGGTCCTCAACCCACTCTACGTGCGATTCCTGACTCCCGAAGGGCAGCGGGTGTAGTCCAGCAGTGCCGGGCCACTGAAGAAAAGTAGTGTGGCAGGCAGGCCCTCAGCCCACTCTGCACACAATTCCTGGCTCCCGGGAAGGCAGACAGATGCAGTCTGCTGCCCTAGGGGTGCTGAAGAGAAGCGTGCCAGCTGTCAGGCCCTCAGCCCACTCCCTGCCTGATCTCTGGCTCCCGGGAAGGCAGATGTGCACAGTCCGCTGCCCTGGGGGCATTGAAGGTAAGTGTGCCAGCTGTTAGGCCCTCAGCCTACCCCCCCCCGTCCCTGGCTCCCAGGAAGGCAGGGGCCAGTCAGTGGAGAAAGGCTGGCAACTGAGCTCGTGAAGTTGTTGGGGCTCTTGGAAGGGCCAGGACAGTCAGCAGTGAGGACTGCAGGGTGAGGCCAGACTGGGAGCAGCAGCAGTGGGGAGCAGCAGGACCACAGTCAGGAGGCAGCCAAAGGCTTGGAGTCTCCATGTTCACTCATGAGGTGAATGTGTGGTCTGAGGCAATTTTGGTGCGTGCCTCTTCTGGGGGCAGGACTCAGGCAATGCAGCCAGTGGCTGGGAATAGTGCCTGAATGACAAATTAGGGAACCAACTGATTAAGAGGCACATGGAATGTTCTGGAGAAGTCCATGACCAAAACAGAATTATTATATACAGAGATGTGTATTTAAAAATTAAGCCAAAATGTTGAACCATTCTGTCAAAAATGCATAAAGTTGTTTCCTTTATTAAAAAGTAGATTTGTGACACATACATCCAAAGTACTTAGAAAAGTAATTCAGTGGACCTGGAAAAAACCTATACCAAGCCACAATGGTTTATTTAGATAAAGCTGAAAGCTGCTGTCCCTTTAAAACCTTTCTCTTTCCGAGTTTCTGGTTTATCTCTTAAGCCTTACATTCAAAGGAAGTATGTAATGAAGAGAATTTACTGTCAGCTGTTCTTAGAGCTTTGAATTCAGCACTAAAGCCTTGAAAGACATCTGCCCTCAAAGTCACAGAGCATTCTAGTTCATCCCATCACACTGCAATTAAATTCAGCAAGGTTAAAATACAAAATCAGTGAAGAAAATATCTTCTGTTATTTGTTATAATTTTACTGGGAATGATTTGATAGTTTGCCAGTGTTTTGTTTTCAGATTTCTTTCTTTCTTTCTTTTTTTGGCCCCCCAAAGGGGAATTTTTTATTTGCATTTCTATAAAACGACAACAGAAAATGGGGAGGGAAAATTCTACAATCTAAAGTAGAAAGTAAAAAGAACCTAACTAAAAACCCAAGTGTGGAGGTTGTACAATGCTTATAAAATAGTTGTTACTCTTATTCAGTTACTTTGAAATATGAAGAGTGCCCGCCAATCATCACTTCGGTTGACAAAACCTGCTTATCAGACTAGGCAAAGAATAATTCCAAAGCTAAAACACATAAACACAGCCCTTAAGAAAAATTGGCCTCTCCATTTACGCTTTTATGCTTTTCTCCCCCCCATAGGCAAAATATTTAAAACCAATGTTCCCTCAGCAAGAACATTACAACAATTTATCTTCCTCCATCTTAGATGTATCTTCTTTTTCCATTTAGCTTTTATAAATCCGGATCTTTCTATTCATGATGTAAACCAAGTTCCTTTTTCCAGGGACATCATCACTTCCTTAAACGACTTGAATCATAAGAGGTCTTCCTTTTGTTGCATTAAAAGCATGCTCATTAGAGAATCCAGCCTTTCTCTTAGCAAGCAGATCTTGTGAAGTTGGGGTAGCGAACCCTTTACTCAAAAAAAACAACAACCCCCACACCCTTTACAATCTGCTTGTCAGTCCAACCGCAATAAAACCTAAACTTTAGAATCTCCTTACTGTCCATAAGTCTCTATGATCAAAAATGCACACTGAACACTGTCCCTTTAAAAGTATAGCCACTTTTTGTACAGATCCAGGTCGCTACTCCACTTTAGCCACCAGGGGGCCCACGATTTACATTGAAGACAGAGTTTATGGTTAGGTCACATGACCTGGCTTTCCACTGTTCTCCTTCCTGAAGAAAGCATTGGTCCCGCCTCCCTCTTCACCTCTCGTCGCCATCTTTTGGGGATGTTTACATTAGCCGAGAAAGAATGCCAAAGTCTCTAAGGTCTGTTTAAACACTCGATTTTCTTTCGAAAAAACTCTCTGCTACAGTCCATTGCCACAATTTGATCAGTCCCTCCAATCATGCTTTCTCATTCACTTAAGTGTCGGGAGAATGGGTGTCCCCTTCCCCCCTCTGCTTATAGTAGGGGGACTTCACATCTAGGCTTTGGTGTCTCGTTTCAACGAAAACTCATGCATCAGTCCTTGAATTGATCCAACAGGTCCTGAAATGGCCCCTGGGATCACGCCTGGCAGATAAAATCATTAAACCTCTAAATGTTTGTTCCGGTCAGCAGCTCTGGTACCATACGGTCGCACAGCGGCAGGACCGTCGAGGTGGAGGAGTGCCTCAATTCCCCAGCTTTGCGCTGGCAAAGAGGCCACCCCTCAAAAGCCCCATGGCTAGGAGCCTTACCCAAAAGGTTCCAGGTGGGTGGCGGATGATCGGCCCCCCCTCCAGACCTGCTAGTGCGCAGATCATGCCCCTGGAACAACCGGGAGGCATGTCTGCTTGCGAGTCACCATAAACCAGAAGCAGCATTTTCAGATTTTTTTCAAATGCTGTTGTAAGATTAGTTCCTAACTCACTTATTGGGGAGAATGTAATTGCATGCTTGTTACTCTGGACCAGCTCAAGGTTTTCAGGTGATCTGGGCTTGTGTGTACAAGCTGCCCCTGCAGTGGGGAGGTAGGAAGCCAGGAACTTCCTTCCTCCCCTTGACAGAGCAATGGGATGAGGCATGGAAGTAGCACCCACTTTCTGCACCCCATGCATGGTGGTGGTGAAGTGAAAGTTGCCAGGTGAAAAAAATAGGCATGATCAATCTGAAATTATCCCTATCAAAAGGGTTGCAGGCATGTCTGACACCTCAGGTACAAGATTTGCACTCAACTTGGCCTCGAAGTCAGAACAGATGAGAGAGATTTTGTCAACAATAACCTTGCAAAAACATCACAGAGGTGGAGGGCAAATTTTCATCACTGGCAAGGTCAAACTTAGGTGCAATCAAATCACCACCTCATATGCCTGAAATTGGACTTCATGATGTGCTGTCTGATCCATCCCAAGTCTTCTGCTGATGTTTCTCTAGTCATATTCATTCTGTTTCATATAACCAAGCTCTCTAGTAGGCCAAGGAGCTGGGCACCTCACAGAGTGTGGGCCACTAAGGAGCAACTCTTCTTATACCCCCAGTCAGCCCATCATTCCATGCAGCTACAAGGGTCGCTTCAGAGTCAGAGTTGGCATCTGTGATAGACAGGAGGCTGTCCTGCCCCTGAAGGGAGGGAGGAAGTGACTCAGCTGAGTCTATGGGAGTGCTGCTCCAGCATTCAGTCGCTTTTCAGAAGAGGAATGGAACATTAGAAGGAAGCAGCAGGAGTTTAGTTCTGTTCTGCCTCAGAGAGAGAAGTGAGAGCTCAGGTTTGGCTCAAGAAAAAGAGCAGACAGAATGAAGGTTAGCTCTGCTCAGTAGTGTGGCAGAATGGTTTAGCTTTATCTGTGCGAGAAAATGGGGTATATGATGTTGGTCTTATCTCTGGCAATGAGTAGATCCTGTACCATTTAGTCTGACTCTTGGGAAAGGCCAGGTTGGTGTGGGTGGAATTCTGTGTGTGTGAAAGGATCTGACCACTGGCAAGTCAGAAAAGGCCTGTTTATGCCTGAAAGTATTAAATAAAATTCAAACTACTCTCTGAAGTCATAACTAGTTTCAATGAATGTGCCTCAGCCAGTTTCTTCTTTGTTTACCTGGAGACCCATGCTGCTTATCAGTTCTTTGAAGTCAATTTGTAAATGAATAACTCATCTGCATTGTCCATATGCCAGGCCCCTGACTTACCCATAGGTCCCCATTTGTGGCCCTGTGGGGATGGGGAGAGACTGCAAGGGTGACATGGTCCAGGGCCAGCTGCACCTGGCATGGAGGGTCATGTGCAGTCATCTGAAGGGTCAGATGACACAAGGGTGCAAAAATCGGGCCTGCCCCTTACCAAGTTGGGCCTCTGATGGGCCTGAACTGGGCAGTGGGAGGGGCAGTGGGAGGCCACCAGGAGAGATTTAAAGCACTGTACCACCCAGCTGCGGTGGCTCAAGTGGTTAAGACGCTGAGCTGCAGGCTGTGGAAGGTCAGTAGTTCAGCAGTTCAAGACCCGAGTGCCACAAGACGGAGTGCGCTCCCGTCTCTAGTTCCAGCTCCTGCCAACCTAGCAGTTCAAAAGCAAGAAATTGCAAGTAGATAAACAGGTACCACTTCGGTGGGAAGGTAACAGCGTTCCGTGTGCCTTGGTGTTTAGTCATGCTGGCCACATGACCATGGAAATGTCTTCAGACAGCACTGACTCTTCGGCTTTGAAATGGAGATGAGCACCGCAACCCTAGAGTCAGATTCGCCTGGCTTTCGAGCAAGGGAACCTTTACCTTTACCTTTTACCACCCAGCTAGCTTACCTGGCTGCGTGGAGTTTTTTCCCAGGCCTTGTGTGAAAGTTTTGCCCCAGGAGAGCTGGATCACTCAATTGGTAGCTGGGTGCTGTGGCTGCAATGGGTGCAGGAAGTCACTGCATGCCCTGAACAGCAGCCGAGTGCTGCGGCCGCGTTGGACCAATTGGTGTCTAAGTGCTCTGATGGCCACATCAGGAGTTGGAGGTCAGGAGGATCATGGCCTCAGAGTTACATGTGAGTTGCAGCAGTGGGACCCCTTCCATCAGGAGTGAGGGGTCATTGGTGGAGGAGCTCAGAGTTGGGGCAGAGGTGCTGCCGAAGATTGATGCAGAGGCCACTGGCATGGAACAGGAGCAGACATAGCCACAGAACAGCAAGCTTTGGGGCTAGGGTTCAAGAGGGAGAAGTGAAGGTGTTCACCCCTGAGGGGAGGGCCTGCATATTACAAGTGCGGAGACTATAAGGAATGGAAGGAAATAAATAAATAAATACATAAAAGGTGATGTTGGTTAGCTACTCTGATTCTCAGTTTCTGTTCTCTGTTGTGGTCTTCAGGTCAGCAGCAGCAGCTCTCCCCCTCTTTTTGTTATCCCTCAGGTTTTGGGCTTTGTGCCAGCCAATAGGTCACCACTTGGCTTGGGCTGGCTTGCTTTCATACATTAAAAAAAGAGAGTAAGAAAAACCAGTCTTGAAGGGAGGCCCCCATAGGCAAGGAGGGGTGAGGTGACTCAAACAATTTTATATTGAATTTTTTCTTATTTAAATATCATAAAATAATCCAACTGGATAAGTCGTTTCAAGAATATAAATTACATTAAGATATCAAACAAACACTTCTAAGAATAACATGGAAAATCTGAAATACAAAGCAACTACATACTCTTTAATTGCTCTGCAGGGCTATGTAACCACTCTGAAGACTTGAACAACTGCAAGACTATTAGAACTGGTTAGTCTCATTTCCAAATCTTTCTTCATGTCCTACAACATCAAATTACAGATGGAAACTTTATTCTGGAAATTGTACTAATTCAAAGAACATATTTTCATTATATAAACAATAAATCTATTGTTCTTTTCATTATTTCATATGAAGTAGTAGATTCATATTATTTTCTTAGAATACAACTGAAAGGATAGATAACAAGTTTTACAAAAATATTTATACAAAATAACAATAATAATAGGAACTCCCAATCACATGTAAGAGAGAATCGCCAATATAAATTTTCAATGTGGCACACAGCCTAAAAGGATTTACAGCTGGCTTGATTCTCCTATCTATTTGCTGTTTGCTAGGACGTGGTTCGTTGTGGTGGGCCCCAACATCAAAGGAAAATCAGAGTTGTCTAGGTTGACTAAATGCGCTTCTCAGGGGGACCTGGACCACAGGATGTGTTGGGAGTTTAATCGGGGACATTGCCAGAAGGACTGATGTAAATTTGACCACAATTATGAAGTCTGTCTGGGTGTCCTGCTCATGCTCAGGCAATGTCGAGCAGCCCTTTAGAAGCAGCAGGCCCTCCTCTACTGGTGCCACTTGCAAGGGGGGAGGGCTCAATAGTATCTTCTTTTCTGACAGCTCTGCAAGGAAGTGAGCACCTGGGTAAGGGGTAGGGCTTGGCTGTCACCCCAGTCAACCTGCAGGCCCTTCCCCCCTTCTAGACTCCTACCCCGGATGGTCTGCTGCAGCCTCTCTTGAGGCTGGACCGGGGCTCCCCATCCCTTTCACAGGCCAGTGTGTTGCTACCCACACAAATAATCTAAAATCAGTAACTTTTTCCCCACCATAGAGAACAATAGAGGGAATGGGGGCAACCTGTTTGGGGGCCCATAGAATTGGACCCCCTGGTCCAATGTTCTTGAAACCTGGTGGGTATCTTGGAGAGAGGCTCCATCAGCTACCCTGTGAGTTTGGAGCCTCTCCCTCAAGCCCCCTCCCCTCCAGCTCCCAGATTATACCCTATGTTTTCACCATTGACTCCAATGGCCCATAGGATATAATGGAGCTGAAATTGACATTCGGCTGCCTGAAAGACTCTGGGGACACTGGCTGGGGGCAGGGCTTGGCTCCTGAGCTCCCAGAGCTGTGCTCCGGTGCACTCCCCCGCCCTCAAAAGACCCCTGCCTACAACATATCCCAAAGATCCAGCCTCCACTTGAAAATGTCCAGCAAAGGAGCATCCACTACCTACCAGGCAGTCTGTTCCACTGCTCAACCACTCTTACAGTTAGGAAGTTTCTCCTGATATTTAGCCGGTAACGACTCCCTTGTAATTTCCACCCATTAGATCTAGTCTTGCAATCCAGAGCACGAGAGAATAGATCTGCTCCATCTTCTACATGACAGCCCTTCAAACACTTGAAAACTGCAATCATGTCCCCTCTAAGCCTTCTCTTTCCCAGGCTAAACATACCCAAGTCTTTCAGCCTTTCCGTGTAAGACTTGGATTCCAACCCTCTCACCATCCTGGTTTCCCTCTTCAAGCTCAAGCATCTCCAGAAGAGGGAGAAGAGACTATCTCCCAGTGTGGGCTACATGGGCTTTTATGGCAGTGCAATCCGGGCCCTTTTCTCATTCACAATGACTACTCTCTGCTTATGAGATATCAATTTGCCAGGGTCTTTTGAGCTGACATAGTGGCTTTGGGCCTCCCCCAAGAGAGTTTGGGCCCCATTCTTTCTGAACTGGGGCAGCAACCACAGCAGCTGGACCGGGGCTGGTGCCATCACATATTCAATCCATTGGGAGATGGCAGTCTGAGGTGTACAGGACCTTATCTGGCTGCACCTGGCTGCTGATTTTCAATGGTGACTTAGACTCAGAATCATAGAGTTGGAAGGGATGTCATGGGTCATCTCATCCAACCCCTTGCACAATGCAGGAAATTCATAAATACCTCCCCCTCCACACCCCCAGTGACCTCTGTTCCATGCCCAGAAGATGACAAATAAAAAAACCTCCAGAATTTCCAGCTAAACTGGCCTGGAGGTCCTTACCCCAATGTGGTTATCAGCATTTCCCTGGGCATGTAAGAAAGGCCCACAAGAACTAAGCACTGATGCAGCCCTTCCTGCCCTCCCTCTCATGAACTGCCTAAGTTCAGAGTCAGCATTGCTGTCAGATGGCCATCTAGCCTCTGTTTCAAAACCTCCAAAGGAGAACCCACCACCTCCCAAGGAAGCCTGTTCCACTGAGGAACCACTCTGTCAGGAAGTTCTTCCTAATGTTTTGCTGAAAACTCTTCTGATTTAATTTCAACATTTTGGTTCCAGTCTGACCTTCTGGGGCAACAGAAAACAACTCTGTACCATCCTCTATATGACAGCCCTTCAAGTATTTGAAGATGGCTATCATATCACTTCTCAGTCATCTCTGCTCCAGGCTAAACATACCCAGCTCATGCAACCATTCCTCAAAGGACTTGGTCTCCAGACCCCTCATCATCTTCGTTGCCCTCTTCTGTATACATTCCAGCTTATCTATATCCTTCTTAAATCATGGTGCCCCAAACTGAACACAATACTCTAGGTGAGGTCTAACCAGAGCAGAGTAAAGTGATACCATCACTTTGTGTGATCTGGACACTATAATTCTGTTGTTGTTGTTCAGTCGCACAGTCGAGTCCGACTCTTCGCGACCCCATGGACCAGTTTATTCCAGGCCCTCCTGTCTTCCGCTGTCTGCTGAAGTTTGCTCAATTTCATGTTCGTTGCATCGATGACACTGTCTAACCATCTCATCCTTTGCCGTCCCCTTCTTCTTTGACCTTCAATCTTTCCCAGCATCAGGGTCTTCTCCAGTAAATGCTCCCTTCTCATTTGGTGGCCAAAGTATTTGAGCTTCAACTTCAGGATCTGGCCTTCCAGGGAGCAATCAGGGTTGATTTCTTTTAGGATTGACTGATTTGATCTCCTGGCAGTCCAAGGGACTCTCAAGAGTCTTCTCCAGCACCATAGTTCAAAAGAATCTATTCTTCGGCGCTCGGCCTTCCTTATAGTCCAACTCTTGTAGCCATACATTACTCCGGGGAATACCATTGCTTTGACCATGCGGACTTTTGTTGGCAAGGTGATGTCTCTGCATTTTATCATGCTGTTTAGGTTTGCCATCGCTTTCCTCCCAAGAAGCAGGCGTCTTTTAATTTCATGGCTGCAGTCACCATCTGCAGTGATCTGGGATCCTAGGAACGTGAAGTCTGTCACTACTTCTACGACTTCCCCTTCTATTTGCCAAGGAGTGATGGGGCCAGATGCCATGATCTTAGTTTTTTTGATGTTGAGCTTCAAGCCCACTTTTGCGCTCTCCTCTTTCACCCTGAGCAAGAGGCTCTTGAGGTCCTCTTCACTTTCTGCCATCAGACTGGTATCGTCTGCATATCTGAGGTTATTGGTCTTTCCCCCAGCAATTTTAACTCCAGCTTGTGATTCATCCAGGCCAGCATTTCGCATGATGTACTCTGCGTATAAGTTAAATAAACAAGGTGACAATATACATCCTTGCCGTACTCCTTTCCCTATGCTAAACCAATCAGTTGTTCCATATCCGGTTCTAACTGTTGCTTCTTGACCCTTATACAGGTTTCTCAGAAGACATGTGAGGTGGTCCGGTACTCCCATCTCTTTAAGAACCTGCCATAATTTATTGTGATCCACACAATCAAAGGCTTTAGCATAGTCAATGAAGCAGAAGTAGATTTTTTCTGGTACTCTCTTGCTTTCTCCATAATCCAGCGAATGTTGGCAATTTTATCTCTAGTTCCTCTACCTCTTCGAAACCCAGCTTGTACTTCTGGCAGTTCTCTATCCACGTACTGTTGGAGCCTAGCTTGTAGGATTTTGAGCATGACCTTGCTAGCGTGTGAAATGAGTGCAATTGTGTGATAGTTTGAACACTCCTTGACATTGCCCTTCTTTGGGATTGGAATGTACACTGACCTTTTCCAATCCTGTGGCCACTGTTGTGTTTTCCAAATTTGTTGGCAAATTGAGAGCAGCACTTTAACAGCATCTTCTTTTAAGACTTTGAATAACTCAGCTGGGATACCATCACCTCCACTAGCTTTGTTGTTAGTAATGCTTTCTAAGGCCCATTTAACTTCGCTTTCCAGGATGTCTGGCTCGAGGTCAGTGATTATACCATCGTGGTTGTCAAGGACATCGAGGTCCTTCTTGTATAGTTCTTCTGTGTATTCTTGCCATCTTTTCCTAATCTCTTCTGCTTCTGTTAGGTCCCTACCATTTTTGTCCTTTATCATGGCCAGCTTTGCATGGAACGTTCCCTTGATTTCTCCAATTTTCTTGAAGAGATCTCTAGTCCTTCCCAATCTATTGCTTTCCTCTATTACTTTGCATTGTTCATTCAGGAAAGCCTCCTTATCTCTCCTTGCTGTTCTCTGGAAATCTGCATTCAGTTGGGCAAATTTTTCCTTTTCACCGTTGCCTTTAGCTTTCCTTCTTTCCTCTGCTATGTGTAAAGCCTCATCAGACAGCCACTTTGCTTTTTTGCATTTCTTTTTCTTTGGGATGGCGGTGATTACTGCCTCCTTTACAATGTCACGGACCTCTGTCCATAGTTCTTCAGGCACTCTGTCTATCAAATCTAGTCCCTTAAACCTATTCTTCACCTCTACTGTATATTCATCGGGGATGCGATCTAGGTCAAATCTGAATGGCCTTGTGGTTTTCCCAACTTTCTTCAATTTAAGTCTGAATTTTGCAATTAGTAGCTCATGATCTGAGCCACAGTCAGCTCCAGGTCTTGTTTTTACTGACTGGATAGAGCTTCTCCATCTTTGACTGCAAATTATATCATCAATCTGATTTCGGTGTTGCCCATCTGGTGATGTCCATGTGTAGAGACGCCTCTTAGGTTGTTGGAAAAGGGTGTTCGCTATGACCAGCGTGTTCTCTTGACAAAACTCTGTTAGCCTTTGCCCTGCTTCATTTTGTTCTCCAAGGCCAAACTTGTCTGTTATTCCGGTTACCTTTTGATTTCCTACTTTAGCATTCCAGTCCCCTATGATGATGAGGACATCATTTCTTGGTGTTAGTTCTATGAGCTGTTGTAGGTCTTCATAGAACTGGTCCACTTCAGCCTCTTCTGCAGCAGTGGTTGGGGCATAGACTTGGATTAATGTGATATTGAATGGTTTGCCTTGGATTCGGACCGAGATCATTCTGTCATTTTTGAGATTGTATCCCAATACTGCCTTTCTCACTCTCTTATTGACTATAAAGGCCACACCATTTTTTCTACGGGATTCCTGACCACAGTAGTAGATATAATGGTCTTCTGAGTTAAATTCGCCCATTCCTGTCCACTTTAGTTCACTGATTCCCAAGATGTCGATGTTCATTCTTGCCATCTCATTTTTGACCACGTCAAGCTTACCTTGATTCATAGATCTTACATTCCAGGTTCCTATGCAGTATTGTTCTTTGCAGCATCGGACTTTCCTTTCACCGTCAGACACATCCACAACTGAGCGTCCTTTCGGCTTTGGCCCAGCCGCTTCACTCTTTCTGGGGTTACTCGTACTTGCCCTCTGCTATTCCCCAGTAGCATATTGGACACCTTCCGACCTGAGGGGCTCATCTTCCAGCGTCATATCTTTTAGCCTTTTGTTACTGTCCATGGAGTTTTCTTGGCAAAGATACTGGAGTGGGTTGCCATTTCCTTCTCCAGGGGATCACGCTTGGTCTGAGTTCTCTGCTGTGACCTGTCCGTCCTGGGTGGCCCTCCACGGCATATACAGCCCAAAATTGCATTTGCCTTTTTAGCTACTGCATCACATTGCTGACTCAAGTTCAGTGTATGGTCTATTAAGACCCCTAGATCCTTTTCACACATACTACTGCCAAGACAAATCTCCCCCATCCTATAATTATGCATTTGATTTTTCCTACCTAAATGCAGAACTTTACATTTATCTGAGTTGAAATTCATTCTATGTCTTTTAGTCCAGTTTTCCAGACTGGCAAGATCATCCTGTATCCTGACTCTGTCTTCTACTGTATTGGCTACCCCTCCCAATTTAGTATCATCTGCAAATTTAAAAAGCATTCCCTCTATTCCTTCATCCACATAATAGATAAAAATGTTGAACAAAACAGGTCCCAGGACAGACTTATTTCATTTCAGGGCATCAGCACATATCTGTATGGATCTGTGGGCACAGCATTATGTACTGGGCAGGAACCTTGGCCTGGAGGAGGTGCTGCAGATCATCTGGATTGGCTCAAGAGGAATGAGATGGGACAGCCTGCTGCCTACCATCCAATGTAACTTGTGGTATTGACATCCCTTGGGCGCGCTTGTGATACAGCTGGGTGAGAACAACCTGGGGGCCTGCACAGGAATAGACTTGGCGCACCAGGCCGAAGCTGATCTGCAAGCAATGCAGAAAGAGCTCCCAACATAAGAACATAAGAACATAAGAGAAGCCAATGTTGAATCAGGCCAATGGCCCAGCTAGTCCAACACTCTGTCACACAGCAGCCAAAATATACCAGGTGCCATCAGGAGGTCCAGCAGTGAGGCCAGGACACTAGAAGCCCTCCCACTGCTGCCCCCTCCAGCACCAAGAATAGAGTGCATCACCTGCCCCAGACTGAGAGTTCCCATCTATACCCTGTGGCTAATAGCCACTGATGGACTTCTGCTCCATATGTTTATCTAATTCCCTCTTGAAACTGTCCATGCTTGTAGCTGCCACCACCTCCTGTGGCAGTGAATTCCATATGTTAATCACTCTTTGGGTGAAGAAGTACTTCCTTTTATCTGTTCTAACCCGACTGTTCAGCAATTTCATGGTGTGCCCACGAGTTCTTGTATTGTGAGAAAGAGAGCCAGTGTGGTGTAGTGATTAAGAACAGCAGACTCTAATCTGAAGAACTGGCTTTGATTGCCCACTCTTCCGTATGAAGCCAGTTGGGTGACCTTGAGTCATTCACAGTTCTCTCAGAACTCCCTTAACTCCACCTACATCACAGGGTATCTGTTGTGGGGAGATTGTAAGCCTTTCTGAGATTCCTTCAGGTAGTGAGGAGCAGGTTATAAATCCAACTCTCCTCCTCCTCTTTGGCAGGGGCCAAGTATCAGCATGGGACCAGATCCATTTGTAGGAAAACTGTCTTGCAATCCCCGTTTTCCCCGCATATAGTATCCCCCTAAGGGATCTTGGGGTGAGGTCTTTTGAGGGGCATGCTGAGTTTGGGGGCTGCTATGGGTCACCCTCACACTCAAGTGGAAGGGGAGACCACTTAGTGGTGATTGTCCTTGTGGAATCTAACATCCTGTCATCCCATGGGTCCCTTAACCCAGCAGGCAGGTTAGGGTGGGGTGGGCTTCATTGACTCTCAGGCAGGTCAGGCCAGGTAGACCCACACTGTGCCAAGGCTTCTTACAGCTGTAACCAATAAAATTGTGGCCAATTTTATTCCAAAAGCTGAGTGTTGTTTTGGGATGTTACTGTTGGGTGGTTCCTCACCTTTTTTGCCCCTCTCCCCTTCCCCTAGGTGCTGGGCTGCAAACAATTCCCTCCTCAGTGATCTCTATATTCTATTTGCTCATCACAAAACTTACCTTATGGCAGTGAACACATTTCTATACACTTGCTACCTTTAGAACACCTGGTAACTGAGGGGCAAGTTTCTAATTTAAAACAAAGCTGATTCCCCAAAATTATAGGAGGCTGTGTGGGTCCACTCAGTAGATTTTTTTTTTTAGTCTGTCACAGCATCTTCAGGGAGTACTACATGTATACAAATGTATATGCTTAAGTTTTTTAATGCAGAAATGGGACTCTATTTTTTAGCACTTGAATCACATGTACAAATCATATATGCATACATTTGTACATCTATAGATTTTTGGCCATACATGTGGACAATTATGGACAACACCAGTATGCATGAGGTAGCCTTACGCTTGAAAATGCTTTGAATGATTGAACATGGGTTTAAGTCCAACCTACTCTGGATTTCCTGAATTACCTGGGGATGAGTGAATGTTCCTAGTTACTTCATTTATTTGTATATCTATCTATATTTTGACAATAGTTATGATTCTTTGCTTGTTGCTTTTGGTTTGATGATTTATTTGTATTTTGTACACATGCTGTACAGTTATACACAAAAGTAATATATATATAATATATATCATATTTGTATATATTTATGCATATAATACACAAACAGCCATGGGTCGCTCTATCATATGAATAAAAAATACATCAAAATGGAAGCCTGGCTAATGTAGATATTTCTGCAAATGTAAAGGAGACCTCTGGTTTGTAAACTAATCTTCAATTTAGGGGGGGTCAAATACATTCTAAATGTTTTAAAATTACTGAGATCTCATAATGCTACTTTTCAAGTACTTGACTGTCATTTGGGTTGCCTAGGCAACAAAAGCCAGCTGAGGTCATTTAGGCTAGTCCTGCAAGATCTCAAAAGTTTTAAGTTATTTGTTTTATTTACTTGAAGGTGAGCTAAGGTAGAAGCAGAGGGTGGTGATAGAGAGGGGAGGCCATGTAAACTCTGAGGGAAAAGGCTTCATTTTCGTAGGCCCCTACACTGTCAGTCACTGGAGAAGTCATAGAAGTGTCATTTGGAGACACAGGATTTAGTTACAATGACACCAGAGTCCTTGCAACCTTAATGAACCTTGTTTAAGTTTAAAAAGACTGCATACAAGAATATTTGAGGCTTGGAATAAGCAGTGTTTCCAAATATAAAGAAGGAAGGCCTTCAGAAGGAATTGTGATAGAAGCCCAAGAAGTTATGGAAATACAAATGACTGTCATTTTGTCAGTGTTAAATACATGAAACAAACACACTGTCTCTCATAATACTGCATAGAAACAAATGTTCAAGTTAATGCCAAATCTCCAATTTTTTTTTCTGCAGTTCCTATTTAATGTAGAACATGATAGTGATGTGAGGGACTGTATATTTCATGTTCTGTTGTCCGTTCAAACTCCAGTTCCCCTGTCCCTCAGTTTACTATGGAGAAATAGATTTTTTTTTTTTAAATTAAAGATTTTTATTCTTTGAAAAATAATGCATACTACAATGATATTTAAAATAATTTTGCAGTTATTGCTCTTCAGTACTTCATAATGCTTCATGATGTTAGCTAACAAGTATGTAAATTCAGCTTGTTACTTTAACTTGACATTTTTGAAATCAGATATTACACCATTTTTTGAACCATAGTGATTAGTCAATTAAAAAAAATGAATTCTTTTTGCCTTTTCAAAATTATGAAGCTAATTGTTCCGGGTAAGGGCGTGGCACAGCAGGTGATTTTTGGGACACTCACGATTATCCCCAACCTTTCTTGCCCCCTTTGGAGCCCTCCCTGGTCCACGTGACCATTCTGGGCTCCACCAGACCTCTTGGAGGGAGGTCGGGCAGCAGGAGACTTGTTCAGTCACCCCGCAAATGGCAGTGAGTGGGGAGAGATCGCTTTGTCTCAAAGCAGGAGCAAGAAATGGTTATTAATATATTTAAAAAAGCAGGAGCAAGAAATGATGCCATGTGGCACGGAGGTGGAGCTGTGGCTCTGAGTGTGCCTCCCTCTCCCCCTTCGGTGGTGGCGGTGGGGGGGAGGAGGCAATGGCGGGGGGAAGGTGGTGGCGGTGGCAGTCTCCAGGTCTCCAGGCCCCACCAGGAGGTTGCGCATGAAGACATAAATTCCTGTGGAAGACATCATCGCAAATGCAGAAGTTGCCATTTGACTTCTACCTAAAGAAGAAGCTGAAGAAATAAGAGGGGAGATGACAAGGATTCTATGAAAAGCAAAGCTTCCCACCAGCAATATAACACATAAGGAGAGAAACGCCATCCAGACTCTCAATGCGGATCCAGACATCATTATTCTACCAGCTGACAAAGGCAATGCCATGGTGATCATGAAAATGGAATAATACAAAAATAAGATTAGAGATTTGCTGGACTCTGCCACTTACAAAAAACTAAAAAGAGATCCTACCTGCAAAATCACCAGACAAATGAGCTCACTGATCAGGAATTCCTAACTTCATCCTGGCACACATAAAAAACTATGCAAGACGGAAGCACAGCCATCACGGCTACATGAACTCCCTAAAATTCATAAGGACTCAGTCCCACTCCGACCCGTCATGAGTGCCATTGGTTCCCCTACGTATGAATTAGCTAAATACCTGGGCAATCTTCTACAGAACCACACTGGAAAAACCACAACATACGTCAAAGATTCAACACACTTCATCAACAAAATCAGTTCTCTGAAACTTAACCCACAGGACATACTCGTCAGTTTTGATGTGGTATCTCTTTTTACCAAGGTTCCGGTAAAAGACACACTCACGCTTATTAATCAGATTTTTTCAGATGACATAACAGCCTTATTCCACCTTTGTTTGACAACCAGTTACTTTCAACAGGATAACAAATTCTATGAACAGATGGATGGTGTTGCCATGGGAAGCCCTCTCAGCCCAGTTATAGCCAACTTCTACATGGAACACTTTGAAAAAACAGCTTTAGAATCTGCACCTCACAAACCAACAGTCCGGTTCCAGTACATAGATGATACCTTTATCATTTGGAGCCACGAAGAATTAGAATTGATGGAGTTTTTAGACCACCTCAACAACATCCACCCCAACATAAGATTCACCATGGAAAAAAGAAGTCAAGGGAAAACTCCCATTTCTAGATATCATGGTCATCCACAAATTGGGTCACAACATCTACAGAAAACCAACTCACACGGACCGTTATTTACACATAAATTCCAATCACCACCCTAGGCAAAAAAGAGGCATAATCAAAACATTAGTAGACCGTGCAAGATGGCTATGTGAACCACACTTGCTCAATGATCAACTAAATAATCTTAACCACGCACTTCAGCAAATGGCTATTCTAAGAATGAAATCAAAAGAGTGATTAAACCAAAGGTAAAACAAACAACTGAGGAAAAACAGTCTCCCACAGGAAAATAGTTTTTGCCATATATCAAAGGAATTACTGATCTGATGAGAAAACTTATAAAAAACACAACCTACAAACAGTATTCAGACCCACTAGAAAAATTCAACAGATGCTATGATCGGCAAAAGACAGAAGAGACCCCCTCACTTCTGCAGGAGTATACCGCATACCATGCAGTTGTGGACAAGTTTACATCGGGACCACACAACGTAGCATTCAGACAAGAATAAAAGAACATGAAAGACACTGCAGACTTGGCCAACCTGAAAAAATCAGCAGTGGCTGAACATAGCCTAAACCAAACAGGACACAGCATTTTGTTCCAAGAAACTGAAAGACTGGACAACACTTCCAATTACCATGTCAGATTATACAGGGAAGCCATTGAAATTCATAAACATAAACACAATTTGAACAGGAAAGAAGAGAATTTAAAAATAAATAGGGCATGGTTTCCTGTCCTGAAAAACACAAAATGCTCTACAGCTGACAATAGCACTACAGATAATATTAGAGTTTCAATAGCCATTCCACACACAAAAGAACCTCCTCAAGAAACAGGAAACCTCCTCAGGAAATAATCCATAGACAAAAGAACCTCCTCAGGAAAGCTCCTCCATTAGTATGTTCATAGCCTGGAGAACTACTACAAGATAATGACTCAGCCCTACCCCACCTTCCAGGGTAGATATAAATTACCTGCCTACCATTTTTCTGCTCACCTTGACACAGAGAGTAGTCCATCTTTCTGTGTTATACCTCTGAGGATGCCAGTCACAGCTACTGGTGAAACATCAGGTCCTACAGTGCCAAGCCCATGGCCACACAACCCAGAAAATCTACAGTAACTAACTTCATAGAATGCTTTAGAAATTCCACTACATTTAGCCAGCAATGTTTGCTTTTGCACAGTCATTGTGATTTGCAAGGCACTGCCCAATATTCATAGGGCTTAAGTTTGCACCAATCAAGTGAAATAACTTATTACAAGATGCAATACCTTTATTGGCATAAAAGATACAATACAGCAGGCAGCATGAAGCCTCCAGATAACCAACAGGGTGTAACATATCAAAAGTTGCCTTAATATGAGCCTCTCCTCCTAGATACTTCATACAAAAAATTTGCTACCGGTTCAAGAATTTCTATATTCTGAGAAGACAATAAAGAAATAATTTTATATTCATTGGATTGGCCCAAAACTGGGTCCATCACCGATTCAATATAAGCAACACAGATGTCATAGTGGATTCTACGGTACAAAAGCATGTGTCCAATAGATTCAATTTCCCCCATCCCACATGGACAGAATCTATCTCTACAGGGAATTTTTTTGAACCTTCCTGCTAAAACAGCTGAGGGCAAGATGTCGAACCGAGCTACCATAAAAGCCCTGTGAAGATAGGGCTGAGTCAGTGTTGCCAGATATCCTGAGGAGATGTGACTGACAGAGATTCCCATGCTCAAGGGGGAGCAATGTCTGTATGCAAGTCTTCTCAGATCTTGCCCCTCTATATCAAGGAGTCTTTGTTTGAGTATGAAAAAAGCCTTCTGTTCAGACAGAAGTACCAAATCATCAAACTTAAAGCCAATTGCAGAATTTTTTTTCTCTATATTGGTCAGCCAAGTTGATAGATGTGATTCTGTTAACATGTGTACCACAAGACTGTTTAGGCCACATCTAAAATGAAGGTTATGATCCATGCCATCATAGATAACTGTCTTTGGGTTGTCTCCAGGCACATAGCTGCATATAGTACACACGCTGGTAGCCCCAAGATTTTCTTCAGGAACTTAGATTGAACATGTTTTGCAGCTTCATTACAAGCTGAGACCAATATTCCCTCTAAGCTGTGGAGTCTTGTGAGCAAGAATTCTACTTTGTGAGCTACTGGCGTTAAAGTTGTGAGTGAGCGATTTGGCTGCTGCATCAATTAGTTGGCTCCGGAGCCATCATTCCTGAGCTGAGACAAAAATGTGTGAGCCGGAGGCTAAAAAACTCTGAGCTAGCTCACACTAATTCAGCTTAGAGGGAACACTGGCTGAGACCCAAATTGGGATACCATAAAGCAGTTTGGCCGGTGTTTTATGGTTAAAAACTTTGAGATCAGTGGGGATATATTGGTGTCCATTGGTGTAAAAGAAAAGGGCAATGGCAAGGGCATTGTTAGTTGATGACTTAACTGCTTCTTTGATATGTGTTGCCCAACAATTTGTATAATGGAAATATATGCTCAGATATTTAAGGCTTTTAACCTGTTCAATTTTTTCCCCCTGTATAATCCAATTTAATGGGCGTCCAACTTTTCTCAATAAGCTTGTTCTTATTGCAGTAAGCAAGAACTTGTGCAAGCATCCTTTTCATCCCCATCTCTGAGAGGGAGAGCAGGACCGCATCATCCACGTACAAAAGTAACGGGACATGCCTCTCCCCTAGTTTAGGACAATGGCCATCAATACTCCTCATGAAGGGTCCAAATAATTTAAAAAGAGGTTAAATAGGGTTGGTGCCAAAATGCAACCCTGCTTAACTCCCATGTTAATGGGGATCTTAGCTGTTAGGTCACCCTCCTTTGAATATCTAATTTGACAGGTATTTCCAGAATACAGATTTTTAATCAAGAACAGCAGTCGTTTGTCAATCCCCATATCTCTTAATTTCTCCCACAGAACATCCCTGGGCACCAAGTCAAAGGCAACCTTAAGGTCCAGGAAAGCCGCATATAATTTCATACCCTTTCCTGATTTGTATTTATTAACTAAGTGATTAAGGACAATGCAATGATGTAAAATTGACTTACCCCAACAAAACCCAATCTGCTCTATCCCAAGAACTTGCTGCTCTAATAACCAAGACTTAAGCTTAATAGCCAAATGGCATAGAGCTTCCTAATAATGGACAACAGCTCCAAGAGAACTATGACTGACCCAAGGTCTGCCAGCTGGCCTAACGTGGAAGAATGGAGAATCAAACTTGGTCTCCAGATTCAATTCTGCTGTTCTTAACCACTACACCAGAAACACATCCCTGTGCATTAGGGCCAAATATTGTAATCTGAGGATTGGCAATTTATATTGTCTTTATTGAGAACCTCCTCAAGAAAGCTCCTCCATTAGCATGTTCATAGCCTGGAAAACTACACAAGATAATTGACTCAGCACTACCCCACCTTCCAGGGTAGAAATAAATTACTTGCCTGCCGTTTTTCTGCTTGACATAGAAAGTACTCCATCTTTCTGTGTTGTACTTCTGAGGATGCTAGTCACAGCTACTGGTGAAACGTCAGGTCCTACAATGCCAAGACCATGGCCACACAACCCAGAAAATCTACAGCAATTATATTGTCTTTCTCTGAATAAAACCATGTAAAAATACCATTTTGAATAGAAGTCCTTGTCTACAGTCCCAAATATAAATAAGCCTCCCTGCAAGAAGAAGCGATTGGATTTATACCCCATCCTTCACTACCCAAAAGAGTCTCAGAGAGGCTTACAAACTCCGTTCCCTTCCCCTCTCCACAACAGACACCCTGTGAGATAGGTGAGGCTGAGAGAGCTCTGACAGAAACTGCTCTTTTTCAAGAACAGCTGTGCCAGAACTATGGCTTGTCCAAGGTCATCCAGCAGCTGCAAGTGGAGGAGTGGGGAATCAAACCCGGTTCTCCCAGATTAGAGTCCGCGCATTTAACCACTACACCAAACTGGCTCCCCCTTTTACAGCCTAAGTGCTGCGGACCTGATACCTGAGTCCAGTTTGGATAAGAGCATCTCTGCATAAGTGGAGCCTGGCTGTGAGACCCTCAGAAGCTCTTGAGGTAAGTGTGTTGTGTCCATCATAATACTCAAAATGGAACTTGCAGTTGCTTGAAATGTGGTGGTTGCCCACGTATTACTTTTTCACACACTGAATGCATTTCCCATCCACTTTCAATGCACTTTGCAACTAGATTTTAGTTTGAAATGGCAAAATTCACTTGCAAGCTATTGTTAAAGTGCATTGAATGGGGATAGAAAGTGAACTATTCAGCACCATGTGGAAGTGCTGCTTCTCACAAATGGTGCCTCAACATGTGGAATCTGACCATGACTTTCACAGCAGCTCCTACATACTCTGAAGAACACACTATAAGCATAAATTGTTTATATTTCTCCTCTCCAACACTGTTCTTGCACTACCTAATGAACATATTTATAATACAAACTTTTTTCTAAGATAAGGACATTCTTGCTTGACAATTAATGAGAGGGCTTGAGGAAACAAGAGTGCAATTTTAAAGTCAGCTTTGTCAAAAAAAACCCTGTAATCTTAGGTACACTTTTCTTGGAGTAAGCCTGAATACACCTATTTACAATTCCTCCCTAAGTTGTTACGGAAGTCTTGTTTTCTAGTGTGTTGGTAATAGTTAATTTTAAAACTCTGTGCCATTTTGCAGAACTCTCCTTTTGGCAGTGATATACTTGGGAAGTTTGGCATTTTAAAATTAACAGGACCAAAGGCTTAAATACTTTAGATCCTTTCTAGCTCTGAATAAACAGTTATTTAGTTGTTTGAGAACTTTATGACCACAATTGGACTGTGTGCAGCTAAAGCCATTAGTAAAACTATCACCTGAGGTATGTTTCCAATTGCTAAACAGCTTGGGCATTATCTGAACCTCTTATCCATAAAGCACTTAAAAAGACTTGGTAATGAGATTTTAGAAGGACATGGATTGATTAGCTCTTATTCTCATTTAGGAAATGATACCCCCTCCAGGATTTTAATGTCTGTTTTCACTAATGTCTACAGTTTAGAATCTTATAATATATTTAACTCTGGTCTAGCAATGTGCTATCTCTGCAACAGAAGAAATACCATTAAGCTTCAAATGAGCTGTATTCAAATAGATCCTCTCAGTACAGTGGATGTTACAGATGCCTGTACTAAGAGTTTACAGGGTTCCATGTCTTTGCAAACAACATTATCTTATTTTCTGCCCTTGTTTCCTGTCAATATACTAGAAGCACCTAATTAAAAAGCTGAGCTCCTTTTTATTTTAATGTAATCTTATGAACCTAACTGTGCCCCTGACTTTCAGTGGTGTGTATGGGGGGGTGATTATTATTAGTGTCTAGTGTTACGGATCACTCATGGATCACTGCCTTGACATGGCGAGGGGGCTTTTGTGGTTCAATGAGGCTGTGGGCTATGCTGTGGTGGGCCACCCAGGACAGACAGGCCACAGCAGAGAACTCAGACCAAGTGTGATCCACTGGAGAAGGAAATGGCAACCCACTCCAGGATCTTTGCCAAGAAAACCCCATGGACAGTAACAAAGGGCTAAAAGATATGACACCAGAAAATGAGCCCCTCAGGTCAGAAGGTGTCCAATATGCTACTGGGGAAGAGCAGAGGGCAAGTACAAGTAACCCCAGAAAGAGTGGAGCGGCTGGGCCAAAGCCGAAAGGATGCTCAGTTGTGGATGTGTCTGATGGTGAAAGGAAAGTCCGATGCTGCAAATAACAATTCTGAATAGGAACCTGGAATGTAAGATCTATGAATCAAGGTAAGCTTGATGTGGTCAAAAATGAGATGGCAAGACTGAACATTGACATCTTAGGAATCAGTGAACTAAAGTGGACAGGAATGGGCGAATTTAACTCAGAAGACCATTATATCTACTACTGTGGCCATAGAATCCCATAGAATCCCATGTGAATCCCATAGAAAAAATGGTGTGGCCTTTATAGTCAACAAGAGAAGACTAGGTCCCAATTTGAAGGCTAGGTCCCATTCAAATTTACCGGATGGAAGCCATTCCTTCTGATAAGAGATAAATGTTACTGCAGGAACCACATAGCTAGAACATTCACATGGTTCTTTTTTAACCAGTTATTACCCTCTCTTCCAGAAAGAACAATTATATAGAAAGGGCCCACATAATTAATGTGGCTCAACTGATTTTCTATATTTAGCTACTTACCACATCAAAATTAGATTTCGCCACAAGGAAGGAGCTCCTATACTAGAAACAAGGCTGGCCTCAGTATACCTCTGAGCTTCCCATTTTAGAGTGTCAATGAATTAAAACCTAAATATACAAGGACCTAAAGGCAACAAAGAGTACATGTTAGTCTTTATGAAATAGTTCTCATAACACTACCATCTTGTTTTAAAAAGAGAATGCCTACTACAGAATTGGAATCAAGCAATATAGAGTTTATTTTATGTTCTGAGTTAAAGATATTCATAATATTGCAAGAATAGTCTGTAAGTTTAACAAAGTTAGTTGAATTATGTAACTCTTTTAGCTTTGCTTTAGCTCCCAAGAGAAGAGAGGGCATACTTTGGTGGCACCAGCTGCCTTAACATTACTGTCACTGTAACAATGAGAATGAAAATTATTGAATTGAAAATGGGCATATGGGCCTAGATACTGCAAAGTTAAATTCTTTTAAAGGATCCAGTTGAATTTTGCTTGATATCCGCTTGGATTCTGCTTGAGACTGACATTTTTGTTGTTTTGCCGCTTGAATTTTGGTTGAGACTGACATTTCAACATTTGTACTTTGTTGAAACATTTAAAGATTGTCTTTTTTATCTAGGGATGAACACAAACCACATTCATATTTAAAGTTTAAACCCCTGCTTTCTGCTCCCTGTGGCTTTTTTTGGGGGGGAGTGACAGGGAGCAGAAAGCAGGAGGCATTTCAACCAAACAGCTGAGTGATTCCCCACCACTCAGCTGTTTGTTTTAAATAGCTGGGAGTCATTTAAACCACTGCTTTCTGATCCCTGCAAAAACTGTGGGCACTTGAAAGCAGGGGGTGAAATGGCTGGGAGCTCCCTGTTGTTCAGCTGTTTGGTTTAAATGGCCCCTTAATTTTTGTTACCTGTAGCTTTTTGTGGGGAGCAGAAAGCAGGGGTTTAATCTTGGTAGCATTTATTATGTTCTGACAAAGATTAAAATATATTACATGTAAAGTTCCATGGGAATGCTGAAAAGGTCTACATATCTCCAGATAATATAAAAAGCCCCACCTTTCAGTTTATATTTATTCTTCCCCCTCTGTCTGTCACAATACAGAAAAAGAAATTAGTTGAACAAACTGGAGGACAATTCTGAGTAGACTCTCAACCAGGACACCCCTCTGGTGTGAACTCACAAATGGAGCTGCTCTTTTTCATTCTTAAACCCAAAGCTGCAAGAATTTAATCTCTCTTATCAGGGAGTCGGTGAGAAAGTATTTGAAAAGCATTTAAATATCTAGTAATTCTGCTTTCTGACTCTATTGATTATGGACTATCTTCAGCATTTGCTCAACACAAAAGCTACTAGGTAGTTGGCCTATATTTATCCATGGGTAATAGCATCCGGACTCCATACCTTTGGCTTCTAGCTATATTATTTATGATGTGGAAAATAGGCCTTAAAGAGCCTGATAACACAAATATGACCTGTGACTGGAATAATCTAAAGTATTGCTGGTATTGATTAGTTCCACATTCACTTAATTGAAGTTGCCTTTGCATGTAATAGCCTTCAATAAGATTTCTCCCCCTTTGTTTACAGTATAACTAATAGCTTTTTAACAATTGTCCTGAATGTCAGGATGAAGACTGCAGGTGATTTACGGTACAGGTTGTAGCTCTCTAGGGCACCATACCTTTAGATAACTCAGTCAAAACTTCACAACATTGTGATTCATGTAATGAGAATCTTTAGCGTATTTATTCTACTTTCAGGAATATCTACCTGGCATCTGAAAAAAATTAATGATGCATTATTCATTTCTGTAGTATCAATAAATGGAAAATAGCACATATTGTATACTGTGGTTACAGTTCACAAATTGGTATACTTGGCAACGAGTTGATAAGCAGGCAATACATTTCAAAGCATCTAGTCTAAGTGTTGCAGCATACATAGTGGTTCCTGCTACTGCAGAAAATATACATGCCTGAAATGCCTGGCCAATGAACTTTTCACACTAGAACTTTTATCTTCAGGAAGCTTAACACTGGGAGTTTGTTATCACTCACCAGATCAAAAGATAGAGGAGGATTATAAAATGATGAATGAATTAAAGATAGTGGCTAGACAAAATCACTGTGTCATAATAGGTGATCTGAACTACCCACACATTGATTGGGTCAATATGTGTTCAAGTTGGGAAAAAGAGATTGAGTTTCTAGACACTCTTAATGACTGTGCTATGGAACAGATGGTCACAGAACCTACCAGGGGAGAGGTGATCCTGCATTTGGCCCAAAGTAACGACCAAGACCTGGGAGAGATGTAAAAGTGATTTCAGTTCTTGGGAACAGTGACCATGATGTTGTTGAGTTTAACATTTGTATAAATAGAGAACTGGCCAAAAAAACCCTGACATAACCACCTTTAACTTTAAAAGGGGTAACTTCTCTGATGTGAGGGGACATGTGAGGAAGAAACTGAAAGGAAAAGTAGGAAGGGTCAAAACCATTGGGAAAGCTTGGAGACTATTTAGAACTACAGTCCTAGAAGCTCAGAACAAATATATATCACAGTTTAGGAAAGTCACAAATAGGTATAGAAAAAAGCCTGCATGGTTAACAAACAAAGTAATGGAAGCTGTAAAAGGCAAGAAGGATTCCTTTAAGTGGTGGAAAGCTAGTCAGTGAGGTTGATAAAAGGGAACACAGGCTGTGGCAAATAAAATGCAAGTCTGTGATCAGGCAGGCAAAAAGGGAATATGAGGAGCATATATATCCTTTTTGGAAGGAATCTGTCATCCTTTCATCTCTTTTGTATAGTTATTAAGTGTATTGTTCCTACCCTTTCTTTATTTTGTCCAGTTAATAGATTTCCACGATCTTTCAGCATGCCTAACTGCTTTAAATTTCCCTTTGATTTCTTGGATCTTGTGGAACAGATCTCTTGTTCTTCCTTTTTTGTTGTTCTATTCCTTTACACTGGTTATTATAATAGTGCTCTTTGGCTGAGTTCAGACTGGCAGTTTGGCCCGATATAGGCACGTTTCACAAATGAATTAAAGGGGTCAGTTCCCACAGGCACAGCTGTCAGGCATTTCCCAGCTGTGCTCAACCCATCTTGAAATGCTTCCCTCCCAAGTTTAAAAAGTACCAGGTGAAAGTGGTAGCAAACCCTGGAGAGCACGTTGATCTCACTTCCCAGATGTGTGCATGCTAAAAGCCACGCGAACAAGCTGCATTGATAATTGCTGCTGCACCTATGCCCCAATGTGCATAGGCACATGTCACCGGAGTGAGAAAAAGGCACTTACAGCTGTGCCTCTGCCAGGGGCAGGCCAACAGTGTGAATGCTCCTTTGCGCCTCCTCCCTGGTATGCTCCTGCATCAGTCAGTGCAGTGTGACCAGGAATACCGGAAACATGTTGTTCTGGGTCTTTTTGCCATGACTCTCTCACACTTCGTACTGCCAGTTTGACCTCAGCCTTTGTCTCTGTTTCTATCACCTTTTACTTTTGCTTCTTGTCTGCCTTTAGCAATTTTAAGAATTTCTTCAGTCATCCGTCAAGACTTTTCATTTCTTTTGGCTACAGGAATAGTCTTTTCATAGTTCTTCTGCATCACTTTCATTTGAACTCAGTAATACAAAACTGTCCTTAACATGGCTTTTAAACACCTCAGGAACTTTGTTTAGATTCTATTTTGGCACTATGAATGTTCTAGTTTTTTTATTCAGCTTTATTCTAAGTTTCAATATTAACAATTCATGATATGTACCACAATCAGCTCCTGATCTTGTTTTAGCAGAGAGAAAAGAGCTTCTCCATCTTCTACTTCTAATTGTAATCTATTTTATTTCTAGATTGGACGGTCGGTGATGTCCACATATACAATTGTCTGTTTGGTTGCCTGAAACATGTTTGCAATGAACAAACTGTTGTCTTTACAGAATTCTATGAGCCTCTCTGCTGCTTCATTTCATGCTCCTAGCACAAATCTTCCAACAATATTTGATTCTGCTTTGTTTCCTGCTTTTGTATTCCAGTCACCTATGATTAACAGCATATCTTGTTTAGGTGTTTGATCAATTTCTTCCTGGACACTTGCATAAAAGCTTTCAGCATCTTCCTCATCAGTTATGATTAAAATTATGATTAAAATGATAAGCTTTCCATGAAGTCTGATTGATATTATTCAGTAAGTCTTTGTATTATAGCCCCTGACTGCCTGTACTACATCTTGCCTCACTATTAAAGCAACTCCATTACTTCTGTATTTGTCATGCCTTGAGTAAAATAGTGTGTAATTTTCTGACTGAAAATGTTCTAATCGACTCCATTTTAGTTCCCTTACTCCCAGGATTGGAGTGTTTAAATGTTCAGTTTCTTGTTTTATGATTTTGAGCTTACCTTGGTTCATACTTCTCACATTTAATGTTCCTATCATATCTGTTGAACAGCTTTGTACTTTCCTTTTGCATCGATTCACATCAGCAACTGAATGTTGTTTCAGCTTTAGTCCAGTTGCATCATTAAGAATAGCACTACTCATTGTTGTCCTCAGCTCTTCCCCAATATCTGAGTACCATCCGATCTGAAGGTTGCATCTTCCAGCACTATATATATTTTTAAATAAATCTTGCATTGTGTCATCATAGGGTCTTTGTGGTAAGAATCCTTGAAGGGTAACTACTGGGCAGCATTAGTAATGGAAGGTGACACTAGTGGAAGATCTTTCATAGATGGCAGCAGTGCTACTTCAGCCAACCCTAGTTAGTACTTTACTGGAAAAGGCAATGGTAACCACTTCTGACCAACTCTTACCTTGAAAACCCAATGATGGAAAAGAGTAGATATAATGGCAATGAAGATATTGGCTGCTTTCCACCCAAGGATTTCCCATTTTCAGCCATCTGGCTGGTGCCCCCCAAATATTTCCACATGATGTTTTCCGCTGTTTGTGCACAGACCATTAATATCCCACTCCTTCCACACACAAAAATCTCCTTTATTTAAAACTTGTTATAAACAGCAGCAGCAGCAGCAGCAACAACAACAATGCTTCCTGGGCAGAATGCCATAGGCACAAGCAATTTCTCATATCTGAAAGGGAAACAGAGTAATAGAAGGACTTCAGCAAAGTGCTAGTCAGTTACTCTGTTGGTTTGCCTATATGGCAAGGAGTCAGTCCCTAGCAGAAATTAACATAATAGAAGATAATCACCTGCCTTTTAGACAGTAGGGAGGGGATATCTGAATTCTCTGCAAGCACAAGGAGTAACCCCCCCCCCAAAAAAAAAACATTAAGTATATTTCATTATTCCTATCCAGCATTACTCATGCTTTATAGACCTGGACTGGTGGGCCTCTCTCCTTGCATCAGGGATAGGTCTTGACCTCTATGCCCTTTTGTTGGCCCTCCAAAGGAACTGGTTGGTTACTGTTGAGATAGGATGCTGAATTATATGGAACACTAGTCCAATCTAACAGGCCTCTTCTTATGTTCTTAAAACAAATCAATAAATATAATATCAGTCAATAATAATACCAATGAAACCCATAGCAAGTGCAATACTTAAATGCTAAGAATAGTTAAAATGTTAAATTTTTGCTTCATATCTCTCCTTTTAATAATTGAATTTTGGTTCCACAATGTTTGATGTGCGCCAACAG
Organism: Gekko gecko; assembly: GCA_029375565.1. NCBI lineage: Eukaryota > Metazoa > Chordata > Lepidosauria > Squamata > Gekkonidae > Gekko > Gekko gecko. Next base: position 62,668,718 of record JAPDNY010000004.1, on the reverse strand, counting down.
TGTTTGGCGGCACGAACTGTCACTCAGAAGATGCTGGCTGGGTTGGGTGACTGCTCTGTGCAGTTCTGCCCATGTCAGTCCCAGCCAGCGTCTTCTGCTCACTCTGCTCTGGGCCTCTGACAAGAGAAGACCATCAACAGAGTGAGTGTGGAGTTCGCCCCCCCAAGGAGGCAGGCCTCCCTAGGAAGGCCTGGGAGGGCCCCGGAAAGCAGGCAGCAGCAGCCATGGAGCCTCCCCGTGTCAGCCTTAGGCCCTCCCCCCCACCTGCCCAGGAGAAAGCTGCAGGCAGTGGCTGGGCAGCCGCCGCATGCTGGCCACAGGCCCTCCTGCCCACCCACTGAAGAAAAAGCTGCCACCGCCGGCCACCCAGCCACCACTGACCGGCTGAAGTCCCTCCCCTCCACCTGCCTACCCACAAGAAAGCCGCTGCCAGTGGCTGGGCAGCTGCTGCACACTGGCCACAGGCCCTCCCCACCCACCCACCCACCCATGAGAAAGCTGCCGGTAGCAGCTGGCTAGTTGCTGCACAACGGCCACAAGCCCTCCCCACCCACCCACCCACCCACCCACCCATGAGAAAGCCACTGACTGCAGGCCCTCCCACCCACCCATGCATGAGAAAGCTGGTGGCGGCAGCTGGCCAGCCGCTGCACGCTGGCCGCAGGCCCTCCCCACTCACCCACCCATGAGAAAGCCACCAGCGGCTGGCCAGCCACCGCACGCTGGCCGCAGGCCCTCCCTGCCCACCCACTAAAGAGAAAGCCGGCGATGGGGGCCAGGGAGCTGCTGCACCAGCCATAATCCCTCCCACCCACCCACCCAAGAGAAACCCAGCACTGGTGGTCACAGAGCCACTGTGCACCTGAATCAGGCCCTCCCCCCAAAAAACGGCCACGAGAGAGCCGGTGACGGTGGCGAGGGAGCCGCTGTGCACTGGGCTCAGGCCTCCCCCCCCACCTGCCCAGGAGACAGCCTGCAGTAGCAACAAGGGAGCCGCCATGCACCCAGCCCCCCTTTGCTTCTCCTGCTGCCCGCCAATCTGGCCAGATGGGAGGAGCTTGCCCAGCCCCCCCGCCCTTCTCCCACCCCGCACCTCCCCCTCCCCCCTTTTTTCTTCCTTTCTGTCTCTCTCTCCCCTCCCCATTTTCTCTCTCTCTCACACGCTGTTACCCCCCTCTTTCTTTTCTCCTGTTCTTCCCTCCCTTCTTCCCTTCCTTCCACTCTCTTGCTCTCCATCTCTCTCCTTCTACCCTTCTTTCTTCCTTCCTGACCTTCATTCTTTCTTCCTTCCTAGCTCCCTTCCTTTCTTTCTTTCAAACTTACCATCATCACCCGCCCTCTGTCTCTGACTCCCCCTCTTTCCCTCTTTCCCTCTCTCCCTCCCCCTTTTACTCCCTCCTTCCCCTCCAGCTCTCTCTCTCTCTCTCTCTCTCTCTCACCTCCACTTCCCAGTTTCTCCCTCCCTCCCTTCTACCCACCCTACCTTCCTATCTAGGGTCTGTTGTCTACTGCCACAACGGGCTTTGCTCACTAGTATGTAAATAAATACAGGATTAAGTGAGCAGCAATGATACTGATTTTTCTTGAAGCACCTTTTGTTTTAATGACTTCATTTGAGAATCAAAATCATTTTTTTTTCCTTTTCACAGTTCTGCACAGACCTGAGGAGCAACAATCACAAAGAAGTTAAGTTGCAAAATATGAGCATCTCTCCAAATGCCACAGATGGTCTCTCTCTTTTAAATAAGGTTCTTGAAGGTCTGGTTATGCTAATGAAAATTACTTAGGAAACCACTATTGCATTAACTTCTGGACAAAATGATAATATGCCCTTTAAAACAAGAGTCCCTTCTGAGCTACAGCAAACTTCAGATGCTAATATGGCAACCTAGTTCTAAAATCTGTGACCTCAGCAAATACCAAGCATATTTATAGTTGGCTAAGAGTGCACTTCTTAAGTATGTCAGTCAACTCAATCTTTTTAAAGTTTGACCTGCTGTTCTCTAGGTTGCACCTGTGACTTTTCTCCATAAACCAAACCCACAACCAGCATCAGTCAACATCTGAAAATTAATTCCCAAGTGAGCAATTTTTCACTTCACAGCCACTGCTGATGCAGTCTATTACGTTTCCTCACTTATTTGTTTAAAAGGTATTTCATAGTCTAAGCCTTGCCTTTTAATTTTCTTTTTCTCTTTTTTAAAATCAATCAACTCCTTTTGCTATTAGGAAAGAGTAAAGATAAACTAGTTATCTTAAATAATATAACCAAGAGAACTAAAATCTAATTCTAGATTTATTTGGGGAAAATTAAATCTAAAGGAAGAGAATACTGAAATAGAAATATGTAGAGGGGCTTAGTGTTGTTGATTTTAAAAGCCCTTAGTACATAATTAAATATATTATTCTAAGGCCCAGGGATAGGAGGTTTATATTACCCTGAATATACAATTAGACCCCAATTCTTTGTATATCAACATCATTGAGCCACTTCAACAAACAGAATATTCTGGCATACTGATTACTAGAAAAATCTGAAAATAGGACATCTTTCATTAGAAATTTGGGGTGTGAAATCCAGTTCATAATGGAAGCCAGCATATTAGCAGAGTACAAATAACATGCATGGCAGATTGTAAATGGGAGTTCTCCCTTAATTTGTTTGAGCCAAACTTGGGCTGAGTTCAGACTGGCAGTATGAAATGTGAGGGAGTCATGGAAAAAAGACCTGGAACAACGTGTTCTGGGTATTCCTGGTCACACTGCACCGACTGATGAGGGAACATACTGGGGAGGAGGCGCAAGGGAGCATTCACACTGTTGGCCTGCACCTGGCAAAGGCATGGCTGTAAGCACCTTTTTCCTTGCTCTGCGGCAGGTGCCTATGCACATGGGTGCATAGGCGCATCCCTGTGGAAACAGCCAGCACACATTATCAATGCAGGTTGTTCCCGGCTTTTAGCATTTAGTGTGTACACATCCAGGAAGCAAGATCAACGTGCTCTCCAGGGTTTGCTACCACTTTCACCTGGTACTTTTTAAACTCGGGAGGGAAGCATTACAAGATGGGTTGAGTATGGCTGGGGAACACCTGACAACTGTGCCTGTGTGAACCAGCCCCTTTAATCCGTTTGTGAAACGTGCCTATATTGGGCCAAACTGCCTGTCTGAACTCGGCCTTGGATTAGGGGATAGGGAGATTATCAGTGTCAATCAGAAACATGAAACAGGACAAGCATAGAATAGAATGAACAGCCATATTTTCTGGTGTTTAAGTATTACTGGTATTCCTTCTATTATTCTTATTTTACTATCCTCTAAGGCTGTGTTTGTGAGCATGTTCTTCTGATTATGTTTAATTTGTTAGTGATGGATAAACATGTGTTTATGAAGGGATGTACAAATAGAACATAATCCTAAATATATTTCAAGGCCTCACCCCCCCCCCACTCCAGCCACATAGGAACTGTTTTAGAGAAAGATCAGAATGAAGTTTGATTGTAGAACTGCAGTTTTTGCAGCATTCAGTATAAAGTTGATAATTCAGGTAATTACAAAGGCATTATAAAAAAAATATTTTTACTTCAAAATAACTGTAATCATCACTTCTAACAACACTACTGACTACTAAACTGTGTCATTTTTTTTTTCCAAAACTTGGTTTCCTATGATACATATTTAGTATGCTGGTCTGGCTCTAAGTGCTTTTAGCTTTATCATTAGGAGAGAATATAGCTAACAGTCAAAAACAGGCAAGGTTCAGAAGTCTTCATACTTGTCTAATTTAATTTCTGAATCTTTTTACTATAACTTTTGCTTCTTCTATGAACCACTATTTACCCAATTCTTTAATCCAGTTTCCTCAACTGTGTTACACATATGGTTTAGTGGAGTAAAATAAAATGAAATCTTTTGAAATAAAGTGCAATACTAAGCAGAGTTAACATTCTTCTAAATCCATTGAAGTAAAAAAGGTTTAGAATTGTGTAATTCTGTTTAGAATTATGCTATATGTTTTCTAGAAAGGACACATTAAAATATAAACAACAAAACACTGAATTTTTGTGACTGATATAAAAGTCATTTTCATTTTTGATAATAATATTTCATATAAATGTAAGCATTTTAATTAGCATCCTGAAGAGATCTGTGGTAGGGTCAATACTTTTCTTTTAATAGACTCAATCAGTTACTAGGACTTGCTTCAGAGACATAAACCATTAACATTATCTTAACTGACAATCATTGGTAAGAGGAATCTAGCCTTGATTGAATAAAAATCACCCTGGCAACAGAGTTTAGTCTATTCTAGTTTAGTTTAATTTATATTCCACCTTTCAGCTAAAAAGTCTCAGTGTAGTTTACTACATTATACTAAAATAAGTTAAAATTGATTTTAAAATTATGATAAATTTAGTTAAAATAGTAAGACAATTATATAACTATAAAATCAAGAAAATCCAAAATTTTAATGATGTCACGTTCCCTCGCCATATTAGTGTCTAAGTCAAAGGAGCTGATAAGAGTGGAGCTCCAACATCCACAACATATGAATGGAAGAAAAAAATGGATCTGTCTTATTGGCTTGTATATTTTATAAACTGAAATTCTATCTCCATATTGATACTTCCTGTCTTGAGTTTCAATGAGAAAGACTAGGTATAAATGAAGCAGGTAAATTTGTTGTCTGTCAATATTTTCCAATTTGTGTTTCAGCAAATACACTTTGTGTCAAGGCCCTAGCTCTGTTTGCACATTGGATAAAGACTTCTTAGAAGTTTCATCAGAACAGGAGCTTCCCATGGTTTCTACTGTGCTCCTAACTGTGCTGACTCTAGAAGCTCATGGGGAATACCCCATGCCTCTTCACCAACAGCAGTTTCCTATTCAAGTTCCATTAGTTCCCATAGTTTAAGGAAACCCTGTCCACATCCTCAGGATTCACTGCCACAGGAGGTGGTGGTGGCTACAAGCATGGACAGCTTCAAGAGGGAATTAGATAAACATATGGAGCAGAAGTCCATCAGTGGCTATTAGCCACAAGGTATAGATAGGAACTCTCAGGCTGGGGCAAGTGATGCTCTGTATTCTTGGTGCTTGGGGGGGCAACAGTGGGAGGGCTTCTAGTGTCCTGGCCCCACTGGTGGACCTCCTGATGGCACCTGGTATTTTTGGCCACTGTGTGACAGAGTGTTGGACTAGATGGGCCATTGGCCTGATCCAACATTAGCTTTTCTTATGTTCTTATGATCCCAAGAACAGAGGAGGCAGAGGGCCAGAGTCAAAGCCTGAACCAGGGGGTAAAGCACACATGTGGCAGCTCAAGGCAACCCACACTCTAGCCTCTCTCAGGAGAAAGAAGTAACTCTATAGCTCAGAGGTGTCAAACTCATTTGTTACAAGAGCCAGATCTGACATAAATGTCACAGTAACACCAGGTACTGAGGGTATAAGTTTTATAAAGATGATTTCAGATGCCAAATGTCAATAGCAGGTGAATGACAATATCAGGCTTGATATTTTTGTATTGAATATATATTGTTTTACTGGTTTTATGTGAGCCGCCCTGAGCCTGCTTTGGCGGGGAGGGCGGGGTAAAAGTCGAAATAATAAATAAATAAATAAAATGCTCCAGTTTTCTAGGGTCTGCCTACTTTTTGTGGAGAACCTGCTTCAGCCCTTGCCTTGACCATTATGTCCTGCCTTCCTTGTTTCTTGACTACCTGTTAACTTGATCATTTAACCTTGCTGCCAACTTGCCAGAATGGGATATTTTGATATTATTCTTTTTTAAAAAATGAATAACCATTGTGTCTCATCAAATTTAACTTTTGTCAAAGGTATTAGTCCCAGGCTTGGATGGGAGGTCATATTCAAGTTAAAATCTGTCCCAGAACATCATTTCCATTAGTACCCCTGGTGCAGTGAGGAAGGCTGGAAAGTGACAAATCCTCAGGTGTGTCTGGTGAAGCTGAAGTTATTAAAAAATAATCTCAGGAAATGTCTCAATTTTTGGTACAAACGTGATATAATTCTGAAGGAATTTTCAGAGTGAAGTAAAGTTTCTTTTTTATATATATTTTATTGATTCTGCAATACTACTAGATATGGGGAAAGGTTACTAAATCCCTATCTCGAAATTCTATGGGAAGCAGGAAAGGAAGACTAATACAATACAAACTACTGGAATGGGGAAGGTAAACTAGAACCCTAACTGTAAGCCAACTAATGGTTATAGGGAAGGGAAGACTAACAGGTGACATGATCTGGTTACAAAGTCATAAAGCCTTGTCACCTAGTGATACAGAGCTGTTATTGCTTGCAAAAAAATAACAAAAAATAATAAAGAGCTGCATTAACTATCTAGTCAACAATTATCTTGGTTTTAAGGTCTTTTCTTCTTGCGTTTCTTTTTTCATCGGGGTTTGGGAGTGGCTGCCCCCTTTTCTGATTCTAATGTATCTGAAGAACTATAAAGTTTAGAACTGTTGCTTGATGAATCCTGTGAGCAGGATTCTTCTTCTTCCTCCTCCTCTTCCATTTTAGATTTCTTATCCTTGTTGCGTTGCTTGGGGTTAAAGTATTGGTCTACAAACTTTTTCGCCTTAGGAACAGTGTCAATATTAATTTTTTTATCTTTATAGTTAAAATTCAGTCCTTCAGGAAATAACCATATGTAAGGAACTCCTTCCTTCTGAAGAGAGAGAGCAAGTTCCCTGTAAAGTCTCCTCCGTTTTCTGATTTCAAAGGGGATATCCTTCAAGATTTTTATCTCTTCATTCTTGATTTTTTCCCTGTGTAGATTTCAGCATCAGATCTCTGATAGACTGTCTCATGAATTTTAAACATATTTCTCCTGGGAGTTTATTTTTTTAATAAAGTCTGGATAAATTCTGTAAACTCAGTCCATCTCCTTCATTAACTCTTCCTGTTTGTAATCCATTATTGGAGCCAAAGTCTCTGCTAAGAGAGCCTTTAAATCCTCATTCTTTTCTTCTGGGATCCCTTGGAAACATAGAATGTACATGGATCTTCCCAGATGGAGCTTTGTTAACTGTGTTTTATTGGAGGATCCCTCTTTCTCTGCTTCATCTGCTTTTTTATTAATACTCTCAGTCTGTTTTTCCATCTTTTTAAACATCTTTTCAGTTGCTGAAGTCCTTTTATCCATTTGAGCCATTTGCTTTTGCAGATTATTCATTTTAGTACTGAGGTTAATCATCTGTTCCATTAGGGGGGGCAGTGCATTCGACAACAGTGTAGACATTGTTGTGTCCTGGGATCAGAAGGCAGAGCTGGCGAAATACAGCCAAGCTTCGCTCTCTGAGAACAATAGGGACTAGGTTCCTGAGCTCGCCAGTAGAGAACCAATGGCAGCATTGGCGGGCGATTCAAACCCGCCAATAGGAACATGGGGCCGTCCCCCCTAACTGTATATAGTTGGCCTCCGGCCGTTACTGTTTGTTCTTGTCTTGTGTGAAGTACGAATAAACGCGTCTTCTCTTATGTCGTCGTCCGAGTCATGAGGCCCGAAACCCAGTACTTTACAGACATATCTGCTGTTACTTCCTGGTTGTGGGGGGAGTTGTTGGTTGGCTATTTCCAGTTGACATTTTTTTTCTCCAGACCTGCCTTCCGCCCTCTCCCGGCCATCATATAAACAAGAAGTTTCCCAAAACAAAGTAAAAGTTAACTAAATTTAATCCACTTCACATTATTATGCAGTTTTCGATTTCATTGATATTCTGATGTGTTTAGCTTAATTCAAAGTTTTTAATTCCCATTTTGAAACTGCCTTGCTTTAAATGGAGGGGGTGAATTCTTGAATTTCCTCCCTCCCCTGCCGCTTTCCACTTAGGTGCTTCCAATTTCTCCCAAGGTTCTTATAGATGCTTTGAATCACCTGAGCTTTGCTTAACTCATGCTTTGAAGCCTCGGAAGTCTTTTAGAAGCATTTCAAAACTTTTGACCATGTCCGCTCATCCGGCAGTTGTCTCTTGGTGCCATGCTGGATCTACGGTGATGGGGCCTTTCAGGGAAGAAAGTGAGCCTCAATTCCTTGGCTGTCACCTTGGAAGAGGCTCTCCTCAGCTCCCCAGGTTGAGGATCTCCTACAGAGATCCTGGGAGGGTCCAAGACGCTCTCGGACCCTTCCCGTCAGCCGAATCTCGGCTCACCCCCATTGGAACGAGACGGGGTGCAGCCAAACAGCAAAACGCTTAAACTGGAAGTCATAAAGTTTCTTTTTATTGACCAAGATAAGTGACAAAATAGGTTTCTGAGAATTTTTTTTTTACTTTTTTATGATAGAATGAGAAGTAAATGTTTTAGTATTTGTGAGAGAGGTAGAAAAGAAAAACAATACCTAAAAATGGTAATAGCAACTGAGGTGGATAGTCCTCAGGCATCTCAGTCTGATCAAGATGTCACAGACCCAGGAATGATTCCATCAAGGTTTAACCTGCCTAGAAATCTGGAAAAAGTCTGGAAATGTGAAAGTCTTGAGACAGGCTATAGAGTCATGGATAGTATATAGATCTGAGCATCAGGACAGAGAGGCACAGAGAAGCTACGAACTGGGACATCAGTTGAGAGGAGAGAAGTTATAGTCTTCCAAATAAGACATGCATCAGTCAATCGACTTCATCCCTATCTATATGGAGAGGTTTCTCACTTATCATAAAGAGGATCATAAAAAGAGATTTTTTTAAAAAAACAGCATCCTTTCCACATCAAGTCTGGCTGACACCTGCCTACTTATAGGGGAGGAGGTTGAAATAGGCTTTCACCTCCATCCCTCCCCTCCTCCATCAGAAGGCCGGCAACAGTGGTAGCGGCCAGAAGCTGGAAGAAAAAGGCAGGGAGGACACACTTTCTGCTTCATTCCTCCCTCTCCTTTGACACCCTGCAAGTGGTGTTTGGTTGGAAGGACAGTGAGAGAGAAAGTGGTAATGACGAGTGGGAGGAAAGAAAGGACAGAAATGGGAAACCATACATGGTTGTAAAAGAAAGGAAGTAACAACTGGGAGTGGACAGAGGAAAGAAACCGTAGGGAGGAGCAGGTAAGAAAACTGAGGAGAAGGGAGAAACTAGGGGCAGGGGAGGATGAGATTTCAGTCCCCTGCAAATGTCACAGTTCCATCATTTGTTTCCTTCAAATCTTGGTAATGCACAGGGCAGAACCAGTCTGCTGACAACAGCCCCAGTGCCATTGTGGATATGATGATAAGCTGCTCTCCCTGGATTTAAAGGAGAACAGAAGGTCTAGGTGATATATTTTAAGAGATTCACCTGTGGAAGGAATAACCACTCTTAAAACTTTCAGGAGAATTGCAACTGCAGGAGCAAACATTAGAAATGATTGAGAATTTGATTTTGTTCTTACAGTGAAAAGTTCCTATAACATCTTTCTAGACTGACTGGTGCCACTGTATTTAGAAACCACAGATAGCCAGAATTAATTTATCCATGGGCTCTTTAGAACAGACGGTATAGTGTGTTGAAAGGCAACTATTGACTTTAGTCTTGCCAGTCTTGATTGCTTGAATTTTTTTTCTCTTATAGAGCTGTTTTTTGAAACTTAATAAAATAATAAAATAATGGCATTGGAATTAGATTTTGACTCTCCTAAAGCAACATTCAGGGTTTCATACCTTGTATATAAGTGTCATTTAACATTTTTATATGCAATTAAAAATCCTACCTGCTTATGAAACAAACAGCAGAGTTTTGTTACTTTAAGAGCTTGCATTGTTTCTATATGGCTAGCTGTGCACAAATGAAAGTAATAAGAGCATTGATCAATAAACTCTTAAATACTAACCACAGGCAATGGTCAACAGACAACATCTTCAGTGGACTGCAGCAGTTTGCAGAGTCTGAGAATCTACTCTGCTTAATTGTTAATAGTTATCTGTGAGACACAGACATTCACCTAATTATGACACAATACAAATCTTTAATTCCAGCAATGATGAAGTACTTTTATTATATTAACTGTTTGTCATCTTATGTGAGAACAACCACGGTCCCACTGGCAGAATAATGTGACTCAGATTTTTGCTTTTCACTAAGATTCAAATGCCATACTTATTACAATATATATAAATTCAGATTCTTTTTTTTTAAAGTAGAAGAGTAGATTTTATTAGAGACAAAATGGGAATGTGTTGTGTTGTTTTTAAGAATAGATTTGTAAATGGGCTATGAGAAATGTCCATTTAAATCCCACTGATAAATTTATCCATTATATTCTTTACCTTGCCATTCCTTCAAGGATCTCAGGGCAGTATGCTGTTTCTCCTCTCCTTCATTTTAACATCATGACAGCCCTGTAGTAGGAAGAAAGTGACAACGAAGTCACCCAGGTAGCATTATGGCAGAATGGGGATTTGACCCAGGTTTCAAGTCTAACATTCTAACCACTTTACTGCACTAGTATGCTGAATGTGTAGCACTTTTTGAAAACAAGCAGTTTCTTCATCCTATACTAAGGAAGTCTGTATTTCTCACACTGTTCTATTCTAATACATATGACAATGCATTATCACATTCTCAGAACTTCAAGCAGTGCAAAGGACTATCCTGAAAACTGCCTTCAAACTACAAGGTGACCAAACATCAGGACAGCAACATATCTGGGCACTTCATAGCGGGTTATGGAAAGGAGAAGGATTGCTAATTGGCCTGTAACAAAATCAAGGGGGTGTGGCTCTGGCTGATCTTCTGTATTTAGCAGCTTAATATGCAGGAAATAGCACCTGACATTTTTCATGGCAGATTATCATATGTAAATGCTACAATTCAAATAGATGTGAAAGGCAAAGCTAAAGGTCTGATTCAGAATGTTGTACAAGTTAGTATCAGCTGTTTTCTTAGACTGGGAAGATTCCCAGCTGCACTGGTAGTATCTTGGCTAGAAATACCTATAGTTCCCTCTGGTTTCCAGTGAAACAAAAAGGAGGGAATGTCACTTTGACATAACTAAGCAGAAGAACTGAATTTGTAGTCTGGACAGGTTCTAACAGTTCTTTTCTGAACAGCCAATCTTGTTCTTTTTGTTATTGCATTATGAGGACAGATGGTGTTTCTGTATCACAATGGGTAAGATCATGTAGTGGTACTTCAAGAGAACACCCTATCCTATTTTAGAAATTAGAGCCCCTCTGGAGTACTGGCAGGATCCTTATGTTGACAGTAAGCTTCTTAATGAGTATCCCCAATGAAAAAGTAATGATAAAAGACTTAGTTAGCTGTACTATTAACAGAACAGAACAGAACATAACATATAGCAAATTAAGCAAACTCCGGAGCATGACAGAAGACAGGAAGACCTGGCGTGATGTGGTCCATGGGATTGCAAAGAGTCAGACACGACTGTGCGACTGAACGATGATGACAACATCAACAACTATTAACACAGAAGTCTGATTCTCTTGATCTAAAGAGGCCTTTTATCATATTTTGATACAAAATATTTTTAGTTCATTGTTTTTAATGGAGAGAGAAAAAACCACCGCCTGTTCTTTTTTCCTTCTTCCAAGAAAACCTTTAAGCCAATGTTTCACTCTTTCAGCTAATAATTGTCTTGCTGGTCTTTCCTGGAAGGCTGTGGAAGAAGAAACATTTATTTATTTATAACATTCATATCCTACTCCTGTACTTAAAAAGCACTCAGGTTGACAATAGATTAGTGCATTTATGCCATTCACTATCTTACCAATTGTCTCTGATATAGTCTGTATCAATGCCTTCTCTCTGTTACCTATTGGTGTTAGGTGATTAGTCAATGCACTCTTTTTTTGCTATAAATATCTTCCTGTTTCAGATACAGAATTTGGTCTGTGATGTTGATAGCATGATATTCTGCTGTATGCGTACTCAGGGGGAGCACCCACAGGAAGGAAAGTCTGCTGTAAGTGTTTAAGAAGTTATTAAACCACCATATGTGATTTCATTGCCACAAGCAGTACCAACACCTTGCTGTGACTTGACAGCTCAATCTCTGAGGATTTCTTGTGCTTTCCACAGGCATCTCAATGGCCCTTTCCCACAGCCTTATTTGTTTTTGACCTGTGAATAGCCCAAAGGCTAGTTGTTTTTTATGGCGACCAAGTCACCAATATCCACAGATCTTCCTAATGAATAGATCTCACATCATAACATCTCATAAAGGGAATAATCATTAGATCACAAAGAATAAGACTGGATCATAAAATAAATACCTTGTCAGGCTCTGGTGCACAGCCCATGGTTTCTGCTGCTGGTACACATTTTCTATGGAGAAAAAATAAAAGAGTGACCACTACTTTGGTCCATGCTGTTCTGGGATGTCTGCCAACCACTAAGGACATTGTTTAGGGAGGCACAGGAGGGTGTAGCAAGCGGGGAAGAAGTTTGTTGCCATAAGTACTGCTGTGTTCACACTAGGTAATATCCTTCTCATTATAAGAAGTTGCTTCTCTTATTTCAATTGAGGCTGCTTAACATATTACATTTCTCAGGCATGCTTATAGAAAATTTTACATGTGTGTACTTATAAAATAGAAAAGGATAACATGACAGATTTGTACTTGTAAACAAATATATCATGTTTGTACATTTATCAGACAGCCATAATGGTTTGTAATGATATGTCAGTTGTGAATGCAGTGTCAATCCTGGGTTTCTTGATAAGAAATATATGAACTAATTATTTCAGCCTTTTGTTCACATGCAAATTCTAGTGGAAGTATACTGACACATTAAATCTGTTTCCATACAGTTCTCTGTTTTGCAAAATGGATTTCTTCATGCCAGAATAAATCATAACCTCTCTCCTTTATAGCCTGAATGTTACAAAGAGTTTCACGAAAAAGAAAGAATTTGGATCTAAACTGCTCACTACATCATACTTTAAGTTGTTCTGTGAAAGAAATATAGATGCTCATCTTCTCAAATCAGCCTCTGTTAAGGAAAATAAAAAACCCTTGATGTTCTTTGGGCAGAAGATTTTTGCTGTTGTCTGCAAAAGAAGCTCTCACAGTTGGACACGTAATAAGATTCCTCTCAGCTGGAAGATTAATATCAACTCACCTCACCTCTCTTGTACAGTAGGATGAGAATAATATACCAAGTAGAAATTTGTTTCAAACTCCTTTCAGTAAATAAATGATGAATGATTACGAATAAAATCAATTTGAATCAGGGTGTCTTCCAAATTTCTGGTGTTTCTGGCCATTTTTAATTTATATATTTTCTTCTGACAGGAGCAAGGCTGTGCATTTCTTAAAAGAAACCCAAACATCTATTCCATTTTCCTGTTTATCTTCCATCATTAGTTATGCAGCCAGCACACAATGCGCTGTTCTACTGTGCTCCAAGCAAACACAAATCTATGTTTTGAAAGATGCAGCAAAGGCCATGTTAGGCATGTTAATCTGACCAGAGAAGTGTACATGGATTATATCACATACACAGACACATGGCAGGGAATTAACTTTCTTCTTGGGACCTGAAGTTTTCAGAATATTAAATTTTTGCTCAGGGAAAGGATTAAAAACCTTCATTCATTTTGAAATATAACTATTATAACTATGTGGCATGGAATATTTAGATTGCCATGGAAATTGATGATATGCCTTAGATAAGGAAGAGTCTGTTTCTGAAAAAAGTCTTTGGAAACAGTGTGATAAACATAGAGACTTATTTAATCTTAGGCACTAGTTTTGAGCCATACCACCAGGAAACATCCACATGGATAAAATATTTTCAGTCACAACCATTGACCCACTGACTGTTTTTTTGCTGACCTCAGTGTCAGGAGCAGGAAAACAGTCCAACTATATTCCACATATTTGTAGCTTCAAATGACTGCTGTGCTAGAAAGAAAAATGCTAATTTATGACAAAATCCCTGTTTATGGAACTGTTGTAGCATGGGGCAGACTGGCTATTAACTTACAGGGAACCTTCCTGGTTGGCCACTGTTCTCAGGAAACACTTGTGACCAGGAGCAAATGCAGCCAAGCCCTAGCAACTGGGTCCAAACCTTGGTGTCCACTAAGCCTGGACCCCTCATCAGCCATGGCTGTCGGTGTCAGCTCACAAACTGCCTACTCCTGTACTGCTTCCAGTTTAGGGGGATGATGCAATGTGTGAGCTAATCCCCATTGTCAGCCCTACTGAGCTGACTGGTCTTAGAGTGGTTGCTTGTAGCACAGCAGCAGCTACTTAGCTTGGCTTGCTGTAGGGCCATGTTCATTTTCCAGACTGCTCCTAGTTGTAGCTCAGTATTGGTGTGACTTAATTGCATCCAGGATTTCAGATAACAGCTGTTGGTAACAGCTTTCTTGCCCTGACTGCCAGTCAGAGTAGACAGTACTGAGATAGGTGGGCCAATGGGTTATTTCCTATTTCATTTATCCTCCAGAAATAGAAAGACTAATGCTGCTAGAATTTATGAACCACATGCCACCAATCTGCATTCTTTAAAGCATATAAACTGAATGAGTTACTGTATTTGATGACATCTTCGAATCAGCATTTCTTTTTTCCTCCTGAATGTACGAACCATGAGACAGATATTGGTTGTCATCAAATATGAATTCATTTAACTGAAATAAAATCATTTGTAATCTTGAACTGAATTGTTGACCACCTTTCATACTTCCTTGTAATCCACAGTCACTGCACAAACCAAACCTTGCAGAATCACATTTGGTTAGAAAGACAAATTTATCCTGTTGGATTAAAATATCGTAAATTGGCATAGATACCTTAGATCATTTAGGTGTCTAAAATGGCCAACTAAAAGATGGGGACATTGAGATGGGCATTCCAGGAGCCAAGCAAACCCTGAGGGACAGGGTATTTCAATGATTGGGGTCACTAATGGGAAACCCCTAACTCTAGTGCCACATACCTCACCTTTGCACTTATATGCTTTGTGTAACAATCTTTAATATATATATATATATATTAAAGATTGTTGCACAAAGCATATAAGTGCAAAGGTGAGGTATGTGGCAACTAGAGTTCCTCCTCTACCAATAATCCCCTTTTTGGGGAGTCACTAGAGGCTGGGGAAGGAGAGAAAAGATCCATTTCCATCAGCAGATATATTTCAGCATAACATCATGACTTGGCTTTTCCAAGATAGCTTCTTACTCAACAATCAATATTTTATGGTCAGGGCTTATGTGTCAATTAATCATCTAGGGCCATGGGTACACAAACTGAAGTTGCCATGATGTGGTCTGTAAAGGAATGGCACTGCTACTTAGTAAATGAAAAGGCACTTTCTTCCCCCAACTTTTCTTCCCCCAGTTTGGTGTAGTGGTTGTCCCCCAAGCCGGAATAATGAGGCAGACACAAATGTTGGGTTTAACATAGGGCCACTTTATTAACTGACAACTTAAACTGGAACCAAAGGCAAGGGCAACAGATCTTGCAGTATGGTCAAGGCCAGAGGTCGAGGACCCCTCCCTTACCATTTCAATAGGGCGAGCCACCCTGCCCCAGGTGGGAGCCCACTGCAGGGGCTACCATCTGGCTGGCTAGCCATTGCAGGACAACCATGTAGCCCCATCCCTCAAGCCACAAGGTTCAAAGAGAGGATCTAAACAGGACCATCCCAAAGGCAGTCCGTTTTCCCCACCCCGTGCCACAAGGCACAAAGACTGAACTCACAGGATCCCTTAAACCCCAAATGATGGGTGTTAGCTGATGCTCACCGGACCGCAATCTATATACCACCTAGCAACCTGCCATCACTGAGGTCAAGCCTCTGTTTAGGCCTCCGCACCCCACAGGGAGGCCAAGGCCCCTGAAGCCCTTGCCATAAATCGTCCAGAAATATGTCAGGGCCCAACTCCGACAGGTACATATCATCCTGCTGGGAGAGCTCAGCCTGTCCACTGGAATGTTCAGGTGTGGCAAAAAGCCCCCAAAATCGCCCTCCGAACTCGCTGCAGCTCTTTATTCGCCTTGTAGCGAGCCCTGGAAATCCGTCCAGGCCAGAAGGCTAACACCTCGCCCTTGATCAGGCCTAAATAGTAGCCTCTGAAATGAATAGCTTGAACCTGAGGTGGAGGACTGATCCTCCCCTGGAACAACAACCACAGCAGGCCCAGCCACAAAGGCCCCGGAGCCTCTGCCATTCCACTATAGCCCACTGGCAAGGCCCAGCTGAGAGCCAATCGGCATCCTCTAGACATAGGAGCTGCCCAGCAAAACAAAGCCATGCCCGCAGAGTAACCAGTCCTCCTCTCATGCTGGCAAATAGAACCTGTAACAAAAAACAGTGAACAGGGGGAAAATCCCCCCCCCGTGAGGCAACCCCATTGTACCCCAGTGTCCAGCCAGGGGCTGCACTTGGGACTCATGTATTGAGTAGTCCTACCAGCACCCGAATATCAAAAGCCAGGTCCCGTTGCCACTGCTGCAGAAGCAGCTCCCATGCGGAAGGACTAGGTGCAAATACAGGCTGGGCCAACCCCAGCCTAGTCAATGCCCCCATGGGGCCACCCAACTGGTTCTGTTAAGGGAGTGTCAGCCTGCTGAAGGCAAGCCAGCCCCTGCCTCCCCGCCAACAGTAGGTGGCAAATGAGCCACAGGGCCAACACTTCTCCCTTCTTGAGCTCCCAGCTGTCTGCAACTTCTCATAGTCCTGAATGCTCTGTGCAAATGCTGCACGGTGTCCAAGTGAAGGCCACCATATAGTATATACATCCTATGGATGAGCAGAGTTAAACTCTGCAAACATCCCGAAAGGCATTGGGAAGGTTGGTGTATGGGTCTGGCCCTCTAAAGACTCCCTGCCCCTTGAATGTCACTGCCTTAATAATCCAGGTCTCCACTTGCATAACTCCCCTAGGTCTGTACTGATGCAGGTTTTTTGTTTAACACTCGACCCAATTCAGGATAGAATGTCCCTGCACCAGTTCTCGGAGACCCATGCAGGGTTTCTTTAAGGTTCTGAATCTAGGTACCCTGCCTTCTGCTGAGTAGGGGCTGGTTACCCTGCCCCCTAATACTAGTGACTTTGGCAGTGGCAAGGTGACTACCATGCCCATTAATTTTAGAAGTGGTTGGGACTGACTACCCTTCCCACCGTCATTTTCATTTTGTGAGCAGTTGGAACCAATTACCCCTCCTACCATTCACCTTAACAATGGTTGGGACTGACCTTTCCCTGCTGGCCTTTCACTTTGAACATTAGTAACCCAGAGATTCCTACAATGCAGCCCTCTAACAGATTGGTATGAGACCGCATCCTGCCAAAAGAAAATCATGCATACACCAGGGGAAAAGAAAAGGGGGGGGGAGTCAAGCATCCCCACAAGTGCATCCCCACAAGTGTTTTTCCAGGATGTAAAATCCCTACGCACCCAGCAAGGGCCACCACGGACCTCCTACATCTATCATCTGGATCCCCGTGTCGACTCACAACTCCCAGAAATACAGGGTAACTGCCCCCTAGAAACAGCCAGCCCATGTTATGGGGAATTAACTGCTAGGTAGAGCTAGCAAGGGGCTGGGGTATAGCATGAATCCACTATTAGTTTCACGGAGATGGTTCCCTGAGACCCGTGGTTTAAGGCAAAACCCGGTAAGGAGAGGACCAATGTTCCCTCTAAGATGTGGAGTCTTATGAGCAAAAATTCTACTTTGTAAGCTACTGGCATTAAAGTTGTGAGCTAGCGATTTGGCTCCTGCATAAATTAGTTTGCTCTGGAGCCATCCTTCCTGAGCGAAGACAAAAATGTGTGAGCTGGAGGCTAAAAAACTGTGAGCTAGCTCACACTAACTCAGCTTAGAGGGAACACTGGAGCAGAGCTATGTGGACTGATGAGCAAGACAAGAGTACCCAATTCGAACTCAGGGTGCCAGCTCCACACACATCCAGCCAAATTACACTGGGCATGTGTGGACTGGATACATCCCAAACTGTAATCCTAACTGTTACCGTGCGGTAGTTAGTGTCACAATGGATCGATGGGATTATCCTTTGTGTTTTCCTAATACCAAGCAAAGAATAAAACCCTCTCCTACTGTGTGGCAAGATGAACCAGAGTAGCCTACTATCCTACAGCCATGTTACCGTGATGGCTCCTAGGGAGGAGACCTTAGGCAAACAGATAGGTGTAAAAATTCAGGATTACCAAAAGGTGTTTCCTGAGTTCCAAGGTGTAAAAGACTTGGGAAAACATACAACCTATTCGATCCAGAGGGGACACAATGACCAATGGCTTACAGTATACCCCACCCTCGCGCCTGACAGACAAAGACCAGCCTCCCGGGCCGAAGGCACCTGAAACAGGGCAGCACCTGCCCATCACCAACCCCTACCCTGAGAGGGGTTGGGCCACGAGAGGGATGCCACCATGGAGCAGGCCTGGCACTAGGCTGAAGCTTTCCCAGCAAAATGCTATCCCTAGCCTCCCCACCAAAGTCACTGCTTGTGGAGGGTCAGAGGCCATCCCGGAATATCTATAAGGAATGCCACCATGGCCAGGCCCGCTTGGGAAGGCCCAGGCTCAGCAGCACCCTGGCCAGGCACCAAAGATCATTCCTGAAGCTGGGGCAGAAAGCTGCCTCTTGCCTCTGCTAGTGCACCCCCCCCCAAGTTCTGAAACTCTATTTCCTCTTTCGGTGTATTCAAGGGAATGATGCCAAAGGGGAATCTTATAGTAGTGCTGCTCAGTAGCCCAGGCAGTGGGTAAGGACTTGTTCAAGGCTCTTCAGTTAAACTGTAACTAAGTAACTAAGTAAAGCTGAATAAGGTAAAAGAGTATGACAAAAGGTAACTTGCAAGATAACTTACAATCTTTGAATGTCTGGTCCAGCCTTGGATGGAGGCTGGCTGCTGGTTGCGCCATGCACCCTCACCCCAGCTGCGTCTACAAGCCACATACACATTCACCATCATTTCTCACTACAAACTCTCCTTCAAAGAACAATGCCACTTTTCAGGCCACCTTCCATGGTTCCTGGGGCCTTAGCCAGTCTGAAGGTCAGGTCTTTGGGCTCAAAGCCATCAAAACATGGATCCTCCAATCAAGAGGTGTTAGCATATCAAAGAGATGGCATGTTTTCCCTTTGGGCTAGAAACAACCCTCTGTTTCCCATGAAGTGTATCCTTCCCATACTCTGCCAGTCTCTGAAATGCTGACTCCACCTTCCATCTCCATAACTATCGCAGAATACCTTGCCCATCTGCCTGTCATCCCCCAACATGGTCACTATTATATCTCACCATGTACTGCTGCATTTCAGTGAGTTCAGATCTGCTCCAGTGTCCCACCAGCAAAATACAATTAGATCTAGAAGTGCTGCAAATTTTGCACTGAGTATGTTTGGCAAGCTGCTTTTGACAGCTGTGAGCACTCGTGAACAGAGCTCCAGATCTCAGCAGCTGCCAAACAACTTGGCAGTGCACTGTAGCTGTGGAGGTGGTGGAGTTTCATTTCCTTCTGTCCTGAAGCTGCTTTTGCATCTTCATAGTAAGTGCAATTCATTCTCTCCCAAGGTCATGGATAGTCACTAAATGATGTATAAGGGAGGAGACTACAACTCTCATAGGGCTTTGTGAAAACAGGTATGTGCAAAATATGGTTGATAACACAAAGTTAGATGGTAAGAGTGTTTTTGTAAAAAACAACAACAACATACCAGTGTGCATAATCACTGGTTGACTGACAGTTTTGCTCAGTCTTTATTTAAATGATTGGCTGCCAAGTGTTGTAAAATGATGACAGGTTCATGGGAAAGGGAAAACAGGGACATCCTTCAGGATGAGAATGTACATGTGTGAAATGCTGTGGACTGCACTGCAGTATATGAATTTGCAAAAATAAAAAAACCCTGCTGAACAGGTTTGACCTTCTTATGAATAACTGAACAGTGTTCCTAAGTCAGAAGCGAAGACAGGGCCTATCTCCCTTTCTTATAACATTTTCCTTTAGAATCACTGTGATTACTTTGGTAGATAATGTCACAGAGCTATTCTTCATAAAACTTTGTGGATACATGTGTAAAAGAAGCACATAATTCCAACACTCATTAAAAATCTTTTCTAAAAATATCAAAAATAGCATTACGTAAAGGGAATTTCTCCAAGAAAAATATTTCTCTTCATAAAATGGTTATGTACTGTCGACAAACATAGCATTATGGGTATATACTGGAATTGTGCCCAGACATTGTGACTAATGCGCACTGCCTACTGAGGCTACAAGACAAGCCTGACATCAAAGGCAGAAATGTGTTTTCAGCAGTTCATCAATAATTCAGCGATCACTGAATGAAGCTGTATCTTCTGACCTGGCAATGTAGTAGAAAATTGCCTCTGCCCACCCTATTTCAGATAGTTCCCATTGGACATGTGCCACAGTCTTCACTTCCAGTAACCATTAATCTGACTGGAAAGGAAGAACTAAAATGTACAGCTAGACTCCGCTTCCACATAAGGAATCCTAATGTCTTTAGAAATATTCACAGTGATGCTGAGACCTTTGCCATCATTTGTTTACCTCCTGATTAATGGATGTGAGGAGCAGGGCGGGGGTGCAAAAAGCAGTAATAGGCTACATTGACAGGAAGACAAATACTTCCCTGTTTTGAGAAAATGGAGGTAACTGGCAAGCTTTCCATGAGAACTCAATGACATCTTAATGCTTGCACATTTGTACTCCTATTAGTGCAGGTCAGCAAGTGCCCTCATTTCCTACTTGCAATGCCAGCCAAATAGGATTTGTAGGGAAGAGAACTGGAGAAAGTCCTTTCAGTGGGTTCCCTTATATCTGCAGCTTTCTTGCTTGCTTGCTCTGTATACAGTGAGACCCGTTGGGAAATGGGCCCATGGTCAATCAGCAAGGATGCTTGACATCTATACCGTCTGGAACCAACTTTGCAATTTTATCCCAGAGTCTAACAGATATCCCTGTTTTCTCTCTTGAGTTCTTAATGAACAAGAATGACAGCAGCTACTATTGAAGTTATTTGGTATTATAAAGAGCAGAAAAACAGCCCTGCAATAAAATACAATTTTGGGATTATTCTTGCTAGTCATAGATTGAATATGCTCAGTATTTTAAATCATAATCTCCAGTTGATTGACAGATTAATATCAGCCTTCATACATCTTTTGGTTTGCCAGGCAACCAGGTTTTGTTTTGTTTTTTGAATGAAACAGTTAACAGATTCTGTTGACATGTTCTATTTAACTTTCTACATAGGAAATACTCTTAATTTTTCAGACTTCCCAGCTCCTTGCCATAGGAATACATGAACCTGCAATTTTCCAGTTTTTAAAAGGTTTGCCAATATTTCAAGTAATCCAAATTCTATCTGCTTCAGTTCTTTTGGGGGTGGGGGGAATCTGAATTCAGCTGCTTTCCAAATCTTAGTAGACTGTTTTATGCCAGTGTTATTTTTAGAATGTAGATCTTTTTTCCAACAAATTGAAATGCAGTAGATCCTGCAGAAAATAAATCTTCACTGACAGAAGGAATTTCCTACAAATCCTGCTTTTGGGGGATGGGGCAGCATGAGTGGAAAGTCAGAGGTCTGAAATGAGAGGTAGGCTAGAACAGGAAAAATCATTCCCCTTCTTCCATCTGAAGAAATGGCCACTGGATCCAAGCCAATGTCTCTTGATATGTAAATTATGAGGGCAAATATGATGCCAATTAATACCCATTGAGGAAATATCAAATGACAAATATGAGTTGTCAGTTTAATAAAGTAATGGACATTCGGTAAAGATTAAATCAGTAAAGATTAAACAGGCTACGTTTTAACAGCTAACCCTGCACATCTATTTATTTATTTATTTATTTTTCAGAATTTTACCCCACCCTCCCAGCCAAAGCTGCCAAAATGCCATTTATAAGAGATGTTATAAGCAAACTTTGCAATTGTGACACAGGAGCACAAAATCTTTGACAAACTAGAAGCACAGATGAAATAAACCCATAATTTTCAAAGTGAAAGGAGATAAGTGTTTGTACTGGTAGCAATGCTAGTTACATTATTTTTTTAAAAAAATGATCTGCAGTTTGGTGAAGCAGTAAGGTGGCAGTTTTTGAGTGTGCAACATATGATTTAAAGGATAGAAAATCTTTTAAACCAAAAAGGATAATAGAACATTCTTTTTAACTAAGCATTTCCAAATGGTTAAACTCCCTCCTCTTGACCACTTTCCAAAGTGACTACAAAAAGGTTAGCTTAGGTTAGGCCAGATTCCCCTGCCTAACATTTACACCTGCTGAGTAATATCAATAGGCTATTGTCTGTGAATCAAACATGTAGCTGCATTTTGGACCATAGCCCGAATGAACCCATACGAATAACCAAAGTTTTGAAATCTCAGGACAAAGGCTGCTTTCTCAACTTGCAATCTCATCACGTCCTGTTCTAGCATGGATTGTCTAGCATCTGTATCTTGCATTCTATTTAAGATCTCCTTCATCTTAGTTTCCATTTTTTCTGTTGTAGTATTCAATCCAACAATCTTTTGGGTGTTCTCTGTTACTTGCTTCTGTAATGTTTTCGTGCTGGCAGTAAATTTCTCTGTTATTTTGTTCAAGGCCTCTTTGATAGGATCTACAGCGATCGTGATTGAACTTTTGATAGTATCTTGGACAAGGGCTTGCATTTCTTTGTTGGCAGAGGCTGCCAGAGTTGCTGTAACTGATTTTGGCACACCAGATGAGGTGCCAAGTGTCCTCACTTGTTTTGCTTGGTCTGTTTGACCAGCTTTCTCTGTCATAGTGTTAAAAAAAAAGATTGAGAAAGCCAACCAACAGAAAAGAGATATCCGGCTGTCTGCCAAGATTTTATTTTGAATATTGTCCTTATAATTTTTCTTTTCTCTCCAAGGTATTGTTTTGGAACACTGTGTCTGTGTAGCTTATGCAGTTTGATCACAAGATCAAGGTCAAATAGTTAAAATGTATCTTCTTTCCTGAAAAAAGAATGTAGTCCCCTAAACAGCTGGTAAACAGTCTCCATACAGTGGGGGTTGCCAATAATAACTGGCATGCCAATAAAGTCAATGGCTTCTAGCAATGATTAATCAAAGAGTGTGCACCACAGTTCATTAAAAGCCCCTTTTAAATTCAGCAAGAGTCAAGTAACAGTCCCACTACAGTAAGAAGAAAACTCACCAAATGCTACTGCTGAGACCCATAAAAAAAGATTTATACAGAGCGTCCCAATGGTCCACACTCTACCCCAAATAGGGGAACAATTGAGAATGTTGCAAAGGGTCTTTAAGAGTAGAAATATCAACTTGTCAAAGTTTTATACTGTGTAAAATAGTCAGACTGCCTTAACGTTCCGCGGTTTGAAAATGAAAGTAAGATCAATAGTCTCATCCCCTTTCGCTAGCTGCTTGGATTGGGGTGGGGACCTCCCACCTCAACTCTTCAGAGTGACTTCATTGCTTTATAGAGGGCAATAGAAGTAATTAGTCCCAAATCCTTTTATTGCCAAGCATAAAAAGTGTTGCTCATGTTGATCTTACATAGCTTCTTTGGCTGGGTTTCTACCCCCCCCCCAGTCTTGGGAAGTGACAGCTAATGCCCATAGCCATGGACTCCTCTTCTGGTTCCACGTTGGAGGCAATCTAAGGGATTCCCACCCATGTGCAGTGGCTGGACAGGGGTCCCGATCAAGCCTTTTGCTCCTACCCCCCCCTTCCCTGATGGGGTGGGTGATCTCCATACTGTCAGAGACCCTTTAGAAACTGAAAGTGGTCAGAGTGCTCGAAGGCACATCCTCTCTCGCCACACTGCAACAGAATGAGACTTAACAATAAAAATGGCCAAAATTTTAGCTAAGGATATGAACATGGAAGCCGAAGAGATGATCATTCGAGAAATTGATGTTGCTTTTAGGATGAATTCCTTGTATGCAAGAAAATATCAACTGCCAAGAGAAGTGCATGTGAGATTCCACAAAAGGGCTGTCAGAGACAAGATCTTGAGAGAAGTGAATAGCTCACCGCTGACACCAAATGGCAATGAAATAAATGCATTGAAAGAAATTCTTTGGAGGGTCAGAGAGAAAAGGAGAGAATATATGGATCTCACAGCACTTCTGAGGAACAACAGAGTAAGTTACAGATGGCTACTACCAGAATTTTTACATTCAAACGTAAAAGACACAGGATCACATTGATTTTTAAAGCAGAAGACTTTCTGAAAACTTATGGAGAAAATTTGACTACAGACCAAGAGGAAAAGGAAGAGGGAGGAGAAGAGGAGGAAGAAGAAAAAATCCATGAAGGGGCGGCACTATCTGGACTGCCTAAAAGAACAACAAAGAGACATGGAACAGCAAGAACAACCCCAGTTTACACAAGGCAACATACAAGAGAACAACAGGAAACAAAGAAACAAAACCAAAATGAGTAAAGGGAAAATGAAAATTATTTCTGTGAATGTAAATGGTTTAAACGCCCCTCAGAAACAGAGAAGAATTTTTCATCAATTAAGAAAAAAGGATTATGATATTACAAGTCTCCAAGAAACCCATATTAAAAAAGTGAATGAAAAATATATCCAAGTTAAAGGTCTAGGTAAAGTCTTTGTTGCATCAGACAAGGGAAAAAAGAAGAGAGGTGTGGCCATATATGTAAAGGAGCATCTTCAACCGGATTTGATGTATGCCTCACAAGATGGGAGAATTTTAATGGTGTCAATACAAAGACAGATTAAAAAGATGTTAATAGTAAACATTTATGCTCCAAATCAACACCAGGAAAATTTTTATAAAATGCTTCAAGAACTAATTACAAAACAAGACTTTCAAGAAATCTGCATTATTAGAGACTTTAATGCTGTTTTTGATTAAAAGGATGACAGAAAAACAAATGGTCAAACATGAAAAAAGTGAAAGAAAAAGAAAGTTGCAAATGAATTTCCATTTATACTTTATCATTTATTGGATGAATTAAAGGTGATTGA
The DNA here is from genome assembly GCA_029375565.1 of Gekko gecko. Lineage (NCBI taxonomy): Eukaryota > Metazoa > Chordata > Lepidosauria > Squamata > Gekkonidae > Gekko > Gekko gecko. The sequence goes on along the minus strand of JAPDNY010000004.1, from coordinate 62,643,766 downwards.
CGCTTGGAAAGTAAGGAACCCTCAGAAGCAAGATTGCACATATTATTCAGCCAGACATAATTCCTGGTCAAGAATAGATATGTGCTGGATTTATTCAGCAGCTATTAAACAACAACAACAATCTTTTATTGGCATACAATATTAAAAACAATTCCCACAGCAGCTATTAAGGATTTGTTAGAAGCAGAAATTGAACTTGGAACATGTGCAGATCATAACCCAATTACTTTGGAGCTACAAGATGCAAAACTCAGGAACAGATGGACATTAAACACATCACTCTTGAAAAATGAGAAATGTGTAGAAGACACGAAGAAGGAGTTTAATTTTTTTTTTTTTTAGGAAAACATACAACCAGACATATCTATAAACACAGTTTGGGATGCCTTTAAGGCTTTCACGAGGGGATGGATGATTAAAGAATCAGTCAAGGTAAATAAACAAAGGAAAGAGGAGTATACAAGACTTCAGAGTGCTGTGAAAGTACAAGAAGACAAGTTAAAACTAGATCCCACATCTGGGAATAAGAAAAGTAAACTTAGGCTTTCACAATATCAAATGAATTGCCTACCTACACAAGAACTAGCAAAAAAGACAATGTTTCCTAAGCAAAATTATTTTGAAAATGCAAATAAGCCTACAAGATGGTTGACCTATAAAATACAAAAAGAAAAGGAAAAATCATACATAAATATTTTAAAGAATAGAACTGGAGAAGAAACAAGTAAGATGCAAGATATGAAACTTATTGTGGAAGACTTCTATAAAGATGTTTATTAAAAAAATAGATTCCATCCCAAACTATGTACAGGAATACTTAGAGAGATACAAACCTAAAATGTTTACGGAAGATCAAAGGAAAATCTTAAATCAACCAACTGCAATGGCAGAAGTGGTGGAAGCTTTGAAATATCAAAAAAAAAGGGGAAAGCACCTGGACAGGATGGTCTACCAGCAGAATTTTACTATATCTTTGAAGAACAACGATTACTTCCTTTCAAAGAAGTTTGTAAAAATATAGTGGATAAAGGAGAGGTGCCAGATTCATGGACTGAAGCTATAATAACTCTTATTCACAAACAAGACATGGATGAAAAGGAAATTAAAAACTATAGACCTATTTCTTTATTAAATGTGGACTATAAAATATTTGCTTGCATATTAGCTTCCAGAATGAAGAAAAATTCTGTCTCAAATGATACATAAAGACCAAGCAGGTTTTCTTCCCAAAAGACAAATCAGAAATAATCTCAGATGTATCTTAGATGTTATAGAGTATTATGAAGCACATCCAGAAAAACAAATGGCATTAATCTTTTTAGATGCCAAGAAAGCATTTGGCAATGTTAGCTGGGACTTTGTTAGTAAAGGTAAAGGTTCCCTTGCTCGAAAGCTAGTCGAATACGACTCTAGGGTTGCAGTGCTCATCTCTGTTTCAAAGCCGAAGAGCCAGCGCTGTCCGAAGACGTTTCCGTGGTCATGTGGCCGGCATGACTAAACACCAAGGCGAACGGAACGCTGTTACCTTCCCACCGAAGTGGTACCTATTTATCTACTTTCAATTTCTTGCTTTCGAACTGCTAGGTTGGCAAGAGCTGGAACTAGAGACGGGAGCTCACTCCGTCATGCGGCACCCTGGGTCTTGAACTGCTGAACTACTGACCTTTCACAGTCTGCAGTTCAGCATCTTAACCACTTGAGCAGAAGCACTTAAAAAGGCTCAAGCAGGCTCTGAATTTAACAGAATAATTGGTGCCATATATAAGAAACAATCAGCCAAGATATCAATTAATGGTGATCGCTCTCAAAACATAGACATACAAAAGGGAACAAGACAAGGATGTCCTTTATCACCTTTATTTTTTATCTTTACATAGGAGGTCTTGGCAGATGTGATCAGATCAAAAAAGTGGTCTTAAACTGCATGGAGAAGAGTATAAGCTATTGGTGTTTGCAGATGATCTTGTATTCATTTTAGAGAATCCCCTCAATTCAATACAAACCTTGAAGGAAAAAACTACAGGAATATGGGTGAGTAGCAGGACTAAGAGTGAACATAAACAAAACAAAGATAATGACAAAGAACATGGCAAATGAACAAGCTTTACTACTTCAGCAGAAGTCGTATTTTCAATTGCAGAAAAAGATTAAATATTTAGGAATAATGTTGACTAATAAATGCAGCACACTGCAGGATTGGAGCAGATGCAGCTGTAATGCAGAGCCCCTGCCATAGGCGTCAACTTCAGGGGAGTTTGGGGGGCAGTGGCTATGCCTTAAATTTTCCAGGGAAGACTCAGCACCCCCCCCCCAGAGGAACCAGTGCAGGCAGACCTGCTTGCTCCTGTTACTCCTGAAACTGGTGCAGTTTCCTGAACTCAGCCACACTTCTGCCTCTCAGATTCAGTTCGCTGCTGCAGAAAGCAGAAGGAAAAGGAGAGACAAATCAGGCTGGGGTCAGGAACAGAACCAGCCTTGCAAACTTCCCCTCCCCCTGCATTCCCCTCCCCACTTTAAAAGCAGAAGGGGTATTTTTTACTTTTTAAAAAACTTTTTTTACCAGTTTGGGGTTCGATCGGCAGCCAGAGACTGAATACTAGCCTAAGCCCTACCCCTAGAGGACTTAGTTGGCCCAGAAGAGCTGGAGGCAGCTCTCTGCTTGCTGCCACCACCACCATTAGCAGGAAGGGTAAGTTGGTGGGGGTGTAACAAGTGGGGGCTTGTTCCAGGTGGGGTGGGGTGAGGTGGGTTGGGAGGGAGCCCAGGGCTCCAGCCACCCAGGAGAAAGCGAGCCCCAGAAACTCTTGTGCTGCACAGAGCACATTGCTCCAGGATACAGTAAATCCTGGGCTTTCTCCTGTAGTCAGTGTGGGGGAGGGGCGGCGGCTGTGCTCTCTGTCCCTCTCTCTCTTTCCATTTCTCTCTTCCTTTCTGTTGAGGTGTGTGACAGCTGGAAACAAGGAGAGGCTGGGGAGTTGCTCCACCCCACTCCAGGCTCCTTCCCTTGCAGCCTGACTTCCTTCCTTCCTTCCTTCCTTCCTTCCTTCCTTCCTTCCTTCCTTCCTTCCTTCCTTCCTTCTCTTCTTTCTTTCTTTCTTTCTTTCTTTCTTTCTTTCTTTCTTTCTTTCTTTCTTTCTTTCTTTCTTTCTTTCTTTCTTTCTTTCACTTCTTTCTCCCCATGTATTAGTTTTTTTTCCAGCTTCCCCCTTCTCCCTTCCGTCTCTACCCATCTATTTGCTTTCTTTCCACCTCTCTCCTTCCCTCCCTCCCTTGCTAAAATAACTCTAGTTAGGGTTGCCAGGTTCCCCCTGGCCACCTCTGGGGGATGAGGGAAGGGGTAACCCAGTCCAGGTTAGGAAACTCCTGGAGATTTGGGAATGGAGTCTGTGGAGGACAGGGACCTCAGTGGGGCACAATGCTATAGAGTCCACCCTGCAGAACATATTTTTTTCTCCCAAGGATGCTGAAAAATGAAGTGCTTAAGGCACAATCCCAAACTGTTCCAGTAAGAAAGAAAGGTGGGAGACAGGTAATGAAGCCGAAGTGGCTGAACAAGGAACTCTCTGAAGAGCTGAGACTAGAAAGGGAAATGTACAGGAAATAAGGAGAGCTGTATACAAACTGAAGAAAGCAGGGCATATGGAGGAAGGAGGAACTGCCAGTCCAGAGTAAGTAAGGAAATGGTTAGAGAACATCTAGCTGCCTTAAATACTTTCAAATCTCCAGGGCCGGATGGCTTGCATCCCAGGGATCTAAAAGAAATTGCAGATGTTATTTCAGAGCCTCTGACTCTAATCTTTGGGATGTCCTGGAGTACTGGTGTTGTGCTGGAAGACTGGAGAAGAGTGAATGTTGTCCCAATCTTCAAGAAGGGAAAAAAGACCCAGGAATTTACAGGCCTGTCAGTTTGACATCAATACTTGGAAAAATTCTAGAGCAGATCATCAAACACTCTGTCTGTGAGCACCTTGAATGGATTGAGTTAATTGCCAGCATGGGTTTATCAAGAATAAGTCATGCCAGACCAACCTTATCTCCTTTATTGACAGAGTTACTAACATGGTTGACTCTGGCAATGCTGTGGATATAGTGTATCTAGATTTCAGTAAAGTTTCTGACAAAATTTCTCATGATATCCTTGAGGATAAGCTGGTTAAGAGTGGGCTGGATGGTGCAACCGTTGGATGAATTTATGGTTGGTTGAAAAACCGTACCCAAAGAGTGCTCATAAATGGCTCTGTGTCTACGTGGAGGGAAGTCTCGAGTGGAGTGCCACAGGGCTCGGGCCTAGGCCCGGTGTTGTTTAATGACCTGGAGGAAGACATACAGGGGATGCTTATCAAATCTGCAGATGACACAAAACTGGGTGGAATTGTTAATTCTGAAGAAGACAGAGTCAGGATTCAAAATGATCTAGATAGGCTGGAACAGTGGGCTGAGGCAAATAAAATGAAATTCAATAGAGATAAGTACAAATTCCTACACCTAGGCACAAAAAATCAAAGACACAGATATAGAATAGGAGAGACTTGGCTTGACAGCAGCACATGTGAAAGGGATCTAGGAGTTCTGGTTAATCACAAGCTCAACATGAGCCTGCAGTGTGATGTGGCTGTGAAGAAAGCTAATGCAATCTTAGGATGCATTAACAGAAGCATTGTGTCCAGATCATGGCAGGTAGTAGTTCCGCTCTATTCTGCTATGGTCAGGCCTCACCTGGAGTACTGTGTCCAGTTTTGGGCACCACATTTTAGGAAGGATGTTGACAGGCTTGAGCGTGTCCAGAAGAGGGTGACCAGGATGGTGAGAGGGTTGGAATCCAAATCTTATGAGGACAGGCTGAAAGAGTTGGGTATGTTTAGCCTGGGAAAGAGAAGACTTAGAGGGGACATGATTGCAGTCTTCAAGTATTTGAAGGGCTGTCATGTAAAAGATGGAGCAGATCTATTCTCTTTTGTTCCAGATTGCAAGTCTAGATCTAATGGGTGGAAATTACGAGGGAGTCGTTACCGGATAGATATCAGGAGAAACTTCCTAACTGTAAGAGTGGTTGAGCAGTGGAACAGTCTGCCTTGGGAGGTAGTGGATGCTCCTTCCCTGGACTTTTTCAAGTGGAGACTGGACGACCATCTTTTGGGTATGTTGTAGGTATGTAGGGCTATCTTTTGGCTATGCTCCTGCAGAGTGCAGGGGGTTGGACTAGATGACCTGCAAGGTCCCTTCCAACTCTAACATTCTATGATTCTATGGTTCTATATCACAAAGACCTTGCGATAGCATTGTAGCTAACCCCAACTAAGAAACTTCCCTGCTGTTTCTATAATTTCCAAAATGTACTTCACACCAATTGTGCATCTCCATTCCTTTCTAATTCCTCTCCACTATGTACAGCTTTCTATGTTGTGCTTCATTTGGACTGCTTTGCTTTCTCAGGTCCCAGCCTCCTTCTTTTCTATAACCATGGATCTACATCCCCTTCCTCAAGCCTTGCTGCTTGTCCCAACTCTCTAAAGTCAGACCAGTTTGGCCAGTGGCAACCCAAAATACATCTGCCTGTCCAGGAGGTTCAACTAAATACCATTAGTGGTTTTGTCACTACTGCTACATCACTTAATGCATCACTATATAGGTTCATTTTCAGGCTATAATTTATGATGTTTTAGTTTGGGAAGATCTGTGTTCTTGGTCACATCAGTTGGTGCTATTTTTTTCTGTAAACTCCTCTTCCATTGCAGTGGACTCTGTGGCTCACATGTTATCTGTCAATCCCCTCTTTATCCCACCCTTCCTCTAGTCTCCTTTCCCTTATATTGATCTCACAACAATGGCAATATCACCCAGCCTGATGAAGGGAGTTTTGACTCTTGAAAGCTTATTCCCTGAAACTTTTGTTGGTCTCTAATCTGCTACTGGACTCAAATCTAACTGTCCCAGTATCACCGAGTAAGCGTCATGCAAAATGTAGATCTGAACATGGGTCTCCTCAATCCACACTGATCTTTATGCCATTGGTCCATCTACTTCAGCATGGTCTGTTCTGATGCAGGTAAGCTCTAGAGACATAGTCAGAGAAAGATCCTTTCCAACACCTGTTCTTTTAGACCTCCTAGGTTTAAATCTTTATCCTTTGGCACACAAAGCATGGTGTCTCTACCATCAGTCCATCAGTGTCATCATTGTCTGCTCAGACTGGCAGTGGTTCTCCAAGTTTTATGTAGAGGATTTTGCCCATGCCGTGCTTTGTTTCTGAGCCGTTGGGGTTGGGAGAGGGGAAGGATGCAGGCGGGCTGCTTTTATTTGTAATGCAAAAGTATATTACCTCTTTCTAACAACGTATGTCCATGCAAGATGTACATATGTTCATTGTAATATGTGAACAGGGCTTCTGTTTCCCTGGGTGGTGAGCAGGAAGAGAAGGAAATGGCAACAGGTATGTTCTTGATATGTACACCATCCAAGGAGAACTCTTAACTCATGTTTATGCCACACAGCATTATCCTGATTGGCATGCAGATCAAAGGTCATTTTAAATCTCCTTTTGCCCTGTGTGCAGCCCAGAAAGAACATTCTGTACATGTTCATGCTCTTCATTTTGTTGTTACTTAAAATGGTGTGGTACAGTTTCAAAGGGACAACTAACTGGGATGTATAAAAGGAATGACAGGATTGCTCACTGGAAATAAAGGGAGTGGCTTGAAGGCCCACTGGAGATAATGGGAGCCAGAAATGCCAATTGACTTGCATGGGCTCCACTGAAGTACACTGCAGCACAAAAAACATTGCAAAGAAAATGTGGAATGGTTTTTCCATTAAGATGTTTGGGTCCAGATAGGCTAGTCTGGGACTGGAATGACAGCCCCCAGAGTGGAAAGACAGTCCCTAGGAATAGAATCTGTGCTCTTGGACTAGACTAACAGCCCCCAGAGTGGAATGATGATCCCTAGGAAAAGAATCTGTGCTTGTGTACTGGAATGACACTCCCCAGAGTGGAATGATGATCCCTAGCAATAGAATCTGTGCTGTGGGACACTGGAATGACAAGACACCTACAGGCTTTTCTGGGTTGCCCTCCTTACTTTCAAATTTGTGACCATTTGTTTGTCTTATCCACATAGTATGTATATTTGCAGTTCTTAAAGTGATTATTCTAAAAGTGAATTTAAATAAAGGACACAGCAGGAGACTGCTGAGATACCACTATAACCACTGGCCAACTCCCACCTTTTCTTGGGTTTAGCCCAGCCCAGGGTCCTGGCTAGGGGAGTTCCCAAGGGTTCCCAGGCCCCCATAAATTTCTGGGGAGCCCTTTCCTAAATCCCACATGGCTCCACCTCCATAAATAGTGACAATGGCCTGTGATGTCACTGCACCTTGGTTCTTTTAAGGACCTAGCACAGCAATGCCTCTGGCCCAACCCCAGCCCCCACCCCGCCGGGAAATTGGAAAGTCTATGCCTTTGGCCCCTGCTGTGTACAATGGATCATTTGGTATGTTAGGATGGTAGCTGGAGGCATGTAGGTATGTTTGTCAATCGGTAGGCTTTGATATAAGGTGGTGTTTTTGCATCCATTGTGTATTTTTATAGTAGTGTCCAGAAAATGTATTTCTTGCATAGACTGGTTCATTGCCAGGTTGATGGTGGGGTGAAAGTTATTGAATGCCCTGTAGAATATGTCCAGTGCTTCTTTACCATATGTCCAGACAATAAAAATGTCATCAATGTAATGCAGGTATAAGAGAGGTATGAGTGGGTGAGAGTTTAGGAAGTATTATTTCAAAGATGTTAGCATACTGTGAGGCCACACAAGTGTCCATGGCTGTACCATTGATCTGGAGGAACAAGTCACCAGATTTGAAGTGGCTATGGGTGAGAACAAAATGGCACAGTTTGGTGGCAAAGTCAACTGTGTTGTCAGAAATAATATTCTTTATGACTTGTAATCCATCTTCTTTTGGGATGTTAGTATACAGAGATTCCACATCCATTGTGGCTAAAATAGTATTCTCTGGATGGTTGTTGAAATATTTATTTTCCTCAGAAAGTCAGTAGTGTCACAAAAATAACTAAGAGCTTTGGTGGCATAGGGTCTTAAAACAGAATCCATATATCCAGATGCCCCCATGGTGATAGTGCCTATGCCTGAAACAGTGTGGTGTCCTGGGTTGCCGGTTTTGTATTTTGGGTAGAAGATAAAAGGTACCTGGTCAAGGTTCCTGTGGTGTATCTGAAAGGATTTGTTCCTGAAAGTGCAGGGGTAATTCTTTTATAATCTTGTTTAGATCTTTTTTGTATTCCTGTGTGGGATCTGAGTCCAGTTTGTAAAAATCAGTATTTGAGAATTGCCTTTGAGCCTCCTGGATGTAGTCTGATCTATTCATGATGACAATGGTGTTACCTTTGTCTGCCTCTTTAATTATAATGCCTGGATTATTTCTGAGACTGTCTATGGCCTTCCTTTCAGCAGGCTAGACTACTGGAACTCATTCTATGCTGGCCTACCCTTGAGACTGATCTGGAAACTTCAGCTGGTTCAGAATGCAGTGATGCAAGTCCTGATGGGAATGACATGGATGGCACATATTCAACCAGTTCTGCACAAGCTACCGCCAATCATCAACCTACCTTTATTTCCCTCTCAGTCTTCAGCTTTCCATCTCCCACCCCCACCTGCAGCCTCTACCATGCTCTGAAGCCCTGACTGCTATGTCACATTGGCTGCCATGGGGTTGAGGCATCTCAGCAGAGTATAAGGACACAGAGTCCACCATTTTCTCCAGGGGAACTGATCTCTGCCATCTGGAGAGCAATTGTAATTGAGTGATCTCCAGCCGTCACCTGGAGATTGGCAACAATAGTTCCCCAGGAGGTAATAGCTGGTTTGGAGGGTGGAGTCTATGGCATTGTACTTGTCTGGGGTCCCACCCCTCCTGAAACCTCACCGTCTCCAGGCTCCATCCCTCAGATCTTCAGGAATTTCCCAACTTGGAGTTGGCAACCCTATCTCCTTCCCAGCCAATCATCAACCTACCTTTATTTCCCTCTCAGTCTTCAGCTTTCCATCTCCCCCCACCACTTGCAGCCTCTACCGTGCTCTGAAGCCTTGACTGCTATGTCACTTTGGCTGCCATAGGGGGGACATTTCAGCAGAGTATAAGGACACAGAGTCCACCATTTTCTCCAGGGGAACTGATCTCTGCAATCTGGAGAGCAATTGTAATTCTGAGTGATCTCCAGCCCTCGCCTGGAGATTGGCAATAATGATTTCTGTCATCTGGTATCACCTGGTATCACAACTGAACTCCAGACAACAGATCTAAAGCCAGTTTCGTGTAGTGGTTAAGTGCGTGGACTCTAATCTGGGATAACTGGGTTTGATTCCCCACTCCTCCACTTGCACCTGGCTGGATGACCTTGGGCAAGCCATAGCTCTGATAAGAGCTGTTCTTGAAAAAGATCAGTTTCTGTCAAGAGCTCTCTCAGCCCCACCTACCTCACAGGGTGTCTGTTGTGGGGAGGGGAAGGGAGTTTGTAAGCTGCTCTGAGACACCTTTGGGTAGTGAAGGGCGTGGTATAAATCCAATCCCTTCTTCTTCATCATCTCTCCCCACCCCTGAGAAAATAACTGCTTTCGAGGGTGGCCTCTATGGTGTTCTGTTCAGCTGAGGCCTCTCCCCTCCCCAAACTCTGGCTTCCTTGGCAGGTTTTTTTCTGGAAAGTGTTGCCTCAGCAAACCTGGCTTGGAGACTAAAGACAGTGGGTTTCATCCCCTGAGGGAATCAATCATTGTCTGGTGAGAAGAGCAAAGGCAGTACCTGTGTTCACCGGAGCGAAGCAACTGTCTTCTGAGGAAAGTTTTGTCTGGCATCGCTTCTGTGGGCGGGACTCAGGCAATGCAGCCAGTGGATAGGAACAGCTTCTGAGTGACAAATCATGGAGCCAACTGATTTAGGAGCATGTGGAATGTTCAGAAAGTGCCACCCCAGTTCACAATTATATATAAGGAGAGATTAACTGTATGTGGATATTCTGTCTTGTTTTATACATCACCCAGAGCCTGGCGTAAGCTGGGATAGGCTGATTAATAAATCAAAATAATGATGACGATGATGATGATGATGATGATGATGACGATGATGACGACGATGACGATGACGACAACAACAACAGTTGAGATTCTGCTGTACATGATGTTGTTTGTTGATCATATCAGTTTGGACCCTACGACAAAAGCATTCTAGGTAGAGATCCAGTCTGGCATTATGACCATGGGGGGGGGGCGTGTCGAGTCTCTTTTCTTTTAGCATTATTTTGATAGCATGTGGTGGTAAGTATCTTGTTTATTGGTGGGTCGGAGTGATGGTAACTGTTCTCCACTAGACTGTGTGATGATATGTTGTGCATGTTATGTCTGTTCTTTCTTGTTCTGTTCTTGAGTATGTTAAAAGTGCTTCTTCAGGCGTAGATGGCAGAAAAAGGATTCCAGGCTGTCACAGAACTGTATCATCTGTATGGATTTGTGGTATGTGGTAAGTAGCTGTAATTTGGGATGACATTTACTAAAGTTCAGTGATAATGTCTTAAGAGGAAAAGATTGTGAAATCACTTCTCTATGCATTCTGCCAAAAATGTGCAACCAGAGTGAAAATTCACTGCCAACAACATTAGTGGTTTTACTAAGTGAAACCATTGCTCCATTTTGCTCAGCATTGTCTGCTATGATTGACAGTAGGGATTGGGCCAGGCTGGGACCTTTAGCATGCAATGATATGTTCTATGCTATGATACAGCATCTCTGTGCATTCCCCTCCTCAGTCTTTTCCAGTATGAAATTGTTTCTGGAATGAAGAGGAGTGCAAGAAACCTGGATTGAGCAAAATGAAAGTGCCAGTGCGTAAACGATTATATTCCACATATTTTGACCAAGAGGACAGCTTTGGCCAGTGGTCTACTAGGGATAATGGATAGTTCCCTGTCTCTTTTCCTTTGTCTGATCCTTTCTGTCCATAAGTAATCATACAGTAACAACCTCCAGTCATTAATGAAGTACTCTATATGCAGAAACCTAACAAAGATAAAAGGCTCCATCAAACATAGGAGTTATCGATATTCAGAGTCATCTTTTCCCTTACTTGTGCCCTTGTTAAAAAAAAGTCTGTCAACTTTTATTCCTGATTTCAGCAGGAATTTAAAGGCATCCCTTACTGCTGCATCATAACTCATGAAGATTCAGGAGAATCTTCAGTACTGTTCCCAAATATGGTGGGTTACTTAGCATATCAAGATGAAGAGGAAGCAAAGAAAAGTGCTCTCTTGCAATCATTTGCGGGGCCTTGAAATAATTAACAAAATCCTTTGGTGGACCTTCCTGTGTCTTTTTGTTGAGTTTAAGCAATGAATTATGAATGGCCCATAGCTCAGCAGCTCAGAGTTAAGGTGCAAACTATGTCCTTAGCTCACCTTGTACTGCAGTGCGTACAATATTTTAAGTGAAAATGGCTTGGAGACCTTTCTGTTTCTCACACACAGGGTGAGCTGAGGATGAAGCTCAAGACTGAACTTTCAGTTGTTGTGCTCCACTGGCTTTTAGAAAAATAATTTTAACCAGTCACAGTTCAATATTTAATTTTTTTTTTTAAAAAAAGAAGTGGTAGACAGATCATGAGGACATCAAAGGATATTAATCCTTTCATCTCTTGTAGAGGGCAGAGAGCTAAAGCTGAGGCCAATCAAAAGAACCAAGTACAGACACTGAGGCTAATTTGATGAATTAATTCAATGAGAAAATGCTAGAGGATCTAAAGGTAGTGGTTCCCATTCAAAGCTCTGTGAGCATTCAAATGTGGTGAGAGAATTCCCAGATGCACATATTTCTACATGCAACATAACAGAGCAGACAGTTTATGTGTGTAAGACAACACACTTGATCAGCTGCTTCCCTTCTTATCACTGGGGCTTTGCGGGCATAGGGCTTCAGAGGTTTTCTGATCTGCTCAAAAACTCCCTGGTTTTTATATAACAAAGTTATATTTTAAAGACCTGTAAGAGCAAGATAGATCATTAGAAACCTGAGTGCAAAGAATCAGTATGTGAAATTGTCTTTGTTCCTTGTGTCCTCTGCCCTTTTTTCACCAACCTCTCTTTTCCACGTCCTCTTAGATTGCTGTTTCTCAATGTACTGCCTACTCTGCCAATTTCCTTCAGTTGTTATACACCTTGAGACCTCTTGTTGGTCATATAAATCTATCCTTGGCCTAGGAACTCTGCAATGTTTTCATCCCAGGCAAATTTACAACTTTTCCTTCTCCAACAGAACTAGACTGCAAACATTCTGACAGCTTTGTTTCATGAGCAGATGGAATTATTACAAAGCTTCAGTGTCATAACTCCAACTCAACAGCTTGTTACAGGTTTTATGCTACACAAATATACAATATAAAGTTGTCTTTTATAATAATAAATGTCCAGATGGGACTTCCATTGTTCTGTGAGTCACAATATTGTCAATAATATCTGCTTTAGTTTATTATAGTACCTGTGGTATTTGATAGGCAACATGAACAGACACACACACTAGAAAGAGAAAATCTACACCTATCCTTAATTCAGAGACAATTGTACTGAATTCTCAGTTTAGAATCCTATTTCTTTTTATTGGAGCAACAGGTAACAATATTTCATTTTATTCACTCTGTTTATACCCTGCTTTTCTTTCTGACCAGGACCCAAAGCAGCTGACATCATTCTCCTCTCCTCCATTCTGTCCTCATAGTCTATCTTGTGAGGTAGGTTAGGCCCGTGTGCAACTGGCCCAAGGACATCCATTAAGTTTCCATGGGAGAGTTATGGACTCTAATGTGGGTCTCCTAGAGCCTAGCCGAACCACTACATCACATTGGCTCTCAGAACTATAATCAAAACAATTACTAGAACTATGTTGATCAATGTTGCATTTAGGATAAAATCTAATAAGTAAAAGTGATGTGGCACATCCCAGAGAGAATTACATTTAAAAGTGTTAAATTTAGAAGATACACTTTCGACAGATATTAGTAACATGAGAAAATGAAGTCTTCAGATGATCGAAACCCCCTCCAAAACTTCTGGGGTGACAATATGATAATGCATTTTCTGCCAAAGGAAAACCGTCTGAAACCCTTCCAATTAACACAGATGTATTCTAGCAAAGCATGCCTTTAATATAAATATTGTTCCAGATTCAAAATATTACGTTGTAGTGCTAATCTATTCAGAAAGTATTTTAAAGACATTATTTAATTAAACTCCAGTTGGAAACACATTTTTTATGTGCAACAGGTCCAATGATTTCATTACATAAAAATAAATTCATATCTCTAGGAGACAGGCCATTGCATGCCTAGCAACCAATAAGGAAAAGAGAAGATCCTGCCATCTGGAATCAAGGGGTCCAGAACAAATATCAACACAGAAAGATTACAACAACAACAACAACATCCTAATAGGGATGTGCATTCAGCTTGGCCAAGCCAATTAGGAACTCGGATACAGCATTATACAGGATGGCCAATTACCAAATCAGATTATTTTATCTGATTCAGCTGGTTGATTAGGGTATACCCGCATATTTGGGAGGATATCAAAGAGGGAGAGTGAAACGATCTCAGGTGCTTCTGCCTGACAGAGGGGCCAGCGTACTGGCCTCTCTGACAGGCAGAAGCGCCTGGGATCCATTCTCCCCCCCCCCTTCCCTTTGCCTCACCTCCAAAGTGGGGTGAAGGGATGGGGAGGAGGGAATCCAGGGCTTCTGCCTGACAGAGGGGCCAGTGTGCCTGCCCCTCTGATGGGCAGAAGCACCTGGGATCCATTCTTCCCCTCCCCTTCCCTCTGCTTCACCTCCAAGTGAGGCAAAGGGAAAGGGGAGGAGAAAGGGAACCCAGGAGAAGCTTCTGTCTGACAGCCAAGCCAGCGCTGGCCCTGCTGCTGGGCAGAAACATCTGAAAGGAGTGTACCACCTCTGCGGAGCAACTCCAAAGACTGAGGGGGTTTAAAGTTTAATTTTAAAGTTCAATTTGCATTCCCTTCAATGATGGGAGCCTGCCACCCACCACACAACTGGGGGGGATCATTATATCCTATGGGGACAGTCCCCATAGGATATAGTTGCATTGAATTAATCCAGCTATACTGATAATTTCCTGAACCCCAGTATCATACCAATACTGGGATTCAGGAATATTGGCAAATGCCGATATTTTTCAGGTTTGGGATATCCAAACCCAAAAAATACCGTTGTTGTTTTTTTGTGTGTGTGTGTACACCCCTACCTCCTAAGCAGTGTTTGAGAGACCATGCTAAGCTTGGAGTAGAAGAGACAGTGCGAAAGACTTTTCCCCTGTTCTTTGTATTTTAGTAGAAATAAAAAAATACATTTTGCTTAAAAAAGTGATGGAGATAGAGAATGGAAAAAAAGATAAAGTAATCTGGGAAGGTAGGCAAAAGCTAGACCATGCCCATAGACCACCTTTGTGACTATAGTTCCATTTTTCATACATCACTAGCATTCAGCATTAGTTACATTCTACATAAAACAGTAATGTTCAAAAGGGCTTTCAAAAAAGAGACTAGAACTATAGCAGAATGGAACAGTCCAGGAGGGTACCAACAGGATTGTAGTCTATGGCAGTAATTATTGTAGGTATTACCTTGCTTTTACTGCATTGTCTTATACCATGTCATCCACTCTGGCTGAGTTCAGACTGGCAGTTTGGCCCGAGATAGGCATGTTTCAGCAACGTTTCACAACCGGATTAAAGGGGGCGTTCACACAGGCACATCTGTCTGGCGTTCCCCACCCATAGTCAACCCGTCGTGTACCACTTCACTCCCATGTTAAAAGATAACTGGTGAAAGTGGTAGCAAATCCCGGAGAGTGTATTTATCCTGCTTCATTCCACTTCCTGGAAGTGTGAATGCTAACCCGAAAAGCCAGGAGCAACCAGTGGTAATAATGTCTGCCGGTTGTTTCTGTGCAAGGTGCACTTGATTGGCCTGGAGAGGCAGCAGCAATGTGATTGGATGTGCTCTGCTCTACTGCCCAATGCGGTGCCAGTGCAATGGGATCCTCCCCAAATCGCCCTGATGTGCACATGTGCACATAGCCGAATTACCATGAAAAAGCTGTTTACAGCCGCTCCTCTGGGCCAGCAGTCTGAACACTCTCTCATGCCTCCTCCTGGTATGCTCCCACATCAGTCAGCATAGTGTGACTGGGAAAATCCAGAACAGTTTGTTCTGGGGCTTTTTTGCCGTGACTGGCTCCCGTTTCGAACTGCCAGTCTGAACTCAGCCTCTGTTTGCCTTAGATAGTTTGTTCACATCATTTTCTAATTCCATAATTCCCAGAGACTACTAGGTGGTCCAATGTGATTACCTAGGGCACCAATAGAGGAATACCAAACAGATTACCCATCCAAGTGACCAACTATCACCCCAACCCTCCAACCAGCTGTGGCATTGGAAAAGTGCTCTGGCCCAGTGGAAGGACAGGGTAGGATAGAGGGATGAAGAGGGCATGTGCTGACCAGGAGGACAATTGGCAGCATGTTCCTTCATTGACCTGCCTCTCTGTGACAAGGAAAGAGCCAATCAGGATGGGCAGTGTTTTCCTGACTCTCCATGGTGTTGGGAGCGCTGATGAGGATGGGTAGTGTTCTCCTGCTTCTCCCTCAGCCAGGGGGTAGGTGAAGAGGTGGGCATCAGTCCACTCTGCTGCTGTTTTCCCCACATCCCCATGGCTTGGAGGAAGGCAAAGCAAGGCAGGTGGGAAAAGTGGGCCCTTGCCCAGGATGCCCAAAGTCCTTGGGCCAACCTGCATAATTCCTAGTCCTTTTATATTGCTCATTTATTGTCTTATGTTGTCTGATTGGACTACTTTGTCCTGTAATACAAAGTCTCAGCAAGAAAAGTGGACTGTAAAATAAATAAATAAACAAATAAGGTGCAAGTCAATAATTAACATTGCCCATGAGTCTTTCTTTTTCTTTGGAAATGGTTTTGTACCCTTCAATAATTTGTTGCCATTCCTACTAGGATGTGAGAATAGCAATAAATGTTGAATCCAGTGTGAGATTCCTGAAAGGTTTTTCTTTGTTATCACTTTAATGTTACCTGCTACCATGTGTATACATAAAAATTACCTACCCATCTCCTGTCAAATTGGGATCTTCAGGATAAAACAGTAACATTTGCTGAGACATATGGGGACTGGAAGGCTCACTGGTGATACATTAACCTCTTATCCCTGAGACCTGAAGTTCAGACTTTTTATGTGAAGAATATGGAAATACTATAAACTACTGTCAGGCATATGATGATTAAATGGGGAAAGTGCAGCTGCAAATTAGCTCCTACTGAACCATGGTCAGTATGTGCTAAAATTATGGTTACAACTATTTTATCGTTAGTCCCTACTGGGAATTTACTTGAATGGCAGACAGATTTAGATTTGAACAGCATGGAGTTGTACAGGAACTTGTCTAAAATTTGTGGAGGACAGAACAACAGGAAAATGATTTGATTGCCAAATTATAATTGTAAAGGAATAAAGAATGACAAATATTTAGAGCTATAGATATGCATTTATTGCTAGCTATATTCTATTATATGGATTGTTTTACCTTTGTAAAAAAGAAACCATAAAATTAACATTGGCCAAGGGAAGTTATTTTCACTACTCAGTCTGAACGGCTATAGATGCCTCCCCTAGCAAATGGAAAGCCACGA
Organism: Gekko gecko; assembly: GCA_029375565.1. Taxonomy (NCBI): domain Eukaryota; kingdom Metazoa; phylum Chordata; class Lepidosauria; order Squamata; family Gekkonidae; genus Gekko; species Gekko gecko. The sequence continues at coordinate 62,627,004 of JAPDNY010000004.1, read as the reverse complement.
GGGCAAATATCATGAAACCAATTTAACCACAAATGTGAATGGGTAGAAAAAACTTCCAGTTTTATGCTAGGTAAAGGAGCAGGTAGTTGGATAAGGAAATGAGGAACAGAATGAGATTCATCTCTTCCCATATGCACCAATGTGTCCCATGATCTGAAGGTAACATACTGGTTCACATTACCTGTAATTATCAGAAAACAATGCTGCACCTCTCTGACCATGGAAGCCATTTGCCTATTTAAGAAATAGTCAAAGGCGTTAATGAATTTATGATCAAAACTATATAATACATTCATTACATCAACATTCCATGCTGTTATGTACTATCAGCATCTGGAGAATGTAAGAAGAGGGCCCCAAGACTATATTTTGATCTATGCCCCAGTTTACCACTCTGTGGCCCTGGACCCACCCTTATCCTGGCCTGTTGACATATTAGAAGCAATGAAATGTCTTCCCATGTAGAATTCATGCATGTTATTTTATGGTTTAGTTTATATTTTTTCATGTTTAAATATTAGTGTTTGCATTTATGTATATTTATTATGTCTTGTTATGTGTAACAGTGTTTCATGATTCTTGTCCATCCTTTGAAAATAGATAACAAAGAAGAGCATGAACATGAGGGAAAGATCAGATTTATTAATTTATTTAGATGATGGATTTGTTGTTGTTGTTCAGTCACATATTCAAGTCTGACTCTTCGCGACCCCATGGACCAGATCACACCAGGCCCTCCTGTCTTCCGCTGTCCTCTGAAGTTTGCTCAATTTCATGTTCATTGCATCGATGACACTGTCTAACCATCTCATCCTTTGCCGTCCCCTTCTTCTTTGACCACAAAATAGAAAAGACTGATCAGTTAGGTTACTAATTAATTTTGACCAATTAAAAGGATGCTCCCAATTAATCAGGTACCAGATTTTTTTAAAAAAATGTATTTATTTAAATTATTTATTAATTCCTTCTCTCAAAACATTTTTGCTTCTACAAAAACTTGTTTAATTATTTTTAAGGGGAGGGGGAGAACCAACCTGATCAGGCAGTTGGGATTATTTTTTTTAATTATGTATTCACCTAAAGATTCCTGTACATTTCATATGCTGCTGCTTCATTTGGGGACCTGTAAAACAACTGTCTCTCAGAATCTACAGCTAATTACAATGGGAACATTCTGAGGGATGGTTGCCTTACAGATTCCCTGATGAAGCAGCACATGAAACTTGTAGGGATCTTCAAGCGATACATCATTTTAAAATATTTCTCAGTGCACTATCATTCCTCCCCTTCTTCTCTGGTTTGACTCTGCATTGTTGCATCCCTCTTTCTTGCACTGAATTATTTTAAAGCAAGAATTGAAAACAACTGAGGGTGGTCCGTATCATGCCAAGAGAGCCATCCCCTATTTTCTCTTATTACACATTATGAAATTGGCAGCCCTGGTGTAAGCACTATGTAAACAAAAAAGTAGGCTTTTAACCTTTTTATTCATATTGCAAATGTAATTTATTAATAGCAAAAAATTAAGATATTGAACTTACATCCAGAAATAGACAAAGTGAAAGAGTACAGCTTTATATAAGCTTGAGAAAGCTGAGCCAAGGGTCAAGGAATATCTGATCTGTTGGTTTCATTTAGATCACTTAGAATGGCAAACCGGTCACAAGTTTACACTAGCCATGAATCCAAAGAGACAAGGGTACCAAAATGTCGCTTTATGTTATTTTTTTAGAAAAGTGTGGTAAGAATGATGCCAGCAAAAAAATAATGGAACCAAGATCAAGATTCAAAGGTGTGGAAATTAATTTTCTTTTGCTGACTACAGGATCAATCCACTGTTTTGGGAATTTGAGGTAGCTGATCCAAACCATGTCTTACAATGTGCCCCCCCCATCTTAATACTTTGTTGTACATTTCTAGAATCATTGCAACAAAACAGTAAATTAACTCCACCAGCTGCGATTTACTTCACAGTAAATTCTGTAGGCAGTGTTCATTTCCCACCACTTGGTGGCTCCAATTTTGAGGCTTACATTTGCTGAAGATCTGCAGAGAAACTTTGCAGAAATGTATTATTGTGTTTCTGCTGCCTTCAGTTAAAAGTTTCTCTATCCAATAAGGCCTTCAAAATAGTACATTTCTCATTCTACCCTTTGAATTGGGTACTCTGTGTGTTTGTGTGTATACTTGCACACATGTATGTATTTACATGACATTCTTAGTACCTTAGGGCTTTTTTTTTTTTTTTAATTGGTGCTGAAACCCTCAAGAGGGAAATGAAGTTTTCAATCTGTATACTGAAAACTCATGAACATTTAAACATTTTTAAAAGAATTGTGTCAAAGAGGTTCTGGAACTCTGTTCCAGCACATTCCCCTGGCGGGGGGAGAAGAAAACTAACATGACACTGAAGTAAGAGAAAAAAAGTAGAAAGATTCCACTTTGGAATATATAACAATCCACCCCCCCAATGTACAAATTTTGATCTGAATATTTCTCACAATATTAATCTCAGTTCTTTTGCTTTTATTGGGGATGATCAAATATTCCTTATTTTGTATATTTTCATATTCATTTATATATTTGTCAAAACTTTTGGGTTTTCCATTCTTTGCTATTGTAGCTATATTTGTACTGCATATACATCATGTATATGGCTTTTATGTCCAATTTGTATGGCATTTATGTTCACCATTTATATGACTAATACACATACATATAATAGAATGCTAATTTTGAATGCTCTTGAGAGTATTGGAAGAGACACACATTTTATGGAGAAAGTTTGTTGTTAAGAAAATAGCATTGAAATGAACAATAAAGGTATTTGCTTTGCACAAGGAAAAAAATGAAATCAAAAAGAGGATTTGGGAGTCAAAAAGTCAGGAAAGAGAAATTCTAAATCATCTCTATATTCATATAACAGTAAATTTTTTTTAGCAATTTCTTTTCTGTGTATATCAGCTGACAATACTGCTGACCTTCGAAGGATAATACAGAAACTGGGGAAAATGCTATCTGATCAGTGGCACGAAGAGTGGCATTTTCTGGACAGAGGTGACATTTTATGAGTTGGAGTGCTAGCAAGTATTGTGTAGACTGCTGTGAGAGCTTTTGTAAAATCCATATGTCTAACACAGTTGCTTTGAAAAAGGAGAGATGTTTATCAAATCACAAGCTGAAGAGCTTATCTAAAGTCATTGTATCTTCCTGAGGCTTTCAAAAGTGTGTGTACAGATACCCTCTGGGATTCACATATGCCTTTCCCCCAAGGCTTTGATGTGCCAAAAGGAGAGTTTGCAAATACTAATCTCTAACTCAACCACTTTATTTGTTCCCTGTTTATTCTCCCCTAAACTGCACATTTAAAGAAGGAAGAATTTCCATGATGAGGAAGATATAAAATATTCTGAGTAGATGGGACATAGCAGGATTAGCCTGGAGAATTACCTTGAAGAATAACTGACCAGGCTTCTGGCCCATCGTTTGTGCATCATTATGGGCATTGACCATACTTCAGAGGAAATAAATTGCAGTGTTCTGTACTCTTATTTTGAGTAAGTCCCATTAAACTTACAATGACATGTCTGAGTAATTAAGAACTGGCTTGGGGGTCTATGACCTTCATATCATGTAACACTCTGTAGAGGTGGAAATACCAGTATAAGGGAGAACAAACACAGACTTTCTAGGAATTGGGTAAAATTTTATATTGACGAGAATGCATCTTTGAAACTGGCTCTGATAGGTATATAAAATGTTTTGCAAATAAGACTCAGACCCATCACTCTCTGAGAGACTCCAGATCTGTTTTAGAAATAGCAATTGAGGTAGACCTCATACAACCTGGGAGGAATATCCAAGTTCACAAATGGATATTGCAGAGTGCTGTGTTCTGATTAGGGATGGGCATGGTGCAGGACAGAGAGGAGACAGAGATTGGAGGCTTGGGGGAGAAAGGGGAAAGCGATCTCCTTTTCACAGAAGTGGTGGGAACTTTAGGAAACCAGCTTGTGGGGCAGTCAGAGGGAGGCTGGCAGATGAGGCCAGGCCAAAAAAAGGGGACACCAGGAGGCCTGGAAGTCAAGGTTCACAGGATTGGAAAGAAAAGGGGGGTGATATTCTTTGACAGAAGTGGCAGAAGTTCTGGGAAATTGACCCATGGGGCAGTCAGAGGGAGGCCAGCAAATGAGAGCAGGCCAAAAAGGAGGACCCCAAGAGGCCTGAAAGTTGAGGGTTGCAGGGTTGGAAGGAAAAGTGGAGCAATCTTCCGTTGGTAGAAAAGGAGAATCAGCTGGAGACTTGCTGCAAGTTCGGCATCTCAAGCTGTTTTACTGCATCACGAACCCCACAATATGAACTGGTTCTGTAAATGGGAAAGTTTGTGAAGGTTCTTAGTTCATGAGACCCCATGAACTGGAATAAACCTCTATTTCTCCAGTTTGTGCCCATCCCTAGTTGCGATGGTTTCAGTTTGTAGGACCATTTGATTGGTTACACCAGGATTTCAAATACCTTGCTAGTGTGGTGTAGTGTGCTGTAGTGGTTAAGAGTGTGTGTAGTGACTAAGAACAGTGGATTCTAATCTGAAGAAATGGGTTTGATTCCCCACTCTTCCACAGTCACAGTTCTCTCAGAGCTGTTCTTTCAGAGCTCTCTCAGCCCCACCTACCTCACAAGGTGCCTGTTGTGGGAAGAGGAAGGGAAGGAGATTCTAAACTGCTCTGAGACTCCAAGTGAAGTGGAGGTAAGGTATAAATCAAGCTCCTCCTCCTCCTCCTTAAACTGGAATTCAATGTAATGGAATTCCTGAATCACTTTTCTAAGGAGAAAGTCCTTTTAAAAATCCACTCTTTTTTTTTTTTTATTTTAGAAAACAAGATGCTGATATAAAAGGGATGCAGAAGGAAATGAAGGATATTTATATAAAATAATATATATAATATTTATATATTATATATGTATATGAATTGCAAAACATTTATGTACAATTTTAAAACTGTTTCTCATTTTAAATTTTCAACTGTTAAATAAAATTTATTGATTGATTGCTTCAATTTATAGCCTGCCTGCCCTCACATGTGGGCTCAGGGCAGTTTACAACATTTCAATAAAATACAATCAATCAGTATGGCACCTGGTATTTTTGGCCACTGTGTGACAGAGTGTTGGACTAGATGGGCCATTGGCCTGATTCAACATTGGCTTCTCTTATATTCTTATGTTCTTAGTAAAGAGTTAAAATTATTAAAATTCCAATAACTATTACAGGATGGTGCTTAAAACCAATTTCTACCCTTACCCCATGGGGGGAGGGCAAAAAGGGGGTGAGAGAATTGGTGCTACAGAGTGAAACCATTGCTATCCTCAATCATAGGCCAGGCAGAACATTTGTTTTACAGGTCCTGCAGAACTGTACCAAGTCCCATGGGGCACAAATGTGATTAGACAGAGAGTTCCACCAGGATGGCATCAGGGCTGAAAAAGCCCTGACTCTGGTTGAGGACAGTCAGATATCTTTTGGGCAAGGGATCACTGGAAGATTTTTCTCTCCAGAATGTAGTGCTCTTCTGGGGGTATACCAGGAGAGGTAGTCCTGTAGATACATTGGTCTCAGACTGTTTAATGCCTTAAAGGTTAGTACCAAGACCTTAAACCTGATCTGGTTTTCAACCTGGAGCCAATGCAGCTGACGAAGCACTGCTTGAATATGTGTTGTCAGTGGGGTTCCATGAGAACCCGTGCTGCTTCCTTCTGGACCAGTTGCAGTTACTGGTCAGTCTCAAGGGTAGCACTGGGTAGAGCGAGTCACAGTAGTCTAACTTGGAAGTGACTGTTGCATGGATTATTGTGGCAAGTTTGGAGTGATACAGGAAGGGGGACAGTTGCCTGACCTGGAAAAGTTGAAAAAAATGCCAGCCTGGGAACACTTGTGATCTGGGCCTCCATTGATAAGGAGGCATCCAGAAGCACACCCAGGCTCCTGTCGGTAGCTACTGGTGTTAGAGGTACTCCATCAAGACCCAGGAGTTGGCACCTCAGCCCTGAGACTTCTCTTCCTAGCCACAGAAATTCCACCTTTGATGGATTCAGTCTCAGCCAGCTCTGTTTCAACCACCCAAGCATGGCTTTCAATCCCTCAGCCAAAATAGCTGGGGTGGTGTCCAGCTGGCTGTCCATCAACAGATACAGCTGGATGTCATCCCCATATTGGTGACTGTCCAGCCCGGAACACTGCACCAACTGGATGAAGGGACAGGGCCCAGCCCGTCCCATGGTATACCCAGGAGCTGCGGCAGATGAAACGGGGGCTAAGACGTCTAGAGAGGCAGTGGAAGCAACTTCACGATGAAGCTACAAGAGCACCTTATAGGACATTTATGAGATCCTATAAGATGACAATCAAGGTCGCTAAAAGACAGTATTATGCAGCCATGATTGCGTCTGCAAGCTGACACCCAGCCCAATTATTTAGAACAATTTGGTCGATTATGGCTCTGCCACAAGGCAGATTAAACCATAGGGAATGCCCATAGGGATATTGGCTGTGAGGCTTTTGCGAGCTCTTTTGCATATAAAATCTTGTTGCTCCGCCGTGACCTTCCTGCCACTGTTCATACAGTGAATGAACTCGAGGCTCCTAGCATGTTTTCTGGTCACATTCTGGATTATTTTGACCTGCTCAGCCTACCACGTGCATCTCAGATCTGTGCCCATTGTGGCTAATTAAAGCACTCACTCGCCTGCCCTGAGACTCTGAGTGAAGGGCACAGTATAAATCCAGTCTCTTCTCTTCTTCTTCTCTGTCCCCATCCCTGGAGAAATGAGGTAAACCACTGCAAGGCTATCTCACAAACTCCTACATCAGCAAGGCAGAGGGTCAACAGGTCAAATGCTGCTGTCATATCTAATAATAACAGCAGCTCCAACCTGCCTCAATCCATCCTGTGGCCAGGGTGGAAGCCAGATTGGAATGGGTCTAGGGCCAACATGTCTTCCAGGAAAGTTTGGAGCTGTTCTGCCACCACTCTCTCTCAATTACCTTACCCAGAAGCAAAAGGTTTGAGACTGGGCAGCAATGTTCCCTCTAAGCTGTGGAGTCCTGTGAGCAAAAATTCTACTTTGTGAGTTACTGTCATTAAAAGTTGTGAGCAGGTGATTTGACTACTGCATAAATCAGTTTGCTCTGGAGCCATCCTTCCTGAGCTAAGACAAAAATGTGAGCCAGAGGCTAAAAAGCTGTGAGCTAACTCATGCTAACTCAGCTTAGAGGGAACACTGCTGGGCAGTAATTGGAAGGATCCATAGGGTCCAAAGATACTTTCTTTAAGAGTGGTATTACCACAGCCTCTTTTAATTCCCCTGATAGACTCCTGAGGTAAGGGGCAGATTGGTAATGTCTACAGGGCCCACAAATACCCTCACCACTGGCTTTCACCAGCTGAAGTTATCAAAGACTGAATCCAAAGATGGCCAAGAGGCCTCCAGTTCATGCACTGTATCAATGTTGACAGGCAGGTCATGGCAGACTTTATCCACGGAAAAGCTCACAAAAGCCTCACAAATTGCTAACATTTTGTAAGAGAAGTCAAAGACCTAATTATCCTAAATAATTGTTCCAGGTGAGAGCTAGCAGATGCAATGGAAGCTTAATAAAATTCCTTTTCAGTGGCTTTCAATGCCATCTCATAGGTTTTCATAAACGACATATAGGATGGTCTTGCAGCTTCATCACAAGACTGTCGCCAGACTTGCTCTAGTCATCTAAGCTCCCACTTCATCCTCTAGTTTGAGGTGGGAGCAAAGGGGACATTGGAGGGTGATTTCATCAATGACTTCAGAGAGATGGGCATTAATATAGGCCGAAGACAGACTGGCAATTTGCCGCGGGATGGGACCCGGGCTGACAACGACTCAATATCGGATTAAATGGAATGTTCACACAGGCACATCTGCCTGGCGTCCCCCACCCGTAGCCTACCGGTGCTCTCGCGCTTCACTGCTGGATTAAAAAAACACCTGATAAAAGCCGACGCAAATCTTGAAAGCCTGCATTTGTCGCGCGTTTCTCCGCTTCCGGGGAGTCTGAACGCGCAGCCGAAAAGCCGGGAGCAACCCGCGTTGGGCATGAGGCAGCAGCGGTGTGATTGGCTGCGCTCTGCTCCACTGCCCAATGCGGTGCCGGCGTTGCAGGGCAAAAAAAAAAAATCGGCAAAATGCGCTTATGCACACATACGCCCACAGCCGAAATAATGGGGAAACAGCGAATATAGCGCACCTCCGGCGCGGCAGTCTGAACGCTCCTGCGCGCCTCCGTCCAGTATCTTCCGGCAGAGGCCCCCGCTGTGTGGACGGGAAAACCCGGTATCGTTTACTCCGGGTTTTTTTTGCCGCGACTCGATGCCGGGGCAAATTGCCAGTCTGTCCTGGGCCATATTCTGCATTTTTCCATGTATTTCCTTCCAATATCTTTTTGCTTTTTTACAAGTCCACCACATATGATAAAAAGTTCCATCTATATCTTGACATTTCCAACATTTCCACTTGTAGTTTTTATCTTTCTCGATATCTTTTGGAGTAATATACCATCTGAAAAGCATTTTATACCAATTTTCTCTTAACACATGCTAGTTGTGAACTTAATTTCTTTTTCCTGTAACTGTTCCGATTGGTGCATTGATATTTGCTCCCTAAAGTTCTGCATCCATTTTATCATCCATTTCTTCACTTGTTCTTCTGTTTCTCACTGAAGTAGTAGCATATATTCATCGTAGTGAATGATCTTTTTGTTTTGTAATCAGCTATTTGATCTCAGTCATCTCTCATATATTATGAGAATTGCATCTAATTGTAGTTCACTGGATCAGGTATTCCCGATGAAGCGGTCATCCTGAGCACAGGAATGGGAACAGAAATAACAAGGTCCTTCAGAATACTATTGTAAGGAAATATATATAAAAGTTCAATAGAAGTGACAAAATGGGTTCATCATCATTATTCTGATTCCATTTTCTTCTAGCTGTGTTACAACAGATAACTATAGAAAGGTTATTAAACTCTAGCTGATTGGCCTAGTTTAACTGCTACTGAAATGTAACTGTGTGGAAAAATGCCAAATTATTTAATTTTAACAGCTCAGGAAATCTAGCTTTAAGATAAATAGATATGCTAATATTGTTGAAGGATGCATTCCATAAGGATGTATACCCAATGGATTAAAATGAATTTGTAATAGTTATATTTAAATTCTTTTCTTCTTTCTGTGAGAAAAATTACTAGCAAGTTATTTATAAAATGTGGTTTGGGTAAAGAAATGAAATTATATACTATGAAGATTTTTAGGATAGGAGCTTAAAAAGTATATTCTTAAGGCAAGAACAAACCAGTGTGGTGTACTGGTTAAAATACTGGATTAGGATCTGGGAGACCCAGGTTCTAATCTCAACTATGCTATCAAAGCTTGCTAGTTGACCTTGAACCCATCATGTGTTCTTAAATTTTCTGATATACTAGTATTGTGAACTATGACATTTAGTAAGCAAGATATTTGCATAGGGTGCAGGTAGGGATGCCAGACCCCCCACCGGTGGGGTCAGGGGTCCCCTGTTCCCAGGCCCCACCTCACTGCCGCTGACCCATTGGCTCATGTGGGGGGGACACTGCAAAACAAAGGGAGTCTCATCTGATGTTTTAGCAACGTCCCTGACATGACTTCAGTGTGACCTGGAGGTGACATAGGTACATCAGGGATATCAGGGCAATGCTCTGGTTTTGGGGCAAAAACTCTATGGTAGAAGCTAATTCAGATTGTCACCTTAATGTCCCTGATGTTCCTGCATCACTTCAGGGTTACACTGGAAGTCACATCAAGGATGTTGCTGAAATATCAGCTGAGACTTCCTGTTCCTGGTAAGCCCACTCCCTATCCCCTACCAGCTGCCTGGAGGGACCTGGCAACCCTAGATGCAGGGTATGGTACATACGTTTTTCATTAATATAGTTATGACTGATACCAGCCATCAGTGGCCTATGCAGGCACACCAAATGACTTAGTACATAAGTGTATTTTAATACAACTGGATGTAAGTGGAATCTTTATATTGGAAAAAGCTTCAGGCCTACATTCTTAAAAGGCACCTAAAGAAGTACTGGGATTGAAGTCTGTAATGAACATCCTGCAATTGCTACAAGCAGGATAGTATCTGCAAGAAGTATTATTAATTTGCTCAGCTCACTTTTGTACTGCAGATTAAGGTACATTGTTGAGTGCATTTTGCCTCTTCTTTGTAGAACCCATCAAAACTGAATACATGTCAAGAGAGAAGACAATTCTTCTCACATACTGCTTCTGTGGAAATATGTTTCCATAGTTGCAGGCCATATAATTGTTTTTTGCCTTATTCTCAACTTAATTAAGATGTGACATATTTTCCTGTTCAGTGATTTCCTTTTATCTCTCCTCCTTCTCACGTTTCTGTGGTTACATTTTTTCCCTTGTGATGGACTCATATCGAATGCAGATGAGGCAAAAAATACTGTTAATGACCATGAAAATATGTAAAACTTCTGTATCCTGATATTTAGCAAAAATCCCAGTATCTTTGCAAATTTTTTCACAATACTATTTTTAAGTCCAGGAAATAATGAATGACATTTTTTACAAAGATATTTTTCTGCTTTCTGACAAATCTTGAATATATCAGTCACAATTCCTTGACAAATTTCAGTTTTTCACCTGTCTCGCCTTTCCCCCTTGTTCTTAATGTTGTCTACTGTTAGATTAAATGATCTATCAATGTGATTTTGTCATCCAATCACAATGTAGCTCAATATATGCTCAAGTGCTATTTGAACCATTTTGATTGTTACATTAATTCTGTTTTTCAGCTATCCCCACCCCCAGTAAAGAATTGTAGGTTTAATTAATTAACCTTGCCAAGCTAGTGATGCCACAGAGGTTGGATTTCACTATTTAGTTCAGCAAAACTTAATTAGTAATGAAATCACTGCTACATGAAGGACTGGTATAGTTGGTTTTTCTTGAAGTTTTCCAAGGAAGTTTGATTTTCAGAAAATACTCAAGCAATGCTGAAATGAGGTAATGAAACAAAGAACACAAAACATCCATGAAGCTATGATTTAAAATATTTATCTTGTGCATTTTAAATCTGCAACCATTAGAAAATTTAAATCTCACACTGTTAAACAGTTTTCTCAGGTTCTCAGACAACTTTTCATTCCTCTCAATCTCTCTGCATAATTATCATTATTATGTTTCTGCTTTTATCCCTTTACATTCTTATTTTAATGTTCTCCTAACTGGAGTGTAGCCCAGCAACTTTTAAAAGCATTTTTTCAAGACATATTTTATTTAAGTCTGCTTCAGAATAGACATGGTTTTTTTTTTGGGGGGGGGGATAGTAGTAGTAGTAGTTTTTATCATCAGAAGAACTCTGTGAGGTTGATTAGGCTGAGTGTGTGTGAGTGGCCCAAGGTAAGCTTCCATGGCACAGTGGGAATTTTACTGTGGGTTTCCCCAATCCTAGTCTAACTACTGCACATACTGCCTTATTCTCTTCTTCTTCTACTATTATTACCTGTGTGATTTTAAGTAACAATCTTTTTAGATTCAGTGGCTTGGATACAAACATTGTTTTCTGCAGGCAGAGGGGCAGTTCTTCAGCAAAAGTGTGGTTGTTTTCAGCAGTTCTCTTCCTCTACTCCAGAGCACAACTTTGCACCCAGCCTGTGGTGTCTTCTGAAGCCTAGATGCAGAGGGCTCAGAGAGCTGCAGCAGAAGATGGGAAGAAGGAAAGTGCTGTTCATCTTACTGATGTCTGCTGGCTCTACTTTGAATCCAAGCCATTGTACATGGCTGGGCATCTTTTGTCTTGAAAAATGAAGACATTTCTATAAATGAACAGTGTTCCAAAGGTACTGGTTACATATTTTGTAACACATTAAAACATTGGGTTTGTTGAGATTCTGTGCTATATCATATTGTTGCAAAGCTCCAAGTGGGGCCTGAAGTTGTCCCAGTATTATGGCTGATCTCCAGACCACAAAGATCAATTCCCCTGGGGAAAAACTGGCAGCTTCAGAGGGTAAACTTTATTCCTGTTGAGCTCCCTCCCCTCCTCAAACTCCAGCCTCCCCAGACTCCCCACAATCTCCACATTTCCCTTTCCACCAAAGTTGGCAATGCTAGCTATGTACAATAATCAGTTGGCATAAAGGAGTTTATCTCTCTTTCTAAATGCTATCTGTCAGCTTCTGAGAAAGGGTCTGTGTGCTGGACTGATAAATTGATGAAGCATGAATTTCCTGCCCTTATTCCTTACTATACCCCAGACAATTATCGAAACCAGTTCTCAGGCTTTCCAAACTTGTATGAAAATAAAAATAAATGACTCTTCTAACCCTAAAAAGCCCGATTTTTGTGAAAAAAATGTTTATGGGGGGATGCCTATTCACACTAATGGAATTTTTGCAGAATATACATGTAAACTAAAATCTGTCGGTTTATCAAACTCTTCTAGTAGAACTATACATTCTTTTCAAACATTAAATTATAAAATGCTGCATATAATTTCATCCAAAAGTATAGGGATAAATTTGTTTTAAATTCTTACACTAAAAAATGAATATGCCTCTAACTACCTTGCCACAGGGCAAGCAAAACAATAAGAAATTGAACATCAGCTGTGAGGCATTTGCAAGCTTCGCTGCAGACAAAATCTTGTCACTCTACCAGGACCTCCCAGCCATAATTGATACAGAAAAGGAATTGGAAGTTCCTTGCCCATCTTTGGGTCTGGATTTAGACTACTTCAGTCAGCTCTCCCGGAAGGAAGTAGACAAGGTCCTGGCAGCTGTGAGGCCCCCCCTTGACTCATGCCCATATTGGCTGGTCAAGGCTTGCAGAGATGGTGTTTGGAGGTGTACAGGATCTAGACTCTCTGCCCACAGGTCCAGAGAATCCAGACGCTGCCAACATGTACAGGATTCATACACGCCGGCCGCATGCCCAGGTTTCCTTGCACACTGCCAACATGTACAAGCTCCTGACTCTGCCAACAAGCACTGAGTTCTTGCCTCTTACACCCCCCTCCAGGAGTGAGAGAGCTAGCCAACCTCTCATGCTTTTTAAGAGCACTGAAATCAGTGTTCTGCCACCAGGACCTATTTTGAGAACGTTCCCAACCAGATAGAAGAATAGGTCCCCCCTCCTTCCTGGTTCTTGGAACTTAGCAACTTATCAGCTCTGGGGTAGAGCTACAAATGATTTGACACACAATCGTAGCTTTCAGGCGAGCAGGTAAGGCTCTGGAATTTAGCCTTAGAGTTTAGGTACAATATTGATCCAAACCAGATCAGGTTAATCTATATAAGATCTTTATTAAATACAGCAGATATAAGACATGAGACTTACTCAGGGTAAAAATAATAAACAGTCCTAGAGCTTTATAGTGCTCTAACTAAAACATACAAAAGCATCATAGTTACCAATCCTTGGTGCAGATAACAGTTCAAGCGAAGTCCCTTCTCAAAGGGATTTTAAAGATGAAAGCCATGCTTGCAATGGGCAATGAAGGTCAGCTTGTTGCCCCCCTTGCAAAATTCAGTCTTGCCAGAATGTAATCCAAACAGAGACTAACTCTTAGAAAGGGGCCCTCTTTCCAAGAGAGTTCTGGGTGCCTTTTGATAGGCCAAAGACAACTCTCCTCCTCCCTCTGTCATAATTGAGTATGGCCAGTACCCAATTATGCCAGAGCAGAAAGGTGTGTCTACTCTGTAAGATCCTCCATAGCTTACGTGTGATGGTTCACGTAGGCTAGGCTTTGAAGTTTGGGACAGAGACTGAATGTCTACGCTGTCCCTGTGAGGTGTCAAAGTGTCCTTTGAAATGTAGAACCAGGCTTGCCATTTGTGCTTGCCATCTGGTCAGGTGTGAAAGTCATAGGGATCTGTTCCCAGCTCAACCAGTTGAGTTTAATCACTGAATCAGAGAAATATTTTTTCTATACAGGAGGGCCCTGGGAGATATTATCAGCTTATCCCTGTTTTCTGAAATATTCCTGGGGGGAGGGTTTTGAAGGAGGCAGTGGTGCATCTGTTCCTGAAAAAGTCATCATTGGACCCTGAGGTCCTTGCCAATTACTGCTTGGTCTCTAATCTCTCATTTCTGGGTAAGATAGTGGAGAGAGCAGTGGTTGAGCAGCTTCATGTCTGCTTGGATGAGGTCTCCACCCTGGATCCATTCCAGTCTGGCTTCCACCTTGGCCATGGGGCAGAGACCATGCTGTTCGCCCTCACAGATGATCTCCATAGGTACCTGGATCAAAGTGGCTTGGTGCTATTGTTACTTTTTAATCTGACAGAAATGCTCAACATGGTCGACTATGATCTATTTTTCTACCACCTAATGATATAGGGTTATTGGACTGCTTTATAGTGGCTTTTCTCCTTCTCCATGGTCAGGGACAAAGGGTGGCACTAGGGGAGAGGATGTCCCCATGATATCCACTTGAATGTGGAGTGTCACAGGGGGCAATCATCTCTCCATTGCTGTTTAACAACTATATGTGCCCCCTCATCCAGCTGGTTCGAGAGGTTGGTCTGGGTTACCATCAGTTCACTGATGGCATCCAGCTTTATCTGCTGAAGGATGGTCAGCTGGACTCCACCCCAGATATTTTGGACAGGGCATTAGGGGCCATGGCTGCAGCAGAGCCAGCTAAAATTAAATCAAATGAAGATGGAGGTCCTATACCTGAGCCATGTAACTGTGGGATCAGGAATCCGGCTCCCAAAGCTCAGCGTGGCAACACTGATGCCAGTGCCGAGGGTGAGGAGTCTTGGAGTGATCTTGCATCCCTCACTTTCTATGGAGGCCCAGGTCACCACAGTTGCCAGATTGGCTTTTTATCATCTTCAGGTGATCAGGCAGCTGGTTCCCTATCTCACCTCTCAGGACTTAGCTACAATTATCCATGCAATGGTCATTTCCAGGCTGGATTACTGTAACTTATTGTATGCGGGATTACCCTTGAACCTGATCCAGAAACTACAGCTAGTGCAGAATGTGGCATGTGCCTGTGGATGGCAATGCCTTGCCAGGTGCACATCCAGCTAGTGTTCTGCCAACTGCAATGGCTGCTATTTGAATACCAAATCTGGTTCAAGTTGATGGTACTGACCTTCAAAGCCCTATGTGGCCAGGGACCAGCATATCTACAGGACTGCCTCTCCCCATATGTGCCCTGGAGAGCCTTGTGCTCTGCACATCAACACCTCCTTAAGCAAGGTCAGGGCTTTATCGGCCCTGGCCCCAGCCTGAAAAACATGCTCCCACCTGCAATCAAAGCCCTGTGGGATCTTTTATATTTAGTGTATATCAGTGTACTGTCACCTTCCCCTGTTTCCTCCTGGAGGCTACTGCCCTCCGCCATGGCGCCCATGGGAAGAGAAGCTGCTGGGACCTCAAATTGCCAGAGAGGGGCCTTCACCAACCATCCGTAGGCCCTCCATGAAGGCTTCACTCTGGACTCTCTCTCTCCACCGTGCACTCATCTCAACTCTCCAGCTCTCCTCCACCTCAGTCCCAGCATTCACTCCCTCCTTATACAATGTAGCTCGCCTGTCCTACCACCCACGTCCCTTGTGAATGGTTCCCTGTTGAGTCCATCACATCTGCCCCATTCCCCATTGGGCTACCTCAGCTGGTCTTGTAAGCCCTTGCTCCCATCTTGTCCTGACCCTGCCTGGGGTGGGGTTGGTGCATGCTGCATAGTAAATAGCGATCACTGTACAAGAGACTGCTTCTGGACAAGAGTTGCCACTGAAAGATAGTTAAAAAAGCCTATTGTTCTGCTGTACAGTTCTTCATGATAACTCCCAGTACACACACATACAGAGTAAAATTCAGTGAAGCACATTTAAGTGTCACTGATTACAATGAAAAAATTTAAATATGTGAAGCTCTAAAAATTGGCTTAATTCTAGCTGGTCATGTATGTGGCATTTAACTGCAGGTCTCTAAAGTGGACTGTGTTCAATCAAATTAAACAAAAAGGTGGTGTAGAAAGATTCTTCAGAAGGTGTAGATTCTTCTCATACACATTCTGAGTAGATGAGAATAATGTGAGACTTGCCTTTTCAAAATTATAATAACTATTAATTATATTGTATGACAGCATTGCTTTCCCCCACAATTCCTACATTTATGCATACTTTATTAAAATAAAGTCTGACTTCATTATTATAAGATTTTATACAAAATCCCTGCTAAGCCATAAAGCTTACTTTGGAGCCTTGGGCAAGTTAGTATCTTTAGACCTTATTGATCTCACTGGACTGTTGTGAGGATAAAATGAATGAGGGATATATATTGCAATTTACTTTCAAATATTGGAGTACAGCAGAAAATGTAACGAATGCATAAATAAACCTGATTATATTCCTTTTCAACTGTTTCTCTACAAATACTAGCCTCTTAGGTTTGTGTAATAATAATGAGACAGGAGAATCGATTGGCCTGATCCTAGTCCAGTAAGTCTTCATATACTATTTATGTGTGATTGGTTGCACTATAAAGTGTGCAGAGATTCTTATCTTCAAACATGTATTTTCAATGCAGATTCATTCCACTGTAAGCAGTGCACATATATGTCAGCCACATGGAATGCTCGTTCCAATACATAACCTGTTCTGATCCAGAAAGTGCATAGATATTCTAAGCTGGATCATTTTTCTGACCCTTAATAAGGTAGCTGAGGCTGGTACTTAAATTTAAATGAATAATGAAAATACTTCACTGAGAATGAAAATGAATTTTTGGGAAAATTTGCTAATTCTTTTCTAATGGGCTCAGGATAGTTATAAATTTATTTTATTATTTATTTATTTATTTATTTATTGGATTTATATCTCACCCTTCCAACATGGGCTCAGGGCAGAGAACACAGAGGCAAAAAGCCATACTTCAACACTAAAACATGGAGGCAAATGCCATACATAAATATTAAAATCATAAATAATCCATTGATGATAAAACAGTTAAAACAGCAGTCAACAGAGCGAATAGTTCACAGTATAAAAACCATAACACTGACCACTCCAGTAAGCACATTTGTTACTGCTCTAATGGTGTCCCACCATAACTGTAGTCCCATACCAGGGCCAGTGTGCCTCGTGATGTTCATATGGTGGTGGTACAGTAGCGGTGGCAGCCGCTACTCGAAAGTCTGGTGGAAGAGCTCTGTCTTGCAGGCCCTGCGGAACTGCATAAGGTCCCACAGGGCCCTGATCTCCTCAGGGAGCTCATTCCACCAGATAGGGGCCACCACCAAAAAAGCCCTGGCCCTGGTTGCAGTATATTTAAATGCCTTGGGGGCTGGAATAACCAGCAGGTGTTGCCCCCCCTGACCGTAGTGCCCTTGGGGGAACATATGGGGAAAGGTGGTCCCTCAGGTAAGCCGGACCCTGGCCATGTAGGGCTTTAAAGGTGAGAACCAGCACTTTGAAGCAGATCCGGTACACTATTGGCAGCAGTGCAGCGCCTTCAGCACTGGCTGGATGTGGTCCCACCAGCTGCAGCCTCCAGATCTGCGATGAAGGCAGCCTCATGTAGAGAGCATTGCAGTAGTCTAGCCTCGAGGTGACCATTGCATGGATCACTGTGGCCAGGTCATCATGATCGAGGTAGGGAACCAACTGTCGCGCCAGCCGAAGATGGTAAAATGGTGACTTGACAGTGGCTGCCACCTGAGCCTCCATCGTTAAGGAGGAATCCAGGAGCACCCCCAAACTCCTAATCCCCAGCGATGGCACCAGAGGCGCCATGTCGAAGGTCAGGAGAGGGAGCCCCAACCCCAGACAGATCCAGCTCAGGCCCAGGACCTCTGTCTTTGCCGGGTTTAGTTTCAGCCAGCTCAGCCTGAGCCAACCAGCCACGGCTTGCAATGCCCTATGAAGGTCATCAGGACTAAAGTCTGACTGGCCGCCCAGCATCAGATAGAGCTGGGTGTCATCTGCATATTGATGACACCCAAGCCCACAACTCCAGGCAATCTGGGCGAGGGGGCGCATATAGATGTTAAATAACATCAGGGGCAGCACCGCTCCCTGAGACACCCCACACTCAAGGGGATGTCTCTGGGACCGCCGGTCCCCAATCACCAACCTCTGTCCCCGACCTTTTAGGAAAGAGGCAAACCACTGAAGGGCAAGCCCCTTAATTCCCACATCGGTGAGGCGGTGGGTCAGCAGCTGATGGTCGACTGTACTGAACGCAGCTGAAAGATCTAACAACAGCAATGATGCCACACCACCATGATCCAGATGCCTTCAGAGATCGTCAGTCAGGGCGACCAGCACTGTCTCCGTCCTGTGACCCAGGCGAAAGCCAGACTGGAAGGGATTCAGGACTGAAGCATCCTCCAGAAAGCCCTGTAACTGTAACGCCACCACCCTCTCTATCGATTTGCCCAAATAGGGCAAATTGGACACCAGTCAATAGTTGGCCAATTCGGCTGGGACCAGAGATATATAAATCTCAGCTTGGTCTGTTGAGCCGTAACATTTTTGCCTTAAAATGAAACAACAGACTTTATATTTATTTGTTTCTAAATATTAGAAATCAACTAATATATTCAAATTATAGAATTCTGTAAAATACAATTCCCTACTAAACTTAGTAGGATTTAGTGCTTATTAAACATGCATAGGATCATACTTATAACACTCTATCATCTGTGGTCAATAAAAGCCTTAAAAAAACTCCTGGAATCTGTCACATATGAAGTATGGAATGAGGAAATGACCCAGGGAATTGACACAATCACACCAAGTTGCCCTATTTCAAGTGTTAGAGCCCAAGTAGCCCCTTGGTTTACTGAGGGGCTGTTGGCAAGGTGAAATGAGACAGCTATAGTGACAGTAGAGGAAGACTCAGGATGAGTAAGATAAGATGCAAGTGAAAGCTCACTTTAAAGAGTGCTTTGTGGTGGTGAAGGTGGCAAAGAAACAGCACTTTTCCACCACCATTGCATCTGCATAGTGTTGGCCAGTGGAGCTGTTCTGAATGGTCAGAGGCCTGCTTGGATCTGGCCAGCAGGAGGAGGTAGACTGCTTGATGGCCTGCTGTGACCATTTTGCTCAGCACTTTGCAGATAAAATTTCTCACATCTGTACTAAATTGATTTCTACATTAGCAGTGACCAGAGTGAGAAAGTACTGGGGACTGAATAGTCCAGCTGTTTGGGATACTTTTGAATTGATTCAGTCTGAGGATGTGGACAGGATTCTTAGAGGCTTGAAGTCTGCCACCTGCTTGTATGACCCTTGCCTTTCTTAGCTAATTAAATCTTTTGGGGAGCTGGCTGGCTGGCTGGGTCTGAGAAGCAGTTAATGAGAGAAGGGGTGGTATCCCCAGCCTTGAAACAGGTTATGATGTGTCCGCTATTAAAGAAGTTTATGCTGGGCCCAGGACATTTCAATAACTATAGACCAGGATAAAACATTACAATCTTGAGCAAGGTGACTGAATAAGTGGTGTATGGACAACTTCAGGCATTCCTGGATGAAGTAAATTATTTGGATCCTTTCCAATCTTGTTTTAAGCCTGGTTATGAGACTGAAACAGCCTTGGTTGCCCTGGAAAATGACCGGCAACCAAGGCTGTTGATACTATTGATTTTCATAGTCCTCTCAGATGGTTTCATGGTATCCTTATGGACTGCCTTTCCTGGCTGAGACTAGAAGGCACCATTTTGCAGTGGTTCTGGTCCTACCTAGAGGTTTCAGTGCTGGTGCTGGGTACTGTTGCTCAGACCCTTGACCTCTGGCTTGTAAGGGCAAGGGAGAAGTCATCTGGAGATTTGGGCAGGATTGTCACCAATATATGGATGACACTTGATCCCAGGGAGGATGTAAAAACCTTGAACTGTTGCCTGGAGGCAGTTTTGAAATGGATGTGGGAACACTTTTTACCAGCTGAAGCCTCTCAGTTTGTTTGTTTGTTTGTTTTTAATTGGCCACTATGGTATGTGCCCTGGTTATATTTAGATTAGATTACTTGAATGTGCTCTTCATGGAGCTAGCACAGAAAGATTTGCCTATCCTCTTCTGTTGCTTGCCATCTTCCACCAGCAGGTGAAGATTTTTTTCATTTGGTATTCCTTCAGTGATCCCTTCTTCCTATCCTGTTTTAATTGTTGTTTTTATATTTCTATCTTTATTTTAGCTTTGTATTTAATTGTTTTAATGATGTGTGGGGGTTGGATTTAAGGTTGTTTTTTTAGATGGAATTTTGTTATCTATATTTTTAATCAGTTAGCCACCTTAGAAGCCTCAATGAGGGTAGAAAGGCACTGTATAAATCATATAAATAATAAGTGTTTGATAAAATGTGGCTTGCTTTGGTTCATATTTCACATTTACCAAGAAATTCAAGGTGACATGCAATGCTCCCTCTAAGCAGTGGGGTCTTGTGAACAAAAATTCTACTTTGTGAGCAGTTGGCATTAAAGTTGTGAGCAAGTAATTTGGCTGCTGCATAAATTAGTTTGCTCTGGAGCCATCCTTCCTGAGCTGAGACAAAAATGTGTGAGTCGGAGGCTAAGAAACTGTGAGCTAGCTCACACTAACTCAGCATAGAGGGAACTCTGGTGACGTGCATCATTCTCCACACCTCTATTTCATCCTCACATCAAGACTGCAGATTAGACTGGAAGAGACAGTGACTGGCCCATGGTCACCCAGTGAGCTCTGTTGGTCTGTAAGAATTTGAAGGAAGGTCTCCCCAAATCTAGTCCAACAGTCTAATTACTCACCACACAGTGCCTCATTCTTCAACTAAGTTATAGAAACAGTTCTACTGGAAAGTAAAAATAGAAGTATTTTCTCAGTTAAAATGGAGTATAGGGCCAGGTAAAAAAGCAATTGACCTTGGCTTCACTGTTCTTAAATGGCATGTTCTATCTATAAAGTGAGAGGTAGTTGGCCTTTCCCCCCTCCTGTTTTTTGCAAGTCAGCTGGTCTATTTTAGGGAACAGGAAAAAAGATAGTATCATTCCTTCATTCTTGTGTCATGTGGAGTTCTGTTTGGAAAGCAGGACACCTGTTGTGTTGGTTTGTGAGTGGTTCTGTTTAGAAAACAGGAGGCAGTTATTTCCTCCCTGTTCTTTTGCGGTTAGCTGCCTTGTTCAGAAGCAGTAGACTATTTGTCTCGAACCCCTACTCTAATGTGGGAAGTGGTTCTGTTTAAAAAAGCCAGATGGGTTAGGATTTAATTTAAATGAAATGCCTCTGGCTATCCACATCTATCCCACTGGAATCAGTGGTAAAACTCATATTTATTTTAATAAAACTTGGCTGAATCTCTCATTTTTGACAGCTTTTTCGTTGTTATTTCACTTTGAAGTTCACATTGAGACTTTGTGTTTATTATAATTTCTGATGAATCTGGATTTTAACTAAGGGGAGAAGAAAGTCCATGGATCAGGAATCAAAGTGTAAGAAGATGGGAGATTTAAAATTTTGCTCATTGGCTGTTCTGCTCCCAGCTCCATCCTTCCGTGACTTCTGCAGAGAAACTGGGCTGATGCTAATCTGGGAGGACAGTCACACCTCATGAAAGAATCATCACTGCTAATCAAATCAGAGTGAAAACCACCACTCTGCATCACTGGAGAGATTTCATGTGTTGAATATTTCATGGCATGGGGACTGTGGCCATAGACAAATCACTCTGAACAGCTCCTTGTTGCGTGCAAATATTTACTTAAACACTCTGGTGCAGTCAAACTGGTGTGCAGCAACAGCAGTGATCCTTATAAATAATAGTAATTACATTTGACACTAGGCTTGCTAGGTCACAGTGGCTTGCCTTCCGGACCCCTTTGCTTTGTCAGGCTCCCCTTGTCTGCATGATTAAGTAGGCAGTATGCCATAGGAAATCTGATGTATATGAGATGACAAATGTCTGTTTTGGCTGCCGAGAATTGAACTCAATCATGGATCTGCAAAAACATCAAAACACAATCAAGGATTGACATCAAGCCTGTGAGCCAGGAGATTTCCTTAGGCTAAAGGGTTGAACTTGAAAGCACAAGGGAAGAATGCTTTGGTAGTTCTTAAGTTGTCACAGCTATTAATTTCTGCTGAGTTATAAAAATATTTGCTTCCATCTCAGCCTTTTGGTAGTGTTTTAGATTTTGGATTGTACCATATGATTAGCAAAGGAGAAACAGAAAGGGGTTTTCTCCAATGATTTTGTATTTATAATGTATCATTTTCAGTAATTGATCTTGGAATCCTTTCTGTTTATCTTTGAATAGCCAAAAATCAGCCCTTCCCAAAGACTTGTGCTAGATACTTTTAATTTCAATTTTACACAGTGCATACCACTTGTATTTATAATTGCCTATTGTGCACAGATAATAATAAGACCAACCATATCTCCCTAAGACATCTGACTTCTGTAACATGTTAAAATAAATTTGCACCAATGCATCCTCTATAAGCCTAGAGCACTGAAATTCATTATTATAAGGAATGACTAATTCACTCAAGAATTCTTGCCAGAATTCCCAGAATCAGTACATCTGGTATAATGCCAAGATGATTGCCATCTGTGCAGCTGGTCAATTATTCCATCAAATATGTTCAGTAGGATAGAAAAGAAAATAGTACTAGATTATTCATTAGACTCAGCAACTACATCCTAGGCCACCGGCCAAAGTTTTAGATAAAATATAATTATTGCTCCCCACCCCCAGAGTGGATATTTGATGTAATGGGAAACCATGGTTTATTTTAATTGCAGACAGTGAAACTAGGACTGGCTTGCAAATGATCAGTGAATCTTGGCTTGTCTTGGCATTCCTGACTTTAGTGCTCTCACTCGTTTCCTCCACCTGCTAGAGACCTGGCTGCTATCCCAGCCTGTGTGGCAGTTCTCAGCTGCATCACCAACTCATTTACTATTGGCTGTCAGCAATATGAGGACAAGGAAGCTTTTCTTGGGAAGGTTTGATTGTTCTTGGAGCAACAGTTGGCTGCCAAGCTCAAAGGCCAGTGAAGAAAATTGCCACTTTCATACTGATGCTTTACACACACACACACACACCCCACCTGAACAAGCAACGTCCTGCTACTGATTTCAATCCAGCATGCACAAACAAATCCAAAGAAATATACAGACCCAAACATCCCTTCTCTATAGGGTAACCAACCTCAATGAGGGGCCTTGAGATTTCCCAGAATCATTAATATATCTTGCTCACAACATGAGCAAATCTGTGGATACTTAAATCCAGAGACAGGACTCAGGGACAGACAAGGCAAGATCTTTCTAGAAATCTGAGAAGAGCCCCAAGTTTGCATAAAATTCTGAAATCTAAGAATGAAAATAAAAACTAGGTGGTGGGGTTAAAACACTGCAAAATGAAATATGCAGCACCTGTAGCTTTAAAAATGAATATTTTAGTGGCTGTTGCTAGGCAACCACAACAGTATTTCCAGTATTCAAGTATTCAGTAAACATAAGGAGAGAGTGCCGGGCCATTTCCATGGTTCTTTATGCCTTTGAGAGAGAACTTATCAAGGACAGGTTTGGAAGCAACCATGGGTGATTTGATAGGATGCAACATTCATGATTCACCCAGGCCCAGTTGTTTGCTGCTGCCCAATAACAACCATCCCACAAAAGCCAGTGTGGTGTAGTGATTAGAGTTTAGGATCTGGGAGACCCAGGTTCAGTTCCCCACTCTGCTGTGGAAGCTTACTGGTAACCTTGGGCCAGTAACACATTCTCAGCCTAAATTACCTCACAGGGTTGTTGAGAAGATAAGATGAAGGAGAATGGAATGATGTAAGCTGCTTTGGGTCTTCATTATGGAGAAAGATGGGGTATAAATGAAGTAAATAAATAATAAATATAGCTAAAGATGCAGGGCAGATAATAGGTTTGTTGGTGGGTGAGAAGGAAGCAGGGAAATGTGAGGATATGGGGGGTTACCAGGAGGAGAGAAATAATGGGGGAAGGCATGCAGGAGAAAACGAGGTGCCCAGCATAAGTCCTTGAAGGTTCATCACTGTGCAACTGAGCCCAGTGGCTGGCTATGAGCAATAGTGTGCAACTTGGACAGAGTTTTCTTGGATAGAAGCTGCCAGGGAGAGGGAAGGCAGGAAAGCTGAAAACCCTGTTGCCAGAGGCACTGCCTTTACTCTCTGGTAGCCCCAATAGCAAGAGCACCCCACTTCTAACCTGACCAAGAGACCCACAAAACTCTGGCCAAGGAAGGCACTCCTGGTTCTGAAACACAGAGCTAGCCACAGTTCTGAAAAAGGGGTCTCCATTTTCAGGTTTCATAAGGCAACCTCAGAGCAAACTTCCAGTCTTCCCCCTTCACCCAGCAGAGATATGCTTATGGAATGACAATTGGTTCCACTAGGTAAAATATCTACATTTCTAAAGGCTATTCAGATGCCACCTGGCAAATAGTCCTCTTCTCTCCAGTACCTCAGCCAGCCCTTTTGTGTGGTCCTATGTCTATTTGTGAATTCTTTGTCCTTCCTTGTTCTGACCCTCAGGATACTGAAATAAACCAATCCATTCTTCAGATGTTTAGCAATCTAATCAGGGCTCCATCTCCCATCTTTTGTCTATATGTGGGAACCTATTCAACTGCCTTGGTGGGACCATTAGTGGTCAGAAAACCCATTCAACTAGCCACCCAGTGCCTGACTGCCTCTCTGGAACTTCATTGGTCACCTCTCTGGAACTTCATCCCGGCCTTGCCCATCCTCATGCCACACATCCCTGGGACTCATCATTGGTCCAGGTAATCTGTTGTTCTCACCTGAGACCAGCCCCCAAGGCCTTCCATTGGTCTGCCTTGTTTTCCAATGTCTATAACCATTCAAGCACATGGCCTCAGACCATGTGCCTCTGCCCTGATGCAAACTAGCAGTCCACCCCTAAACCTCTGGGTTTAGGCCATAATTCTTTCTTCATAGACCTCTGCACATCTAGACAGCTAGTATCACCCCATAACTGACCCCTTTATCAGCTATCAATCACCTCTGTTTTCTTAGTTCTGTATTGTGTGTGTGAACACTTGATTTTATGTTTGTATGTGTGATAATCTTTTAGTAAAAGAAATCACTGCTTTTTAAGATCTAGTCTCAGTGTCTATTTTTGGGATTTGGATAACTAGGACTCCAGTATACACAGGTCATGATCCTATAGTTATGCCAATTGCTCATTAATATCATAATTCCCCAATCTATTATTAAGAAATAGAGCAATTTGGCCCCTGTCTTCAACTTTCCTGCCTTCCCTCTCCCTGGGCGGCTTCTATACAAGAAAACTCTGATCAAGTTGCACTCTGTCAGCTGATAAAGGTGAGTGGGAAGGAGAGGAGGTGGCAGGAAAAGGTGAGAGGCTATGAGGATTTTCACAAAAAGGAAAGTGGAGATAATGGGTGATGGGGAAATGAAATGACACAGAAGTCCTTGTGGGTACCCTTCTTTCTGGGATTTTCTTGGATTCTCTTCAACCTTTCCCATACCTGTTTTGCTGTGAAGTTTCAGGAACAATTGCAGCAAAGCCTGGATGGCTGCTGTGTGGGTAGAAAAGCTTGTCCACATGGCAGCCATTTCCCCTGCCTCTTGTCCCCCCCAGTGGCCATTTCCTCTCCCTGACACCAGGGGCTTTTAATAAAATGGCAGTTGGATACTGGCGCACCTATGTAACATTAAAACAATCTATGGATGAGACTGATCAAATTCCCAGTGTTCATTTTTTAAGTAGGTCTCTAGCCACCTTCATTGTGGATATATATGAAGAAAGTCATATCTTCACAATGACAAGGACGAGAGACTACCTTAAAAATGAATGCTTGGAATTCAGATAACTCAATACAGAGACTGCTCTAATGTTTTAAATTATGATTTAATTATCAAACTTAAAAACCTGGAAAAGCTCTGATGGCACATGGGGATGGTATTTACCTGAGGCCTGGGATAGGAAAACTGTAAGGGAAACCTGAAATGTGGAAGTCCTGTTGCAGGTGTGCTGTATCAGGAGCCACAACAGATAAACCACAGAAGCTTGTCCCCTTGGGAAGAACACCTTTGTTTTCTGTCCATCCAACCCTTCAAAAAGTTCACTGTGTTGATGTAATAGTCATTGATGGACCAATCATTCATGCAGTATGTGCATATGTCCATACAAAATAATATATACACATAAACACAGACATACATACGTTGTACCTTGTTTATATAAATATTGCATAATTTGCATTAAAATACAATATGAATGCAAATAAAATACAAATGAATCGACAAAACCAATAGTGCAAACCAGAGTATAGAAACCATTTACAAAAATATAAGTTGTTATGACAAGAAACAAAGTGACCATCCTTAGCTATGGGAGAACTTACATGCTGTGAAAACATAAGTACCTCCAGTGTATTACATATACACACATTTGATTGTTTTCCTGCTTTAAAAAAGTAACAGCATCTATTAGCTTAAACTGCCAAAATATATTATGTATATTGACAAAAGCTCGGATTTTGGTAATGCTCGACCTTCTCTGTCACTCTGCTTATCTATCCAGTCTATAAATAAGATACTTATTCCAGATGGGTAGCTGTATTAGTCTATAGCAGTGAAATAGAATAGAACTCCAGCGCCACTAACAAAATCTTTATAGGGCTCAACCAAAAGTCATTATTGATAATCACTGGTTGATTTGGGAGAAAGAATCCAAAGTAATATGAACTGGCTGCCTTTTGTGTGGCTCAGTGGCCATATTTTTCACCAAGCAGAGGGATTAATTTTTGCAGAGTCTTTTTGCAGAGTTCTATAGATGACAAATGAGGTCTATAATATAATGCAATCCTTCACACCAGTAATGCTACACTTCCCCCAGGTAAACTTTAATTATTCTAGTATACAGTCTTTATATCACCATGACTAAATATTTATAGCTCACTTCTCTCTACAGTTGGAAACCCAAAGTGGCTAACAACATTGTTCTTTAGCCTCACAATAGCAGTCCCTCAATGAGTATAAGAAGAATAAGGATTCAAATCTGGTTCTCCTGATCCTAATCCAACAGTGTAACCACTGTACACTGTAGTGGTACATTGTACATTGGACACATCACCTTAGTGCCCCACACTCTGGAAGTTGTATACTTGAGTAAATGTGATATTGAATATCCTCTAATAAACTGCTCAATTAAAGTATTCAAGGATTAAACCAATCTGATTGTTATAATTTACACATTTGATTGTTCACTAACAGAGATAAGAAGAAGAGAGTGTATTTACACCCCACCCTTCACTACCTAAAGGAGTCTCAGAGTGGCTTACAATCCCTTCCCCTTCACCTCTCTACAACAGACACCCTGTGAAGTATGTGGGGCTGAGAGAGCTCTCTAAAGAACTGCCCTTGAGAGAACAGCTCTGAAAGAATTTATGACTGACCCAAGATCACACCAGCAGCTACATGTGGTGGAGTGGGGAATCAACCCCAGTTCTCCCAGATTAGAGTCCATGCTTCTAACCACTACAAAAAACTGGCATACAGTGAAAATAAAATGTACATAAAACACTAATCTATACTCTATTGGTTATTCTCACGTCTCACTTTAGCCCGGGTACCAAGTATCTTTTAGAGGTAACCAACAGCCTCAATCCTTTGCCTCCCCATCTCTTTTCTCTTCACCGTATACTGTCAAAATTTAACTGCTTCTTGAGTCTCTGTTCACAGTATGCTCATGGGCGCCTCTACCATTAGCAGCATTATTTTTTCTAAGTCAGTTTTTCAGCCTACCCGTTTCAACTTGCAATCTTATAAATAAACAACAATCCCTGCCACAGGCCAACTGAAAATTCAGCATAGAAACTCAGGGTGGTACACAGGTCTAAGGGTAGACAACTTGTAACATAGGCAGTGTAAGCTTATGTCAGTTCTGAACTAGAGATGAGCACAAACTGGCTCATGAATCTTTGTTCACGAACCGAACCAAATTGCAAAAATGCTGTTCATGTCCATCCCTATTCTGGACAGCAAAATGTTCTTGCTGCAAAGAAAAGTAAGATTTGTATCCCTGTTTGTTTTTCCACTAATTCCTGTTCCCTAACTCAGTAGACTAAAGGCAAAGAATACCAAGACACTGCAGATACATAAGTTCTATTCTGTGTACTACAGAAACATGATGTCATACTTCAGACTTGACTTGTGGCATATTTTCAAGTGAAGCCGGCCACCACTGCAAAACAGCTCAGGTAGAATGGATAGTTAGGGCCCAAGTTGCAATGAAAGAATCATACTAAGTAGCCCAGTATCTTTTTCTAAATTCAAAAGCAACATACCTGAGCCTTTGGCTTCAAATAGAAATCAAAGGCAGTTCTTCACCACTAGATAATTAATTACATACAGCTAGCCCAAACCAGATTAAGCACTGCTGGTTCCAGAAAAAAGTTCTAGTCTTTTGCTTTTCAGAAAGAATTCATTTTGTGAATTTTTCACTGTTAACAAAATGACTAAGAGGATGTGCAGAGTGCCTTTACTTTTCCACTAAAGTCCTTCTATATTCAACAGAATTTATTCTCAAGCAACTGTATACAGGAATTCAGCCTCAAAGAGGTTTAATTTTCTTTTTCAAAGAAGTTTATATGGGTGGAAGCTCCAGCCTTTCTCGTTAAGTACATATTATGTTCAACAGCTAAATTACAGAAGGAGTTACATCTTCAGCTTTTTGGAGTTAGAGAAAAATCTGAAGGACAATGTATTTTTCCCTTCACACTAAGAGGAAAGTTGCTCTTGGAACCTTCTGGCTTTTGCTTCTTACTAAAAGAAAACAGTATCCTCATTCCCAGGGCTCTTTTTGTAGAAAAAACTCAGCAGGAATTCATCAGCATAAAAGGCCACACCCAACAACAGAAACTCATTAGCATATTAGGCTACACCCCTGACAGTGCAGAAAGAGAGAGAGAGAAGGAAAGGAGGAGGAAAAGAGGGAAAGAGAGAAGGAGTGAAAGAGGGAAAGGAAGAGAGAGAGAAGGAGAGAGAGAGAAAGAGAGAGAGAAGAAGGAGGGAAAGATACCTCAGAGGCCACTGGACTCAAACTTTGTACTGAAACAAGGATGTCAGTCTGCTGGTGGCTACTGTTCACTAAGAAACATTCTTTAACATGCATGCATATGGGATATACATGAGATCTAATGCAAAATGGCATGAGAATAGTCCATTACTGTTCATTTTTTAAAAAAAATGGAAGAGGAGGAGGAGGAGGAGGAGGAGGAGGAGGAGGAGATTGGATTTATACCCCACCCTTCACTACCCAAGGGAGTCTCAGAGCAGCTTACGAACTCCTTTCCCTTCCCGTCCCCACAACAGACAACCTGTGAGATAGGTGGGGCTGAGAGAGCTCTGACAGAAATTGCTCATTTTCAAGAACAGCTGTGCCAGAACTATGGCTTGCCCAAGGTCATCCAGCAGGTGCAAGTGGAATCAAACCCAGTTCTCCCACATTAGAGTTTGCGCACTTAACCACTGCACCAAATTGGCTCTCAATAAAATAGCTTTGCTTCAGTCCAAAGTAATTTGAACACTTTTGTGCTCTCAAGAGTATGCAAGAGTTACCATGAGTTACTGCTGCCAAGAGAAAAGAACAAGAGTCCAGTAGCACCTTAAAGACTAACCAGATTTGTGGCAGGGTAGGAGCTTTCGTGAGTCACTGTGACTGCTCACTTCTTATCTGAAGAAGTGAGCAGTGACTCATGAAAGCTCCTGCCCTGCCACAAATTTGGTTAGTCTTTAAGGTGCTACTGGACTCTTGCTCTTTTCTGCTGCTACAGACAGACTAACATGGCTACCCATCTTGTGCTACCAAGAGTGACCACCTCTTCATTCTATGTTTGCCATCACTCATGCAACATTAGAACCCCCCCCCCCCAAAAAAAAAAAATAGGTTTCAAATGTGGCATGTGGTTTGGGGGAGGAGGGAAGACCACCTTTTTTACTAGGGTTTAACCAGCGTGATTTTGTACACACAAGCATGTTTAACAGCATAACTAATCGGTGTAAAGAGATCTTGAGCATGTACCTTTTACTGTTTCCAGCTAGCTACTGAAACACAAACTGTGCTCAAAAACTTATATATACTCTCGGGGACAAAGAGAGCAGAGGCACGTTGGTCCAGAACTCTTAAACCACTTGCCAGCTCAGAACTATAGGGACCAAACAGGCAACTCTCAATGTACACATAAATAAACTCATGAATGAAGCCAGCCAACATTACTGTAATATATTACATAAATTTATTGTGTCAGCCACAGAGGGAACACAGTTTAATACATGCACACCTTTTAATTTGCCAAGGCTGGAGTTAGAGCAGAAAGAGAACCTTTTAGATTTTTACTTAAAGAAAGCTTCTTTTTTGAGTTTGATGTGTTGACTTCAGGATTTTAAAAGAAATTATTTTTTTAAAAAAATAGCAAGATTTAAACTCAATATACAGCTTCTTCTTCTTCTTAATTAAAAATAGAGGTCTACTTTTTAAAAGTGTGTATATATATAATGCCTGGACTCAGGATAAAATACACTCTAACTTTCAAAACCATATGTTAAGGGGAGCACTTGTAAAATCCTGGAATAGTATTAAAGAGAGATACTATAGAAAAACACCTAAATGGGTCTCACCCATCGAAGCTTTTGTAAAACCATCACTTATAACAAAAGATAATAGAATAACGTACAATATATTATTAGATGAGAACAACAAACTCAAAACAGAGGAGAATCTCTCCCTAAAACACAGCATTCAATTATCATGGTGGGAAAATGTACAGTTAAATTCCAGATACACTAAAGATGCGACATACTGCTTTGAGGATAACAAAAATGAATTGGATAAGACTTCAAACAATAAGATGATCCAGAAACTGTATAAACTGTTAATAGAAGATTATATGCAAGATTGTGGATGAGAGACATAGGACATAATATAGAAATAGACAACTGGTCTAAAATATGGAAAACAACTAAATATATGAGGGCCATACCATGGCCATGGTAGGGAGGAGATAACTTACAAACTGTTAAATTTAGCAGAAATGGACAAACTGAGCTTGTTAATTCAGGGAAAATATGAAGAAGTACTTTTGAAAAGATGGCTGAGATTATACAAATGGATAGATAATAATGTTAAAAAATAGACTCAAAAGGTAGAAATATGATGGATATTTAATATGTATGTACGTATATGAAAACTCAACATCAAAAAACTAAGATCATGGCATCTGGCCCCATCACTCCTTGGCAAATAGAAGGGGAAGTCGTAGGAGTTGTGACAGACTTCACATTCCTGGGATCCCAGATCACTGCAGATGGTGACTGCAGCCATGAAATTAAAAGACGCCTGCTCCTTGGGAGGAAAGCAATGGCAAACCTAAACAGCATGATAAAAAGCAGAGACATCACCCTGCCAACAAAAGTCCGCATGGTCAAAGCAATGGTATTCCCCGTAGTAATGTATGGCTGCGAGAGTTGGACTATAAGGAAGGCCAAGCACCAAAGAATAGATTCTTTTGAACTATGGTGCTGGAGAAGACTCTTGAGAGTCCGTTGGACTGCAAGGAGATCAAATCATTCAATCCTAAAATAAATCAACCCTGACTGTTCTCTGGAAGGCCAGATCCTGAAGTTGAAGCTCAAATACTTTGGCCACCAAATGAGAAGGGAGCATTCACTGAAGAAGACCCTGATGCTGGGAAAGATTGAAGGTCAAAGAAGAAGGGGACGGCAAAGAATGAGATGGTTAGACAATGTCATCGATGCAACGAACATGAAATTGAGAAAACTTCAGCGGACAGCGGAAGACAGGAGGGCCTGGCGTGATCTGGTCCATGGGGTCACGAAGAGTCGGACTCGACTGTGCGACTGTGTTTTGTGCGACAACTGAACAACAACAAATATGAAAACTCTATAAATAAATGTTATTAAAAAATGAAAAACTCAGACAGGTTCACCTCTGGAGTAAAGGGAAATGTCTCCTTGCCTTAATTATACTGGACGTGGGCCGTTAATAAAATTTGACTGACTGACTCCTTGCTTTAGCTGTTTTCTATCAATTCTGAGGAAGAATTCAGTATCAGAACCAAACACCTAAGAGTCAGACTAAGATGAAGTCCATTTTGTACAGACACCAGAACTGGGATTGAACTTTTGGCAAAGGTGATTGGGTAGTATGCTGATACTCACATTCAGGCAAAAAGAAAAGGGTTATATCTTCTGAGCAGAAGATGACTAATTCCTGCCAGTCACATGGGGAGGTTTGCTCTGAGAAGACCCCTGTTGTAAACGGTCTGTTGTAAACAGAGTCAGATTTAGACACCTCAGGATACTGAAATAAACTGTGGTTTCCAAAAGGCGGAGAGTTCAGGCACACAAATAAAGAGACTGTCTCCAGGAAATCTGAAGAGTCATAGGAAACTATATGAAGAAACATTGTAACTTTAACTAAAACACTCAGTCAAACGCCTCTCAGTGTTAAAATCTAAGAATATATCAAAATAAGCTTCAACAACACTATTTTGATTGTTAAAGAAGTATAATCTGTATTAACAATCCTTTTTACCTCAGCATTTTCAACCCCTGCCTGTTAAATAAAATAGTTATCTCTTTTTGAATGTCGTACTGTCTCAAGCTCCATTTGAAAGGGAAAAACAAGAGAGCTTCTGCTTATCCCATCATGTTCCTGTGCTAAGCAAAAAGACAAGTTAGGTATTTGTAATGGGGTGGGAGAGACAAATTTTTAAAACAATAACTAAAGCCATGCTATTTATTTATTTTATTAAATTTGTATCCTGCCCTATCCTGCAAGTGGGCTCAGGGCAGCCCACAACACATGATAAAAGAATAAATAGTAATTCATAAGAACATCAAACCATTTCATCCAAATAAATGCTCCATACCTAAATTAACACCTGACAGCAGCGTAACAGTTTCTAGCTACAGTGCATGCTGCAACAATGTCAGGTAGGGCATATTTCTCTCAGGCTAACCAGAGTCAGCTGATACTGGTGCCAAGTCAGTGCAGACAGTGCCCTAAGGCAATTGAGGGAGATGGAACAGATTGAGCAACTTGAGCAGGGAAGGCTGATGTCCTTTGAACATCTGCTGCCTCAACCAAAAGCCTGGCGGAACAGCTCCAATTTACAGGCTTTGCAGAATTGTAATAAATTGTAATAAATGCTCAAATGGTAGCATTTTCCACCAGACAGGGGCCAGGGCTAAGGCTCTGGCCCTGGTTGAGGCAAGGCGGATGTCTTTCAGGCTGGGGGCTACTAGGCAGTGCTGCTCAGAACAGAGCAAAGCTCTTCAGGGTGCATATAGGGAGAGATGATCCTGTAGGTATGTTGGTCCTTGGCCTTGAAGGTTAGTAACCATCACCTTGAATCTGATCCAGTACTGAACTGGTAACAAATGCAATTGGTGCAGCACTGATTGAACGAGCATCCACATAAATGACCCAGTCAGCAGGTGTGCTGCTGAATTTTGTACAAGCTGAAGCTTCCAGGTCAAACTCAAGGGTAGGCCCATGTACAGCGAGCTGCAGTAGTCTAACCTGAAAGTGATCATTGCGTGGATCACTGTTGCCAGGTTATGGTGGGAGAGAGAGGAAACCAGTTGCCTGACCAGTTGAAGATGGTAAAGGGCTGATCTGGCAACACTGGTGACCTGGGCCTCCATGGAAAGGGAGGCATCCAGAATCACCTCTGACTCCTCACCACTGGGGCCAGTGTCAATGGTGCCCCACCAAGGGCTGGGAGTTGGATACCCAATCCTATCCCCCCACAACTCAGGTACAGGATCTTTGCCTTTACCGGTTTCAGCTGGCTGTGTCACAATCAACCAGACACAGCCTTCAAAGCCCTGGCCAAATTATCTGGGGCAGAGTCTGGCCATCCATGCATCAGCAGATAAAGCTGTGTACTGATGACAGCAGTGTACTGATGACAGCCCAGCTCAAAACTCTGGATTAATTGGGTGAGAGAGTGCATATAGATATTAAATAACATTGGGGAGAGTATCACCCCTTGTGATACGTTGCGTATCAAAGGGTAATGTGGAGATACCCTCTCCCCTAGCACCACCCTTTATCTCCGACCATGGAAAAAGGAGAACAGCCACCTTACAGCAGTTCCTTATATCCCCTACTTGGGGTTGTTCAGTCACAGTTGGGAACAAATTTTTGGTGGGAAAACCTGCCTCATAGTTGGGAAATGCCAGTGTCTGTCATGCCATCAATGAGGATTAGGAGTCTACATGGTCCCAGAGAGTAAAAAAAGTTTGTAGTGGGTGAAATTTGTATAGAAAAGAAATTTGTAAGGTGTGAAATTTAAGTCCCCAGTTTCTAGATCTGGAGATAAGGCATCATCACACCCTTGACTGTCAACTAAGGACAGTCAGGAAGACATATAGGAGGTAGCTGATGCAGAGAGAGTTGTCGGGGAGGTGCCCAATTTGCCCTAGTGGTCCAGCCTCCACTGTTATGAATACACTCGTTCTCTTTTCAAATCTTTTCTTAATGATTCCTGGTAGTAATTTTCTACAGTGTGCAGAGCTTATATCTTCAATAAGCTTTTGACTACAATCCTATGATTTTTTAAAAAGCCCTTCAACTGCAGCCCACCAGGAAATTTCAGGGCGGGGGGGGGGACCTGCACCATCCAAATTTTTCTCTTTCTCATAACTACTAAAGCTAGAGGAGCTCTGTATCCTGTTATCTTAAGTGTAAATTGTGGGTTACTAAACTAACAGTCCAATATTTGGCAAAAGTTAAATGAAGGATCATTGAATGTATTTAGGGCATTATGGCCCATAAGCAAGGCATTACTTACTAACAGGAAAAATCTTTAAGTGCCTCCCCCACCACCCCGATAGACTTTATAAAAGACTATGGAGTACAAAACTCAGACTTATGGAAGGTGGAAGCTACAGATCATTTAAACCTGGCCCTATTTATTTCCCCCAAGAAAACAGGCCTTAATTCTCAGAAGACTGAATGGATATTGGTGTGTTCAGACTTAATGTTGACTCTTTACTATTTCTGCTGATTCCTTGGTTGATGCTTTAAATCTGCTTTAGCAAGTGGCAGTCAAGTTTCAGATAGTCATGAGGCTAGCTGTACTTCTTATTGACTCTTGAAGGTCAAGCATTTAAATCCTGCCACTGCTTATAAATAAGGCTAGTGATGTAATGTTAGGTGCTGAGATTGCAGCCTCAAGGATCTGTTCAACCTTTGTATTGTCAGAAATCGTGGCTTTATTTATTATGATATTCCAGATAGAATTTTGTGGTACAGATGGCAAGTTGTGTCAAAGTGGCTGCATATTTTGAAAGTGCAGTGACGCCTCCCCAGTTTCTGTGAAAACAAAAGTCATAATGCCATAGTTTGAGCTGACAGAACATTAGAGCATGGAAACACAGGGTCAAAGCACTCAACCCACTTAGAGTAGTACAACTGGAAAGCTGTGGTTCAATTGCTGCCTCTGCTTGAAAGAGGAAACAATAATAATGTGCTGTAAGTTTACAAGCCCTTGACATTCCTGTCAAGGTGAAGTCTCTGCAAAAAAGGTATTTGCTGTAGATCTGCAAGAAAATATGAAAAAGGGGAAATTTGGGTAAGGAACACATATGCAAAATCAGTTCATCAGTGACTGGCATAGGGTAGCCACCTTTTTTACCTCTGGCAGAGGCTCTGTGACTATCACAACTTCATGACAGGTAGAAATTAAATTGGTACTGTTCGCTGTCACTGTATCTATTTTCTAGGAAAACTCTGAATAAGTTGAGTTTCTTCCTGACATGCAGTACTTAAAAGATGTCGTGTCCCCAGCAGAAAAAAGTGGTAATACTAAGTTATTGAAAGTAGAAGAAACAAGTGGAGCCCTGCAAGAAACTTGTGGGATTGGCTATCCCATTCTCCTACCTTTGCTATCCCCTCTCCCCCTATTCCTCCCACACTGTTTCTCCCTCCTGCCACTCCTTTTCTTACTCTCTGTCTCTCTTCTCCATGTCTGTGCCTGCCTGCCTTCCTGCCCTCCACCCATCACTCTCTCTTTGTGTTTCTGCCCCCCCCCACTACATCACTCTCTCTCTCTGCCTTCCACCCCCTCACTTGAACTTTCTGGTTCCCATCACTGTCCCAGCCTCCTGCCCCCTCCCCCTGTCCTGCACAGTAGCAGCAGCAGTCGTGGTGGCACTCCCAGGCACCCAGCTGCTTCATCCCTCCCACAGCAGCAGTAGCGGTGGCTCTCCAAGAAATTGGCTCATTTAGTATTTTCCTCTGTTCTTCTGTAAATTCTTTGTTACTGTGATTTTTAAAGAATTCTTTAATCGGGTCATGGTCAGCCATTCCCTGCTGATATAAGTTTTGATAGAAGTTTTCCAGAACATCTTTCAAATCCTTATGAGCATTCTTTTCTTCTCCTTTTTCTTTTTTCAAGATCTTTATATGTTTCTTTTCTGAGTCTCTCCTTAATTTGTATGCTAACCACTTTGTGGTCTTGTTTGCATTCTCAAAAAAAGTTTTGTTTTGCAAACATTATCTTTTTTGCAACCTCCTGTGTAAGTAAACAGTTAAATTGGTGCTGTAGGTTTTTAATCTTAATCCTTAAATGTTCAGCCACAGGTTTCATTTTCTTTTGTTCTTCTTGCTTGATTTGTTCCTCAATCTGTGTATACCTTTGCTTTATTTTCTTCTAATCCACACATCTTGTTTTATGCACCAGTCTCTCACAAAGGCCTTAAAAGTGTCCCATACTATGTCCATAGCCATATCAGGTTGAATATTTAGTTTAAAAAAACTCCTGAAATTCATTTTTAGATTTTTTAACAAAGTCTAGGTTTTTTTTAGAAAGTCTAGGTTTTCATTGACCATCTGTTTCTTTTTTGGGTATCTTGTACAGTTAAAAGCAAAGGGTTATGATCCGCAAATGTTGAGGGTAAAACTTCTACCTGTACAATGTCATTGATCATAGCAGTTGAAATCCATGCCATATCTAATCTTGACCAAGATTTATGCCTTGCGGAAAAGAAAGTACCTTTTTTCTTTTTCTGTTTATCTGCAGATGCAAAAAGATTTCCAATCTTTTTAACTTCTAAGAATTTTTTTATCAGATTCTTTGATATGCGTTTCTTGTAAGCAGAATACACCTACCATTAGCAGAAACCCAAAGAAGATTGAATGGATTAATTAAATGAATAGCCACTGTGTAGTAGTGGTTAGTGTTGGACTAGGGTCTGGCAAACTCAGGATTGAATACCCACTCTGCCATGGAATCTCACTTGGAGACCCTGATCTAGTTACATACTCTCAGCCTAACATACCTCACAGAATGCTGTGAGGATACAATGGTGGACTGGAAAATGATGTAAGCAGTTTTGGGTCACCGTTGGGGAGAAATGTGGTATAAATCAAGTACATTAAAAAAAAATCCCTAATGGTCTGAGGGCCTTAGGTCTTCCTGGAAGGGAGGACTATAGGGAATAGGGGCACCAGTAAAAATAGCCGTAGCCAGATTACCAGATGTTCATGCTGCTATGGGTTTGTTGTTCCTGTAGCTTTTTCTGGTAGGTTGACAAGAGACCCTAGAGTTAAGCCTTCCAGGCCAGAAATCATTGTAGTGGAGGTGCTAGGAATCTTGATTACAGTCTTATGGTCTGTGTTCACCACATGCTCTACTCCTGCAACAGCAGCTACTGGGTTGTGCTCTGAGGGGGCAAATAATTATAATAATACATAAATATAATAATGATTTTGGATCCAGGATAGAGAAAGGATTTTTACCATGATTTCTG
This sequence comes from Gekko gecko, assembly GCA_029375565.1. Taxonomy (NCBI): domain Eukaryota; kingdom Metazoa; phylum Chordata; class Lepidosauria; order Squamata; family Gekkonidae; genus Gekko; species Gekko gecko. Next base: position 62,589,108 of record JAPDNY010000004.1, on the reverse strand, counting down.
ATTTTCAGGTAGGATATTACTGGTTCAGGATTCAACTCCTTGTGGGGTTTTTTTTGGGGGGGGGTTTGGGGGGATCCAGAGTTTCAGGACCATTATAGTCAATGAATAATCAATTTGACAGCCCGGGGCAGTTGTTTTTAAAGACAATGGTACCAAATTTGCACAGAACATAGACTTCCCAGAAACATGCTGTGCCTATGCCACCTCTGAGTGATGTAGGGATGTTGGGGGCAATGCTCTGGTTTTTGGGCAAAACTCTATGGTTTGAAGATTATTCTACCATAGAGTTTGCCCAAAAAACAGAATGTCATCCCTCAATGTCACATTTGGGACATTAACTCTCCCCTGTCATCTCTCCATGCTGAGGGGATTGCCAGACCTATCTTTAATTCATTCATCATTTTATAATCCTCCTCTGTCTTTTGATCTGGTGGGCGATAACAAACTCCCAGTGTTAAGCTTCCTTTTGGGCCCACTATTTCAACCCATAGCATTTTCAGATGTGAATCCAATTCTCTTACCCTCTCAGTCTCACTGGACAGTATACTCTCTCTGACATACAGAGCCACCCCACTTTCAACCCTTCCCCCATATCCTTCCAAAATAATTTATAACCAGTAATCACTATATCCCACTGATTTTTCTCATCCCACCAAGTTTCTAAAATACCCACAATGTCTATTTCCTCCCCCAACACCAAGCATTCCAACTCCCTGATTTTACCTCAGACACTTCTAGCATTTGTATATATGGACTTTCCCAGAGGCTTTAAAGGAGGCGGTAGTTCACCCACTTTTGAAAAAGCTATAATTGGACCCAACAGTCCTGACCAACTACCGCCCAGTGTCAAACCTACTGTTCCTGAGTAAGGTGTTTGAGAGAGTGGTGGCTGAACAACTCTAGGCCTTCCTGGATGATGCTTCCATCCTTGACTCTTTCCAGTCCGGCTTCCACTCTGGCCATGGGACAGAGACGGTGCTGGTCGCCCTTACAGATGACCTCCTTAGACATCTGGATTGAGGCGGGTCAGCGCTGCTGTTGCTATTTGATTTAATGGAAGCATTTGATATGGTCAATTATGATCTTATGACCCATCATCTCACTGATGTAGAAGTCCAAGGGACTGCCTTAAAATGGTTTTCCTCCTTTCTCCGTGGTTGGGATGGTGCTGGGCAAGAGGGTCTCCTTACGGTACCCACTAGAATGTGGAGTGCTGCAAGGGGTGATCCTCTCACCAGTGCTATTTAACATCTATATGCACCCCCTTGCCCAGTTAGTCTGGAGTTATGCGCTGGGTTGCCATCAGTATGCTGATGACACTCAGCTTTATCTGTTAATGGACAGTCATCCATCCTCTGTTCCTGGAAATCTGACTGAGGCTTTGGACTCTGTGGCTGGATGGTTGTGGCAGAGTCAATTGAAGTTAAATTAATTGAAGATGGAGGGCACCAGTCTTCCCACACAGGAAGGGGCACCTCTGGTGCCAGCCCAGTTGGTGAAGAGCCTGGGAGTAACATTGGATACCTCCTTATTTATGGAGGCCCAGGTTGCTGCAGTCGCCAGATCTGCATTTTTCCATCTTAGGCAGATCAGGCTACTGAAGCTCTATCTCTCCCCCAGGGTCACTTCCAGGCTTGATTATTGTAACTCGCTCTATGCAGGCTTACCCTTAAAGCTGATCCGGAAATTACAGCTGGTACAAAATGTGGCAGCTTGCCTGCTGACGTCAATGCCTGTGTAGGCTCACATTCGTCATGTGTTTTGTCAGCTGCACTAGTTGCCAGTTGAATACTGGATCCAGTTCAAGTAGTGGGTAATTACCTTCAAAGCCTTATACGACCTGGGACCAACATACCTAAGGGACCACCTTTTCCCATATATGCCTTGGACAGCATTACACTCTGACAGTCAACATCTCCTGGTGATTCCTGGCCCAAAGGATGTCCATCTAGCTTCAACCAGGGTCAGGGCTTTTTCTGTCCTGGCCCCCACCTGGTGGATCAGGGCCCTGTGGGATCTTATTCAGTTCTGCAGGGCCTACAAGATGGAGCTGTTCCACCAGGCCTTTGTCTGAGGCAGCAGGTGCCCACATATGCCCCCCGAGGCTGCCATCTCCCACCCACTGATAACCAGCCATACCTAGCTCCATCAATGGGCCGGATTCTCTCTATGGCAAGCATGATTATTGATTTTATATGTTCAATGTGTTTTAAATTTTATTATATTTATCGAATTGTTGTAACCCACCAGGATGGGCAGGATATAAATGCAAATAAACAAACAAACAAACACCTATAATTTCCCATACATGTTAAGCCCGCAACCTTCCTCTTGCTGCCTCGAGACCTTACCAGGCAGTCCATATTGTTAGCCACAGTCTCAGTGGACAATTCTAATCCATTTCCTTCCAGACAAGTAACAACTACCCCTTCATCTCTTTGAGATGAGCCATCCTGAACCAGAGACTTTTGGTCTCCTGTTTGCTTTCTCCCAATATTCAGTTTAAAAACTGCTCTGCCACTTTTTTGATTTTAAGTGCCAGCAGCCTGGTTCCTTCTTGGGACAATTGGGGACCATCTCTTTTGTACAGTTCCCTCTTGTTCCAAAAAGTATCCCAGTGCCTAACAAACTTATGATGGAAGGAGCAGCTGCCCCAGAGCCTGATGCAGTGGAGATTCATAGGCCTTGTGAAAAACACACACCCTGGTCAGGTTCTGACTCCCAAGGAAGAGTGTGTTTTTCATAATGCCTCAAATTAGTGCTGGAGCTAGAGCATGAGAAGGACATTTAAAGGGGCAGTACCTATGTGGTTCTCATCTGACTGGCCATTATTTCAGAGTGGACATAATCTAGTCACCTGGTAGGGGGCTGAGGAGGTTCTTTGTTTTTGTTCCCTTTGTTGCAACTGGGTTTAAGCTGGATTTTTGTCTACATTACTCTGACACTTGCAGAAACTTGTAGGTGTCAGTGGGCTTTAAGTTATCCACTGTAATGCTAATAATGCAGGTAATGTTGATAAAGTGATATGCAGTAAAGCTTAGGAAGGCACCCTGAAGGATCAGTTAGAAGGGTGAAGGGGCAATCCTCAGATCATTTCATTTCATTTATTGGCCTCAGAAGCCTGGTGTCTTGGTACCTTCATGGAGCTGGAATAGGGATTCCTTGAATGGTGTCATTACCTTTGACCCATAGATAGAGTTGCCAGTCTCCATGTGGTGGCTGGAGAGCTCTTGGAATTACAACTGGTCCTCAGATTACAGACATCAGAACCCCTGGAGGAAATGGCTATTTTTGAAGATAGACTTTATTGCATTACATCCCACTGAGGCCCTCCCTTCCCTAAACCCTGCCCTCTCCAGGCTGCACCCCCCCCCCAAATTCTCCAAGAATTTCCCAACCCAGAGACGGTAACTCTACCCATAGACCTTGTAGCTGATGGAAAAGTCATGGCACACCTCCATCAAATAGTAAAGAGTGCTTGGCAAGGAGGAGCAATTCCATAGATAGATACCATCTCAGGTCTTGGAGCCAGTGTGGCTTTTCCTGTAAATCAAAGATGTACAGACAAAGGAGGCCTGGCTCTTCTGTATCCCATCAATTGCCTGCAATGTGACTAGGTGTGAAATGAGTTGGCCAATGGGTGTTGAAGACCCTTTTTGAGGGCTATAACATTAAATAAAGCTGGCTGTTGAATTATCCCACATATGATTGTATTGGTTCCCTCTATTCCACATCTGCCTGCAACCTATTCTTGAAACATGTAGTATATAAATGAACAAGAACTAATTTAACTATCTAAAACATTAACTTTTAAAGCAATGCCATGTAATAGATTTCACATGCACAATGAACACTGAATTATATTAATTAATATTAATATTAATTTTTTTCTTTTCCATATTCCAATAAATTAAGCTTCATGAAATTGTCTTTAAAGCATTATATTCAGCAATACTAGACAATACACAAAGTAAAACATATGTAGTTTACACATATACAGATACCTCTGGGTTATACTTTTGCTGATGGAATGGGTGTGTGTGTGTGATTTTGCAACCATTTCTCCTCCCATTGCAGACATTTAATTCCCCCCCCCATGCTGTTCCTGGAGGCCTGCCATTCTTCAGGAGCAGCATTTCAGGAGGGCATTTTGGGCTGCAGCAGGAGGGAGGTGGTGAGAAATTCAGCAGGATTGATGCATATAACTATTGATAACCCAGGTAAATTAATGTGCAAAGTTTCATTATACTATGTTGCCTAACGTGGATGGCTGTAGTTGTATTGCTGTTTTGATACACATTTTCTTGAAGATCCAGGCTTTATTTTTAAAGTCTCCTTCTCTGCATATCTCAAGTACTCTTGCAATATTGTAGTGTTTGGGGCCAGATTCAATGTGCAATCACATGAGAATCTCAGTGAACGGTCAGTGTCAAATAATCCCTTTTTGCTAAATGCCACTCACTGAACATATTCATTTGACTTATCAAATTGAAACCCAGTATTTAAATTACACAGTGAAAATGCTGTGTCTTTGTAACTTTGGAAGTCTTAATAATGACATATCAAAAAGAGTAACGTCTATTGTTTCATCTATGATTTTTCATGACAGCAGTTATGCATGCCAAATAATATAACTCATTTTTCCTTTTTTTCCATCATGTTTCCCAATACCAAATGATTTTACTTGAATGCTCTTATGGCACCTCATTGGTTGCATATATTATCCTTCAAACAAGTGTTAAGAGTTTTTCTTATTGATCCTCAGAGTAAGCATTTTCATTTCCCCCGCCCATACTTTGACCCGTAACCCTATCATCCATTAGGATACTGAACCAGCAAGGTGTAGACACATCGACTACAAAGGCATAGAATGAAAACGACACTGTCTCCAGCTAGGGATGCATTAATAGACTTGAATTCAAACATAGAAAAGGCAATTTTTTTCCTGCTGGGAAGTGAAGTCCTCAAGAGAGTCATCTCAGACTGAAAAACATGATATGAAAATCTATAAAGGACCTATTGTGCTAATGATGTGTCCGGGAAGTGTCATTTTATATCTTGCTAGTGGATATCTGAAGGAAGTTAAAGCTACTTTGCTGATAATAATTTGATAAATCCTCTTTCATCAGTGGTCTATTTTGCTGGTCAAAGTAAAAGTGTGTGTGGGGGGGAACCATTCAGAGTCCATTTTGAAACTGGATAAAACATAATCCAGTGAGTTCAATGAATATAATTGCTGTTAAACCTGTTTGTTAGTATAATAGCATTTCTTTTTGTAGAATTAATTTCCAACCATAGTCTTTTTGTAGGGGTAAAACTCAGGAAGTAAAATTTCCTGATGTAATCAATCAGAAGTGGGCTCTTTCTCAAGCAGTGGGGGGGGGAATCAAAATAAATTGGATCTCAAAATGCAGATTTGTATGAAATTTGAGATCTCTTGGGGAGGCAGTTAGGGTCAACTGTTTAATTGACTGTTTACTCGTAATTACTCACTGCAATCTCTTCATCTTGTTAGAATCATTCACTTCTGGAAACGGTATGGGTTGAAATAGTGAGCCCAAAAGGAAACTTAAGACTGGGAGTTTGTTATTGCCCACCAGATCAAAAGATAGAGGAGGATTATAAAATGATGAATGAATTAAAGATAGCAGCTAGATAAAAAAAAGCCTGTCATAGTAGGTGATTTGAACTACCCACACATTGATTGGGTCAATAAGATAGAAAAAAGAGATTGAGTTTCTAGACACTCTCAATGACTGTGCTATGGAGCAGATAGTCACGGAACCTAGCAGGGAAAGGCGATCCTGGATTTGGTCCTAAGTAATGACCAAGACCTGGTGAGAGATGTAAAAGTGATTGCACTGCTTGGGAACAGTGACCATAATGTTATTGAGTTCAACATTTGTATAAATAGGGAATTGGCCAAAAAGACTGACACAACCACTTTTAGCTTTAAAAGGGGTAACTTCACTGATATGAGGGGACATGTGAGGAAAAAACTGAAAGGAAAAGTAGAAAGGGTGAAAACCATTGGGGAAGCTTGGAGACTATTTAAAACTAGAATCCTAGAAGCTCAGAAAAAAACATATACTGCAGGTTAGAAAAGGCACAAATAGGTATAGAAAGAAGCCTGCGTGGTTAACAAACAAAGTAATGGAAGCTGTAAAAGGTAAAAAGGATTCCTTTAAGCAATGGAAAGCTAGTCTCAGTGAGGTCGATAAAAGGGAACATAGGCTGTGGCAAATAAAATGCAAGCCTGTGATCAGGCAGGCAAAAAGGGAATATGAGGAGCATATAGCAAAAAACATAAAGATCAACAATAAACTTTCTTCAAGTACATTAGAAGCAGGAAACCAGCCAGGGAGGCAGTGGGTCCCTTGGATGACCAAAGGGTAAAAGGAGTATTGGAGGATGATAGGGAAATGGTTGATAAGCTGAATGCATTTTTTGCCTCTGTCTTCACTGTGGAAGAGGAGAAGTGCTTGCCCACTCCAGAACCACCGATTTCGGGAGGGGCGTTGAAAGACCTGAGTCAGATAGAGGTGATGAAAGAGGAGGTCCTACGACTGATAGGCAACTTAAAAACTGATAAATCACCAGGCCCAGATGGCATACATCCAAGAGTTCTGAAAGAACTCAAATGTGAACTTGTGGATCTCCTGACAAAAATATGTAATCTTTCAATAAAATATACCTCCATTCCTGAGGACTGGAAGGTAGCCAATGTCACTCCCATCTTTAAAAAGGGTTCCATAGAAGATCCGGGAAATTACAGGCCAGTCAGTTTGACATCGATACTGGGTAAATTGGTGGAAATTGTTATCAAGGAAAGAATTAGTAGGCACACTGATGAACAAAAACTATTGAGGCAGACTCAGCATGGGTTCTGTAAGGGAAGATCTTGTCTCACTGACCTGTTAGTGTTCTTTGAGGGTGTGAACAAACATGTGGACAAGGGAGACCCAATAGATGTTGTTTACCTTGACTTCCAGAAAGCTTTTGATAAAGTTCCTCATCAAAGGCTCCTAAGTAAGCTCAAAAATCATGGGATAAGAAGACAAGTCCTTTTGTGGACCAAAAACTGGCTAATTAATAGGAAACATGGGTTGAGTATAAATGGGAAACTCTCAGTGGAGGGTGGTAAGCAGTGGGGTACCGCAGGGATCATTACTCGGCCCAATGCTTTTTAACTTTTTCATTAATTATTTGGAGTTGGGAGTAAGCAGTGAAGTGGCTAAATTTGCAGATGACACGAAGTTGTTCAGGGTGGTGAGAACCAGGGAGGATTGTGAGCCACTCCAAAGGGTCAAGGATGGGTGAATGGGCGTCAGCATGGCAAATGGGGTTCAATGTGACCAAGTGCAAGATGATGCACATTGGAGCCAAAAATCCTAACTATAAATACATGTTGATGGGGTCCAAACTGGCAGAGCCTGACCAAGAGTCACAGTAGATAACTCACTGAAAATGTTGAGACAGTGTGTGACTGCAATAAAAAAAAGGCCAACACTATGCTGGGGATTATTAGGAAGGGAATTGAAAACAGATCAGCCAATATCATAATGCCCATATATAAATCAATGGTGCCACCTCATTTGGAATACTGTGTACAGTTCTGGTCACCACACCTTAAAAAGGATATTATAGCTTTGGAGAAAGTGCAGAAAAGGGCAACTACAATGATAAAAGGGTTAGAACACTTTCCCTATGAAGAAAGGTTAAAGCGCTTAGGGCTCCTTAACTTGGAGAAATGACAGCTGAGAGGTGACGTGATAGAGGTTCATAAGATTATGCATGGGATAGAGCAGGTAGAGAAAGAGATACTTTTCTCCCTTTCTCACAGTACAAGAACTTGTGGGCACTCAATGAAGTTGCTGAGTGGTCAGGTTAGAACGGATAAAAGAGTGATTAACACATGGAATTCATTGCCGCAGGAGGTGGCAGTGGCTACAAGCATGGACAACTTCAAGAAGGAATTAGATAAGCATATGGAGCAGAGGTCCATCGGTGGTTATTAGCCACAAGGTATAGATAGAGACTCTGGGGCAAGTGATGCTCGCTATTCTGGGTGCTGGAGGGGGGTCAACAGTGAGAGGGCTTCTAGTGTCCTGGCCCCACTGGTGGACCTCCTGATGGCACCTGGTATTTTTGGCCACTGTGTGACAAGAGTGTTGGACTGGATGGGCCATTGGCCTGATCCAAAACTGGCTTCTCTTATGTTCTTATGAAAACCTGCAAAATTTCAGTGTCATTCTGTAGCTGCTCAGAGGCAAAATTTCAGTGTCTCAGTGCTCAAAGGCAGGCAATGTCTTCCCAAACCTTCCTATACTCTAGTTATAGCACCACCCTGTGGTATATAATGTAATGTAAAATGTAAAAGAACTGCAAGGACTAAAGGACTAAAGATTCATGTAGGTAGCCATGTTGGTCTGAGGCAACAAAACAAAGTATGAGTCCAGTGGCACCTTTAAGACTGACAAAGTTTAGTTCTGGGTATAAGCTTTCATGTGCATGCACACTTAATTAGATAGCATGCACATGAAAACTTATACCCAAAATTAAACTTTGTTGGTCTTAAAGGTGCCAGTGGACTCAAACTTTGTTCTGTAAGGACTAAAGTTACAAAACTGCACTGATTTCTCTTCAAAGGGAAATCAGAGAAAATTAAAAAAAAGAGAGAGAGCAAGAGAAATCAATGGCTATGTCTAAAAAAACCTGAATTTTGGAAAAAGCAATTCTCCTCCCCATAAGAGTGCTATGCTAGAATTCCATGGTAGATATTCTCAGCAGCCTCATTGCTTGCCAGAAAGCACCAGATTTGTAGTTTTCTCTGTATTGTAAATTGAATGAAAAGGTAGAGAAAACTAGAAGTCCATACGCCACAGAAATTATTTCTTGGTGGAGAGAAAGATACTGTACTTTTTTCTTCCTCCTGATTTAGTTCTGAAATTCTCAAGGAGGAATTCATCATTTTGCAATAGCTTCCCTCCCACTAATTATTTTGAATTCTTTCATATCTCCCAAGTCTCTGTTGCCATTAATAATGCCATTAAGAAAAGCATTTGTAGTTTAGAGACCTGGCAGTATGTGATTTTTCTTTTTAACCTAGTGTTCCCCATTGCCAAGTACACTTCCTCTTTTTCTGAAAGTTCATCCCCCACGCACCCCCTCTTGAGAAGTGAGAGAAACTGCCCAGAGGGTTAGGTGCACTTTTCTGTTTGGGGTAAGGTTCTTTGTTGAATGCTTGGGGGTGACAACCCTTTAAAAGACAATTGTTTTTCAAGGATAGCAGGCACGTATGTATGTTTCATGTTCCTACATATTTATCTACAGTTTACCTCTGATAGTTCTAATATGATACAAAAAGGCCATGCAACATGATGTCCAGTACACTGACCATTAAGGAAGTGCTCAATCCAGCTGAATACTACTGAATCCCATTGAAAGCACACTTGTGGGATAGGGTGGGGTATAAATTAAATAAATAAATTTAGTACAAAAAAAGCTATGGAAATGTTTTACAACTACAGTGTTTACAGGGTTTAAAAGACACTAGTAATACAACCATCAGAAATTGTGTAGTTTAACTGGAGATATATGAATTTATTGTGGCTGCAAGCCATTTCATTTTGCCCATATTTGTCACATTATTGATTGCCTTTTCTTTTATGCTATTTTAACTTTATTTAATGCCATTTTTACTCCATTTGTATACTACACTATTCTAAAGTTATTTCCCATTTATATGCCAGTTTAATGCTAAAATAATGTTAAAAGTGTGTTTTTAATGGGGAAAATTTGGTGCAAGTAAACAGAATGGAGCAAAAGTAACATCCGATGGGTTGGATTTGAAATGAAGTTGTTCGATTTGAAATGCTAGGGCTACAAAATTTGGTAACATCCTTAAGGATAATATTCTCCACAGTACAACCTTTTGATCTCTGCTATGGAACAAATATTTCTTTTTAGGCTCCTATTGTAACTTTCTTAAAGTGTGCATTGCCTATACTTTTTTGCTGTTTTTATCGTTGGGATCTCACTTTAGTCTTATAAAATGAAGAGGTTACTGGTGTGTCACAAGATACCTACTTTCCTGATGAACTCTTCTGCACTTCTGATTCTCTGTTTTACATAAATTTATTGAAACAATGTGCGCTGAGTTCACATTTCCTATTCAGATTCAAGAGTAGTAATTGAATGAAGATGTTTTCAACATCCTCATTAATCTGAATAATGCATTTAATAAAATCAGATTCTAAATTCAGAGCTTTCCCTGTCACAGTGACTCCTTCCTTCTCATTTCACCTTGTCCTCTGGAGAAAAATATCTGGAAGAATAGTAGTTACAGTATTATATAAAGAAAGATGGTTTCCAAAATGATCTGTTATACTGGAAACTGTACTATATGACTTTCTGAACTTAAAATCTGTTCTGCTTTGGTCATGGTAGGCAAGAATAAAAACAGCTACAGATTAAAGGAACTAAAGTTGTAGAATGCAATTTTATGACAGCAATGTTCTTAAGTTTGGAACATTGGAAGTTTGCATATCATACCCATGTACACACACTGCACAATAAAAAAAATGGACCCAGTGCTTTGTATGTATTTTCTAGAAATGGGTTTCTAATGGTTCTCTCCAATTGCTGTGGTTGGGGAAAACTGAAATACAACAGAGTTACGATCAGCTTTCTAACTTTGCAGTGTTTTAAGCTTTCCCCAAGCGATCGGAGGAAAACGAGAGGTGCCTCTGGGCAGGACCATGGTGCAAGGGCTTGGTGACCAACTGGGAGTTCCCATGGACTGAATGCTGTGCTTTCTCCCTGTGTCCAGGTCTCTGTTCCCTGACACTTGCTGCTGCTTTCTTTCACCAGTTTACAAAGTCATATTTTTGAATACCTGGGAGGTCCAATGAATATGCCTTGTCTGTTGCCCAAATTTTGCTTCTTTGACATTATAATTAGGGGTGGCCACTTTACCATTCTATATAATGGTAGGCTCTAGAGCCCCATAAGGATTCTGAAAATCCCAGCTCAGCTCCTCAATCTCCTTCTCCAGCACTGTCTATGCTCTCAGGTATCCAGAAGGCAGATTTCTTGTCTATCCTCTTTCCCCCACAACTCAGACATGTTGTTCTTGGTATGACATATTAAGACATTTTTTAGGCAGGTTAATTTACAAATGCATGTTTTTCTGCTTATCTAGAGAGTACCTCAAAAATGTAGAAATCTCTATATTATTACATGTACAAGGTCCAGCGAGTTTACTATTAGATACTGAGAATAAAGCCTATAATATATTCCTATGATACTTTCATCTTCTTCTATGTTTCAGGTTATTTGTATTTTGGGCAAAATAATTAGGATTTATGAAGAAATAATGAGATAATGGCATCATTTCTCATGAAGTCAGGTGCAACAATTAGCCTGGTTCTTTCACAAATGAGATGCAGCTTCACAAAGTCTTGCTAACATCTTTTCACTAAATTAATCTTTAGCAGAAGCGCCATTAAATAGCACATCAGCGAATATATTGAAGTCCAACTAGAACTTTAAATAACATGATGATCTTCTCTTTGCATATCTCAGCTACTTTTAACACTCTCGATTGTCTCCTGCTTTGAAGTGAACAGACATTACATTAGTTTTAACATCTGTCTTATCTAATTTACTGTGCACAAAAGATTTGGAACAGATAATAACATTCTCTCTCTCTCTCTCTCTCTCTCTCTCTCTCTCTCTCTCTCTCTCTCTCTCTCTCTCTCTCTCTCTCTCTCTCTCTAGCTGTAGAATTTACACTATGTTGACTTTATACTCAACTGCTTGGTTTTATTCATTCTTGAAATAATTGCACATCACACTTGTGACACAGTGATAATCTAGTCCCTGTTAAGGAAAAAGTAACTTAAAAGTAGGGATGGGCATGAACCAGGAAAATGTGTTTTGGTTTGTGGGCATGCCCAGTTCATGAACCATGGACTGTCACAAACATTTACACTAAATGAACTGGTTCAGTTTGTGAGGTTCATGATACAGTAGAACACCCCCCAGAAACACCAAACTCACAGGAGATCTCCAGCCGATGCTTTTCTACTTGCCCTCCAAGTTTGGTGAGAATTAGCAAGGGCAGAACAGAATCAAAGTCCCAGAGAATCTCTGCAGTAGAAATTGAAGGTGGGGGGCATTTTTGCAAGCCCAGCAGAACCAGTGCAACTATGGCACTGCAAACCCAACAAGACTAAAGTCAAGCCAGGAAGGTGCTTTTGGGGGAAGTATCAAGCACAGGTTCAGAGGTGTATAGAATGGACTCCCTACTAGCTAAATACACCAATACACCAAACATGCAGGAAACCTCACATGCTGCCTGCTCCTCTACAGTCTATCCAGCCTGGGAGTGGATTACATTTCTGGAGCCTCAGTTACGCCCCCCCCCCCGAAGGTCTCCCCAGTGCTCTCTCTGGAAAAGACAGTTGCAGTTACAGGAGTCCATGGAACAGCTCACAAACAAGCCAGTGACACAAAACTCACAGAGAAACTTCACCTGGGCAGACCTCACCCACCCAGACTCTGGAAGTAAGGCAAGTATCCACCCTATACTCGCAGCCCTCCCAAGTCTCCAAAGGCACCCTCCAGTCTGATCCTTAATTCAGGTACAATCTTGTCTACTGTAGGACTTCCCATACCTGCCTACCTGCCTATTAACATAGTTAACCACTTGCTTGCCTGTAGTCCACCATTGCCTGTAGTCTTGCATTTTTTTCAGGAGTTATATGTATAAGCCTTTCCCATAGTGTAGTTTGTGAAGAATCCACATGATTTAAAATTGTAATGAGGAATATGTTATAAACTTTTTAAAAACAGCAACAATACCAAGAAAGCTAGAATCCTCAGGGTTCTAATAAAAGCTCACAGCAAGCTCAACAGTGCCACAGCGGCTGTATACAAACTAAAAGCTTCAATAATTTTGCTCCTCATTTAAAAGCCATTTATGCAGTTGAATTGAACAGCAAGCTTTCCGCAACAGCTGTCAATAAGTACTGGAAGTAATTTTTACATATACCGTGTCTCCCTCTAATGATTAATTCTCAATGCTCCTTCTCTGTTGGTGAGACAATATATCTTGATTTAGGCCTTGAGTAAAATAGTACCAAAATGCACTGTATATATGTGTATTAATACTAAGGTTTTTGCATATAATATGGATCCATTAAACATGAATGTTTTGTTTTACATTTCTTTATCAGAACTCCATCTGCAAAAATTAATGTACCTGCTATATATCTTGCTGCCTCATTTCTTTTCAAGAAAGAGAAATAACTGCGAAAATATCATGGCAAGATCAAACAGGGACACTTAGTAAGACCCCCAACCATACCTTACTGCAAATATCAACCATATGTAACTTTTAGGGGCTAGCATCTGCTTCTTTCATTTGCCAACTCTATAGCTCACTGAATTTGTAATGTTAAATTATAGGAGCTTTGCTGCTATGTGCTCCATGGACTAATCTTGAAAGTGACATTTAGCATATATTTCTGCTATAATGACAACTATTTTCAATTAATTTAATTTGACAAAAATATAACAATTTTCTAGAGTAATTTTAAAATATACAACATTTGGATTTTAATTCATGTACTAAGAATTTTTCTTTGGAAGTCTGGACTGAGGAAACCTTCGCATTTAGTTTTTCAGTCTCTCTCTCTCTCTCTCTCTCTCTCTCTCTCTCTCTCTCTCTCTCTCCTCTGGCAGGAATTGCTGTCCAGCCTCACCTCAGCCACCCTTTAGAAATGCTAGTAGCTCTCTGATGGGAGGTAATGGATGTCATGCCTGCCCCCGATCCGGCACCTGAAACCTTGGCTATGAGCTCAGAAACACCTCCAGACCCGGCACCAGTGAGCTCTACCCCCGATTTGGCACCTGACAGCTTGGCCACGACCTCCTTGGACCCAGCGCCAGGGATCAGGGACGCGGCACCTTTAAGTCCCTCCGAGGCACCGGAGTCCTCAAAGGATCTAAGTGCTGGGAGGGATGAGCTCCCAGCTATGAGTCAGCAAGCACCTGGGGCGGATGCTTCCCCACCCAACTCACCCCCACGTGCTGATTGTTTATGAGCTTGCAGGCACAAAGACTTAGTGGCTCGACGAAAGGAGGCACGTGTATGGGGGCAATGGTCAATGAGCCCCGAGTATTAACCGGAGCAGGGACCTGACAGTGACCGGTTAATTAGTTAATGAGCCAGCACGGTATTTAAGAACATCCCCAGCCACAAGCAAACCATGCTGGCAAACTCGTTGAAAGACAGATCACCTTGCGCCCATCCTTGTTCCCTCATCTTGATTCTCTGGCTCCCGGCCTTGGCACATCTCTGAATGCTCTTCTGGCTCCTGACCTCGGCTCAGCTTCTGGACTCCGCTTCGACCTCTGGCTAACAGTATACCTGATGACAGCTTTGCGTTCCGCTTTGAACCTTGTTTGCTTGGACTGGACTGATACCTTGGCTGATCCCTGGAACTCTCTCTGACTACAGCACCTGACAGCCCCCCTGCACCCCGCACCCGGCCCCCATCGTGACAATGGGATGGCTGAGCTTCTCCCTCCAGCTGGGAAGGTGACATCTGGCAGGAAACAGGATTTGGGAAGCTGGAAATCCCAGAGAAGTCTTTTGCTGGAGACTTCAGGAAATGCTTCTTTGACCTGATCTGATCAGATCTGCCCTGCCCTGCCCTAGGGGTGGGCAAACGGAGATGGCAAAACTAGGAAAAAGGAGGTCTTCTAACTGAGGTCCTGCTGAAGGCAGCCATTGCTATGTGGGGGACTGCAAGCCTGAACAAAGACTCCAGGATAATGGGAACACTTTAGAACCATTGTGACTTCTAAGTTAAGTTGTGACTTAGAATAACATCAGACTTAGAATAACATCACCTAGGGAATGTGAGGAACAGAGGAAGTCTGTGCTTACATTTTTCTTCTGGATCTCTTATTCAATCCACTGCTGTACTGAGAGAATGCATGTGGGATTTTTTTTTAATTGTTACAATATATGGATATACACAAAGACATTACTGAGTTCTTACAAAAAAAGCCCTTCCCATATTCTTTGCAGTTGTGCTACATCTTAACCTCACTTTAATTATTCCCATTTGATTAAATTATTCCCATTGATTCCTTGCATTTGAAAATCCATTCAACAACTGTGGAGCTTGAGTCAGATTCCCAATGATGTGCAGATACTAATCTATTAGTTGTTAGCATATGTGAAATCAAGTTTCACTTGTCCTTTGGGAACATGGCTGTATAGTTTAGTAATATAACCTCAACTGAAAAAAGGAAATCTACAACAAAACCTCCCCCCAAAAAAACCCTGGCTGTGACAGAAGACAAATATGTTTGTGCTCCACAAAATGACCACCACATACACAGATAATTGGTGTTAGCTAATTTACAATACCAGCATGTATCATGCATGCCACTGATACAACATTTTTATTGAATTTTCCCCAGAGGGATTTTATTTTTAATAAATGTTTTAAAACTTTTAATGCTGGTCACTGTTCTCTGTACCACATAGACCTCCACTGTTTCAGACACACTATTTTAAAAATGAGCACCAAAAGAAGTGCTCTGGCAAGTTGCTACTCCCCCAGTGGTGCGCAAGTGCAGTAAGCTGTCCTCATGGTAATCAGATGCTGGGAGACACAATCACAAAGCAAGGCCTTAGAACAGCAAAACAGACAAGGGAAGCTGGGAGTCCTGGCCCTCTCAGTGGGTAATTTCTACAAAGGCCAGGTGATGGCAGTAGGTGAACCAAAAGGGGAAGGGGAAAGCAGGAGGGCAAGATAAAACAAGGCCTGCATGTCAATGGGGTTGTTCCACCACAAAGAAATATTAACAAATATATTTGTATTTTGATATATTTAAATACCATCACATATTCTAATTCTCATTTCTGGCCAAATCTGAGGCCTTTGTTTTGGCCTTTGAGGAAAATCTCATCAGGGCCAGGCCTGACAAGAAACCACATACAACTTTATATGACACAATTTCCATGACTCACCCTGCAATGGCTGCTTCCTAACATTCAACAGCTGCCATGCCACAAAAGCCAGAGTGACCTTGGGCCAGTTACACATTCTCAGCCTAATTTACTTCACAAGAGGGGGCCGATTGGCCATTGAAAGCACCAGGATTCCTCAGTGAGCTGATGAACTCTGGCCCACCTGTACTCAGCTAGCTCTGTGGAAGCAGGGAAAGGGGAGAGGTCATAGGGGTTTTCAGGAAAGGGAAAGAGGAAATAGTGGGGTAGGAAAAACAGGATTTGTCCATTTCCACAAGTCCTGGTAGGTTCCCACTTATATATTCTAATTCACAACCCAGCCAAATGTGAGGATACTTAAATCCAGATATGTGAATGGACAAAACAGATCTTTCTACAAAGCTGGAAAATATTCCAGGTTTGCAGAAAAATTTGAAATCTTTTTTTAAAATGCATAAAATACTTAAAAACCCAAAATGATAAAAGGAGATCCTGTAGCTTTAAGAAACAGATGCCATCATAGCTGATGCTAGTCAACCACAATATTTTGGCCAACATTCCAGGCTTGGTTTCTGTCAGTAAAAGGTGGGGGGGAGCTTTCCAGGGCTGTTTAGGCCTTTGAGAGAGGAGTTATTAGGCCAGGCCCAGAAGGAACCACAAAGTGACTTGCTACAACCAAACTTGCATAGATCACCTAGATCTGTTCAAAAGTGGTCCCCTTATGAAAGCCATTGTGGTGTAGTGTTTAGAGCTTTAGACAATGTTCTGGGAGTTTCAAATCACTAGTTTGCTATGGGCCAGTCACATACTTTCAGCCTGAAAAGTACTGAGGTCAGAGACTCAGCATGGTGAAATCAGCTCCAGTTTATTTGGTGCCATCAGAATGAAGGTAAAACTAGCCGGTCCACAGCCAGCTTATATTCGTGTCTGCACACACACCCAACACACACCCAGCAGCCGTGATAGGTTCTATACACATATCGATTCCCTGCAGGATCCTAGTGCTCCCATTAGTCCGCATCTAGGATTCACAGTGTCTATTGTTCTAGGACCGAAGGTCTGTAGGTCCATTTGACCGCATGGCCAGGCGCATGTGTTGCAGCCATCTTAATACATAACACAGCCTAACTTACTTGACAGGGTTGTTGTGATGATAAAATAGATTTCAGGAGAACTATGTAAGCTGCTGAGCTTCTACTGTGGAGAAAGGTGGGTGTGACAGACTTTCAAGAGTTAATGTTCTAACAGAGTCTGAGAACCTTTGAGTGACAGGCAGTTCAAACAGAATTCTGTTGAGATGATAAGAAATGACAACTGGGAACTGACAGTTGAAGAAGGGACAGTTTACCACTGACTGAGAACTGGGAAAGAGGCTGAAGGATTGCCATTCAAGCCAAAAAGGGACAGAGCTTCTAGTCAAGAGAAGCAATCCTTGCCCAGTGGAAAGGAATATAGCTCTAAAACAAGGAGTGATTCCTGGTCTATGTATATAGAAAGATTTTGGGAACTTGGTTGTAGATAAAGGTAGGTTGGCTATTGGGTGGGAGGGAGATGAGGAACCAGGAAAAGAGGAGAGGCTATGGAGGGTCTCTGGGAAAGGAAAGAGAAAATAGTGCAGGAGGGGGAAATGAGATATCCCCTGCAAGTATTTGCAGGTCTCCTGCTTGTATTAAATAATTTAATATAACAATTTTGTTGATCAATTAATTTATATAACAATGGGTGCGTTCAGACGCGCCGTTTGAGCCGTTTTCGGCACGGCTGAGAAACGGCTTTTACCTGCTTGTTCACACGCCCAACATCTGCCCACCGTCCCCAGCCGTCGCTTTCTGGAGCAAACCCCCTTTGAAACGGAGTATTTTGGCACCACTTACCCAAGCGGTGTTTTCCATGATTCTCCGTTTCAAGCCGCACTTTCCGCTGTCTGATCGCTCGTCTCGGTCGAGCCACTTCCGGGAGCCTCTACCCCCCCTCCCCTCCAAAAAGCTGCCGTGGAAGCCTCAGGCTTCCGCTTTTCGTCCGCCATTTTTTTAATGCATCGGCGGTATGCGCATGAGCGGAGCTCCGCTCCTACGTTAATAAGACCAGCATTTAAACAGTGCCTGGTTTTAGTGTTTAGACGAGTTTGGGATCTCAAAGAGGCCATTTTTGGGTCAAAAGTTTAAAGGGAAGTGTTTTGTTGAAGGGGTTCGATTGAAGTGGAAATAGTGCCA
This sequence comes from Gekko gecko, assembly GCA_029375565.1. Lineage (NCBI taxonomy): Eukaryota > Metazoa > Chordata > Lepidosauria > Squamata > Gekkonidae > Gekko > Gekko gecko. The sequence continues at coordinate 62,570,862 of JAPDNY010000004.1, read as the reverse complement.
TAGTAACACAGCTATCTATCTTGTGCCGGAACTCATTTCACATGTTCACTGCAGGGCATGCTTTTGGCGGGAAAGTGACACTCCTCAAAAATGTCTGGTGTGAGAGGGACATCCTGGAGGCGCGGGGAGACCCTGGAGCTCCTAGCTCTCTGGGGGGATGCTAAAATCCAGGAGGAGCTTAAATGTTCCTCTAGGAACATTGAGATTTTTAGGGAGATCGCAAAAGGGATGGCTGCAAAGGGGTTCAGGCGAAGTGCTGAGGAGTGCCGCACTAAGACTAAAGCCTTCGCCTGAAATTCAAGCAGGTGGTGGCTGACAACCAACAATCTGGTACCTCAGCACACACCTGCCCCTTCTACGAGGAGCTGAGTCACATTTTACAGGGGAGTGTCAGTGTGACAGGGAGGAGGCTGTCACACAGCTTCCAAGAGGAGACAGCTCCTAGCACCAGCCACCACGGCCTCCCTCCCTCCCCTGAAGCCTCCCTTGATCTTTTCCCCCTGGAACAAGAGGGAGCAGGCAACTCATGTGGCAAGTATATATCTGGGTCCATATACAATTGTGAGAGGAATCCACCACCAAGTCACAAAGCAGCCCACCCCACACTCTCCAGTCCTTGCCCTCTGGTGACTGAGGTAATCTCAGTGATGTGGACTGTTCTCATAATACTACAATAGGGGCATTTTGGCTACCAGAACATGTAGCTATTCTCCAAGTACAATCAGGCCTGTGGAAATTTTGAAATACCTCAACCTGGCAGTATGCCATGCTACCCCCCCAGAAATATTACCATGGGTGCGTTCAGACGGCATGGTGGGATTGCTCACGATTTGACTCCTCATCCTTCCCCATTCTTCCTATTGCTCCAGCCACCTGTATCTCAGGAATGGCTGTGTGGTTGCCTGTAATAACTGTGATTCCTGCGTAGCACAGCAGGCAGTTCACCCAACCTGGTCAATTGACATCAGGCTCCATTTTCTGTCCATTCCAGAAGGAGACAGCCCCCTGTCACAGGCAGAGGAAGGGACCAAAGATGATGGTGAGGTGAATATGGAGGCTTTCTCACCTCAGGAAGGTGGGTGAGACCAGCTCTCAGAGGATGACTTCCACTATGGTTTATTCCTGTCCATACCACTTCACATAATCAACCCCTCCACCACCCAAAGATCTCACCCTGCCACTTCCCCCTGAGTGTTTACTGGCACATGTGCATTTCAGAACAGTAGAACATAAGAGAAGCCAATGTTGGATCAGGCCAATGGCCCATCTAGTCCAACACTCTGTCACACAGTGGCCAAAATATACCAGGTGCCATCAGGAGGTCCAGCAGTGGGGCCAGGACACGAGGAGCCCTCCCACTGCTGCCCCCCTCCCAGCACCAAGAATAGAGTGCATCACCTGCCCCAGACCACATGAGTCACACAGCCATTAGTGTCTTTTGCGTAACGCTCCTTTTCTCACCTGTACACCACAGGCACATCTGCATCCTCCCAGCCAGAGGCACGTGGGAGCCAAACCCACAGTAACCCAACAGGTAAGCCTGAACCCTTGAACCCCAGGAGCTGCAGCATAGCAGGGCATGAGAAGGTGGTGAATGGAGACTACAGCTGCTGCAGGTCAACCACTCCCCATCACATCTTTCCCTTTTTTTCCTCCCAACCACAGATTTTCCACCTGGAGTCATCCTGGGTGAACTCTCACCAAAATCCCGCCTGGCCTTTATACGGGCAAGGACCAAAAGAGTTTCAGCGGTGCAGAAGGTAGGGGAGGAGATGCTCCAGCAGTCTAGACAGCACCGAGAGGCGCTGCTGGAGGCAGGCAGACGAGAGCACGAGGAGTTCATGGCTCTGATGACCGCCTCCCTTGAGCAGGAGAGGCAGTCCAACGATGCCCTGTGTGGGATCTTACAGGGTGCACTGGCTGCACTCACTCATCTCACTAGGACCATCAGCGGAGAGAGTGCAAGTGCCACCACACCACGTCATCCAGGTGGCAACTCATCCATTCCTGACACTGGCCATGGATTCAGGAAGAAGCGGGACAAGAGACCCAGAGAACCGTATTCCCCTTAGTGTTCTGCAAGACACTGGCATAAATTGGTCCACTTGTGTAACAGGGGGCAATGTCTCAGCAGAGATAACATAAATACCTGAGATCAGTGCCCTCTGTGAGTGCCCCAAGGAAACTGGTCGCAGCCACATGGGATCAGTGCTCAGAAGATTCTTCCCACTGTGCGGCTGTCAGTAGTTGACGTTAAATAGTTCTGGTATGCCAGTGTAAAACCTATATGTATTTAAGTTTATCTTCACACATTTAAGTGTGTGTTGCTGTTTTTTCTTTTCTTTTTTTGGCGTGTTGTCTGCCTGCTTTGCCAAGCTTGCCTCTGCCCTCAGAGCTGCTGTCTTTTAGGCACTGAGTACGGGGATGCAGTGCCAGAAGCAAACCAGGCATAACAGCGACCCTGTTTTGAAAAATGTAACTTTATAAAGAACTTTGTAAAACAGTAAACAATTAAAACAGTGCAAACTCAACAGGAACACAACAACAACACAAACAAACAGACTACTCCCCCTCTTCCCCAGATTCCTCCTCACTCTCCTCGGACTCCTGCTCCTCTGCCTGCGCTGCCACCGCTGCAGTGAGCCTGATGCCTTGAAACTCCCTGCGGAGTCTCACCATTGCCCGCTCCACAACTTCAATACGGCGTGTATGTCCATCCTCTGAAATGACAAGTACGTGCTCAGCATTAACACCGTTATGCACAAGGAAGTCCTAGACACCCACATGACCCCTATCCACTGTGACTGTGAACTTGGTAGGATGCTCAAAGGGACATCTGAAAGCCACCTTACAGTGTGTTCTCCCTGGCCTAGGGACTCAGTGGCCAGTGTACCTGACCCAGGACATACCCTGATTGCACAATGACCAGGATGGATCCTGCTCCTCAACTGAGCAACCTTCCCTGTGCACTATTCTAGACACAGGCATTGCCTCTTCCCTAGCCAACACCATTTTGGGGCTGCTCCCTCCAGTGCTCCCCCACTGACCCACAACAATATTGCTTCCCTCCCTCCAACAAAATACACACACTCAGTTGTCACTGAGGCCTCTTGAGGACAACGGCATTTCAAACAAACTGTGGGCGAGAAGCAGCCTCCTTTGCACTGCAGCCAGACCATCCAAAAGAGCCAGGTCTGAACTCCTGACATTTCCCACAGAGTGCTCACCAGGGGAGAAGTGATGTCCAACACTGGTGCTGGTTCTCACTACATGGGAAGCCACTTAACACAAACTTACAGGATTCCAAAGGCAGGGGCAGGGGGGCTCTGACCTTCTCAGTAAACCGCAGTGTTGTGTTGTGTTGTTATGGTTGTTGTTATTGCAGTTGTCAGTTTTTTAGGTTCACCACAGCAGTGGTAGCTGTTCAATAAAATATGTGCTGCTACCTGCCTGTGTGCCTCGGATGTCTCTCATATTCCTACTGTTGATCACAGGACTGGGCCCGAAAGGATACTCACGGGTCTGCCGAATTGTATCCACACTCGCCCTGAGCAGCTCCATGCTGACCTGGAGCTGTTCAAGGGTGGCCTGCATCAGCTCCAGCCGCTCTTCTTGAGTAGGGGGAGGGGCCTCCGCTGCAACGTAGCTCGTCTCACCAACTGCTGTGAGAGAATGGGTAGCCCTTAGCATGTGCAAAGTTATTCCCTGGCAAGACAAGCAATGGCCCTTGCTCTTACCACTTGGGGACTCAGAGGTGGCCTCTGGTGCAGCTTCCTGACCCCCTGACTGGGCAGAGGTCATCTCCTGTGTGTCAACTGACCCTGAAATGAGTGGTTGAAAATCAAAGGTTAATAGGGTCAGGCAAACGTACACACTTCCTCAGTCAGGCACTAAGGTTTACATCCCAGTATAGTTACCACTCCAGGCACTGATCCTTGTGCATGGACAGATGACTTCCCAATAATACATCTAAATTTACCTCTATCGCTCACCACAGGGGATCCTGCGGTCTGCACCGCCACGCTCACATATAGTCCTGTTGAAAATGACACAGGAGAAAATATGCTTATTATATGTTTTGCTGTGTTCTCTCAGCCAGGTCCCCCCTTTTACTCCTCTATGGTGCTCTAATCTCCTGAGGACCCACTTACACTTCACCTAGGGTGCAAGGCTAAGCCAACTGTGCTTTCCCAATCTAGACCCAGACATCCATCAAACTCCATGGTTCTGTCATGTGGGTCATGGAAAACCTCAGAAGACCACGCTACTCTGACCTTGTGGTAGGGATTCCAATTCAACCTAACCTGTAACCATTGCTCCCTCTCAGCAGAGGAATCTGTGAGCTGGAGGCCATAGAACTGCAATCCTGCTAACAGCAGTTCAGTTTAGAGGGAACACTGGCTGCAACTAGTATGGAGAAGACAGATATCCACCGGCAACAACCTCCCAGATCTGCAGTGATCTGTCAAATGGCGTGCATTGCCAGAGTACACTAGCGGACCCCCCCCCCTCGAAACGTTTCCCTTCCTTTTCTGCTTGTGATTATTTTCTTAGACAGTTGGGTCCTTTTACACGGAGAGAAAAAGGGAGTGATGCTACAGCCACTCCCCCTACCTGTGCAATGTGTCACCTGTCCTCATCAAAGGCTCCTAAGTAAGCTCAATAGTCATGGGATAAAAGGACAAGTCCTCTTGTGGATCAAAAACTGGCTTATAAATAGGAAACAGAGAGTGAGCATAAATGGGAAACTTTCTCAGTGGAGGGTGGTAAGCAGTGGGGTACCACAGGGATCAGTACTCGGTCCCATGCTTTTTAACTTGTTTATTAACGATTTGAAATTGGGAGTAAGCAGTGATGTGGCTAAATTTGCAGATGACACGAAGTTGTTCAGGGTGGTGAAAACCAGGGAGGATTGTGAGGCACTCCAAAGGGATCTGTTGAGGATGGGTGAGTGGGCGTCAACGTGGCAAATGGGGTTCAATGTGGCCAAGTGCAAAGTGATGCACATTGGAGCCAAAAATCCTAAATATAAATACACGTTGATGGGGTCTGATCTGGCAGAGACTGACCAAGAGAGAGATCTTGGAGTCGTAGTGGATAACTCGCTGAAAATGTCTACACAATGTGTAGCTGCAATAAAGAAGGCCAACGCTATGCTGGGGATTATTAGGAAGGGAATTGATAACAAATCAGCCAGTATCATCATGCCCCTGTATAAATCATTGGTGCGACCTCATTTGGAATACTGTGTACAGTTCTGGTCACCACATCTCAAAAAGGATATTATAGCATTGGAAAAAGTGCAGAGAAGGGCAACTAGAATGATAAAAGGGTTGGAACACCTTCCCTATGAAGAAAGGTTAAAATGCTTGGGGCTCTTTAGCTTGGAGAAACGACGGCTGAGGGGTGACATGATCGAGGTTTATAAGATTATGAATGGGATTGAGCAGGTTGAGAAAGAAGTACTTTTCTCCCTTTCTCACAATACAAGAACTCGTGGGCACTCTATGAAATTGCTGAGCAGTCGGGTTAGAACAGATAAAAGGAAATACTTCTTCACCCAAAGAGTGATTAACATATGGAATTCACTGCCACAGGAGGTCGTGGCAGCTGCAAGCATGGACAGTTTCAAGAGGAAATTAGATAAACATATGGAGCAGAAGTCCACCAGTGGCTATTAGCCACAGGGTATAGAATGAGAACTCTCAGTCTGGGGCAGGTGATGCACTCTATTCTTGGTGCTGGAGGGGGCAGCAGTGGGAGGGCTTCTGGTGCCCTGGCCCCACTGCTGGACCTCCTGATGGCACCTGGTATATTTTGGCCGCTGTGTGACAGAGTGTTGGACTAGATGGGCCATTGGCCCGATTCAACATTGGCTTCTCTTATGTTCTTATGTTCTTATGTGTGCTATATTTGCTTACCGGATGCATTCCCCCTTTCAGGAGAGGATCCTGGGGAGTCTTGTAGTGCTGCCTGCCGACAGCTCCGTTTTGGCCGGTAGGATTCTATGGGAAACGGGAAGGGAAAAGTTGGTGGGGCATGTAAGTGACAACTAATGGTGCACTCCAGTATAAGGGGGGGGGGGCGCATTGTACTCACTGGCAGGTCTCCGCTTCTCCCAGCTGGGGTTGCCCGCTTGATCCCACAGTCTGCGGAGCAGATTAAACCTGGGTGGCCGGCTGCTGACAGGGGGTATCCCCCCATAGTACTCTAGTGCTTCAAAAAACGCGGCTTTGTCCCTTTTGAATTTGGCGCGACATTGAGCCGCGCTTCTGGGGTGGCCTGCCTCAGTCAGTGCAGTGGCCACCTCCTCAAATATGCTGAGAGTTTCTAAGTGGGTGCTTGTCATCACCCGGTCACCATAGCTCTTCTCCCAGAGGAAAATCAACATGAGTTCTAGCTCATCCTCTTGCCAGAACACACACTTTTGCGGTGAGGCAGCCATCCCTCCACGAAGTTCAAGCAAGAGTGTTGGTGCGCATGTATGCTTGGGTAGAGAAGCGCGCGAACGTCCAATCAATCGTGTACTTCTGAATGAATGTCAGGGATTGGGGGGTGGATTTCAAAGATTTTTTTGACGCTTCCCTGGAGCCAATTGGCTACTTTGGGACTCTGGAACTCAAACTGTCCTGTGGGGGGGGGTGGAAGTTTTTGGAGAGATCAAGGAGAAGTCTTTGGAGGCACAGATTAGTTATAACAGTTTATGGGCTGACTTTGCAAAACTTCCAGAAGTGTCCCCCATTGTCCCTGGGATAGTGGCCACAGTGGTAGACCACTGTACTTCTCCACAGAAGTGTCCACCCTTGGGTCGATTACTATCAACCCCCCCCGCGCGCGTTGATTACCGAGGTCTAAATTTCAAGCGTTACTTTGCTCATGCACACTTACGCCCCGCGCCCAAAACTTTTTACAATGGCGGCAGCGAGGCGTTTGGGCGTTTTTTGGCAGGAGGAGGAAGTGGAGAGCCTCCTGGAACTCCTGCATGACATGGATGCTGGGCCGATGGTCATGCCCAGCACCCACATGCCCACAATGGCCATTTTCAAAAGGGTAGCCAGGCGCCTCACTGTGCAAGGCTACCCCAGGTCCGGCTCACAATGCCGGGCAAAATTCAAAAGGGTTAAGGGGGCATTCTTCGATGCACTCGAAGACTGGGAGGGCTTCCCCCCAGGAGTCACCGGCCTCCCCACTTCCATTCCATGGCACGTCTGTGGACGCAGGCAGGAAGACCAAGCTGGGCTGAAAGAAGGACCCCATGTAAGTCTTTAAGTTTCTTCCGCCTCTTCTACTCCCCTTTTCCAGTGCACCCTTGGCAACCTCAGTGCAAGGAGGGTATGTTTTCCCTACCTAGGAGGAAATGTATCCCAAAACCAGGTCTGCTGACAGACACTGCAGCTGTGGGGACATAAATTTCTCTAAGGGATTTGGCCAGTGGCATATAGGGGGTAATGTTTACTTCCTTTGGTGAGATATGTTAGGTACAGTAAGCCTTACTTGACTGTCATTAATTCCCCCAAAAACCAGGTTTTGATTTAGTGTACCTTATTTAGTTGCTTGTAACATCTTCACATGTACAAGGAAAAGAAATGCGTGTCTGATTGGTCCAGCAATAACTGCCATCCACATCTTAACCAATACACTTTTCTCTCTTTAGACACACCTTGAGTACGGAGAAGGGGATGGTCCCAGAGAGCCCGGGTACTCATGCCCACCTCCTCCTCTGAGGATGCAGCCATAGAGGATCCGGGGCAAGGACCATCTGCAGGTGAGTGAGCCTTTTGTGATTACATCCTTCACACACACACCCATTCATTTATGTGACTACTGAAGTGACAGCTAATCCCTTCTCCAACCCCCCACCCCGGCCACTGGTAAACCGTGACCTGAACAAATCTCCCCCTCCTTTTCCTGTGGCCGGACCCTCCCAGCCACCGATGGAGAACCTGACTCTTTCCTCTGGGGACACTGGAGCAGGTGAGGGGACGATATGAATAAACCACTGACTGCAAATCCCAAATCTGACATTGAGCTGAAGTTAAATGTTTCCCCCTGCAGGGACCACCTCTCCTCTCCCATCAATGGAAGGTGAGCCACAGCAGGATGTGCAACCGCCTGGAGATGTGGTGGTGGTGGTGCCTTCGTGGGACACCGGAGAGGGTGAGTGGAGAGTGTCACTCCAGTTGTTCTTGAATGGCTGCTAGATTTCCCACACCCCTTGATTTGGAGATATTTCTGCAAATTCGAAGCAGACCAAAATGCCCAGCATCTGCTATGGTAGAGGGCACACATTGCAGACAGCTGTCTGTCCACACATCGTGCATTGGGAATAATTTGTGTTGAGCGACCACAGTGGCTGTTGTTGTTTGGAAGTGGGAGGTTACGGTGCATATGGAGTTGCAGTGCTGATGGAAACAGCAACTTGCAAGGCCACAGTGCCACATTTACGGTACCTCTGTAAGTACTCACACAGGTCTACTGCTGTTTGGAGAAAGCTCGTTGGACCACAACCTCAAACAAACTGTGTGCATTTCAGATCTGACGACTGAGGAGCAGGAACAGGGGCCGGGTGGCGGAGAACCCATCCGGGTTATTTCCTCTGCAGATTCGGCTGCAGGTAAGATTATCCTCAGGCTGCCCTATGGGGAATGCACTTCTTGCTCTGATGATGAGCTGTACCCTATTGCCCATAGGTCAAGCGGTGTCACCCCAGGCTGCCGTGGCTGCGGAGGTAGTGAGGTCCTGCCCTGGTTGCCAGGAGGTGGAGCGTCGGCTCCGTGAATTCGAGGACAGGGTGGACACCAGATGTAAGTCCACTCTGTTAGGTCCTGCTGGGCACACCCTATCCAGGAGTAATCTGGACCCCGTGAGACGTCCAGGCCACTGTGAATTGTGGTGGCAGGAGGGTGGCAGTCCAAGTGACCAGTCCCAGGGAAGGGCTGGGGTTTTTCAACAACAAGAAGGAGGGCTGAAAGCTAACCCCATCTTGAGCCCAAGCATCTCCAGAGATAGGGTGATGGGGGTGTGGGGACAGAGGACCTGCATTTTAACTCCTGTTTGTTTTCTGTGCCTGGTTGCGTTAAGTGCCTGGGATTATTCCCCTTGCCTAAATTATCCATAGTCCGATTACAGTTTTTTGAGTTTCAGGGCCTGGTGTGCCTTGGCCACTTAGTTCTTCCCAGGTTAGGACATTACCAGGGGCAAAAGGGAGGCCAGAGAAGCAAAATGGGCCCAAATTGGGGGTTGCCAATTCTCCAGGGGTTGCCCAAAGATTGTGGTACCAACTTCCCAAGGTTGGGGAATCAGCCAGAGGAGTCTCGCTGTCTTTCTAGCAGGGCGGTATCAATCCAGTGAGTGATGGCAGCAAGTAATGAGGGAAATAGCCCCATGAGACAATGTGGGCAAGTGAACACATGGGCTTGCGGGGCGTGTGCATTTGCTGACATGGTTTCCCTTTCTGAAATACCAATCCCCAGCATATGGGTCACTGTTACTGATATGTGATGATCTGACTGCCACAGCAAACTGTAATCCCAAGGTGGATTCCACAACAAGGCCATGTCTAATTCCCCCCCCTTCTTTCACTCCACAGTCCATCAGGTGCTCAACCTGATTAACACCCTGAGGCAGGTTGTGCGGCGTCTGCGCACTAACGTTGCGCACATGGAGCACGCATTTCAAGCTGCCAATCTGGAGCTGGCGCCGGCGAGGGAGGAAGACTAGTGTAAATGTTATAGTTTTTTTTTGAAGTTCTAAATGTTGTTAAAAGGTTAAAATAAATTTGATATTTGTTCTTTAGAGGCTTATGTGTCAATTAACTTCTTTGGTAAACCAAATGAGCCTTCCCGTCCACCACCGAGCATGTCTCTACTGAAAGGGGACAACGGAGGGCAGGTCTACTCCCCATGGGGAAACTGGTAGCGCAGGTCCAAGAAAACACAGCTCAGCCTTTCTGTTGAATAAAGGTTTTACTGCACCACAAAATCTAATAAGACACAGTATTTTTTTAACAAACGACAACAGCGTCAACAAGAATTCATAACATAATATTTACATAAAGCAGGTTTTATAAATGTGGGGACATTTATAAATTATAAATCCCAGAGCTCCAGCCCACACCTGGAGGTTGGCAAGCCTATCCCTGATACCGTTTCACGAGATGTAGTAGTTAGGAGCATGGACTCTAGTCTCGGAGTACCGGGTTTCATTCCCCATTGCTCTTTCACATGCGGCTGCTGGTGTGACCCTGGGTCAGTCACAAGTTATTTCGGAGCTGTTCCTGAAAGAGCAGTTTTCCAAAGAGGTTTTATAAATGTGGGGACATGGCGTGGTGGGGAAAGTCAGTGCCTAGGCCGCCTCTGCAACCACAGGGTGATTGCGGCACGCACTGCCCTCCCCTCCTCACGGTGCCGACCAAAGGCCCACTCCACCACACACCTGGCCCGCCTGTGCGCCCTGTTGAAGACCGCCTGCTGTGGTGTCAGCACTCCCGTGTAGGGAGTAATCAGCCAGCGGCACAAGGGGTACGCGGCATCCGCTATCACCAGGGGAGGGATCTGAACCCCCTCAATTGTCACTGTGGGGTTTCCGGGCACAAATACTCCGCGGTCCATTGCCCGGATGAGCCTGGAGCGCCTGAGTAGGTGTGCGTCATGGCTCCTATCCCAGAGCTCCAGCGCACACCTGGAGGTTGGCAAGCCTATCCCTGATACCGTTTCATGAGATGTAGTAGTTAGGAGCATGGACTCTAGTCTCGGAGTACCGGGTTTCATTCCCCATTGCTCTTTCACATGCGGCTGCTGGTGTGACCCTGGGTCAGTCACAAGTTATTTTGGAGCTGTTCCTGAAAGAGCAGTTTTCCAAAGAGGTTTTATAAATGTGGGGACATGGTGTGGTGGGGAAAGTCAGTGCCTATGCCGCCTCTGCAACCACAGCGTGATTGCGGCACGCACTGCCCTCCCCTCCTCACGGTGTCCCTCATTCCCTCCTGGCTGGGGTTGCTGCGAGAGAGAAGTGCTGTGTTGCACCGTGGCCTCCACAATGACCAGGTGGCCACGCTCCTCGCAGATGTTGTGTAGCACTGCACAGGAGCACAGCACTGCATTGAGGTTCTGCTGCTCCACCTGCAGCACGACCCCTAGGCACCTCCAGCGAGCCTTTAGCCGACCAAAGGCCCGCTCCACCACACACCTGGCCCGCCTGTGCGCCCTGTTGAAGACCGCCTGCTGTGGTGTCAGCACTCCCGTGTAGGGAGTAATCAGCCAGCGGCGCAAGGGGTACGCGGCATCCGCTATCACCAGGGGAGGGATCTGAACCCCCTCAATTGTCACTGTGGGGTTTCCGGGTACAAATACTCCGCGGTCCATTGCCCGGATGAGCCTGGAGCGCCTGAGTAGGTGTGCGTCATGGCTCCTATCCCAGAGCTCCAGCGCACACCTGGAGGTTGGCAAGCCTATCCCTGATACCGTTTCATGAGATGTAGTAGTTAGGAGCATGGACTCTAGTCTCGGAGTACCGGGTTTCATTCCCCATTGCTCTTTCACATGCGGCTGCTGGTGTGACCCTGGGTCAGTCACAAGTTATTTTGGAGCTGTTCCTGAAAGAGCAGTTTTCCAAAGAGGTTTTATAAATGTGGGGACATGGTGTGGTGGGGAAAGTCAGTGCCTATGCCGCCTCTGCAACCACAGCGTGATTGCGGCACGCACTGCCCTCCCCTCCTCACGGTGTCCCTCATTCCCTCCTGGCTGGGGTTGCTGCGAGAGAGAAGTGCTGTGTTGCACCGTGGCCTCCACAATGACCAGGTGGCCACGCTCCTCGCAGATGTTGTGTAGCACTGCACAGGAGCACAGCACTGCATTGAGGTTCTGCTGCTCCACCTGCAGCACGACCCCTAGGCACCTCCAGCGAGCCTTTAGCCGACCAAAGGCCCGCTCCACCACACACCTGGCCCGCCTGTGCGCCCTGTTGAAGACCGCCTGCCGTGGTGTCAGCACTCCTGTGTAGGGAGTAATCAGCCAGCGGCGCAAGGTGTACGCAGCATCCGCTATCACCAGGGGAGGGATCTGAACCCCCTCAATTGTCACTGTGGGGTTTCCGGGCACAAATACTCCGCGGTCCATTGCCCGGATGAGCCTGGAGCGCCTGAGTAGGTGTGCGTCATGGCTCCTATCCCAGAGCTCCAGCCCACACCTGGAGGTTGGCAAGCCTATCCCTGATACCGTTTCACGAGATGTAGTAGTTAGGAGCATGGACTCTAGTCTCGGAGAACCGGGTTTCATTCCCCATTGCTCTTTCACATGCGGCTGCTGGTGTGACCCTGGGTCAGTCACAAGTTATTTCGGAGCTGTTCCTGAAAGAGCAGTTTTCCAAAGAGGTTTTATAAATGTGGGGACATGGTGTGGTGGGGAAAGTCAGTGCCTATGCCGCCTCTGCAACCACAGCGTGATTGCGGCACGCACTGCCCTCCCCTCCTCACGGTGTCCCTCATTCCTTCCTGGCTGGGGTTGCTGCGAGAGAGAAGTGCTGTGTTGCACCGTGGCCTCCACAATGACCAGGTGGCCACGCTCCTCGCAGATGTTGTGTAGCACTGCACAGGAGCACAGCACTGCATTGAGGTTCTGCTGCTCCACCTGCAGCGCGACCCCTAGGCACCTCCAGCGAGCCTTTAGCCGACCAAAGGCCCGCTCCACCACACATCTGGCCCGCCTGTGCGCCCTGTTGAAGACCGCCTGCTGTGGTGTCAGCACTCCCGTGTAGGGAGTAATCAGCCAGCGGCGCAAGGGGTACGCGGCATCCGCTATCACCAGGGGAGGGATCTGAACCCCCTCAATTGTCACTGTGGGGTTTCCGTGCACAAATACTCCGCGGTCCATTGCCCGGATGAGCCTGGAGTGCCTGAGTAGGTGTGCGTCATGGCTCCTGCCTGGTTCACCCACTGTAATGTCAATGAAGCGTCCTCGGTGGTCCACAGTCCCCTGCAGGAGGACTGAGTGGAAGTGCTTCCTGTTGTAGAAGTCTGTGGCTTGCCCTGGTGGTGCCCGGATTGGGATGTGACAGCCATCCAGGGCTCCCACACAGTGTGGAAACCCAAGCTCCTCGAACCCCAGCATGACCTGGCAAAGGTAAAGGATAACATCAGTGTTCATGGCCCAGGCTACCTTGCTCTACCTAGATTTATCAGTGACAGTCATACTTATTACCTACAGTACTTTATAATTACAGCATAACTACTGGTTTGTCCATGTTCTAAACTCCCAAGACCTTATCCTGGTGGGACAGTTATCATTTTTACTTTCAGGCCCAATACAGTATTTTTAACGTAGACAACAGTGCCCACAGTTGCATATGATGTTACCTGATGACAGTTATAAAGTGGAATGCTTGCAAGCAAGATGTGTACACCTATGGCATTGCTTGACACACAGATGACACAGCCAGTTTTCCCTCTATGCTGTGGCATCTTGTGAGCAAAAATGCAACTTGGTGAGCTAAAGTTTTGAGCGAGCGATGTGGCTACTGCCAAAAATTACCTCACCCTTGGGGCCATCCTTCCTGAGCCAAAGTCAAAAAACGGGTGTGCTTGCTCACACTCACTCCACTGGGGGGGGGAGAGGGAGAGAGAAAGCACTGAACACAACCATGCCTGTATCACTGGCACCCCCTAAGTTCCTGTTAAAAATTCTGACAATTATCAAGCTCCCTTTTGTAGTAATTGCCATCTGGACAGTACCACAGTAGTGTTCCTCCACAGATGTCACTGACTGGTCACCATTACACCCTTACATTCCCTGTGCTTCGGGGGACATGTTAGAAAACACCTAATTTCTGTCATGTGTATGCTTTACATGGGAGATGCTTACCTGTCCAGGTGACTGAAGACATATTGTTTGGCGCATCAGATGTGCCTCAATTGTGAGGCAGACCTCTGCAACTATTCCAGCCACCGTGGATCTCGCCACACCAAACAGGGAACCAACCACCCGGTAACAGGTGGTGTTGGCCAGCCATGCTATGGCAATGGCCACACGCTCCTCTGCTGGTATGGGGTCCCGCATGGTGGTCTCCTCGTGCTGGAGATGTGGCCTGAGAGCGTCCACTATCCACTGGAAGGTGGCCCTGGTCATCCGGAAGTGCTCTAGCCACTGTTCATCCTCCCAGACGATCCGAGCGTAGACGTCCCAAGGCCCTCTGCTCTGCCAGTGGGGCCCTCTGCTCTGCCAGTGTCTGAAGGAAGGCCATGTTGAGGGACTCTGTCAGGACAAAGCCCCTCATTCTGGCTCTCTTGTGCATGAGGTACCGTCTGACCGCAATCAGTCTCCTCACTCTGATGGCCCTCAACCTGCGTTGCAGGTGACAGGCCACTGTGAGAAGAACCTGAACAGTCAGGAACACCACCAAGCACTGCTCCTGAGGATTCATGTTGCTCCCTCAGTGCAAGCGTCTGAAAAGAGCGGGAAAAATGGTTTTATAGGGGAGTGAGCTGCTCAGGCGGATTGATACAGTCATGAGAGTGAAGGCACAGCTCTCTGCGGAAGGGTAAAAAAAAGCTGTGATTTGCCTTAATCGTTATGCGCATGTGCGAAATAAAAAAACCCTATTCCTTGCATGAGCGCCTATGCGCATGCACGGGTCGCGATAAAAATAAAAAAACAACAGCGAGGCACGCTTTCCGCGCGCCGGAAGTGTAAACACCAGGAGGCGCAGCAAAGCAGGATAAAGGAGGTCAGTATGATCGCGATTGTCCGGTTCAAATATAAGCCGGTTGAAAATGGAGCAATTTGAACCGCTCCAGCACGCTGTCTAAACGCACCCAATTATATTCATCAATTTTACATTTATTCATATATGGTGAGCAAGGTTTTGTTATCTCCATAATTATTTATTTCTTAATAAATATATGTAATGTAACTAGTTATTCATTAGTTATTATCATTCTTCACCATATACAAAAAAATCATACACAAATCACAGCACTCAAAAGACAGTGGGAGGATATTTTAATCTTCCAGGACATCCCATTGCTAACCTATGTGTGGCAGTCCTCAAACACAGAAGTTTCAAGGAGAGAATACAATGTGAGATTGCTGAACTTGAGTTCATTCACAAATTTGGAACAATGGATTTAATAGGGATGTGGGCTTCTGATCTCACTATGGATGCTATGCTAATTTTCTACCCTAAGCATTTATTCTCTACTTTAACTGTTAGACTAAAATCCCCTAATGCTGACCATGCCGATTATATTTTGTATTGTACCTTTGCATCCCAGCTCCCTTCTCTGCAACAACCCTCCCACCTTCTGGCTGTGATATAAGGGCTCAGGATCATTCATGCCTACTTACATGCATAGGAACATAAGAGAAGCCAATGTTGGATCAGGCCAAGGGCCCATCCAGTCCAACACTCTGTCAAACAGTGGCTAAAAATACCAGGTACCATCAGGAGGTCCACCAGTGGGGCTGGGACACTAGAAGCCCTTGTATCTGATGAAGGGAGTTTTGACTCTAAAAATATTATACCCTAGAAATTTTGTTGGTTTCTAAGGTGCTTCTATGGGCATATATTATATAAATGATAATGTCTGTAGATAATGTTGTGCCTGTGTTCATGTGACATGAATCCCAAAAGCGTGGAAACTAAAGTGGAATGAAGAACATAGAAACTGACTGACCATGCTTAATACAGTTCAGGAAAAGATAGATAATATTAGGGCATATTACTATTTTGCCATCAAGTCACAGCTGACTTACAGTGACCCTATAGGATTGTCAAGGCATTTGACATTCAGAGGTGGTTTGCCCTTGCCTGCCTCTGTGTAATGACCCTGGTGTTCCTTGGTGGTCTCCCATCCAAATACTAACCAGGGTCAAACCTGCTTAACTTCTGAGATCTTACAAAACTGGGTTAGCCTTGGCTATCTGGGGCAGGGCAGGCATATTATTAAAGAAACAAATTTGTTTCCACTTCTAAAGAAAGCTTGTGTTCATTTATAAAAATTTAACAGAAAACAAAGACAATGAAGCACAAAACAGTAGAGTGGTTAGAAGTCAGAAAAGGTAAAAACAAATCAAAGGAAGTCAGGCTGACTTTACACTCCAGTACAACCTCATTTAGAATTATTTTGTTCCCCTCCAGTCATAGCACAGACAATGAAAAGTAGTATTACAGCCATGAAAAATGCAGTGGATAAGGCCAATTATATTGTTATGTTAAAGTGGAATTATAGTTAAGATAAACACCTTTAAATCAATGTAATCTAAAGAAATGAAGTATCTAGGACATATAAATTAAGGGCTGGTTTTTGCATGTGTTGTGTACAATGTCAGCAATATTTTCTTCACTTTTATTTATTTATTTTATTTATTTATTTAACTTTCAACTTCATATCCCACTCAAACCTCCAAAGGGGTCTCTGAGTGGCTTACAGTTACTCTATATATTATCCCTATCTAAGGCCACATATATAGTCGGGAGGGGACTGCCCTACTGGCACCCAGTGGAGTGTTGTTCTTTTTCCGTCTTGGATCAGCTCGGCGTCTGGCTCCTCTATTTTCCCTTGTTCTCCTTATTGGTCTTCTTGGATCGGCAGGACATCCGGCGCGTGGTTCCTGTGTCCGCGCGGCTCCAGCTCTGTCCATTGGCTCCGCCGCGCCTGCGCCTCCACGCTCCTTTGCACCGTCCTGGCTCCACCCTCCATCGACGCTTGATCTTCATCTGGTGTTGTATCAGTCGCCATGTTGCCGCTCGCTTCGCCACCACCGATGCTCCACTACCCCCACGGGGGGGGGTGCTCCCTGCCACCTAGGGCAGGTACCCATTTTATCTACTTGCTTATTATTTTATTATCGCTTTCGAACTGCTGGGTGGGCGGGAGCTGGGACTCGGGCCAGGTGCTCACCCTGGCTGCGGCGGGTTTTGAACAGCCGCAATGGCTGTTCGTGGAAGTTACCAGTAGGCATTTTTAGCCACCTGCACCACCACTCCATCTAACAGTGGAAATTAGCAAATGATAGATACACAAAACAACACTCTTTGAACCAATATGAAAAAAGCACATACTTTTAGTGAAGAAACCACTTTCAAGGGCAAATGGGTTATTATAAAAGTAATTTCTACATTGGGAGTAAATGACAAATTTAGTTAAAAGGGGCAGATTTCTAATGGACAAAATGGATTTAGCTCACTCTATCAAGACTTGTTCCCTAAAGCCCAGGGCTCTTATTTCTTGACAAAGGGTAGCATTTATAAAGCAACTAAGGCTTTTCACTGCCTTTGGAAGCAATTGCTCTCACCTTGTGATAGTTTTGTTAGGTTTTGTGATCTAAAACCACAGAGCTGGAGCAGTCACAAAGCCTGTTTCAAAATCTTCTGTCATTCAATCACTCAGAATATGGGAGTACAACCTCTTGAAATGTTAACAGAGAAAATTAAATATCACTAAAACTCTTCAGAGTTGGTCTAAAACAGTTGCTAAAAACATTTTTTTTGTCTAAAACTCAGGCCAGAATAGAAGAGCATCTTGACATGAGATCAATCTTTTCTAATCTGCTTTTCTACCTAATTTATATAGTTGCTTTAATTTTTTCCACAAAACAATAGCTAATACTGTGCAGCAAAACTGTTTTTGGTTCATGTAAGAGTATGCTAAATAATTATGGCCTTATTTACAACAGAGTGGCTCTAAAAACAGCTAGGATAGGCTTTTTCATGAGGTCAAGATAGTTTAGTTACGTCTAAAATTAGATACTATGCTATTGTTTTCTTCTTTCTAAATTGAATGGCTAAACTCTTTAGAGTTTTAAAAACTTATCTGTTTATAGAGTCTAGATGCCTTTGGTGTGATGCATTAGATTTTGAAAGAACGGAACCAATGTACACTTCAGGGGTCAAAATTGCAGTTGTTTGTGTTCAGTCTGAATAAATGATTCTACTGTTTGTTTTTTGAAAGCGTAGAAATCACCAGTTATTGCAGAATAAAATATAAATATTCTCAGAATATCAGCTTCATGCAAACAAAGCAGCTTACTCAGTTAAATTATTTTATCAGCAAAGATCTTTGATGGGTATGCTTTATAGTGAAAACATTAAAGCTGTGACAGCATGCTGTCCAGAAAGTTTGCAAAATATGACATTTTCTTAGGGTTATTTAACTCTGATGTGCTGTATTTGTAAGTTTCATCTGGCAACAGCGACAATGGTGTTTGGGCAAGCAGTAACTATTTGCTGCTTCTTAGTGGTGACCAAGAGGAAGTTGTCTTGATGCAACTATCAACTGGTGTCATCATGTGTAGTGGAAACATGGCATGCCAGGACTGTGCACGTACACAGCTGCTGACTAGCCAACAATCCTGGTGTGAGCAACTGGAATAAGTAGCCCATATGTGCGTAAAGCACTGGTGCCTTTTTAGCACACCTGTACAATATTAACCCAACTATGCCATGCATCCATTTCCACATTGTGACACCCACTAGTAAGGTTATTGAGACTCCTTGTCAAGTTTCAATTTCATTTCACCTCATTCCACTTCACTGCTTGCCATAGTTATGGGGGAGGGGATTCCTGAGAGGAGTGCATGGGTGTTTGGAGTGGATGCTTTTAGAAGCCATAACTTTTCCTCAAGCTTGGAGTCTTCTCTGACAGGCTAGGATATAGATAAGGCACTGTATATCTGTCAGGGTTGCCATAGTAACTGTAGGGGCTGAATGATTATGTATGCATGAGGTGTGGGGTGTATTTTGTATCACATATAACAGAGACTTTTGCATGCCTTTTGTCAGTTCTGACACAGAGCCTGTTTCCTGAAGTAAGCATATCTCAATAAACTACCACTGCTTAAGTGTGTTGTGGAGAGTGTCTTAACTGGGAGACCTGACACTCCTTCCCCTTGCAATTCCTTTATAGCATACAGTTATGGCCTTCTGTATCACCACTGAATAATTCCAGTGATTGGCTGAGTTCAGACTGGCAGTTTGCCCCACTATAGCCACATTTCAGCCACGTTTTACAAGCGAATTAAAGGGGGCGTTTACACAGGCACATCTGCCTGGCGTTCCCCACCCATAGTCAACCAGTGCTGTTCCACTTTTCTCCCACGTTTAAAAGATACCTGGTAAAAGTGATAGCAAATCCCTGGGAGTCTGTTTATCCCACTTCATTCCACTTCCAGGAAGGGTGAACGCCAACCCGAAAAGCCAGGAGCAACCCGCTTTGCACATAAGGCAGCAGTGATATGATTGGCTGTGCTCCGCTCTACCACCCAATGCAGTGCTGGTGCAACGGGATCCTCCCCAAATCGTCCAGATGTGCTTATGTGCATGAGCGCATATGTGCTCATGTGCACATAGTCGAATTACCAGGGAAAAGCTGTTTACAGCCACGCCTCTGGGCCAGCAGTCTGGTATGCTCCCAGTATGCTCCCGGTATGCTCCCGCATCAGTTGGAGCAGTGTGACCAGGAAAACCCAGAACAGTTTTTCCAGTGCTTTTTTGCCATGACTGGCTCCCGCTTCAAACTGCCAGTCTGAACTCAGCCATTTTATTCCTTTACTGATCTAGAAATGTCATGCTATTTTGATTTTCACTTCTTCTTTATTACAGTTTAACTAAAGTAATTCCCAAAAATATAATTACAATTTTTTTTAAAAAAATCAATCTCTTCATTTAATATGTGCCTTTCCTTCTTCCATGTTCTCTTATCAATGTGCACATATGCATTGATAAAATAGATTGTATGTATGATATATCAGGGTATTTTTTCTCTGTTGTGCACATTGGTAAAAAAAAATGCCACACAAAAGACTCTTGGTACAATTATATTTAAAACACCAAGATTGCTTTATGGTGATATTGTACAAATGCACATATGCACATCGATGTTATAGAGGAGGGGGAAATATAAATAAACTGAAGGATTCCAAGCATCAGTAAACTGCATTACAAAATAAAACTGGAAATGAGACAGTCAGATAATTCATAATGCATTAACTGCACTTTAGAAACAAGCAAGGTGATTCAGAACTCAAAAATATAAATAAGGCAAGTTTTGAAAGCATCCTGAGCTAGTATATCAGCTGCTGCCGGGGATGTCAACAACTACATTTCATATATCCCTACCTGTCTATAGGGAGACAGTGTTTAGATCCATATGTATAATAGTATTGTGACCATGAAAACTGTAGATAGCACACATCTGTGCATGAACGTTATGATGTATATCTAACTCACAAGATCCCCATACGCACTGCATAGTGTACATGGGAAATGAACCTTCCCATCTACCGTGTGATGCATACTCCTTCTTCTCTCTCTTTGGCTAATTGTGCCCAGTCCCTGTTCTCAAAATTCTCAAAGTGCCCAAAGGCTTGCCAGGATTGCAAACTTGATACATAGGAGTTACTTTTGTGAAGAGAATCTTGATACATATAAGACCAGATTTTATGATGTGTGTAAGCTGATTATTTAAAACAAGTATGGAGGTTTCAAATTCTGACATAAACATGTTTGACAGTCAAACTCACCATTTTCAAAGGTGTCAAACAGATGTCAATCAATCATCTGATCTGAACAGCCACAGATGCCTGCCAAACTGGTTTGCCTTGGGGTTTCACCAACCTGCACATACACAAAGAGGCTGCCAATTCAAACTATTCAACAGCCATTAGCATGTGAAAGGTGGATGAGAAAACCACTCTAAGGCTGTGGTCACAGAAACTAAAGAATCCACTCCCAATACACTTTCAGTGCATTTTCCAACTGGATTTTTACTGTGTGAACTAGCAAAATACAGTTGGAAAGTCCATTGAAAGTGGATTCTTTAGTGTGTGTGCCATAGCCTATGAGTGGACTTTTTCCACTGATCACTTGGGGAAGGCTTAAACACTGCAAAGTTAGAAAGCTGATTGTTCAGATCTCGAACTCTGCTGTAGTTCAACCTTCCTGATGCATAGCAATTGGGAAGGTGCATTAGAAGCCCACTTTAGAAAATACACACAAAGCACTGGATCTATATTTTTTTATTGTGCAGTGTGTGGACATGGATGTGATATGAAATCTTCCAATGTCCTCTGAGTTAACCTCATGTAAAAATCATAAGGATCCATGATAATCTGTGCTTTGGATTCAAGTTGTTGTGCCATGGCAGTTAACACAGAGCACTGGATCTATGACTTTTATGGTGGTGCTGCCTATAGACCAAGGTATGTGCTTCAGTACAATGTCAGTTTGGTTTCAATGTAAAAATCCTATGAAAAAATATTCTAGAGCTCACTGATACCCAGCACCCTTCCAACACAGTGACTGGGAGGTGGATTAGAAGCCCACTCCTAGCTGAGCTGAGAATGGGTTTCTAGGCCCCCCCTATCACTGTACTCAAGGAAGGGTGAAACATAGCAGAGATTGCGAGCCCAAACCCCCGCCGAGCCTGCGCTGGTGGGAGAGGGCTGATTTGCCTCCTTGTGAGGCATAGAGAGAAGGCACCAGCACTGCATGAAGCACAGCGCCAGGCAGGGGGCAGAGCCAGCCTATTTAGGCTTGGCTCCCACTTCCTGCCTTGGCAATTCTTAGCAGTCCATGGCACCCTCAGTTGAGGTGCGCACGAGGACAGGGCTGCTGGCTCTGAGATGCCTTCGGCCTGTGGAGCAGCGGCAGCTGAATGGCTGTGTCCAGGGCCTTGGGAAGGCCTGAGTGACGGCGGGCCGCAGCGGCGGTGGACGGCAGCAGCTTGTGCAGCGTTGGTAGACCATGGGAGTGGACCGCGGCAGCCGCCACTGCCTGTGTGGCAGCCAGTGCATCGGGGCTGGACAGAGCTTCGGGCCGCGGCGCTGGCTTGTTCCCGGGGGCTAGGGCGGTGATTTGAATCACAGGTTTGGGGGCTCGTGGCTGCTGGGTGGCTCTCAGCGGTGCCTCATCTTAAAATAAATAAATATAAATTTTAAAAAAGTGGGGGGAGAACTAAAGCAATACCAACAACATCCCTGCAGGTGGTGAGGCTGCGTGGTGCCACCCCCCACTCCCCCATAAATTTAGCAGCCTGGCATTGGGGCCTTGTTTTGGCTCCTTCCCCCTTCCCTCTCTGTATCCGCAATTCTGGCACCAGGGGGTGGTGGCTAATGACCATTCCCCCCTTCGGTTGGATTGACTGAAGGTTTTAGTTATTGGGCCAGGGCTCATAGGTCTTCTTAACATCTGGTCTCCCAATGGCAGCCATTTTGTTGTCAGGACAACTTTGGTGAGTGATGGCCATTTTATAGTATGATTGGCGATAAAGACCACTGTTAGCTATTTACATTTATATCGAACTACTATAGATTGGCTCTGCCTTGGTGGCTACACTATTCTTTCCTGTCCCGCTTAGGTGTCACTGGATGCACGAACAAATACATTTTAGTTGGGTGGCCATGCAGTCTGTAATGTCAGAACAATAACTTGCATCCAGTGATACCTTTGGGTCCACCACAAGTTTCAATGAAATAAGCCAAGTGTTCTTGGGTGGGAGACTGGCAGCAAGGTAAGGCTGTCTCGCTCATCCCACGTTATATGATGAGTGGCTAGCTCTTTAATTTTGAAGACCTGTGTGGTACAGTGGTTAAGCAGATGGTCTCTAATTAGGGAGAACCTGGATTGGTTCCCTGCTCCTCCACTTGCAGCTGTCTGTTGGCAAGCCGGGATGACTGCGGGCAAGTCATAGTTCTGTCAGAGCTGTTTTAAAGAGCAGTTGCATAGGACCTCTCTGGGCCTCCGGGGCCGCTTTGATGCTCTGGTAAGGGGCAGGGTATAACTCTTACGGCCTCCTTCCTTCCTTCTCTATCTGCTGTTGCTGGGATGGTTTTAAGGCAGGATTTATTAGGGTACTAATCTCTGCAATAACAGCCTTGAGGGCATTTCAGGAAGAGATCACTGTTCCTTCTAGGCTGAGTTGGTGTGGGCTGCCTCATAGTTTTGTTTTTTGGTCTCTGGCTCACACTATTTTGTCTAGGTTCGGGCTGCAATAACTGAAGAGATGATTTCACTTTAAAACTCACAAGGCTGGGGTTGGTGATTAGTGTTCCCTCTAAGCTGAGTTAGAGTGGGCTAGCTCACAGTTTTGGCCTCTGGCTCACACATTTTTGTTTGGCTTGGGATGGATTGCTGGGCTGAGTAGGCACTACTCATTTTATTAAGCTTTTAACCGTGTAGCGCTATTGAAGGGGCTATTCCTTCTGAAGTATCGAAATGGCTTACCTACTTATTGCAGCTGGGCTTATTTATTTTTGAGACTGTAGATAAGGATCTCTATTTAAAATAGCATTTTACATGGTTTTATTCAGAGCAGGACAATATAAATTGCCAATCTTCCAATTACAATATTTGACCCTAATGCAATAGGGATGTATTTCCAGTGCAGTGGTTAAAAGTGTAATCAAGTGTAATCTGAGCAGAAAACAGCTGAATTTCTAAGGGTTTCCTTCTGTGAAGGAATCCTTATCAGCAACATGCAAATTTGATAGTGTGAATACAATCTGAGTTGGTGAATGGATTTAATCCCCCCCCCATGTGTTAGGATTTAAAACATTCATTGCAATATATCATTGGTACCTTCTGTTTTCTGTTTTAGATGGAATACAGTGTGACTTCCAACCTGATGCTGTGATCTGGAATTTGACAGTCGGCACATCGTTACATGTATTGGTTGGTCCTAATGAGCATTCTTCACAGGTTTAATAGTGCATTTCTTTAAGGGGAGGTCCAATGAGTCACCATGGCCAGCAAGAGTGGCGTCGGTCATGACAGGCTTTTGTGATGCCAGCTGGGATGCAGTGGCACTGCCACAGCAACAGAAATGAGGCAGGTGGCTTCCAGGGAGGTTCTGTGGGGGCTGTTCTGCCCACTTGCTTGGCCAGGAAAGAACTACTTTCAGACATGGCAGCCCAGGCTTACTCATGTTATATGGAAGAGGGTCCACCAAATACATGTTCCCATTACGGTGAATGAACATATAACCTGCATGTATGTATACACCTGTTTGAAAGAGGTCAGGGCATTTTACTGTGTGCTTGTCCTTGGTCTTTTCTATAAGAAATTATAGGTACTGTGCACTATTCAGGGTAGGGTGGTTTTTCAAAACAAACAAATAAGGACATCAGTGTACAGGTTTTACAATGATAACATTGTAGATTGCTATTTATCATGTTTAAAAGCCAAACTCACTTGGTTATGAGAGGTATCAGAGGTTAGGAGAGCTGGGGATGTTTAAATACTGGAAATGTTTCAGAATGCCTTAGGGGGGCTGTCTCGTGACTTCTAAACAATAAATGCCTGTGAAAAGTTTTTAAGGAACCTTGAGGCTGAGTGAACGTTTCCACAGTTTGCCAATTATGAGGATGTGGAATTGAGGCAGAGAAGCTCTCTTCCGGTATAGACCTTAGGCAATGCTAATTCTAGGCTTCAGTTTCCTATCTCTCAGGGTGCAGGATTACTAAACAATCCAAAGAATGAAGTCTTGTATGTTTTATAGTGACTTAAGGTGTGGGAATGCACAGCTGTAGTTTTTTTTCATAGCATGGGGGTAAAGGACGTCACCAGACAATTAACATCCCTTAAAGGGGGTGGGCTTCCTTGATACCCTGGAATGTCAACACATTATTCCAGTGGATTAGTGCAAACATAAGCACTATGAATGTTGGGCAGTGCCTTGCAGATCGCAATGACTGTGCAAAAGCAAACACTGCAGTGTGTGTGTAATGGAATTTCTACAGCATTCTATCAAGGTCCTGAGAGAATGGAGCTCTAGTGAACTAGTGGCAACCCATTTCCTTGATAGTGGGAAAGGGCAAAATCTACAATCTGTGGTGTTTTGCACCTAACATTTTGAAGATGGTTGCTGCTTTTGGCATGCAGAGGAATTCTGATTACCAAGCATCAGTTTGCAGTAGTAGTGCATGGGCTTTGGCAAGTGGGCCTTTCCCGGCGTGAAGTTGGAACTCACTCTTCTTGGTCAGTGTTGTTTCCACTAATGCTTCCCTGGGCTATGTGTTCCCTTGCCATGCAGTAGGGTCAGTGGGACCTTGTTCAAGTTAGGACATCCTTTTTGGGGTGGCTCTTGGTTCAGTGAGCTGTGGCAGGCTTTGCCTAGCATCACAGAACGGACTGCAAAGTTTACAGTTAATGAAGTTTGTCTTTCAGGTGCTACTGGCCGCAGGATGAGACAGAGAGTCAACTCAGCCATCACAGCACGGTCTCTTGGGCCAACCAGCAGGCCAAGAGGACTCCCTGGCTGGGACGGCCCTTGTATAATGAAAAGAGGCTGACCTTGCAATGCTAAGAACATGGTTGCCTGGAGAGCAGATGGTCAGCGATTCTGCTTCGACATGACAGATAAGGTCCTGGTGTTGATGCAATCGTGGCCTTGTGATGATAAGAGCAAGGTGGCCCGGGTGCAGATAGTCTAGTTGGCTATGCTGCTTCACCATGAGCAACAATGCCATGGTGCTACAACTGGGGGCTGACCTTGTGATGATAGGAGCAAGGTGGCCTGGGTGCAGATAGTCCGGTTGGCTATGCTGCTTCGCCATGATGGACAATGCCATGGTGCTACAACTGGAGGCTGACCTTGTGATGATAGGAGCAAGGTGGCCCAGGTGCAGATAGTCTGGTCGACTAAGCTGCTTCGCCATGAGGGACAATGCCATGGTGCTAAAAGGGGGACTGACCTTGCAGTGCTAAGGGGATGGTGGCCCGGAAGCAGATGGTCTGGTTAGTTATTTGTGTCATCATACAGGGCAAGGTCCTGGTGTTGCAATGTGGACCAGTGGCCTGGGGTGCAGCATCACCATGAGGGGCAAGGTGGCCTGGAATCGGATAGTCTGGTGGCTATTCTGCCTTACCTGCAAGGCCAGGCCTTGTTGTTCTAAGCAGACCAGTTGCCTGGGGTGCAGCATTGCCTGATGGGCATGGTGGCCCAAAGTGCAGATGGTCTCCTGGCTATTCTGCCTCACCATGAAGGGCAAGGCTCTGGGGTTAAGTGGGGCTGACCTTGCACTGATAAGAGCAGGTTGGCCTGGGGGGCAGATAGTCGGGTTCTGAAATTTGGGGACCCCAGCTAGGTGTAAGGTCAGCTGGCAGCTTGGGGTGCAGCTAGTCAGCCTGCAATGCTGCAGCACCAGGTGTGAGGTAGCCTGTGGGTCCTTGGTGCTTAGCATCTGGTTAGACAAAAAGCCAATTGGTAGTTTAAATGCCAGTGGCTCAGGCCTCTTCTTATTGTACCCTGGCATACGGGTCGAGTTAACAGACCTCTCTAAGGAAGATGGGGTGCACCTCTTAACAAGGGCAACGATATATCCTTGCAGATTTGAGGTGAGGGGTGCTGTTGGTGCTGATCGCTTGGTGGGGGTGAAGGCCTGAGCAGAGGCTTGGCCTTTGCTGTGGCAGGGCAGAGCGATCAGGAAATTGAAAACGGTGAGCACCTGGGCATTTCATTAAAGGAATTAAAGGGTCCTTCAAGAATGGCTTTTGGGCCTTTGCGGCTCAAGGCTGGGAAGGGGTGATCTTCCTTAGAGCAATCTGGCCTGGCCTATCTCAGCAGGCCTTGCGGCTTCTGGGGTGTTGGGCCAGGGGGTTCTCCTAAATATGCCAAACTGCTGGTTGAGAGCTACATTGGGTGGCTCGAGATCAGGGAAGGTGCATCGCCCAGAAGGAGATGAAGGTGGTCAGGAGTTTGACACCTGTCATATTCCTCAGTACATTTTAGCAACCTCTCGCCAGTTGTTTGATTATAAATAATTAATAAAGTGGCCCTTGTTAAATCCATATTGGTGTCCATCTCTTTATTCCGACTGAGGGGGCAAAGAAATCTGAAGCCTTTGTTCAGCAAGCCTTCTCATTGTAAGAATATGCATACATGAAGAGCCAATTACAATTTATGGTCAGGAAGGAACACAATGAAGCAACCCATCGAACACCATTGATGGACCAACTATAAAACTGTCAAAAAAATCAGGTCCTTGTTTACAACCTGCAAACAGGACATGAGCAGAACCAGAGTTGTTCATGCATCCCTAAGAAGAAACCACACATTTGACATACACTCAGATTGTGTGAAGTACTAAAATATGTTTTAAGCTGTTTGTGATACAACATCTGGAATGGTCAATACCTATTGTGAAACCAATTTTCTTCATTACACAAAGAAGAAAATTTAGACTGGTTGAAATGGAATTATTTAATTTAGCCACTTTATGCCCTTGCTTGTAATTCATTTAACCACTTATAATTTATTCATTATAATCCATTTACCCAATATAATTCATTTACCCAATAATATAATTCATTTACCAGTTTTATTCATGTACTCAGTATAATTAAGTCATTTGAAATGAATATATTTGTAAGGATTCATTTTTAAAGGAAAGCATTAAGATGTCTTAGTTAAGCCAAAAGAAAAATACAGACTATTTTCATACAGATTATCTTCCTCATAATAAATTCTGTCGTTTAGAGCTCTGATCTTCTCTGAATTGATATTTAATATCAGCTTCTTGTACTACAAGGGTTCTACAGAAATAACACTTTTTAAACAACTAGCTGGCACATTTGGATAACACCAAATCAGTCTGGGGCAGAACATGTCCCCTCTTGATAGGGATCCACCCTGACAAACTTATCTGTATGATTCCTGTGAATTTATGGAATTTATTGGGCAGCCTGGCTATACAGCAGTTAGAATTTCCACATGAAAGAGGTTTTCAACCTTCTTTTGTGTGCTTTAAACCACAGAATGAATTCTGGATACAGTGGCTGATGCCAGGGAGGAAGGTTGGGAACATTTTTTGTTGGCTGAAGAAGAACTGAGTTGAGCTTGCTGTAGTCTGGGTGTTGCCAGAGGTATAAGCAAGAGCCAAAGGGAAAGAACTGTTAGGTCTTTGATTCTTAACCTATGGCATATCATCCGGGACCTTGAGTAAGCCATACTACTAAAACCAGCACCAGCCTATGATGCTGGATATCATATCCTATATGTTTCTTATTTAATGTGTATTTTGCATTGATACTGTAAACTACTTTGAATTTCAGATGGGAAAAGTGGGGTATAAATGCTTATGAGAAATAAATATACTTCAGTCAGTGCAAGTTGAAGGGTATGATAGTAGTCACTTCCTAGTCCATTCCATAGGCCAGACATACCTATTATGTTGAGAATTTAGTGCTGTCAGACATTGCAATAGGTGTCCCTCCAGATTTAGGTATGAATATTCCATTATGAGAATGTCCATTAATCTGAACCTTGCCCCAAGGGATGTTTACAGATGCAAAGTACCAAGAGGGAAGGAGGAGCTGGGAAGAAGAGTGTGGAGGGAGGGTCCAGCTGCAGCAGTCCAAGTAAACTCCCAAACTGCACCAACTTCAGGGATGCTTATTTATTAATTCAGGGTTTTAATTTACTATTCCAAGTGAGAGTTACATTTATAGGCCATCAAATAAGTTAAAATCAGTTATTAGTTTACAATTGTTAAGAATAAGATTTACAAGCAGGAGGCCTGCAAGGACTTGTGGAGGGCATGTCATTTTCCCATCTTCAATATTTCCTCTTTCCATTTCCTGAAAGCTCCCATAGTCTATCCTCTTTTCCTACTTCCTTCTCTCTTTCCCCCTCACCAGCCAACCTACCTTTATTTGCCTCCTGTGTTCAGCCTTCCCTCCTTCCCTCCCCCTGGCAGCCTTTACTGGGGAAAACTCTGGCCAAGTTGCACAGTGCTGGTGACTGAGCTGTGCACAGTTTCACAGCAGGCAACCTGCAACGATTTGGGAGATGCATATGACATTCGACTGTATCCTTGTGGCCACATTATTTCCTCTTTCCAACTTCCTGGCAGTTCCCACATCTTCACCTTTTCTTGCTCCCTTGTCTCCTTTGAACCCCCCAAGTAACCTACCTTTTATCTGCCCTTATCTTGAGCTATATTTATTATTTATTTATACCCCACATTTCTCAAAAATGGTGACCCAAAGCAGCTTACATAATTCTCTTTACCTCCATTTTATCCTCACAACAAACCTGTGATGTAGTTTAGGCTAAAAATGTGTTACTGGCCTAAGATCACCTGGTAGAAGGCAGAGAGGGTTTTGAACTTGGATCTCCTAGGACCTAGATTATAGTCAAATTATAACCACTACACCACACGGACTTTCGTGGTGTGGCTGCTGTTGAAAAGTAGCAAGCAGCCATTCTTTGGCGAGTTATGCAAGTCATGTGGTATCAATTTGTCCAGTGGTTGCTGCCAGGCCTGGCTCTGGTAAGTCCTCCCTCAAAGACCAAAACAGGCTTGGAAAAGATCCTGCCCCTCATCTTGCCTTTTACTGACTGAAACCAAGGTTTGAAAGCTGGCAATACTATTGTGGTTGCCTAACAATGGTTCCTGATGGCATTCACTTCTTAAAGCTACATGTATCACTTCTATCTTGGGGGGGGGGTATCCCCCTTTTTTTCAGGATTTTTTTTTGCTAACTTGAGGCTTTCTTTAGCTTTGTAGAACCTGAATCCAGTTTCTGAATTTAAGCATCCACTGATTTGACTGTGTTGAGAATTAGACAAATTGATGAAGTAGGCCATGTAGCTTGTCCCTCTGATCTTGAAATTAGGGATGGTCACGAACTGGGAAAATGTAATTCATTTTGGTTTGTTTGTGTGGCTCACAAACTGTCATTAACTTTTAAGTGCCAAACTGGTCCAGTTTATGAGGTTTGTGATGCACTTGAATGCCCCCCTGGGGCATGCTAGAGACACCAAACTCTCAGGGGATCTCTGGCTGACACCCCTCTACCCAGCTGCCATGGCCAGCAGTGAGTAGGGTGCACCCTGACATCCATGTTCTTATCCGTCATCACCCACTGGGGCCCTGTGTGCTCTATATGCAGAATGCCACAGTGGAGTGCCTGTGGGGTGCTGGGTGATGCCCCCTTCCCACTGATAAGTGGTTAGGGCTTTCAATGGGAGCTGGTCTCTTTTAGGATGTGAGTGTTCAGAAGCATTGATTTTGTGGCCCATCACTCTCTGCCCCCTGCCAGTGATGGATGCTTGGCTCAGCCTCCTTTATTCAGGACTCCCATTGGTCATGTTTGCCCTATCATGATGCTCCTACCTCACAATCAGGCCCATAGCTACAGTGGGGTATTTTGGGGCCTGGCCCCCTGACTTCCTGCCAAGGCCCCCTGAGTTTCATGCAGCCCCCAGGACCCACAACTCTCTTGGCCACCTGGAGGACTTCCCACTGCCACCCCTTCCCCAAGCACAGCTTGCTTCTCTGCACAGGCAAATAGACTATGAATGCTGCAAAAGTGAGTTTTTAAAATTTTATTTTATTTTTATTTTTTATTTTGTGATATCAGTGTCCCCCGACTTATTTAAAGGCCCTCCAAATTACAAAATCCTGGCTATGGCCCTGCTCACAATCGTGCCAGAACAGAGTGTTGCAATAGAATTGCCATGGACACTGCAGCAGCAGTGGCCAGCAACACTGTAAGGGCACCTTTTTCCCATTTGGCTGCCACTTTACTGTCCCCTTAGGGAAACGATAGCAGTGCTGCAGCTCCACTGCTGCTGGCTGGTATAGTGCAGGCACAACACAGGATTGCTCTGTCTATGAACAATACAATAGGTTTTTCAAAAAAGTTTTGCTTTGCATACGTTATTTTCTTAGCAAGTTCCTGAGTTAATAAACAGTTCATTCTATGCTGTAAAAGCTCCAATCTTGCTTTTGTCTGTTCCTTACTGTCACCTTGTTTCATTCTATCTTGATGTTGGTTAATTTGTTTTAATATATTTATATATTCTTTCACATTTTGTTTCTTTCATAATGCTGATTCCTTTATCATTAACCCTCTTGTGAAGGCTTTAAAGGCATCCCAAATTATCTTCATTGTCATGTCTGGTTGTATATTCTGTTGAAAAAACATCTCTAACTCTTTTTTCATTTGATTTACCGACCAGATAGTTAGCCTATAAACTGCGTAAAAAGCAACAGAAAAGATATATTAAACCTTGAAAAATAAGGTGGGTGAACTTAAAAACAAAATAGAAGATTTAAAAAATATTGTTGAACTTTTCTACCAAAAATTATACAGAAAAACAGAAATAACACAACAATCAATCAAGAAATACCTGGAAAATAACAAACCTAAGAGTTTCTCAGAAGAGCAGAGAAAAATGCTGAATCAGCCAATAACAATGGCGGAAATAGTTGAAGCACTGAAAAAAAGAAAAAAGTGAAAACACCCAGACCTGATGGGTTGCCAATAGAATTTTATCTAATTTTTGAGGAACAGTTGTCAATCCCACTAAAAATGGTATGTCAAGAGGTGATAACCAGAGGTGAAGTCCCTCAATCCTGGAATGAAGCACTAATATCACTAATATACAGCCACATACAGATGACACAGATGTTAAAAATTACAGGCCAATCTCACTACTTAATGCTGACTACAAGATATTTGCTTCAATTTTAGCAACAAGATTAAAAAGAGTTCTAGCTCAGATGATACATATAGATCAAATGGGACTTCTCCCTAATAGACATATGTGACAGAATATAAGAATCTTAATAAATGTGCTAGAGTATTACAAGGCCCATCCAGAGAAGCAAGTGGCGATAGTCTTTTTGGATGCTGAAAAAGTGTTCGATAATGTGAATTGGAATTTTTTATTGGAGGTACTGGAAATTTTGCAAATGGGACCAGATTTCTGTAAGATGGTTAGAGCAATATACAAGGAGCAGAAAGCTAAGGTATCTGGCACAATAGAAATAAGTAAGAGCACTAGGCAGGGCTGTCCCCTGTCATACCTTTTACTTATTCTGACATTGGAAGTATTGAATGATAAAATTAGAAGAGATAACTAAATAGAAGGAATAAAATTGAAGGACCTATAAACTTTTAGCTTTCGCGGATGACTTAGCATTTATATTGGAGAACCCACAAAATACAATGAGGGAATTACTGGGGAAGATAAACAAATATGAAGAAGTAGCAGGCTTGAGAATTAACTTTAAAAAACCCAATATGCTCATTAAAAATCTTACCAAAATACAGGCAGATCAATTACTAGGGCAGGCTGTAATAGAAATGAAGAAAAAATTAAATATTTGGGAATAAACCTGACCAACAAATGCAGCTCATTAATAGAAAACAACTATGCTGTTGTGTTTAAAGAGATAAAAGAAGACCTGGTAAGATGGGCGGATATGCAACTATCCTCTATGGGAATGGTAGTGGCCATAAAAATGAATGTTTTGCCAAAACTACTTTTCCTGTTTCAGATGATACCAGTGATCAGGAATCTAAACTACTTTAAGGAACTTGATAAAATAATATCTCAATTCATTTGGCAGGGGAAAAAAACCCTCGAATTAAAGTTAAAATATTATGAGATAAAAAAGGTAGGGATGGTTTTGCTTTTTGGAACTGGAGATTACATTATAAAGCATCAGCGCTAGTATGGATTAGTGAATTGATCAAACTGGAGAACAACAGATTGTTAACAATTGAAGGACATGACTTACTTTTGGTCTGGCATGCTTTCACCTCTTACAATAAAGCCAAGACTCATAAACATTTTGTCCGGCATTGGTTGAGAGCATCACTATTACAAATATGGAACTCAATTAAGAACCACTATTATAAGAAAATTCCAAGATGGGTGGCACCATTAGAGGCTATCACGAACCCCAATACCTTCCAAAAAGAAACCTTGATGAGATATCAAGAGCTCTTACATTGTAAGAACAATCTGAAAAAAGGAATAGAGTATAACTGGTGGCAGAATATGCAAATTTATTCAAGATATAATAAAGATAAATTAATCAGATTTATTGACAGACTAACGGACTTTGATAAGTTACTGATGTATAACAATCAAAAGTTTATAAAAAATGTATGTTGTATTATTGGGGGAGGAATTACAAGCTGAAGTTGTCAAAACCGTTATGGTCAAATGGGCCCAAAATATAGGCCATAGCTTTGATCATGAGCAATGGAATCAAATTTGGAAAATAAGTTTCAGAATGACTAGGGCAATAAGTTATAAAGAAAACATCTACAAAATGTACCATAGGTGGTACTTGGCACCAGATATACTTTCAAAAATAGATGTTAACTGCTCCAATCAGTGCTGGAAATGCCAGAATACAAGGGGATCATTTTACCACATGTGGTGGAATTGTGTGAAAACACAAAAGTACTGGGCTGGTGTTCATAAAATGATTCAAAAAAGCTTGGGAATCATGATTCCCTTTACACCAGAACTATTTTTATTAAGTATACCACCGAATCATCTTCAAACTTTAACTTGTTTATTAATTATTTGGATTTGGGAGTAAGCAGTGAAGTGGCTAAATTTGCAGATGACATGAAGTTGTTCAGGGTGGTGAAAACCAGGGAGGAGTGTGAGGCACTCCAAAGGGATCTGTCGAGGATGGGTGAGTGGGCGTCAACATGGCAAATGGGGTTCAATGTGGCCAAGTGCAAAGTGATGCACACTGGAGCCAAAAATCCTAAATATAAATACACGTTGATGGGGTCTGAACTGGCAGAGATGGACCAAGAGAGAGATCTTGGAGTCGTAGTGGATAACTCAATGAAAATGTCTAGACAGTGTGTAGCTGCAATAAAGAAGGCCAATGCTATGCTGGGGATTATTAGGAAGGGAATTGAAAATAAATCAGCCAGTATCATAATGCCCCTGTATAAATCATTGGTGCAACCTCATTTGGAATACTGTGTACAGTTCTGGTCAACACATCTCAAAAAGGATATTATAGCATTGGAAAAAGTGCAGAGAAGGGCAACTAGAATGATAAAAGGGTTGGAACACCTTCCCTGTGAAGAAAGGTTAAAACGCTTGGGGCTCTTCAGCTTGGAGAAACGACGGCTGAGGGGTGACATGATCGAGGTTTATAAGATTATGAATGGGATTGAGCAAGTTGAGAAAGAAGTGCTTTTCTCCCTTTCTCACAATACAAGAACTCGTGGGCACTCCATGAAATTGCTGAGCAGTCGGGTTAGAACAGATAAAAGGAAGTACTTCTTCACCCAAAGAGTGATTAACATATGGAATTCACTGCCACAGGAGGTGGTGGCAGCTACAAGCATGGACAGTTTCAAGAGGGAATTAGATAAACATATGGAGCAGAAGTCCATCAGTGGCTATTAGCCACAGGGTATAGATGGGAATTCTCAGTCTAGGGCAGGTGATGCACTCTATTCTTGGTGCTGGAGGGGGCAGCAGTGGGAGGGCTTCTAGTGTCCTGGCCCCACTGCTGGACCTCCTGATAGCACGTGGTATTTTTGGCCACTGTGTGACAGAGTGTTGGACTAGATGGGCCATTGGCCTAATTCAACATTGGCTTCTCTTATGTTCTTATGTTCTTAAAAACATGAGCTGTATTGCATATTACATATTATTATTACTGCAAGAATCTTGTTTGCAAAATACTGGCGAAAAGCAAAACACTGGTGAAAAGCAGATCTACCAACCCGATCAGAAATTATTAGTAAGATATTAGAAGCAGTTGAAATGGACAGGCTTTCCCTACATTTGAAAGATAAGGCAGAAGATATCTTTGTAAAAACATGGGAAGGATTTTACAACTGGATTGAGAGAAGAGATGAGAATAAGACAATAAGATAAAAATTAGAAAACTAATAGGATAGGAATGAAGCAGGTGGCAAATTAGATAATATATTAGATGTTTATATATTGTTCAGATAATAATGAAATAGTTGATTGGATAATGTTGTATAATGTTGTATACTGAACCTATGACGATATAATTTGTTGATCCTCAGTTAAATGGTTAAATTGATTTTTTGTCTTTTGAAGATAAGTGGTGTAGAAAATTAAATAAAGAGATATTATATAAGAACAATACAATAGGAATTAGAATTTTGTCAATACCTATTAGATTTGCTTTAGGCCTGCATCGACACATGACTCAATACTGTGTTGTTATTGCACTGTGTTGTTATTGCACTATGTGTTATTGTACATTTACAACTAGATTTTCTTGTGTGGACAGCCCAATCTCATTGCAAATGATGCTACAGTGTAATGATAGATTAATAGCCAAGAATATACGGATGCATCCCTTGAAAGGGAATGTAATTTAATATTTGTCCAGACATGGGCCGAGGACAGACTGGCAATTTGCCCCGGGAAGGGACCCGGGCAGACAATGATTCAATACCGGAGTAAATGGAACGTTCACACAGGCACATCTGCCTGGCGTCCTCCACCCGTAGCCTACCAGTGCTGTTGCGCTTCACTGCCGGATTAAAAAAACACCTGATAAAAGCTGTCGCAAATCCAAAAGCCTGCGTTTGTCACGCGTTTCTCTGCTTCCGGGGAGTCTGAACGCGCAGGCGAAAAGCCGGGTGGAAGCCGCATTGGGCACGAGGCAGCAGCGGTGTGATTGGCTGCGCTCCGCTCCACTGCCCAATGCGGTGCCGGCATTGTAGGACAAAACAAAAATCGGCAAAATGCGCACACACACCCATACACCCACAGCCGAATTAATGGGGAAATGGCGAATATAGCACGCCTCCGGCGTGGCAGTCTGAACGCTCCCGCGTGCCTCCGTCCCGTATCTTCCAGCAGCGGCCCCCGCTGTGTGGACGGGAAAACCCGGTATAGTTTAATCCGGGTATTTTTTGCTACGACTGGCTACCAGGGCAAACTGCCAGTCTGTCCTCGGCCATGGTTAAAGTAAATGAGTTATATAACAGATTATATAATCCTATTCTTATTCATGTATTTAAAAAGCACTCCTAAATAGATCTATGGAGAAGTAAATCCTATTTTATTCAATGGGGTTTAGGGAAGTATCTTTAGGTTTGCAACCTTTATGTCTTATATTAAAGTAATGCATGTTGATAAGTAAAACTGGTTTGAAGAATATCTCATAACTATTTAATTTATTAGGGTATGAATTAAGATTAGGTTAAAGTTTATGTATAATTAAGATGTATTTAAATTTGCATATTTACCAACTCTTTTTCTAGGGTCATGTATTAATGTTAAAAATGTTTTACACACACACACATACAAAGAAAAGAAATGCAATACTATAGTAATTCAAACTTGATCAATACCCACTGTGTTCATACTGGAGAGAACCTGCATAGAAATTACCTGGATTAGCCCGTATCAATAAATCTGAAGAGGCAGAATGTAGAAGGTAATATAATATTTGGAACATATGGGCTAATTTTGCTGTGGCTTTTATCAGAATGGTTTATTTATTACATGACTTTGATAGTCATTCTTGAAAGCCTTAGAATTTCCTTTTAAAAGCACACTGAATAAATAATACTTTTAAACATAAATTAGTTTTAATTGGTTCTGCACACCTAAACTATGAGCCACTGGATTCACTAGGACTTAGTTCTGGCATACATCAGATCAAGGCACACATTTTACTTTACTTCAGTATTCTAACAGTTAATTCACTGTATCTTTATGTCACTCTATACATTTCATACAGTCCAATCTACAGCCTTTAAGAACACGACATCAGGGGTACATGGATACTTTCATCCCAAAAAAACCCTTTTAGAAAACTCATTCATCTTCTCAGCCTACAGAGTATTTCTGAGATGATGCATTCTGCTTGTCAAAGCTATTGAAGGGCATCTGCCTCTGTGATGGCTAAATGGCTTTTCCAGCAATGGATGTGAACCATCTCAAGATAATCTCTTTGAAAAAAAAAATAGATATGCTGTATTCTTTATCCTCTCAGGGGGGGAGTAAAATTTCCTCTAATAGCACCAAATTTAGAACAAGTTATTTGAGATAATCTTAAAGAAAGCATCCAGATGTGAAAATATACTTGAGAGAAAATGAGAACGATTGATAAATGTGAAGGAGTCAGACATTTGGCTAGCTTTGGAACTAGTAAAATCACAATGAAGCTTCTCCTCTGCTTTGTCTCTTCCTCGCATCCTGTTTCAAATGTTTTAAAACTAATATATTTACAAACCTTTGTGTAATTTAATTGATGAATATTCTGCAGATGTGATTTTGATGGTACTGTGATAGAAGTGACATGCATTTTAATAAGTTTTGATTTTTATAATAGAATATGTACATTGTATGATACAGATCAACTAAGAAAATTTTACAAAAGAAGAAAGTATTTCTTGCTGTCATCCAACAACCCTACCCTAGACCCACATTCAGTCCTGCCTACAGTTATACTGGAGGGCTGGAGAAAGGCTTAGAAAGGTTATCCAAAAGAACTCCACTCATTAAGTTCAATTGGACCAAGAAGCTTCCTGATCATAGTCAGTGACTGTACTGTTCTATTGCTCTCAGACTGATTTCCCACAAGCTGCTGCTCCACACTTACTCTTCCCTTTGCCCCGATCATACGTGTCAATTTCACACCATATGCTGCGTGGCCGCATTTTGCCCCAGAGCTTCGCCCGATTTCCCCCACATCTACTCAATCCTGTTTTGTGGGAAATTGGTCTCAGTGTTTTGAAACCTCTACTCAATCCATGTACTGCTTCTTCAGTGCCATACTGCTGCACCTGTAGGAGCATGTGTGCTTCCCCACCAAGGAGGCAGAGCTATTCCCCATCCATGTAGGCTTAGCTGCAGGAATCATGGAGGGCATAAACTGCATCTCTATTGTGCTCATTGACCTGGTAGGAACCTCAGTTCTGCCACAACTAACACTGCTTCTAAAGCTGAAGTTTATATTACCCTCTGGATGCCACCATTGGGTGAAGCAGGGGAGCATGGTTTCAGCCAGGGCTAGTGGGTACTGGACATGGCATTTGTTAGACTCCTTTAGTTCTTTGGGCATTGGGTGAGGGGCGGCTGTTATGGGGTAGAACATAAGAACATAAGAGAAGCCATGTTGGATCAGGCCAGTGGCCAATCCCTCCAACATTCTGTATCACACAGTGGCCAAAACCCAAGTGCCATCAGGAGGTCCACCAGTGGGGCCAGAACTTCAGAAGCCTTCCCACTGTTGCCCCCCAAGCACCAAAAATACAGAGCATCACTGCCCCAGACATAGTGTTCCATCTATACATTATGCCTAATAGCTCATATGTTTATCCAATCCGCTCCTGAAGCTGTCTGTGCTTGTAGCCACCACCATTTATTACAGTAGTGAATTCCATGTGTTAACTATTCTTTGGGTGAAGAAAGACTTCCTTTTATCTCTTCTAAGCCTACTGCTCATTAATTTCATTGAATGTCTACAAATTCTTGTATTGTGAGAAAGGGAGAAAAGTACTTCTTCACATTCTGTATCCCATTCATATTTTTGTAAAATATGAATCATGTCACCCCTCAGTCATCATTTCTCCAAGCTAAGGAGCCCTAACTTCTTTAACCTTTCTTCATAGGGAAGGTATTACATTCAATCAATGAATGATATTAGTGGTAGGATAGGTGTTATCGACCTTACCTAATTACAGGATTGGGGATTTGATTAATCTAGTAGCAATCTTCAGAGGACATTGAATTTTAGAGTAGGATGAAAGGGACAATTGGATTTATCAGCATCAGAAGCAGCGGCTTGCTATCGGTGAATATATGGGGGGGGGAGTATTCCATCAGCCCACCAGTCGTCTGAGGCTAATATGAAGACAGGTGGTACAGCGATGCCTGGGCAACAGATTCCGGTGCCCCTGGGGAGGGGAAAGTATAGTGATGAGTCCAGGCAGAGAGTTAAGGGAAGGGCATGGAGAAATAAAATGGCTCACTGCCCTTCCAGCCTGTGACCCATCCCGAAGGTGCTTGGCAGTGGGGCTAGGATGGATAACCCCCTCCAACATTGGTGCTGTGCAATGCCAGGTCTATAAATAATAAGACCACAGTCCTTCAGGACTTCCTGTTAGAACAGAAGGCAGACCTGGCGTGCGTGACCAAGATCTGGGTGCAGGATGGGGAGACTGTAGCTTGCCCCTCCTGGGTTCTCAGTCCTACACGAACTAGGGGGCAGGGAGGAGGAGTGGCTATTTTCATTTGGGAGGCTTACTCCTTCAGGGCATTCCTGTCTTTGGAGATTGTGGGCATTGAGTGTGTTGGCCTGGTATGGGAGGCCAGGGAGAGGGTGGCGATTTGGCTGGTGTACCGACTGCCTAACACACTGGCCAATAGCCTGCCATCCCTTATGGAGGCCACATCAGGCTGCGCACTGGAACACCCTAGGCTAATAGTCTTGGGTGACTTCAATGTCCATGCCGATGACGCGGCTTCCACTCAGGCAGCGGCCCTAGTGTCGTCCATGGTGGTGCTGGGACTCTCCCAATTTGTAATGACCCCCACTCACTGGGCCAGGCACACGCTCAATTTGATCTTTGCGGCTGGGGTAATAGTGGACCAGATTACTGCTTTGCCAGTACTATGGTCAGACCACCATGCCCTGAGGGCCCATCTGAATGTTCCACCCTGACCCTGTTTAGGTGGCAAGCATATTTTAGCTCACCCATGGAGCCAAATGGACTCAGTGCAGTTCCAAATGGCCCTGTGGGACCCAATGCCCCCTGGTGGCTCGTTGGATGAGCTTGTGGAGGACTGGCATAGTCAGCTGTCTGCAGCCATCATTGAGATTGCACCCTGGTGCCCTCTGCGCCCTCGCCCTAGGCTTGCTCCCTGGTTTACACAGGAGTTGTGGCTTATGAAGCAAGAACTAAGATGGCTAGAGAGACAATGGCGCCATGCTCAAGGCAAAGCTACAAGAACATCTTATAGGACGTTTATGAGATCCCATGAAATGGCAGTCAAAGCCACTGAGAGAGTTCTATGCAGCCACAATTGCATCCATAAGCTCATGCCCAGCCAATTGTTTAGAATGATCCAGTCTAAGACAGCTCTGCCACAGGGCAGACTAAACACTAGGGAATTGGATATTGGCTGCAAGGCATTTGCGAGCTATTTCACGGATAAAGTCTTGGTGCTCCACCACGACCTCCCCACCGCGACCTCCCCACCACAGTTGAAACAGTGAGTGAACTCGAGGCCCCTTGCACACCTTTGATTTTGGCTCTGGATCATTTCAGCCCACTCAGCCTGGAGGAAGTTGACAGATTGCTCACAGCTATATGCCCAACCATGTGCAACCTTGATCAGTGCCCTTCCTGGCTTATTAAAGCTGGCCATGACGGGTTTTGAGGTGCCCTATGGGAGATTATCAACAAGTCCCTCTCTGAGGGGCAGTTCCCAGTGGCACTCAAGGAAGCACTGGTCCACCCAATTTTGGGAAAAAAAAAAAAATCTCTGGATCCAGCCGAATTGGCCAACTATCAGCTGGTTTCCAATTTGCCCTATCTGGGCAAATTAATTGAGAGGGTGGTGGCGATACAGTTGCATGCCTTTCTGGATTACATCCCCATATTAGATCCCTTCCAGTCTGGCTTCCGCTGGTCGCTGTTACTGACAACCTCCGGAGGCACCTGGATCAGGGCGGGGTGGTAGCACTGTTGTTGTTGGACCTATCTGCCGTGTTCAACACAGTTGACCATCAGTTGCTGACCCAATGCCTCATTGATGTGGGGATTCAGGGGCTTGCCTTGCAGTGGGTTGCTCCCTTTCTCTAGGGTCGGGGACAAAGGGTGGTGCTAGGGGAACAGCAGTCCAGGAGACACCTGATCAGGGTGCCTCAAGGGACGGTGCTTTTCCCAATATTATTTAACATAGGATCATAGAATGTTAGAGTTGGAAGGGACCTTGCAGGTCATCTACTCCAACCCCCTGCACTCTGCAGGATCATAGCCGAAAGATAGCTCTACATACCTACAATATAACCGAAAGATGGTTGTCCAGTATGCGCTTGAAAACGTCCAGCGGAGGACCATCCACCTCCTCCCAAGGCAGGCTGTTCCACTGCTCAACCACTCTTACAGTTAGGAAGTTTCTCCGATATTTAGCCGGTAACGACTCCCTTGTAATTTCCACCCATTAGATCTAGTCTTGCAATCCGGAGCAAGAGAAAATAGATCTGCTCCATCTTCTACATGACAGCCCTTCAAATTCTTGAAGACTGCAATCATGTCCCCTCTAAGCCTTCTCTTTTCCAGGCTAAACATACCCAACTCTTTCAGCCTTTCCTCATAAGACTTGGATTCCAACCCTCTCGCCATCCTGGTCGCCCTCTTCTGAACACACTCGAGCTTGTCAACATCCTTCTTAAAATGTGGTGCCCAAAACTGGACACAGTACACCAGGTGAGGCCTGACCATAGCAGAATAGAGCAGAGCTACCACCTCCCGTGATCTGGACACAATGCTTCTGTTAATGCATCCTAAGATTGCATTAGCTTTCTTCACAGCCACATCACACTGCAGGCTCATGTTGAGCTTGTGATCAACCATAACACCCAGATCCCTTTCACATGTGCTGCTGTCAAGCCAAGTCCCTCCCATTCTATGGCTGAGTTCAGACTGGCAATTTGCCCCGGTAGGGACCCGGGCCAGTGACGATTCAATTCTGGAGTAAATTGGGCATTTACACAGGCACACCTATCTGGCGTCCCCCACCCGTAGCCAACCCATGCTGTTGCACTTCACCGCCGGATTAAAAAGATACCTCATAAAACTGGTAGCAAATCCAAAAGCCTGCGTGTGTTGCGCGTTTCTACGCTTCTGGGAAGTCTGAATGCACAGCCGAAAAGCTGGGAGCAACCCGTGTTGGGCAGAAGGCAGCAGTGATATGATTGCCGTGCTCCACTCTACTGCCCAATGTGGTGCCGGCGCTGCGGAGTCCTCCCCCAATTGGCAAAATGCGCTTATGTGCTTATGCGCATGAGCACTCATGCGCACATACACCCATACACCCACAGCCGAATTAATGGGGAAACGCCGAATACAGCATGCCCCCGCGCACGGCAGTCTGAACACTCCTGCCTAGCTCTGCCTCGCATCTTCCAGCAGCAGTTCGGGCTGTCTGAATGGGAAAACCCAGAACAGTTTATTCCGGGGCTTTTTTGCTATGACTGGCTACCGGAGCAAACTGCCAGTCTGAACTCAGCCTATGGCCGAGGACAGACTGGCAATTTGCCCCAGTATCGAGTCGCGGCAAAAAAAACCCGGAGTAAATGATACCGGGTTTTCCCATCCACACAGCGGGGGCCTCTGCCGGAAGATACTGGACGGAGGCGCACGGGAGCGTTCAGACTGCTGCGCCGGAGGCGCGCTATATTCGCTGTTTCCCCATTATTTCGGCTGTGGGCGTATGTGCGCATGAGCACTTTTTGCCGATTTTTTTTTTTTTGCCCTGCAACGCCGGCACCGCATTGGGCAGTGGAGCGGAGCGCAGCCAATCACACCGCTGCTGCCTCATGCCCAACGCGGGTTGCTCCCGGCTTTTCGGCTGCGCGTTCAGACTCCCCAGAAGCGGAGAAACGCGCGACAAACGCAGGCTTTCAAGATTTGCGTCAGCTTTTATCAGGTGTTTTTTTAATCCGGCAGTGAAGCGCGAGAGCACCGGTAGGCTACAGGTGGGGGACGCCAGGCAGATGTGCCTGTGTGAACATTCCATTTAATCCGATATTGAGTCGTTGTCAGCCCGGGTCCCATCCCGCGGCAAATTGCCAGTCTGTCCTCGGCCTATATCTGTGCCTTTGATTTTTTGTACCTAAGAGTAGGACTTTGCACTTATCTCTATTGAAATTCATTTTATTTGTCTCAGCCTCTGTTCCAGCCTATCTAGATCATTTTGAATCCTGACTATGTCTTCTTCAGAATTAGCAATTCCACCCAGCTTCATGTCATTTGCAAATTTGATAAGCATCCCCTTTATGTCTTCCTCCAGGTCATTTATAAAAAACATTAAACAACACTGAGCCCAGGACCGAGCCCTGCAGCACTCCACTCGAGACTTCCCTCCATGTAGATGCAGAGCCATTTACGAGCACTCAATGGGTTTTCAACCAACCATGAATCCATCCAACGGTTGCACCATCCAGCCTACACTTAACCAGTTTATCCTCAAGGATATCATGAGAACCTTTGTTAAATGCCTTACTGAAATCTAGATACACTATATCTACAGTATTGCCAGAGTCAACCATTTTAGTAACTCTGTCAAAAAAGGAGATAAGGTTGGTCTGACATGACTTATTCTTGATAAACCCATGCTGGCTACAGCCAATTAACTCATTCCATTCAAGGTGCTCACAGACAGAGCATTTAATAATCTGCTCCAGAATTTTCCCAGGTATTGAGGTCAAACTGACAGGTCTGTAATTTCCCGGGTCCATCTTTTTTCCTTTCTTGAAGATCTCCAGTCTTCTGGCACAACACCAGTACTCCAGGACATCTCAAAGATTAAAGCCAGAGGTTCTACGTGTGCCCCCTTGCCTAGATTGCTCAGAGGTATGGGCTCAGTTGTCACCAGTATGCTGATGACACCCAGCTCTATCTCACGTTGAGCAGCCAGTCAGACTCCACACCTGAAGATCTGGACCGGGCATTGCAAGCTATGGCTGGTTGGCTCAAACTGAGCTGGCTGAAACTAAATCCAGCAAAGACGGAGGTCCTATTCCTGAGTCGGGGTGCTTCAGGGATGGGGATCCTGCTCCTGACCTTTGATGGAACACCACTAATGCCAGCATTGGAGGTTAGGAGTTTGGGAGTGCTCCTGGATTCCTCCTTAACAATGGAGGCCCAGGTAGCAGCCATTGCTAAGTCGGCCTTCTACCATCTTTGGCTGATTCAGCAGTTGGGTCCCTTCCTTGATTGTGACAACCTGGCTACAGTGATCCACTTGATGGTCACCTCGAGGTTAGACTACTATAATGCTCTCTACATGGGGCTGCCCTTGTCGCAGAATGCCGCAGCCAGGCTTTTGATGGGTCTCCCTCAATGGAGCACCACCAGCCTGTGCTGAGGTCACTGCACTGGCTGCCAATAGTGTTGTGTACTGACCCAACCATGTGCGCAATCCAGCTTCAGCCAGTCATGTGAAGAGAAGGAGCTTTGCTCCACCAGACCAACAGACGGTTGAATCCTAGTTCCCCTTCCAATTGGGAGACTAGGATCCTAGAGTTAACCTAATCACTGTAAATAGACCTATCATGAGTGTTGGAGTGTGTTTGGGTGTGGTTTGGTTTGGGGATATAAGCCGGCCTGTGAGCCGGCTTCTGTGTCTTGTTCTTCACCTAATAAAAGTATGAGAGCTGAAATCACTAGTAAGTCTCAGTACTTTTCACTGGTGATGAGGATGCAATTCAACCTCCCATGAACAATGACCCGGAAAAAGATTCACTGGCGCTGAGACCACAGTATGGTACTCAGTATCGGCCCCCCTTCGCTGGTTCCTGCTCACAGCACCACTGACTCTGAGCACAGCATCACACCGCTCCACACTTCTGAGTTACCCCCTCCACATGGAGTCACTATGGTGGCCATTCCCCAGGACAGCATTGCCACTTTTGACATATCCCATCCCACACAGTGGGAAACGTGGCTTGAGATT
The DNA here is from genome assembly GCA_029375565.1 of Gekko gecko. Taxonomy (NCBI): domain Eukaryota; kingdom Metazoa; phylum Chordata; class Lepidosauria; order Squamata; family Gekkonidae; genus Gekko; species Gekko gecko. Next base: position 62,526,413 of record JAPDNY010000004.1, on the reverse strand, counting down.
TTGGAAAGCTACTTCTCCTGCCATGACATCATGGACCCAGGTAAGAAGAAGGCCCACCTCCTCCAGGCTTGTGGGATGGACATGGTTCTGCTGCTCAAGGACTTAATAGCACCTAAGCAGACCAAGGATGAGTCCTATGGGGATCTGGTGAAGGCACTATCCAACCACCTCTCCCCAAAGCCCACCAAGTTTGCCAAGCGCATGGACTTCTTTGTACGAGTCCAGGGTCTGGATGAAATGGCTTCTGACTTCTTGGCCAGACTCCAGCGGGCGACCACAAGGTGTTCCTTCCCCGACCTGGCAGATGCCCTGATCAGCCAGTTCCTCGTGGGTCTCTGGGAGCCCAAACTTCAGAGGAAACTGGTTAGTCAGGACAAACTGGACCTGGATAAGGTGATCTGGGAGGCCACAGCCTACAAAAAAGTGCAACATGATCACCACAGAAAGGCAGTCTATCGCACCCAACCTACCATTGCATCAGATGACTTGGAAGCTGAAGAGGTGCTACAGGTACGCCACCGCATGTCCCAGCAGCAGCTTCGGTCCACAACCTGTCCTTCAGACAAGACGCCAGCATCGACATTGGCCTACGCCAGCTGCAGGGAAGCGCACAAATGCCAATCGTGCCGCTTCAGGAATGCCATCTGCTGGACGTGTAACAAAGCGGGCCACATCGCCAAGGTCTGCTGCTCCAGATGCCCGTGCCTGAAGACATCAGCCCACCAGACGGATCTCCACTCTGACCTCCACAACCTCTCCACCCACCACCAGCAGCACCAGGTATTTAACTTGCCCCCGGATGGCCTAAACAAAGTGCATGTCACAGTACGGATTGAGGGGTCCCCTTGAAGAATGGAATTAGACATGGGCTCGGCTTTTTCCGTTATCTCTGTGGACATGTTCCATGCTCTCTGCCCATGGAGGGGACCCCTCCTAACTAAACCCAGGGGGTTAATGTTGAGGGACTTTAATAAGAATCCCGTGGCAGTCCAGGGGTGGGGCAAGTTTAGGGTGAGCTAGAAGGACTTTGACAGCCTACTGGACTTGCTGGTGGTGGAAGGCCAGCTAACCAGCCTGCTTGGATTCTCATGGTTTAGGCCCCTGGGCATCACAATAGGGGGCATCAACCAGATGCAGCACCAGATTCAGCCATGGGACTTTGAAAATCTGTGTGGTGGATTCCCTAAGGTTTTTGATGGGACTCTTGGCAAATTCACCGGTTCTCCGGTGTCACTGAATCTTGATCCCGCATTGTGGCCCATCCATATCAAGGCCTGGCACCACCACCCCCATTGCACTCAAGTTGAAAATCGAGGCGGAGCTGGAGCACTTAGTCAACCAGAGACTGTTGGAGCCAGTTGCCTACGCTAGGTGGGAGCCGGCTTCTGTGTCTTGTTCTTCACCTAATAAAAGTATTAGAGCTGAAATCACTAGTAAGTCTCACTTCAAGGTGGTACTTAACTTTAAAGCCCTATATGGCCAGGGTCTGGCATACCTGAGGGACTGACTTTCCCCATATATACCCCAGAGAGCACTATAGTTGGGAGCACAATTATTCCAGGCCCTAAGGATGCCAGGCTTGCCGCCATTCGAGCCAGGGCCTTTTAATTGGTGGCTTACTGGTGGAATGAGCTCCCGGAGGAGATCAAGGCCCTGCGGGACCTTTTACAGTTCCTCAGGGCCTGCAAGATGGAGCTCTTCCACCAGGCCTTCAACTAGGAGCTGCCCACCACTACCACGAATCACCACTACCTGAGCATCAGTGGTACTGGGCCACTCCCAATGTGGAGATAGAGCCGTATCTTCGTAGCAGGCCAGAAGATCACAGAATTGGGAACTTTGGTGGTATATCTTAGAGTCTGCCACTTTAAATTTAATGAAGGAATGACCAGAACTGTGAGCACTTTAAATGTATGACTGTTTAAATGTATGATTGTTTTTGAAATGTTTTAAATGTTTTATGTGGACTAGGTACATTGTACCCATCAATGTAAGTCGCCCTGAGTCTGTTCATGGGGAGGGCAGGATACAAATACAATAAATAAATAAATAAATAAATAAATAAATAAATAAATAAATAAATAAATAAATAAATAATTTTAGTTGCACTTTTCAGAACCTTTCTGTGTCTGTTCCAATGCTATCTTTTCCAGGTGAAATGACCAAAACTGTACAGAGTATTCCAAATGAAGCCACATCATAGATTTAAACAGGGGCATTATGATACTGGCTGATTTGTTTTCAGTCCCCTTCCTAATAATCCTTAGCAGAGCATTTGCCTTTTTTGTTGCAGTCACACAATGAATTGACATCTTCAGTGAGTTATCTATCATGACTCCAAGATCTCTCTCCTGGTCAGTTATCACCAGTTTGTACCCCATCAATGTATATTTATAGTTAGGATTTTTGGCTTCAGTGTGCATTACTTTGCACTTGCCCACATTGAACCTCATTTGCCATGTTGACACCTACTCACCCAGCTTCGACAGATCCCTCTGGAGTATCTCACAGTCCTCCGTGGCTTAGCCACTTCACTGCTTACTCCCAACTCCAAATCATTAATGAACAAGTTAAAAAGCACCTTTAGCTTTTTCTGGGCTCCGTGGGCACCTGGCCACAGGTTTTGCAGCCAGAACTTTCCACTAGTTCTAGGGGGCATTCCTGAGCTGCAGTGGCTTAGGGAGCCAACTGATTCCTGCCACATTCCTGGGTCTGCCTCCTCTTCCTCTGGCACAGGGAGTTGTGCCAGAAATACTCTAAGGGGGGGGGGCAGAGTGGTGCCACATTGATGCTAAGCACCAGCATTAAAGCACTCAGAAATTGCACTGGTGTATGCACTGGCATATCTCAGAATTATACCAGTGTAGCAGAAGATGGGCTCCCTGAGCAATCCCCCCCCATCGATTGCATTGTAAATATACAAATGTATATCAGGAAATACAAGTGCCTGTGGATGCAGGCTTAAGGGGAAAAAACTTCTCTTCACCTACTTATTCCTGCAATTTTAACTCATATGAATGATTTTTCCCCTCACATATGTAAATACAAAGTAATGATTTTCAACATAGCTCCTGGAACAGTAAGCTTACATGTACTCAGATTCTGCAATAATTAGTTTCTGACAGTCAAGCACATCTTTATTATTTACACAAATGGCAGTGTTTTATTCACATTGAGTCTCGTTTCTGTTTCAGTTTAAGCAAGACGTGCAACAGGCAGTTTCTCGCTGCACTGTAAACAACAGATAGCCCAGATGCTCCTCAGAAGCCAGTTTTTAATTTCTTCTTGTTAGAGTTGTTCACAGCTAATTAAAAATAAACTTTGCAGTTTGACATTTTCTAAACAAGCCCTGTATGGTGTGTCTGTTTATACCACTCTGGTGGGCACTTCATTTTCAACAACAAGCTTTAGCTTGTTGAGATGGAAGATTTGACCAAAGTATCATACTATTCCATGTAACTTCTCAAAGAGCTTTCAGGAATGTTTTAAGTTGCATGTAAGTATCTAACCAAAGCTGAGAAACTGAGAATGAGTGACCTGAACAAAAAGAGTGGTGTATTTTTTCAGTGTCCCTAGATGATTTTACAGAAATGGTGTGTTGGAACCAGAATGTTGTGAGTGTAGCTCTGCTCATGGAATAATTCACTGCCATCTTCCTCTGCCCTCTGTAGCCCTGTGCCCCCCGCCAGCTGCCCTGAACATAAGGGTACCCTTGGGAATAGTATGGGATGTATGGTGCATAGGACTGCAGTGGGAAGAGAGAATTAATGGAAACTATCCCCCACTGCTGTGCAAGCTAATTATGCAAAAGTTCACAGATGAGTGATGAAAGATTTCTACCAATTCCCCTTTCCAACTGCCACCTATTGACTGCTTTCTGCACAGTTCCTGAGGGTTTCCCAGTTCTCTCTAGTGGGGGGGGGCAAAGGGGAGCTGAGGTCAAAAGGAAAAGTAGCAAAGAACCTTTCCTTGTGAAGCTCTGCTTATGGCAGCCATTATAAAATAATAGTGAGGATACAATCCACATCTTAAAGTAAGTTCCAGAACTTTAGTGGTTTATACCTCAGTGACTGGTATTTAAATATTTAATGTATTTAAGTATTCAACATTAGGGTTGCCAGCCCCCAAGTCCTGGTGGGGGTTCCCCTGCTTCTGGGGGCTTCAATCTGCCCCCAGCCAGCTGGCCAGCAGGGAAGCCCCACTTGCAAGCCCCCCCCCAAGAGCGATCACCTGCCCGGCCACCCCTCTCCCTCCACTTCTGCTCAAGTTAAAGGGCTTCAGCTGATCAGCAGGGACCATGTAGCCTGCCAACCAGTTGAAGGGCCCTTTAAATCTAGCAGGAGGGAGGGAGAGGGGTGGTCACAGGCCACACACTTCGCTCATAAAGGGACTTTTTGCAAGTGGGGTGGGGGCTTCAGCATGCAGGGCTGATTTCCCTCAGCCCCACGTACCATGGCCCCCACACCACCCTTCTCCCTCCCTGACCATGTGGCCCATGACCAGCCTTCTCCCTCCCTCCTGACCATGTGGCCCATGACCACCCTTTTCCCTCCCTCCTGCTAGATTTAAAAGTCACTCCAGCTGGTTGGCGGGCCACGTGGTCCCTGCCGATCAGCCGAAGCCTTTTAAATTGGGCAGGAGGAGAGGGAGAGGGGTGGTTGGCGGGTGGTCTCCCTTGGGAGCAGGGTTTGGGGGTGTCCCTGCCCACCCCCAGAATGCCCCCCAAATTTCTCCACCAGAGTGACAAGGGGACTCGGCAACCCTATTCAGTGTAGTACCATTTTCATCATTTGCACACATAATTATGGTGGAGGTTGTCTCCCAATTTTCCAGGAGCTGATTTCTTGCTTTTCCTGTCTGTTTGTGTGGAATAGAAATGCAATCTTTGTGGTGTGTGAACAGTCTTTGTACTCCAATTTTCAGGATGATGTGTGTTTCCGTACATGTGGTTTTGGTTGAGTAGCAGAAAAGTATCGTTCTAATTGTCAACCTCTGAACTGCTTTGACACAATCATCATAAAAACAAACAAAGCATAACCTGAAATCAGCACTATTGCGAGCACAAAAATTGCCACCATTTCTGTTTCAACCACTGTTTCTGCAGCTTATCTATTTATTTATTGAATTTATACCCCGCCCTTCCTGCCAAGGCAGGCTTGCCTGAGACTAGAGAAATAGTCATAGTTTTCAAAAGTCTCTCAGGACACACTATTTGCTCAGTGGATTGCATTTAGCTGGATAGGTTCCTAGTTGTCTAGGACATCAATGAGATTGAATAAGGAAATATAAATTAATCAGATCCATGCATAAAATGAGCAAAATTATTGATATGATAAAATAATGATAGATAATGGAAATGAGACCTTGAAAATCAGCTTATGCTTGAAAAAAATGAAAACAAAATAAATGTGAATATTTTGTAAATCTATTTTATTTTAAAGAGATTTCATTTTTTGAGGTCTTTTAAAAAACAGAATGGCATGTTTCTACAATAGGCCTATGTTGTTAAAATCATATAGGGAACCATTCATGTTTTTAATGTTTGCAATTTGACAACATACTTTATCATTAGGTACCTGTTAATGAGCCATTGCAAAAGTTCCAGGAGTGCACTGAGAAAGGAGTAGATGCAGATAGCCCTATGTGGAAAATAAAATATGCTGTAGCTTACATGCAACCTCTATCATCTGCCCAGGGTCCTCTTTCAATCATTTTAAATGCACCATTAAGTAGCACTGAAGGGATTGGAAGATGTGTCCCTGATTGTAAAAATGGCTCTAATATTTCAACAAGTGCTATGGTAGAGTATGAGCTGTACTCCTTGTCAAATGGGTCACTTACTTTTTCATAAACATAGACCTCTGTGGTTTAAAGTCGAAAATTATCCTCCAAAAGTGTCAAAAATGCCATTTCCATGGAACTTGGGAAACAAGGTATAATTGTGTGGGAAAAGCAGATTAATATAAAAGTGATCCAGTGGTCGACCTCCTTCATTTCATTAAAACTAGGTTCCTGAAAATGAAATTACTTGCTCGAAGCAAAGCTTTAATAAATCTCCAACTAACTATGGATTGCATTAATTTTTCAGCAATGACTTATCTCCCAACTTTCTGCACCACACAGATACATATTTTGGACACAAAGATGAAGATAAATGAGTACTAATTGCTTACAGTCCAAGTGTGTTTATAATTTCTATTTATATACTAATAGCCAAGAGGCCCCCTCTGTGTGGACATCAGGGCACTTGGGGGGCAAAGAGATTTTCCTGCACATTTGGAGCAGTCCCCAGGAGTGCAGAAAAATCTGAAAAGTTTAAAAAACTATACGGGAAATACTTAAATCCCCCAAAAACCTACAATTGCTTGATCCCGGCACGTGCAGGGAACTCACTCACTGAGGCACGGGAACAATGCGAGGGAAGCCGCCACGCCATTCCCGTTGTAGCTTCAACTGCCACAGCAACAACCATCCCTGTGCAAAGAATGGACTTACCCTTGGGAACTGTGGCGTGCCGTGTGAGGAAGCTCCAGGTACTTCAGGGACTTCGCCTCAACACTGCCTCCCCCCACTCCATTTCTTCTGGAATTAGTGGCAAGGACTTCGAGCACAGCTCTGAGCCCAGCTGCCCTTCACCTGTTTCATCTTCCTCCTGGTGAAGGGCCACCAGCCGGCTCTGGTCTCCTCCCGCTAATGCTCGGCTTGCCTGGCAGCCAGTTGACAGCCCACTCAGGTCTGCTGTTGCTTCACACTGCAGGTAAAGATCCCAAAGCCACCTACTCCTCAGTCTGGCTCAGCCCTGCTGAGGCATCCCAAGGCCTCCTCCTTCTGCCTCCTCCAAGCTCAAGGGCTCAGCATTTGTCAGGGGATCGAGCCTTGTGGCATCACTCTGCTGGTCAGCTGCTGCCTCACCAGCAGTGTCCTTGCTTCCCCTGAGGCTCCGTTGTGCTGGGTCAGTCTCCCATAGCCCACGTGCTGTTGCCCAGGTATGTGCTGGGGGAGCAGTGGATCCAAGAGAAGGAAGAGGGGAAGGAAGCCTTAGTGAGCCTGTTCAGAGCAGTTCTGGATGAGCCACAGGGTGGTGGTGGTGAAGAAGCCTTGGCAAGGCCATCTGGAGCAGCTCCAGACAAGCCACCAAGAGGGGGGGGAGTCAATGGGCCTGGCAGCTACAAGGGAGCCTGGGGAGAAAGTGTGCATGTGGGGAATATGAGATCCCCCCATGAGTATCGTGGGCAGGCGCCACTTGTATTCTATAATTTGCTGGTCGTATAAGACACAGGAACCTTTTCAAACTATTTATCTGGATGCTCTTATCATAACAAGCAAATTTCAAATAATTTAGTTACAGTCGCTTGTTTGAACAGAATCATTCATTAATACAGAAAGTAGGAAGTAAGTGAAGAAGATGGGCAAATGGGATTTGGCATGTGGTATTGCTATGGCCATGACATGATGGTTTACCTACAGTTCTATACATGTTACTCCATCTAATTACAAAACTTCAGCTAATTATAAAACAATGAGTTTGCTCCTTCCCTCCATCACCCATTTTCTGATGCCCATGCAATTAAATAAAGGGGGATCTTGGGAACCACATGAGATGCAGCACAAAGAGACTACATCTCAGTTTGGAAATCTACTGTTGTTAGAGACCCATGTTGGCATTAATGGAAGTGTCCTCTGCTCAAATAAAATCACAGTTGGATTCAACCATCATACTGAACAAGTTTTTGACTCTTTTTCAATATTTACATATGAACACAGTGATACTTTAACATGAGTACTGTACTGTTCATGAATAGCAGGATTGCTATTGTCCACAAAGGAGATTGTCAGCACCTTGTTACACACTTTTGTAAAAATCATTACATAGAACTGAATTTCTTGCCCTTGTTGTTTAAGTATTAAACAGTTGGATAGGATTACTGTAAAAAAAAATTGCATTCAAAATTAGTTTATGCAGAATGTTCATTTAGTGTCAAATTGACCTCTGTGATTGTTCTGCAATTTAAAATGAACAATATAAATCCGTTTCATACAATCCTTAGCTTCCAGAATGAGGCAGGGAGACAAAATGGCTAAGGCTGAAACACTGCAGAGACAAGCCATGCAGCATCCTCAACTCAGCAGGGCTCAGAAAAATGACACGAATCAGGGAGAAAGTTATTATCAGAACAGAGGGGTGATTGAGCATCCCTCTGACAAATCAAGCTCAAAAGTACTTTAAATATTCAAATCCTTAGGTACCATCCACACTAGTAGATTGTTAATATAAACATAACTAGGATCTTTGCAATTTTCATATCTCTAACCACAGTTGCAGCCACTAGAAAAGAAGAAAATAAGGAAGTAATTCTAATACACACACACAAAACAAGCAACATCAATATTGGAGTGAGGTAAAAGCTGTTATCATATCAATATTATATACCATAAAATTTGGTAACAAAAAATACTTCCAATAGAGGCTCCACAAGGTAGGTTTGAGAGGTAATGCTTAAATTTGATATTACTATTATTATTATTATATTATGATGATTTTTTTTCTTGCTACAAAGCAGATCTTTTCCATTGCACATCAATTTTGTTTAAACAATTTTCAGATGTCATAAGACTTTCCTGAATGCTGCGATTTTTAATTTGACCTTGATATATAAATTGTATATTGATAGGAATGCTTCTGAATCACAAGTCTTATGCAGTATAAAAGTGTCAAATTCTTCAGATTCCTGGAGTCATAATCAGCAATATAATATTCCAGAAACAGTAGTAAATTTAAAATGTACAACTAGGTTGAATGGCAGATCAATCTATAAATCAGAGTAGATAGCACTACACCATAATAGGGAAGATAACACTACAATGACACCATAATAAAAATCATAAACAACATACAATTTTGTAACATAATGGGTGCATTCAGATGGGCCATTTAGTCTGCTTTTGACATGCTTCAGTAACGGATTTTATATCCATGTTCACACACCCAACATCTGCACACTGTCCCCAGCCATTGCTTTTCGGCTCAAACCCCTTTTAAAATGGAGTATTTTGATGCCACTTACCCAAGTGGTGTTTTCCCGATTCTCCGGTTTTGAGCTGCAGTTTCTGATGTCTGATCACTCCTGCGGTGTCGAGCCACTTCCAGGTGCCTCAACCCCCTCCCCTCTGGAAAGCTGCCATGGAAGCCTCAGGCTTCCGCTTTTTGTCCGTCATTTTTTTATGCCTTGGTGGTATGTACACGGGTGGAGTTCCGCTCCTAAGTTATTAAAAGCAAAGTTTAAATGGTGTCTAGTTTTAGCACTTAGACGAGTTTGGGATCTCACAGAGGCCAGTTCTGGGGGTAAAAGTTTAATTTAAAGTGTTCATTTAAAGTTTAAAGGGAAGTGTGGAAATTGCTGTTCTGCACACACACAAAAATTTTAGTTCTAAAGATGGCTGCCTGTGCACATGCTCAAACTGAGAGGAAAAAAACCCACCGGTGTATGCTCCCGGCAAGGAGCGATGTGGCTCCGCAGCGATCCAGAACAAGGAGGTCAGTGTGATCGCAATTCTCCAGGTTAAAAAAACCCAGAGAGACAGAGATTCAATTTGTAATCTGTGGAACCCAGCTCAGGGCAGTGCACATCGGTATAAAAAGATATATGTATGCATAATAAATCATATTTAAATCCATACTATAGTACAGCAAAATACACACACACATATATATACAATGAAATCTAAAAAAAAAATATTCAACTCAAGTAAATCAGGCTAAAGATAACTAAAATATATATATATATATACTTTCAATGGGAAACATTGAGCCATCAGCCCCAAAACCAATTGCTGACTGTACTCCTATTATGCTGATGCTACCTACATCTCGCCACCATACACTTCACTTTATGTTGTGTTTTATACTTATATATTTTGACTTGTTTGTTTTTATTTAACAAGTTTTTATGTAAGCCACCCTGAGCCTGCTTCAGTAGGGAGGGAGGGGTATAAATTAAACACTTTTATAAATTAAGTGTGTTTGTTTTTCTTCATATTGAAAGGTTACACCTCTCACACAAAGTATCACCCCTGCCAAGTTTCAGTAGGTGAAAACGTTCCTTTTTTATAGGTAATTAAAGCTTCTATTCCCACCAAGGCCAGAGGCAATTGTTTGGCAAGCCAGGAGGCTGAGCACAGAATATGTTTTTATACGGGATCCTTGTGTATGCACCTACCAGTTTCTCTCTGAAACAAACAGAGAACACATAGGAAGGGCTAAATTAGCTTGCTGCTTGTTAGCAGTGCTATTTGTTTCTGCCAGGCTTTTACCTTACTCCACCTTTGTGTCAAAGGTGGCTAACAGTAAATAAAACATATCCCACCAAATAATGCAAATATTAAATTGTCCATCAAAATTAACAAAACAAGACTATCAGGGCTCAATTGTACAACATCTGCTTCAAATGCAGGAGGTCCTGGGTCCAATCACTGGCATCTCTTGTTAACAGGATCATGTAGTGGGTGATGTGATATACCTTGGCTAGAGACTCTGGATATTACTGTTAGTTGAGTAGAAAATACTGTCCTTGATTGATCAATAGTGTGGCTCAGGTTAAGGCAGCTTTATGTCTTCAAGGTGTCATCAGGTACCAACATGGGATGGGTTAATTTGGCATAAAAGATCAACCCTTGATGGATAACTTTCCCAAGACAGATGGCTGCATGGTCCTCCTTCCCATAGCTGTTGGCCCATCTACCTACCTGTATACCCACATATGAAAACATGTTTGCTCCTATCTGGCTAGCAGCAGCTTTTGTTTATCACAGTGGCTTGGAGAAGTGGCATTTCTGTTCATACCCCTTCCCTGCAGTGGAGTCTAAATGCTAATATGTGCAAGAAAAGAAAAGAAAAGAAAAGAAAAGAAAAGAAAAGAAAAGAAAAGAAAAGAAAAGAAAAGAAAAGAAAAGAAAAGAAAAGAAAAGAAAAGAAAAGAAAAGAAAAGAAACATATAACAGTGTAAACCAAGGGAAAGAACAGAAAAGAGGAGCCAGTACACTTATACAGAATCTAATAGAAGCATTCCCCCAAAACCAGTGGTTGTTTTTTTATAAAAATGAAACCTTTGGAAAGCCTCACTAAATACACACAAGTTCCTAGTCACACCTAAAATAATTCTTGGATCCCAGTCTCCATATTCCTATGTATCCCTGAAAAATTGATGCTTTTTAAAAAAATGGAAGAAAAGACTGAGAAATTGTGCTTCATATACAGTAGCTATTTCAGTGCATGTGATGGATCAGCACTTAACTAAGTGTCAATTTCTGGCTTAGATACAACACTGAGTAGGTTTTCATTGGTTCAGTCCCAGAGGAAAGAACATGTGTTTCTCTTCCGCTTAGATGTTCAAGAAGTATTTCCATGTCAAAACTCTTTTTTGTGGAAGATGTTGCCAGATTTGTTGTATACAAATACAGGCAGCAGATGAAAATGGGTGGCAGGAAGAACATTTTCCTCTTAATTTAGCATATTGGCAATATGTGACCAAAATGTAAAATGACAGACATAATTGCCAAGTACTCAGATCATATCATGATTCCTTTATAATTAGGCTCCCAGGATTAGCAAATAGCTCTGAAATGGATACCATTAGAGCTAATGATTGCATGAAATGAGTTTAACAAAATAAAATAGCAATTTCTTAAAAATGAAAAACAATCCAATTTATCTAAACATATTTATGGGCATGAGCAGAAAAAAAAGTCGATGCTATCACCTGGTAGCTAGGGAGTTAAACATTTTGTACTAGCAATTGAGCCCATTTTTCTTCCTATAAAAGTATCGTTTGAGAGACACTTTGATGCATGTACAGAAGCAGAATAAATTCTCTACTGAATAAAGTCAGCACATGGATTTTTCAATTCCCTCTGGAGCTGGTACAGAAATTCTTCATATTCTGATCCTCTTCAGAAGAAATAGCTAAAGGTCTCTGTGGGCATCCAGATTTTTAGTGTTCTCCCTCATTATTACTATGTCTCTGGGAGTATTTATAAATATATTATTCCTACACCTTGATGAACCTCATTTCCCGCAACATTCATATATCACCACTCTATATATTACAGTTCACTTCTTGAGGGAAAACATAAAACTGACCAAACCAAAGCTACATGCCATGAGTTTCTTCCTAAATATCTTGACCTGGAATTAAGCAGAAATAGTGCTGAATCCTCACAAAGGCTATGATTCAATAAACATTGTAGAAAGAAAGTTATGGATAGCACGGACTTCCACACAACTACAATATTGTTACCATCCACGAGTTGAGTTTCTGAGCTCCTCAACAATTTCTTAAGACCCTGATTCCACCTGATCTCCAGTGCCACTAGCTGGTATCCTGTTTGCTCAATAGAAAGGAAAAACAAGCAGAGACCATGGCAATTGCACTGGAGTAATAGCGTCCCTGTCACACTCTATCAGTCACCGAGCACCACTGCTAATAATGCGCCACTGACAAAAGAAAACATGAAAATGCAAACATATGAGAACAGTCACCCAATGCATGCTGATATGGCCATACCTCCCAATATCACTCCACTGCCACCCACATGCAGAGTACAACAAGAGAGGAAACTGAGCACCTTCACTGTAAGGAGTACCTTGGCATAAAGAGGAGAAATTTGGAGTGAGCATGCTCCCTGGAATGCTTCAAATGTGGGCTGAGCCTTTTTTTAAAAAAAAGTTTTTTATTTCATACATATAGAACAGACAATCAACATACAAATGGAGCCATAAAAATTTGGAGAAGGTTCATTATATAGTTTTCCCCCCATGTTGTCATTTGACCTTATACTGTAATTAAAGAGTTTGTTGCTTTTACAAACCTTGTAATCTTAGTAAACACCTTTTGCTCATAAGTATATATATAAGAAGGCCAGGGTATAAATCCAATCACTTCTTCTTTTCTTCTTTCTTTTTAATTTGGCTGTAAGTCCAAGAATTTGATATGTTATGTTCCTCTAACCATTTATAAAACCTTAACCATGTGTCCTCAAAATCTTCGTTATTTCCTTTCAACATTAAGGTTAGATTGTCCCAGGGCTTTTTTTGTAGAAAAAGCCCAGCAGGAACTCATTAGCATAATAGGCCACACCCAACAGCAGAAACACATTAGGATATTAGGCCACAGCCCTAACAGCGCAGCTCATTAGGATATTAGGCCACACCCCTATATCATCCCTTGGTTTGCCAGGGCAAGCCGGCCCTTGGACAGGCCAGGAAAGGTGTGAGGAGGCATTTAAGTGCCTCTCTTATCCTTCCAGGGCCCCCCTGGCCTCCCCACCTTGGAGTCACTGGGGGAGAGGTCGCTCTCCAGGCCTTCCCTCTGTAGCCATGCATGCAGAGGTTTTGTCTGTAGCGGGCGTGGTCAACTCTGTAGTAGGTGTTCCTGCCCCAAAATAGCCCTGGATTGTCCATCTCTGCAGTTTCCAGTATTTTACTTATTTCTTCCTTTGAAGGAGTTTCACTTCTTCTCCAGTGCTTAGCATATAATATTCTTGCCACTGTTACAATATATATAGTAAGATAAAAGTCTTGTTTTTATATTTCTCTGGTGATATATTCAATAAAAACAATTCTGGTGTATAGGGTTTAGTAGTTTTTAACATTTTTTTGTAAAATCTCATGTATCCTATATTTTTTAACTGTATCACAAGTCCACCACATATAGAAAAATGAACCAACATTATTTTTACATTTCCAACAATCATTTGGGAGGTCAGGTAAAACTTAGCTAATTTATCTGGGTGAATATACCATCTATAAAACATTTTATATATATTTTCCTTATATGAAGTTGCTTTGGTAATCTTTACATTTGTTTTCCATATGCTTGACCACTGGTCTAAATCAATATTATGACTCAGGTTTTGTGTCCATTTGACCACACAGTTTTTAACTATTTATTTATTTATTTATTATCAAATTTATACCCCACCCTCCCCACAAAGCAAGCTCAGGGCGGCTTCCAATAACATAAGTACAGAATGAATACAAAATAAAAACATACATGTACATAATTAAAACATCACAGTTAAAATAATACATTACAAAGTGATACATTACAGAGTGCTAGCAGCAGTTAAAAATTCAATCAGATGGAATACTTTCAAATGGATTTCCAACTTCCGAACATGGAAGTGCTTAGATGTTATTTTGCTTGTCAGCTCTTATGGCAGCTGCTCAATGGTGACATTAGTGACATTGTGGGCTGTGCACTATGGTGGTGGGCCCTAATTGTATGCTGGGGTAAGAGCTTCATCTTGCAGGCCCTGTGGAACTGTGAGAGGTCCCACAGGGCCCTGATCTCCTCCAGGAACTCATTCCACCAGGTAGGGGGTGCCACCGAAAAGGCCCTGGCCCTAGTAGCAGCTAGTCTGGCCTCCTTTGGGCCAGGGAGGGTCAAGTGATTTTGAGACCCAGACTGTAGTGCTCTCTGGGGTATGTGCGGGGAAAGGCGGTCCCGTAGGTTTGTTGGACCCTGGCCATATAAGACTTTAAATGTAAGAACCAGCACCTTGAAGCAGACTCGGTATGCTATAGGCAGCCAGTGCAGTGTCCTTAGCACAGGCTGTATATGCTCCCATCTAGGAAATCCCATCAGCAGCCTGGCCACTGCATTCTGCACCAGCTGCAGCTTCCAAATCCATGACAAAGGCAGCCCCATGTAGAGAGCATTACAGTAGTCTAATCTCGAGGTGACCATCGCGTGGATCACTGTAGCCAGATCAGCACAGTCGAGGAAGGGAACCAACTGCCTAATCAGCCTAAGATTATAAAAGGCTGACTTGGCAGTGGCTGCTACCTGGGTCTCCATGGTAAGGGAGGGATCCAGGAGCACTCCCAAGCTCCGAACCACCGGTGCTGGGACCAATGGAGCCCCCCCAAAGGTCGGAAGTGGGATCCCTGCCCCCGAACTGCCCCGACTCAAGCACAGGACCTCTGTCTTCATTGGATTCAGCTTCAGCTGACTCAGTCTGAGCCACCCAGCCACGGCCTGCAGAGCTTGATCCAGGTCTTCTGGTCTGGAATCTGACTGGCCACCTAGCATTAGATAGAGCTGGGAGTTATCAGCATATTGGTGACAACCCAGCCCATACCTCCGGGCGATCTGGGCAAGGGGGTGCATATAGATGTTAAATAACATCAGGGACAGCACAGCCCCCTGCAGCACACCACATTCAAGTGGGTGCATCCTGGACTGCTGTTCCTTTAGCACCACCCTTTGTCCTCGACCCTGGAGAAAGGAGGCAAGCCACTGCAAGGTGAGGCCCCTAATCCCCACGTCGGTGAGGCAGTGGACTAGTAACTGGTGGTTGACCATGTCAAACATGGCCGACAGATCTAACAACAAAAGTACCGCCATTCTGCCTTGATCCAGATGTCTCCGGAGATCGTCAGTCAGAGCGACCAGCACTATCTCCATCCCATGACCTGGACGGAAGCCAGACTGGAAGGGATCTAACATGGAAGCGTCATCCAGAAAACCCTGCAGCTGTATTGCCACCGCCCTCTCAATCAATTTGCCCAAATAGGGCAAATTGGAGACCAGCTGGTAGTTGGCCAATTTGACCGGATCTAAGGATGGTTTTTTCAGGAGAGGGAGGACCATCACTTCCTTGAGTGCCCCAGGAAACTGCCCCTGGAAGAGGGACTTGTTGATAATCTCCTGTAGGGCACCTCAAAACCCCTCATGGCCAGATTTAATAAGCCAGGAGGGGCACAGATCAAGTCTGCTAGAGGTTGGGTGCACAGCTGCAAGTAGGCTGTCAACTTCCTCCAGGCTGAGAGGGTTGAAGTGATCCAGGGTCGAAACCAAAGACGTGCAATGGGCTTATTGTTTCAAATGTGGCGGGGAGGTCATAGCAGAGTGCCAAGACTATATCCGCAAAATAGCTCGCAAAAGCCTCACAGCCAATGTCCAATTCCCTAGCATTTGGTCTGCCCTGTGACAGAGCTGTTAACGACTGAATCGTTCTAAATAATTGGGCTGGGTGAGAGCAAGCGGATGCAATCGCTGCCGCATAGAAATCCTTCTTTGCGGCCTTGACTGCCATCTCATAGGCTTTCATAAATGTCCTATAAGATGCTTTTGTTGCTTCATCTTGAGTTCAATGCCACTGTCTCTCTAGCTGTCTGAGCTCCCACTTCATCAGCCGTAACTCCTGGGTATACCAAGGAGCCAACTTAGTGTGGGGGCGAAGAGGGCACCGTGGAGTGATCTTGTCGATGGCTGCGGGGACCCAACAATTCCAGTCCTCCACAAGCTCATCCAGCGAGCAACCAGGGGGCATCAGATCCCACAGGGCAATCTGGAACTGCACAGGTTCCATCTGGCTCCATGGGCAAGCCAAAATATGCTCACCACCTAAACAGGGTTGGGGTGCTACATTTAGGCAGGCCCCCAGGGCATGGTGGTCTGACCATGGGACTGCCGAAGCAGTAACCTGGTCCACTATTACCCCCGCTGCGAAGATCAAATCAAGTTTGTGCCCAGCCTGGTGGGTGGGGTCGTTACATATTGGAGGAGTCCCAGCACTGCCATGGACGACACCAGATCCACTGCCTGAATAGAGGTCACATCATCAGCATGGACATTGAAATCACCCAGGACAATTTGGTATAGGGTGTTCCAATGCCCAGCCTGCTACGGCCTCCATCAGGGATGGCAGGCTGTTGGCTGGTGTGTTAGGTGACCGGTACATCAGCCAAATCGCCAAACTCACCCCAGCCTCCCAAACCAGGCCAGCACACTCAATGCTTGTGATCCTTGGAGGTGGGAGCACCCTAAAAGAGTAAGCCTCCCAGATGAATAGCACCACTCCTCCCCCCGGCCCCTAGTCTGGGACTGGTGAAGGGCTGAGTACCCAGGACGGGCAAGTTGGGAGAGAGCCACTGTCTCCCCCTCCCTCACCCAGGTCTCAGTCACGCATGCCAGGTCTGCATTCTGCTGTTGCAGGAAGTCCCTAAGGACTATGGTCTTATTGTTTATGGACCTGGCATTACACAACACCAGTGTTGGAAAGGGGTTATAATTCCTAGCCCCACTGCCAACATCCCTTGGGATGGGATGCAGGCTGGAAGGGGGCCAAGCTTTCCCATTTCTCCGCCCCCTTTGCATAATACTACGCCTCCTCCCACCACTATACTTTCCCCTCCCCAGAAGCACTGGGATTCTCTGGCCCGCATCATTGCCCTCGGTGGTCTCTGCAAGCATCAGACCACCGGCTGAGCTCAATTTGAATATAGTGCTCAATTTGAAAGGTACAATAAAGTGCACAAACAACCATGCTACTACAACTGTTATACAGCTTATACAGCCTATCCTATCATAATTAAACTAAAATTTGATTGCCAGTGAAAAACCAGATGTTGGCCAGTCAATAGTTAAAGACCCTATCCCGCCCACCCTTTATTTATTTTTACTTTTTGCCTATATAATACTCCCCTATTTATATAATATTTTACATTATTTACTTCTTTTATTTTTATTTTATTTTATTTCCTGGCTCACTAACTTTAATCAATAATAGCAATCACTGTGTTATATTATGATTGATTCGGACGGCCTTAACAATTCATTCAGATTCCACAGCAACAGCTTCTAACATAATAACTACCTACAATTAATTAACTCAAAACCCCTAACTCGCTTACTCCCTCAATTAAATTAAATTAATTAATTATGAATATTCCAGCTTTTCAAGAAGCATAAAGTTTTCCTATAGTGGACCACATCACGCCAACCCCTCTTATGAACTGTTGCTCTTGATCATTATCCATGTTTTTTAGTTAACACTTTTGTCTTGTTCAGGTTAATCTTCAATCCAGCCACATTTCCATATTCCAGTAATGTTGTCAATAGTTTTGCAATTGAATCTAATGGGTTTCTAAAATAAATATCAAGTCATCTGCAAATGCTTTAAGTTTATATTCTTCTCCTCTTATTTTAACTCCTCTGATGTGTCTGTCTTCTCTAACCATATTGTTCAGTACTTCCAGTACAAATATGAACAGTAATGGTGAAAGTGGACAGCCTTGTCTGGTTCCTTTTTGAATTTCAATGTTTTGTGTTAAATCACCATTAATGAGAATCCTAGCTCTTTACTTAGTATAAACTGCTTTAACCATTGTAAAAAATTCTGTACCACATTGGGAGGTTAACAGCTGTTGCAACGTAAACTCCAGCTGACATTATCAAATGCTTTTTCAGCATCCAGGAAAATTAAAGCCATCTGTTTCTCTGGATAGGCTTCAAAGTATTCAATAAAATTTAAGACAGTTCTTACATTATTCCTAAACTTTCTTTTAGGTAGAAAACCTCCTTGATCTTGATGTATTATCTGCATCATTATTTTCTTCAGTCTTGTAGCTAAAATAGAGGCATGGATTTTATAATCCACATTTAATAATGAGATGGGTCTATAATTTTAATCTCTTTCTCATCCAAGTTTTGTTTATGTATCAAGGTTTTTAGCTTCATTCCAATTATCAGGCCTTTCCCTTCTTCTCTTACATTCTGTATAACATATTTTAAATGTAATGTCAGTTGATCTTCAAATATGTGGTAAAATTCTTCTGGTAAACCATCAGTGCCTGGTGTTTTCCCTTTTTTTGTTTCTTTATTGCTTCAGTGATTTCACAGATTGTTATTTGAGCATTTAAAATTTTCCTTTATTCCTCATTGAATGTTTAGGTATTATATTTCTTTTTTAAAAATCTTTAATCTCTTCTGGTATAGCTTCTCTTTTTTGATAAAGATTTCTATAAAATGTTTCCTTTTTTTTAGCTCTATGGGTGTATTTTTTTTTCTTTTCCTTCCTCATCTTTTAAGATTTTTATATATCTTTTTTTCCTTTTCTTTTTGTAATTTGTATGCTAGCCATCTTGTTGGTTTATTTGCATTTTCAAAAAAGTTTTGCTTTGCATAGGTGATTTTTTGGCTATTTCTTCTGTCAATAAACAGTTATTTGGTGCTGTAAAACTTTTAGTTTCACTCTGAAATGCTCAGCTGAAGTGTCTTGCTTTAACTTACCTTCCTGCTTCCTGATCTGTTGTTTAATTTGTGAGAATCTTTTGTTTTTTCATGTGAGCTGCTTCTCTAATTATCCAAACTCTGGTGTATGCCTTAAACATATCCCATACTGTTCTGATAGAAATTTGAAAATCTTTTTTTGTCTTTGTTATAAATTTTAGATTTTTCAATAAAAATGTATTGAGAGTCCATCTACTTTTCTTTGGAGCATGAGAAGATTATGATTGTAAAATTATAAATGATTTTTTTAAAAAAAGATTATGATCTGCAAACGTCGCTTGTAGAATTTTCACTTCCATTAAATCATTTATAATTGTTGAGGAGATCCAACAGATGTCTATCCTTGACCATGATTCATGTCTTGCTGAATAAAAAGTATAGTCCTTTTTTTTGGATTTCTGATTTTCCAAGTGTCAATCAAATTATGCTCTTCTGCAAGTTGTAAAAATCTATTAAGTAGTTCATTACCATGTTTTTGTTTTCCAGTTGCTGTTTTTCTGTCTGAAAGTCTGTCA